>RXPK01000087.1:1716224-3107197 GCA_004143645.1 Protaetia brevitarsis
ACCGCGTTAGAAGAAAAAATATACCAGTTTTGCTTGAAAATTTTAATTCCTTTCATCCAAGATTAAAATTTACAATTGAAATCGAAGAAAACAATAGCATTACCTTTTTAGACCTCAAACTCATCAACAATGATAACAAAATTTTACTCAATGGTATACTAAACCAACATGGTCTGGACGTTATCTAATTTTAAGTCTTCACAACCTTATCTCAAAAAGTTAGTGTTATTATAAGTTTAGCTGACAGAGCAATAAAATTAACAAGTCCAGTTTTCGATCAGATACTATTAACAAAGCAAAAATATTTTAGAACAAAATAATTATCCAAATTCTCTTATAAACAAAATATTCAAACAAAGAATTTTCTTTTTATAATAAATCAACAAAAAATATAAATAATACTCAAACAATTACAAAATTCATAAAAATTCTTATGTTAAACATTTATCCGAAAAATAAATCAAATTTTCAAACCATATAATTACAAAATTGCCTATCAAAACACAAACAAACTACAAAACCAAATCTATTCAAAATTAAAATCAAAAATTGAAAAAAGTAAAACATCACACATAGTTTATAAAATAGACTGTCAAAATTGTAATGGTATATATATAGGTGAAACCATGCAATATTTGAAAAATAGAATAAAAAGGACACAAATATAATAAAAATCTTACAGCTTTAAAAAAACATGAAATAACTCCAAAATCACACCTTTGATTTCAACAACGTAACAATTTTAAACAAAGAACAAAATTAAAAACGCGTAATATACTTGAAATAATTCAAATTTATAACATAAAAATGCAGTCAATGATAAAACCGATATACAGTATTTCACAAAATATATAATTTAATTTTATAACTAAATAAAATATTTGTAAAGAACTATTTAATTAAAATTTTTATAAACAAATAATCACAACATCCTATTTAAAATGCAATCTTTAAATAAAACATAAATAATATATTCAAAATCATAGTAAACACAACAATTTTGTCATTTATTAAACAAAAGCATTTATTTATAATTTACAATTTCTACATTTATTTATATATCTACTTGAAAAAGCTTTTTAATAAAGCGAAACGTTGTCGTCGTCGTCGTATTCTTCATGTTTTAATATTAGACCTAAAAACCAAGAAAAAAAGGAAATCAAATATTATATATACATGGTCAAGATTTAAAGTTTTAAAATTGTACTCAATAGTGTTAGTCCTCTGTAGTTATTGCAATCACGTGTATTTCCGTTTTTCTGTATTGGTACTATTAATCCTATATTCCAATCTTTTGGTACTTGTTCACCTTCCCATGACTTCTTAAATATTTTTAACATCAGTTCTATGCCATTTTCTCCTAGCGCTTTTAACATTTCTGAGGTTATCATGTCATATCCTGGAGCTTTTCCATTTTTTAAAATCCTTATAGCGTCAATTACTTCCTTTTCTGTTATAGGTTCCATGTGATCAACTTCATTTATTTCAGTAGTTCCAACGTTTTCAATAGGTGTATCATCATCATTCGTACTATCCAATAACTCTTTAAATACTGTCTCCACCTGTTCATTATCTCTCCGTCGTCTACAAGAAGTTCCCCTTGTTTGTCTAGTATGTTTCCTTGTCTCGTCCCTGGTTCATTCCTAGCATTTTTTAATACTTTATAAAATAACTTTTGATTATCTTTTCTATTAAGTTCCATTTTTTCGCCAAACTTCTCCCAACTTCTCTGTTTCGCCTCTTTCACCATTTTTTTTAACTTTGTTCCTTTGTTCCTTGTAGGCCTCATATTTAACCTTAGTGTTGCTTCCTAGATATTCTTTCCATTTATCCTTCTTTATTTTGATTTCTTTTTTGAGATCTTGATTCCACCAAGCTGTCTGTTTTGATTTATTATTACCTTTCCTTTCTCCACACATTTCTTTTGCTGTTTCTAATATTATTTGTTTAAAACTTTTCCAAAGTTCCTCCAGATTTCTAGTTTCTACTTCCCCCAATTTCATTATTTTATCCTCTACACTATCCCTGTATTTTTCAGCTGTTTTTGGATCCCTTAATTTATAACTTCTTATTGTTCTGAATTCCACTTTCTTCTCTTTCTGCTTTCTTTCCATGTTTTTTACCTTCCTCTTGATCTTCCCAAGCACCATATAATGATCGGTATTTATTTCTGGCCCTCTCATTACTCTTATATCTTTTATTTCTTTTTTATTTTCTTTTTCAACGAGAATATAATCTATAACTGACAATTCATTATTTGGTCCCCTTCTTGTATATTTATGTATATGTCTGTGCTGGTAAAACGTATTTGCCACAATCAGGCCATTCATCATGCAGTATTCCATTAACCTAGTTCCATTATTGTTCTTCACTTCTTCGCCATATTTTACCAACTACACCTGTATAGTTATCCACTCTTCCAACTCTTCCATTCATATCACCCGCTATTATTATTTTACCCTTGCTATTCTCTGTCACCTCGTTTAGTTTTTCCCAAAACTGATCTTTAATCTCAGCTTTTTCATCCTCGTTAGGTCCATAAGCAGATATTACTGTCCATATTTCTTCGTCCATTTTTATTTCTACTTGTAGGATTCGTTCCGTATGTGTTACCCATTTTCTTACGTTCTTAGTTAGCTTATTGTTAATCAAACATGCAACTCCCGCCGCAGCTCTTTTATCTATCGTCACTCCGCTGTATATTAACATATGCCCATCACCAAGCGTCATCTCACCTTTTCCCTTTTTCTTTGTCTCTGTTACCGTCAATATATCCAATCCCATACTGTTAAATTCCATGCCTATTGAATGAATTTATATGAATTTGTTTATAACGGCCTAAATTCTATATTTTAGAAATTCTTACCCGTTTTGTATTCTTATTATTTATACTATCCATAATGCGTTATATGCATTTTCTATTTCCAGATATGTTAAAGATGTTCATAACAAGACGACTAGAAAAGAAAGAGAGCAGATATCATCCCTAAAAGAGGAGATAGCGAACTTGAAAGAAGCCGCTAAACTCAAAGAAACCCGCAACGCTACAAGCCAAGCTCGCCTCAGAAACCAACTCAAATCATTCGAGAAAAGAAACGCGAATTTACGCGAGGAGTTGGAAAAGTTGAGGAAACAAAACGCCAAGCTGTTGACGAGTCAACAACTCGGCAAGAAATCCACCGATACCAAAATGCTGCACGAAATCAATAAGAATTTGTCGAAGCTCACTAAAGATGCGAAGGTTCGGAGAAATTAAAGACTGTAGAGGATAGTTTGGGGAAAAAGAAAGACCTTGTGAGCGCGCTCGAAGCTGGTTCTCCAAAAAGTAGGACCATAGAAGCAAGCGAAGAAACGCAAAATTTCTTTTACGGGCAGAATAAAAATGATAGCGGCTGTAATGAACAATGTGAATCCGGCACTGATAATTCTGACTCGTATAGGAATTACGATGCGTTTCTAAAGAAAGGCGGTGGCAGTTCGCGCCGTAGCCCTATTTCCGTAGAACATGCTTTAGACAATGAAGAAGGTGACACGAATCATCAAGATGAATACAGGGTCGTTGCAAGTTTGGAGAAAGATTATGAAATGATGTTCGGAAGAAATAACACCACTCTCAATGAACATAACAAAACGATAGATAACAATAAAAGTAAGTACGTGAATGTAATAACTGTTTTAAGAAGACCTTTTTCTCAGACAGTGGCGTAGCTAAAGTTTTCAACGCCCGCGGACATCTGAAGATTTGGCTAAAAAAACTAAAAAGAAAACTGATTACAATAATAATAATTAGAGACCGGATTATATGCAAAGAAAAACTGGAATATATGCGCATATATATGCATCGATTTTTGAGAAAATATGCATGAACCTGGGGCATATATGCAAAAAAATTGCGACAATATGCAAAATTTTTACATAAAAATACATTTAAAATAAATAAGAGCAGAAATTTAAACATTAACTTTATTGCACAAAATTTTTTCACCACATATTTCTAAAACAATTTATAATTAAATATTTTTCAAAATTATGTAAAAGAAAGTTTTGTCTTCTATCAGAATACATATGTTTCGAAATAGAAAAGCTTCTTTCAATATCCACAGATGTAATTGGTGCATTTTTTAACTTTGCAATACATTCTAAACTAAAATTAAAGTCGAAATCGTTTACTGTTTCACCTTCCAACATTTTCTAACTTTCTTCAATTTCAAATACCCCGCATTTTTATTTATCACTTTTTTAAATTTATCGTATATAGAATTACTTATTGTACCCTTAACCTTCTTACATAGCATATCAAATTCGTCTATTATTTCGACTGATTCCGAGAGCGACATCTCTTGCGTTTCTAGTTTACGAATGGAACTTGATACAAAGCTATAATTTGACTTAATATACAAAAGGTTTTGTAGCAATTCTGTTGATGTTACTATCTCTTTACAGTTTTCTAGAGCAATACAGTCAGCAGTGATTTCAAGAATTACATTTTTATTCCTTCAAAATTATCGGCGAAAAAAATTGCAGCCTCTAACCATGTACCCCATCTCGTAATAATCGGTTCAGGAGGCAACTTAACACCGGGAAGTCGCTCCTTATAAAATTGGGTTCGTAAAGGTGCTTTTAAAAATACTTTTTTGACATTGCTAATTAAATCATTAATCAAAGGGAATTAATTCCTAATGTCTTGCTACACGATTGAACCCATAACCTAAACAAGTGGTATGAATAATGTTAGTATAAAAAATGTTTAAATTTTGCGCGACTTTTATCATGTATGGTGCAGCGTCGGACAACATTAGTAAGATTTTTTCACAAGGTATACTTCCAGGTAAAAAGAAATTTGATAAACTTTCTTGAACGAATTGGGCAATTGTCACATTATTTGTTTTTTGAAGTTCTTTACAATAAATTAAATATGATTTACCTACAATATGTCTGAAGAATTCCTATTAACAAATGGGCAATACAACGGCCACACTTATCCGTACTTTCATCTACCATGATATAAATAAAATTATTCCCTACCAATTGTTGAATTTCTGCTATTGTTTGCTGGTAACAAGATGTGACATAATTTTTCGTAAGGTACTTTCGTCTGGTATATTTATGTTTGCAATATTTTTGCAGAAATGATTTCAAATTAACATTGTTTAATCTTGCTAATGGTATGTTAGACGAAATTAATGCGTTACACAGATCCGTATTATATTCTTTTTGTTCTGAGTTTCGTGAGGTTGATGCTACCATTGACGTATAGATTGCTGCACACATGCGGATCGCTTTAGTTTTTCACATTTTCCAATATGTGATGGAGTTTTAGCGTGTTGATCAATCAGGTATTTTCTCTCAGAAGACACCTACAACAACAATTGTCATTTTATATCAAATGTTAAAGAATTTAAAAACAATTGTAAAGCTTTTAGTAAAATTAAACTTACCAGTTTACTGGAGGCTCGACAAAATATTTTGTCGCCAACCTTTACCAGTTCAGCATATGGTTTAATCCATAAAGAAATGTTGTTCACTATACTCATTGTATGTACGCAAAGTATTTAAAAACGTGACACAATTACATGCTGTTTCGCTCAAAGATATTCAATGAATGAATAGTTTATTTGGGAATTAATAATAATAAACGTATTTACCAATCCCTTCTCTAGGCGAAATTAAACACGTGCAGTTCTTGGAAAAGGTATTAGAGAAACCAATGTAAAAGATTTATCGTTCTGGGGATTGTCGGTTGTCGACGTACATTAGGAATTACTAGGAATTTTTACTAATAGAAAGGATAAGAAAAAGCTTAAATATGCTATAATATGCAACTTTTGTAAAAATATGCATAGAAATGCCTAAATATGCAATATATGCAATCGCTAATTACGCTAATTAACTTCAATTAGTGTAATACGGTCTACATATAGACTATAATAAAGATATGCAAAAATAATGCACTTTGCATATATGCCGGTCGGCTAATAGATAATAATAATAATATCAATTTTATTGTATCACATAGGTACACACATACATGTATAATTATGAACATAAACGCCAAAAAAGACTAAATCACTTTGGTAAAGTGCTCTTCCTTTAGCCTTAGTTCAATTTTCATAGATTTGGCCAGAAGTATATGGGTGAGTTTCTTATCTTGAGACAACGGAATATCTCTAAAAACGCTGCATCAAATCAATAAAAGATCTTAATAAGATTTGTTATAATGCACGACTCACTGAATGGTGCCGAACTCGATCGCCCAACTTCCTCCCCCCTCCCCTCCATCATCATTTCAATTCTCTCTTGTAATGTTATAACCTCCATTACTGTTCAAATTTTCAACACGTATTTGTATTGGATTAATAATTAATAATCTAAATGGGGATCGGACAATGTGTAATATTCACAGCTTGTCAAGTACATGAATAAAGTACGTTTTGTATCGTTGAATATGCATTCGCAATATTGCGAATAATAAATGTATCCAAGTGAAGGGGCACAGCCTTTTGAAATGTTAGTTATGTTAAAATAAATAAAAAAACACAAAGAATCATGTTGCTTGCCTTTTCTTTTTGTTGTGTATTTTTTTCTAGACGTTCACAATCATGTTTTTTTTTTTTACGATTACAGCGCAACCTGTTACGAATCGAAAAAAAAGTTTCAGACAAAAACTATATACTTGATGGCGTAGAATCCGAATCTGCAATACAAAATGGGGGTCCCCATGTAAGACTTCAAAGTTGTCCCCCAACCCACTCTGAGGTGGGGATCGAGTTCGGCACCATTCAGTCCCCTACATTATAACAAATCTTAGCAATGATTTTTTTTGATTTAATGCAGTGTTTAGAGTAGTCCGTTGTCTCAAGATAAAAAAGTCACCCTGTACACGGTGTGAAAATTCCCATAAGATGAACATCAATTCATCTATGCTGTTACTTTTGCCCCGCGTTGGGCCGCCAAAATATATCGGTGTTACTTTACCAAAAACACTTACCAAACTTTGTAACCTAACAAATGTGATATAGGGTCCTGCAGATAAACACTGGTGTCCGATTGCTTATTTGCTATACAAGACCTTTCATTTAAACGCATGGTGAAACTAGTATATGTTGAGTTGTTGACGTTGTATTGTTTGTACTTTACCTATGCGTTCTGTTTTAATATAGCTCTCAAACGAAGAAATTCTTAGTGACGGTTCGAAAGAGATTAAAGTTCCACAAACGGCAATATTAAAAAAGTTTCAGCGGATGGGAATTACATCGCGTTGAAATATTATAACGGCGATATTAAAGAAACCAAACTCCTAGAAGGCACCATACGTTATTATTATGCCGAAAGCAACAGTTGGCAGACAACGACGGCAGATGGGACAGAGATATTAGAATTTCCTAAGTAAGTAACGAACTAAATCTAACTCTCTTTTTTTACCCTCTCTTCTTCTTTCACTACTCTTCTGGAATGTCGTATGTTCTGACTGACATCCTGCTTACATGTCCTAACCATCTCGTTGCTGTCCTAGTGCCTGGTTCTACCTCCTGTTATATATTCTTCTTCCCTACCGATTTTTGCGTTCATATCTCCGATAACCTTTTTTACATTTGTAGTCGTCTCTTAGCTCCTTATTCTCTGCGGGTGAGTGTGCACTATTCACAGCTTCCTATACCTTCTTTGTAGTCTAAAATTCTATCTGATATCGCCTCTATTTTATTACTGCTTGCTTCTGTTTGTAATTACACGCTGTTAATTATTAACTTGTTTTATTTAGTCAAACCTCAACATTACAAATGACGTTACAAGCGTCGCCATCTTAGATGCTACTCCTGGTGTTACCAACTAACAGAATTAGTAACAACCTACGCATCTCCCTTGGTAAGAATAGAAACATCAATTAAAACTACTGACATAACATCCTAAAACTAAACAAGAAACATATATTATACAAAATCTTTGTATCGTGATGGTTTCACCACTATTCTTCCAGATCGAGTTTTCATCGCATCATGCAACTCCCTACTTTCTTCATTCGGTTTTTTCATCCATCACATTGTCATGTCGTTTTCCGTTTCCACCTGCGCAATCGTCACAGTTAGGTTCATCGTCTATAATCGCGTTCTTCTTGCATTGGCATGCTGTCTTCTTTAAGTGTCTAACATTTTCGGGTATACGTCTTTCCATTACTCATTCTGACTTTGTATGATCTTGGTATTTCATTTTTCTCAATCACTATTCCTCGGTGTTCCAAGTTCGATCTATATCAGTCTTCATCATTACCTTATCCCCTGGATTAAAATTTGTTTCTTCTTTTGCATGTAGATCATAGTATGACTTGGTTTGTGGTTGTTTACTGTTTAATTCATTGTGAGCTTGTTTTGTCACATCTCTAGGTTTAAATGATATCTCTTGCATAGGTACTTTTTTTCTCAGAACCTCCCATTAGTATCTCTGATGGTGCAAACGATGTTCCTGCCTACTGGAGTTGTTCTATATTCCGTAGTCCATTGTAAATATCTTCCTCATTCTTGGATTTTCTGATAATTGTTTTTGCAATGTGAACTCCTTTTTCTGCTAACCCGTTGCTTTGGTGATGATATGGACTACAATACTTTATATCAAAATTCTTGCGAACATATGAAAACGATAACTATTGAATGGGTTATTGTCACATATTACAAATCTAGGAATCCCATGAACAGAAAATAATTTAATTAAGTTGCTAACTATTTCATCTATGTTTTTGTTCTAATTGGTAAAATTTCTAGCCATTCGAAAATAATCTACCTACAATAAGTAATTATTGTTGTTAAATATGCATAATCTAATCCAATTTTTATGAATGGTAATGTAGGTATTTTATGTGGTATTAATGGTTCTTTTATATTATTCCTTTTGTATTTATTACATTCGTTACATTGATTTATTATAATTTCCTATCATGCTACTAATGCTTGGCGATATATAATGTTCTAGCACGCTGCTTACTTTTTGGTATTCCTAATGAGCCCCCGTGTATTTGTTTTAACATTTTTTTTGTAATGACTTCAGGTATTACAAACTTTTTGTCAAAAAAATAAACAATGTTTCTTTAACATACAAACTACTCTAATTTTATAAATGATCTTAGCTTATTGTCAACATCCTTTTATTTGGCCAGCCACGATTATTATATTCAATTACCTTTGATAATGTCTTATCATTTAAAGTTTCATTTTGTATTCTGAGAGTTTGCTTTTTGAAATAGTAAATATTCGTCTAAATACAATGTTTACTACATCAAAATATCAGAATCGTCTTGAACATTATTGGTTAAAAATTATCTAGATAAGTAATCAGGTATATACATAAATCTACCAGGTAGGTATTCAATTTTCAATCTATATCTTTAGCAATTTAAGTAATAATCTCTGGATTCTGTTGGTGGATTTATATATATCTCGTCGCACAATAGTAATTAATGGCTTGTGATCTGTCTGAACATTAATTAGTCGACCATATACAAATTGGGTGCCACTTGACACTGCATACACTATTCCCAATATTTCTTCTCCACTATGCTGTATCGTTTTTCAGTCTCTGTTAGCTCCGCCGACAAAAAACGCTACTGGTTGTCCTTCTTGCAGTAACACAGCACCTAGTCCATCTTGACTTGCGTCAGTTTGAATTGTTACCTGTTTCGAAGGATCAAAAAACTTCAAACAGGCGCACTTGTCACTAATAGCTTTAGTCTGTCAAAACGCGTTTTGGTGTATATTTAACCATGTCCACTTTACATCTTCTTCAAAAGTTCTCGGAGAGGAGCGCTGATATTTGACATGCATGGGTATAATTTTGTCTGTAAGTATGTAATCCACTCCTAAGAAACTTTTGCAATGATTTTTGTTCCTGTGGTGCCACTAATTTTTTGAATTGCTTCTATTTTCTCTTATCTGCTGTAGTCCTTCTTTTGAAAAGTAAATCAAGATATTTCACTTCGCTAACTTTATATTGAACTTTGTTCAATTTAAACTACACAAACATTCTTTTGCTCTTTCATTACCGTTTTAGTATCAAGTCATGCTCTTTCTCTGATGATGCTGCTATGATGATATCATCGAAGTACACCTGTACTCCTGAATATCTCCAAATATCTTCATGTTTTCTCTCTGGAACACTTCTGGACTTGAGCTAAGCCCAAAGCAATCTATTAAATTTATACCTTCCAAATAGGAGTATTAAATGCAACATAAATAAGACGTTTTTTCCTCTAGACAGATTTGGTAGAATCCATCTTTCATATCCAAGGCCGAAAACAATTTCTTTCCACTCAAATTTGCTGTTAAATCTTCTAATGTTGGAATTTGAAAAATTTCTCTTTTTATGTATTTGTTCAACCCTGTTGGACTCAAAAAAATTCTTAAACTGCCATCATTTTTTTCTACAATTACCAGATCATTCACCCAGTCTGTAGGTTTTGATACTTTTGATATTATTCCTTGTTTTTCCATGGCTTTAATGTTTCTTTCAATATTGGCTTTATAACTCAGGTACTCTTCGTGGTGTTTACAACAGGTATTGTACTCTCTTTTATTCTTATTTTATATTCAAATGGTAATTTCCCCAATCCAATAAAATTTCCTTTATTTCCTTTAAGAAATTGTTCTTTTTCTTTCTTCCATTTATTTTCACATTCAATTCCTATTTCATTAATTCTATTCACTAAATTTAGTTGTACACATGTGCTCAAGCTCAATATTGGCACAGAACTGGTTTCAATTACATAAAATTTTAATGTCACAACCTCTCTATTTTCAGGTGCACACTCTATTTCAATTGTACCTTTATTATTAATTTGAAAACCTCCATATGCAATAACTTTTGATTTTGTTTGTTAATGTACATTAGGGCATGTTTCAAGATATGTTCTATATGCAGTAACATTCACATCAGCACCAGTATCCATTTTGAAAGCACATCTGTATTATTTATTTTAATTTTATGCACCATTCGGTATTACTAATATTTTAAATTTCTTGCTTCTCAATGAGATTATGCACAGGAAACTTTGAACGCTTTCATTTTCACTCTCACTCTCTGTCTCTTTGCTTAATTCTTGACACTTTTTTCTTTAGTTTATTTCCTGTTTACGTTGTTTAATGCAACTGCGAAATGGTTTAGTTTCCACATTTACACATGTCTTCCATATGCCTTACATTCATTAATTCCATGCTTACAGCCACACTTTCTACATTGAATTGCTTTGCGTTTTTACATGCACTCCTTACCTTACCATGTGGACACTTGTCTGTATTTTCCTAATATAACTGGCCTCTTCTTGACTTGCTTCATAACTCTAGATATTTTAATGGCTTTCTCTAATTTCAAATCCTCTTCCCGTAACAGTCTTTCCTGCACCCTTTTATCCTGTGCTCCTATGATAATTCTATCTCGTATTAAGGAGTCTTTTTGTTCCCCGAACTCACACTCTTCTGCCAATTTCTTTAATTCTGTTTGAAATTGGTCGAATAACTCTCCTTCCAATTGGCTTCTTGTAAAGAACTTGTATCTATTAAATACAGTCGACTTTCTTGGTGTATTGTAATTTTTTCTATCTGCCTCTTTTAAATTAAAAGTGTTAAACAGTTGCAGACCCTCATCTCCTACTGAATTTAGTAGCATTGCTATTTTTACTTCATCCGGCTTTTTAGTTAATTCATTTGCCCTCAATAAAAATTCAAACTTTGTTTGAAAAAGCTCTCCAATTTTGGGATACATCCCCGATCAAAGTTAGTCCTTGCGCGGCTTAAATTCCATATTAATTTAATTTCCACAGTTTAGGCACGCAACTGTTACTATTTCTTATTTTGACGTAATTTTTTGTGTGTACTTTTTCACCTGACACCATGTTTTAATTACACGCTGTAATTATTAACTTGTTTTATTTAGTCAAACCTCAACATTACAAATGAACTTACAAGCGTCCCCATCTTAGATGCATACTCCTGTGCTACCAACTACAGATTAGTAACATTAACCTAACAGCTCAACTCGTCACTTATATAAGATCAACTTAAAGTATCTTCCCTCTCTACGCTATGGAGAATTGTATCCTTCTATTGTGCTTATTCCTACTTTTTTTTTGCTTCGTTTGTTGCAGTGCAGGTATCTACTTTGGATCTTTCCATTATTCCAATCAATTCTTTAATTGTACCTCCTTCGTGTGTCCCTCGTACATGGTAGGTTGCTTTTAATTATCATCTTCCTTATTTAAGTTTCTGTCACTTTATGTGCTATCTCTTGTGACCATTCATTCCATGTCTCTATCTTCATTTTTCTTGGTATCTCTTTTTGTTTGTTATTTTCCCTTGTCCAATAATTTCGTTTAATGTCACTTGCCTTTTCCTTTGCCGTGTCTTTTTTGTCTAATTTGAGTAAGCTCTGGTCCTTTTCTGCATTGTCCGATTTTCTGCAATGTCGTTCATAATCTGTTTGCCCGCCCCGTTGTTTTTACTAGTCGTTCTCTATTACTCCCATTACCTCCTTATCCCATTCGTAGATTTCTCCGTTAATTACTATTTTCTTGTATCTTATTTTTACTACGTTCTGCCCTCGTGATACTTCTTAATTCTTTTCGGACGAATCTTCCTCTACTGCCAAATCGTTGTCGATATATTTCTTTGTCCGTTTCAATCTACCTTTTGCTTTAATTATTTCCTCTTTGCTTCGAATGTTTCCAGCTCACCTTTTATTATTTGGTCCTTAATCTTTCTTATATTATGTTAGCTTCTTAACTTTGAATTTACCTGTAGCTCGTTTCGTAAGAACTGTTCTAAATCCCTTCTTTTTCCAACTTCTCACGTAGCAGCTCTCCCACAAAAAGGTTAACAATCTGAATCGCGATTTGTTATTATATATCTCCAGGTTGAACTATACATCCTACTACTGTGTTTATTCGAGGTAATTTTAATTCAAGCCAGAGCCGAAGAAGTAGCCCACATACGTAAGTTTACTCGTATAATTAAATTCAATATTTTATGTCCGCTATTCATTTGGTAATTGTCTATGAAAGTTGTTTTGACGACCTTCATTTATTATTATAGTTTTTCAAATAAGGGTATCCGTTCAGTTTAAGGCGAACAAGTTTATGGCAAAAACTACAAAGGGAAACATTTGTGTTTATCTGATATTCGCCTCTTATAACGTATGTGTCAACATATTTTTCATTGAAACATCGCATAACTGAAATACATACAGTTACGGACAAATGTCATACGCATATTCTTTCATAATAGAATTATTAAAACACATCAATTAAAATTTTGCATAACTTTAATTTTTTTCATTATCTCTCAATACCTCCTAAATAATTAGCTTTTCATTGCTTTTTTTACAACATACCTAATACTGAAAAATAAATTGAATAAGTCTTGTCTGCGATGTATATCTCGACACTAATATTAGGTCTCTCTATATTTTTAATAGAAAAAAAAACTAGAACGACTGAATAGTCTAAAATGAAAGCAGTAGGTGTTGCAGAAACATCCTTATAAATCTGATGATGCATCGGAAATATGGAACAATTTTGTGTTTCCGCATGATAACTGTTCCGTGCAGAAATCGCAAGTTGTGCAAGAATGGATACGTTCCGCAAACATTTATTTAACAAGTATTGACGTGCCCTCTAAATCTTTCGAATTTAAGTCCTATTGAAAATGTTTGAGCTGCATTAAAGCAGATATATATTTATACATATATAAAGACTTCATTGCTGAAAAAAGATAAACTAGATGATAACTTCTAGAAGTAATCGAAAATAATGGGGACTGGAGACATTGGATGTTCAAGATTGAAGAATTGAATGTATGCAAATGTTATATTAAATAAAACAATAAAATAAATTTATAGTGAGAACATTTTGTTATTACAGTATCACATGATTTATGAAAAACTATGTACTTGCATTTTATTAATCAAATTCACTTATTGCTAAATGTTATCAATTAAAAAATTACGAAAATGAAAGAAGAACTTGTCTATCCACTATATTTCATATTGCCGCATATATGCGAAATAAGGTATTCTAATAAATACATAAGAAGATTCAGAAAACAGAAAATCTATTTACCAAGAATACATAAAACTATTATTTCAACGCGTGCTTGTTTATGTCTTAATAACAAAAACTAAATGATAAAAACAAGAAATCCTGTGTCGGATAAATACACAACGAATCATACATAACATCTGTTTACACCGATAAGCCATAGTTGTAGTAAATGCTATAGTCCATCTTAAATGCGCTCGCCACATACATTTTCGCGTAGGTCGTTAACTTTTTTTTGGTAGGAGCTGTACACCCCCCCCCCCTTATTATAATATTGTTCCTTGGTAATGTTCTCATCGTTTTCCTGTTTATCTTCTAATTTCTCGATTCTTTTTTTTAATTGTTTTCTCCCACTTTGCTTCCTTCCTACTCCATTCAAGTTTGCTCTCCTTCTAGTCAAGTCTTCAATTATCTGTCTCATCATTCGCTTCAATTCTTCCATCAGTTGTGTTTCTCCCTTTCTTTCTCTATTTCCTGGGTTTGTACTCCTTTCTTTTCTCCCTTTCTTTTTCTTTTCTGCATCCCTTTTCAATGTATTTTTTTTTACTCTTACTACATATGTCGTGTAGTGTTTATTCTTTTCTGTTTCGCCACTCTCTCTCCCGTCTTTTGTCAGCGTTCATCTCGTCCCGATCAAGACCGAACAAATTCTCAGCGTCGATCGCGCGGTGTACTGTAGCCCTACTCGATTCGAACAACAGCCCGCAAACGACGCTGGCCGCGTCTAGCCGTGTCTTGTCCGTTGTCTACGATTCGCCTTATCGCTCAAGTTGCACGTACAACTCCTGACCGATCCTTTTTTCCGGGTTATCTTTATGGATATACTTTCGCAGCGATGGCAAAATTAGTTAAAATTGTTGTTATCACTTACTTCTGTTGTTATCTTCCTCTTTTTTTTCCATTCAATCTATCACTCTAATCTCACACTCGCTGTTTTACTATGCTGTTGTTAAGAATCACTCGTAAAATTCAATATTGGTTTAATTTCACGTTTACGCTTCACTAGCAGAACTAAATCTAACTCTTACTTATATCAAATATTTTAGTGGTCAAATCGAAAAGAAATTGAAAGACGGAACCACTGAAATAAAATTTCCAAACGGTATTTTGAAAGTAACAAAACCGGACGGTTCGCAAATTATTTCTTATCCCGATAATACCACTGTCGATATCAATGCGAACGGTGAAAAGATTATATCCCTGCCAACGGGCAGAAAGAAGTACATACATCGGAACATATGGTATAAAAACGTTCAGTTTGGTTTATTTTATTTTCTTTGATTTTTTCTTTATTTTTTTTTTAGAGGAGAGAATATCCTGATGGCACTGTTAAAATCCTTTACCCGGACGGTATACAAGAAACTCGATACAGTAATGGAAGGATACGTATAAAAGATAGAGACGGCAATTTGGTTCTCGACTCGCATGATAATACTTGAAGTGCAGGTCGTTCAAATATGAAAATACGTTGACATTTATTAAAATATTATTATATATACATAATGATCTGTGATTGAATAATTCTTTAATGTTTTTATTACTACAAGAAGTGATTTGTAAATATTATAAAGATAATTATAATTTATAATAGGCAGAAAATAAAATATTTATTTTAATAATTTTCACATGCGAGTTATTTACTTAGGAATTTTTGAATAAAGAGACCATTTGAAACTATTTCCATAAAGAAATCAGTAGCTAAAAAAACTCAATCAAAGTTACAAGTTATTGGCGGCTGACTAGCCAATAACTTGTAACTTTGATTGAGTTTTCTTACGTACTGATTTCTTTATCAATAAGTATTACTTACTTAATTTGGACATAACCATGCATCTTAAAGATTTATATTAACTTTTACCCTTGTGATGGTCGGCTGGTCCTGCATAGGGTCTGGACGGATGTCACGGGTTCGAATCTCGCTCCGATCAATTATAATAATATTTTTCCGGTGTTATGATGACAATCAAGAGGAAGATTTTGCTCAGCAGGAGTACCTGACAAGCCTACAAATGTTTATTGTGTCAAACTGGGTTTGACGTATTATGAAAGATCTTTTCACTGTTTTTAAATTAAGAATAGATTATCTGGAAGGCGGAAATTTAATAAATTATGAAACTTTGAGAATGTCCAAATAGGAAAAAAAAATGCATTTAACACTCGCAACATATACCAAATTCACCCCAACATTTTGTTATGGCGTGTTTTTAATAAGCGAAGTCAAATTTAGAACATAATAAGACACTAAGACAGCTTTAATTCGATTACAAAATTTAGCTTTTGAGTAAGAATTGTGCCAGCTCAGAGCATGAGACTTAGAACCATAAGCACATAAAAGACATATGATTTGTTAGGGACTTTTCGCGTAAACAAAAAAATATGTGGTGGTAACATGACTGAAGCTAGTGACATGATGTAGATTGACGTGTGTCTTATGTCTATGGTGTGAAAAACGAATGTAACGAAAATGTATTAAATTGTTGTACTGATGTAAAGTTGAGAAGTAAATATATATATTCTGAAATCATCAAGCAGAGTTTGATAACACCTCAGAAGCGGGATATGGTAGAATTCATGTGCGATTAGGGATAAGGAACCAAGAGTCGCTGAGATTTATTCAGATTTTTATTCGAATACGTTGTGATTGCAAATTGTAAGAAAATGGCGGAAGGCGGCAAGAGTTTAACGACTCCGTTAAGTAACTTCGAGGGGTTTACTGAAGAGGAGCAACGGAGAGAAAAGGACGTGGATAACAGGGAGAGAAGTGAAATTAATAATGAAGGTATGAACATGAATACCATTATTGGTACAATGAATGCAGTGCTACAGCAAAACCAATTAATGATGCAAATGCTACAAGGGCAAACTGGGTGCAAAAATTACAATATTATGCCAGACTTTTCTAAAACTATAGCAGATTTTAATGGAAGTGATGTAACTAAAAGCAGCAGTTGGTTGAACGCGATTGAAAGTACGGCAACGCTTCACAGTTGGCCTGAAGCTTTTACTTTGGAAACAGCTCGAATGCATTTAGTTGGGGCTGCATATTACTGGTACGAAAGTCGCAAGGATGTGATAAATGGATGGGCGGAATTTAAAAGGGAATTTCAGAAAACTTTTATACAAGAAACGAACCTTACGAACTTATGGAAGAAAATGTCAGTCAGAACACAAGGGGCGAAAGAAGATATCAGCTTATATTTTCATGAAAAGATAAAATTATGTAAACAATTGGAATTAACGTTTGCAGAGCAGAAAGAGCAGGTGGTTATTGGATTAGCCTCGAAGGAAATATCTTCAATGATACTGGCAAAGTCGCATGTTGATGTGGATGACTTATACAGTGATATCATTACATATGAACGCATTATTGCAGAACGAAGATTAAGACACTCAACTTTTAATCGACCTGCGAGTATGACCCAGCCAAGCAAGGGAGAACAAGAGAGAAGACCAATCCGGGTTAAGGACGAGCAATCAGGCAATACTCCATCAAGACCATTTCGGTGTTATAATTGTACTGGAGAGGGACACACTGCCAAATATTGCCAGAAGCCAGAAAATGAGACGAATAAACAAACAAATCGTGAACTACCGACCAAGAATGAGAAAGGAGAATGGAAATGCTTTAACTGTAACAAGTATGGGCATATTGCGAAAGATTGTTCTCAGCCGAAAAGGGAATTAGTTTGCCGAAACTGTAAGAAATCCGAACACATTCAGAAAAATTGCACGGAAACAACAGGTAACATTAATCTCATACAGTTAGATGCAGCGAAACCTTCAATTGTCAAATATATGAAGCAGGTAAGACTGAATAATTGCATGTTTACAAGCTTAGTAGATCCAGGCAGTTCAGATTGCACGATAAAAGCCTCTGCAGCATTATTAGGAAAATTCGATATCAAATATCAGCAATCGGAACTTAAAGGATTCGGACCAGCCAATTTCAAGGTTATATCTCCTGGTATTATAAAATCAAAAATCGAAATAGACGATGTGTATGCGGATGATATAATATTTAGAATCGTACCTGATGATGTACAGCCAGTAGAATTATTATTGGAAGAACTTTCACAGAACTAACACACTTAGTAATACCTTAGAATTGACGATGAATTAATATTTAAGTATCGTGATGAAGATCCATTTAAAAATTTGAACCTACCTGTACCAATGAAAAAGGACTTGCAAAGTACTGAAGATGTCATCATACCTGCAACGACTATCGGATTTATCACAGTAAATGAATGTCATGAATTGAAGTTACCAATAATGAACATGAAAAGTGAGAACATACACGTTAGGCAAGGAGAAACAGTACTAAAAGGAGAAATATATCAACTCGAGAAAATGAAGGAGAATAAAAGTGAAATAACAAAGGACATGGTTAAAATAGAGGAAGAAATGCCAGAAGATGAGGTAAATGAACTTATGATTTTGCTTAATAATTACAGGGATTGTATAGCGACCAACATCTGGGAATTAGGCTGTACCAACAAAATTGAAATGGAGATAGTGGAGAAGAAGGACAGTATGCCAGTGTGGTCCAAGCCTTATAAAGCGACAAACCAAGAAAGAGAAGAGATAAGAAAAATAGTAGGAGAGTGGAAGGAAGCAGGTATAGTAAGAGAAACAAGTTCGCCATATGCTAGTCCTGTACTTTTGGTGAGGAAGAAATCTGGAGAATCGCGTCTAGTGGTAGATTTTCGACGACTGAATAGTCAAACCGTACGTATGAATTTTCCATTGCCAAATATAGACGATCACATGAGTGCTTTGACAAATGCGAACTTTTACACTGTACTAGATTTAGCGCACGGTTGTTTACAAGTACCCTTACATGAAAAGTCGAAAAGTAAAACGGCGTTTATAACTCCCGATGAGACTGGCGAGTTTCAAAGAATGGTTTTTGGGCTGACAAATGCCCCATTTTATTTTTCTAAGCTCATGCAAAGAGTACTAGGACCATTAGGAGGACGAATTGCACTACATTATTTAGACGACATACTAATACCAGCAAGCAATTGGTTAGAAATGAAAACTCGTATCACTCAAGTATTAGACGCCTTACGTCAAGCCAGATTAACCATTAAACTATCGAAATGTGACTTTATGAAAACTCAAGTAGAATATTTAGGATTTCAATTATTGGGAGGCAAGATAAAACCAGGCAAAGGAAAGTGAAAGCGATTGAAGAATATGCGACTCCATGGATGTCCACGAAGTCAGACGATTTTTAGGACTAGCTTCGTTTTTAGGCGCTTCGTAAAAATTTCGCTCAACGAGCAAGACCTCTGTACGGATTGCTAAAGAAAAATGTTAAGTTCAAGTGGGGAACTTCCGAACAAACCTCTTATGAAGACATCAAAAACGCTTTGACGTCCGAACCAGTATTAAAATTGTTCAATCCAGAGGCGGAAACACAGTTGCATACGGATGCCTCAGCGAAAGGACTGGGTGCAATGTTGTTGCAGAAAAGTGGCGAAGGTAAGCTCCATCTAGTATACGCAATAAGCCGACAAACAAGTGAAGCCGAGAGCAGTTACCATTCAAGCAACTCGAGTTAATGGCTATAGTTGGGCTGTTAACGATTACGAGCATTTCTAGTAAATATCGAGTTTACAATTGTGACGGACTGTAGAGCATTAATTTATTTAAATACCATGAAGACGAAAAATCCGCAAATTATCCGATGGCATAACTTGCTCAGTGAATTTAACTTCGAGATAAAACACAGACCAGGCGAACAACTAGCTCATGTTGACGCTTTAAGCAGAATGCCAACAGAATGTGAAGAAGGTGATTGTGAAGAAAACTTAATCCAAAAAGTAACCGTTTTTGCGATAACCGATACAGAAGATGAAGTAACTCTATTCCAGTATTCAGATGAAAACTTGAAGCGAAAAATCGAATTATTAAAAAGAAAAACATTATCAAGGCAAGAGGAAGCTGAAGTTAAAGATTATGTATTGAGGAATGGGATATTATACAAAATGAAAGGAGGACGACATCTATATGCCATACCAAAGAGCATGAGGAAAAGTATTGCAATCAAATACCACGACCTTCAAGGACATTTAGGCGTTGACAAAACTGTGAGTAAAATAAACGAATCCTATTACTTCCCGAATATGCATGCTTACGTGAAAAGGCACGTACAAATGTGTCTGCAATGTATAATGAACAGGAAAAATACGGTAAACCCATGGAGAGCTACATCCGATTAAACCAGGGAAACGACCATTCGCCATAGTACACCTAGATCATTTGGGACCCTTTGTTACTAGTTCGAAAGGCAACAAACATTTACTGGTGATAGTAGATAACCTTACGAAATTTGTAAGACTGGAACCCGTCAAAAGTACCAACGCAAGTACCACAGTAAGAAAGTTACAGAACCTTGTTGAAGATGTCGGAGCACCAGAATTATTGATTACTGATCGAGGCACAGCCTTTACTGCAAGAACGTTCGAAGAATTCTGCGAAAAGCATGGTATAAGACACAGTGTTAATTCTCCTCGACACGCACAAGCAAACGGCCAGGTGGAACGCGTCCACAGAACGATACTACCTATGATACAAGCCACATTGGAAAACCCGACTTTCAGCGATTGGGACAAAAATATCCGACAAGTTCAAAGAAATTTGAATAACTCTGTGAACAAAACAACGAATCGTACCCCTTTCGAGCTTCTCTACGGATACACACCCAGATTTGAAGATGGACCTTTAAGATTGCTAACTTTAGAAGAAGACTATCATCATCCAAGTGACTTACAAGCAGAAGCTACAATTAGAATCGGGGACAAGACAAATACAAAAGACGCTACGATAAAACCAAGATCACAACATCCATTACAACAAGGAGATATCGTGTTTATGAAAACCATACCAAACAAACTGGTGAGTCACGAAACTACAACGAAAATATCGAGGACCTTTGGTTGTCACGGAGGTACTACCAGCAGACACTTATAGAGTGATGGATCTGCGAGAAAAGGATCAACAACGTGTGTACACCTCAACCGCACACGTTAGCCAATTAAAGCTATGGAGGAATTACGAAACCGACGACGATGAAGCTGAATTAGGACCTGACGACTGCGAAGAAATGTTAAAGAATACAGAAAGGGACGAGAAGAAAGAGGCATTTGACGACGACGAAATGGCCAGAAGACGGAGGAGGAACCCGACAAACCGAGCGACGACGTGGAAAGAAACTAATGCAGCACGACCACAGAACCATTCCAGAATTAAGAAAAGGCCCGCCCACCTACAAGACTATTATCTCGAGGACGAGATGCATTCCAGGATGGCCGAGTGTTAGGGACTTTTCGCGTAAACAAAAAAATATGTGGTGGTAACATGACTGAAGCTAGTGACATGATGTAGATTGACGTGTGTCTTATGTCTATGGTGTGAAAACGAATGTAACGAAAATGTATTAAATTGTTGTACTGATGTAAAGTTGAGAAGTAAATATATATATTCTGAAATCATCAAGCAGAGTTTGATAACAGATTGAATAGGTTATGTTTCTTATTGTATAAGAAAAGGCATTTACAAATAGTGGCAAATAATGATTAGACTAATGGCGGCTCCTCTTAAAGATCAACGGGGCCAAAAATACCGATAAATACACGTAAACACACACAGGTTTAAGTAGAGAACGGACTTTACGAATCCCATGATTTGACGCGACGAAACACCCTTTGTATTTATTTATGCAGACAAGCGGCGAGCGGGGGGCCACATTCAGATCGGCTCCGATTTCAGACGGTTTGTGGGTCTCCACCAGCGGAAGAGGTCGAACTATACGCAAAAATTACATTGAAGTGGGGCCAGCAAGTCGATTGATCGAGTCACGCCATAGTTAGTATATGCATTCTCAGACGCGTCATCAGTATACGTCAGTGCTCGGCACTGTAGGGAAGGGTGTCTAAGATGGGCTATTGAACATAAAGATATATGTAGATGGCCGTCGCATATGGACTTCGGTTTAGATACTATTATATATTAGAATAATAATATTTATTAATTATAGTAACAAAGTAGTAGTAGTATTATTCTTCTTCATTTTATTTGTTCTTTTCTTAAGTTGTAACTTGCCATTACAAGGGAAAATTCATTTTAGCATTTCATTTCTTCATAAATTTCTATTTGATAAATTTTTCATCTTACGTTCGCTATGGCCGTATTTATTCATTAATTTATTTTTTCTTATCGCCACGTGTAAGTATACCGCGCCTCCACGCCGCATGTTGAATCTGCTCACGCTTAAATCCCCATCTGCGTCGTCGGCCTATATAAACATTTATCGCGTTTGAGATAGATAGGTCAGCCGTCTATTCCTCCGCTCTTTCACAGCTGTAGATTGTAGCCGTCCTTCGGGAGTGGCGCGACATAGTTCACCGTCTTCTTCCACGTTTGCAGACCGAAGCCGCCCTTTGGGAATGGTGCGGCGTAATCTTCCACCCCTTCGTTCGGTTATGGGGTGCGATTCTCCAATTTCAAGTTCTTTTTTTTTGTTTCCGGTGGTCCTATTGTGTTCTGTTGGCCACTTTCTAAGCATGCCACTATTACTGCAGCTAGTCCCTAGTCCTGGTGAAATGCGAGGGGAAGGTGGCCGGCGCTTGGCAATACGTATCTATCTTGAAAAACTGAAAAATCGCGAATATCTCCAAAACCTTTGGAGATAGACACAATGACACTCGTATAAAATCGAAAGAAAATTCAATTTTACATCCATTTATGTAAAAATTGCTATACAATTGAATTTAAAAAAAATCAAGTTATCTATGATTTTAGAGTTCGAAAATTACAAAGCCCTATTTAATAATTCTGTAATTTAATCGAAACAATTTTAAAATAAAAGACGTGTGTTGTTTCATGATTAAGCGAAAACTGAAAACCGCATCTTTCTAACTTTCGTATTTCCGGAGACATTTCCAAATATCGCAGACATTGCAAATGTCATTTTTTTCGAAAAACGTCATGTAATTCGGAAACGGTACAACTTAGCCCCAATGTATGCCTGACGTATTGTTATTTAAATTTAACAAGGAATCCAAAAATACTATAATATACAGGGTGTTCCATTTAAAATAATAAAGTTAGTATCTACTTTCGGTACAACCGGAAGTTCGCCAGTACTGAAACTAATTTAATAAATAATGTGTAGAATATGATTCGAGGCAACATTTATTTGAAACATTTTTCCAAAAAACAATAATAAATCGGCTATGGACCGTTGCATCTTAGGCTGGACACCCGGTATATTCAATATTTTGACAATCACCCGTTTTTACATAACTCCATATTCGTAAAAGTAAATGCTCATACTAAAAGCCATTCGTATTGCATTCTTCGCAAATTTACGTATACGAATGCATACGAACGTACGCATCTCTTTCCAGAATACGGAATCTATAAAATCGTTCGCATATTGTACGATGCGTATACGCATATTGTTCGAGAATCGTACCCATGGTTCGTAGTTGCCCCTCGGGCGTGGCGCGACGTAACCTCCCGTCGTCCACACGATTGGAGACCGTAGATGCCCTTCGGCAGTGGCGTGGCGCAAGCTTCCGCCCCCTCGTTCGGTTATAGACCGTGGTCGCCTGTCGGGTGTGGCACGACATAGCTTCCCGCTTTCCGCACGATTGCAGACTGTAGCCGCCATGCGGGCGTGGCGCAGCGTAATCTTCCGCTTTTCGCTTGGTTATAGTTCGTAGCCACCCTCGTGCGTGGCGTGACGTTACTTTCTACTCTTCGTACGTTTGTAGAATGTAGCTGCCTAGGGTTTATTCAATACTTGCAAATACTAGCAATATATCGATACTTTTTCATTTGATACTGCTATTTATTGTATCGTAATAATAAATTCGATACCAAGTGAAATATCGATTGACAGACAGAAGTATCGAATGGTATCGAAGAAGGGAGATTGTTAGGCGACATGCATACGATATGCGCACAGATTTCGCGAGCCGTTTGGAAGTATGTTTGGGTGTCTCATAGATGGCGCACGACGTTGACACCGTACGGTATCTAGGTACATACATAGTTAAACACCCTCAATGATATTTAACTGGTTGAATATAAAGAAATATTAATAAGGACAACATTCATATCTGTTAAAAGAATTGACTATCAGGTTAAATTTCATAAATCAATATTTCTGGCGGTTATTTTCATTTGCTTTTATAATATCTGAGCATAAAGCCTTAGGAAAATTTAGGAAATTTATAATTAAAAAATCTATGCACAAAAATTAAAAGTAAAATTTTGCAATAAGTTGAAATGTAATATAAATTAACTTGTTTTTTCATCTGTTTTATAGACGTAGTATCGAATGGATTTAAGTATGAGTACTTATAAGTTTCGATATTTTTAATTGAGTACTCAAATCAGTCAGCGACGCAGCCTCCCGCTCTTCGTACGAAAACAATTTTACATTTCTCGCTTATTATGTTTTACGAATTCTCTTCTACATGTGTTATTTACTGTTGACGAAATGAATTTATTTCGAAAGCTACAGAAACAGGTAAAAGATGTTTTCAACTGTCTCGTTTGGTATCAATAGGGTTGCAAAAAAACAACATTGTTTATTACTAAATAAAACTTTATTCATTTATTTATTGTAGATCAACTTATTATAATCTTACACATTAATCTTGTTTAAAGTCTTCTTTATCTACCTTTCTGCAATTTCTTCTGTAAACAAAAAAGAAGGACAAAGTAGGGTAAATCGAATATGTGGTATAAATATTGTACTTACGGCCGTTGGTGGTTTAGGTTTTGGTGGACCAACTGGCAAATATTCTTGGCGCCAAACAGACCATCACGGAAACACACGCAGTCAAAACCTTGCTCCCTCGATACTAAGGACTCGGCGATATTGTATGAAGTTACTTGAGAGAATAGTTTCTTGTTCTTGTTGAAGTTGTCCAAAACGAAGACATTTCCTCCAGACTATTTCGTATAAAATAATAATAATTAAAAACACTAAGTTAACGGAATAAATAGTGAAAAAGGTCTTACTTTAGCTGTATATTCCGAGCAGAAATCGTCGTAGCTCAGATCCTTTAGCAGGTCTGGTTTTCCTGCCGGTTTTGCCTTGGCATCGCTGAATGTGAAGACACCTTTGTCGTTGAAGCCGATCACGTTCTTCGTATTTTTGTCGTCTTTGACTTTGAAGTCGCAGCGGGCTCCCAATGGCGTGATCAAGTTCAAATGAATGCTAGGTTCTCGAACGAGAGTTGCTCGGAATTTCTGTAACTGTTAAAGCAGAACGCATTATATAGTGACGTTAGGGTTTAAAATCGGGACAGGGCAAGAATTTATTTAAATACAATCGGGAATGCAGATAATTTATTGTATTATGGGTGAGTATAAATTGTAACTGGAAAATTGAAGTTCAAGCCTTTAAGAATGCATTAGAATTATGTGGAAGTAAATACAACTTATTAACTGTAGGTACGACTATGGGTTCATCTATATCTTTTGTAGTTGGAAATTTAGTAACAGAAGTTTTAAAAAACTGAAAAATGCAAATTTAGTTTTTTAAAAGATATGTAGGCAACTGCATATTAGTCAGTTTCAGGAAATAAAGAGATTTATAAAAAATATCTTTGGTTTTCTATTTAATCTAATTTAGAAAGATTTCAATAACAGTTAAGTGCATATTTATTTTTTATAGGTGTTTTTTGATTATAATTTCAATGAAATAATTTTAAGTTTGTATTGATGTAGCGTCATTATTCTATATATATTTCTTCTCACTTAGTTTTAGTTTAGCATATTTTTGTTTTTAGTAAATAAATAAATATATGTATTTATTTATTTATTTGAGTCACTTACACATAAACAGGTAATGGAAGCAGTTGAAAAAATAAATCTAGGAAAATGCAGATTATTAAGATTTTTCTGATTCTGAAATAGAGGTTGCTTTTAGGCTGATGAATCCATGAAAGGATGGTGCATAGGTACACCCACATAGGTATTATTGCTGATATTATGTTGAAGGCTTATGAACTGTATTTTTTCGCGAAACTTTTTAATAGATATTTAGGTAGAGGCATTTTCTCTGCTTGCTGGAAACGTCCATTAGTTTTTGTTATTTTCACACTAGGTGAAAATTGATATGATGGATCTAAGTAGTCACAAGTTTATTAGTCTATTACTAGTTATCGGAAAGACGTTAGATAGCTTAATTATTAAATAGAATATATTTTTTATGCGATTACAAAACGCTATGAATGGATTTAGTTAGGGTAAATCAATTGTAGATGCGATAGATAGGGTTGTAAATTTTGTTGAAACTGCCAGGTTAGAAAAAGTACATAACACGATTACATTTTTAGGTATTAAAGAGGTTTTTGATATGTATGTTGCCCAAAATTATAGTATAATTACCGCGTAAATATGAACCAAGTAATTTAGTCAGAATCGGTTATCTTTTCAGATAAAGTCGTGATTGTTTAGGAACTGGGAACTAGTATTGCATGAGAAATTACTAAGGGTTGTCTGAGGGGTTCACGTTCGGGAAATTTTATATGATAGTCTATTCGAAATGATTGTGAGATGGTTGCGTACGCGGACAATGCTATCCGTTATTAGTTAAAGTAGGGCAATACAGGGTGTATCAGATGTAGGGGTAAATATAATAATATGTAGCAGCTGTAATCATATACAATCAAAAAGTCTTAATGCACAGGGGGTCTATCTGTAACCATTAACGAGAAAAAAAATATTTTATAAATGCCGTGGGCTAGAGGCGCACCTGTGCCCAACCTAAATGCTGTCCCGAGTATACCCCCACATACCACTATCATTCAGCCATTACCGCTGTTAGTTTTGTGTGGATCGCCGCTTGGAGTGCAAGCCACTTCGAACATTTTATTTAAATTCTTTCCGTCTTGAAAAAACCATCCTTTTCAGGACCATCATGATTTCATATAAAGAAAATCGAAGCTTGATGCATCGGCAAAAGCGCTGGAATGTATAGATTCATTTTCGCGCTACATCATAGTAAAAAGGCGTGCTTGCAAATTTTCTGTATCTACATTTATTTTTGTGTAATTCGTTTCAATTCATTTTGCGTTATATGATTAAATAAATCCAAAAGAAATAACTCAGATTCATGTGGTACCGTTTATTAACAACTAACTCTCGATTCGACAAAGCAAAAGAAAAATATTTACGTTTTTTGTAGCTACTGAAGTCGTATATCCGGAAAAACTCGAATGTCTTATCAGGATATTAAAACTAATACTTTGTAGACTTACGTAGCATGCTCTTAACAAAAAAGGAATTTTTATTTTATAAAAAGAAGAAATTTAAAATGCCTCAGTTTTTCTATTTTTACAAGGGCACACTGGCCGATTGGCCTTTATTTATTCAGAATGACGTTAAATGAACTCACGGCATACCATTAAGAATAATACTAAATGAGTGCAATGTATTTATACATGATACCACGTTTAGCGGGTACTTAACGTGACATTTCCTTGCATCAGGCCCGGACTAAAGAATTTGTGGCTCTAACTTTTACTTTTTTTTTTATTCTTTAATGATGAAATCCGGTTTCGGTGGGTTTGTGCTTAATATGTCGTGTAGTTAACACCCATGCAAAATTTACTTTTTTATTTGATACACCCTGTATAATACGTTAAAGGATAGAGTTAATTAGGTTTTAGAAAATATTTTATATTGGAGGTAATAAATTAAATTTTAATGTCGATAAACAAGAGCCGGTATTATTTGGCAAACCAAAAGAGGCAAAGAAACCTTTATTTACAATAGTAGAGGGTAGAATTTATTACAAAGAATATATCAAGTATCACGGGGTTATTTTAGGCGATAAATTAAATTTTAAAGGGCATACTTAATTCGTTATCATGAAAACTAGGAAAAGAGTAATAAAATTACAGCATTAGCTAAAGTCACATAGGGTTGAAACGGTAACGAGGTATTATTTACAGGGCAGCCATAGAACCGGCAATGTTACAAGCCGGGACGATTTGGGCGGACGCGTGTAAAATTAAGAAGCAAAAAAATAATCGAAGCGCAAAGATTGTTAACAGTTAGGGTCACCAACGCATATTCATCTATTTCGGCCGACGCGGCGTGCGTTATTTTGGGTATATTACCAGTAGATTTATGTTTGAAGTTGAATCGTGCGAAAACTGGCCCTGCCAAACCGCCTATGAATCAGTACCCCGAAATCGTCTCATCCAGACATCAACATCAGGGCACTAGGCTGTCTTTCATTCATCAAAACAGAAAGAGAAGAAAATGTAGACCCTACGTCCCCCATTCACCAGGTGTTCGTGGTGATTAGCAGTTCAGGTAAGTCACTTCTTAGCTATATACTCCCTTGTTAGCACTCCCTTCTTAGACATTATACTGCGTGCCATGTCCGCTATATGTCTTCAGTCCTCCGCGGATCTTAACATAATTTCCACTATATTTTTCGGGGTCAGTACTATCCAGACTTTTTTATAAGTATGTAAACGCACTTTCCGCTAGTTGTGGCAATGAAAGACCGTGGCTTCTACGGTATATGTTTCTGCGCAGACCAGACAGTTCTCGTTATCATCCTTTCCAAACCTTTTTGCATAACTTCTAAAACATCTGTGGCCCGTCAACAACTGAGTCAAAAAATAGTCCAGACTGCTATGCTTATATAATATCAGATATCAGTTTCTTCGTCCACTGGGTTTTATCCTCATTTTTGTTGCATCTGTTTTACCATATCTTGATCGTATTGCGTCTTGCCTATTTTCTCGATTTTTGGCCCTCGTTTCGATGCATAAAATCCCTTTCAAACGCCAACAGGTCGATGGGCAGTTCCCCGTGATGACTTGCAGGGTAACCGTGAAGGCGGTGCGAAAGGCAGAGGATACCCTTAGCAAAACCTTACGTTGGGTCTTTTCTAGGGTACACACGTTTTGTTTCTTACCCAAAGCCGTGTACCATACATGTGCTGCATAAAGCATGATGGAGTGCACGGCCTTACTAAGGACGAGTCTCTTGGCACTACTGGGTCTACCGATGTTTGGCATAAGGCGGGTCAGGATTGCAACTCTTTCATTTGCTTTCCTAGAAACTCGCCTTATGTGTTCACTAAAGGTCAAACTATAGTCTAAGGTTATACTTTAGGCTCTTCTTAGGTGTTATTTTGGCTTTGCTTATGATGAAAAAGATATGATCTCTTTTCCTTTTTCCCTTAAGAATCATCGCCTCAGATTTCTCAGGCGTCAGGCTCAAATGATTTGCAGAACACTCATGTCGCTATTCTACACAGGTCTTCGTTTGACTGCGGTCATAAGGCCGTAGGTACTCATCGTTTGCGGTTTCTACCAATGCCAGGTCTTCTGCATAACCAATAGTTTCCCCAGTGCCAGCTAGTGTAATCTTCAAAATATAAATCTTTAATTTAATTACTATTAGAATGATTAGAATTAAATGATTGTCAAGTATTAGAGTAGGAACTGCTGTTGCTTTGTTTGTTTCTAGATCATTGCTTCTATCCTGTTCCAACTTCGAATTCATGAGGTGTGAAGAAGAAGCAGCTACCTGAAGACGACACGGCTGTCGGAATTAAGGGGACGTGCAGGCTGCCTTTAAAACTCAGAAGGATGTAATAATAATTTGCCGGTTATCAGTAACAAGGTTTGGGACTTCTTCCCAGATCCTGCTCCCAGAGTAGGGTTTTTGCCATGGGTTTCCCTTACGCATGTAGTCGTGTCATGGGCGCAAATATAATAACAACTGATAGCTGACCGACTTACAGTAGACTTGCAATTCTGTCAACTAATCACATTGTTGCTTGTTCACATATTTAAGTATTCACATAATTGCGAGGTTAAGTTGAAAATTGTCTGCAGATTTTTTTAGTAGCCAGTATTCAATACAAAACACCTTAACACTATTTTAAGTGTTTTGTCTGCATACTCGTAAAGCTTTTATTTGTGTTTTTTAAATTGATGGACGAAGTGGAAAGTGTATTTATTAATTAATTAAAAGACAAGCCATATATTGCACTAAGTTTTTTTGTTGTTGTTTTGTTGTTTTTTTTCTTTATTGCGAGCTTACTATTATATTTTTGTTATTAATAAACATAGAGAAATTATTTAGTTAGAGTAGGAACATTTCAATTGTTATAGCCTCGTGTAGTATCTTTAGGTGGAGCACGGGGTTTAAGTTGAATTGTAATTATTAGAGACCGGATTATATGCAAAGTGCATATCTTTAATTATAGTCTATATGTAGACGTATTACACTAACTGATGTTAATTAGCGCTAATTAGTGATTGCATATATTGCATATTTAAGCTTTTTCTTATTCTTTCTAATAGTAAAAATTCCTAGTAATTCCTAATGTAGATCGACAACCAACAATTCTCAGAACGATAAATCTTTTACATTGGTTTCTCTTATACTTTTTTTCCAAGAACTGCACGTGTTTAATTTCGCCTAGCAGAAGGGATGTGGTAAATACGTTCTATTATTATTAATTCTCAAATAAACTATTCATTCATTGAATATCTTTGAGTGAAACAGTATGCAATTGTGTTACGTTTTTAAATACTGTGCGTATATACAATGAGTATAGCGAACAAAATTTCTTTATGGATTAAGCCATATCCTGAACTGGTACGATGGCGACAAAATATTTTGTCGAGCCTGCAGAAACTGGTAAGTTTAATTTTACTAAAGCTTTACAATTGTTTTAAATTCTTAACTTTGATATAAAATGAATTGTTGTTGTAGGTGTCTTCTGGAGAAATACCTGATTGATCAACGCCTAAAACTCCATTACCTATTGAAAATGTGAAAAACTAAAGCGATCGCATGTGTGCAGCAATCTATACGCCAATCTGTAACATCAACTTCATGAAACTCAGAAACAAGAAGAATATAATACGGATCTGTGTAACGCATTAATTTCGTCCTAACATCCATAGCAAGATTAAACAATGTAATTTGAATCATTCCTGCAATAATATTGCAAAATATATCTGACGAAAGTACCTTACGTAAAAAATTATGTACATCTTGGTTACAGCAAACAATAGCAGAAATTCAACAATTGGTAGGGAATAATTTTATTTATATCATGGTAGATGAAAGTACGGATAAGTATGGCCGTTATATTGCTCATTTGTTAATAGGAATTCTTCATGAAGATATTGTAGGTAAATCATATTTAATTTATTGTAAAGAACTTCAAAAAAATAACTAATGTGGCAATTGCCCAATTCGTTCAAGAAGGTTTATCAAATTTCTTTTTACCTGGAAGTATACCTTGTGAAAAAATTTTACTAATGTTGTCCGACGCTGCACCATACATGATAAAAGCCGTTCAAAATTTAAAGATTTTTTATAGTAACATTATTCATACCACTTGTTTAGCTCATGGGTTCAATCGTGTAGCCGAAGACATTAGGAATCAATTCCCTTTGATTAATGAGTTAATTAGCAATGTTGCCTCCTGAACCGATTATTATGAGATGGGGTGGTACATGGTTAGCAATTTTTTTCACCGATAATTTCGAAGGAATAAAAAAATCTAATTCTTGAAATCACTGCTGACTGCATTGCTCTAGAAAACTGTAAAAAGATAATAACAACAGAATTGCTACAAAACCTTTTGTATATTAAGTCAAATTATAGCTTTGTTTCAAGTTCCATTCGCAAACTAGAAACGCAAGGGATCTCGCTCTCGGAATCAGTCGAAATAGTAGACGAATTTGATATGGTATGTAAAAAGGTTAAGGGTACAATAGGTAATTCTATATACGATAAATTTAAAAAAGTGATAAATAAAAATGCGGGGTATTTGAAATTGAAGAAAGTTAAGAAAATTTTGGAAGGTGAAACAGTAAACGATTTCGACTTTAATTTTAGTTTAGAATGTATTGCAAAGTTAAAAAAGGCACCAATTACATCTGTGGATGTTGAAAGAAGCTTTTCTACTTCGAAACATGTATTCTGATAGAAGACAAAACTTTCTTTTACACAATTTTGAAAAACATTTAATTATAAATTGTTTTAGAAATATGTTGTGAAAAAATTGTGTGCAATAAAGTTAATGTTTAAATTTCTGCTCTTATTTATTTTATGTAAAAATTTTGCATATTGTAGCAATTTTTTTGCATATATGCCCCAGGTTTATGCATATTTTCTCAAAAATCGATGCATATATATGCGCATATATTCCAGTTTTTCTTTGCATATAATCCGGTTTCTAGTAATTATTCTTCATAAATATTTAAAGTGTATATGTATACATAAAATTTGAAATTTCGCTATATTCTGATCGAACAGTAATGAAAAGCTAAGTTTATGTTTTAAGAGAAATCCTTTCAGAAGACTTACCGAGTGGAACATTTCGCTTTTTTCACAAGGAGCACTGGTCACAGCTATGATTGCTTTGACGGCGTTCGGTCTGAACGGATAGGAGGTCGCTTCCAAATAAGCCTGGCTTTGCGGATCCAAACCTTGAAGACCAAACATCAAACGTTAACGAAATCACAATCGTTTCACCACATATAGTGCCACTTACCGAGAACCAAGTCGATTTCGTGCAAGTAATTCACGATCATGGAGAAAATAAAGTTGAGCGTTTCGTGTCCGAAGTCTACGTCCTCTTCGTCTTCGGGATCGCTGAATTTCACGTTCGGCATCCTACCCTTGAATGTCATTTTACTCCGTTGGACGTGACGTGGGACGGCCAATCATCATGGGCACCGCCAAAGGTAAGTACGTGATATTCCACGTCCCTGAAAGAATGAGGGTTTTAGTAGTAGACGCGAAGCGACGGTTTTAAAATTTCTCTTCTTACTTGATTCCCCGCTCGGCCAGATCCTTGACGAGAGAGTTGCCAAGTCCTTGGATCAATTCCTTGTAAACTTGTTCGTTGTCCGTGCTAGCGTCGATGGCGAAGACGATATCGGCGGCATTTTGAGGTACTTTCACGCTGAACATGTCGTACAAATCGTGCTTGTCACACTTAACTGTAACGAAACTAATATATTGGCTCTGTTTCCGCAGGAAAAATATTCTTTTAACATGTGTGAATGCGCTCGAAGAAAATATGCTTATCGTCGCGCCGCACAGTGCGTAAAGCAATGGACAAAAATGTAAACAAATTAGTTTTTTGTTTACTAGTTGAACCATTCTGGCTTATTTGCAATTAGGTAGTGATATTATAACTGAACCTAAACATTAACATCGGAATAAAAAGGTAAGTAAAATCTATTCTATTCGAACTCAACTCTCCAGCAAAACACGTTAGATGCTTCAACAGGAATTGTTCGCTTTTTGTGGTAAGTTCTGATACTTTCTACTGTTATTAGTACTAATAAACAGCATTGCCAGTGGATTTTGAATTAATAAAAAGTATTGGAATTTTCCAAATTGTCTATTTCAAAATCCTTTAAAATTATTCGCAATTTTTTAAACTTAAAATGGCGTATCTCAAAAATGGTAAAACCGTCTCATGGATTTAAGGCTTAAAGTGTTTATTAGAGTGTCCTCTATACGGACATGAAGAAAAATCCTGCCCCAATTTGCTCTTTGTATAATAATAAATGTTTGTTTGAGAAAACTCCATTTTAATAACTATGGTTGTCTACACGAAGTGACAGACCACTTCCCTTCATGAAGAACCAAGGCATAACTACAACAGGTATAGTATACTCAGGTGTCTTACATTGCCCTGTGACGTCATCTGATCAATTGACGGCTGTATCATAGAAATACATTATCAAAATTTGACTATCAACTATCATGATGACCTCTGCGCTTCACCAGCAAAACAGCGTTTTCCTTTCGCACATACCCGTGAATTTCTGAAGTTGACAAATGAATAATGTCAACTAGGAGACAGTTTATATGAAGTTATGAGTCAAGTGAAATGGCGTTTTTCAGAAAATGTAAAAAACATATCATGAACTGTTTAATAAATAAGTGTTCTCTACATGAAAAAACAATGTTATGGGTTATCTACACTACACAGCAGGATACGAACATTCTTAGAATGTTTGCTGCATATTGCCTACAGACTACCTTTTAAAGCTTGGCGAGTCAGAGAACCGGAAAATAAGCAACTTTTTGAAAATGAAAAGAAAAGGATACACTTAGCTTTTAAAACACAAATAGGACTAATAGTTGACCGACCCAGGCAAGGATTTGGAAGTTCGAATGATGGAAACACTGCCAGACGATTTTTCGCTAATCCTAAACTTAGTGCGGAGATCACTGGGATTGACCACGAATTAATTATAAACTTTTCAAAAATTTTACGTGTGATTTCGTCGGGAAAAAATATTAACTTCGAAAAACTGAGTAAACTGACTGTACTACATGCCCAGCAGTGTGCATAAACTTCTAATGCATGGGGTAGATATAATAAATTTCTTTAATTTGCCTATAGGACAGTTAAGTGAAGAAGCTTTAGGAGCTATGCATAAAATGTTTCCCAATAGATTAAACCATACACGGAAGAATTCAAGGGAAAATACGTGTATGGAATTTAATGAAAAACCTCCTTATTATGTCTGATCCTTATATTGGTTCTAAAAGACATGTGTTAAGAAACCAAAGAAAATGTCATCCCGATATCCAACAATTTTTTAATAAGCATGAATTTGATGGTAATGGCACTGATCATGAGATTATAGATTTAGGTTTCACTATGAGTTCCGAAGAATCAGACTAATAACATTTTACTTCTTTTTTGTTACATTTGTTTCTGATTAACTATTAATTTGAAGTTATTTTATAAAGACACATTAGACATTTCGTTTAGTTCCATTTAAGTCTCAGAATAATAATATCTTACTTTGATTTAAATATTTTTGTAGTTAAAATTAATAAGAATATTTGTATACTTATACCTACAATAGTTTAATTTTATAGTACACGTATTTGCTTATATTAGGACATCTGTATGTATATTTATGTGTGAGTTACTTTATTTTATTTGTATTATGTCCTTTTTGCTGTGTGGAATAACTCACTTCATTCTTATGTATTAAGCTACGAGTTACTCACGACAGACTCAGTTAGCCGGTGGACTCCGCTCTTTGCAATGAATAATTTATAGCTTAACTCACAAAAGTGAAGTAAGCAATTTCAGACAACAAAAAGAACAACACCTGACCACAGAAAATTTAAAAAACATCTGATAATTAGTTTGATTTTTGTCCATATTTCCCATAAGCTCGACGCACTGTGCGCCGGTTTGGTACTACAAGCGCACTAAAAGGTAGTATGTGCAAACTGAAAATAACGCTACACAAAAAAGTTATGTTACGGTTCATTGTTAAGGTGTGTATCAACGGGATTCATTTCTCAGCAATCTGTTTTATACGATTTGTCTCCCAACATTTTCTTCGACTTCTGATTTTAGAAATGGTGATTAGACAACATTATTTAAAACATATTTTTTAACTTACAACTTCGTTGCTTTGTTAAGATTAGTACCTACACAGCCCTTTAGGTAACATAGAACCATGCAGCTTTATTGCAGCGGCTAGTGATTTCTTATTATTTTGCCGCAATGAAGTGATAAATATGGTAGTGATGGGTTGCTATGAAGCAAACTGCTATTTTATAACAACTATTCAATATCAAAAGAAGCTGCTACTTTTTGTATTAGTTTCCTGATGTAGCAGACAAGTGCGAATGTTGTGAAATATACATGTATATTCGTAGCAGTAAAGCAGTGTATAAAATGTAGTGATGTATAAAACTGCTTCTTTATGTTAGCAGCTACAACCTGCTTCTGTAAGTGTTTCTAAATATGTTGTGTAAAGGCAATATCGTGATTCGTGCGTTGGTTTGGATCCGAGTCGCGCGTTCTCGAGCGTGCAAATTTTGTCGTATAGGGGTATTTAGATCGTCTTGATGACTTTGGGAGACGCAGAGGGGATTAATTTTTTTAATGATTAAATTAATTTTTTTTTTACAACGCCGGTGTGGAATGGAGGTAATAATAATCTAAATGAGTAAATTGATTTTTAATTTTTTGATACTTTATTAAATTCTTGCATTTTGTAGTTGTACTTCAGTGCTTATGTAATAAAAAAAAATTATTTTCATGTGATTATTAAATTAAAGAATTTAATTTTTGTCAAATAGATTTGAATAGCTTTCTTATTATTAAAATCACATTGTATTGTAGTATATTTAGTGTATGTATGTTTGTATTTACGCCTTTTTCTATTGATGTTGGTATTATGTTTTATGTATGAAGCCAGTAGACAACATGGCCGTAATAAAGAGGTGTTTCAAACAGTTTCAAGCAGCGTGTTTCTTTTATAATTGATAATTCTTGTGCTGTCAATCGTGTAAATAGGGTAAAGGCAAGAAACTAGCCACAAACTGGCGACGAGGAAAAATTAGGTTCAGGGTGAACAGATTTTGAAATTTATAAAATATAACCGCAAATCAAGTAACCTACGTTTTATATAATGGCGTTGGCGGACACCACACAACATACACATATCGTAAAGGCACGATAGGAGTTTTATCGGAGTATAGGATGGGAACGATTGGAATACATACCAAGAGCGCTTAGAACAATTATTTCCTAGCTAATTACTTTGAAGAGGATCGAAGAGTAGCGGTATTAGCGACAGTAATAGGGGCCAAGCATATGAAGTATTAAAGGATTTTGCGATCCAGTGTTACCTAAAACAAGTCTTATGAAGAATTATGTGTCGTTCTGAAAAAGCAATTTTCAAAAAAAGTGTCAGTATTTAAAGAAAGAATTGAATTCTATACAATTAAGCGGGGAGAAAATGAATTAGTTAAAGATTATTACGTTCGACTAAAAAATAAAGCTATAGAATGTCAGTTTGCCAATAGTTTGAATGATGTTTTAAGAGATAAATTCGTAACGGGATTGAGAACAGGACCGATACTTGACAGGGTGTGTGAAGAAGAGCATACATCTCAGTTAGAAGTAATCCTGGAAACAGCACTGAAGAAGGAGGCATCGATGGTAAGGGTCGAGACGCTAGATTCGGTGAACAAGTTAAGTGTGTCTAAAAGAAGAGTAGGCGCAGGAAAGAAGACATACGTAGGAGAAGCAAAAGAAGAACGAAAGGAAAGGAAGAAGAGTGACAATAAGTGTAACGGTTGTGGTGAAGGTATGCACGATTTTCGAAATTGTAAGTATAATAAGTATAAATGCAAGATATGTAAGAAGGTGGGACACCTTGCCAAAGTTTGTGGATTTAATACACATTACGTGGAAATGATAAATAGCTCTTCAGAGTCAAAGACAAGTAGTGAAAATAAAGAATTAAATTTGTGGAAATGTATTTTACAACCTCGAGTAATATAATTATATTAAACCTATGGAAGTTAAGATTTTAGTAAACAATAAACCGTTGGTAATGGAACTTGATTCTGGAGCTGGTATTTCCGTATTTCCGTATTGCCTGAGAGAATTTTCAAGACAAATTTTGACACTAAATTGTTAAAAAGTACCAATGTCCGTTTAAAATCATATAACGGTAGTATTATAACACCAGAAGGTGAGATTTTTGTGACTATGGAATATAACAAAACTAAGATAGATAATTGTAGATTACTTGTTATTAAAAACGGTTCAATTCCTTTAATTGGGCGAGATCTTATGAATGTATTTAATTTTAAAATAGAACATTCGGTAAGCTCTAACATAAACACAATCACAGCTGATTTAACTTTACCAGCGCTCTTACGGGAATATGAACATTTTTTTAAGGAAGAGTTAGGTACACTGTAAAAAATTACAGTAATTTTGCCATGGTAAATCAGGAATATTACATGTAATACGTTGTGAATTTACCACAATAAATCATGTAAATTTTGTTTTACATGTTTTTTCTAGGATATTTAACATGGAAAAGAAATTTCGGTAAAATTTATAGCTTTTTCATGTAAGTTTAAGATGTAACAAAAATTCAAAAGGAAAATACAGGAAAAAACATGTAAAATTTTGTATTCACTCTCAAAATTTACTTAAAAGTGTAAAATTGTCATTTTTTTGGGGTATTTAGTGCACTTTAAAAGTAATTTTACTAGTGAATTATTATTTTTGCTGTAAAATATAATATATATTTATATTTATTTGTTTTTACTTGAATTTTCGGGAAAACTATAGATATGGAAATACGAAATCATTAGCCGCAATGTGATTGGATTATTTATCTGTGCGCGTAGGTAATTCTATTCGTTTGTCGAACTTATTATTGGCTCAATGATATCATGTACGTCACAAACAATCGTAGGTTTTGCGTAAGCGTGTTCATTCTTGATCCCTGGTTGAGCGATTCAGTATGATCTATTAGGTGTTATAAAAGAATTAGGTAAGTTGATTGCTCTCTTTATAAAAATACATATGAAAATTACTTCAGTGTTCGGTAAATATAGAGTTCATATAAATATTACATACGAATTTTACAGTACAATCTTTGAAAAACACATCAGCATGTGAAATTTACTAGATGGTAGAAATTTTACCTTATGAAGCAAATTTACCTGTAAAATTGTAGGCAACTTTGTTACCAACGATTTTACATGTAATTTTACTGCAACTTTTTTTTACAGTGTAGATATATAGAGGAGAAAGTTGAGCTAAAGATAGATACAACAGTTAAACCTATATTTTGTCAACCGCGTCCTATACCTTTTGCGTTGAAAAATGCAATTGATGAAGAATTAGATGAATTAGAAAAGAAAGGTGTAATAACTTTGATAGAAAACTCAGAATGGACAACGCCATTAGTGCCAGTTATTAAAGAAACAGGTAAGATTAGGCTCTGTGCGAATCACAAAATTACCATTAATAGATTTGTTCACGATATTAAGCACCCACTTCCAAGAATTGAGGAGCTCTTTACTGCTTTGCAGGGTGGTGAATATTTTACAAAATTAGATCTTACTAATGCATAATCAGTTAGAAGTTACGGAAGATACAAAAAAAATTATTGTGTTGGAGTACACATCGCGGAATTTATCAAATAAATAGACTTCCGTATGGTACAAAACCTGCATGTGCCATTTTTCATAAGACTATAGAAAATGTATTATTAGGAATACCTGGGGCAATGAATTTTTTAGATGATGTAGCCGTAACAGGTAGAGATAAGACCGAACTTAAAAAAATTAAAATTGGTTTTCGAAAGGTTATCTAGGGCCGGATTTAGACTAAATTTAAAGAAATGCCAATTTTTTTGAGCCACAAATAAAATATCTTAGGCATATTATAAGTAAAGAAGAAAATTATCGCATATATATAAAGATGGTTCGGAAAAACCAATTAGTTTCGCTTCTCGGGTTTTAAGTAAAAGCGGGCTTAAGTATTCTGTAATACACAAAGAAGCACTTGCTGTTTACTAGGGAGTGCGTAAATTTGATCAATATTTGATGAGTAATTAATGCACTGACACCACGTGATTTGAGCGATACTTTTACTAAAGTTAGTTTACAATTGATGCAATAAAGAAATAATACAAATGTATGCAGCAAATGTTTTGATAATAGCCAAAGAAAACTTAATTAACTTGTCCTCTGAATTGCATTGTTCTCGAAATACCGTTACTATGCTTACAGAATATGTTACGATCACTACGATCGTGTATGGAATTGCAGTATTAATTTAAAAAATTGGATCCGGAGATGACGTAGTAGTACTTACGGTATTCAGAAGGCACAAAGGTAGGTACAAATTTCGAATAGCAAGCTGTGGCGTACGCATGCGCAATGGCAGATTCGGTGTTCGGTATATTAGCGGCTACGCCATGGTCGCAGGCTTGCCTGAAGTTGGTGGGATTCACGAACGGGAAGCAAGTGGACAATTCCGACAGTTCAGCGAACAGCTTCGTGCAAGATTCGGCGTGGTGGTGGGTGTGGTGATCCGTAGTCTTGACGGCCGGACAGTTTGCGTGCATCTTGTAGGAATTTCCAAAATCGCTCTCTGACGCGGTGATCACTCCTTTCGGCGTGGTGTAATCGTCGTAAGGTTCCGCGTTGGCGTTACCTGCGCTCCGAAAACGGATCGTCACATGAAAACGACGACTTTAAACAAATATACTTCACCTAATAATCCGCGCAATTGCGCGTGATAGAATCCGGATACGCTGAACAAGCAAAGCGATAGGTCAGGCCTGCAGTAGATGTTAACTCCAACCTTCGATTTTAGATGTACTTGATCGTAAGTTCTGAACGCTTCGGTTTTCGTTCCTCTGACTGGGAATTCCGTAGCCGCTCCGTTGAAACTGACAGCGCCGCTCTTCTTCAAGGTGATAGTGTCGGACTTATCGACGAAGGTCAACTCTGACAAAGCGCCATTGGTGTAGAATCCAACGATCGAGAATTCGTTATTGACGACGTCCCTAGCGAGCAAATAAGAGCACTTTCCTGGGAATGTCAGGTGTTTGTTGTCGAAGGTGAAAATGTGTTGCCCTTGCACCACGATTGCGTACTCTGAAACGGATTTAGATTGTTGTTACAGCAATTAACTTCCTAAGGCGGACGACACATGGTTGTTGGTTATTAAAATAGGGATATAACGAAATATACAGGTTATCCCTCTCCTAATTGCACGCGTTTTACTTGGAACTAATTATGGCAAAAAGTTTTGAAAATCAATTTTTACTGAAAACCGGGTTTTGGAAAAAATCGCTTAATCGGTTTTTGATTTTGGCGATTTCCGCAGTTCAATTAGATATGCTATATAACACGTCGAATGGATATGCTATCTACGATGCTAGTCCGCTTGAATTTGTGACAAACATGCGCAACAGGGAACACAGTATTGGAAATACTATTTGTTCAAATGGTCATCGAATAGATCTCCACAAGGTATCTGCTACAAAGCTCAGGTACTTATCAATAACTTCAAAACAGGCAAATTGTTCCCATTTGTTGTTATATCTAGTATTACATGTATAAAGATCTAAGTTTTTGGAAATTTTGTGTTGAATTGAGTAAATGTAGGAGAGAATTTCTAAAATATAAACACTTGGTAGAGGTAAAATTTTAACATAACAAAAAAAGGCCTACAAGATTCAAAAGATTTGATATTAGCAATACAGCGAATGATACGCTTTGGGCAATAAACACATCGGCAGAAAATGTCAAAGAACCCCAGAATATGATCCCATACAAAAGTTTAGAATTAACTTGGGCGAAATAGGAAGATTTAACATGTTCAAATACTTAGAATGTATTTTAAGCTTTTGATTTGAAAGCAAACTTGATTGGATTCAGATATAATATAATTACAGTGCTCTACCCAAGTTAATATGCACGCCCAGATAATGCACAGACGACTTTTGAGCCATCTAGACGCCATCGACGTCAATATTTAACTTAACATCCGTCCGAGACCGAGCCGTACGAAAAACCATGAAATTCATCTTGGTAATAAGCAAGTGAATGCCATTGTTTGAAAACCACTGGCCTAATAAATCCAGCAAAGTTTGCAGGGTATCATCAGCATAAAATTATCAATGAATTAATGAATCCTTTATAAATAATAAGAAAAGTATAGGGCCAGGGATCGCGCCCTGCGGAACCGCCATCTTAACAGGTACGTGGACTGAGTGAACTGATTTAACATTATGATTTGATCTAAAATTAATTCTAACAAATTGAGTCCTATTAGAAACAAAAGACACAAACCAATTGGTAACAGCCCTTCTTTCAAACAGTGGACTAGGTATGATTTATTAAAACCAGCATTTAAGGCACAGATAACACAAAGTAAAGAGAAGATTGAGCGAAATATAAAGTTATATGCTGTGAATGATAAAATTTTTGTAAAGAATTCAATCACAAAATTATGGGAAGTACGCAAAATTATGAAGATCTTAAGCCATAGTACGTATCTGGTTCAAGTAAACAATAACATTAGGTATGTACATGTCAGCAGTATACGGACCAATACCAGTGATGGAGAGAAGAGATTAAAGTTACTTTACCAGAAAACTGTTAGAGCGTCTGAATACGTAGAAAAGAGTGAAGTATTGCAAGAGAGAAGTGAATGTAATTCTGAAAAAGAGACAAGACATAAAGAACTAAATAAGCCGGAAATCTGTAAGGAATCTCGCATGTCTTTCAATGAAAACTAAATCAACCTCAAATTTCTAAAAAATCTGATTTGATTAAAACAAATCAACAATCTGTAATTCGCATTCGATCTGGAAGAATTGTTAAACGTCCAGAAAGATTGAATTTGTAAATTCAATTTTTCTTAAAAGAAGGGAGGAAATGTTATATTATAATTCAGATATAATTTGTATATTAGTATCTGTCAATAAAAAATAAGTGTCATACTTTTGTCGATTCTTTTGCATGTACCAGTTAATCCGTGAAATACACAACACAACTGTCCCGTCCAATAAAAAAATAAAGATTCTGTTTTGGGCTTATAAAAAAATAATTAGAGGTTTGACCTTCGCCAAGTGCACAATCCGCGTCTCTATCTCCGCTGTCAGCTAATGTGTCAAATTTTCAATTGTGACATTCTCTGACATTCACGTTGCGCACTGTCAAATGGAGAAATGCAATTTTTTTTTATATATGTAGTAAGAGTTTGAATGAGAATTGCCCTATACATGCCTTGTTGCATGTCCCTATAAAGGAAACATGTACTAATTGAAGAGAGAATTTAAAGATTTGCGTTATAAGATAGCAGTTCTGGTAATGAAAGTTTTCTTCATTATTTCCAAACTGTAATTTTGACACATACCCCATTTGACACTTCTATTTGACATTATACTGTAATACTCGCGATACTACTGAATCTACTGAATGACCAAACTAACCATTTAGAATAAACATTTACATAAAAATCATTGTATTCAAAACAATTACACTCAGAATGGTCAAGGAAGGAATGATTAGGCATAGGCCTCAATCTCCTGACGGTGATCAAACCTGGGATATGCCACGGGATGATATGTTAAAAAAATTCAACTTTGTGAAATTCAACATAAAGCTCAGTAACAGGAGCGAGTGGGATCATAACACCATCTTGAACTTGAATAGAAATGCCATCAAATGGTATACTGATGGCTTCAAAACGGCAGTGGGAACCGGAATAGGAATATATGGGCCAAGAACCACATATTTCGAAAGCTTGGGAAAATATCCAAGTATATTTCAGGCGGAAACACACGCTATTGAAAGATGTGTTCAGTTCAATATGGATATAAATTATCGAAAGCAGGAGATTATCATCATGTCTGGTAGTCAAGCAGCCATCAAGGCGCTGAGCTCATATGAAATCAGTCCCAAGATGGTTTGGGAATGCCTAGGTAAATTAAATGCGCTAGGCAAAAGGAATAAAGTTACCTTCCTGTGGGTTCCGGGTCACACAGGAATGAAAGGAAACGAAATAACGGATAATCTCGCAAAAAAGGGCTGGAATGCCTTTGTAGGGCTGAACCCTTTTGCGGGTTAAGTAGCAGTACAAATACTGAAGAAACTAAAATAGAAATGGGCAGAGAAAATCAGTTACTGGGAAAATCTCAGGGAATGAGGCAAAGTAAAATTCTTCTGGGAATATTATAACCAGAAGGGGTTTACAGAATGCATCAACCTGAGTAAGAACAACGTTCGCATACTAACAGGAATACTTTCAGGCCATTGTAGACTGAAAGGACACCTGAGTAAGCTTGGATTGGAAAAGGAATCTGAATGTAGATTTTTGGGAACAGGATGAAACACCCATCCACCTCCTCTCAACTGCGTAGCACTATGCAACTCGAGGGCGTTGCACCTGGGAGCATGTGAAATCGAAGAGGAAGACTTACCTAGACTGGGGCCTCTGACATCCTACACTTTCTGAAAGGAATAGGATTGGAAGGCCAGCTGTAAAGCAGCAAGAATAGGGGACACAACAGATCTTTTAGGTCGCAGTGTAACATCACCCTTTTATTTACATACATTACATTCAAAATAATTAAGCTTGCACCCATTTTTTCTATAAAAAATTGAAAATTATACATGCAATTTTGATGATTTCAACAGATTGGCGAGGATAAGGTTTCTAGTACTGGGTATAGAGAACTTTACAGCTGATAGCTACATGAAGGAGCCACTCTCAAACATGATAGGCCTAATTAAACGGCCGAAATAGATCGCTTTCTAGGAAAAAGGGGATCACAATAGATATGAAAAAGTCACGGTGGAACAGGTCTGTGGGACACCCCAACCCTAATCTGATATAATCGTACACAACTTCCCAAAATTTCAAGTTTACGCATGGATTCATTCAAAAATTATAGGGGTGTATTTTCGTTCCACTATGTGTATCTCTTTTTAAGCTGTTCCTTCGTAAGGTGTAAGATCTATTACAATAAAAGTTTCTACAAAGGTGATAGGTGGAGCAAATGACAAAATTTAACTCACTTCTAATTGGCACGAAGAATTGTTTCGGATTGAACGTCGCGAACGATTGCAATTGTTCCCATTCTGGGATGTCTCCGTTGACGAGCCTTCTGATGAAGGATATTCTCGAAAGCACGGCCCCTGGTATGGTATCTAAAGCCTTCGATGGTATTGGGACCTGCAATTTTTACAACCGCGGTAAAAAAAAAAAAATGGCAACCGATGACGCGTTTAAAATACTCTTACATTCAATCCTTCCAAATCTACGTTAACCATATCATCTATAACTTCCTCCAGAGCATCCACTCCTGCATTGAATATTGCGGTAAGCTCCTCGACGTCATTGCAGTCTTGGTTGCGCATCTTCTTTTCGATATATGCTTCGAGGAGGTTTAAGAACTGGTTGCACTTCGGCAAGGATATTTTGCCCTTCAATTCCTGCATGTGTGCCTTGAATGCTGCAATATCTGCCTCTGTTGCTGCTGTGTCAGTAAAGATCTGTGTAAAAAAAGTGGAATTGTTTATTTAGTTAGTTGTGGCAGTGTTAGGGATGAACAGTAAATAATATAATACTAACGCCGCTGATATATTGTTGAATATCTGTTAAGCACTGGTAGAGTTTTCAATTCGTGTGCGATTCTTCCAAGCTCGGTTTGTAAAATTTCTCCGAATTGCACGGTCACTTTTTGTACGAATGAGCAGATATCTGTAAAAACGAAAATATATATATATTGATTGGAGCATTTCAAAGTGATTTTAGAAAGATTTATTAGTTCTTGTTTAATTAAAACATTTTATAAGCGTAATTGGTGTCAAGTATACCAGGAATCACATTGAAATATACCACGCAGGATACCTTAATGTTTGGACGACAAATTTTGGTAGGTAAAATCTGCGTTTCTAAGAAAAATTCTTGTTTGTGATCCCAGATGAAATAATTTAATGGATTTTAATTCGGGGATCGTGGTAGCCGCGAATTAAATTTTCAAGACCCTATAGTTTTAAAATGAAAGATATATCTGCACGTATCTGAGAAACAAAGACTCTCAAGGGCAGGGCCGTTTCGTGCCGGATGTGCAAAGGGTGCGGTGCATACGGGCGCCTAACAGGTGTAGGAGCTAAATAGAGGCCCAAAATAATATATAAATAATGTAAAAAATATTACGCCATCATATTGGCTTCAACACCTGATGTAAATCATAAAGATCAGAGTACTATGGTTGTAAGATGTATTTTGTTAAATACTGAAACCAAAATATTGGAAATTAGAGAGCACTTTTTAGATGTGTCGAAATATCAGATTAGGTAGGATAAGAATTAGCAAATACCTTAATTAACTGTTTAAAAGCTTACGACATAGATATCAACAATTTAAGAGGGTAAAAATATGATAGGGTGTCATAACGGTTTGCAAAAAAAAGACTTCAAAAAAATACACAATTTAAATTTAGTAATAAATGATGAGGCTAATGGTAAGTCGTCTTTACAGAGAAATTGGTAAAATTTCTCTGGACTTACGGAAGAATTATGTTTTTTTTTCATCATCACCTAAACGATGGCAAGTACTAAAAAATAATTTCCTGCACCGCCATTAAAACCTCTTTCTAATACTACATGGGAGAGTAGAATTCATCTTTTAACGATTAATATTGAAAAGCAATAGACTTATGTAAAGAAGAGGAAACTGTGCAATAAATCTAGACGAATAGTAACTAGGTCGGCTGAAGCGAAAAATATAGATGACGTTACATTGGCCGAATTGCGGATGCATATAAGGCGCACAATGAGAAACTGGTTAAGTTAATTGTCCGTGCAAAGAGGAAGTATTGGCAGGATTTATGTACGGAACTTGATAATAATGTTTGGAATGATGCAAATAAAGTGATAGCAAACAGATCATCAACTGTCCCCGTATAGCTTGACGTAGAAAGCAAGAAAAATGTCATTATGGCTCTCTTTTCACTTGCTCGTGAGGAATAGAGAGGAAGAAATTGTAACTGAGGTACAGGAGTTCACGTTAGATGAGGTTTCTTCTGCGGCCAGTAACTTGAGGAGTGGCAGGGCACCTACAACTGATACCGCCCGAAGTACTCAAATTTAAGGCTGATGATTATTCAGATCTGGTATTGGCAATGAATGAACTGTTAAGAGCTCAAAGTTTCCCTATGGACTGAAAAACAAAAAGGGTAGTACTGATTCCTAAGGGTGGCCAAGTGAAAAGCCAAGAAGCTACATTGTTTCCGGAGACTTCAGATCAGATGGCTACCACAACAACAACAACAACAAAAACATTTAAATATTTGTTTGATTCCATATTTTATTCCAACTCATATATTCTGAAACGGAGTATCATTCATGGTTACTTTATATTTTCATAAATACTCGTGAGAGAACATTACCTTTAGTTACTTGGGAGAATAGAGCAGCAAGCTGTTGTAGTTCCTGTTGGTGGGCGTCGAAAAAGCTGGTGATTTGTCCAAGCAATCCGAAGCATAGATCCATGACACCTTGGAACAGGCTGATAGTCTTTTCTCCTACAGCAGTGATGATTTCCTTGATCTTGTGGGCAGGATGTCCTTCTCCATCATTTCGGCCAAATTCAGAGTTTGCTGGTGGATGGCTGCGATCAATTTCTCCAAGGTTTTGCTGATTGTGCTGATGATTTCCACTGTCGTTGTCGCTAACGCTGATATGATGTTATCTCTGAAATATATGAGAATAACGATTAATGGTGAAACTTTAAAAGTCAGGGGTACATGAAACGCATGGATGTATAGGGTGAGTCAACGATAGGGTTAGGTTCATTATCTTATCTATTTTGGGTTAGATGTAAAAGTTTTAGATAATGTTAAGGTGCACAGTTTTCAAATTATTTTTAAGTATATAGGTTTGGTCAGGGGAGGGGGAGGAGGGGGCGCTCTTAAAGAGCCATGGGGCTATGGTCCCACCATTGCAAATGACAAATTAATGATTAAGGAGCTTTTATTTTCTGTAAAAATAGTGATGAATATACTGCTGTAGTTTAGTTTACCCGCGTTACCGCTGAGTGTATTTTAAGTTGCATAGATTTTGTCTTGTTTACTCCGTTCAGCCATTTTCCAATTTACCGAGAGAATTTTCACAAATTTAGATTTTATTTTTGTATAAATTCAGTTTAATAGTTAATTGTATTGATTTATTTAATTAAGTGTTAAGTTTTTTTAAATTAATTCCATTCATTTATTTGTCTATTGGTTGAGTGTAGAGTTTTTGCGTTTTCTAGTAGATTTTGTGCGTTTGCGTTGTACGTTGGTTGTTGTAGAGTTTTGTCAGGCAGTTCCTTGGTCGACTGTTAAAGTGAGTACACGTATTTTTGTAAATCATTAGACGTTTTCGATTGCACATTGGTTTTAGCCAGGTATCATTCGGTTATAACCAATAGTATTCGATTGTGTTTTTCGTGACGTCACAGTTCCAACCTGGTTGAACCAATTGTAACCGGAGTCGGGACTTGGGTATTAAACGTTTTTAGCAATATACGTAACCTCTTCTTACTGTTTACAGCTGTTTGCAACGGGTGTCGATCCTAAGTTTTCATCAGTCGTAGAAAAAGTATTAAAAAATGTTGCTTAAATTTATAATTAATAATATAAATGTTGAGTTTGAAGGAACTGATAGTATAGTTATAGATAATTTAATCCACGGTAAATATAAAGATATGTGTTTTACATTTATTCTTAGTAAAATTTCATTTGCAGATGATAACTTTATGTATGAATTTTTTGAGGAGGCCATTAATAGCGGCAAATTAAAAAAATACGGCTTATGCGATATAGGAAACTTTTACAACTACACTACTAATTGAATAATCTTTTATGAGTGACATTCCATTAATATTAATTATTTTAATTAATATCGTCAACTGCGTTACTGAATATGTGCGTATTCTAAATCAGTAAAAAAATTGAAGTTTACCAGGAAACCCAGCGATTTCTGGCTACTGAAATACGTAGCTTCCTCTGACGTAGGCCAAATAATTATCTTACTTGATAGTTTTACAATACATTCTAATAGTTCATTTATTAATACACATGCTGTTGAATTTGCAACATTGAAGCGATCTGCAATAGACGCAATTGTTTCTCCTTTCGCTAAAAACCAAAGCGTCATCAAGAGACATTTTTCTAATGGTACTGCCATGTGTCCGCCTATATTTTTCTTGTAAAATTTGAGTGTACTAGACGAACTAAGCACTGGAATGTATCGACTTGCATTCTAAAATGCATATAAAAATCATACGCCAGATATCTATTAACCCAAGTTTCGAAATAATCTGGTATTCTCTCAGGTCCTACTTTTTCGTATAAAGGAATAATTTTATATGCACAATTTTTAAAATGACAGGCAAAACATTCAAACTGTTGTTTGGAGAATGTGTGATATCGTCCAACAGCCTAATGCAAGACGCAAATATTTCCTTTTCAGTAATTCTCTTATACATTTCGTAAAAAGAGGCTAGTGTAACGTTAGTATTTCGAAAATATAAAGTTCGGCTTTATATATAACCTACAACAGTTATAACCAAACCTGTATAACCGTTTACATTCGATCGGATAACTTGTTGTTAATACCCGGTTCTTACCTATCACGTCATGGTTCGAACTCATTGGTTAACCAGCTGTGTACAATCGAAAACGTTTATTGTTTGCCATTTTTTAGTTAATTTGATATTGACATTTGATTTCTGTGAATTTTTAGTCCATCAAGGAATTCATTTAATAATAATTGTTAATATTGATGTGTACATTGTAGATATACGATCATTTATTATTTTTGTTCCCGAAGATATATTTTCAATTTAATTTTTCTCATTTTAGTTTAAAGAGTTAATTTTTCCGTTTTTCTATTTTGCTGATTCATTTTTTATTTTATCTATCACCTTGTTTGGGTGAGTAGAAGCATTGTGTTTGCTTTTAGTTTTTCATTCTTGTTATTTACTAGAAATTGCTCACGCTTAATTTAGTTTGTTTTAATTTGAAACCACGTGGACTGTATTGGTATATTTAGGATTATCTTCCTGAACAAACTAATCTTTTGCTTTGTTATAGGAAACAGCATTGTCTTATTGTAGTTTAGAATCACGTGCAGTTTTTAATTTAGGCCAGAACCTCGTTCACGGTTTTTTTCTGCACAAATTGTAATTAACCCTTTTTGAATAAAATTTGATTGTTAATTATCTTCGTTGGGTTAAAAATTCTGTATTTTTATTATTAAACCTTTTCAATTTTCGGGTAATTAAGAAGTCAGATTTCATTCACTCACAATTTTACTTTTCGTGGTTAGATTCAAGTTTTAATTCGCGAGGGTAACTCTGAGGTTAATTGTTCTTTTGCGCCCTTTTAAAAAAAATATCCGTTGAGCTAGCTAATTTAATTTCCTTCTTCATTTTAAAAATTCATTTTGTATTTTCAAATTCAGCCAGTACACAGCATTTAAGTACAGAACGAACGTTGCGATTCCCATGATTTGATTCGACCAAACGTGCTTTGTAGCTGTTTATGTAGACAAGCGGCGAACTGGGGCCATGTCTAGATTGGCTTCGACTTTTAGACGTTTGTAGAATACTGTGGCGTCCAAGATTTAAACACGTATATTTGCACCATTGCAAGCGCGGATAGAAAATTGGTACTATCGCAAGAGGCAAGTGTTTACATTATATTCCCGAAAAGTATATAGCCGTCATCCTTCCCTTTACTAGCAAGGAGCGTGGTGATTTTATTTCGTTAACGTACCAAGCATTGCTTGACGAAATAACACTTACATAGATTCCGAGAACTGCTTCAAACTCTCATCACTTATCAATTCCTCGCGAAGCTTTTTGAATTGATCCTCGTAATAGGACAGGATTGGTGTCATGTTCGGTTTGTTCGACTTCATGACGTCGCCGGTTTTTTTGAACTCCTCTTTGGCTTGCTCGAAGGTGGCGGTTAGGTGATCAGTTGACGCCTTCACGGTATTCTGACTGAGTTGACGGGCCGGATCGATCAGGTACTGGTTGATGTTATTCTTGTCGACCGCGTAGTCGGGATTTTCCGAAATCCGCCTCGTCCAATTTGACGTAAGCGTGGACCAAGTCTATCTTCTTCCCTTGGTTTTGCATTTCCATCCTGAAGTCGGCGATGGAACCCGGTATTAAACCGCTGTTGATTAGGAGTTTTTGGTTCGGCGTGGCTGTTTTGGGAGAAAAAATCGTTATTAAATTTCGTTACGAAAAATCTATTTAGAACGAAAGAGCATAATATTTCACCGCTTAAGTAAGAAGCAAATGGAAGAAAGCGCTTATTAAAGATTTTACCAAAAATATATACAGGGTGCGGCAACAGTCTGTACCTATTAACTTAATTTAAAAATGTTTTAAGTAAAAGTTATTTGAGAAAGCACGAGTTATTTCTTAAAATTATTTTGATGTATACAGGGTGCTTAGTTTCTTCGGTACGCTATGTAAGTTTTTTATTTTAAATAGAACACCCTATATATTGTTACATTTTCTGATTCCTAAGCGCAATATAAAGTGAATTTGTATAACAGACCATATGGTTTAAGTTAATTGTTTTCGAAATATTCAGCATTAAAGGAAAAAAAATGCATTTGCAATAATTTCTTAAAAAAAATATATCTCTTGTATTTGTAATTATTTTGTAATAATTCTGTGATATTATTGTGACAATATTTTAAGATGCTCAACCAATAGGAAAAAAATCTTCATTTTATAATACTGGGTGTTTCGAAATCGAACATGAACTTGAACATTTTGAACCAGTTGAAAATCATTTTTTTCAAATGTAACGCCTTGTATATTTTTGCGCCATTCCACGCAGATTAAAGACCCCTTTCGTTTCTATATAACACTTCCTATACCCAAAGTTAATAGTTTTTGAGTTATATTGTGTTTAGTGCTGAGCACAGGAATTTCTAAAATAAGTGTAGTAGGATGTGACGAATAACAGAGAAAGAGAATCGTAGTTAATGTACATTATATCTGCTGTCAAATCGTAACCAACTGATTATTTTACTCCATTTATTATTTAAAGAACAATTACGTTTCCCATATTATTATCGTTATCCGTTATTTATTTTTTGTTATTTATCTCGTGTTTTTTTGCTGTTTAAATTTAAGTTTGCTAGTTTTTTGAAATGAATTTTTTTAGAGAAGAATTAGTCAATATGATATTTATTATTGGGAAGTCCAACGAAATTGTTTATTGGCAAGTTATTTATATAAAGTGAAATATCCTAATCGTAGGTGCCCTCAAGCAGGGGCGGCCCCTCTTAAAGAGCCATGGGGCCATGGCCCCACCATGGCAAATTACAAATTAATCATTAAGGACCTTTTATTTTCTGTAAAAATACCGATAAATATACGTACACACCCACACACACATTTAAGTACAGAACGAACGTTGCGATTTCCATGATTTGATGCGACCAACTGGGGCTACGTCTAAATCGGCCCCTGATTTCAGACGTTTGTTGGTATCCGAGAGGAGCTAGCGGAAGAGAGAGTGCTCACAGTATATGTAAAAACTACAGGGCCAGCCATTTCGTGACCCGCTGCCCGGTGGTTGATCGAGTCATCGCGTCAGTGCTCGGCACAGCCGCCGAAGATCGACTATTGAAACATGTGTAAAGAACCGTGGCGTACGGATTTCGGTTTAGCACTTCCCCGCAATAAAAATTGGGTTCAAGAATATTTAATATTTAATATTTATTAATTACAATAATAAACCCATTTGCTTAGGTAAACAAACAAAGAAAATAAAAATGGTGTTTCCTTGTTTTGTAAGAAATACGTGGAGTTGTGCATAAAATATCCATTATATTTTACTCGACGATCTTCGCTTAAATAATTCATGTGCTCTCTGTAGTTATGTTTTCGTCGATATAAAATAATAAAAAACACCTGAATAATTTTGCATTAGTTAAGTTGGGAAAATGTAAACAAGTGACTCATGTATGTAGGTACGTGTAGTTTAAAGACTAAATATATGCAAGTTCGAAGGAAATACGTTAGTATTTATATTTAAGTAGATAACTATTCCCGATAAGAACTTAATGTAATTTTCATTTTAAAATGTCTTCTAAATTTATCTACATTAAATTTTTTGTATGAGTATTATTTTAGTTAGCAATAAACGAGGTAATAAATTACTGCCAGCTGAATTAAACTGATTCAAAACTTTGTAAAATTAACACAAAAAAGTGGAGGATGAGGGGAGAGGGGAAACTGGCCCCACCACTAGATCTAAGATCCATACCAAGAATATTATAGAAATATAAATTTTATCCTTACAAAGTACAATTATACCAGGAGTTGCTACCAGTGGTTCACTACAATCGTATGCAGTTTTATCAAAGGATATTAAACAATATAGACCGAAATTCAGATTTTTTAAAATAATATTCTTTGGACAGACGAAGCCATATTCCACAACAATGGCTATATAAATAGGCATAATTATCATTAGTACCTGGACGCAAATCCGCACTTAGTGTACGAAACCCGTCAAAATAGGTGGTCACTCAATGTTTGGGAAGGTATTATTGGTACTACTGTAGTACTACTGTAGACCACATCTTTTGATGGCCATTTAAATGGCGTTATATGCCCGAACATTTTTGTTAATGAAGTTTTATTAGAAGATGTACCACTTGATGTAAGAGTGAAATGTGGATCAGCATGAGGAAGCTCAAGTCACAATAATGCGGCAACAAACCACCACCAATAATTGGTTTGTTGCCCCGCAACAATTATTTGTTCGATGAAATATATAGAGACAGTGGATTAAAAGAAGGGGATCCAATACATGACAGCTGATCTCCTGACCCGACATCTTTAGTTTTTTTTTTTCTATGGGGTCACGTTAAGGAGATTGTCTACAAAGAGACCCCGACAACTCGAGATAATATGAGGAACCGAATTACTTCAGCGTTCGCGAAATAACGCGTGAAACACTTTTGCAAGTAAAGACTATGTGTTTGTATAAATATGAAGGCGGTTTTGAATAGCTTTTGTAACTTTGTAGGGCACTTTTATCTTCGTTTTAATATTTGTTACATACGGGATAAAGCTATTTGTTTTTTTTTTAATAAGATATAAGGAAAATTAATTACAACAATAACACATTCTGCTTCTAGCACAATAAGGCTAATGTGATTAATGCATTGTTGCAGTATAACTGAGAACCTATTAACTTTGAGTATAGGAAGTGTTATATGAACACAAAAGGGGTCTTTAATTTGCATCGAATGGTGTAGAAATATATAGGGTGTTACACGATTTTCAACTGTTTTAAAATGTTCAAATAACCTATATTTTTTAGTGCATTTTTAGGTTCTACTAGGAATTTTAAAACAAATTTTATAAAACATCTACTTATTTATCGGTTACTGTTCCGAAGTTATTTTGGTTTTTTGTAATAAAAGCTCCAAAAAAATACGATGCTATAAATGCGTATAAAGGCTATACCGTAAAAGATAGACATGTTTTATGTTGACTGTGGACGGTATGAGTCCTCTACTATTTAACCAGGGAATAAACAGTAATCAAAATTATACAGGGTGTCCCATAATCTAGGGTGGTTTTGGGGTAACTTCTTAGTACTAAAAGTATTTTTTTTTTCAAATGGAACGCCCTGTATAGTTTTACACCATGTGATTGTAGAAACGCTTCTTTTAGAATTAGCGATTTTCAGAAAATGTAGTTCATACCGTATATACCGTAACTGACCGATTACAGAATGTTGCCGCACCCTGTATAGGGGTGACTGAGGCTGGCTGTGGCAGGGGTAGGTAGTTACAGGGGCAACTGCGGCTAAACAGAGAACGCTTAACAGCCAGTTTTATAAAATTCTATTTTTCTTTTAATCAAACACATTCTCGGCAATAATAATATTTACCTGCTTTATGTGCGAAGAATTTCAACGTGTTGTCATTCTTCACTTCCAGGTGGGACTTGAATTTATCAGATCCGATAACATTGACGTCCGTATCCAATGTGGTAACTCCCTTATCGTACTTGGGTTTAGCAGTAATTTCGTAGATCACCTTATTATAGACGACCAGTTTGGTGTGTATTATGTTCGGGTAGAATTTGCCGACGTAAGATATTCCGATGGGTTGGCCGTGATAAGTTGCTGTCCAACTGTACTTTATATCAGCAGCGTAAGCCTCGGGATTCAAATGTATGTGTTCTTCCTCTTCTATTTTGTAGTGCAATGGCTTAAAAGAAAAAAAAAAAGATTAATTAGTACTGAATGTAGCGATGTGTTGCATGAATGTAATCCAAATTGGAGTTAATGCTAAAAAAAACTGCTGCTTAAATCAATCCCAAATAGCACGAATATTCTGAGAATATTCTTACAAAGTACAAGTGGGATTAGCGTGAAAAGTTGCAAGCTGTGGATTGCATTCTGGGCGACTGGAAATGAGGACTTCAGCTGTAGGCGTATATACCCACGAGGCCGCAGCACAGATTGATTAACGTTCGGCGAATTGTCATAGCTCAGCCGGCTCAGTCAAGTAAAGTGAGTGTGATATTCTTTTTGTCGCTAGAGTTCGGTTTGCCGGTTTGCGCAACCACCATAAATTATAATAGAAACAAAAATCTTTAGTTAATAAAATGAAGGAAATGGTAATTCTACATTCTCAAAATTATATGTTTTTGGTTTATTAGTTTTGGATACAGTAGACTCACGATTATCCGAATCCCGGTTTACCGAAACGCCGCTTTATCTGAAAGGAACGGAAATTTTGTATCCGCCGTTTTAACCGAAACAAGTCTAAATGAAATTTCCGAGTATTCGAACTTTGCACCTGTACTTCTTAGAATTAATAAAAATCTGGTTTTTACCGGAATTAACTTCCGAATCACATTTCAGTTGTAACAGAAACGCATTTTAGGGTTTATTGGTTGTTTTAAATTGGCATCACCATGAGCAACACAATAACAGCCAAAAACGTATTGTTATTAGTTAGAGACCGGATTATATGTAAATGCATATATTTTATTTTTTGCATTTTTTGCATATCTTTAATTATAGTTTAAATAAGTGTAAACGTATTACACTAATTGAAGTTAATTAGCGCTAATTAGTGATTCATATATTGCATATTTAGGCATTTCTATGTATATTTTTACAAAAGTGGCATATATTGCATATTTAAGTTTTTTCTTATCCTTTCTATTAGTAAAAATTCCTAGTAATTCCTAATGTAGATCGACAACCGAAAATTCTCAGAACGATAAATCTTCTACATTGATTTCTCTAATACTTTTTTTCAAAGAACTGCACGTGTTTAATTTCGCCTAGCAGAAGGGATGTGGTAAATACGTTTTATTATTATTAATTCCCAAATAAACTATTCATTCATTGAATATCTTTGAGCGAAACAGCATGTACTTGTGTTACTTTTTAAATACTGTGTGTACATACAATGAGTGTAGCGAACAAAATTTCTTTATGGATTAAGCCATATCCTGAACTGGTAAAGGATGGCGACAAAATATTTTGTCGAGCCTGCAGTAAACTGGTAAGTTTAATTTTACTAAAAGCTTTACAATTGTTTTTAAATTCTTTAACTTTTGATATAAAATGACAATTGTTGTTGTAGGTGTCTTCTGAGAGAAAATACTGATTGGAACACGCTAAAAGTGCATCACATATTGGAAAATGTGAAAAACTAAAGCGATCCGCATGTGTGCAGCAATCTATACGTCAATGTGTAGTATCAACTTCACGAAACTCAGAACAAGAAGAATATAATACGGATCTGTGTAACGCATTAATTTCGTCTAACATACCATTAGCAAGATTAAACAATGTTAATTTGAAATCATATCTGCAAAAATATTGCAAACATAATATACCTGACGAAAGTACCTTACGAAAAAAATTATGTCACATCTTGTTACCAGCAAACAATAGCAGAAATTCAACAATTGGTAGGGAATAATTTTATTTATATCATGGTAGATGAAAGTACGGATAAGTGTGGCCGTCATATTGTTAACAGAAATTCTTCATGAAGATATTGAAGGTAAATCATATTTAATTTATTGTAAAGAACTTTAAAAAACAAATAATGTGACAATTGCCCAATTCGTTCAAGAAGGGTTTATCCAATTTCTTTTTACCTGGAAGTATACCTTGTGAAAAAATTTTACTAATGTTGTCCGACGCTGCATCATATATGATAAAAGCTGCCCAAAATTTTATTTTTTTTCATAGTAATATTATTCATACCACTTGTTTAGCTCATGGGTTCAATGGTGTAGTCGAAGACTTTAGGAATCATTTCCCTTTAATGATTTAATTAGCAATGTCAAAAAAGTATTTTTAAAAGCACTTTTACGAATCCAATTTTATAAGGAGCGGTGTTAAGCTGCCTCCTGAACCGATTATTACGAGATGGGTTATATTCGCCGATAATTTTGAAGGAATAAAAATTCTAATTCTTGAAATCACTGCTGACTGCATTGCTCTAGAAACTGTAAAAACATAGTAACATCAACAGAATTGCTACAAAACCTTTTGTATATTAAGTCAAATTATAGCTTTGTTTCAAGTTCCATTCGTAAACTAGAAACGCAAGTGATGTCGCTCTCGGAATCAGTCGAAATAGTAGACGAATTTGATATGCTATGTAAGAAGGTTAAGGGTACAATAGGTAATTCTATATACGATAAATTTAAAAAAGTGATAAATAAAAATGCGGGGTATTTGAAATTGAAGAAAGTTAAGAAAATTTTGGAAGGTGGAACAGTAAACGATTTCGACTTTAATTTTAGTTTAGAATGTATTGCAAAGTTAAAAAATGCACCAATTACACCTGTGGATGTTGAAAGAAGCTTTTCTATTTCGAAACATATGTATTCTGATAGAAAACAAAACTTTCTTTTACACAATTTTGAAAAACATTTAATTATAAATTGTTTTAGAAATATGTTGCCGAAAAATTTTGTGCAATAAAGTTAATGTTTAAATTTCTGCTCTTATTTATTTTATGTAAAAATTTTGCATATTGTTTTGCAGTTTTTCTTTGTATATAATCCGGTCTCTATTAATAACCAATTGTCTAAGCAAGTTACTCTGTCAAGACTATTTATGAAGTTTGTAAAAGTAATATTAAATCCAACATTACAATTACATTAGTGAAAAGGAAATAATCATTGGATAACTAAAATCTATTCATGATTCTTTTCTATCATAATTATTTTTATATCGAAGCATCAGATAATGTAAACTATAAGCGTTTTTTCGCGACTTTTGAATCAATTTTACATTCACTAAAATATATACTTTGAAAATATTTTTTTGAAGTGTTAATTTATTTCTAATAAAGGAACAGAGATACACGTAGCAGCATAATCTTACTAAAACAATTTGAAGGGGTAAGAAGCAAAAGGAGACAAGCGTATTTTTACATGTAAATGAGTTACGTTTAGACTTGAAGGGTAGTCTTGAGTTCAGATTGTTTAGTGGCATAAATTTCTCCATCTCTTGCTTTCTTTGCAATTGTACCTTTTTAGTTCTTATCCTGTCATTACAAACTTATCGTCACACAAAAAAAAAAACGTCTTCCTCACTTCTAAACGTATTTTGCAGCGGTCTTGTATAGTGAATTCAAAATAAGAAGTACATATGTCGTCATCGTAATGTCGACGTAGAATAGAAATTACATTAAATACTTCTGTCAGCGTGACAGGAACACTCCTAAAGCTAGTATAATAGACTCTTTCGACGATTCCAGCGCTCAAAACGGTTATGACGACATATATACTTCTCATTTTGGGTTCACTATACACTGGTTCGAAAACGCTTGAATCAGTTTAAATATTGACGTCACTACTTGAAGCGTATTTGTCGGCGAAATGACGACGTTTTGAAATACTACACAGCGCTTTCGTATCGCTGCATCGCGAAGAAACGCCTTATAAATTTCAGTGACAGAGCTCATAAACAATATCAAAAGAAAAAAAAACAAGAAAAAGTAGGTTTAAAAGTCAATCAAGTAAAATAAACACAGATTTTAAAAACCTAACAGTAGTAAAAGAACTACCTATTTGACGGTAAATAATATATTATTAAGCAGTAAATTACTTTTAGGTTCTATCTACCCTGAAAAAAATCCTTTTCCTTATAATTCGTTGTAGTGAAACTGTCTCAGTATATTAAATTAAGATATTGTAAATATTTCCCAATTTTTAAAATAGATTGGCACGTACCTGGAGGTCCAACGACCATTTTCCGATGGTTTTCACACCCTTATCTGGAATTAGCGAGGTTGCTTCTGAGTAGATGATCTTCTTATCGCTATTAGGAATGATATCCAGTACCACCTTCAAGTCGTAGTTCTTCTCAGCTAAAGTAACAAGACGATAGGATACACCCATAGGCTGAAACATAATGTAGATTATTGAAACGTGATCAGATTGAATGTGACAGCAGTGGCGCTAAAATCAGTATTTCGTCATTAGCTATGATAAACGCATCAGCAATAGATACCCAACAATAATAACTTTGAAATGAACACTAAAATGTTTGTAAAATGTTGTTTGATTATAACGTAGCCTAGCAGTTCCTAAACCTTTTTAACCACGCCATAGTTAAGCGAAATACCCTTTCTCTTGGACATCGTTCTTTTCGCTCTGACTGCTCCTACTTTTATAAACTTTGCACAGAAAACCGTTGGAAATAGTCATAGGGAAAGGCATAGCGAATCGATCATGTAATAATACCCAGGGTGTTACATTTGAAAAAACCAACTTTTTCAATTTTCAAAACGATGTAACTAACCATCAAATTTTTGACATCCCGTATGGGATAAATAAATTGTCAATGTGGATTTCGAAAGGAACATTCTTATGGTTTCATCCCTAGAAGCGCTTACCACCAGTCTAAAATGGGTAAAACGCGCAGTATTGAAAATAAGGCTACACATTTCAAAATTTTCAAAATAATAATAATAAGATATCCCAGAAATAAATGAAAATAGGTATAGGAAAACCAGATAGAACACATCATGAACATTTCGCAGGAATTCAAAAATGAGATAATATACCGGGTGTTCGATTTAAAATAAGGGAGTTAATGGCGACTTCCGGTATAACCGGAAGTGGTACGACCTTGAAAATATTTTAAAATGAGATAGCGTCTTGACTAACCCTGAAGTCCAAATATTCAAAATTCTAAGTTTCTTCTAACCACGGAAACTTCTAAAGAACGGCTACCGTCAGAAACCCTGTATATATTATACAGGGTGATTCTCAATATATGCGACAAACTTTAAGAGCTGATTCCTGAGGTTATTTTGATCATAAAAGTTCATATGAGTATATGTTCCAAAACGTTTGGTTTTAAAGTTATTGAATGTTTAATAATAAATTATGAAGTATGACTAACACAATATAATATCACAGTTGGTTCTTCAAAAACTATTGTGTTGAGAGGGAATTGTTTATTTGTCAATAGTTGTCAGAGTATTCATTCAGTTTATTGCCAGTTTCTGTTTTCTAAAATGAATTACACGAATGCTGAGATGTATAATGTGCATTTCGTTTACGGTCTTGCCAATGGAAATTCGCGTGCTGCTAGACGTCTTTATGAAGAACGATACCCGAACCGTATCATCCCGCATCATTCAATATTTGCCCGTCTTCACCAACGTCTTAGTGAAACGGGAAATTTTAAAAAACGGACGACTGATAACGGGCACGCATCTACAGTGAGAACTCCACAAGTTGAAGAAATGGTACTAAGTGAAATTGAGGAACATCCTACTAGAAGCACCAGAAAAATTGCGTTTGCTTTAAACATTAGTCAGGCCACAGTTTGGAGAATATTGAAAGATCAACTGTTGTATCCATATCACATTCAACGGGTGCAGGCACTTTTGCCGGCAGATTTTCCGCGAAGAGTGGCTTTTTGTCAATGGATGCAACACAAAATCCCGCAAAATCCTGACTATTTAGCTCAAATATTCTTCACCGACGAGGCTACTTTCTCTAGAAACGCGATTATTAATTTTCATAATAATCACATATGGGCCGAAGAAAATCCGCACGAACTAGTAAATGCCCGTCATCAACATCAATTCTCTGTCAATGTGTGGGCCGGAATTGTTGGAGATCACTTGATAGGACCACATTTTTTACCGATGCGGTTAAATGGCGAGGTATACCGCAATATTCTTGAAGAGGAGCTACCCCTACTGCTGGAACAAATTCCGTTGCAGTTAAGATTACAAAAGTATTTTATACATGACGGTGCTCCAGCGCATTTTAGTTTAGTTGCTCGCGAGTTTTTGGACAATATACGTATCCAGATCGGTGGATAGGACGGGGAGGTCCACAACCGTGGCCTCCTCGATCTCCAGACTTAAATTCTTTGGTCTTTTTTCTCTGGGGTCATCTTAAATCATTACTTTACGACTCCCATTGAAAATGTCGATGAACTGAGAAATCGTATTATCGCAGCTTTTCAAGCAATTCGAAATACGGAGAATAGAAGCTTGTATTGCAGTTGGGGGCGGTCATTTTCAACAGTTAGTATAAGTTAATTTGGTTTTACTAATTATTTTGTTAATTTATAATAAAAACATTAATTATGTTAACTTTTTATATTAAAACATTATTATTTATAATGTACATATTAAACATTGTACAACTTTAGAACTAAGCGATTTTGGACATATGTTCTTATGAACATTTATGATCAAAATAACCCCAGGAATCAGCGCTTAAAGTTTGTCCCATATATTGAGAATCACGCTGTATATGCACTTACGTTCCATTAAAAAATGATTTAAAGATATTTTTTATACATACCCAGTAAACGTAACTTATGGAACACTTTGTATATTTTAATTAAATTGGATATAATGTCAAGTTAACCCAAGGCTTCGCTAAGCTATGTTTAAAATTTGCGTTTTTAGTCATTATAAACAGCAAAGGTATTCGTACTTCTGTAAGGGTTGGTTTTTCAAAAAAAAATATATTGAAATTAATTTTTATTTTGAAAATGCTTTAAGATAAGTATAGGCAAGTATACGAAAAAGTTCTGCAAAAGTTTCTAGAGAACCTAATAATGAAAGAAGATACAGGGTGTTCCGTTTAGAAATGTTCTTTGAATAATCTGCAGATATAAAATTTGACAAAATTTGAGTTAATTCTGAAGTTTGGTTCTCTATATACTTTTAGTATGTCATCCATCTTGGGACACCCGATATATAAGAAATATTTGAAAAATTATATAAAATGAATATTAGGAAGTTCAACTAAAATAAATATTAGAAAATCACATTATTAAACTAACATTATAAAACAATATGGATAAAATATTCCAAAAAGTCATTTTATATAAAGAAAGAGTTTTTATATTTATTTAATTCCTTTATGCCACTTGAGGAGTAACACACGGGCCAATTTTTTATCAATGATTTTAATTTGCTTTAGCAGAACTGGTTACAGCTTACGGCAGTTATTCTTGAGAATATCAAGTTTTATTTTTTCTTAATGGCCTTTGTTTGAAATTGTCTGTTGCATTTAGGATTTTACAAGAATCCAAAAACGAAATATGAACATTTAATTTTAAAGAGTAAAGTCAAATATCCGAACCTACCTTCTTAAGCGGTGGCGCTGATAGTTCAGCTTCAACACTGACATGTTCTTTGCTTACAAGCATTCCATATTTGAGCAACGTCTTCTCCTGTGGTTTGTTCTTCTTGTCAAAATAGAAAGCAACGTAGCCAGTGACTTGATCTTTCCTGAAAACGAGCAAAAATTATTACTGAATAACGTTTTGCCTTTAACAACTGAGAGAATTTTCATCTTACTTTGAATCGACATCAGCCTTAGATTCCAAAGAGACGATCCTGTTTGGTGTTGTCAGGGTGAAATGACTCTCTGCTGGCAGGACTAACGCGTTGTATTGGTATTTGTACTGTTCCTTTAGGAGGTGGACATCCACAACGTATTTGAAATTACCAACGTCGGATTCAGATCTCAAGCCGAATTCGTGGGATATCCCTAACGGGCGTAGGTCGATGTTTACTTGCGTTATTTCAACAGCTGAAAAGAAAAGACAGGATTTTGAAATAGTCTATTTATATCTATTTTATTGGTAGAAAGTTTTTCTTGTCGGACAGTTTGGTAGTTTTTGTTGAATTCATTCACACGACTAGCAGATGGGTTGACTGCATGCTAAAAGGCAGAGTAGTCTATGCCCAGTTGCTAGATAAAAGTATCGCCATGAAGGCCACTAGAGGGTGTCCTCAAGGAGGGGAGGGGGGAGGGGTACTGTCACCACTGCTGTGGAGCTTGGTCGTGGATTTTCTCATCAGGTCATTAAACGACAAAGGAATATGGACGCAGGGGTACGCTGATGATATTGTCATTGTAGCTAAAGGGAAGCTCCCGGGCGTGGTGGCGGGCATCATGCGTAATGCAGTGCGAATGGTGCCTTTCACAGGGACTCTCGGTTAATGCACAAAAAACAAAGTTGGTTGCTTTTACCAGCATGAGGAAACTCAATGATCTAGGCAGCGTTAGACTGTTTGGACAGGAGTTACAATTAACCAGGGAAGTAAAGTATTTGGGTGTTACCCTCGATGCGAAACTGAGTTGGAAAAATTACTTAGTTAATACAACGACCAGGGCTACGCAACTATTTTGGCGCTGCAGGAGAGTTACTGGTAAAACCTGGGGACTAAACGGCTATATATTGCCGTGATAAAATCAGTGATAACATACGGGGCAGTAGTCTGGTGGAGGAGGACAGAAGTGTCGGACACTGCTGGGAATCACTGGTGCAATTAACAGCACAGGGACCGCTTCTTTGGAGACCATTGTGGTCCTCACATAAAGCTTCCGCTGGAGCTTGCAAACAATCCCTCAATGCACTGGCACGAGACTACACGGTGTCTCTGATTTGGGTGCCGGGACATGAGGGTAAAGGGCAATGTAATAGCCGATGAACTAGCCAAGGAGGGCTCTAAAAGACACTTCATGGCCCGTATGTGGGATTACGAAGGATTCCGCTAAAAGGGAGATCTGGACCTGGTTAGATAAAGAAAGCACAGAGAAATGGAGGTCGACTGAAGGTCGACTTGATACCAAAGCGCTAATAGGGGATGGGGAGGCTAGATTATCTGATAACCTACTCAGGCGCAGCAAGAAAGAAGTTAAAACCATTACTGGGCTGGTAACTGGTCACTGTCCCCTGAAAAAGCATCTATACAACACAGGCCGAGTTAGCGAACCGTGGTGTAGAAGATGCGAATTACAGGAGGAAACGTTTTACATGTAATCTGCACATGTGAGGAATTGAAGGCACTATTGGAGCCCTCGAAGGTTCTCAAGTTCCCACTGGGCAAGATACTGGGCTTTATAGAGAACACCAAGCTGCTCGAGTGGAAATAAGAGACTTAATAGGGATAGCACAATGAGCACCTAGCTCAAGTGCCCGGACTTTAGGTGCCCACCCTAAATTTAATGAATGGATGGACAATGTTTTGAGTTTTTCAGTGCTTAGTAAATTAAATATTTTAACTCAATTAAACTCAGCCTATGGAAACGTAAAATTAGAACAACGAATTAAACATAATCATAAATTGTATTCGATTTTGCGGTACATCAGAATTAGCTTTACGAGGACTGGATGATTTATGATTTAAAATTTTATTTGATCGTCGTAGTATTTCTAAGTTTTTAATTTGACATTTATGTCTTTGTGTACAGTGAAATGCAAAATTCACGTCTCCCTAAAATCTCGCCGTGGGCAAATGGTATATCTATTTTAAAATGTAAAGTACATTCCAGGCAACAATTTACGAAAAATTCAGCGTTGTTTATATTCCGCCGGCATGCACAAATGCGGTTCCTTAAAGGAACAAAACACAACATTTGATTCATAAAATAGAGACAAATTAAAAAAATATATCGAAGGTGTATACATATGCGGCACCTTTGATATTCTACCGGCTTACTTTGGTTAACACATTTTTTTTTAATTACCATATAATATTGTAGGCGACCGGAATAATTTATAATAATTTATTTTCGCTACACGTTTTTACAACTTTGTTCAATTATGTTTATTTTTGTTTTAATCTAATCGATCTGTAATTAATATCTTCCCCTATTGTTGCCCCCATTGTCGTTATAATTAATAAACAATACTATTTCTTATGTTTTACGAATAAGAAGTAAATTATAAATAAACATTTCATGAAATGGGCAATAATTTTACCCTTTATTTCTAAAGATGTTCCATGACGTTGAGATTTATTTTTCAATGAATACTTCGAATAGTTTTGCTTACTAAGTAGTTTTTTCTTCTAAAATGAGTTCTTCCATTTGAAACAGATGTTATACATCAATACCAATATGCATTTAGATATATGTATGTAAAGTGTCAGGATCGAGGGAATGAATGAGTCGTTGTAAATTGAATTTTTTACTTGATAAATAAACCGAACGATGATTTGGCTGAATACACAACCGATCTTTATATATCTACTATTGTTTGCATTTTAAAGTACATATACCACTTGCTCACGCTGATATTTTAGGGAGACGTCAATTTTGAATTTTACTGTACGTGCAGTTTAAAGACTAACATAAACCTTTTTCCCTCTGTATATTTATTTTTCTGTTTAAATTTCTAGTCGTTACCTTTGATCGCAGTAATTCACATACTTAAGTGATTTATGGCTTTGATAAGTGAATACATCCTCCGAAAGTGGCATATGCAACAAAGAAATTTTAAAATTCTGGATTGCTAGTGTCCCGATTTTTCCTGCGAGAAGTGTACGTGCAGTTTAGAGACTAAATATATGCAATTTCGAAGGAAATACGTTAATACCTATATTTAGGTAGATAAGTATTCCCGATAAGAACCTAACGTGTTTTTCATTTTAAAATGGTTTCTAAATTTGTCTACATTAATTAGGAGACGTCAATTTTGAATTTTATTGTACGTGCAGTTTAAAGACAAACACCTATATGCAATTCTGAAGAAAATACGTTAGCATTTATATTTAGGTAGATAAGTATTCCCGATAAGAACCTACCGTATTTTTCATTTTAAAATGGCAATTTTGTCTACATTAAATTTTTGTCAGTATTATTTTAGTTATGCTCATTTAAACCGTAGATCAATAATCTGCGATTTAAACTTCACTTTAAATTTACAAACGATATAAATAGAAAAAATAAACTCGACCTTGCCATATTTAATCCTTAAATCGCGATTGTAATAATGGCCCATAGCAATAAATGAGGTAACAAATTATTGCAAGCTGAGCTGAACTGATTCAAAACTTTGTAAAATTGGCTCCACCACTAAATATTGTCAAGAGCTGCCACTGACACATACATGTACCTACATTTTGTAATAAACGTTTCTTGAGAAGTATATATGTGGCATTCTTACTATGGATACTAATAAAAAGGTATTATTTGCATCGATATGGCTATAATTGGGTATACACCAGGGCTAAAACCGGTAGATAGCATAATTAAAATATTATTCAATGATTATACACAACCCAATATTTAGCTAATACGTTACCCATCTTTGATTTTATAACTGCGAATGAGTATACAAGTAAGTTGTAGAGAAATTCAAATCTAAAGTATAAATTTCCGTTAAGGTAGCTATAACCGGTATCTCTATCCTATTATATTAAGAACAGTTATAGTTAAAGTCAAAATTTACTTACAATTTTGATCCTTCCATTCCACTTCGACGTGGGCACAATCCTTCTTCTCCACGCAGTAGGACGTCAGATATTTGAAATGGTTTTCGGTTACGATGTACTCGATATCGAAGCCTTTGTTGCCGACTATGGAATTGATCGCCAATTCGATGCCGTCCCCATGTTCAACATCCCGATACGACACTTTGAAGTTTCCGGACTTCTTCTCGCCGTTAACAGTTAATTGTCCTGAACCGTCGATCATAATTTTGTTGCCTTCTTTGCGAATCTTGTAAGTCATACTGGAAGGAATATCGGTCGACAGATTAACGATTTGCGATTCGATAACGCTTAGTTGCCAAACTTACGTTCCGTCGAGTACGTTCGCGCCGCCTTGCTTGGCGTTGAGGACGAGTTTCTTAGATCCGTGGGCGTCTTTCGTGTTTGCCGTTAGGGAGAGTTTATCCGCTTTCAATTTGGGCGAGTCAAAGTAGACTTTAAGGTGGAAATCTTCGGCGTCGTTTACTTCTACGTCCAAGTTGCTGTCTAGAGTGAAATCGTACATGTGTAGAATGATCTGTAAGAGGAAGAGGAAACGATTTTTAATTTAGAGAGTTTGCCTTCTTACAGTTTAATAATAATAAAAATTTTTATGTTCCTAGGTGCAATAATAAGAAGCATCATTGTAAAGAAACAAAGAAACCCACACAGCACATTTCGTCCGACAGATATCCACTGGATGTATCAATTACCAAAACATGTCCATATCCATTACAGATGTTGGATAGATATCCATGGGATATTCGTTTTGGAGTTATTACAATTGTTTATAAAATTAATAAAAACACATTTATCGCAATTTTAACATAAAAAATAATACTCAAATTGCAGCAATTTGCCTGTTATGAAGTTATTGATAAGTACGTTAAGTTTGTAGCAGATATCTTGTGGAGATCTATTCGATGCCCATTTGAACAAGGTCGAAAATCGTCGAGCCGAATGTATGTTGTGTTTTATACTCATCGTCCATTATACCTATCGTGACGTCATCGGTAAAAAGGTTAAAAACGATTATTGTTGATATATTGTGGTGTATTTATCTGTTGTTACGTTGGTTTACATATATAGTGTGTCCACATTTCGACGCTCACCATTGGTATCTCGGTTATTAGAAGAGATAGGAAAACGGTTAAATGGGAAATATAATAATAATAATATATTTGACCTCTAATTATGTATTACATCTGATGAAAGTCTTATCTACGTTGCTGTCTCTTGCATCTTCAAATATCGGTCTATTAGATATCCAAATGGTAACATTTCTATAATTAATATTGTTTGCGATACATTCAGTTGATATGTTATGTACATATACAGTGTGTTCACGGGAACATGCTACAATAGCTAACTCTTTTATTTTTAGAGATACAGAGTCGGTTAAATGGAGAAAGTTCGTGCACTTTTCAATCTACATTTCGTGCTATGGCATAAAAAACAAAAGAGCGCTTGGTTGCTAAGATACGACTATAGCATGTATTCTTTTAAATGGGACACCCGATATATTTTAACATTTTTGAGTTTCTTTAATCATTGGCTATAACAAAGTATAAAACGACTTTTCTGTAAAATCACGATTACAAGAGTTATAAAGAAAATCATGCTCAGTCATATGAGGTGTTCACAAAATATTCTACAATGGCCAACTTTTTTGTTTTTTGAAGTTAGAAACTATCACATGAAGGTGTAGATAGATACTTTTGTATTAATGGTGTTTTAAGTGTTGCCACTTGGATGTAATCGTTCACATAAATAAAGGGAACAGTGTTTACTATACTAATTGCAGCAAATAGGAAGTAGATATTAAACAAAAACTAATTGTATATTAAAGTAAAAAGACAACAAGAAAATGTTTTAGATTTTTGCTTCAAAATAACTGCCATTACTTTTGCTGCACAGGTTTACTCTTCGCACCAGATTACTGTGTACCTTTTGCACTGTTTGTTCATTAAAATCACGAATACACTGTGTAATTTTGATTTTTAAATTTTCCAAATCAACGGATGCTGTATCTTATATTGTGTTTTTAATAGCTCCCCACAAAAAGAAATCCAAGGGATTTAAGTGGGTGACTTAGCCGGCCATAATATCGGGCCTCGATTTCCGATCCAATGACCAAAATGTTGGTTTAAATATTCTGTAACAGCAAATGCATTTTGTAATGGTGCTCCGTTGTGGTGGAAAATTATTTACGACGAATTTCTAATGGTAGTGTTCCAAATAAGTAATATATCGGTTCTGCAGGCAGATTATAGTCACATGCTGTTATGTTCCTTATAAAAATGTGGTCCCACAATGAAGTTGTCTATTACACCATACCATACATTAACACTGAATCAGTTTTGATGCCACACTACTTGAAAATTATTTCAGGGTTTTTTTACGCCCCACATATGTTTATTTTTCCGATTAAACATGCCGCAATTGGAAAAATTTGTTTCGTTCGGTCCATAAAATATTTTTATTAAAGCTAAAGTCTACTTGCCAATTTTTGAACTATACCAGTTTACAAAAATTTAGTCTAACGTTGTGCATCTCCAGGAAAAAGGGCTTGTAGTACTGAATGAATTTTGAATGCTTTATATTTGTGTTTCTTCAAAATTTTATGCACGGAACCAATTGACAAATTACACTCCTGCCCATCGAAAACGAAGGATTTTGTTCAAAAAATCCCAAAATAATAATTTCCATATTTTCATTCGAAACAGCGTTTCTGGCTGTCAAAGGATCCCGTAGTTCGCAGTCTATGACACGATTTCGCAAAATATGTGTGGTGTGGGCATACAACCGAATACATTTGGGCTGCTTCACGACTGTTTCCATTACACACATTATAGCACATTTTAATATTCTAATTTCTCCTGATTGGAATACGTTATAATAAGAAATTATAATTCACAATTTTGATATATCACGTCAATTACAGTGTTTTAGAAATGCTGTTTTAAGCAGCTAAGGCTACTTATTCATTAAGCGTGTTTACCATTTAAAAAATACATGCTAAAGTCGTATCTTAGCAACCAAGCGCTCTTTTGTTTTTTATGCCATAGCACGAAATGCAGATGGGAAAGTACACGAACTTTCTCCATTTAACCAACTCTGTATCTCTAAAAACAAAGAAGTTGGCCATTGTAGAATGTTTTGTGAACACCTCAAATGAACTGAGCATGGTTTTCTTTATAACTCTCGTAATCGTCTTTTACAGAAAAGTCATTTTATACTTTTTTATAGCCAATGATTAGAGAAACCTGAAAATGGAAAAATATATCGGGTGTTCCCATTTAAAAAAATACATGCTTTAGTCGTATCTTCGCAACCAAGCGCTCTTTTTTTTTTACGCTATAGCACGAAATGCAGATGGACAAGTACACGAACTTTCTTCATTTAATCGACTCTTATTCTCTAAAAATAAAAATTATCTATTGTAGATTGTTCCCGTGAACCACAACTGTATCTTCATTACTTATGCTATATATTAGCCATAGATATGCTACCTACAATACTGCTCCCATTGAATTCGTTACAAACATGCTCATCAGTGTACACAGTATTGGAAATACTATTTGTTATTTCCAGCACTGTGCTCTCTGCGCAGCTTATCTACGTCACTGGTTCCTTTGAAGTTCGAAGATTCCACTCGCCAGTTCAAAGTTCAAACTCGCGAGTGGTATGCTATTTTAATAGATATTAAACAGACTATATATAATATTTCTCCTAACCTTATTTTCCAAAGCGAAACCCTTCTCATCCAGCCGCACCACCTTTCCGTAGAATTGATCCACTTTGCCGGTTGGATAAGTCAGTTGCAGATTGCACGAAGGACGAGCCTCGTCTAGGTCCACGTGTACTTTACCCGTATATTTCAGATCGTTGACGGTCAAGCTGTAGTCTAACTTCGACGACTGATCCTTCTCGATAAGTTGGCCCTGGAAATTGACTCTCTTGGCTTTGNGCCAAACCCTCTCATCCAGCGCACACCTTTCCGCTAGAATGATCACTTTGCCGGGTGGATAAAAGTCAGTTGCCAGCATTGCCAAGGACGCCAGCCTCGTCTAGGTCCACGTGTACTTTACCCGTATATTTCAGATCGTTGACGGTCAAGCTGTAGTCTAACTTCGACGACTGATCCTTCTCGATAAGTTGGCCCTGGAAATTGACTCTCTTGGCTTTCTCCAGCGGCGTCTCCAGTTGCAGAGAGACCAGGAAGGTCTCGTTATTGGGCGATTGTATTTTGCTCAGGACTCTGATCTCTTTGTCCTTCTGGTATTTAAGGGTTACGTCGCCCATTAGCTCCTTGTCCGAGTCCAATTTGTATTCGATGAGCAAGATGAATGGATCTTGGTTTTGGATGGTAACTTCGTCTTTGGACTTGCCTTCCGTGGCGCCGTAGTCGAAGATGAAGTCGTATTTGATGTCCAAGGTGGCGCCTTGTTCCTTCTGAAAGATAGGATGGAAAGAGACTCGTAAATAGCTCATTTTTGATTGATGCCTTATTTATTTAGAAGTTATGTTATGTTAGTAAGAGTCGACAAAGGATAAAAAAGGGCAAAATGGTGATGTGCCGAACTAGGGAAAATTGCTTCTTTTAGATTCCTATTTTTTGGCTCTTGGGTAGGCTAGACGAGCCTCATATCAAGACGAAGGAACACGGGTCTGATCGCACTAAAAGGTAGCAATTTTCTTTACCTCAACGCATCTCTACAAAATAATATGTGCGAGTATTTGTATCTTGTCAAGGAAATGGGTGGAGCAGTACTCACTAATAAACAAGTGAAAAGAAGATTGGATCATTATACTTCGCCTTCAATATCTCTGGTTCTAATATGTATGTACGTACTTACGGATATTTTCTTAATTCTTATTTCTTGTTTAATATATTGGACACATGAATATCCGATCACTCGGCGCTAAATTAGATTTTATTAATTCCGGACAATTGTTTCGGGATCACGTGGTTTCCCGTCAGCAACCGAAGACAGATGAATTAAGTAAAAATAAGAAAAAAAAACCTACTACCTAAACATATCTCCCTTTAAAAATGACACATATTTACAACTGCTTTTTCTATATCTATTTGACCCTTCGAAATACCTAAGAGTTAGCGACAAATCTGAGCTATTCTACTCCCATAAATCGATCAAAATTGACGATCCTGGGCTGGGACTCTGTGTACAATAGAATTCTAGTTTTCTATAGTAGAATTCTATGTTTGAAGTCGATAACATGGTGAATTGCTACTCTGTGTGTCCAATATATGCATGAATAGTGATTGAAGAATCAAAAAATATGGAATAACGATTAAGGTTCATTCAAAAATCAATTACATTCGTTTTGATATTAAATATAAAATGTTATTACTATTACTATTTTTTTTTTATTTTTTTTAACTGATGCTATTTCTATTCAGAAAACCAAAGTGATTCCAATTAGTCATCAATAAGTCGCGAATAGTGAACAATTTATTCACGAATATCGAATAATTATCCAATATATGCATAAATAGTCATTGAAGAATCAAGAAACGTAATAACTTTTGCAAAAGATATTATGTGTTGTTGCCTACAACAAATGTTTTTATCTATTTATTATTGGAATAACGATTAAGACATACATACAAACTTAGAGAGGAAGTAATTGCTAAGAAATATGAAGAAGAGATAAGGAAGATAATATATAAGAAACGAGTGACAGCAGGAGATGAAGATATTGAAGAAACGTGGAGGATCTGTAAGGCCGACAGTCAATGAGGCACCACAAAAAGCGTGTGGGATAATAAGAAAGAAAAAGGATAGGGAAAGCAACTAGCATGCGTGGAATGAAAGTGTGAAACAACAGGTCAAGGTGCGCTAAAAAGCAGAAATGGAGAATATATTTTACAAACAGAACACAGATAATTACAATAAATACAAAGAGCCAGAGGAAGAAAGTTAAAGAAACATCAGAGTGGGAAAAAAATAGAGTTGGAAAACATTGGTGATAAACTGGAAAAAACTTTAGGGAAAACAAAAACTGTTTTATGGGGAGTCTTTAAGGAGGCTTAGGGAAGGGCAAGCATAGTGATGAGAAATATAATAAAAGCAAAAATAGTTAACTATTAACTGAAGAATAACAAATTATGGAAAGGTGGCAAAGAATACTTCCAGGATTTGCTAAGACAACAAATACCGGCAGCCAATTGAAGAAACAACTACTGAGTTCCCGAAGACAGACAAAACTATAGAAAATCTGGAAATCGACAATAGAAGAAGTCAAAGAAGCTAATAAGCAAGGTTAGAAACGGGAAAGCCGCAGACATGATAAAATAACTGCAGAGATTTTTAAAACATGGCCGATGATGGTACAAATTGTTTTGGAAAATCTGTAATAAGGCATGGAAGGGAAAAAGGTACCCAAGGACTGGACAACAGGAGTAATTTGTACCAGTATATAAGAACGGTGATCAAAAGAGGTGTAATAACTATAGAGGTATAACGTTACTAAGGCACAGCAGCAAAGCTATCTATTGATACGAATATTAGAAGAAAATCTACGAGACATCATAGAACCTGACTGGAAGAGGCACAAAGTGCATTTAGACGAGGCAGAAGTACGCACAAGATCATATTTCACAGTGAAACAAATTATAGAGAAGTCGCATCAAAAGCAATACGAAAGGCGTACTTCCTATTCATCGATTACAAAAGCGCTTCGACAGAGCACCTAGAACGCGAGAATTGTGGAAAATATTAGAACAAAGAGGGTTTAGCTCGACTAATAATTGGCGGCAATTAAATCACTGTATAAGATAATGCAACTTTATGTAATATATCAAAACTGAAGTCAGAAACTTTCTTACAACGGATGGTCTTAGGCAAGGAGGTGTTATAAGTCCACTGCTATTCAATGCTACTTGCTGGATCAAGTCATAAAGGAATGTCAACCCCAAATGAGAAAACTAACAGTTGGATACAGAAATTTGAAGAGAGTAGAAATATCAGAATGTGCATTTGCAGATGATGTGGTGATAATGGCAAGAACTGAAGATGGACTACAACAAAAACATTAATATATGGAATATGACACTAGAACTATTTATGGCATGATAATAAACACAGCAAAGACGAAAGTAATGGGTATGTATGCCAGATAAAGAGCAATTTATCATTAAAATCAATTGGAAAGAACATAGAACAAGTGAATGAATATAAATACTTAGCGGTAATTATACAGAACGACCGGAAAACAGTAAAAACATAGAAGAAGGCATAGAAAAAACAATAAGTTATATCATGCAATTCACCGTACATTTATAAGGAAAAAAGAAATAACTAGAAAAACTAAAATGACAATTTTTAAAACTGCTATATAGACCAACTCTGATGTATGTAGTGAGATATGGACAATAAATACGACATGGAAAAGTAAAGTTCAGGCGACCGAAATGAAGTACCTACGAGGGGTTAAAGGATTACAAGACGAGACAGGATCAGGAACGAAGATCGTGAGAACAGAATTGTCAAAATCAAATATTAGACTTCTTAGAAGAAATACAGCTGGATGGTGGGGACCGTTCAAGAGGATGGAGAAACAAGACAAGTGCAGGAGAGCTATGCGAGCAAGAGTGCATGTGCAAGAACAGGAAGAGGACGACCTTCAGAAAATTGGGACAACACGCTGAGCAAGGATAAGGCAGCAAGAGGGATGAGTGTGGAGGAGGCAAGAAATATCGCGGGACATGGACAGAGGGAAGGTGGAAAATAGTGTGCCAGGAACATAGAATAATATATGCCTACACCGCGAGGTATCTGGGATTACGATTATATATATATTACGATTAAGGTTCATTAAAAAATCAATTAAATTGTTTACGAAATTACATATAAACCGTAATTATTATGATTGTGATGCTTCCAATATATATATATCATATTTTATTAGCCAAAAGGAAAAAACATAAGATAAGTTTTACTTGAAACTGTTTTGTTTCTTTTGTTCTAGTGATTAATAAACCTCGAATAATGAATAATTTATTCACGAATATCGAATAATTACTAAAGTATATTTGTAAATAGCAATTGAAGAATGAAGAAATATGGAGCAAGTTTTGCGAAAGATCAAAAGATATTTTCTTTTTCAAATTTCTGTAAGTATGTATTTATTATTGGAATTCGTCATTAGAATTTACACAATTAAATTACCCAGTATGTGCTATGCAAAAGGTTAATAAAGGTTTGATATAATCTACTATTACCTCTATTTATTCTTAAAACAAGAAGAAAGTTTATTAGGTATTTTGAGAAATATTTTGATATCCGTACTGTTATTAAAAATAAATTAAACAACACATTATATATTACTTACACCATCATCATCAACGAATAATGAGGTTGTACCCTGTCCTTGCCAATTTTCCTTCTTGGTGCGTGGCAAGTTTATTTCGAAAACGTATTTTATTGTCCTTATGACAGAGTTTGGCGTGAGTACGTCAACGTGAAGGTTGATGGCTTGCGGCTTCCCGCTCTCGTCGGTCAAATCAAATTTACCTGTTTTGGATAAAGAAGATATAGCATCAATATCGAAAATAGACTTTTAGTGAAAGAAAAGTACTTACCTTTTACATTTAGGGTGGCTCCTTTTCCGTAGCCGGTGGAAAATTTAAAATCGGATGAATCGCCAGCAATAGGTAGCGATGAGATTTCCCTGAAGCCTGTCTCCGATAAAAGTGAACCATACAGTTTACCCTGGTGACAACAAAATTGTTATTAGTTAGTTGGAAATGTTAAATTTAGATCATCAATTGTCCTTTTGTGAAATATGCTTTCAAATTCAGTTTTTTACTCATGCGTACTTCTTGAAGATACGTCCTAAAATAAACTTCTAAATTATGAAATATTTTACGTAGGGGCTCTAAGTGTAGTATACTCAAGCGGTGCTATTGAAGATAGAAGAAACGTAGCGTACATTTCACAGAAAAAATGCAGAGCAACAGAATGTTTCACACAATGGCGTCTACAGAGTTTTAAAGAAAAATAAATATCCGTCCCATAAGTTGGATAAAGCAAATGAAATATTTGCTAACGATAAATATGACAGATTCGATTTTTGTGAAGCAGTTAACCAACGTTACATCAATGACGAAAACTTTGTAAAAAACGTATTATTCACTGAATAATCCTCTTTCGTGTTGCACAGACGTCACAATCCCTCTCTTACACGCTATTGGTTAAAAAAAAAATCAAAACATAACATACAACGCTCCACTTAATATTCCCAAAAGGTGAATGTGTGAATGGGCAAGTTTCTTAGGAGACCACATAATTGGCTCGTTTTTTATTGAAGGAAACTTAAATGAATAAATTGAAGTGGACGATGTGACTTTAACAGAAAGCGAAAACTTTAAATACTTGAGCACTATATGATTAACAGAATGGGTGAAATGCAACAAGAAGTTAACAACAGAATAATAAATATGAATAAGTTATTATGCACTCAAAAAAAGTTTTATCAGGAAAAAAAGAGGTATGGGATAAGATAAAAATAACAATTTACAACTCTGTGTTTGTTCCTATCTTGGTATATGGGTGTGAAACGTGGTCATTAGATGAGAGACAAATAAGTAAATAACAAGCGAGTGAAATGTGGCATCTGAGGGTGTCTAGAAGGAATAGAATTAGGAATAACACGTTGAAGTAGTGCTAGTGATGTAGCGATACAAAAAAATGAGAGGGGGTAGTTACAATGGTTTGGTATATTGCACGAATAGACAACAGTACGAAAGTGAAACACATATGGACAGCTGAAATTGAGAAGAGACGGGCAAGAGAAAGACCGGCTTAAACATGGAACGCGCAGGTTGCTAAAATCTTAAAGGATAAAGGACCTCTACACTTTGTATGCTTAGAAGAGCACGGATTATGCTAAGGTTAAAGTCAGCGTAAGTGTGTAACCGGGGCAATGTTGTGAGTTTGGCTATAATTTATTTTTAAAATTTAAATACGAACGTCCTCTTGTTATAATACTAAAGTTACTAAACTTCATACTAGTTTTACAAATAAGGTTCGCATCTCCTAACGTGTAATAACTTGAATATCTTGCTTGTAATATTATAATACGTTATTAAACAGGCCATCAGTTTGGTTATTACACTCTTGGCGAACTAAAGGATAATGCGTTTTAATATATAAAATGCGCGAACGATTACACACTTGCCCCATATTTTGCTGGCGTAAGTGTGTAGTATTGACAGTGTTTAGAATTTTTTTTTTCCAGTAAACCGTTGATAATTATAAAATGCGTATCTATTGAAGGCTTACAACTGGGCATATATTACGTACTTCTATGTATAAAATTTATCAAAATGTCTTATAATGTGAACAGTGTTACATTTTCTTCGCACTATGCAATTTTTACTACACACTTACCTGACTTTACCTTATGTATGTGTTAGTGATGTGTTGCTACGAAGCAAGCTGATATTTTGTAGCAGCTAAGAACCGTTAGCAGTTTGTAGCAGCTATTCAGTATCAAAAGAAGCTGCCACAGTTTGTAGCAGCCCAGGTAGCAAAGTGACGTAAAATGACGTTTAATAAACGTTGATATCACGTATTAGGCGTCATATCGACGTTCAATAAACGTCATTTTACGTCACTCTGCTACCTGGGAGTTTCCTGATATAGTAGACAAGTGCAAATGTTGTGAAATATACATGTATATTCGTAGGAGTACAGGGTGTCTCACGATGAACTGCATCGACCGATAAATGAAAGAGTATACATAGGAAAATTCTGAAAATTTCGCAGTATACTAAAGCCGACCTGCGCTATTGAACTAAAATATTTTTAATAATCTAGCGCATCCCGGTTGTACCGGAAGTGTCTGTCAACTTTGTTATTTTAAATGGAACACCCTATATATTATTACATTTTTTAATTCCTCGTTCAAATCTAAAGTAAGTTTGTTGAAACAACTATGTTGTTATTTTTAACTATATTTCAAATATTTGCATTTTTTTTAAAATTTTTGACGGATGGACGAGTGCATCTGAACTTTTATAACTGCAAAGGTATTTAACTTGGAAAATTGGAGTAGAATTGTTGACCGTATAAATAGCATCCGAAACCGAATGAATTTTTCGAAAACATTATACAGCGTGTCCGAAAAAAACTTTCGAATTGAAAAAGTGTCAAACCTTTTTTTTTTAATACAACTACCTACTAAGATAAGTAATGTAAAATATGTATGTATGGTGTAAGAAGTAGCTTATGAGTTTTTTAAAATGTCATCCTTGCTTTGTGATAATTTTTGTAATGTCATGACCATTGCGGCAAACAATCCAGCGTTGTTGCAAATGTCACTTAAGTTTATCAATTATAACAATGCCGGCACGGTTAAATTATACGAACGAAGGTTATTTAAATTTGTTTATTATTTATGGAGAATGCAATAAAGTGATAACAAGAACATGTGATATCTTTGCTGCTCGTTATCCTCAAAAGCAGAAGCCGTCACCAAACACAGTTAAGCGAATAATACAGAATTTTAAAAACTTCGGATCGCGTTAAGCGCAAAATTCAAAACCATAAATCTATTGTTAATATGCAAACATGAAAATCTTTTATTTGGGATACTTTACAGCGTATCCAACAATGTCTTTAAGGCAAGCTGCACTAGAATCAGGATTATCTAGGTGCTCAATACACAGAATACTGCGCAAACATAAGCGGTCATGGTTCAACAACTTAAAGATATTGACTTTCCAAGAAGAGTGAATTTTTGCGAATTTATTTTAACATGGTCTTCAGAGAATTCATTGTTCTTGAACAACATATATCTGGACTGACGAGGCCAAATTTACAAAAAAATGGTATGTTTAACCGGCACGATTCGCATTAGGGACTGGAGTGGGCGTGCAAATTTTGTCGTACAGGGGTATTTAGATCGTCTTGATCACTTTGGGAGACGCGTGGCGCAGAAGGGATTAATTTTTTTTACAATCATTAAAATAATTATTTTCTCACAACACTGGTGTGTAATGGAGTAATAATAATTTAAATAAGTAAATTGATTTTTAATTTTTTGATAATTTCTTAATTTGGAGCATTTTGTAGTTGCTAACTTCAATGCTTATGTAATAAAAATATATGTAATAGCGGTAACAATAACACACTAGAAGCTATGTGTAAAGTTGCAGAAACAGTTTATCTCTTTAACGTATACCGCTATTTAAGGAAAAGTGCTACAAAGAGTAGCAGCTTTCTGCTAAACTGCTAACCGAATTTATACGAAGAAATGCGATTATTGTAATAGTCTTCTTGACATTCCTCTGGAACCTAAAACAAGTGAAAGTTGATCATTTACATGCGTTAGTGTAAATGTCAAAATTTTCGCAAAAATTATAGTATCCTGGAAACAACTGAAAATAGGTATAGGAAACTTTAGTTGTAAATAGTCAATTTCACTTTGAAATTAAAAATGTAATAATTTATAGGGTGTTGCATTTAAGATAATAAAGTTCATGGCGACTTCTATGAGAAACCTGGAAAAAACGCTTAGAGCATCACCCCTTTTCCGTGGAAAATTATTAATTCCCTTTATATTTAGAGCAATAGCCCAACAGTTGCTTTTTTGCCTTTGATGATCCCAAAACCTGTACAATTTAATCGACAGGAATCTACTTACATTATAATCGATGTGATTGACGTCACTACCATCCTTGTTCTTCTTCAACGACAGTTCACCATTAAGAGTGTGTCCAGAACCATCATCCATGCCTAAGGTGTAATTGATATCGAATATTCCTTTATTCGGATTGGTGTTCTTAAAAACGCTTTTCAGAGTAAGGGTTTTGCCTGGAGCATTCTTGTTGGCCCTCTGCTCCAAGGTCACGTAACTTTGTCCGCTGTACGCGCCATTTTGGAACGATAAGGACCTGTGCAACTTGCCGGAGAAATATTGTTCCGTTGGTAAAATCAATTCGGTATCCAATCCATCGTCGAAGTTGGTGACGTCACCTTTGTGACTCAGTTTGACGTTGAAGATGGTTTTCTGGCCGAGAACATCCAAGGTGTTCCTACACAAAAGACAGTGAATTGTTCATCCTCGTGTACCACTTTTATTTGCAGTGAAGGAATTGAGTATGTAGACACACAAATTACAGTTACAAAGCAGAATATTACCTCGTCTTTTATGCCAGACGAATTATTTTTATTTACAGAACCAGTTTTTGTTTCATTAGTAGTAATAGATATACAGGTATTCCACGTGACTGGTTCATTAAAAGTTTAAGATGTTCTATTATTTACTTATATTTGACATTTACTACTATATTTTGTCTTTCTTATATGCTCTTAAAGTTAAAATTGTTTTTCAGCGCCTACTATTAATTAAATACTAATTAAAAACTACATTTTATAAAAATCGCTAATTCTAAACGAGGCGTTAGAGATAGGTATAAGAACATGGCTTTTCGATAAAGGATTCAATTCTACATCATATGGTGTAAAAATATACAGGGCGTTCTATTTGAAAAAAAAAAAACTTTTAGTACTAAGAAATTTCCCCAAATCCACCCCAGATTATGGGACACTCTGTATAATGTTGTTTACTTTTTATTCCCTGGTTAAATAGTATATGACTCATACCCTTCGCAGTTAACATACAAACTCTCTATCTTTTACTGTATAGCCGTTATACGCATTTACATCATATTTTTTTAAGCTTTTTTTCACAAAAACCAAAATAACTCGAAAACGGTAACCGATAGGCGGCAAGTAGATGTTTTATAAAATTGACTTTGAAAACACTGCATCAAATCAAAAAAAGATCTTCCTAAGGTCTATTATAATGTAGGGGGCTCACTGAATGGTGCCGAACTCGCTCCCCCACCTCACTCTCCCAGAATGGAAAGGGAGACAACTTTGAAATCTTAAATAGGAACCCCTATTTTGTATTGCAGATTCGGATTCTTCGCCATCAAGTATGTAGTTTTTGTTTGAAACTTTTTTCGATTCGTGACAGATTGCGCCGTAATCGCAAAAAACATGATTGCAAACGTCTAGAAAAAATACACAAAAAAGAGAAGCAAGCAAACATGATTTTGTAATTTTTTATTTTAACATAAACTAAAATTTCAAAAAGCCATGTGTTCGAAACTGTGCTCCTTCTGGGGCACAGCTATAGGCATGCTATTCAACGATACAAAACAGTACTTTATTCAGTACTTGACAAGCCGTGAATACTTACACATTGTCCGATCCCCATTTAGATTATTAATTATTAATCCAATACAAATTAGTTAATGTTGAATATTTGAACAGTAATGGAGGCTATAACATTACAAGAGAGAATTGAAATGATTTACATCTATGGAGAAATTGGTAGGAATATCCATGATGCTGTTAATTTTTATTCAAAACGTTTTCCCGACAAGGTGCGATCGCGCCCTTTTTTTTACCGAGTCGTTCGACAGTTCTCTAGCAAAGGAACTGTACAGTCAAGAAAACGTAATCGCTGAAAAACAATTGCTGGAGAAAATAATGAAATCGCGGTATTAGCTGCAGTAGCTAATAATCCGCACATTACTACTCGAGAAATAGCTCGAGGAATTTCTCAGTCCACTATCTGCCAAAAATTGAAGGGTAGGAAATATCATCCATTTAGAGTTTCCATGCATCAAGAACTTAAGAAGATAAAAAACTCACCCAGTATAATAAAACGGGAATATACTAGATGAGAAATCTGTTGCTGTTCAATTTCTTAATATTAGATTAATATTTTGTATTAATTAGTTGCAGTCAATTCATTTTCAAATTTATTTAAAATTCATTGAAGAAAATAATTTTTCACATGAGTATGTGCACCCAAACGTAGTTTAAAATAACATTCACAAGTTTCTTGATTGATATAAAATTATTTAGTAGGGAATCCCATATATTATATATTTTTAATTTTAGTGTGGGAACATTATTATTATTTGCAGACATATTTCTTTCTACCTCGGAAATCAAGTTTCCAGATTTATTTTTCCTCCTTTTAAATTCAACTAATTCCATTTCTAAATCATGGGTGCTTAGGCACATAAATTCGGTCAACTGCATTGTTTCGAATTCTGTGGATACAAAATAAAGTAAAACGGATTTTCCAAACTCTCAAATTGATTAAATCTCTTCTGAAAAACTCGTTTTATCTGTTCTATAATCATTAAATATTGTTTAATCGTACTTCCTTGACAACGATATACATTTTGGATTATAAATATATTTTCAAAAAAATTTCCATTTTTTGAAGTTTTCTTATTCAGTTTATTAAAATGCCGAGTGATGTCGCGTATAAAAGCATGAAATAATTTAACTAATGCATATATGAAAATTCATCAAAATTATTGTCTTAAAAAAATAGTTCAATTGCCTCTAATAAACTAGCAAACCGATAAAGAAATTGACCGAATTGAGTTATCGAATATTGTTGTGTGTTAAAATCCCTGAATACTGGCATTCAATTTCTTCTAATAATTGTGCAAATTATTGTTTATTAAGCGCTTTTGTGTTTATACTTCTATTTATAGATAAAACCAATGTCTTCACCATATTGGATGCATCAGAAACAAAAAAATATTTTCTTAAATAAAAATAAATTTAATATTTAAAATTAATATAATCACTAAGTTATTAGTAATGAATTGTTATACTTATTCAGAATTTTTATTCAGTTTTCATACTGGCATTCAATTTCTTCTAATATTGTGCAAATTATTGTTTATTAAGCGCTTTTGCGTTTATACTTCTATTTATAGATAAAACCAATGTTTTTCTTCACCATATTGGATGCATCAGAAACAAAAAATATTTTCTTAAATAAAAATAAATTTAATATTTAAAATTAATATAATCACTAAGTTATTAGTAATGAATTGTTATACTTATTCAGAATTTTTATTCAGTTTTCATCTCATTACTGAATTGTAAAAATCAATGTACGCATTGACGAAACGTCTAAAAGATAAACAACACAAAATACATATAGCATTTAATTGCTTTAATATAATCCGCTAAAATAAAAAAAATTAAAATAAATAATTTACCACCTATACTTTATTTTTTAATAATTTCGATTGTTGTCTCTTTAAGTTTATAAAAATCAAAGTGTGGGTCATTTAAAAAGTCTGCGTGGGTCAATGCCTGACCCGTGAGCATTGATTATATAGGTCATTCCATATCAACCGGAACACCTAAAAAAATTGATGTCTTGAATTCTTTTTATATTTTAAATTTGAAGTCTTTGCCTAAAATTAGAAGACCCGTATTTTTTCCTAAAGCTCTACAGTATCTATTTACAAAGATATTTGTGAACAAAGTTGGCAAAATCGATAAAATAATCGCAGAGGTAATATTGCTTGGTTATGCATACATTAAAACATTAAAACAAAATGCATATAAATCATGGTGTATTCTAAAGTTCAAACTACACAGTTTCATTTAATAATGCCTAAATTAGATTGTACTTCATTATGACCCCCTTTTTCTCCTGTTTAATAAAATAACGTCTTTTTCCTTTATGTTTACCGCGAAATTAAATTTTTGAAAAAATATCATAATATTATTTAAGCTATGTTCTACAAGAATAGAAGTATTTGAAAATGGAAAACCTACGGCTATTCTATAAAAAAAATAAATTCATACAGTACTATACGTTACATTACGATATATCACAATGTAACGTAGTAGGCAGTAGTGCAGGTAGGTGCAGGTAATGTCCAATTATGAAAATTCGTGAATTTGAGCAAAAAAAAGAAATTTAATCGCTTTTTCGGAATTACCTGTATACAAAATTGATCTTGATCATATAGCTGTCATATCCTATTCTGTGTATAGTTACTGAGAGGAAATCATATGCGTACTATATCAAAATTAGGTAGTTTCAAAAATGTTATAGCTTTGAAAAGTAAAATTTCAAAATAATATGTTTTGCTTTCAAATGAAACAAAATAATAACTTTTAATTATAATTATAAGGAGCTTACTTTATAAATAACAGACCCTTAGATCTTAGATCGAGTTAGGAGAAAAGATATTCACCCCTCTCCTTACTTCGAACAAATAGAAAAAAATATTTTTGTACAAATACCTGCGTTATCACAACATGCGAAATATCGTCATCGTGGTTTATCTATATTATATATAATCAGTGCCCGTAGGTCATAGGTTCGCCATCACTGGCCTACAATTTCTACGATATTCCCCTATGTTCGCTGTAACTTGTGTTGTCTACGTGTTAGAGCACTGTCCACATATATTTTTCCTTGACTGTACCTGATGGTGAATACTTACTTAGAATCCAGTAAGGAATCGGCCTTATACTGATTGTTGGTGATCAAACGGTATTTCCTGTTGTTATCCTTCTCGTAGTTCGTATACAGGACGATGTCCAAATTGAAAGTCGGTTCGCTCACCTTGAAGGAGGCTTCGGTCTTGATCTTGCGGCCGATGTCGTAAAAATGGACGAGGAAATAACCAGTACCGGCACCTTTGACGGCTTTGATGCTACCGCTGGCTGACATCCTTTTAGGGTGGTCTACTTTTATATTGCCGTTCACGTTTCCAGAGTTTTGAGCTTTAAGGAAGGCTTCTACATAAACGTGTTTTCCGCTTTGTACAAATATTGATGTATCCAAGTCGTTTTGGGAACTCCTTAAGTGACTCTTCCATCTAAAATTAGTAAAGAAAAAAAAATGGTTGAAATTGAAGTATTGTGAAGGACGTGAAATTACGCTAAGAACAAACTCTATAAGGGGCTTACAAAGTATGCGGCATTGTATTCTTTTGGTCAACTTCTTAATAATCAATGCAAAATGCAGCAACGGTCACACGTATGCATGTACAGTCGAAATTTTTAGAAATGTCATAGGGCAATATGCATATACCAGAATCACCCAGAGTAGTATATCGCCTTTAAGGGGCCCAACACATTCAAATGCTCCAAATATGCTCGTCTAACATAAGCAAGGCACCATGAAAACACAATTTATGGTTGCTCGTTAGGATAAGTGGGTGCATGTTTATTTACTTTTCACATAAGCATGTCTGTATATCACGCGTTTACCGAAAATTGAAAAAAAACAATATACTACAAATTTTTGATTTATTTAATTTTGTAAACTTACTACTTAGTTTTGAAACTCTTAACTTATACCAATACGCCGTTTTGATTTATTACATTCTATTCACTCTCAATGTAAGACACAACGAAGCTAGTTTTCTTTCAGCAAAAAATCTTTCATTTATTAGGCATCACAGAACGTAACGCATTTATTAACAGCAAGTACAACGATGGATTCAGCGAGTAGGAGACGAAGGAATCCAGTCGTTAGAAACAATTAGAGAGGGCTGTAAAGGTGCCATTAACCGCGAGGAGGATGCCGAAATATTAAATATAGTTTCTGAAAACCCATTTACGTCTTCCGTAAAAATTAGGGAACAACTTCATTTACATTGCTCCCTAACCATCATCAGGCGAAGATTACATGAGGCTGGTTATCATGGTAGAAAGCCTGCGAAGAAAGCGGCACTACACATGAACACGCTGCCACCAGACTTTTTTTTGCCAGCAAAATTTAAATAGGAACTAGCAGAATGTAATCTTTTCTGATGAAAAGATGTTTTCTTCCTCCGAAGATGCACCTGTTGTCTTATGGAGACGAAAAATTACTGAATATAGGGTGTATCAGATATAGAGGTAAATATAATAATTTGTAGCAGCTGTAATCATATACGATCAAGAAGTCTTAATGCACAGGGGGTCTATCTGTAAGCATTAACGAGAAAAAAATATTTTGTAAATGCCGCGGGCTAGAGCCGCACCTGTGCCCAACCTAAATGTTGTCCCGAGTATACCCTCAGATACTACTATCATTCAGCCATTACCGCTGTTAATTTTGTGTGGATCGCCGCTTGGAGTGCAAGCCACTTCGAACATTTTATTTAAATTCTTCCCGTCTCGAAACAAAATCGAAGCTTGATGCATGTATAGATTCATTTTCGCGCGACATCATAGTAAAAAGGCGTGTTTGCAAATTTTCTGTATCTACATTTATTTCTGTGGAATTCGATTCAATTCATTTTGCGTTATTTGATTAAATAAATCCGAAAGAAATAACTCAGATTCATGTGGTACCGTTTATTAACAACTAACTCTCGATTCGACAAAGCAAAAGAAAAATATTTACGTTTTTTGTAATTACTGAAGTCGCATATCCGGTGAAGCTCGAACGTCTTATCAGGATATTAAAAATAATACTTTGTAGACTTACGTAGAATGCTCTTAACAAAAAAGGAATGTTTATTTTATAAAAAGAAGAAATTTAAAATGTCTCAGCTTTGCTATTTTTATTCAGAATGACGTTAAATGAACTTACGGCATACCATTAAGAATAATACTAAATGAGTGCAATGTATTTATACATAATACCACGTTTAGCGGGTGCTTAACATGACGTTTCCTTGCATCAGACCCGGACTAAAAAAATTTTGGCTCTAAATTTTACTTTTTTTTATTCTTTAATGATGAAATCCGGTTTTGGTGGGTTTGTGCTTTATATGTCGTGCAGTTAACACCCAAGCAAAATTATTTATTTTTATTTGATACACCCTGTATAATGTAGAAAACATGAGACAACAGTTCACTGCAGGAAGAATAACAGTCGGTTGTCGGGCCTGAATGTGCGATGGAGGTCCTGGAGCATTGATATATGTAACACCTTGGTTCACGTCAGAGCGCTACGTCTAGGTATTAGAAAAAGTGTTGAAGCTTTCTGTAAGGGCCATATATCCAGAAGATGAGGTGGAAGTAATTACCTTTGCACAGGGCAACAGCCCGGTACATACTGCTGGAATTGTAAACAGGTGGTTCATTGATAATAATGACAGGGAATTGTTGGATTGGCCTGCAAAACCCCTCAACCTTAATCCCATAGAAAATATGTGGGCATCTATGGTAACACAGTGAGAGGATTTGGAGCAAAATGGTGTTCGACAAAGAAATGTCGCACACCTCACTCAACATGTGCAAACTAATTGGGAGAAATTTCGAGACACCAATTATTACGAAAATTTAGTTGCTTCTATGACAAAAAGATTAGCAGAGTGTGTTACCAATATGATGATTATTACACCAAATATTAATTTAAGAGTTTTGCGAAAATATTATACAGGGTATTCCACGTAAGTGGTTCATTAAAAGTTTATGATGTTCTACTATTTACTTATATTTGAGATTTTGGCACCATTATCTGTTCGATTGGAACTATAAATGTGAAATACTTTAACCAAAATATCATTTCCGGTTGACCGGAAATGGACGTCAACTTTGTTATTTTAAATAGAATGATATAATTTTTTATTAATTTTTGGATTCTGCGGCCATAAATACGTCAGTCTTTATTAGCTATTCCTATGGCTACATGTTGCCGGTTTTGAGTAATTTTCTTTTTTTTAGTAATAAACATTGCTTTATTCAGAAATTAATCTCGGTTAATACTGCAAGTAGAGACTCCAAATTTGCTATGTTATGAATGTAGATATAATTCTAAGAAATGGTACGCACACTTCGCATTGTAAAAAGTGTTCAAAATTGAGAAACCAAGTGACATATTTTCGAATGCAGAAAACTCAATTTTCTGAAATGGAACACCCTCTATATTAATTCGAGATTGGGAAGTAAATATCATCCCCTATCATTTTGTATCAGCACTTCCTATACCTATCTTTAATAGATTTTGGGATGTCAAGAACTCTTTGTTCTAATCTAAGTAGCTGTAGGTTTAAATGTTCGTAGGTGGCTCTGAATGGGATTAATGTCAAATTCATTGTCTAACCATAAGTGTGTGTGTATGTCATCGTAATTACACTTTTTGAACAATGCAATATGAATAGAGACGACTATTCGAACCGCGACGTTTTGAATTTATTCTACATTCATGGAAAATGTAATAAAGTATTAAATATGTGTATTTAATAACAGATATCCACACCTTCCACCGATTACAAAGAAGAAATTTTAAAATATTGAAAACAACTTTTTACACTCAGGAACCGTGAAAACAAAGAGATAAAATAAACTAAGATTTTGAAAACACACTCCTAGATCCTAGATGACCTCCATTACTTTCTAAGCATTTTAAAATCCGCGCTTCTACTTCTCTTGTGGCTCTATTAATTTATGATTACGCGAAATTTTTCTGATATGTGTCGTAACCCCATGTAAAAGTTCCTTTCGAGATCACACAGGTATGGCATACACCAATGATTTTAAGTAGCTCCAAAAATAAAAACCTAGAGGCGTTAGATCCGGTGAACGATGGGGGCCATTTCCAAGGTCCATGTCACCTATCCATTGGTCCTCAAACATAGCACGGATCTAAAAGTGAGTTTTTCAAAATTTTAGTTTATTTTATCTTTTTCTTTACGCAGTTCCCGAGTGTGAAAAGTTGTTTTCAATTTTTCGAAATTTTTTCTTTGTAATCGGTAGAAGGTGTGAATATCTGTCATTAAATGTACATGTTATATTTAATACTTTGTTACATTCTCCATGAATGTTGAATAAATTTAAAATTTTGCTCTCCGAACAGTCGTTTCTATTCATATTGCGTTGTTCAAAAATGTAATTACGATGACATACACACACTCATGATTAGACAATGAATTTGACATTAATTTCATTCAGAGCTATCTGCGAACATTTAATCCTACAGCTACTTAGATTGTTCAACAAAGAGTTCTTCATATCGCAAAATCTATTAATGATAAGTATAGGGAGTGCTGACAAAATGATAGGGGATTTAAGAAAATTGAGTTTTCTGCATTCGAAAATATGTCACTTTGCTTCTCAGTTTTGAACACTCTGTATATTAGAATGCGAAGTGTGCGTACCATTTCTTAGAGATACATCTACATTTATAACAGCAAATTTGGAGTCTCTACTTGCAGTATTAACCGAGATATTAATTTCTGAATAAGGCAATACTAAAAAAAAAGAAAATTTTAAATTACTCAAAAACGGCAACATGTAGCTATAGAAATAGCTAATAAAGACTGACGTATTTATGGCCGTAGAATCAAAAAATGAATAAAAAACTATATCATTCTATTTAAAATAACAAAGTTAACGCCCATTTCCGGTCAACCGGAAGTGATATTTTGGTTAAGGTATTTCACATTTATAGTTCTAATCGAACAGATAATGGTGCCAAAATCTCAAATGTAAGTAAACAGTAGAACATCATAAACTTTTAATGAACCACTTACGTGGAATAGCCTGTATATATATCGATTTGGTAATAGCATGTTAAAATTGTAAATAAAGTATTCATTGATTGATGATGTTATTTTCCCAGTGGCTATATACTTCTTATTATTTTAAAATGAATAATTCATTGGATAAGTATTAAGACGCTGTGATTAAACATTTGGCTATTCCTTATTTTAATTTTTCGAAACACTGCAGTGAGTGCATTTTTTATTATTATAATGTCACAGCTGTTTCCAAAAGCAATAAAATTAAAATATATAAATAAATTAGAATTTGAAACTCATTTCGTTCTATAAACGTAGACCAACCAGTACAATTGATCTGAGTAGTATAGATGCCTACCGCCTAGCACCATCCCTTTCCTACTAACACCGAGACCGTAAAACTTCTAATATTACGTTACCTCTTGCACCACTTAAAAACTTTATTATTATTTATCTATGGTGAGTGGAATTGCCACTAAACAAACAAATAAAAGCATGTAGAAGTTTTTGTTAATATATACGATGAATGTAGGTATCTTGAAAATAACGAAGGGCACGTTTTTAAAGCAGATATATCAATACAGGGTGTATCAAATAAAAAAGTAAATTTTGCTTGGGTGTTAACTACACGACATATAAAGCACAAACCCACCGAAACCGGATTTCATCATTAAAGAATAAAAAAAAGTAAAATTTAGAGCCAAAAATTCTTTAGTCCGGCCCTGATGCAAGGAAACGTGATGTTAAGCACCCGCTAAACGTGGTATTATGTATAAATATACATTGCACTCATTTAGTATTATTCTTAATGGTATGCCGTAAGTTCATTTAACGTCATCCAGAATAAAAGCAATCGGCCAGTGTGCCCTTGTAAAAATAGCAAAACTGAGGCATTTTAATTTTTTTTCTTTTTATAAAATAAACATTCCTTTTTTGTTAAGAGCATTCTACGTAAGTCTACAAGGTATTATTTTTAATATCCTGATAAGACGTTCGAGTTTCACCGGATATGCGACTTCAGTAGTTACAAAAAACGTAAATATTTTTCTTTTGCTTTGTTGAATCGAGAGTTAGTTGTTAATAAACGGTACCACATGAATCTGACTTATTTCTTTTGGATTTATTTAATCATATAACGCAAAATGAATTGAATCGAATTACACAGAAATAAATGTAGATACAGAAAATTTGCAAACACGCCTTTTTACTATGATGTCGCGCGAAAATGAATCTATATATTCCCGCGCTTTTGCCGATGTATCAAGCTTCGATTTTCTTTATATGAAATCATGATGGTCCTGAAAAGGATCGTTTTTTCGAGACGGGAAGAATTTAAATAAAATATTCGAAGTGGCTTGCACTCCAAGCGGCGATCCACACAAAACTGAACGATAGTGGTATGTGGGGTTATACTCGGGACAGCATTTAGGTTGGGCACAGGTGCGGCTCTAGCCCACGGCATTTATAAAATATGTTTTTCTCGTTAATGCTTACAGATAGACCCCCTGTGCATTAAGACTTCTTGATGGTATATGATTACAGCTGCTACATATTATTATATTTACCTCTATATATGATACACCCTGTATAGTCTGCACTAGGCCTGAACTAAAAGCCTATGACATAATCTAAGGCGGCGGCTGTACACGTCGTACTGACACTAGGCAAGTCTAGTCGGCACGATGCGGGCACATAACAGGCGACCGCCTCTGTCTTGGATGATGTCATGCTAGTTCGCTCGAAATTGTCTGCGCGCTGTTTATAACGTTGCAGTTCCTTTTACATTACGCACTAGCGCATGAAATGCTACTTTAAGCACGATTTTAAATGGACGAAGTTGCCTATTATACAGTAGAAGTACAAAAAATAATTGATACTACTGACTCACTTTATATCGGGCCAGGACGAGACCTTTATATCCAAATCGTGCGAAACATCTACCCTGTGTTGTTCGAACAAGTGCTTGACATCGCCTTTCACTTCGACACAAAATCCATCCACCGTGATTTTATGGTGAACTTTGGACTTGTAACCGCTAACCACGCGTTCCAGCTCCACGTCCAAATGATGGTCGAAACCGTGCAATTCGAAATCTACCTCGAAGTCGCCCTTGGTCTGCTTATCGATCTCCACTTCCAGTTCGGTGCCCAACTTGATGTTCTTATAGCCGACCCGCACTTCGAAATCGATCGATTTCTTCTTGGTCTTCAGTTTGAATTTGTTATCCACTCCCGCCGCCGGATAGGACAATTCGTGTTCCGTGCCGAAGACCGAGTCTTCGCCCTTCGCCTCGTACTCGATGCTGTTCGATAGTTTGAAGATGTTGGTCTTGCTGCTCAGATCCGCCCCGTGTATGAGCTGCAGACTGCTCTTCATATTCAAGATGTCTGTTATCGCCAAAGAGTGTTTGATGTCGAAATTGAAATTGGGATTGTAGTTGTTGGTGAAATGGGCGTTGATGCTGAATCCTTTGCTGTTTCCTTGTGTGTCGTCAAAGAGTAGCTTTCCTGTTGATGAATAAAATATGTGGTAAGTATATAAACAATATAGCAATATTAAATTAAAGGTATGTTGAGCACTGTGAGATTTAACGAACTAACACAGGAAATATAAACTTTATCCTATGTACATACATTTCATTAGCTAAGCTTCAGGTGGACAGAGTGTTCCACCGAAGGCTGGGTCTTTGATTCCAACTCTATTTTTGGTTTTAGAAAAAAATCTTTTATACAAAAGTTTGACAGAATTCAATGCTATCATAACCTAAAAATATTTCGATTATACAGGCTGTTCCAAAAGTAGGAAAACGCATACTTACTCTGGAATGAAACACCCTATATATTATTCTATTTTTAAATTCTACATAGAAAAATAACATCACGTTATACAAGCTACTGTATGACTATTTATAATAACAACATTGTTATTTACGCTTTTGTAAAAAATGGCTAAGCTGCAAGCTTTCAGATAAGGCGGCGTAGTTTGTATATACAACAGTGAAACTAAAACCAATATAGTTATATACAGGTGTTCACTATAATCTTGACCATTTGCTTAGCTGTGGCCCATGGTAACTTGATTTTTCTAAGTAGCACCCTATATCTTTGCTTTTGTTATATCAACATATATGTTACATAAACCTTTTATTTATTCTATTGGAACACCCAATTCCATTCAGAGCCAGGTACAAACATTTAAAGATAGGGCTATTTAGTCTATTTAACAAAAAGTCGCTTATATCTCAAAATTTATTAAAGATAGGTATAGGGAATGTTGATATAAAATGATAGGGCATGATATTTACTTCCTAATTTAAAAGATGAGGAAAATGAGTTTTCTGCATTTGAAGATATGTCACTTTGTTTCTCAGTTTTGAACACTCTGAAATTTGGTTTTGAAACTTGTTGTGTAGACATGGCCTACTGTGATCTATTTAAGGAAACTATTTTCAACTTTATAGCACTTTCGGTATACAGGGTGTTGATATCAACTTTCTTATTTTAAACGGAATAGTATACTTTTTATCGGCTTAATGTATTTGGCGAGTTATTTGCAACTAGTTCATATGAAGGTTCCCTATCCCTGAACTCGACCATTTTTGAGATATTTGCATTTTCCTTAATTGCACATTTGGACATTTGCACTCTTTCAAATAAAATCAAATATTTCATGAGATAGCAGATATGTAGTGGTTCTACTAAAGTCGATGTAACCACAAGGACATAGCTATAAGGTGTTATAGCAATAATCACTGAAGCACATACAGGGTGTTCAAAAACGCGCCTCCAATGCGGATACCTTTAAACTAACAAAACTTTTTTCTTTCAAATGGAACATGGTATTTTTTACTACAGCAATGAATGCAGTGCAAAATTCTACATTGATTGGTATTAGGGTTTGATATAGCTATTCTTAATAGTTTTTGAAGTATTAGCATTTCTTGCAAAAAATTGCTAAAAATATGCCTAAATTCCAAGTTTCAAATAAATAAAATGAGTTTTTTTCCTACAAAACACTCTGTACATTATTTGCCTAACCTATCTAAATATTTATGTTTCAGATATCTAACGTTCACTAGTTTCTTACTAATAGTAATGTCTTTTAGTCGTAGAGAACGTTGTACATTAATTATTAGATATTAGTAAGCCATGAGATGTGCTAACAAACAAGTGATATCTATTGTTGGTAATTTATCAAATTGCGCAGTCATAAGCCTATGCAGTATTAACAAGTCATATCTTTTGTAGTAAGTCCTAATGCTGTCAGCTTATTCACACATGTTCTTCTAACAAGTAAAATATTGTAAATCGAAAGAAATAAGAAAAACATTGAAAGTTACAAATAAAAATAATATTTTAGACTTATTCTACATTCATGAAGAATGTAACAATAATTAGAAACCTACACTTACTTGCAATGAATAAAAACCTCAAAAAAATAAAATACGAAGGGAAATAAAAGCAGATATTCTAAATACACCCAAAATATTTAAAATATTGTTCACTTACTATACCAGGTATTTTCTTTATAGGAGAGCCATCTGACATGGAGTCTCCGAAAACAATGCAGCCTCTTGGCTTTTTGTATTAAACTAGGTATTAAGCGATACAGACAACATAATCAGGAACAAACTATTAAAAGTCTTCGAAAATATCCAATATAAATGTTCTTTCAGAATAATAGTTTCTTAGATTTTTTTTAATTTGACTTATTTTCGATGTATTTAATAAGAAGGCAAAAATATTAACATGCAATTTGCTGTCGTATAATAATTATGGCTTATTAATATTTTATAATTACAATTACATAAAATTTGCTAATTGGAAAACTTCCAATGATAAATATCTCAGGCATGAAAATCAAACAATGCAAAAAAAGGTAACGCATCATTGTAAAAAATAATATACAGAGTGTTTCTAGGAAAAAAATATTTTAATTACCTCGAAACTTGGAAATTATATTTTAGGCAATAAATGTTAATATCTCAAAAACTATCAAAAATAGGTATACCAAACCCTAATCTCAATTAATGTAGAATTTTACGCTGCATTCAATGCTGTAGTAAAAAATACCATGTTTTATTTGAAATAAAAAAGTTTTGTTGGTTTAAAGGTATCTACATTAAAGATGCGTTATCGAACATCCTGTATGTGATTTGGTCATTATTGCCACAACACTTTCTACCTACCTTTTTTTTACTTACATCGACATTATACATAAATATTTGATACCTCGTCAGCTATTTAATTTCACTTGAAACAGTGCAAACGTCAAAAAATAAACAAAATTGCAAATATCTTAAAAACGGTTGAGTTCAGGGATACCCTCATGTAAACTAATTGCAAATGACTCGATACATTCATTGTACCGATAAAAATTGTACTATTCCATTTAAAATAAGATAGTTGATATTAACACTCTGTATACCGAAAGTGCTATAAAGTTGAAAATATTTTCCTTAAATAGACCACAATAGGCCATGACCACGCTGCAAGTTTCAAAATCAAATTCCTGCTAGAAGTTCAAAAAAATCTAATGACCCAGTTCGGTGGGACAGCCTGTATATCCTTACCTGATTGCGGCCTTACTACTAATGTCAATACAATTGTCGAAATACGCATTCGGCTTAAGTCAATTGTAGCATTAAGTGTATTTTAAATGCAAACAAATATTGTCCATTTCCTTCTTAATTATTAATAATTAAATTAACTATTTATCACTTAAGTAGAAAAGATCCAAGAAGGGTATTTTAGTTTTATGACTTGATTATTTGCTTTAAAAGACCGTTAGACTACATATTGTTCTTTCAACCCTTTTGGACGTTTGGAAATCTCAAAATCCCTATTTCATAACTTACCGGTCAAGGTTCCTTTGTGTTGCGAATCAGTGGCTGTTATATCGACATTTATTTCAGTACCGGCGAATATTAGATGGCCTGTCAACGTCGAAGAGTAGTTCGGTGTGACCAGTTTGACACTGTCGAGGACGAACTTCGGACCTCCTTGAACTTGCTCTCTACGTATTTGTCCGTCGATGTGATAGGGAAGTTTTTGGGGCTCGCCCTGACCGGCTTTGTACACCATGATGGGTTTGTAAGTGGCTCCTCTTTGGGATTCCAATAAGGTAAACCCTAATTTAACGTAGTATTCCATTTGGTTGAACCCTAGGAAAACCATGCCGTAATAATCGTGGTCTTTTTGGTTTAAACCGGCGAAAAATTTGCCGTTCACTTCGCTAGAGGAAAGTTCGACTTCAACAAGTGGCGTGCTATCTAGCTTGTACTTCAAATTGCTGATTAATTTCTCTTGCTGGTCGTATGCTGTGATTGATCCAACGGCGCCGTCTAAAAACATGAAAAATAATTGAAATGTGAGCTTAAAACATAATCATAAAATTAAACGTTGTACTATTATAATATTTTTTTGAAGTACTACAAAAGGACATTTTAATCACTCTTATATCAAGAAATCATGCTAATGTTATCAAAGATTTTTCAAGAGCCGATAATAGTAATGAGCATCTCCAAATTAAATTAAACCAAGGCGTAATGTGGAAGGTCTTAGAAGTTTTTTCTTCCATAGCAGAGCGTTTAGAAACCAAAATGGATACGCTTTTAGGTTTGGCCGAATAGACCGCCGCAATACAAAAGGCACCAGTAACCAATAAGGATGAAGAGGAGAATCAATTTCATAACTTATGAATAAAGGACGGACAAACTCGTTCGGAGAAGCGGGGAAGCGGAAAACTCAGTGGCGTTGCCTACACACAGTCTATAGCTAGGAACTTGCATATGTATCTACATAGTTTTTGGACGTCAGTAGAGAATATTATGTAAGGTTCTGTATTCACATGTAAGAGAACTTCATATTTACAAAGGAAAATCTAGAAAGTATTATGTGGTTACAAATTTTAAAAACTTATTAAATTACAATGAAAAGTAACAATAATTAACATAATTTAGTGAAAAGAGCTTCCCCTGTTTTTGGCCTAGTTGCATCAATATTTTGAATAGAAGTCTTGAGGTAGGGACGTTGAATGGATTTATTAAGAGTTAATACATTTTTTTTTTTTGATAATGGTTTAAATTTTACGTGCCGCTAGATAAAACAAACTTATCATTATTTTCAAATAATTTTTTTTTTTAATTTTTCTGTGGAAAATTACAATGTTTTGATATGAATAATATGTAAATTATTTCTAATCAATTATAAAAAGACTTACCAAGTTTTTGTTTTATTACTTTAAATAGTTAGTGACTCTTTATTGCTGCTTGTTTTGTATTTTTTTTTTAAATACAAGAAATAGAGAAAATGTCACTATTACCTATTTAAATAAGTAATACAATTATATATTTTATCTTGTTACGGTGTTTAAAACGTATTCGAAATATAAATTATTTTAGCAATTCTTATTTTTCAATGAAAGCCTGAACGGAGATATTTGAGTGCGGCACATATATAAATAGACAGCTACATCTAAGACGAAAACACAGCTGTTTTGTGGTTCGTGTCGAACAAACAAGTTATGTATATACGCGTCATCACCGTGCATTAAAATATTCCACGTGATTTACGGGCGCATGTAGCTTTTACACACGGGTGTGTTTTTCTTACTCGGTGAAAACAACTAGAGGATTTATACGGGCAATCGGGTGCTTTTCTATGTATTAACACCCGTAGCGCGTGTTTTCGTTCGGAACGCGAACCACCTTGCTTTACTTATGAAATTCTTTTTCAGCGAATACAGAAACTTCTATGACATTAATAAACCATCAAACAGTTGAAAACTCTTCTTGGAGAAAAAAGTTGGTGAGTAATTGACTTTTATTTCGTAAGTCCAAAATCATGTTCACTTATTGAAACACAACAAAAAGTTCCCAGATTAGATATTTAACATCAACCCATGGAAGGGACGTTAAGAGTTGCATCAGTTTGCATCCTAAGAAAACCACTAAAGGACAGTATTAGATAATAAATTAAATTTTAATACGGACAAGTCAGAGGCGATATTTTTTGGCAAACCGAGGCAAAGGAAGCCTACATTTAAATTAGGGAAGGGTAGAATGTATTGCAAAAATTTGTTAAATATCTTGGGGTTATTTTAGATGATAAAACAAATTTTAAAGCGCATATTCAGTATATTACCGCGAAAGGCAGGGAAATGAGTAACAAAGTTAGAGCATCGGCTAGGGTTACGTGGGGTCTAAACGGTAACGCGGCAGGTACTATTTGCAGGGGCGCTATAGAATGTTGTATGCGGGGGCGATATGGACAGACGCGTGTAAAATTAAAAAGCAAAAAAATCAATCGGGGTGCAAAAATTGTTAACGGTTAGGGGTGCGAACGCGTATTAATCTATTTTGGCAGACGCGGCGTGCGTTATTTCGAGGTATTTTACAAGTAGATTTGAGGGAACTCAAATGTCGTAGGGATGCGAATAAAACAGGGTTTGAGGGTTTGATTACGGCAACTGAAATTTGATATAAAACTTTTTTGGACTAGGGCTTACGTAGGTACAATCGGTGATGAGAGGATGGATCACTTCGCGAAAGAGACAGTGTCTAGGGGAGATAGCTCGATTATTAGATTTGGGCTAATTTCGGCTAGTGTTGTTAAAAAAGCGTTTAGGGATAAACTTGATAATGATTGGCAGAGTAGGTGGGATAATACCTTAAATGGGAGGTGGACTAGGAAATTTATCGGTAACGTTACACGTTTTAGGGAAATGCGGTTTAATTATCGTATCAGGTGGTAGAATTAATAACAGCTCACGGTAATTTTAAATTATATTTATGTAGAATTGGGAGGAGCATGTCTTATTTAAATGTCCACTCACTGATGAGTGGTGGTCGCGTACGGAAGTTAGGGCATTGCCTAGGGGTTAAATTGGCCGCGACGCGAAACAGATATTAGAGGTAATGAGTCGGTGGAATGGTGGATTTTTTTTAGTAATGTTGCTAAAGAACTAGATAGGTTACGACATGATATTTAAATAGTAGGGTAGCGCGTGTTTATGAATGAATATTTTATGCTCTTCAGTGGTCGGAATTAGTGTTAAACTACAAATATTTAAAATATAAATCTTTCTTTAATTACTGTTGGTTAGAATAACAGCTACGCGAGGACGGCAAGGCTGTCGGAACTTAAAGAAACGCGGAGGCTGCTTCTTCAACACGCAAAAGGATAATAATTTGCGGCTATCAGTAATAAGGTCTGGCTTCTTCCCAGATCCTCCGAGAGTAAGTTTTTTGCCATGGTTTTCCCTTACTCCGTGGCCATCGCCGTCCTTGGCGAATGTTGGGAAATAACGAAAGTCGTTCCATGGGCGCATTTAATAATAACTGATAGCTGACTGATTTACAGTAGACTCGCGATTATGTGAACTAATCACATTTCACATATTTCATCATTTCACAAAAATAGTATTCATATGGTCGCGAGGCTACTGTATTATATTTTTGTTATTAAGAATCATAGGGAAATTATTTATTAGAGCTAGGATAAATTTCAATTGTTATGGAACCCATATAGTACTTAGAATAGGTAGCCTCGTGTAGTACCTTTTTTTAGGTGGAGCACGGGGTTGGGATGATTTGTAATAATTTAGTCTTCATAAATAAAGTCTTGCCATCTCTGGTATTGTTTAATTTTGTAAGAATTATTTTTTTTTATTACAGAGACACAATGGCAATGGCAAATGGATGCGATTATAGTGTTTTTCTGTGTAAATATAAAAACACAATCTAAATATGTATATATAAATATGAAGAAGTTCCTTTTTTTATTATTAAATACCGAACTTCTCATACGTTTACTTGTTTCCGCGAGTGCGCCTTCATATACCCAATTCCTATTTTCTTTTGATTGTCGCAAGCTTTTATCAAGGTTTGTACAAGTTTTCTCTAAACCTTGACTCAACATTGTCATTCTAACCTTGTCATATGCTATTACAGACAAGCTTATGAAAACCTTGTCTTGTGTGAACTAGAAACCTTAACAGAACCACACAGACCCTTGCAACAAGCTTACACTCATGTCAATGACAAGCTTACTGACAAGCTTTTCCGCTAGCCGGGACAACCTTAAACAAAGCTTGCGTAAACCTTAAATTGTTATCTGGGTTCAGGCCGGATAAAATAGAAATATCTGCAAGTGAGATGTATTGTCCACTAGTCATATCTCCAATACTGATTACATTTAATGTGTGATATGACCTGTTTTTCCTTCTGCCTGCTGCTGGGGATAATATGCTGCTATATTCAAACGTGCATAACTCGAAAACTATATAACGATATTCGACGTAAAATGCAGCCACATAATAATATACAGAGTGTCTCATTAGAATAGGGAAATTTATCAAAATTCATAATTTTGTTGACACCTTGTGTTATTATCTAAATCATTTTTGTATGCATTGTTTGATAATAAAAACAGTGATTATAATCGATTTCTGAAATTCGATCAAATAAGCTCAATATACCTTGTTCTGTGCTAATTGTAACACCTTGTATATAAATATTTATACTAGCCCAAAAGTCTCTTCAAACGGTGCATAGTCCGCCATTGGTTTTTTTTCGATTTTTCACCGCTTAAAAGTTATCTTAGATAAACGAAATTTTGGTCGAACTTCAAGGGCGCTTTACACCCTCTAAAGTTAAAGTGTCGCCGCAACAGAAAGTGTCCTTGAGTAACACTCTCTGGAGTCTACGAACTGACAAAGTTACTTCAACAATTTTTATAGTTTTAAATATTTATGCATTGTAAGATTTTAAGTAAATCAAAAGAGTCTAGGTCGAAAAATAAACAAAAATCGTCAAGATATAAACGAGAGAATAATCTGCTAAAGTGTATACCTTATATTAATACTTTCAGAGACGTAATTTATAAAAATCGCACTTACATGGCGTGTCTTGATGACGGAAGGTGATGTAACCGAAATTGTTCTTCAATATCGACAAGGAGAATTTGGATCTCCCGTTCAATGGTGCGGGCAACAAGTTGCTATTTGAATCGCCAACGTTGGGTTGGTTTATGTCTGCGCAGAGGGTCAATCCAATGTAGGATTTCAGCTGATCCACGCATACTGAGAAGTCTTTGCTCTGGACGAACTTCAAAGGTGTCTTGGTTTCTGGTCCGCACAGTTCTCGCGTTTCGAATAGGATATCGTGGGTCACTGTCAATATTTCCTGTTTGTCCAGTGGCAAGCTGAATTTGTACATAAATTCTGTGGAAGAACAAGCCGAATATAATAATTAGTTTTGTAAAGTAATACAGGTGATTTCTAATAGTTGTAAAGAACTTAGATTTCCTGTTGAAAAAGTCATTCGCAACAAAACAAAAAATGTTAAAGATACATTTTAATATTATTATTTTTAGTTATAGAAATAAAACAGCATAAGGAATATGCTGTTTGGTGTAAATGACTTTTTCCAAAATATGCCAAAGCTTTTATATACAGCGTGTCCCACCGAACTGAGTCATTAGATTTTTTTGAACTTCTAGCAGAATTTCATTTTGAAACTTGCAGTGTAGTCATGGCCCACTGCGATCTATTTATGGAAAATATTTTCAACTTTATAGCACTTTCGGTATACAGGGTATTGATATCAACTTTCTTATTTTAAATGGAATGGTGCAATTTTTATCGGTACAATGAATGTATCGAGCCATTTGCAATTAGTTTACAGGAGGGTTCCCTATCCCTGAACTCAACGTTTTGAATATTGCAATTTTGTTGAGTTTTTGACGTTTACACTGTTTCAAGTGAAATTAAATAGCTGATGAGGCATCAGATATTTAGTGGTTCTACTAATGTCAATGTAAGTATAGGAGGCGCGTTTTTGAACACCCTGTATATGATTCAGTGATTATTGCTATAACACCTTATTGCTACATCTTTGTATTTACATCGACTTTAGTAGAACCACTAAATATCTGCTATCTCATGAAATATGTGCTTTTATCTGAAAGAGTGCAAATGTCAAAAAATCAGCGAATATGAAAATATCTCAAAAACGGTCGAGTTTAGGGATAGGGAACCTTTACACAAACTAGTTGCAAATGACTCGCCAAATTCATTGGACCGATAAAAAGTATACCATTCCATTTAAAATAAAAAAGTTGATATCAACACGCTGTGTACCGAAAGTGCTACAAAGTTGAAAATATAAAGATAAATAGATCACAGTAGGCCATGTCTACACTGCAAGTTTCAAAATCAAATTTCTACTGGAAGTTCAAAAAAATCTAATGTTCCAGTTCGGTGGGATACCCTGTATATATTTAATAAATTACCATTTTTTTGTTAATTGATGTCCAATCTGTTATGCTGAAGACAAACGTGCTAATATGGCATGTTTTTGCAAAGATAATCACATGGGGAATGAATTAGAGATGAAGTTTTCTTACCGTTTCCACTCCACGTAACTTCAGCGACTCCGCCAATTGAAGAATACAAATTACCCACAACGCTCAAACCGCTTTCGACTACAGCAGCATCCACCACGAGTCTTGCAGCCACTTCCACGTTGATACTAGGAACGAACTTGAACTTGGCGGTATTATCGGTGATCTTCGAGGACGTTTCCAAACGCGTTGAGGATGTCGCTTCGACGCTTAAACGCAGTGGAAAACCGATGGAAGTTGGATAAGTGAGGCGCGAGTCCAGGACGACCGCATTGGATGTCAGGGAATGCTGAATGGGGAAACACGATAAGACGAAATTGAAATCACAAATAAGCCCCAAATATACTTACTTGAGCATCTTTTGCTTGCTCTTGAGCTTCCTCCACTTTTTCGGCGAACTCATCTAAGTCGACGGGACCTTGTTCTGCTGTTATTTCATCGTCTAAACTTAGGAATGCCAACTCGGTGCCGAACATTTTGAGGCTGAAGTCGAGGTGGAGATCCTTGTTCAGTGGACTTTCCTTGTCGGTGATCTGCTTGGCGAATTGTTCGATTTGGTTTTTGTTGATTTCTCGCTTTGCTATATCATAAAGTAGGTGTTAGAATATATTAGAATCGCTCCATCATGCTTTACTCAATCACTTAACCTAAATTCATATGTATTTTAATAACATTCTGTATAAGATAACGGAAATATTTTGCCTCCATTGTTTCACCTAAAGTTCATTAGATTGTTATCAAAGCTTTCATCAAGATAAGTATAATTATATATTGATCTATATAAACTATTAGTGTTGTTTCGAAACATGCAGTTCGCGAACGGTTCACGATCATGTGAACCAATCAGAGAACGCATTTCAGTTCGCGAGAACTCCAATCTATTCTCTGATTGGTTCACGTGATCACGAACCGTTTACGAACTGCATGTTCGAACAGCTCTCATATTCCCTCTGGTTTTTTCCTATAAAATTCTCGAATTAATGAATTTTTAAATTTAATATGATGAAATACAGGCTTCATTAAATATAATTAATACAATAGTATATATTTTAATATTTTCACTACATCTTAACGACACAGATTTTTACATAGTCAAGTGCAGATAAGTAAATCGCACGGCGCTGACTATAAAAAACTGTTAGATAAACTCAAGGAGGCTCCTCTTTTAGGAATGCCATATGATGCCATGGTTCAAAAATTTAATCTAGTTAGAAAATATCAGGTTATAATACCAGATAAGAAGAGACTGGGGGCCAGGTGCTCCGGTAAGAGCGGGCTCGAACTGGTATACAGACGGCTCTAAAACGGACTACGGCGTTGGAGCGCTAAGATGCCTAAAAAGGCTCTTTCGGTAAGCTTCAGCAAAGACACGACTGTGTTCCAAGCTGAGATTGCTGCAATTCACCACTGTGTCCGAGAAATAGAAAGATGTACCGAGCCAGGTAAAAGTGTCGCTATCTTCTCTGACAGTCAGTCTACAGTTAAAGCGATTAGCTCCACAAGCATGGACTCTAAGCTGATTTGGGACTGTGTAAGCGCCCTAAATGAGGTGGGCACCTAAAGGAAACTAACCCCTTGCTGGGTCCCAGCCACTCGGGGCTTGAGAGAGAAATGAGGCGGCGGATGAGCTGGGTAGCGAGGTTCGTCAAGGCCCATTCGTTGGGAGCAGACCCCTCTTTTGGCACTTACCAAATCGCAAATTAAAAAGAATCTATCCAATGAATGGATTCATAATCAGTCCAGAGAGTGGTGGCAAAAATCACCGGGACAAAGACAGGCAAAAGAGTTCCTAGAGGAGCAGAGGTCTGAATTCACGAGAGATCTACTGAATAAAGGCAGGAAGACTGTCAAAATGATTGTAGGTCTGCTGACTGGTCATTGTATACTGAATAGGCATATGTACAACATAGCCCTGGCAGATGATGCAACCTGCAGGTACTGCCAAGAGGAGGAAGAAACACCAGTTCATGTGCTGTGCCAATGTGAAGGCCCTGGCGAGGATAAGAGTTTGTAATAATTGGGGTAGGAGAACCACCACAGCTAGTAGCTACATAAAGAAGCCGTTCTCAAAGGTTATAGAAGCTAATTAAGAGGCCAAATTAAGAGAGCGTCCTCTAGGAAAAAGGGGGATTCACAATATATCTTAAAGTCGCGGGAAACAGTCCATACACACCCCAATCCAATCTATCTAATCTAATTATCAAAGACCCTCAGCATATCTATTTGTCCGTTATGTTAAAAATGCACTAAAAATGTAGGTTTCTATTTAAAATATCAAAGTTGGCCATGGCTTTCGATGTAATCGGAAGTGCGACATAGATGAAGTATTCTTTTCTAAAGAGATCATAGTTAACTATGCTTAAGCCCAAAGTTTTAAATCATTGCAAAGTCAAAAACTTTTAATGAACAGGTTCCGTGACTCACTCTGTATATTGATGCAGTTGATGATATTTGCAGTTATTCATCAACGATTGATCACTTTGAGATTAGTATTAACTTTAAAAAAAAAATGGGTTCCATCGTTTTGTGACGGTTAGAGATTGTTGTTTGTTATTCAGGTATACATATATTGGCACAATTGATCTGGTATAGTTTATCAGAGGACCCCGTTCGTTCTTTTTAAAGTTTCAAAATCGAGATATCATTGCAAAGGACAAAAACTTTTAATGGACGGGTTCCGTAAATCACCCTATATAGGTATTATAACGAATCGTTTTAGGAATAAATTTCGTGGAACTGGGATATTATTGCAGGAGTGGCTAACGATGCAACCGTCTGCTCTCGTGGCAATAGGAAGAATGTCTTCATTTAAACTTTCTAACAGTTATTTGGATTTGACTATTTATCGATGATCAGGCAACCAACTGAAATTTAAAACAAGGGCAAAAACGGACATTCAAAGAACGCTATTAACTCCCAGAAAAGACGCGAAGACTTTGTTTTCGTTCATACATTTTTTTTTTTGTAGAAAATATTTTTTGCTTATGTATAAAATTTATTAAAATATCCGGAAGAAAAAGAAATAAATTCCCATTTAAAAAGAAGTTGGTTGCTACAGCAACCGAAATGTTAAAGGTAAGACAACAGCCGTTATATCGAGGAATAGGATAAGTACATTATCAAACAACTTTTATTAGGGAATTTCTTTCAGTATTCCATAAGTTATACGTAGATTGTACTCCTTTATTTGCCACGTTGTATATATACTTTGTGACATAAAAATCGTAATACCAAGAAGAGGTAGAAATTTTTTGATCAAACTTTATGTAGTGTTAAGATTTTTTAATTAATCTAGTCATTCAAATGTCTATTGTTCGCTTGTGCTGATTTTATACGTATTCTATTTAATATTGTCATTGTAATGTTCTACGTCTGCGCTGTACGATTTTGAGAGAGAGATTTTTGTAAGAAAAACAATTGTAGAATTTTGTTAAGGACTTCCTTGTTCCTCTTTTGTATATAATTGTTACCATTTTGTTATTCATTTTGTATTGAAAAATTTAATTTTTTTCTTTAATATAGCCAATCAAGGATCAAGGCCAATCAAATTATTGTAATAATTGAAGATACGAGTGGATGAAGGTGCTATGTCGCATTTTAAAAACTGTCTTTTTTGCATGAATCAAGGTGTTTTGTGCCCTATGTTTCACATAGCACCATCGAAAATTCCAGAAATTCAAGAACACTCGAGTCTGATTTTGTAACATAACACCTTCATCTACTCGTGTCTTCAATTGTTAATGTATTGAAGTGTACACTTGGTAGATATAAGATCAATTGTTATTTTTTTGTTTAGGAAGATTTATTTTAGTTTATTTGCTCATTTATATTTAAAGAGTTAATTTTTCTGTTAATCTATTTTTGCTGTATCATTTTTAATTTTTCCTATCACCTCGTTTGGGTGAGTAGAAGCATTTTTCTTTCATTTAGTTTTTTCATATTTAGTAAATTTCTAGCATTTGTCCACGCTTAGATTATTTTAATTTGTGAAATCACGTGGATAGAAATTCAAGGGTTTTGTATATTGAATAATCTTCCTGAACAAATGAAACCTTTCTTTTTTGCTTTGCATAGGAAATACCATTGTCCTATTTTAAATTAGAGTCTAGTGCAGTTTTTATTTTAGGCCAGAACCTTCAGTTCAGGGTTTTTTTCTGCATAATTGTATTTTAGCCCGTTTTTGTTGTAATAAATTTATTGTTTAATGTCGTCTATGGGTTAAAAATTCTGTCCTTTTATTTATATTTAAACCTTGACAATTTTTCGTGTAATTAGGAAAGTCTGATTTCATTTACTCACAATTTACTTTTCGTGGTTAGATTAAAGTTTTAATTCGCGAGGGTAACTCTGAGATTAATAGTTCTTTTGTTCATTAAATATCTTTTCGGTTGAGCCAGCTAATATTTTTTTCTTTTTCATTTTAAAATCATTTTTTGCATTTTTTATTTATTTCAATTAATACACAGCAATTACTTAATATCGTATACATCCATTAAATGTCATTTTATGTCACTTTACTACCTGTATTGATAATAATTTGAAATACTTTTTTACTTTTATTTACTTTGATTTACCAAGAGTCACATTTTTGTGTAAACGACTATGCATTTGGATGAAATTGTTCACAATTATGCATCTGTTAAAAGGCTGTACTATATTTTTAACAGTGTTAGAAATATGATGTTACATAAAAAGTGTACTGTGCTGTATTGGAGGGTTTATTTAGTTGTGAGTTGAACATTTTATTTGCTGCCAATAAAAGCAATTATATTTTTAAGTGAGAAAATATCTCTGTTAGGTATGTGTTAGGTATGTAGATACATGTTTGTAGTTAATGAGTAACTATAATAAGTAAGTTATTATCATTATAAATATTTATCAATAAAATACAAGTTGTGTCAGTTGTAAGACTATTTTTATGTACCAGTGTACATCATAGTCAGTGGACATTATAATCTCATACGGCAAATCAATTTCCAATTTTGCATAAGGAGCCGATAACTATATACGTGTTCGTCTAAAGAATGTTTTATAATATAAACTTACGTCTTGCTGCTTGGATTTTGTTTCCCACTTTGTCGACTAATCCTTGAATTTTAACAGATCCTTTCTTTATCGAGGCTTGCGCCTCTTCCGATCTGAACAGCCCATTCGGTCCAATGTAAGATGAAAGGAACTTGTCCAGGTTCTCTTGTCTGGCCTCTAACTCCAGGAAGTTGTAGCGATATCCGAAAACTTCAGTGGTCAAATTCAGAGAAACGGCCCTTGGAAGGAAAGACTTTTGCGAGTAGATGACGTTGCCTTCACCGACTCCGCTGCTCCCAAAGATGGAATGTCGTAGGAGTATTCTCCGTTGAAGGAATATTGGCGGAAATCGAAAGGAAATTTCTTCGTAGTTCTGATGCCGCCCAGATGCGCTTTCGCTAACGCTTTATCCGGATTGGTAGACGATCTGAGGGTTGCCAAATGTGAGACGATGAATCCGCCAACCCCTGTACACTGGGTTCGTCATCGATCAACGTTTTAACTGCCGTGGCGACTTTGCCGTTGGCGCAATCCACCAGAGCCAGGTAGGCTTTGATTCTAAGTTCCGAATCCAATTGGATATCTTTCATTATACTAATGGCGCTGTCTCTGAATCTTTCGTTGCATGTATCGGCCTTGTACGCTTCTAACGCGCCTGCCCTCAATCTGGTCGACGCTTGTTTGTCTTGGGCGATCTCGATTATCTTCCCTGTTAAGGAGTTGGATACGTGATCGGAATTGCGGATGGCTTTCAGCACGACCAATACCAGATTCTCATCGTGTCCATTTGCCGGTCGACTTTTCAGTTTCGCTTGGAGTGCGTTCAAGAGGGCGTTCAAGCCTTTGACGTTATCGCAGGAGTGGTAGCGACAGTATCTGTTAATTAGTGCGCCGGCACCAAGATATGCTTCGGTTGGTAGTTTGTCAGATGATAACAGGCTCTGAAAATGGAGAAAATACTTGTAATCTGTTATAAGTAATAGTACGTAAAAAACAATAATATTCAACTAAAAGGATTTTCAGATGTCCAGTATGAGAACCTCAATTTAATAATCCAAGACCCAGCTGATTAATACCGGATAATCAAGCGGCCCTAAGCACATTAGCGTCTAATAAGGTAACCTTCCCAAGTAACATGCTGACGTCATTATCATGACTAATTATCGTCAGTCATTACGTCAATTTGCCCTTTTAAATGACGTGACACCGACGTTAAAATGACGGGCCTAAGTCTCATATCAAAGACGTCATATTATTTCGTAAGAATGACGTAAGTAGACACGTCATTAACACTTAAATTTCCGACGTTAAGAAAAGACGTTTTATTGCTGTCAGTTGCCATGTGATCCATTTGTTTGCTGAATTTCACTCACCTAGACATCAATATGGACAAATAAAAAACTACATAGAGATATTCAGAGTTGAATAAATGTTAGATTATTCCATTAACATCATAAAACATGCTTATGTAATGATATTTAGCATCCAATGTTGAATGTCGTAAAAGTACTTTAGCATTTAATCTCAGATATCTTATAATTAATTTAATTTATTAATATGGACATATTTTCAAATACATATGACTAGATAATACAACATTAAGCTATATTAAGTTTTTCACAAAATAGAATATTATATATATATTGATTTCAATTTCTAATGAAAATTTTTTTTTACTGATAATGAGAGATCATAGCATACATCTGCTTAAACATTTTCACATGCACACTTAAAGATTAATTTAAAAACTTTTTCTCATATTAATACCAAAGAGCATGAATATTTACATTAAGAAAATGTATGAATCAGTGGAAAGCACACTCAATTTTCATCTGATTGAGATCGAATAAGTACACATTTGGCTAATATATCTTTTACGCCCCACACTTGTAAAACATGGGATAAGTTATTTACAGTAAGAATACTTAAATCTTTTGATTCAATTGGGTAAGAATAAAATGGCTATAAGAAGTAAACGCTTTACCCAATGTAAAGGTAGAGTTTCATGATCAATATATTATTTATAAATTCGAGCAACTGTGTTATTTTTGGTAATCAAATAGGAGTTTGCAGCCGAATGATAATAAGTGCAAAACAAAAAATCTTGAAAAAAGCACTTTTCAAATTGCTTGGAAACACAAAAATTATTTATTACCGGACCTGAATTATGTTCCATAAGAAGTTTCTAGTTATTACTATTAAGTATCCTATTATCATCTGCTAAAGATATTTCACTTAATCTACAAAATATTTGTTGAAGAGTTGTTTTGGTGATCGGACCAATCTTTAAGTTGTCCCAAATAATTTTCGAATGGAAAAGCAGATATATTATCTAGTTGGCCATAAATTTCAACATCGTTGCACAAATGGCATAATACATGCACATTGTAAACCAAAAATTCCATACCATATATTTTTTTGCTGTGTGTGTAACAAAAGCGTTTAAAAGCTTTTATGCGAAACTAGTACCAATGTTTATTTAGCTGTATTTCTTTCGTGTTATAAATGACCAATTGATCACGTTTTTTTTGACGACATTCATTAAACGTCTAAATGTCGTTGCTTAATGCGCGTCTTAATTACGTGACCTATTCGTCATATGACGTAAATGACCAACAATCACCTTAAATCTACGTGAAAAAGACGTCAGCATGTTACCTGGGCTCGAAACCAGCTTGAGATTTTCCTTACGACACACAAAGAAGTTAGGAAGATAAACAATAGAAAAACTGGTCCACCTTCTCACAAAATGCTTTAATGAAGGTTACTAGTTTCGTCCGTACACGGACATCCTCATGAAAGCTAAAGAAACGTCCAAAGATGAGAATGTAATAATAAAAGTGCAATGAACGTTTAAAATGATAAATAGATTTTCTTTATAAAGTAATCTATTAAAACCGGCCGCATGAATGATGATGGAGTAGAGTTGACATATCCACAGGTTATTGTAGATGCACTCGGTAAATATGTAATGCCAGTGTGTATAGACCATCTGATCAAGATTCACCAGATGATCTTGATTTCATAGATTGTACGACTACCGCGAGCAATTCAACAATTTCCGAGGATAAGGTGACGAAAGCGATCAAGAAACTGAAGAATAAATTCACGGCTGGACACGACCAAAATCCAAGTTTTCTTGTTAAAGACTGCAGTAATATTTTTATTCCACCATTGCGGTTTCTGTTCAATTTTCCTTTGCGAACGTCGACATATCCCGCCGTTTGGAAAATATCACGCGTCTGTCCTGTTTTGAAGTCTGGAAGTCTTGCGGATGTGAGCAATTGCAGACCTATTTCTATCCTTCCGAACTTTTCGAAAGTATTTGAATCTGTATTACATAGTATTATCAAATATTATATCAGTATACATATGGTCAAAGAAATGTTCCACTGGCGTACTGTAGATGGCACCACAAGTATTCTCTTGGAAATGGAAATATATTACCACTACAAATGCACAACAAATGCTGGAACTAGAAAATGCTGGTGGTGTCATCTATAGTGCGCCAGTGGAACATTTCTTTGACTATATGTATACTGGTATAATATTTGGTATTATTAAAGTTCCAGTCGCGTCTCTCAATGCCGATGAGCAACATGGATCTGTTGGTGGGCGATGTGATCTACACCGATTATGCGAAAGCATTTGATCGTCTTGATCACAACATATTGATCCGGAAACTGACAATTTTTCAGTGTCGTAGCCTATTGCTGAAATTCTTGCAGTCATATTTATCAGGTAGATCCCTCTACGTAGTTTTCAATGGACATATATCGCAGAGCCATGCTATCACATCTGGCGTGCCTCAAGGATCCAACTTAGGACCACTGCTTTTTTTTGGTGTTTACTAATGATCTTGTAGAGAGTGTTGACTGTAAGATAGTATTATTTGCTGACGATGTGAAATTATTTACGTCAATTTCTTCTATTCGGGACTGCAACTATTTGCAATCGTGTTTGAATAGGGTATGTCAGTGGAGTAATGTTAACAAACTAGATCTGAATGTAACCTAGTGCAACGTCGTATCTCTTACGCGTAAGCATTCTCCGATTAGCTATGCCTACACTATTGCTGAAACTGAACTTAAACACCTCCAGGATATCAAGGATTTGGGCGTGTTCTTTGAATGTGGCTTGCAGTTTCATCTCCATAGTAGTAAAATTGTTTCTGATGCAAATAAAATGCTAGGATTTGTTTTACGAACGTGTTCCAATTTTAATGATCCTGTAGCCGTGTTTGTTTTATATAATTCATTAGTCCGATCTAAGTTTGAGTATGGTAGTGCGGTGTGGAACCCGTTATATAACCTATATGTTGATTCCCTGGAAAATGTTCAGAGAAAATTCCTAAAATATATGGCTTATAAAACTGACGGCATCTATCCCCCCACAGGTGTATCACAAAATTTACTTCTAAACAGATTTGCGTACTATCATTACACTGTAGGCGGTCACTTTGCGGATTAAGGATTTTGCATGGTATTGTGCATGGAACTATCCATTGCCCTGATATTTTACACAGTCTAGATTTTTTGGTTCCGAGACAATCCGCAAGGGTGGTTCCTACGTTGCGAACGTCTTTTTGTAATACATGTAATTAAATGCTTAAATCGACCATAAACTTTATGTGTAGCACTTACAATACTTATGCCTGTCAGTGTGATATTTTTAATTGCCAGGTTAACGAGCTGCAACAGGCTTATATACATAATTTTAGATAGATTTAGGGATTTGATATTGAGAATCACTTTTCCACGTTATGTTGGTTGTTATACCTTGTACCTTTGTAATTGTCCTTAATTTGGCTGAAGCTGTTTGGCAATAAATCATTATTATTGTAAAATAAGGTAACGCAAGACAAAAATCTTTTTTTTTTAACAAAATTCGAAATACAATTACTAAATCAGATTAAGAATAGTTAAAAAATTAAAAATTATAAAATTGCATTGTACAGGTGTCCCACTGTAGACTAGATCTTTAATTACAGCTCTATTTTTGATTTTAGGAAAAAGTATTTTTTACAATAGTTGTGCAGAATTCAATGCTGCATAGCCTAAAAGTATTCTTGGGTAGTAGTAGTAGTACATTGGAAGCTCATCTACAAGTAATTGGAATGAACACTGGAGATACCTACTGCGGACTATGGGGATGAGAGGACGCTTACTCGTAAACATTCTGTTTACGAGAATGCTCTGGATGCAAAAGACCATTGGCAATTTTTGGCAGGCCAAATTAACCCAGAAGGGATACACGGTACTGGGACACTGGCTGGTATAATTTAAAGGATAAAAGGAATGGGAAACTAAATACAACAGGTCAAGAGGCTGCAGTATTCCCGAGACTCCATGTCAGAAAAAAAACAAAAAACACGGAACCAAGCCACTATCATGCGTTGTTACCACAAAGAAAAAGAGAAACAGATTGCCAGTAGGTAGGTAAGCAATATTAAATTTGTTAATTTTGAAGTTAAAATGCAGTCTATTATAAAAAGCCATTGCAGTAAATGCAAATGTTTGTTCCTGTCAATTACAAAAAACATACGCAAAAGTTATGAAGGCAACCTTAAGATTTAGCTTCTTTCATTCTCTCGTTCGCACTGCCATGTCATATTCACGCACAGCTATGCAGGCAAATTCATGGCACGTTCATTCCAACACTAGAATAATCAAAAACATAGTCCAACGCTCACATAGGAGACTGGATAGAAGAAGAACATTATAATAATAATAAATTTTGTCCATACATTACACTTAACAGCTTGTGTGTCAAAAAGCAGCTTCAGTCAAATGTAACTCTATTCAATCTTTTCTCATCTCTTCAAAGAGTGTTGAAAGTGCCTCCGACGGTATCGAACTGAAAACCTATACAAAAGTTGCGTTTCATGAAGCAAATGACCCCTACAACTGATAGCGGGGTTGATAGGAGCAAATATACTTCAGCTCATTGTATCAAAATTTGATCCAATTTTCTGCGGTGGAACAGTTTAACAAAAAAAAGCAAAACTGGATGTAAGGTACTATACAGTAATAGTAAGGTGCAAAAATAGTAAGTTTTTTTTTTATTACTTCCGCTGTATTCTAATAGATAGCAATTTAACTTTCAGAAAATATTAATGTTAATTTAAATTATTGTAAGTTAATAGCAAAAAAATACTCTTCAGCGTCCAATCCTTAATTTTTAATAATAAATATAATTAAATCTTTGTCACGTTTTAGCTGTATAATAGCTTTCCTTTCCGCCCCTGTGAGATTGCTTGTTGGTGGTTTTGTCCGTTGTAAGATCCTGGCTGCTACGGAAGAAATCCGGTGGGAAGCAGCCAGGATATAGATAAAGTGTACACAAAAAATCATTAGCTGATACTGCGTTTTCCATTGTTCTTATAAACTGCTGTTTTTGGTAATAATTTTACATGGTTATTTCGTGTTACCCACCCACCGTGATAAATAATCCCTATACTAGCTGGTGATATTACTATATGCTGATTATACATAACTTCTTAAAATAACAAAAAATAAAGTACTTTGGAAGTTCATTGCTCGTATCGATCTCCTTAGCAATTGCAAAGACCTGAAATTTTACGCAGGTCATTATCTTCAAACAACTTTGTATTAGTTTTCAATTCGATACTTCGATCGTTTCTGTTATTACCGATATTAAAGTTGTGATTTTTCGGAATTATTATAGAAACCAGTAAACATGGGTATAAGCAAGCCTAACATGCATTGATGCAAAGTGTAATTTTGTGTCATTTCTGGTTATAATATAGAGAGTGTTCCATCAAAAAAATCGGAAAAAAAAGACATTTTGAAAACGATAAAGTTAATACTTTCTTGATGATCGCCCTGTCATTTGGTGATGAAAATAATTTGCCGACATCTTGACCTAATCTTAGGATTACAAAAAAAAATTATTTTTATTTGAAGGCGAGTAGACGTAGGAATACTTTCTTTGGGATAGCGGGTTTTTCAGTCTTTGATGAGAAATAGTTGTAACTCGAAAACTACAAAACAAATTACTTTCATAATCTGGAGAAGAATGGAGTATGATTAGATAGTTTTTATAATGTAAACTCACATAGGGGGTTCTATTTAAAATGATGAATTATACCGCGGCTCTTTTTAGAAGTACACAATTAACATTATATTAATACCTCAGCACTACAGGCCTTGAAGGCCCTTGGCTTGGGGTGCCGGAACACACCGAGCCGCTGAGAAGTGTTGCCCGAATGGTCACCCAACCAACAACCGGTACCGCATATTGCTGCTTGACTTTCAAGATTGGTATTGCCGGCTATTAAGATTATATTACATGCCCGGAATGTCAAATTGCTGTCTAGAATGCAGTTGCAGTAATAAAAAAGGACTCTCTGTTACTGTACTCTACTGTTGCTGTATAATATCTTATGTTCAGTTTTTTTTTCAAATTCTTCCATCACAGCAAATTGGACCAAATTTTCGCACAACAAAGCTGGGGTAGAGAAGCATATTTGACTAAAGTTTGGTGATTGTGCTCGGAAGGACGATCCTCTTGCTGGGGGTCTCAAAAATATTTTAATCTTTTAACTAAGGTAAAGTTAGGTAAGTGTGTAACCGGGGCAAGTGTGTAGTTTGGCTACATTTATATTTAAAATTAAAATACGGATGTGCTCTGTCCTCCGTTATATTACTAAGGGCGGGTGTCATAATAAATGTCACTTTAGTACTTTAACAAAAGTCTGTCTATTATTTATGACAACTTTAAATTAAAGTGATTTTAAATCTTTAAAGTGACATTATGAAAATCATCCTAATTGAACTTCATACTAGTTTTACAAATAAAAATTCACATCTCCTAACGTGTAATAACTTAGATATCTTGTAAATTTATCACACCTTATTAAAAAGACATCGGTATAGTACTACACTCTTGGTCAAAGTAAAGGATAATGCTGTTAATATATAAAATGCGGAACGATTACACACTTGCCCCATTTTGCTGGGTAAGTGTGTAGTATTGACAGTGTTTAAAATTTTTTTTTTCTAGTAAACTGTTGATAATTATAAAAGGCGTATCTATTGAAGGCTTACAACTGGGGATTATTATTATTACGTACTTCTGTGTGTAAAATTTATCAAAATATCTTATTATGTGAACAGTGTTACATTCTCTTCACACTATGCAATTTTTACTACACACTTACCTGACTTTACCTTAGTTAAAATTGTCACAGCAGGGTAAATTTTTTTAAATGGGAGTACTAATTATACAAAATCATTTCTGTAAAATTTCAAATCTATTGGTTGAAAAGAGACGGAGATAAACAATAATGTAGTTTGGGGGTTATTTGTTTCAATCAACCCTCTATCAGTATTGCACATTTGCACAAGTTATCTTCATGAAGCGCAACTTTTGTATGGATTTTCAATTCGATACCATCGGGGGCACTTTTCAGTAACTTATCCTGCTATACCATTTAAATTTAGCTGTCTTAAAAACTAATATTTTTTAATATTACTTACCGCAGCTGCGCTCAAAGCTCCTTCTGTGACATGGTGTACGAAATTTAAACTGAGGAAGAACAGATGTTTCTCATCCTTGTCAAACCCATTGCTTTTGTAAATATCTATTCCAACTTCTACGGCTTGTCCAGTACTTGTACGGAAGAGAGCATCTAGGAAGACCTTCTTTCCGATTTCCTTATTGGTGAAACCAGCTCCGCTCCTGACTTGAGTGTACACAGCGTTCAGATCTTTCTTAGACGCTCCGCGCATCAATTTGATGATGCTACTGAATCTACTGGCGGAATCTGCTTTAACGTTGACGGTGATGGCATTGGCAGCGTTTCTGATGGCATCCAAAATGGTGCCCACGGCATTCTTGTCGCTGGTGATCGGATGCGGGTCCTCGAAGATTATACTCCTTGGAATATTGCAGTGGGTGTTGACGTTATCCTTGGTCGTGGCTGAGAATTTCAATTGGCTGTGTACGTTCGCTTTGGCACCTTTATCTCCCCTGGAGAACGGTACGTAAAGGTAATCCTCTTCTACTGTGATCAGTTGGGGTATTCCGTTTTTGAGCTTCAATACGGCTTCGTATTTTCCTTGGAAGAATGGAGTACTCTTGATTTCGCTGTCGAAATCGAAAGCCGTGGCCATGAAATCTTCCCTCAGCGATTCACGGTGGGCGCATTTGTTCAGGTTGCGAGTTTTGCGGATGACTTGGAATGCGCCTTCCTTCTTCTGGGATAGATCGGTTGGACAGCTGCCAAAGACGTCGATTTCATTGCCAGATCGATCGTGAGGGGCCTGAAAAAAATGTTTCTTGAGATACTGTATGTGCCAATTTGTTTGTAGAGGCACATTGAGGCATTTAGATATTTTATGGATATGTTGGAGGATGGGGGTGTTCAAACATGCGGGGATATTCAGAAAATAGTACCCATTCTGTCATATAGATGACGCTATCGATCTAATTATAAGCCATGATTTTCTGGTATGCCCTCGTATAATCAAAAGTTTAAATTAGGGGATCATTGCGATAATTTTCAAGTTGAATTAGTTGCAATAAATCAAGCGGTAGTACGTTGTATGAGGCACGAATGACAATTTATATGGGACATGTGAATTAGCGGAATGGGACGTCTCAGCGCCGCCGTATCATCGCCGCCGTTTCAGCGCCAGGCCATTTCAGCGCTGGCCGATTCAGCGCCGGGACATTTCAGCGCCGCATTATGGAATGGTTAAACTATAGATAATTTAATGATTCGTAACTTTATGATCTTAACTTAATTATTCATTCTTATGAAGAATTTTTGTACCACGTGTATTTGGTTGCATGGGACGTTTCGATGCGGCCGTTTCGACGCCGGAATGTTTTGATGCCACATACAGTACCAGTTGAATTTGATTTGAACGTATGATACACAGATTTTTAAAATGTTTGTAAATTTAGGAGTAAGAGGAGAGAGGGTAATGATTTTTTTAAATGATTTTTTTCTTTTTGTCGAAATATCATTTTTTAAACATTGGATGGGATGACAGGGGAGGTAATGATTATTTAAATGATATTTTTTGGATGGCGATGGTAATGATTTTTGAAATGATTTATTTTTTAACATTTTTGGAAAGATTATGAGAGACAGGGATGGATTTGTAATGTTTCGAATTATATTTTTTTTTTTAATATTGGATGAGGTGACAGGGAGGGTGAGATTTTTTAAACGACATTTCTCCTTTTTTTCGACACACTGAAAGATAGGATGGATTGAAAATGTTTCAAATCATATTTTTTTTTAACATTAGAAGGAGGGAAGAGGGGGAAGAGGGGGAAATTATTTTTTTTAATATCATTTTTTTCTGTATTTTAAACATCGGGAGAGAGGATGCATCAGAAATGTTTCAAAGTTTTTTATTAACAATGGAAGGGGCAAGAGGAGAGGGGAATGTTTTTTTAATGTTTATTTTTGTTTTCTTCGAAACATAAAAAGAGAAGGCGGATCGGAAATGTTTCAAATCAGATATATTTTTTGTTAACATTGGAAGGGGGAAAAAGAGGGGGTAAAATGTTTTTTTTTATATTTTTTTCTCTTTTTAACAACACTTTAAAAAAGTTTTAAATCATTTTTTTTAATATTAGAAAGGTAGAGGGGGAAGGGTAAGTATTCGTTTCTCAAATATTTTTTTCTTTTTTTCGAAACATAGGAAGAGAGAGGACGCGTTAAAAATGTTTAAAATCATAAACATTGCCCTTAAAAACTAATACGCCTTCCCCTCCACCTCTTCCAATATTAAAAAAAAAAGATTTGAAACATTTATAAGTAATGCATTCCCGATTTTTCAAAAACAAAGAAAAAAAAATCATTTAAAAAACTAATTCCTTCCCCCTCTCACCCCGTTCAATGTTAAAAAAAAATGATTTGGAACATTTCTAATGCATTCTTTCTCCCGATGTTTTAAAAACAAGAAAAAAAAGATGTCATTTAAAAAACTAATTCCTTCCCCCTCTCACCCCGTCCAATGTTAAACACATATGATGTGAAATATTTTTAATGTATCTTCTCCGAATGTTTATAAAAAAAAGCAAAAAGAAATGCAAAAAAATGCCCTCCCTCCTCCTTCAAATGTTAAAAAAAATATGACTTGAAATATATGTTTCGCAAAAAAGGAAATTATCATTTAAAACAATCGCTCTCCTTCCCCTCTCACCTCTTTCAATACTAAAAAAAAATATGATGACATTTTTAATCTGTCCTCTCCCCCGATGTTCAAAACAATCTCTGTATCATATGTTTAAATCAAATTAACTGGTATTGCATCTGGCGCGTCAAAACGTTCCGTCGCATCGAAATGTCGTAGAACCTAGACCGAGAAAAAACACCAGATAAAATAAACTTATTGAGTAAGATATTTAACTTATCTGTTTTTCCTTTAGATGAAGTCTGAAAAGTTTTTTTTTATCCTTAAAACAATTTTCTATATACTTGCATAAGATTATTTTACTTAAGCTAGGCTATGTTTATAGGCAGAAAAAAGGATGGTATCAATCACAATAAATTCGAAAAATGTTAAATAGGTATGTAGTTTGCAATCAATACACATGGTACAAAAATATTCTTGCCAGGTCAAAATGAAAGTGTCTAAAGATTTTTATAGATCTTTAGACACTTTCATTTTGACCTGGCATCACTGTCTAACATCAACCTTAATTTTTATTTACCTGGAACATGGAAGCGATGGCTCTCTTGATGTTGAGCGAATTTTGAGTGTCAGAAGGCTCCGTACAGATGATGTCCTCGACGTGGCCATCGTGGAAGTTTAAGACGACTGGCTTCTCTATATCCGCGATGTTGGTATACTTCTGCGAAGCGATAATCACATCATATTATATATACAGTGGAAAACGTTTAACACGGAAACGCTGAACATGAAAAATCGGTTAACACGAAATAGTACTGTGGTTCCGATAAAATACTAATAAGGGAACGCCGGCAGGTGACAAATGCTGATTTCGTTGAAACAGTCTGTGAAGTTTCATCGAAATCAGCATTTACCTGGTAAGGTACAGAGTACCTTAAAATAGGAAGTACGTTTTTTAGCGGCCCAATTTTGGCCCCCACCCCATCCAAAATTTGAGCAATTTTTCAATTTTTATACATACATAATTTATAGCATATTACAAGATCCCAAGGATGACACAGGGCACCGAGCTCCTTATATCCTTCATTTTTTACTCCACCCTTTTTTATCGAATTTATTTCTTTTGGGTGATACAAAGACTACAAAGTGTATATCTATATTATGTATTATTACACGCCAGTACATGTGGATACTTCTGCTACTATTTATAATGTATTTATAAAGCATGCATTAATACCCCATAGCCACGAAGCAAAATTATGTATTTGAAACCTAAGTAATGTACCTAGTTGCGTGAATTTATCAGCAAATCGAATTAATAAAATTTGATATCATCGAGAATATTGGTTAAATGTGTTTGCTTGCTTCGTTTAACACACAATACTTCTTGAGTTTCGTGTTAAGCGATTTCCGCTGTAATTCACTTTCTCCGTTTACCTTCGAGTCTCCGCTAACGACTTGCAAGTTTTGCACCCTCAAGACTTGGTTGCAGTCGCCTTGCTGCGTCAGAAGAACGGTGGCCTTAACTCTCGTCTTGCTACTTTGGCCTTCGGCGCTGGATAGAGTCAGATCTACGTAGCCATCGAAATCGTATTTGTAAGTGCTACCGACGGCGAATTTGAAGACGTTTGGCGTCGCCCCATGGCATCCTGTCCGACATTTATCTGCGAGAAGAAAATTGTTATTAATAGCCGCTACAAATACAAATTTTAATTGCGTGAACTCGACATTTTTTCGGAAGTGCCTATGTATTCATTTTTAGATGTACTTCTAAAACTCGGAACTTGCCGATGTGGATGTTTAGATACTCGTATTACTGAAAGGTATCAATTTGCCGACTGTATTTTATTTGGCCAGTAAACGGGGAATACCTAATCCTTTTTTTCACTAATGTGTAGTCGATAAGCGAAAAAAAAATAAAAATAAATGTGCCGTGTGTTTATTGCTGCAGTTTAACATTTAAATGCCAAAACTTTTACTTGTACTGATACGCTTAGGTATCAGGTGTTACTCGTTCAGTAATTCAAAAGACTGTTGTTTTACTTATTACAAAAAATATAAATCAATGTATGTGGGAAGCCCTTTATCACCAGTAATAGCCAACTTGTTTATGGAAGCATTTGAAAAAGAAGCCCTAAGTTCCAGCGATATGAAACCCAAGTGTTGGCTGCGATATGTCGACGATACTTTTGTAATATGGCAACATGGAGAAGAAAAACTACAACGGTTCTTCGAACACATAAACTCACAGCACCCAGCCATCAAGTTTACCATGGAGAAAGAACAAAATGGAAATCTCCCTTTCCTGGATGTTATCGTTAAGAAAACAAAAGAGGGAATGCTACAGCACGCAGTATTTAGAAAAAAGACGCACACCGATAGATATCTGCATGCAAGATCTCACCATCATCCGATGCAGAAGAAGACATTAATACAAACATTGCTATCCAGAGCCGAAACCATCAGTGACGAACAACATATTACCAGTGAAAAGATACATTTGGAGAAAGCACTAAAGAAGAATGGTTACACTGACATCGACATAAGGAGAGCCACTAAGAAGAAGACGACACTGGAGACAACTACAGAACCACGAAGAGGGATGGCGTGTTTACCTTACATAGCAGGAGTCACCGAAAAAGTTAGGCCGAATTTTGAAGAAACGTAACGTACAAGTACGCTTCGGGACTGCAACGTCGATCCAGCAGTATCTACCGACCGCAAGATAAGATACCCAAGGGCCGCACAGAGGTATCTACAAGATAACGTGCCAATGCGGACAGTGCTACGTCGGACAAACAGGAAGAGCCATCGACATAAGAATAAAAGAACACGAGAGGGACGCAATATTAAGAAGGACCGAGCAATCAGCGGTGCAGAACACATGCACGACACCGGACACAAAATGGATTTCAAGAATGTAAAAGTAATAACTACCACCAAGAACTACGGGGAAAAGACTCATCAGGGAAGCCATAGAAATAGAGAGAATAAAACCGTTAACAGAGAAGAAGGGTACCACCTTAGCAACACGTGGAAGAGCCTACTACGAACCGTCACGGTCAATGTAGCGGAAACTACACAGGTAAAAAGTTGACGGAGTAAAATAGGGAGTCTCCGTTTTGGAAATATTTTGTTCCAAAAAAGAGTTGCCATAGCTGAAAACAGAAAGTATTTCCTCGGTTTTATACAAAATCTCAACCAAAACGGAGAGCTTGAATTTACTTCGCTTCCTAACACGGTTTTCAAGGAAGAAATAATCTCCGTTTTCTCTCCGCATCTACACTACCGTATTTAAGTCCTAAATGTGAACAAATATCCCTAACATTGCATAATATTTTCTCCATCACGGAGGTGATAATTTGTTTACTTAACAGATGTTTCTATTTCTAATACCTCAACGCCAAAAAGGGAAAGGATACCTCCGATTGGGAACATTTGTTCTCCGAATCGTAACTGCTTCCCTAAACATTTTAATTAATTATTTCCACGTGGACTTACTTGCATTAGCAACGGAGATAATTTTATCTGATACGATAGTAGTATTACATACATATGGGGGAAACAACATCCGTTATTCATTTTAATAACAGCAGTAGGAGTTAAAATTTCTCCATTTCGGAAACTTTTACATTTATTGCAAAATAGTAAAACTGCATAAGAGAGACAAATTGGTCCTCAACGGATTAGGTTGCCTCGGTTAAAGATGTGTTTTCTCCTATGGAAAGAACAATTATCTCTGTACTCTATCCGTTTAGTAGCAAACATTTAACTCCGAAATGGAGACTCCTTAAACGGATGGTCGCGAGGGAACACCGGAAAAGAGTTAAAACGATGTTAGATTCAACTCCGTATTTTTATCTGTGTACACGTAAATAATAAATAATTCCTTTGAAAGCGGATATACTGTTCTGTGGCTCTACATCATTAATGTGTTTTTTATCTGAATTAAATTTATTAAATCATTCATTTAAACCAGGGGTCGACAAACTTTTTTAGGACAGGGCCAAATCGTAATGAAAATTAAGTTCAGCGGGCCAGGTTGTAAACTCTAACGTGTATATTTTTTATTAAGTGTTCCCCTGTGATTTATTGATCCGAAAACAATGTACCAAAGAGTTTCCGTCGTATCATATAGGGTGTTTAAAAATTACTGACTTGTCAAAGAATCTTAAAGTTACAAAACTTTTTTCTCTCAAAAACACTCTGTATATTCTTATATTTTTCTGCAATATTCCCTATAGGCTTCAGTGGTTTTATTTTAAATTATTCCTATTATTTATTAACTTTTCCAAATGGTCAAATAATTTTTACCTGGTGGATGATAAATAACATTACAATGAGTTGTTATTGTTAGTAAATATTATAATAATCATTGTTTTTTATATGTTAGTACCTAGAAAAGTACGCAGTATATAAACCAAATAGTAAATATTAAATATTAAAAGTTTATCTTCATCTGGTTCGCATTTTGCAAAATGAGGCAAAATGCGAACAAAAAGTTAATAAAATGTTTGTGTGATATAAGAATTTGCAGAGGATTGAAATAGCTACATAATGGAATCTTTGCAGACGATGTGGTAATAATAACAGACAGTGAAAAACAAAGAAAATTTGAACATATGGAAAGGAAACATGGAAGAAGAGGGCATAACAATAAACATAGAAAAAGCTAAAATCCTCAGAAACCAGAATGTTGAAATTAACATTGAAATAAATGATACTAAAATAGAGCAAATGAGAAATTTAAATATTTAAGAGTAACATTGGAAGAAACAGGAAAACAAGATGCTGGAATAAACGATTGATAAAACAATCAAGTACTACGCAATAAACCAAAAAATTATTAATGAAAAGACAAAAAAGACAAACCTATAGTAGTGTTATGAAGAAAGCCAAGAAAAATAAGATTCCACTATTTTAGGGCATTTGGAAACACATCTCAGTAGTTCAATACCTGCTACTTCTGAAGATTTGGGCACCTTGAAAACATCTGACCAGAAAATTTTGAAGTAAAATAGAATCCATTTTTAGGAATTCTAATCCAATCTAGATCACAAGAAATAAATTGTGACATATTTTTTGTAATACTTCAACGAATGTTAGTATCTTTTTATTTAAAATATTTTGAAGGGACGAAAGTTCAGTTGAGAGGGCATAAGAAACAGAAGCAATAATTACTATTAATGGATGGAACGATTGTAGAAATTCTTTCTCATTTAAAAAAATATTAATAATTTCTCTGAGTTCCAAAAATCTCAATAAAACTTTTCCACTATTGCACCATCGAACTGGCGATGGTTAACTCGCCGAGAGCCAATAAAGTTAACCACTGCGACAACTGGTTCAATAATGCAAAATAGATAGAGGTGTTTGGTGAATTATGCAATGACCTATTGAAAGCTTTGCACAAAACAAAAATACCTGGGCAGTATCAACAATGACTGTTGACTTATCAAGAATTAACAAAAACCACTAGACATTTTTTGCCTTCTCCATTAAGAAGCGTATTGTAATATTCTCAATTTATCTGACAATCGCTTGAGCTGAGAGGTCAACAGAAAAACAAACCCTCTTCTTTGGGCACACTTCTTCAGCTTTATCGCAAATCTATTCATGAATATTTCAAATTTAATTCTAAATAAGGTTAGAAATATTAATGCGAAGTACGCCGAAAGCGTTCATAGTAAATGAATTAACCGGACTTATTTACCGCGACATCAGTTGACTATCAGTCGGTGAATAGTAGATGTAGATACCTCCCGGTACAATAATTTTTGTAAACCCTTATTGTGGGTGAGAAAAACTATCGGCAATAGTTGAATTAACCGCTTGGTACTTACAACTTGCGCGGGCCGGATTGAAATACGCAGCGGGCCGGATTTGGGCCGCGGGCCGTAGTTTGGCGACCCCTGATTTAAACTGTAGGGAAACGTGTTGTTAACAAGTCGATGCAGCAAACGTTACCTAAATATATCATCCAGAAAAATTGTATTCAGAATTATGACAATGGATAGATACTTTCATTCATTATCAATTTAGCTAGTTACATAAATATGAACCGACTTCATATAACATTTATTTTAAACTACTGAACCGATTTTGATTGATGCCTAAGTTGAAAGATACATAAGTGCAGTAGCGGCTGGTACTAAAGGGCACAAGGGCACGTGCCCACCCAACCACCAAGATAAATATAGAAAGAAATTCGTATGTAATTCAGTGCATTATTTTATTTTTATTATTTTTAAAACGATGATGGTATCAAAGTTTCCTTCCGCACCGCAGACGTTAGCGTATATGCGAACGCTCAAAAATATGTTCCGGGGCACTATTTCCGATGTATCTATTTCGAGTATGAATCAGAGGGCTCCGTTTATCTTCGCCACATGCGCTTATACGGTGGCTTTGGGGCACGCAATACCGTGTCTCCAGTTAACGCATTCATTGCGACTGCATCGTTTTCAACGCGTACCGCACATGTTGATTTCAAAGGCTTGAAGTGACGTTTATTATTATTGATTATAATTATAGTATATTATAATGATGGAAGTTAATTGAGTGCAAAATCTTAAAAAAAAACCTCTTTCATTTGAGGAAAAACTTTTAATTAAAAATAAAGGAAGGCCTATTCCTGATCTTCAAATAAACTACACTTCCAAGTAAAACTCGAACTTACAATAGAGTATTCAATAAAAATACATATGAAAAATATGAGTGGATGTGCGGATGTTCACTAACTACTTTGTTTTGTCTGCTTAATTTTAAAGAAAAAGGTCAGCGCGTGGAATAAACAAGGGTTAAATAATTTAAAGCATATTGCAGAGAGGACAAAGACACACGAAAATTCCGTTTCTCACATGAATGCATGCGTGGATTTTGTGTTGTGATGTTCTAGGCAAAGTGGACATACGTGAATAGTTAGCAGTGCTTATTTGCGACATATTTTGCGTCAGTTAATTAGGTGTATAAAAAATTGTGAAATCTTATCCTATTTTGGATAGCGTAAAATGGAAAAGTTAACTTTTAGTAATTTATAAGCCCGATGACATGTGTGACGTAGGTGTAGGTGGTGTTTTGCCACTTTTAGTGTTCATAACACACAACAACTTAAAACAAGTTTTGACGTGAACATAAAAAACTGTTGGATATTATTTGTACAACCTCCAGGTCAACAGCAGAATGTGGACCATGTTTTTTCCACCCTCAAACGCATTAAAACTTTTCTGCGAAGCACAATGTCAGAAGATCGACTACGCATTTTTACAACAAAGTCAAAGACGTATTTTCCAGCATGAAAAATAGGAGAATGGATTTTATGTACAAAAAATAGGCAAGTCCACCCTCTTTCGTCAACTCACGAGCCGTCACTGCACAAGTCAATAGAAAAAAGAATTTATTTCAATGGGATCAGTAGTTTCTGAAAAAGTTCTTGGACAAACATACATGCTGTTATGCTGCAGTAATACAAAATTTTGCCTGGATTACCAATATTTTATTCACGTAATTTTTGGCATCTTAACTGACAAATCTCATAATAATTAGCAAAATAAAACAATCCACAAAATATCTCTATTGGGTGAGTTCATCTACTATACTAAGAAAAATGCTGGTCGTGATATCAATAATCTACATTTATTGAGTTAATTTTCGTTAACAGAACGAAATGTGTCGTTGTTATGATAAAATATTATTTACAATCGTTGATTAAGCAATAACAAGATTCATTAGTGAAATAAATTCGTTTTCATTATTATAACAAATCATTTTCATTAGTCCACGGATAATATTTGTTGTGGTAACCATATTTTTATAGGTTCAATAAATATTTTTGTTAATAATACGAATATGAATGCATATTCATTGTTATTTTTAGGAACAATTTTCGTAAAATTATTCACTATATTAACGCATATAAAGTATTAAATGATCCGTTATTTTAATGGTTTGCAATTTATTGCAAGGACGAACAGATAAAATACCTTGACGAAAAGTATAGGTTATGTTAGCTAACGCAACTATTAAATATAAATATGTATAACACAACGAATAAAAATCATTGAAATGTAGCTATTTACATTTCTATAATGTAAGCGTATATTCATAGGTTCAATGAAAACGTTCATTATATCAATAAAGTATCAAAAAAAGCAAGTATTTCTCTTGTGCAATAATATTTTGAATGCACGTGTTGCCTCTGCATTGAGGAAAATATTATAATGCAAACAAATAACATTCATTGAGTGAATTTCATTGACGGGACGTAATGTGTCATTGTTATGATGAAATATTATTTACAATTTCTGATTAACTAATAACAAGATTCATTAGTGAAATAAATTAGCTTTCATTACTATAACAAACCATTGCACATTAATCCATGGGTAATATTTGTTATGGTAACTATATTACACGTTCAATAAATAATTTTGAATATGAACGAATAGATATATTCTTCTTCTTGCAATACATACATATAGCACACCAAGCTGCTCGAGTGGAAATAAGAGAATCAATAGGGATGGTACAATGAGCACCAAGCTCAAGTGCCCGGACATCAAGTGCCCACCCTAACTTGAATGAATGAATGAATGAAATGCAAGAAGAGGAAGGGGACGGCCTCCAGAGAATTGGGACAATGCAGTGGCAAAAGTTATAAGAAGGAGAGGGATCAGTGTGGATGAGGCAAGAAACATCGCCAGGGACAGAGGAAGGTGGAAAACAGTGTGTGAAATAAAGAACAATTATTTTATTCACGACATGAACGCGATAAGGTATTGCTTGCAATTATTGCATTAATTAATGACTTATGCTGCGGTCGCTCACTGATTGCGAGTTTGGCGTGTGGCCCTTAGAGGGCGTGCATCTAAACTCATAATATCTTAGGAGAAAATCGGAATAACACAGAGACATGACACTGGAGAATGTGTATTTGCTCCTGGAGGAATGCTAAATACGCTTGGTAGGGAGAAACTCACATTTCTATTCCCTTTTCTGGATGTATGGTGATTTCCTCCCTCTACAATGGACTGTGAAAAAGAAAATGCCGTAGGTGGCATTTTTATGGTTTTCACTCATCAGTGAATTGAATGAATACAATGTGGTTATTGCATCAATGAATCAAATTCATTATTTTAACTAGAACTCTATAACAATAACTAAAATTTATTAGGATTATGAATAACATACATTAAGTCAACCATTTGCGATCAGCATAACAACAAATACTGTTCATTGTATTGATGCCTTTCTTCATTCTTCTACTGGAGTCTACATATAAAATTAAAAATTCACGATCATACAGTAAACCAAATAAAGTTGTTAAAACAAAACTGGTGTTCATTCCAAAAAATAACATATTTCATTGAGCCAATCAAGCTACCATTTCATTGTCAACGATTTTGATTTCATTAATATAATGAATGATTTATTACTCATTCACTCGTCATTTAATAAAATCATTTTCATTGATTTGAAACTCGTTCTTTGGACCAGTTTAATGCATTATTTTATTGCATGTGAGTAATGATTTCTTTCATTGGTTTGGGACCCATTTTTGGTTCAGTGTAAATACGAAATGATGAACAACAAATTGTCAACATTATACAGGGTAATTCTCAATATATGCGACAAACTTTAAGCGCTGATTGCTGGGGTTATTCTGGTCATAAAAGTTCATAAGAACATATGTCCAAAATCGCTTAGTTCTAAAGTTGGTCAATGTTTAATAGTTTCATATTTTAATGTTTTTATTAATAAATTAACAAATAGTTAGTAGAACATATTATACTAATCTGTTTTAAAATGACCGCCCCAACTGCAATACAAATTGTTTCGAATTGTTTGAAAAGCTGTGATAATACGATTTCTCAGTTCATCGACATTTTCAATGGGAGTCATATAACTAATGACTTATGGTGGTGGAGAGAAAAAAGTCCAAAGAATTTAAGTCTGGAGACCGAGGAGGCCACGGTTGTGGACCTCGCCGTCCTATCCACCGATCTGGATACGTATTCTCCAAAAACTCGCGAGCAATTAAACTAAAATGCGCTGGAGCATAAAAAATTCATAAAATACATTGGTAATCTTAATTGCAACGGAACTTCTTCCAGCAGTAGTGGTAGCTCCTCTTCAAGAAAATTGCGGTATACCTCGCCATTTAACCGCATCGGTAAAAAATGTGGACCTATCAAGTGATCTCCAACGATTCCGGCCCACACATTGACAGAGAATGTATGTTGATGACGGGCATTCACTAGTTCGTGCGGATTTCCTTCGGCCCATATGTGATTATTATGAAATTATAATCGCGTTTCTAGAGAAAGTAGCCTCGTCCGGTGAAGGATATTTGACCAATAGTCAGGATTTTGTGCGATTTTGTGTTGCATCCATTGACAAAAGCCACTCTTTGCGGAAAATCTGCCGGCAAGAGTGCTGCACCCGTTGAATTGTGATATGCATACAACAGTTGATCTTTCAATATTCTCCAAACTGTGGCCTGACTAATGTTTAAAGCAAACGCAATTTTTCTGGTACTTGTAGTAGGATGTTCCTCAATTTCACTTAGTGCCATTTCTTCAACTTGTGGAGTTCTCACTGTAGATGCGTGCCCGTTATCAGTCATCCGTTTTTTAAAATTTCCTATTTCACTAAGACGTTGGTGAAAACGGGCAAATATGGAATGATGCGGGATGATACGGATTCGGGTATCGTTCTTCATTAAAGACGTCTAGCAGCACATGGAATTTCCATTGACAAGACCGTAAACGAAATGCATATCACACATCTCAGCATTCGTGTAATTTATTTTAGAAAACAGAAACTGGCAATAAACTGAATGAATACTCTGACAACTATTGACAAATAAACAATTCCCTCTCAACACAATAGTTTTTGAAGAACCAACTGTGATATTATATTGTGTAAGTCATACTTCATAATTTATTATTAAACATTCAATAACTTTAAAACTAAACCTTTTTGGACATATACTCATATGAACTTTTATGATCAAAATAACCTCAGGAATCAGCTCTTAAAGTTTGTCGCATATATTGAGAATCACCCTATATCTGATATATAAACATATCAAACACACTCATGAAATTTGGTATACCTATTCGTTTAGAAGCCCTAATATGGAATATAGAATTGTAACAATATTACATACATATGACTTATTCCTTCTGTTTCTTTTTGTACTCTTTGGCCTGAAGATGAGTGGTTATCTACTTGAAACATATCGCTATTAGAGTATTACCAAATATTATACCAGTATACATATGGTCAAAGAAATGTTCCACTAGCGCACTGTAGATAAAACCACCAGCATTTTCTATTGTTGTGCATTTGTAGTGGTAATAAATTTCCATAAGAGAATACTTGTGATGCCATCTATAGATGGCATCACAAGTTAGTGTGCCAGTGGAACATTTCTTTGACCATATGTATACTAGTATAATATTTAGTATTACTAATAAAAAACAGTTTGTGAGATTCGGACCTACTTTCATTTCACCTTTATCGTAATCAATATTATATACATACGGGGTGGTATAATCATATATATAATACTACTATATTGTGGGTATGTGCTCAAAAATTCCGAAATCAAAGGGAGACAGCTATATCGGATATGCCACAACGTTCTGGCTGCATTATGCGCATGCGCGAACCTTAAATAACCATGCATCTTTCTCGCACATGTTGATGTTGGTCAGTTTGTTTCATTTCACATGTGTTTCTCGTTGACAACTATGTTAACGCATTGATCATTGTTTATTGGTGATATTGTGTTATATCCATTGCTGTTGATTTTTTATATTATTTTAACTGTCATGAATTAGAATTGGAGTCTGTATAAATATTTAGTTTTCTGGAATATAAAGATGGTAAATTATTGCTATTTGTGTGGCCATCAACAAAAAGGAAAACGTGAAGCTTCTACGCATAGGTAAAGCATGTAGTTATAAAATGAATATATTGTTAGTAACAATAAACTTACATTTTCTTCAGATTTCCTAAAGACGACAACAGACGATCTGCCTGAAAAAATGTTTGTGGATTGTCAAATGAAGATGATGTAACAACTTTATTGATTTGTTCGGCTCATTTTCTTCCCGAGGATTTTATAGAACCAAATGCAAAAAATATTGTGGCGAAAAAGTCTCTATCTAAAATCCACAGCCATAACCATCAATTCCTACAGTACAGATAAAAGTACATCTACATCGAGAACTGATATACATATAGTTAAAAAAACAGGTAAAATATTCTTTTAATATATCATTCTATTTCGATATATTGCATGTATTTTTTTTTGTAGTGGCTATCATCATGACGAGATTTTAGTAATAGATGATGAAGTACCAGTTTCCTACTGTAGAAACAATGGAGATGAATTATGCAGGTAATACTGGATTTCTTGAAACTTGAAACATACAACCGACTACCACAAGTCGTACGCTATTTCATATGAACCTGCATGAATATGCCGCCGCCTTTTTCTCATCATCCGTGATACAAAAGATAGCGATGGTTACACGAATATTCACATCTTGGGAAGATGTTCTATAAAAGCATTTATATGGAATAGAATTCTCTCAGTTTTAATACCCTAAACTGAATTTACATATTTTTGAGTCAAGGGATTTTTAATAATCTTTGCATGCAATTATGTAAATTAATTATTGATCGCTACATATCTATTCGATTGTATCATGAGAGAAAACCATCATCAAAGGATTAGAACATACATCAGAATATAACAAATTGGTTTTTTCCAAATTCAATAAATGTAAAGTGGTTTTTTATTCACCTTCCCAACTACTTTGCTAGCTTTTAAAAAGAATCCTTTTTTGTCAGTGTATACCTATTGTGTTTTTGTAAACAATGTAATTGATTGAATTTGTTATGGTATAGTTTGAAATAAATATTCTCATATGAACATCAATGTATTATATTTACCAGTATTTATTACGAATTCATCTATCCACTTTTGTGTATTTACAGAATTAGTACATCTCTTATCGTTATTTATAGAGGCATAAAGGTTTAAATTTCGTTGCATATATCACTTTAAAAAAAAAGGCCATTCTCTTAACAAATGAGGAAAAATTTGTACTCTTCTTCCAACGAATGATCATTCCATTATTACAATCATTTGATTATTGAAATCATTCGATTATGCCCATCACTACCCAAATTGCTTCGTTCGCACATGCGCAAACAATCGTAGAACCATGTCAGACAAGAAAACTCATTTTCCATCTCCCTCATGCGGCGAAAATTTTTATTCATTGGTTTAATACGAGACACGCAATATAGTAGTATTATATATATGGGTATATAACCTCCTTTTTTGTGAAGTCAGTTAAATATTGCACCATCTTTAAAATAACATGCTTATGACTTATAAGGTGTCATTGTAAAAGGCGGCAATAATTTTTGCCCGCAACTGCGAAACAGCTAGATCGGGCCCTGTTCACGGGGCAGTATTTAAATTTATTCGCCGAAACAAACGTATTCCTGCAGATATCTGATAAGTACAATTGTCCAATTTAGAAACGGAAACATCTTCTCTAACGACCTTGGACATTAAAGATAAAATTTGTTGATTAAATAACGTACACTCCGATTTCTCTAATGTCAAGATCAATATGTTAAAATATGTATACATCATCTACGATACTAAAATATTTATTGGGTCGAAAAATTCTTATCTCCACGATATTAAATAGCATCGAGAATAACATACCAAAGCTCTGTGTTTACTCGTCCAAGTTATTCAGCATTAGGATTCAGTCATATGATGAAGGCAGACTTTATATCTCTATTGTGCAAAGTCAAGTTCAAGAAGCGTGTATATAAATGTGTCCAATAGTTTATCTGAGGGTCAATTCGTCTAATCATGGAATTTCTGGGAAAAGTACTCGTGTAACGGTACTTTTTTTCTGTATATCTGGCTGTTATTATCAACAAAAATATTATTGGTAGCATGAATAAGAAACCAACAAACGCAAATTGTTTTTATTTTGTCTTGCATAATTTTTAAAGAATATTTAATCGATAAAATAAATATTTTTATACATCTTATTAAAACAAATCTTGCAATATCTAAGTGTGATTGTATCTAATTTATTAATATCAAATTAAATAAACGTTATACAAGTACACTAACTTGTAAGAATAGCGAAAGAAGAAAGAGTGATCAGCCTCTTTCTGTTGTATTATGGATGAGGTACTGAAGAAATGTAGAAACAATTCAATTTAACCTTTAGAGTATTGCTAACCGTGTATGTTTAAGTTAAGTATGCATATGTTAAGTTAAGAAATCTAAAATCAATACAAATGAGCTGAGCGGTTGCAGTAACAGTATTATCTGCTTAAAACTGATCGTATTTTTAAAGCAAATTTATTTAATCCAAACATATCAATATTTCTAATGAAAAAGTTTTATTTCTTTAAATTAAGTATATGTAAAATTCTGTTTTAAGTATATCACAAGATTATTTGAAACAAACATTTTTTTCCTTTTTGACTTTAAATGCATGACACTATTATGTAATACAGTGTTTCCCAAACTTAAAAAAGACACTTAACTTAAAAAGAGACAAAAATAACCTAGCTAAATTACAAGTAACTGATGTTTCCCAAATTTTGTTTTACCTTACTGTTTAAGTTTAAATTAAATAAAAAAAATTAAATTCAACAGTTATTTTAATTGCGATCTGTCTTGCTAGTAACTATAGTAGTTCTTTTACCAGATCACCACAATAAAAATAAATGATAAAAAATAGACTTCACATTGTAAGTACATCGCGATATCTTTGTTTGTGTCTACATCCTAATCCCTAATGTCACATGGAGGCACTGTTTTTTACGTGGAGAAGCTCTTGCATCAAAAACTTTACCACCTGAAATAGATTGTGTTGTGAAAACCGTCATTAAAGTTGTAAATTCCATTAAGGGAAAGCTTTGCAGACACGTATTTTTTGAAAATCTTTATCACACCGAAGTAAGGTGGCTCTCAAGGGGCAATGTCTTAAAAAGAATATTTCACTTAAGAGCAGACCTTTAAATATATTTGGAAGAGGAGAAGTCCCCATGTCCCATGTGAAAATCAATTTTCCGGTCCTATTTGGCTGCTTCTGATGCTAAATTTTCTTGCTGATATTTTCGAACAATTGATATTTTGAACGGTAATTTGCAAGATCGCGACGTTAATATAATTACGGCCACAGACAAAATTAAGGGATTTACAAGAAAAATTGATTCATGGTCGACTTCAATTTGCCAAAGCAGTTTGATTCATTCCAGTGCTTTTAAGAAATTATGGAAGACGAATCAAATTATAGTGGTACAAATTTTGCGCAAGTTTTTGCATGCATGCAAGTTGCTCAATACCCTCAGTTAGCGCATGAAGCTGTCAAATATTTGATTCCATTTTAGTCCAGAGATTTAGCCACCAAAAACGAGTTCGCTCTCCGCAAAAATCGTTGTATATGTTGAATTTTCGATTGGATTATGTTTGAGGGTGGTGTCCCCTAAGTATAAAACCAAGTTTGTGTCGTCCGAAACTGCGAACGTTGGCCGCCACCTGGAAAAACGCCTATTTTTCCATATCTCGGAAACGGTGAGTTTTACGTTAAAAATTGTGAGGTCCTTTTTCGTAGAAGATAAAATTTCCACTTTTTGTTATTTGAAACTTTTTCTTTATTGTTAAATATTTGTCGAGATATAGGTCATTAGAAAGACAAATTTTTGGAAATACGAAAAAAAAACGTGATGATCAAAGTTGTAGAGCATAACATTTTCTACAATTTTTGTAAAAAAACTTTTTTTGTTAAATCGATGTTTGTGAGTTCTTTAGCGCGATGAAGTTGCCGTCAGGTAAAGAAAAACTGCGATTATTGGTAGTACGTTACCCTAGCATCAGAAGGTATCCTTTTCGTTTAACATGATAAAAACCAAACGTTATAAAACTTTTCATTTAATGCAATCTCTTTTCTCAGTGTACTCATTTATATGTAGGGGAGGGTGGGCAAGATGGGGCACGAGGCATGATGGGGACATCGTTTATCATAACAAATACGGTAGTGATCTTGTCAATAATAGCGCTAATATGACAGTGTTGTTTTATGTTTGTTTAATGAGGAACTTTTACTATTTCGCTAATAAATTCAGATGTTTTGTTTGATGGCAGTTAACGGCAGTTGGGAAAATAAGTGGATTATTACAATACACTTTTTGTGCTTATTATTGAATGTATTGCATTGTATTTCTTGTGCGTTATTTGTTTATTTCAAATATTTATATGTATTATAACTAACAGGAATTGTCTTCAAGAGGCAAGACGGCGCTGTTGGTATGGGGCACACTATCTTATCTTAGTCTGGTTGCATATAGTTTGGATATTAAATATAGTTTTGAATCGTTTATAGTTGAACAGGTTGTTGATGGTACAGAAAACAGAGATCATAGTATTAGCTACATAAACAATTGAGGTCCCCGGAATAACGATCAAGTCATTTTTTGTGAAATTGAGTAAGGGGCCATTTTGTAGGAAATGAGTTTATAAAATGCAGGTTCATTATTCAAACGGTCGTAGTCCGTAGAAAACCAGTTGCTTATATGTACGTTTCGTGTTAAAAACCTTTAAGTGTCAAACTTTAAAATTCATTTATCTCTTAATGTATGAATATGGACTTTGATCGTTATTCCCGTGCACCCTTCAATTCTAGAAAGAAGAAGAAGCGCGTCAGCTTGCTGGATCTCTTCAACCTAGAAAATCATTAGGCTAAAAACACTTTTTTTCCCTAGATGACGCGACTATATGTGGTACATTGAAAAAATGGAATTGGGTCTCTCGGTATTAACAATTCAAAATTTGAGGAACCTTACTTATCGATGGTCTGAAAAATTGGGGAAATTTCGTAGTTAAACAAATGCCAAAATTGCAGGAAAAGATTGGCTGATAGGATTTATGAGATGGGATCGCCAGTATGCTTTCTCGAAGACATAATGCCTATATCTCATGTTAGGAATCAAGTCCAGGTTCAATCAAAGCGTAACAAGGAAAAGACAACAATCCTTACAAGCACTACATATAAAAATCTGTAGTCTGGAGAATCCCTAAGGCAACTAGAAGTGCTGAGGGAGTATTAAAGGGAAAAAAAATGACAAAGAAGAAAACAGAAGAGACTAAGAAGCCGAATTTTGTAAGGAAAGCAAATAGTAGATTCTTAGAAAACAAGGAAATAATCAAGTTTTTCTGTTGAGGAAGATGACTATGTCTATGTTTATATTGCCTCAGAAAGTGCGGTGAAGATATCAAAGGGGAAGTATGGATACAATGCCATGGATGGCGAGGTTAGGTACATGGAGGGTGTGCGAATAATGGGGATAAGTTCGTCTTCTATTGTCTCAATTGTGAAGATTAAGTTTAATATTCTTATCGTTATTGTATTTTTTTTTAAGTAGTTCCGCTTTAAAGGGTTTTTAGCCTTGTTCCCCTTAGCATTTTTTAAGAATAAAACCTATTTTTTACATATTACCCAGATTTATGTTACAACCCATTCTTAACTCATCTGGAACTCCATCTTGCCCCCACGGTGGGACAAGATGGTGTATTTACATATTTCTTTTCAAAATTTTCTCACAACATTAGGAGTACCCATCGAAAAATTGTAAATACATCCCTCAGCAGGTAAATGTTTATAGATTACAACAAGCCTACTTAGAACCTTGCATATCAATTTGCAATCCTGATGAAGTGTTCTAAAGCTTAGTGTTCCCACCTTGCCCCACCTTCTCCTACGTATTAAGGTTTGGTATACCTATTTCTGATAGTTTTTGAAATACTCACATATTTATTTCATAAAACCGGCAGAAAGATTTCAAAATCTATCAGAAATAGATACACCACACCTATAATTGTCTAATAGCCTATCAGATATTTAATTTTATTGGACAGTGTAAACGTCAAAATTTTGACAAAATTAAAACGATTAGCTTTAGGAATAGGAAGCATTAATACAAACTCGTCGCAAATGATGCGAGCAATACACTGAACCTATAAAAATTGCACCATTCCATTTAAAACAAAAAAGTTGTTATCGGCACACTGTATACCAAAAGTGCTATAAGGTTGAAAATATTCTCTTTAAATAGATTGTAGTCGGCCATTACTACTCTGCAAGTTTCAAACAATGACATTTCATAATATTATTTAGAAGTTTTGACGTTTCCTGGTACTCCTTACAAAGATTAAAGAACAATCTATTGAGAAAAGAATTTTGCTCCTTATAAACTGTGGCTGTGAAACTGTCTTTACATTACTTAAGTATATCAAACTTTGCTCGAGCGCCATTGTAACAATATTCACGCTATAATAATGCACAGTAAATTTCCGATTCGGATCTGCATCAAATCAAACACTATACAATGTTGTATACGTATGTTTAGAAAATAACTGCTATACAATTGTTTTGTAAGCAGTGATTGAGTTATTACCGCTACTTAAAAGTTCTCTTATCATCTAAGCTTTAATATATTTCTTTTCGTTTTCTGGTTGTACTCGCGATTAACAAATATTTCCTATAAACGCGATGTAGTATAAAGTGCTAACGACTTTTCCTCGAAATTCTAAAACACCTGATTTCATTACACTATCTTTTTCCTCTTTAGAATGCTTTTACACGAACATTACATAAAATTATAACCTTAGACATATGTACCTACAGCCGGTCATTATTCTATTGCCTTTAATGGGATAAAAGCCGGCCAGTAATTTACAACACGACAATGGACGGCTAGGGAATTTATTAATGCTATCCATGATTCACTGTTTAAACTGTGTGCAGACTAAATCCAAGTTTAAAGTCTACAATTATAACTGCGTGGTTTCTTTGTCAATGGACCCAGTTGATTTACATTTCTACATACAAATTTAGTATAGGAGTTCAAAGATTATATCTGATTTGATTTGTAAAGTCACAGTACTTATAATTTAATTAGTGAGTAATCAACAGTTGTACAACACATTATTTATGACACGTGTTTAATTATGATAATCTTTTTGTGTTAGGATAAGGAGACTATAAAGGAAGCTAGTGAGTGTTTTTTTGAAAGGATTGTATAACTGATTCTTGTTATTTTTCTAAATAACTGGTAGGAAGACATTTATGACCGTTTTCATGTACAGTGGGTCTCAAAATTCATGTCGTGCCCTAGGGAGGCGATATCAAAACTTTCTTCCTTATGGAAGTGGCTTATTCCCGGAGTGCTCTTAATTACCGCCGATAGATCTTCTTTCTTACATCTATACGTATTATAACGCATTTTCAAGTGGAGAATTTTGTCCTAAAATAACATCATAATTTCAATCGTGCTCACGGTCGCTGCTAGCTTATACGATGGTTAAGTTAGAAAAGGTCTCGATGCCTACGGAATGAAACCTAATTGGTAATGTATTTTCTGACGAAAATATGTTTGTTACCAATATCGATATGCTTAAAGTGTTATGGAGGTATAAAACATATCGCATATAGTAGAGATACATAGAGGAGGAGAAGTTGACGATATTAATTGCTTGATTGTGTTATTCTGAATGTTTATTTACGTTATATTTACAGCTACCGCAATTATTTTCACTGTATGTTCTTGAAATAAAAGGATTAATTTCTATCTTCTTTCAATAGGAAATGAAGTGATCCTCTATTTTACAAATAACAGATTTTACGGATTTCTATATTAATAATGTATTTAAAAATGCATCTAATATAAATTATCCATTGTTCAAAATTTGAAGTTTTTTTTGCATAGAAAGTGAAGAAAATTGTCAAATTTATTGTCATAGGTTGTAAACAACATAGACATTGTCAGTAAATAACAGAATTCGCTACCCTACATTTTAGGGAGAAGGAGGAAATAATGGACATCAAGTAACTTCTATGAAATCAAGATCGAACTGCACCTATAGTTCTAATTGTTGCGGTTTATAAATTCCTCAATAGTATAAAAACAATACTCATAGATAAATGATTTTACCATTTTTTTAAATGCATTTAGAGAACCCGCTGATCTTATACCATCAGGTAGTGCATTAAAACAAGTTAACACACCTATAGTATCGGCTACGTTCCTATAGTGACGTTTTATGAGCTGGTACACTTAGTTGATTTCTTGAACGTGTTGTCATAAGATTATATATATCCTTATTTTTAACAAATTGGCTTTCGTGACGTTTGTAAAAGAGTAAAAGCTCATACAAGTACAGTGACCCCAGAGGTATGATCTTTAATTGTTTAAATAATGGTCGACATGATTCTCTAGTTGATGCCCCCATCATGCATCTTATTAGGCGCTTTTGATGGATAAGCAATCTGTTTGCCCAAGGCGCCGATCCCCAGAAAACAATTGCATATCGTAATCGCGATTCAGCATATGAAAAGTAACACACACGCAAAGCGCCCACACCGATAGCAGTCTTCAACGCCGCACAAAGTTTCTTTTTTTTCTATTGTGTAACAATGCTCTTCAAATTTTAGACGACAGTCAATCTCTAATCCCAAAAACAACGCTGACCTGCTCTCAGCGATCGACCTGCCATCACATCGAACGTAAAGACTGCTAATAGCATCAACACCAGCGCGAAACTGTATTAATTTTGTTTTTCCAGAGTTTAGTAAAAGTCGGTTACCTTCACACCAGGAGCGCATATCCGAAATAGTTTTTGTCGTACTGATAGCAACGACATCAGCGTTGGGATTAGCGATACGACAACTGGTAGCATCAGCACATTGACTAAAAGGACATGCAGGTAATGACAAACACAAGTCGTTTACATATATGACAAACAACGTAAGCCCTAAGGTGGAACCTTGAGGCACACCGCAGGTGATATCTATTGCAGGCGAAAGATATTGTTTACTAACCTCATTCGCGCGACTGTGAATAGCAATGAAAGATTTTCGATTCGTCAGGTACGACTTAAAGTAGCTCTGGGGGGTACCGCGTATTCCATATGCCCACAATTTACTTAAAAGGATATCGTAATTTAGTGTGTCAAATGCCTTTGACAAGTCAAAAAATACACCAAGAGTAGTGTCCCCTAGTTCTATCCAGTTGCGTTTAGTTCATAGTTCAAAATATTGTGTGATTATTTATATTTTGTCTACTTTGTCTTTTATATACCGAGTATTATATAGTTACTTTATTGTTTATTCAATTAGTCGAATCGCATCGACAGCGTTAGATAATGATTTTTTTTTTATAAAACTCTGGGTGAAAATAATAACTCTTAGATAAACCGGCAAATCTTTACCAATTTTTCATGGCCCGTTCACCGAATCCCTTTTTAAAATTTTAGAAACAAATAGGAATTCCCTTTTCACGATGGTAAGGATGTTAGATGTAATTAAAATCTATATGCATTCAATGACAATAATAAAATAAATAAATATGTGCGATGCCATACCGTTTTCATTGTACAGGATATTATCAGCTTTCTTTTCTTTTATACAAGTTTTGTTCTGAGAAATTATTCGTAGCATTAACTACCAAATTTATTAAATCAACCGAAACATGGCTCAAATAATGATATCATGAAGTTCAAACGTTTCAAATAAATATCCAAATGTTATTTACTTCATCTTCAATCTTAAAATTTTGAGAGAAACATCATAATTAAAGTAGAATATAAATGGTTTGGGTTAGAACTTTAGGCACTTCCACATATTAACATTTATTACTTGACATTTAATCTGAACGTTTGTGTCAATTCTTTCAAAACTTTCATTAAATTTTATTAAATTGAAAAAAAAAGTTTTCAAGTTCAAAATAAAGAGGACTTGAATCAACTATCAATATCTTTCACTTAAAAGAATAAACGGTTTCAACAAAAAATATATTATTTCCGAAGAAATGCCTGAATTTAAAATTATATTCCCTTCAAGGAAACACCAAAGTCATGTTGGCCATATAGAAAACGCAAAACTTTTGGTTTAATGCAATTCTTTTTAAATGAAAAGGATATTTCTCTCAGTGTATAAATAGTTATTTATTTGTTATTATTTCAATATTAAATGAATTATGTGTTGCTCTTTAAGTTACAATTTCATTTTTGCTTTTAAAGTGTTAACTTTAATCCTGACGATTTGTCTTCACGAAGTCTCCTTACATATATTTCTTTATGAATTGTGTCGTAGTGCGGGAACTAAGAGATTGCTTTCATAGGGTCTTAGGTATCTACAGAAGTGACGCGTTCTGAAGTACATGAAGAATAGCTGGAAACATGAAAACGCTTGTCGTCTTTGTCGTTCTAAGATAAAAAGAAAAACATTTCACTTGTGCTTTTGTTGTCGCAAATCAATTTGTGTCTATTATTATGTTAGGATTTTAATAGTTTTAATTTACCGGTATATGATCTCTAATCACAAACCTAAAACTCAATCCTTGGTTTTATAGATTAATTTTTACTATAAAACACAACAAAAACAATGTAATTTAAAGATAATACAAATCTAAAAACTAGCCTCATAAATTTGTTAAGGCAACCATTGTTTAGATAGTTCTGGCTCATAACAAAAACATATTTACTTTTGTATACAGGCTGAGAAGTTGTAAGCTGTGGATTATACGCATGAGAGGCCGCAGCACAAGTTTACCAACGTTCGGCAAATTGCCATAGTTCTGCTAAAGTAAAATGAGCGTGATATTATTTTGCTCGTTAGAACTCACTCTTATCGCTATGATAGTATGTATAACAAATTAATAACCAATTTTATAAGCGAGTTATTGTATTAGTGAAAAGGAAAATAATAAGATAATTAAAATCTACACCGAGAAAAGAGATTGCATTAAATGAAAAGCTTTATAACTTCTGGTTTTTATTATGTTAAACGAAAAGGATACCTTTTTACAGAAAAGTGGTTATTTTAATAGAAGAATAGTAGCGTGCTGTTTTGCCGAAAAACTATTTTCTTCTTAATAGCATGCTTTTGATCGAAAAGTAACCGTACACTGAGAGAAATATCCTTTTGATTTAAAAGGAATTGCATTAAACCAAAAGTGCGTTTTCTATATGGCCAACATTCACGCATTTCTTCGGAAATAATATGTTTTTCATTGAAACAGTTTATTGTTTTAAGCGAAAGATATTGTTAGTTGATTCAAGTCCTCTTTATTTTGAACTTGAAAACTATGCAGATTGGCAGAAAACCGTAAACATTTTGATTCAAAAGGTTTTTATTTTTCTTATAACATTTGTTCATTTTAGACTAAATGTAAACACAACAAGATCATCATTTTTACTCGAATTGAAAATGAATTATCTCTAAAAACCCATGCAGTAAGCAGGGATTTGCCGTTGGAATGTTATAAAATCCTAGTAGTAGTATAGGGGGAGTTGGTCACAGTGACCATCCTAAGTACTCTAGTAGAAATGGTCCTTCCTTTCAATGGCGATGACTCCTATCAGATGTTGATCTGGTAAATATACCAGATTAGTATGTTACGATCGTAGTTTCCAGCCTATTTTGTGCGAAATATTATCTGTTACTGGAATGAAATAGGAGATGCGTCGTCTATGCGACAGTTTCTGTAATACACATAAGAATATCTGCTCATCTGCTGTACTATATGGGGAGAAAACTGCTATACGAAATTAAAATGCGATATTTATTGTTACTTCCATGTAAATATTTAGTTAAATTAATAAATACTGCGCTAGTTTAAAATAAATCTACTAACCAAATTATTTGTTTGATTGAATACAGGAATATTTTTAATACTCCTAAAGCAAGTAATAATTTAGTAACTGTAAACAAATGCATGAAAAATGGTTGAAAACAACAAGATCAATTCTTCCGTGTATAACTACTATGTACTACTGTAAAGTTCCTTGGCTTATAAATAATCATTAACTGAAAAGATTCCAATTATCTTTGAAATTTCTTTAACCTCGCGCAAAAAATATTCACATTTGTTTGTGTATCTGAGATTTCACGTGGGAACATGAATAAAACTAAAATACTTCCGCGTAAAAAAGCACTCAGCTTGAATACAGACACTTGCATTTTCCTATAAAAGGCAAAAGTTTTAAATCAATGTATACATGCGTGTCCACGCAAATAAACCAAAACCTCCGGCTTTTTTATTTAAAATACTATTTATAATTCAATAATACTTAAAAGAAACTAAAATATGTTGTTAAATATGTACATAATAATAATAATAATAATAATATAATATGTAATGTGTATTGTCTTACTTAAATAGAAGTTATAAAGACATTATAAAATATTAATCAAAACTAAGGTGCATTCCATTTAATTACGGTTACTTTTCGTCGAAACGCATGTACTTAAGAAGAAAATACTCTTCCGGCAAAACAGCACGATACTTGCAATTAAAATAAATACTTTTCTGAGAAAAGGTATTCTTTTCGTTGAACATGATAAATACCATAAGTTATAAAACTTCTCATAACTCTTTCAGTCAGAACCGATATATAATAGTTTGAAACAGTTATTTTTGGAACCTTTTCAATCCCTGGTAAGAGCACAATAGTAAGATTAGAATTAAAAAGCTTGAAAGTTAGAAATAAAGTAGTGTAACCAAAAACAACCTAGTTATCTACGCAATCTGCTTAAAATTATTCAAATTAAGAGAGAATGAGAATAGTATGCAAACACGGTAAATTACCATTATGTCTGACAGTCCAGCAACCTTCAAAACGCTGACCTCATATGAAATCAGCTCCAAGAAGGTCTAGGAGTCTCTAAGGAAATTAATAGATCTACACAGATAAAAAGGATTTCTTGAGTTAAGTAAATTTATTTCTTTAAAAAGTTTTACTTCTTTCAAATATATCCGAAATAAGAAATTATTCTTGTATAGAAACAAATATTTTACTTGGTTGTAATCGATAATATTCTTGGTTATAAGGCTTGTTTTAAGAAAAATATATTTTCTCCAAGAAACAAATATTTCGATCTAAGAAATAAAAGAAGCAACTAAAGAGTGGATCAGATACTTGAATTAAGAAAATAATTTTTTTTATTAAGGATTTTAATATTTGAGGTAAATCTTACAAGTACTTATGTTAAGGTGAAAATTCGTTTTAAAAAATATGATATCATTTTTACGGTGGGGTGAATTTGGCTACGTGACACTCGAACGATTACCAATAATGCAGTAGTTTGTGTGCATGTATCGAAGATAGAAATGTGCATTACTAGTTCTAAATACGTTAAATTGTACATATAATAGTAGGAAGTCGGTAAGTAATTCAATGTTTAACTGCTTTATTTTTAAACTGCAGAGCCATACTTAAGCTTCTTGATAATGAAAGCATTTACTGCCTCTAACGAGGCTGCAAAATGTCGAAAAAAAAGCATTGGAAACACCAGCTTTGGAAGCAAAATAGCATTTTTATCCATGCAAAGGTGTGTTTTGCTTTTGTAAATCAACATTTCCTGTCTAATTTCCTAATTTTTCTGATTTAAGTGATCTTAAGCTTTCTTGGTCTGCAACAAACCTTTAAAAAGTAATAATTGGAAGAGTATAGAGTGTTTGCTAGCCATAAGCTGTATAAATTAATAAATAAATAATTATAATTATGTTGCTTAATTGAGGTGCAAAATAAAAATAGAAACTGCATGGACCTACATTCGAATGCTTAATTGCACTAACAAGTTGGTAACAAAAACCAACTATTATACCACATCTTCTTATCTATTATTTATTGTGAAGTATATGTATTCATTGTAAAATAATGTATCTCTTCAGATACCCGAAGATTTTGAAATGTTAATAAAGAAGCAACAAGTGACTGCCGATATTCGGAAGAACAGCTGAAGATTAAAGTGTAATTAAAGGATCCAGAAAATTCGATTGCAAGTTGCCGAAAATTAGAAAATGTATAGTCTCTTTGTGAGGTGTGTGATATAGTGCTGTAATACGTTTTTTTCTATAACGCCTAAATTATAAATAAAAAATAAATTTATTTTCCGAATAGCTTTCTTTTTTTTTTTTTGAAATATAAATGATGGTATAATGGTAGTAACATTATTATTATGGTAAGTAAAGAAATGTAAAAACAATCTGAAAAGAAGACTTTCACTTGAACTAAATATATTGTGGTTTTATTTACAAGACTGCTATATTTTCTAAAATTGTTTTTTTATATATAAAAAATTTACCACTAATACCAAATAGAATACTAAATAGAGATATACAGGATGTTTTGAAACATCGTTTAAAGATTTTAAGGGTATGTAGTACGATCGAAAATAAGGTTAAAAGTCAAAATAAACATAATGTCCACAAATTAACTGTTTACGAGATAACAACGATTTTATCGCAATTGCACGTTGCTGGTGCCTGGCTTCAACGGTAGCATGAGGAATCTCGTCACACCAAACGTGATTGTTGTGGAAATTATATATTTTATTTTTAGTAAAACCAGCTTCATCAATGAAAAGGATGTTATCAGCGAAATCTGTCCGATCAGTAGCTGTTCCCAAAAACCACTCACAGAAAGCCCTTTTCGCTTTATCAAGCGAAAAGGGCTACAAGCCCTTACTGCTCCGGATTATCATCCGGAGCAGTAAGGGCTTGTACCCGTTCAATATGGTAGGGGTATAGGAGTTGCTCATGAAGAGTTCTCCAAACAAGATTGCTGCTTACACCCACTTGAGTCGAAATTCTTCTAACACTAGTTTCGGGATTTTCATCAATAATATTCAAAATTCGATCTTCTATCTGTGGAGTACATGCTATTCTCTGCCGTCCAGTATCAGAAGACCGCTTCTCAAACGAACCAGTGTCTCTTAGTCGTTGAAACACCGTCTGATGCGAAGACAGTTGGCGATCAGGAAACGTTTCAGCATAGAAGCGACGTGCTTGTAAAGAATTCCCATTAGCACGACCGTACATGAACACCATATCGCTCATTTCAGCATTAGAAAACGCAACCATTGTAATTGCTACAAATTCCACAAAACGTCAAATTAAACTGTCATAAAACAATAGCTGATAAGCACTTGTTTACTGGGACATGTTATATCCATGTACTACTAGGCACACTCGCTCTTATCTCGTAAACGGTTGATTTGTGAACATATGTTTATTATGACTTTTAACCTTATTTTCGATCGTACTACGTGCCCTTAAAATCTTTAAACGATGTTTCAAAACACCTGTATATCTAGTACCCATTTTGATGTTAGCGGGAGGTTTTATATACATATGAAAAAATACATTTTAGAAAACAGCAGTATTGTTGTAAATAAAACTACAATCTTCTTTCAAAATAACCAAATATTTAGTTCAAGTAAAAGTCTTCTTTTCCCAACCAAAGCTAAATCTTTTGAATTAAAAGTGTATTTCTTCTTTAGAGTAAAATTCAAATTTCTTTGCAAGAAAATAAAGCTTCATTAAAAAAAAATTCTTGTACTAATGTAAGATATCTACATACCTAGGCTGAGACTGCAATGTTTCAACTAATAGTAAGTTTTATTTAATTTAATGAAATTTCTTGGATTAAGATATTTTTTCAAACATTATTTTTGTTCCAAGAATGTATTTATTTGCGTATATATGAAACAATGATATTCTTAACTTAAGTCAAATTTCTTTAAATTGAACATTTCTTTTTACGTGGGTAGGTAAAAGCAATAAAGTATCCTTCTTGTGGGTTCTGGAAAGGGAAAAAGAAACGAAATAGCGAATAACCTTGCAAAACAATAGAACAGATCATTCTTAGGGCCCGAACCCCTTTGTAGGATAAGTAGCAGAACAATATTGAAGAAACTAAAAAGTAAAATAGAGCAGAGAAAATTATGAGTGGTATATAAGTAGATACAAATAATAAGACTGAAGAAGAAATAAATTTAAAATAGTTCTTATCGTCAAGTCAGCAAATATTTACAGAATGCATGGTAACAAGCTCGTTATCGACTTGTAAGCTAAATGTATAAACATAGTGATTAATAATAATTTATTTTTATAAGTTTTTATAAACATTATTTAATCGATAAACTGCTTCTGAAAATAGCCACAATCTGTAGTGACCTCTGCCTTTTATTTTTATAACAGAAAAGTCTATTCATTTTCAGGTACCTATATATGTTGTACATGAGATGACAATAATGTCTGTCAATGAACCGTATGTAATGACGATGTATACAGCGTGAGTCTGTATAATCTGGAATAAATTCAGTAAAGCGAAGACAGTATTTTTTCCGGAAATATGCTCGGACAAGTGGATTAGTATTTTAAATTGCCCACTTTTTCACCTGAGAAAATTTTATACAGCGTGTCCCAAATTTGAGATATGACGTTATCGACAATTTTTTTAATGGTAGCCCTAATTTTTTTATAACTATTCTTAAAGGGTATATCAAATTACATATGCGTACCAAATTTCAAGTTTTTATTCCTTGTCATTAAAACGATATTTAACAATAACTAATTCGAAAAATGAAGAAATCTGATTCAAATTTATTTTTATGAAGTTTAAAAATGGCACGTCAAAGGGTTTTTGTTTATCATTTTTTTTTGTCAAACCAGGTTGACGTCTTATCACAACGTCAAAAAACAAGGTAATAAAAATAAGTAAGAAGTGAAGCTAGTATTCGACTCGTATTGAGCGAGGACACTTATTAGTTTGTCGTTTCGTGAGAAACACCGTTTGTTGAAAAATCGACCATAATGCCGTATTTAACTGAAACCCACAAAATTGAAATTTTAATGATGATTGGCTACGGATATAGGACAAGAACACAAAATGAAGTTACTCATTTATTCAGAGAGAAGTATCCTGATTTACCACCCATATCTCAAAGTACCGTAAGCAAGATTGAAAAACAGTTTCGGGAAAACGGGCATTTAAGGAAAACAAATACTCATCGTCAGAGTGCGCACAATGAAGAAGTAAAACTTAATATACTTCTTTCTGTTCAAGAAAATCCTTATATTTCCAGTAGGCTGATAGATAGGGAACTCGAAATTAGCCAGTCTTCGGTGGCAAGAACTCTTAAAGCACACAAATTTTATCCCAATAAATTGACAATCCTCCAGGAACTCACCGAAGATGATCCGGATCGAGGACTTCAGTTTTGCGAACAAATGATGGATCTACTAGACAGAAATGTTGTAAACATAGGAAACGTTCTATTTTCTGACGAATCAACGTTTATGTTAAACGGTGAGGTAAATCGTCAAAACTGTCGTTATTGGGCAGACAACAACCCACGATGGATGAGGGAAGGCCACACTCAACATCCAGAAAAAGTCAATGTTTGGGCAGGCATTGTTGGTGATCGAGTAATAGGACCAATTTTCTTCCAACAAAATCTCAATGGAGCGAGATATTTAGCATTCTTGCAGGAAGAACTAGTTCCGAATTTGACTACTCTATTCCCTGATCCGCTTGAAGCTGATGTCCAGAATAGAAACATCTGATTCCAACGGCGCGCCTCCTCATTTTGCAAGACCTGTCCGTGAGTATGTAGATGATGTGTTTCCAGTGTTAGATGGATTGGTAGAAGAGGACCTTTTGAATGGCCACCCAGGTCTCCGGATTTAACACCAATGAACTATTTCCTATGGGGGTACTTGAAAGGCAAAGTTTTTAAAACCAAACCGGAAAATATTGAGGTGTTGAAAGAACGAATAAGACAGCAGTGTAGGCTAATTTCCACGGAAGTAATTAGAAATGTTCAACATGAGTTTCGGTTCCGTTTACGGTATTGTACATGGAGTACATTTTGAACATTTATTGTAGAACAGATATGCTTGAGATTAATCAGGTTTCTCCATTTTTCGAATTAGTTATTGTTAATTATCTTTTTAATGACAAGGAATAAAAACTTGAAATTTGGTAAGCATGTGTTATTTGATATACCGTTTAAGAATAGTTATAAAAAATTAGGGCTGCCATTAAAAAAATTGTCGATGACGTCATATCTCAAATTTGGAACCCGCTGTATAAAATTTTCTCAGATGAAAAAGTGGGCAATTTAAAATACTAATGGACGTGTTCGAGCATATTTCCGGAAAAAATACTGTCTTCGCTTTACTGAATTTATTCCAGATTACAGACTCACACTGAATATGTGTGAACATGAGCAGTTTTTATATTGTTTTGTTTTTATATTGAATTGTCATTGTATATACGATATTATCAAATCTTTGTTACAATGTTACGATTATTGTTTTTTATTAAAATATTTCTGTTTCTGATCTATTTGGTGATAAATATATCGTGTTAGGCACAATTTAAAGTAAAAATTTCAATTAGCCGTTGCATGGTTTTAATGATCGATTAAAATTTAAATTTTTACTTTCAATAAAAAAAATTAAAAATGGATATCATATCAGTTTTTAATCCGGTAGCAAAATTGAATTATATAGTAATACAATAATGCAGAATAACATGGTTCTTTTTTTTATCATAGTTACAGATAAATAGTAGTAGATTTACGTCAAAATTGTGGTATGGTTGCTCTAAACATATAATAGTAAAGTTACTAGGTCAGCTAGTAGCAAATACGTTTAAACATAATTCGTATAAGTACAGAAATTGGCGTGAAGTGGTGTTCTTGTTTCACTACACTAACTTTCCATACTCGATATAAGTTTTCTACATGGCAGACATAGTTATCAAATATTTATCTATTACTTGCCAGATAAATATTTCTTAGGAATTTCTTCTGTTTTTACAACAGTTGCCCGCTTGTATACGGTAGCTCTTGATTTGTGCGAATTAACCGCCAATGTGGAGAAGCAATGGGTAACTGACGTGCAGTGGTTTTAGGTACGCATTAGACATTTTCATATTTTGTTTGTCTTTTATGCATTAACTTCTAATTAAGTACACTCTACCAGGGCATTTTCATTTCGACGATATTTTCCTCTTTGTTAGGAAAGAAAATCAGAAATACTGAAACATGATAAAAGTTGGAAAAGTTACCCACATTTCAAAATTTTACTATGAATATTCCAGGTTACATGCAATGATATTAAAAAAAAAAATTCTTCAGTTTTGATTATGTGAGATAACTATCTTATTATTTAAATTTAGAAAAAAATGTTTAGACATTTTACATACAATCCTATATCTTTGCTTACGATAAATTACCCTTTACGTAAAGCCCTTTTAATTCATATATACTAAACATTTGTGACGTCTCATGCAGGCTATTGTTTTTTTTTTAATAAATCCAGTGAAGTTTACATTAATTTTCAAATCAGCTTAATATATAAACGCGATATAACTAAATAAAGCTGCAAATTAATAAGCATACATCAGTATCAGATCAAAAAAATAAAAAACAAACAATAGAAAGAAAATAGAAAGAAATTTAATGTCATTCGTTTATGAAAAACAGAAACTGTATTACCGATGTTTGTTAGGCTATGGTAATTGTTTATTACCATAACCTACCGAACAACCATTATATTTAATTAATAATAATTAAAAGTCAAAGCTATCAAAAAAATTATTTGTTTTATGTAATACGTTTTTCCTGATTTCTTCTTTTTTTAGGGGTATCTAAAGATATTTGTGTTTATAAAAGAGCTACATAGAAAAATAGGAATAATAGAATCATGAAGGTATTTTTATCCATTTCGTAGAATTGTTGAAAAAACTGCCCCAAAATTTGCAAAACGGGGTAGAAATGTGCTTAACAGAAAAAGGATATATTTTTGAACATCTGCCATAAATGCTGATAATTAAAAATGTTAACTACGTGTAAATACTTTTAATTAAGGATGTATTTTCTTGTGGTTTAATGTACTTGTTTTTTATTATAAATAAAAGATAAACATTAAGCCTTAGTTTAATGGCTTATGAATAAAATACATACTGTTTAAGTACCTAATTAAGTAAATATATAATGAAATAAATAACAAAATAAATAAACACTCACTGACATGTAAGAAGGACTAGTATTAATATAAAATTATCTGTTGACAGATTTGATGTTTAACTATTATGCTGGTGAAATAATTGAAGATACGAGTGGATGAAGGTGCTATGTCGCATTTTAAAAACTGTCTTTTTTGCATGAATGAAGGTGTTTTGTGCTCATCTTTCACATAGCATCATCGAAAATTCTAGAAATTCAAGAACACTCGAGTCTTGTCAATGTATGAAGGGGTTATGTTACACTACTTTTGAGAAAAATTACATTAAAAACTTAATTTCTGAAAAAGTTTGATTTTGTAACATAACACCTTCATCCACTCGTGTCTTCAATTGTCATGACCTGACCTATTAAAAATAGGTATTATTACTGCTGCTAATTATCATTGAATAACATTCTTTTTTTTTAAATGTGCTATTAATTTTATATTATATTATCTGATACTAACACATATTTACTAATTCGAGGCTTTATTCAATTATATAAAGTTTATATACTAAGCCCCTCCCCCCGCTGGAGTTTTATGTGAAAGCGGAGGCAATGAATGCGATCCTTAGACTGAAAGCCAACAACCTGTGGCATCCCAACTTCGGGGTGGGAGGGCACACTTATACTACGGGCACGATGCTGGACGGGCCATTGCTGCAAATGCCCACGTACAGCATGCCACCCGAAATTATCTTCACTGAAAAGGTGAAAATCTCCATACCGAACAGAGACCAGGCACGCAGTGAGATCACTGCTAATGATAACTGGTTCACGGACGGATCCAAATCCAGGCAGGGCACAGGAGCCGGTATTTGTGGATCGAACCCTAATTAAAAGATATCCATAAGCCTGGGGAAGCATACAACGGTCTTCCAGACAGAGGTATTCGCCCTTGCGGCCTGCGCAGAAATGATTGTAGCTGGGGGCTACATGAGGAGGAGAATAAGTATAATGACTGACAGCCAGGTTGCTATCAAAGCAGTCTCGAATTCTGTAACTAGATCAAAACTAGTACCTCAATACACTGGCACGAGACTACACGGTGCCTTTGATTTGAGTGCCGGGACATGAAGGTATAAAGGTCAATATAATAGCCGATGAACTAGCAAAGGAGAGCTCTAAAAGACACTTCATAGGTCCAGAGCCCGTATGTGGGATTACTAAGGACTCTGTAAGAAGGGAGATTTGGACCTGAATAGATGAAGAAAGTGCAAAGAAATGGAAGTCGACTGAAGGCCAACTCCATACTAAAGCGCTAATAAGGGATGGGGATGCTAGATTCTCTGATAACCTACTCAGGCGCAGCAAGAAAGAAGCTAAAACCATTACTGGGCTGGTAACTGGATACTGTCCCCTGAAAAAGCATCAATACAAAACAGATCGAGTAAGCGAACCGTGGTGCTGAAGAAAGCAGGAAACGAGTTTACATGTAACCTGCACATGTGAGGAATTGGAAGTACTCAGGCAGAAATATTTCGGGAAGGATCTATTGGAGCCCTCGAGGGTTCTCAAGTTTTCACTGGGCAAGATACTGGCCTTTATAGAGAACACCAAGCTGTTCGAGTGGAAGTAAAAGACTTAATAGAGACGGTACAATGAGCACCTAGCTCAAGTGCCTGGACTATAGGTGCCCACCCTAACTTAAAGAAAGAAGAAGAAGATATACTCAACCAACATGAAAATGAATGGAAAACTCGTAGATTTACTTAAAACCATTAATTATGTACAAAATTCTGCATGATGTATCAAAAATGTTTAATATAAATTTAAAGGATTTTGTGGAAAAGTTGATTTAACATAAGTAAAGATATAGGGTGCTATTTAAAAAAATCAAGTTATGGGGCGCTAAAGTTAAACAAATGGTCATGATCAGAGTGGGCACTTGTATATAGTTATATTGGTTTTAGTTTTACTGTTGTATCAAGCTAAATATGTGTGTAGGGCAGTGGCGGCTCGTGGGTAATTTGCCAGATGAGGCGATTGCGACAGTTTAAAATTTTTTGATCACAAACAAAAGTTGAATAGGTTTCCACTATTGAGGTACTATTCTTAGAACGCGTTGACTTTTTTGTTTACGAAGTCATCGTCAATAGTCCTACAGAACTAATTTAAAATTTCTTTTTTATATATCGAATTTATATGTCTATCCTAATCTAAATAATGTCTTCATAAAATTGACTGTTTTTACTAAAAGTAGGATATTAATTCTTTTTCTATTGATATTGTATTTCTAAGATTTCTTTATACGTTTTAAACAAGAAAAAATTCTTTCAACTGATACACTTGTGGCAGCAATAGTCAAAATTAAACTGAAAAGCTTGTAACTTTCTGGAAAAATGTCTTTATAGTTTGCATAAATTAGTTTCAAAGTTTTTAAGAACTATCTGTTTTGGTAGTAAAACAGAAAATTCCCGAATAAAAACCCCCGTTCAACATCGTGATGTATCCGAAACCTCGCTAGTGTATCATATATGTGACTACAAACTACGGTGTCGAATTATACGATTAAGTATCGGTGGGTTATTCCATTTTGGATTGTGCAAGTAGAAACAAGTTTGAATAACTCGATCATGCGTCATTATAGATTTTCTCGTTATCAAATTGTACGAACTTCGAATTAAACAGGATTTATATGTGCGCTGCAATTAGTTGCTAAAGTCACGGAAGGCATCATAGTAGAATAAAAAAAATCGTAAAAACGCGTTTGGATTTTACGTTGTTAATTCAAAACCTGAATGAACACGCTTTTCAATTCGTACTCAAGTATTTTATTTATGTACCTTAATTCGGAATCTCTCGTGACAATACCGATTCTAAAAAAAATACATATAATAGGCACATGAATGTTAATCAAAACAAAACTCAACTTACGTGGGATATCTGGTTTTATATAAACATTCTTCATTCGTTTTTTCTACTAATACCCAATAAATATTAATGATTTTCGCAGAAATGACGGAATAAAAGATGTACAAAGAGAAAACGCCAAACAAATATCCACTTAATTTATTAATCATGTTAGGATTGTTTAACTCTTCTAGTTCGAGGAATATCGTATTTAATTAATAATTTTAACATAAATAAGAATTTGTATCTCTAAAATACAGATTTGCAAATAATAAAAATTATTATTTCGAAAAGTGTCAGTTTGCCTGCTCTTAATTAATGTTTCATGCTTAATATAATCGTACTAGACGTACAGCTCCTACCAAAAAAAAGTTAACGACCTACGCGAAAATGTATGCTGGTGAGCGCATTTAGGATGGACTATAGCTTTTACTACGACGGCGGCTTATCGGTGTAAACAGATGTTATATATGATTCGTTGTGTATTTATCCGACACGGGATTTCTTGTTTTTATAATTTAGTTTTTGTTATTAAGACATAAATAAGCACGCGTTGAAATAATATTTTTATGTATTCCTTGGTAAAATAGATTTTCTGTTTCTGAATGTTCTTATTAATTTATTGGAATACCTTATTTCGCATATATATGGCCAATATGGAATATAGTGGATAGACGAGTTGCTCTCTTTCATTTTCGCGTAATTTTTTAATTGTAACATTTATAGCAATAAATGAATTTGAATATAAATAAAATATACAGTTTTCAATAGTAAATGCAAGGACATACTTTGCTAGTAACGTATCATACATATACAAATGTGATATTGTAATAACAAAATGTTCTCACTATAAATTTTATTATTATTAATTATTGTTTTATCTAATTATTACACAATAACAATAATTATTAATTATTGTTTTATCTAATTATACCATTTGTATAAATTCATTTCTTCAATCTTGAAGCATCCAATGTCTCCAGTCCCCATTATTTTCGATTACTTGCTAGAAGTTTCTCATAGTTTATCTGCATTTTCTGGAATGAAGTCTTTATATATGTAAGTATACAATTTTTTTCGAGACTCCAGCGACCGTTTGCTTTGTTTCTGATGTTGCAAAAACGAAAGTAGTTACGCCGATTTTCCACCAAACGGACAAAACAGAAACAAAACAAAAACACGTGTCGAAAAAAAAATGAAACTGCGATTTTTTACAATTTCTTTCGGAACTCTGGTTTTAGGAGACTGTTGCTGTTTTGTTTTCAGCGTCCCGAACGAAAGCGGTAACATCAAAAGGTTTCGACAAGTTTATGAACACATGGCTGCCTATTATCAGCTTATAATTCATAATACCTCATATTTTTTTTTTGAGATAATTTCGGAAAATCAGGAATTCACTTATATGCATTTATATAGACTGCAGCTGATTCGGAAAAAAAATAATTTTTCCAAAACAAATTTTCGTGACTTGTTAACTTAAATCCCAAAACAGAATAATAAATTTGTCGAATCACTTTCCCAAAAAATCATTCTTTAAATATGTGCGTTTCCTAAATAAGATTTTTAGTGAAGAATTATTATTGAGGAATATGTTAAAATACTGCTATTTGCTATTCCCGATACAATTTCTTCAAAATAAATTAGTTTCGGAATTTAGAGTTAACAACAAAGGAAATATGTATTAACAAAGTAATAGTGAACAAACATGAAATAATAATTTTCAATTATATAACAATGATTTGTAGAAAAACATCGGAAAAAGTTCCGGAATATCAATTTTTCCAATAAATGAAAAAAAAAAATTACGGCTTTTTCCAAAATTTCCCGAAATTAAAAGTTAATAAGAAAGAAATATATAAAATTTATCATCCTACCTTCTCCTGCCGTCGCAGACACTATCAGTACCAAAGCAAGACCCACTTGCAAAAGTGCAGCCATGCTTGCAACAAACTGAATGCTTAACACACTAGCAGCAATTTATAGTCATCCCCGCTACAGAGGCTGATGACTCGCGTCAACATTGTAGGACGGCGCTGAATCTGCAAAGCAGCAGCTTCAAGATATACAGTGCCGTCGAAAAGTTCTCACGCTTGTGATTACTATAATTTAACTCTGATTCATTTACGCGGATGTGCGATCATTGTCAAGGATATTTAGGGGAAAATGTTTAAATTGAACCGTTTAGTTTTTCACTTATAAACTTGTCATTATTTATGTTTAATGTAAAAATTTACATCAAGAATTTCAAGTAATATTTGATAAGCTTTATTTTACTATACATAAATGTATTTACTTACTTACTCAATCCAATCTTCTTTTACCTTTGTGTTATTATTATTCATTATCGCGTTCAAGCAAATTTCATTTATATTTGCAAATACTATTCCCGGGTAAGCACAATGAATTATTTACACATTGATTTTAATATTTTTGGGTATTATGTTTTAAGAGTTTTTTATTTATTATATTTTTATTTATATACTAGGGTGTCCCACCGAACTGGGTCATTAGATTTTTTAGAGACTTCTAGCAGGAATTTCATTTTGAAGCTTGCAATGTAGTCATGGCCCACTGTGATCTATTTAAAGGAAAATATTTTCAACTTTATAGCACTTTCGGTATACAGGGTATTGATATCAACTCTCTTATTTTAAATAGATTAGTACATTTTTTATCGGTACAATGAATGTATCGAGTCATTTGCAATTAGTTTACATGAGGGTTCCCTATCCCTGAACTCAACCGTTTTTGAGATATTTGCAATTTTGTTGATTTTTTGACGTTTGCACTGCTTCAAGTGAAATTAAACAGCTGATGAGGTATCAGATATTTAGTGGTTCTACTAATGTCGACGTAAGCACAAAGACGTAGGTAGAAAGTGTTATGGCAATAATGACCGAATCACATACATGGTGATCGAAAACGCATCTTCAATGTGGATACGTTTAAACCAACAAAACTTATTTATTTCAAATGGAACATGGTATTTTTTACTACAGCTTTGAATGCAGCGAATTCTACATCGATTGACATTAGGGTTTGGTATACCTATTTTTGATAGTTTTTGAGATATTAGCATTTATTGCCTAAAATATGACTAATTTCCAAGTTTCGAGTAAATAAAATATTTTCTCCTAAAAACACTCTGTATATTATTTTTTAGAATGATGCTTATCTTTTTTTGCATTGTTTGGTTTCCATACCTGAGATATTTATCATTGGAAGTTTTCCAATTATTAGCAAATTTTATGTAATTGTAATTATAAAATATTAATAAGCCATAATTATTATGCGACAGCAAATTACATTTTAATATTTTTACCTATTTATTAAATACATCGCAAATAAGTCAAATTAAAAAAAAAACAAGAAACTATTATTCGGAAAGGACAGTTATATTGGACATTTTCGAAAACTTAATAATTTGTTCCTGATTTATGTTATCTGTCTGTATCGCTTAATACCTAGTTTAATACAAAAAGCCAAGAGGCTGCATTGTTTTCGGAGAGTCCATATCAGACGGCTCCCCTACAAAGAAAATACTTGGTCTAGTAAGTGAACAATATTTGAAATATTATGGGTGTATTTAGAATATCTGCTTTTATTTGCCTTCGTATTTTATTTTTTTGAGGTTTTTATTCATTACAAATAAGTGTAGGTACCTAATCATTGTTACATTCTTCTTGAATGTAGAATAAGTCTAAAATGTTATTTGTATATGTAACTTTCAATGTTTTTCTTATTTCTTTCGATTTACAATATTTTACTTATTAGAAGAAAATGTGTGAAGGAGTTGACAGCATTAGGACTTACTATAAAAGATATGACTTGTTAATACTGCATAGGTTTATCACTGCGTAATTTAGTAAATTACCAACAATAGATATCACTTGTTTGTTAGCACATTTCATAGCCTACTAATACCTAATAATTGATGTACGTCCTCTATGACTAAAATACATTACTATTAGTAAGAAACTAGTGAAGATTAGATATCTGAAGCATAAATATTTAGATAGGTTAGGCAAATAATGTACAGAGTGTTTTGTAGAAAAAAAAACTCATTTTATTTGTTTGAAACTTGGAATTTATGCATTATTTTGCATTTTTTGCAACAAATGCTAATACTTCAAAAACTATTAAGAATAGGCATGCCAAACCCTAATATCAATCGATGTAGAAGTTTGCGCTGCATTCAATGCTGTAGTAAAAAATACCATGTTCCATTTGAGAGAAAAAAGTTTTGCTAGCTTGAAGGTATCCACATTAGAGGCGCGTTTTTGCACTGCCTGTATGTGATTCAGTGATTATTGCTATAACACCTTATAGCTATGTCCTTGTATTTACATCGACTTTAGTAGAACCACCAAATATCTGCTATCTCATGAAATATTTGATTTTATTTGAAAGAGTGCAAATGTCAAAAAATCAACGAAAATGAAAATATCTCAAAAACGATCGAGTTTAGGGATAGGGAACCTTCACATAAACTAGTTGCAAATGACTCGCCAAATTCATTAGACCGATAAAAATTATACCATTCTATTTAAAATAAGAAAGTTGATATCAACACTTTGTCTACCGAAAGGGCTATAAAGTTGGAAATATTTTTCTTAAATATATCACAGTAGACCATGTCTACACTGCAAGTTTCAAAATCAAATTTCTACTATAAGTTCGAAAGAAAAAATAATGTCCCAGTTCGATGGGACACCCTGTATATATTTCATATAGTACAATGGATACTAGTGGTGGCTTGTGACAATATTGAATAGTGGGGCCAATGTCGGGCCAACTCCCCCTCTCCCTCCTCCCCGGCCCATTTTATTAATTTCACAAAGTTTTGAATCAGTGTAGCTCAGCTTGCAGTAATTAATTACCCCGTTTATTGCTAATTTGAATAATAGCGACACAAAAAAATGATATAGACAAGCTTAGGTAGAAGCTATTTTAAAATGAAAAATACATTAAGTTCTTATCGGTAATACTTACCTACCTAAATATAAATACTAACGTATTTTCTTCGAAATTGCATATATTTAAGCTTTAGCACGTACACGGGCCACTTGTTTATATTGCCCCACCTAACTCACGCAAAATTGTGCAGGTGTTTTTTGTGATTTTATACCAACGAAGACATGACACGACGCAGAGCACATGAGTTATTTAAGCGTATATCGTCGAGTAAAATATAATGGATATTCTAAGCGTAAGCAGACGTATTTCCTACCAAGAAGGAAAATTTTTATTTTCTTTGTTTGTTTCCTTAAGTAAATGGCTTGTTTTCTACTTAAAACACTATTATGATGAATTTTGCAGGAATAATTCCCTTATTATATTTATTATTTCATTTTCGTAATTTTTACGGTAAGAAATATATGAATGGTAATTTGTTTACTATGAAATATTGCAGTTATTAATTTACTCGCGATGTCATCCTGAATAATACTACACTTTATTACTATAATTAATAAATATTAAACGTTCTTCTCCGGTTGTGACCCGTAACAGTACTTCTTCCTTTGCCTCCAGCATGTACTTGGTGCCTGCTGATGAGTCCGAGCTAATGAGGATTATACAGAAGGTAGCTAAAAGGCATTCGGCCGGAATCGATGGTGTCCCTTGTTATATTATTAAAAGTGTAGCGTCTTCGTTAACTGCTCCGATGCTCTATTGCATTAATCTTTGTTTGTCGCAGGCTATATTTCCTAACGACTTAAAAATTACTAAGACAATACCAGTATTTAAAAAAGGTGATCCTCGAAGAGTAGAAAATTATAGACCCATCTCACTGCCTTCAGTTTTTTCTAAAATTTATGAAAATGTTATTAACACCCGCCTTATGAATTTTCTAACTAGCAATCATTTACTGTCAAACACGCAGTTCGGATTTATAGCCGGAAGGTCAACGTGTAGTGCTATATATAGTGTCTTGAGTGTGGTGTATGAAGCCTTAGACAAAAAGAACGTTGCAGCTGGTATATTTTTTGATTTGTCAAGTGCTTTTGACGCGGTAGACCATAGATTACTTCTGGATAAGCTCTATTCCTTGGGTGTGAGAGGTACAGCTCATAATCTTTTTTCATCCTACTTGGCAGATAGGTATACCAGGGTAAGTATCACGGGTGAAGCTGCTAACATGATTTCGACGAGAGAATCTTCCTTAATTGCGGTATCTCGCGGTGTTCCGCAGGGATCAGTTTTGGGGCCGTCATTATTTTTGGTATACACAAACGATCTTCGGGCTCACCTGTCTTGTTCTTCGTTGGCCCAGTATGCTGATGATACTAGTTGTATTGTAGCGGGAGCGTCGGTATCGGAACCATCGGTACTATGTAATAGCGTCGTGGGCAACATGGTGGATTGGTCCTGCTCAAATGGATTTGTTTTGAACGGTTCCAAGACTGGTCTACTGCATTTTGTTCCTGTGACTCGTAGCGGCTCTTCAAGCATCTATGTGCGCGTTGACGGTAGAAGTATACCTGAAAGCGAATGTGTTAACTTCCTGGGACTGTGTGTAGATCGACGTCTTCAGTTTGAACAACATTGTGACTCCCTTCATCACAAACTTTGCTCAGCAGTATATGCTGTTAGATCACTGCGAAGTAGTGTCAGTCTACACTCTTTGAAATTATTCTATTATGCATACGTCGAATCTAGGCTTCGTTACGGTATTGTTTTCTGGGGTTCCACTGCATCTGCGAGGAGGTTGTTTGTGACTCAAAAAAAGATAATTAGAGTTATAATGGGAGTTGCACCTAGAGATTCGTGTCGTTCTTTGTTTGGTGCCCTCGGTATTTTGCCATTGGCTGGTCTATTTATTTATGAAATCTTAATGTTTTATAAAGATAATGAGACCGAATTTGCTAAAATGGTGATATATTTAACGGTATGACGACACGGGGCTGCCATAACTTAAGTATTCCAGCTCATAAACCAAATTTATGAATCTAGCCCTACTTATCAAGCTACTATATATACACCAAATGCCAGAATATATAAAATCGCTCCCTTCAAAAACTCAATTTAAAAGAGAACTTAAGAAATATCTACTGGCACACACATACTACACTGTGGAGGAATATTTTCGATAGCAATTTGACATATTAGCATCATTAATGTTCATTATATTGCTGCTTATTTTGTATTTTTATATTTGTTTATTTATTGACTTCTATTACTGACAATGTCAATGTTTTCTTAGAAAACCACGACAATAAAGTATTATTTATTTATTTATTTATTTAAACACAATTTTTATTGCGGAGAAGTGTCTAAACCGAAGTCCATTTGCGACGACCTTCTACATATATTTCCACTTTCAATAGCCGATCTCCTCTTTCTTGATTGCCGTCTGACTCACACGCTTGCCTTAGTTTTGCCTACCGTGACAGTAGGAGACGCCTTCCCCTACAGTATCAACTACCGCGTGACTCGATCAATCAAAGGGCAGTGGGCCGAGATACGGCTGATCCCACTTCAATTTAATTTTTGTGTATAGTCCGACCATCCTTTCTTCCGCTAACTCCGCGCGAAAACCTACAAACCGTCTGAAATCGGTGCCGATGTGGACGTGGCTCTCCGTTCGCCGCTTGTCTGCATAAATCAGGTTGATGATCGAGTGGCTTGCACGCTCGATTATCAGTCGTGGGGTTCTCGGTTCGAGCCCGACGGACTGTTCTCAGAGTGAGGTTTTCATGGTCTCACTTCTTGGCGAATGCTGAGAGACGAACATCTTAAGTCGCTCCACGGGCGCAGGCGTAATAATAACTCATGGCTGCCCCCGATGCCCCTGTAATTGGCGAAAGCTGGGGAGGGGGAGGGGCATGCTATGGCATGAATTATTTTTTTTTTTTTCAGGGCCGTTGCCGCTCCACGGAGCGGAACAAGTAGCCCCTTCGAAAGGTAAGCTTTATTTATTAATCTTATAATAACAGACTAGAAAGTATGTAAACACTGTTATACATTATTCTAGGTGTTTGTGTCCTTATAGAAAAACTCCGTGGAGCAGCCGTCATCCTGGGTGATCGGCGCGGACCAGCTCGCGATTGTTTCCACTTCCCTAGGGATTAGTGGAGAACACTCCCAGTCGTGGTAGAATGACTGGCTTCGTGTTCCCTCAAGATCCGCAGCGAGCCGAGTATCACCTGTTTCTGTATGTTGCCAGCGAGTTTCTTTAGATTTTGAGGATTTATCTTCTTTATGCGTTTCAGATTGTCTAGAACGATCGCGGTACGCCCCCATACATCCGACGATCACTGGGCCGAAAGTAGCGACGTATTCACCATAGGTATGTTTATATTCAAACATTAAATCCCGATATTTGTCAATTTTCTCCGCTTCTTCTTCCCTTGTTTTGGTTTCATTCGGACACGACATTTCTATTACATACATATCGCGTATGTCGCGGTCGAATACCACCATGTCTGCTTTGTTGGCCTGGATTAAATTAGCGATGTGGAAGGGGAAAGTCCAAAAAAATCTTACATTTTCCATTTTCAACTACCGATGGGGTAGTATTTTCATAGTAGGGTGGAAGTTCTTTATCGTCTATTTGGTAAGCATGCCTCAGGTGATAATATAGTATCTTTATTGCCATATCATGGCGTGAAATATACAAGTTGGCAGCGTACGTCGAACAAGCAGACAGCAGGTGCATCACGGTTTCCTCCGCATTCCCGCATGCTCTGCATGTACTGCTCACCAGATTCTGTTTCAACACGTGTTTTATATATGTGAGGGTATGAAAACGCCGTCCTGGATACCTATTATATAACCTTCCGTTTCAGATCGAAGCGATGAGGAGCCCAGAAACGCGAATGTAAGTGGCCTGGACAGCTGATGTCCCACAACATGTTTGAAGTACCTTACGTGTTCCATGGAGAGGCTTTTCCATGTGTATCTTCTTCAAGGACTGGGTGAACTCTTTTTGAATAGATTTTGATAGTAGGTGCGGTGTGGGCCGCAGTCCCCCTGTTCGGGTTCCTTCTTCCGCCAGGAAGGCAGCACTCAAGTGCAATTCTTCACCTACCTTTCTAGCGGTATTATATAAGAAGGCTCCCTGTCCCCCGCGCTATAATTATAGTACAATTAAAGCGTAAAAGTTGCCCAGGTAATTTAGTTAGAATTGCTAGCGGATATTTTTCTGATAGAGTTGCGATAGTTGAGGAACCGGGTATTAGTATTACAAGGGAAATTACTAAGGGTTGTCCACAGGGTTCGCGTTCGGGGCCGGGGTATTGGAATATTTTATACGATAGTCTCTTTGAAATTATATTACCAGAGGGTTGTGAGATAGTCGCGTACGCGGACGATACTACTTTATTAGTTAAAGCAGGGCAATATAATACGTTAAAAATAGGGCTAAATAGGCCTTTAGTAAATATTTTAAATTGGTTTAGATAAAAAATTAAATTTTAATGCGGATAAATCAGAGGCGGTATTTTTTGGCAAACGAGGCAAAGAAAGCCTACATTTAAATTAGGGGAGGGTAGAATTTATTGTAAAGAATTTGTTAAATATCTTGGGGTTATTTTAGATGATAAACTAAATTTTAAAGCGCATATTCAGTATATTACCGCGAAAGGTAGGGAAATGAGTAATAAAATTAGAGCATCGGCTAGGGTTACGTGGGTTTAAACGTAACGCGGCGGGTACTATATTATAGGGGCGCTATTGAACCGGCAATGTTGTACGCGGGGGCGATATGGGCAGACGCGTGTAAAATTAAAGAAACTAAAAAAATTAATCGGGGCGCAAAGATTATTAACAGTTAGGGCCGCGAACGCGTATTCATCTATTTCGGCAGATGCGGCGTGTGTTTATTTCGGTATTTTACCAGTAGATTTACGTTTGAGGGAACTTAAATTTCGTAGGGATGCGAATAAAATAGGGTTTGAGGGTTTGATTACGGCAACGGAATTAGATTAGAACCGGGCGATTTAGAAAGGCGAGTAGATATAGGGGGCGAATTCATCCCGCGGAATTAAAAAGTATTAGTTATGATAATTTATAGGCACTTTTCGAGAGGGTTTAGAAATTTTTACGGATGGGTCGAAGGGTGAGGGTGGTACAGGGCGGCTTTTGTTGTTTATAATAGGGGTATTGAAATACATAATCAACAGTTTAAATTAGGGGATCATTGCAATATTTTTCAGGCAGAATTAGTTGCAATAAATCAGGCAGTAGTTTATAGTAGGCGCGAATGGGAATTAATGCGGGGCGTGAGAATTATAACAGATAGCTTATCTGTATTAGAGGCGTTAGGGAATTTAAAAATCCGACCGATTTGTTGTTAGATACTTGGATATGTTGCGCGAGGGGGTATAAACTTTTTTGGACTAGGCTCATGTAGGTACAATCGGTAATGAGAGGGCGGATCAATTAGCGAAAGAGGCGGTATCTAGGGGAGATAGTTTGATTATTAGATTTGGGCTAATTTCGCTAGTGTAGTTAAAAAAGCGTTTAAGGATAAACTTGATAATGATTGGCAGAGTAGGTGGGATAATACCTTAAATGGGAGGTGGACTAGGAAATTTATCGGTAGCGTTACACGTTTTAGGGAAATGAGGGTTAATTTATCGTATCAGGCGTAGAATTAATAACAGGTCACGGTAATTTTAAATCATTTTTATGTAGAATTGGTAGGGTTAACGATTCGCTTTGTGAGTGTGGTGGTAGATACAGCGGGGCATGTCTTATTTGAATGTCCACTCACTGATGAGTGGCGGTCGCGTACGGAGGTTAGGGCATTAGCTAGGGGGTTAAATTGGCGCGACGCGAAAACAGATATTAGAGATAATGAGTCGATCGAATGGTGGGAATTTTTTAGTAATGTTGCTAAAGAACTAGATAGGCTACGGCATGATATTTAGATAGTTAGTAGGGTAGCACGCTTGTAAATGAATATTTTATGCTCTTTAGTGGTCGGAATTGGTGTTAAACTATAAATATTTAAAATATAAATATTTATTTAATTACTCTTGGTTAGAATAATTAGGATTAAGTTACTATTAAGTATTAGAATAGGTACTGCTGTTGTTTTGTTTGTTTTTTAGGTCATCATCTTTCTGTTCAACTTCTGAATGCGTGAAAAGGGAGCGCTACGCGAGAACGGCAAGGCTGTCGGAATTTGAGGAGACGTGGAGGTGCTTCTTCGGCACTCAGAAGGATAATATTAATTTGTGGCTATCAGTAATAAGGTCTGGGACTTCTTCCCAGATCCTCCAGAGTAAGGTTTTGCCATGGTTTTCCCTTACTCCGTGGCCATTGATTTTATATAAGTATATTATATATATCAGTGTCCTTGGCGAATGCTGGGAGATAACGAAAGTCGTTCCATGGGCGCATTTAATAATAACTGATAGCTGACTGATTTACAGTAGACTCGCGATTATGTGAACTAATCACATTTTACATTTTTTATCATTTTTCAAAAGTAATATTCGTATGGTCGCGAGGCTATTGTATTATATTTTTGTTATTAAAAATCATAGGGAAGTTATTTAGTTAGAGTAGGATCATTTCAATTGTTATGGAACCCATATAGTACTTAGAATTGGTAGCCTCGTGTAGTACCTTTTCAGGTGGAGCACGGGGTTAGGATGATTTGTAATAATTTAGTTTTCATAAATAAAGTGTCCCCCGCGCTCATGGTCCTTTACTATGTTGAGCAGGGGATCGTCAGTTTGAAAGATCTTTGCCGCCGCGACTGTAGTCAGCCGGGCGTAGAGGTGCTCCACATTTACTAGACCTCTCCCCCCCGTCAGTTCTAGCGATATAGAGTCTTTGCACAGAGGCGCGCGGGTGATGACTTCTGTTAGCAGTAATAATGTTTCGGGTGTCCCTATCCATTTGAAGAATTTCATCTACATTCCATTTAATCGTGCCAAAAAAATGTGCCACTATTGGGATGGCTAATGTATTTGTTACTGCAACTTTATTCTTAGCTGTCAGTTCAGATGACCAAATCGCCTGAAGGGCCTTATTATATTTGCGTGCGAGTACTTTCTTCACTTCTTTTACTTCATGCATCTGACGCTGCTGAATTCTCAGGTAGGTATATGACTCTCCCTCTCTCAAGTAACTGATAATCGATCCGTTAACCAAGCCTGCGTCCCCTCCACCCTCTGCTCCCCTACCTCTCCGCAAATGATATTTGCACATTTATCTGTGTTTAGCGTCATGCCGACGTCCACTGCAAATCTGTGTACTTTGGACAGCAACATTATTATTATTATTAAAAATAAATATAAAGCTTGTTTCGTCGCATCAAATCATGGGAATCACAATGTTTGTACTTTTTTTTTGCAGAGGAGGGAAAAATCTTCAACAAGATACCCACTTAGTTGGTGTTTGTGGGTTATGTCGGATTTCTATCGACTAAAAAACCCTCACCTTCTCCATCTACATGCACTGCACCGGAACCGCGTTAGCATTATTTCAGCACAGCCGTTGTCCAAGCATTTTACGTCCTCAAGATCATCATAAACTTTTCTTTGGTCTCGATTAAGTGCCTTACCGCTGCATAGGCGTTATTCCGACCGTCTTCACTTTCCGTCAGGCTCTGCACCATAGTGTCTGGCGTAAAGTTCCTTCCGGTTTGAGCCAAATAGAGGCTTCTAGTCTTTGTCCACCTGTTGCATGCAAAAAGTGTATGCGCAACGTCGTTCCTGTCTTGGCAATACAGACACCGATCCGTCTCGACTTTCCCTTTAATGTAAGCATTAATACAATCTTAAAGACCATTAAAATTAAAATCTAAATAAGGTAATAAATACAGGGTGTTCCATTTAAAATAAGAAAGCTACTTGCCTTTAAAAATAGCGAAAATTAAAAGTATGTTTTACCTTATATAATTCCTTTGCATTACTTTTATTTTATTATCAAGTCTGATGCTTTAGTTAAAAAATAAATACAGTTTCAGATATCTAGCTTAAATATGCATGACAGGCATGCTTCTTAAATTTTTGTCTACATTACGAAGAATAGTTAATTATCTCGTAAACGAGATGAGTTAGATATAAGAAACCTAACACCAACTCGCCTTTATTTAGTCTGTACTATCAAGATATGCCATAATATACAGGCTGTTCCATTTAATTTTTCACAAGTTTGGTGTGTAACTTTTCTTTGAGTCAACCCTGTATACTTCAAAATAATTTTTAAATATGGTCCTTCTGAACCCGTATAACCCATAACAAAAATAATTTGAAAATATGTTGCCACTTTTGGTATATAAACCGACGCGAATGTGGTGGGCCACCCGCATTTTAAACATTTTAAAAAGTAGTAAAAGACTTATATAAAGATAGATATACAATAAATAAAACTGCCTTTTAATCGATTACGGCTATTATCCGACCAAAGCGGATAATTGGTCAAGACGGTTAATTGGTTAAGACGGTTAACCGGTCATGGCGGTTCACCGGGTCACGCCGGTTATAACCGCTCATGCCGGTTACACACATATGGTCAATCAGTTATGAAATCTGTCCGGTTGCCTAGCACTAGTCTAGACCAGTGGTCGGCAAACTTTTTTAGGACAGGGCCAAATCGTAACGAAAATTAAGTTCAGCGGGCCAGGTTGTAAACTCTAACGTGTATATTTTTTTATTAAGTGTTCCTCTGTGTTTTATTGAACCGAAAAGAATGTACCAAAAAGTTTCCGTCGTATCATACAGGGTATTTAAAAATTACTGACCTGTCAAAGAATCTTAAAGTTACAAAACTTATTTTGTTTTCAAAAACACCCTGTATTTTTCTGCAACATTCCCTATAGGCTTCAGTGGTTTTATTTTAAATTATTCCTATTATTCATTAACTTTTCCAAATGGTCAAATAATGTTTACCTGGTGGATTATAAATGACATTACAATAAATTATTGTTAGTAAATATTATATTAATCATTGTTTTCTTTATGTTAGTACCCAGAACAGTACGCAATATATAAACCAAACAGTAAATATTAAATATTAAAAGTTTATCTTCATCTGGTTCGCTTTTTGCAAAATGAGGCAAAATGCGAACAAAAAGTTAATAAAGTGTTTGTGTGATATAAGAATTTACAGAGGATTGATATAGCTACATAATGAAATTTTTGCAGACGATGTGGTAATAATAACAGACAGTGAAAAACAAAGAAAATCTGAACATATGGAAAGGAAACATGGAAGAAGAGGGCATGACAATAAACATAGGAAAAGCTAAAATCCTCGGAAACCAGAATGTTGAAACTAAAATTGAAATAAATGATACTAAAATAGAGCAAATGAGAAATTTAAATATTTAAGAGTAACATTAGAAGAAACAGGAAAACAAGATGCTGGAATAAACGATTGATAAAACAATCAAGTACTACGCAATAAACCAAAAATTTCTTAATAAAAAAGACATTTCTAAGGAAAAAAAAAATAAAGATTTTTAATACAATATATCGGTCAGTTTTAACTTATGAATGTGAATCTTAGACCTCACAAACAAACAAAAAAGTAAAATACAAGCTGCCGAATTGAAATACCTGAGACGAATACTAGTTGTAACCCCGAAAAGAACTAGGAACATACAAATACGTGTGGAATTAGAGATACAATCATTTTTGGAAGTTATTCAAGAGACACCATTGAGTTGGTGGGGACATATACAACGAATGGATAATAACAGATAACTGAAGAAAGTTTATGAAGCAAGAAAACAAGTCAAAAGAAAAAGAGGAAGGCTGAAGCAGACCTGGAATGATGCAATCGGAAATATACTACCAGTGTCTTGCCATTATGGCAAGAAGCAACAAAGGTAGGAAGAGATGGAAACAATTAGTGTTTGTAATAAATAATAATAAATGCAAACCCGACACATTAATGTTACAAGGGTAATATCATTATGTTATTATTATTATTGTCTTGATCCGTCTTAAATTTTTATTCTATATTCATGGAGAATGCCAAAAAAAAATGCAGAAAAAGCTTGTTAGGAATTCAATGGAAGATACCTCTTACTTGCTGCCAATACATGTAAATAAAAATCTGAAAACCTAGTAGTGTTATAAAGAAAGAGAAGAAAAATAAGATTCCACTATTTTAGGCCATTTGGAAACATCTCAGTAGTTCAATACTTGCTACTTCTGAAGATTTCGACACCTTGAAAACATCTGGCCAAAAAATTTTGAAGTAAAATAGGATCCATTTTTAGGAATTCTAATCCAGTCTAGATCACAAGAAAGGAATTGTGACATATTTTTTTGTAATACTTCAACATTAATGTTAGTATCTTTTTATTTAAAATAATTTGAAGGGACGAAAGTTCAGTTGAGAGGGCATAAGAAACAGAAGCAATAATTACTATTAATGCACGGAACGATTGTCGAATTTTTTTCTCCTTTAAAGAAAATATTAATAATTTCTCGGAGTTCCAAAAATCTCCATAAAACTTTTCCACTATTGCACAATCGAACTAGCTATGGTTAACTCGCCGAGAGCCAATAAAGTTAACTACTGCCACAACTGGTTCAATAATGCAAAATAGATAGAGGTGTTTGATGAATTATGCAATGACTTATTGAAAGCTTTGCACAAAACAAAAATACTAAAAAAAACTAACAAAAACCACTAGACATTTTTTGCCTTCTCCATTAAGAAGCGTATTGTGATATTCTCAATTTATCTGACAGTCGTTTGAGCTGAGAGGTCAACAGAAAAACAAACCCTCTTCTTTGGGCACATTTCTTCAGCTCTTTCGTAAATCTATCCATGAACATTTCAAATTTAATTCTAAATAAGGTTAATTAACCGGACTTATTTTACCGCGACATCAGTTGACTATCAGTCGGGGAATAGTATATGTAGATACCTCCCGGTACAATAATTTTCGTAAACCCTTATTGTGGGTGAGTAAAACTATCGGCAAAGCTGAATTAATCGCTTGGTACTTACAACTTGCGTGGGCCGGATTGAAATACGCAGCGGTCCGGATTTGGCCCGCGGGCCGTAGTTTGACAACCCCTGGTCTCGACCATCTCCTGGAAAGACATAAACGCTACAAAAGTTTCGTGGCAATATTTGTTAGGTATTTTACGTAAAAATGTGTGTGTGTCAATAAAGTACTATTTTTGTATCTTTTATGCGAAATGAACTAAGGTATAAAATTTATTTTATGGAATTTCAGTTCTTCTTCTATAGTGCACAGGGTCTTCATTTTTTAATTTTTTTTTCTTGTCTCATTTACTGAATCATCTATTTCTCCTACCGTTTACGAGATCTCAATGGTGAGCACATCAATTAGAACATCTGTATTGTATTCGTACAGTTACCATAACTAATTATTTTTGTATATTTAATTTAATCGTTCACGATAACAGATGTAAAACTTTTTATGGAATGATTCATCGCCAAATTGTAATCGCAGCAAATTATTAACTTAATATCATTTTCAATTGATTAATGCACAAATACCACACAGATAAAAAGGTTTATTTGAATCAAAGAAATATTTCGTTGCTCGTGTTTAAAAGAACCATTTCTTTCAGTTAATGCATATTTCTTTTAGTCAACACGAATTTCCTTCATTGAAAGAAAAATGAGTTACGCGCGGCATAAATAAGAGACTCTTTGTGATGAAGTATCATATATGCAAAGATAAGGTGTTTGCCACATATTCTAGAACAATAGATAAAGCATGGGAAATGCAATCTAGGTAAGTTTAACAATATAAAAGGTACCAAACAGAATCTAAAGACAAAGTCTAGATTTTGACGTGTAACAGTGAAATTCATCGTTAGTTTATCTCCAAATTGTAATACCGTTGTGTTAGTGCTGTTTGAACCTACAAATAAAATTCGTTAACAAGTTTTTAAAGTCTTTTTTAAAAACTCCCCGCTCGACCAGAACCTGTTAACTTATGTATTAACCGAAGAAAATGTTTGTTTGTGTGCTTGGAGCAGTATCTACTGACGTCATCAGAGTAACTTGAGAGCGTCTCAGAGTTGCATTTAAAGATGGTACAAACAAACGCGCTCTATTGCAATATAACCTTAATTTTATTATTTACTATTGTCACATTGTCACAGCTATTATGAATAGGAAAAGTAAAAGTAATTTTTCAAATTAATGAATCTAGACTATAATAAAAATGCATCATATACTAGTATTAATGTACCTACCAAGTGAAGTTTTTAAAATATAATGATCGTTCTTTACATCAATCACATTGGTGTCATTATATTATCCATTTCGTGCATATTTGATGCAGTTATAAAAATCGGATTACATTTACAGTTTACAACATGGTGGTACTGCGATTAGGTTATGTTGCACAAATTGCTCTTAATGTTCGTACGTTGGATCGCGAGCAGAAAGAGAAACCTCTTTGTGATCTGGATTTGCTTGTTCTAAACAAACAAACACGCACAAATCATGCTCTAAAATACAAACAAACACATAAAATTCCTTGGATCTGCTTAGATCAGACAAACAAACAAACCTAATGATTCTTTTAAATACGAGCAAGAAATATTTCTTTGATTCAAATAAACCTTCTTATCTGTGCAGCAAATGGAATTATTTGCCAGATATGGAATTTTGTCTAGCAAACTGTTTCCGTTTAATAGCTTGTTTGCGTATTCCAACCGCCATAAACTTGTGCTTCGTATGAAATATTTGAAAATACGAGTGGATGAAGGTGCTATGTCGCATTTTAAAAACTGTCTTTTTTGCATGAATGAAGGTGTTTTGTATCCATCTTTCACATAGCACCATCGAAAATTCCAGAAATTCAAGAACACTGGAATCTTGTGAATGTATGAAGGGGTTATGTTTCACTACTTTTGAGAGAAATTACATAAAAAACTTTATTTCTGAAAAAGTTTGATTTTGTAACATAACACCTTCATCCACTCGTGTCTTCACTTATTATTAGTTAAGAGTGAATAAGATTTTTTAAACCCATTGAAAAAAAGATCGTAAATGGCCGAAACATGTATAGACGTTAATAAAATTTATTCGTAATCATAGCTATTTTTAACCTGCATGAGGTTGGAAAATACGTCATTACTGGATAAAAAACTTTTCTGTCAATAATCAAAAACATCAAATTTATTAGTGTAAAAAACACCTTTTTGTAAATGTCTAAGGCATACTTTCTCAAATCTAAAAGTATGGCACAAGTTAATTTCTATCCAAGCAGGGCTAAACCCCAGAAGATGAAATTTCGACTCAAAAATTTTCAGACCTTTTTACTTATTCATGCGTCGATCTAGAGACACACTGTTTGTACTAGTTATTAGTTGCCAGTAATTGCTTTGTTTACTGTTTTATAATGTAATTCAGTTTGATTGCGAATAGAATAGTGTCGGCATCTGAGTGACCTCAACGTGACCTATAATGAAATATTTTCCACCTTGCATGCAATATACTACTTAAGTAACTTTGTGCAAAATAAAGTTAACAATATAAATCAGAAAAACCTGTTCATTCGATGAGTAAAAATAATTATTGGTAGAAAATAAATGTTCATTGACATAGTCATAACAAGTAATATAGCTATTTTTAACTTGCATGAGGTTGTGATAATACGTCATTACTGGATGAAAAGTGTGTTTTCTATAATCGACATATAAAGTCAACATTTCGATTGTCATTAGCAGTGTTCGCAAAGGTCACAAACTAATCAGACGTGATTCGAAATCCAGAAGGGAGTTACGTTCCATAACGGTAGATAAAGGTACAAAACATAAGGTAATTTTGATTTACGATTTCAAACTACATGTGCATGTAATTACAATTTAGTTAATTTTTACTGGTTGATGGCAGAAACTAATTAGTGATTTGGGTTTGCTTGGCCGATTACGTTTGTAATTTTCTAAGCTCGACATAAGGGCAGCCTCGATTTCTCTCTTAAAAACTGCAAACTTCGGATAAAAAACGGATCATATTCTACAACTTTTTCAACAAGTTGTTGTAAGATTAAAATTTCTCTCAAGTGTTCCGACGGGAACTTTTTATCCGGGGTAAAAACAGAAAGATAAAGAAATGAAATGCCGTAACGCTTACCTGAGAATTCATCCTCCTCCTTTTAGTCTTCACCTCTTTGAAGTCGTGTTGTTTGTCTTCCACCATCTCTAATAGCTCTTCTTCGGTTAGCTCGTTTCCGTGAGATTCTATTAGATCATGATTTTCATCTTGCCTGATATCCTCAAATCCATCACCCCCCGATTTGATGGGCAAGCTCTATGATCTCTTTTTCTTGATTTGTTATAGGCGGAGGAGGATTCTTCTAGCATGCATTGGTAGGGCTTGTCTTCAATCTCTCAGTGAGGCGTCGATATCTGCGATGCAATCCGCTATGTTGAATTTTTTTCAACTGGAAATCAGACTCTTTCTTCCGAATAAACTTCAATCGAATCCAAAATTCGCTTGAAACATCGCCTGGAGTAATAAGCTTTAAATGCTGCAATTATTTCCTGATCCAGGGGTTGAATTAATGATGTCGTATTTGGGGGCGAAAATATCACATTAACATTAGGATGAACTCCTACCAAAGTAGAGGGATGACCAGGCGCGTTATCCATTAGTAAAAGGACTTTGAGGTCAAGGTTTTAAGACTCAAGATAGTTATTGACCTCAGGGAGAAAATAATCATTAAACCATTCTTGGAATAAAACACCGTTGACCCATGATTTTTCCACAAAAAACATAGTTGGTTGCCTTTACCAACATGAGGAAAATCAATGATCTAGGCGGCGTTAGACTGTTTGGGTAGGAGTTACAATTAACCAAGGAAGTAACGTATCTGGGTGTTACCCTCGATGCGAAACTGAGCTGGAAAAATCACTTAATCAAAACAACGTATTTGTGGGCCCAGTCCTAATCAAAGGATATCCATAAGGCTGGGGAAACATCCAACGATCTTCCAGGCAGAAGTATTCGCTCTTGTAGCCTGTGCAGAAATGATTGCAAAAGGGGGCTACATGAGGAGGAAAATATATATAATGACTGACAGCCAAGGAGGGCTCTACGAGACACTTCATGGGTCCAGAGCCCGTATGTGGAATTACTAAGGTTTCCGCAAGAAGGCAGATCTAGACCTGGTTAGATAAAGAAAGTACAAAGAAATGGAGGTCGACTGAAGGTCAATTCTATACCAAAGCGCTGATAGGGGATGGGGATGTTAGTTTCTCTGATAACCTACTCAAGCGCAGTAAGAAAGAAGTTAAGACCATTACTGGGTTGGTAACTGGACACTGTCCCCTGAAAAAGCATCTATACAACACAGGCCGGGTAAACGAACCGTGGTGTAGAATATGCGAACTACAGGAGGAAACGAGTTTACATGTAATCTGCACATGTGAGGAACTGAAGGTACTCAGGCAGAAATATTTCGGGAGAGATCTATTGAAATAAAGCGAAATGTTGCAGTATTCATTCATGTTTTCAATAGTTATGACCTAAAACCCAAGAGAATAAGAAATTAAAAATTATATACATGATCAAGAAATGAAGCTTTAAAATTATATATTATATTGTTATTATTATATACATATTTAACAACATATTTTAGTTTCTTTTAAGTATTATTAAATTATAAACAGCATATTTGCGTGGGCAAGCAGGTATACATTGATTTAAAACTTTTGCCCTTTAACGGAAAATGCAAGCACCTGTATTCGAGCTGAGTGTTTTTTACGCGGAAGTATTTTAGTTTTATTCATGTTTTCATGTGCATAACTCTGAGATACACAAACAGTAATAAACAAAAGTGAATATTTTCCGCGCTAGGTTAAAGAAATTTCAGAGATAATTGGAATTTTTTCAGTTAATGCTGATTTACTTATAAGCCAAGGAACTTTACAGGAGTATATAGTGTTTGAAGGTTTTAAAACTGTTATTCACGGGAAAAACGATCTTATTGTTTTCAACAATTTTTCATGCATTTGGTTACAGTTACTAAATTATTACTTGATTGAGGAATATTAAAAATATTCCTGTATTCAATCAAATAATTTGGTTAGTAGATTTATTTGAAGCTAGCGCAGTATTTATTAATTTAACTAAATATTTACATGGAAGTAAAAATAAATATCGCATTTTATTTTCGTATAACAGTTTTCTACCCATGTAGTACAGCAGATGAGCAGATATACTTAGGTGTAGTAGAGAAATTGTCGCATAGATGGCGCATCTCCTATTTCATTCCAGTAACAGATAATATCTCGCACAAAATAAGCTGGAAATTACGATCGTAATCTACTAATAAGGTATAGTACCTAGATTAACCAGAACAACATCTGGTAGGAATCATCGCCATTGAAAGAACCATTTCTTTAACGGCACACTGCGCTAGTAGGATTGTCACTGCAAGCAACTCCCCCAACACTACTACTAGGATTTACAACATTCTAACGGCAAATCCCTCCCTAGTGCATGGGCTTTTGGAGATAATTCATTTTCATTTCGATTAAAAATGATCACGGCATTTTGTTGTGTTTACGCTTAAGTCTAAAATGAACAAATGTTATAAGAAAAATAAAAACCTCTTGAATCAAAATGCTTACGGTTTTCTGCCAATCTGCATAGTTTTCAAGTTGTAAATAAAGAGGACTTAAATCAACTATCAATATCTTTAACTTAAAAGAATAAAATGTTTCAACGAAAAATGTATTATTTCCGAAGAAATGCGTGAATTTAAAATTATATTCCTTTTCAAGGAAATGCTAAATCATGTTGGCCATTCAGAAAACGCAAAAACTTTTGGTTTAATGCAATTTCTTGTAAATGAAAAGGATATATTCATACGCCAGAGAGAGCCATCACCGGCGGATAGCGATCTAACATGGTCCCTCCATCTTTCATTGTGGAAATTTGCCAACTCCTTTTCTAAGTCACTAGGGACTACACAACGGACAAAAAAAAAAAAAAAACATTAAGAAAGAGAAGCTGTACCGTACGATTAGAGAATGTAATTCTACCATATAAACCAAAATTTACGTAAGATATCTTTATAGTATAATTCAGGAAATTCTACGTCTAAATTTTTGTACAGTGACTCACTTATTGAACTTAAATAAAAGTGATTCGTAAATAGGGACAAATATTGTGTCGCATAATAGTAATGTAATATTGATAAGGCAACATAATATTATTTTTATTGTGCTTTGTTGGTCTTGGGATAACTTATCTTCGTATGTCAACTTTCGGAACTAATATTCTTAAATTAAGTTAAACAAAATTACGTTATTTTCAAAGGGTCACTTAATGATGTACACGAAGACTGGATCTTTGATTACGGCTCTGTTATTGAGTTTAGGAAAAAGCCTTTTGTAAACTACTATACACAATGACCGAACAAAACATTATAGAGGTGTGATTAAGCAAAGAACTACAGCAGCATTATCAACCCGATTACCCACGTGTGAGGAAGCAGCGATGAGTATGAATCGCCAGTTTAAGTTAGCGGTCATAGCATTAGTTCACTTGCAAACTCGAAAGGGAATGCGTCGAATAATCTTTGAACCTTGTTTTTATTCTCGCTTAATATCTTCCAAGTTCTTCTAATATTTTATTTATTAAAATGTCTGTTTATACAAAAGAGGAACGTATAAGTATTCTTAAATGGTATGCAAAAAAATTGCGACAATATGCAACATTTTTACATAAAATAAATAAGAGCAGAAATTTAAACATTAACTTTATTGCACAAAATTTTTTTCACAACATATTTCTAAAACAATTTATAATTAAATATTTTTCAAAATTGTGTAAAAGAAAGTTTCTCTTCTATCAGAATACATATGTTTCGAAATAGAAAAGCTTCTTTCAACATCCACAGATGTAATTGGTGCATTTTTTAACTTTGCAATACATTCTAAACTAAAATTAAAGTCGAAATCGTTTACTGTTTCACCTTCCAAAATTTTCTTAACTTTCTTAAATTTCAAATGCCCCGCATTTTTATTTATCACTTTTTTAAATTTATGGTATATAGAATTACCTATGGCACCCTTAACCTTCTTACATAGCATATCAAATTCGTCTACTATTTCGACTGATTGCGAGAACGACATCCCTTACGTTTCTAGTTTGCGAATGGAACTTGAAACAAAGCTATAATTTGTTGACTTAATATACAAAAGATTTTGTAGCAATTCTGTTGATGTTACTATCTTTTTACAATTTTCTAGAGCAATGCAGTCAGCAGTGATTTCAAGAATTACATTTTTTATTCCTTCAAAATTATCGGCGAAAAAAATTGCAGCCTCTAACCATGTACCCCATCCCGTAATAATCGGTTCAGGAGGCAACTCAAGATCAGGAAGTCGCTCCTTATAAAATTGGATTCGTAAAGGTGCTTTTAAAAATACTTTTTTGACATTCCTAATTAAATCATTAATCAAAGAGAATTGATTCCTAATGTCTTCGGCTACACGATTCAACCCATGAGCTAAACAAGTGGTATGAATAATGCTATAATAATACTTTAAAAAAAATTTAAATTTTGCGCGGCTTTTATCATGTATGGTGCAGCGTCGGACAATATTAGTAAAATGTTTTCACAAGGTATACTTCCAGGTAAAAAGAAATTTGATAAACCTTCTTGAACGAATCGGGCAATTGTCACATTATTTGTTTTTTGAAGTTCTTTACAATAAATTAAATATGATTTACCTACAATATCTTCATGAAGAATTCCTATTCACAAATGGGCAATATAACGGCCACATTTATCCGTACTTTCATCTACCATGACATAAATAAAATTATCCCCTACCAATTATTGAATTTCTGCTATTGTTTGCTGGTAACAAGATGTGACATAATTTTTTCGTCAGGTATATTATGTTTACAATATTTTTGCAGAAATGATTTCAAATTAACATTGTTTAATCTTGCTAATGGTATGTTAGACGAAATTAATGCGTTACACAGATCCGTATTGTATTCTTCTCGTTCTGAGTTTAGTGAAGTTGATGCTACACATTGACGTATAAATCGCTGCACACATGCGGATCGCTTTAGTTTTTCACATTTTCCAATATGTGATGGAGTTTTAGCGTGTTGATCAATCAGGTATTTTCTCTCAGAAGACACCTACAACAACAATTGTCATTTTATATCAAAAGTTAAAGAATTTAAAACCAATTGTAAAGCTTTTAGTAAAATTAAACTTACCAGTTTACTACAGGCTCGACAAAAATTTTTGTCGCCATCCTTTACCAGTCCAGCTATTGCTTAATCCATAAAGAAATTTTGTTCGCTATACTCATTGCATGTACGCACAATATTTAAAAACGTAACAGAATTACATGCTGTTTCGCTCAAAGATATTCAATGAATGAATAGTTTATTTGGGAATTAATAATAATAAAACGCATTTACCACATCCCTTCTGCTAGGCGAAATTAAACACGTGCAGTTCTTGGAAAAAAGTATTACAGAAACCAATGTAAAAGATTTATCGTTCTGAGAATTGTCGGTTGTCGATCTACATTAGGAATGCAAAAAAGATATGCAAAAAATAAAATATATGCACTTTGCATATAATCCGGTCTCTAGCAATAAATATGTTCTTATAACAAAACATACACCTACAAATAAACTATAAACAATCAATATTTCGTAGCTCATCAGATAGGAGGACGACTACTCTGTACGATGCTGGATGAAATATTGAAATTAGACCCGTCGACTATGCGATTTTACAATATTACCCGCACGAATTTCGAACTTATGATGTGTGATGTAGATTCGGTACAATGTTATCCCATAGTGCGCTATAATGAGTATGTAGTGACCTATTCCCAGGACGATTCGATTTTCATACAAGTTTTGTCAAGTTATAAGAAGTTAACTTAGCGAGTCATAACATAGTTGGCAGGCCACGTATACTTAGTTTTAGGCAAAAGAAAATTGTGTTAATGAAAGTTATAAATAAATTGTTGTATTGAGTATTTTGCGGGAGTTTTGAATATATTAAATGCGATCCTGTTTTTTATTGTAAAATTTGCGATAAGAAATAATGGAGAAAACAATTGAACGTCATAAAGATAATAAATGTGTTAATTGTAAAATAAATGTCAGAAAAGCCAGTGGAAAGCTAAAGCGTATCATTATAAATGAAGATTTAAATAGATATCAACCTTATTATAGAAATACTGTACACATTGGGTCTGTTCTTTCTCATAAATGTAGGCTGGTATTATATAGAGGTACGCAACCGATCGTGTCTACTAGCTGTGGTGATAGTGTTGAAAATGACAGTTACGACAGTGATTTGGATGATCCTGACTTTCAAGTGTTTTGCCGCAATAGTTGGCTTCAAGAAAAATATGCACATTATGTGAATCTAAACAAAATCTTACTACTGTGGCTTTAGAGGCTTACCTTCAAGCATTTATTAAATGAAGAACTTTTATTCCAAAAGGAAAAAGAGGTTGCCCAAGCCATTTGATAAAAGATCATTAGCACAGTAGTTAAGATTTTTTTTTAAATTTACACAATGTACAGTAAAAATGTGTTGTTTTATCTCTATTGAGTTGTAACTCTGCATATTCTTCTTGAAGTCAACTATTGCGGCAAAACACTTGAAAGTCAGGATCATCCAAATCACTGCGGGAACTGTCATTTTCAACACTATCACCACAGCTAAAAGACACGGTCAGTTGCGTATCTCTATATATTATCAGCCAACATTTACGACAAAAAAATATTCAAAACTCCCGCAAAATACTCAATAAAACAATTTATTTATAACCTTCATTAACACAATTTTCTTTTGCCTGAATTTAAATATACGTGGCCTGCCAACTATGTTTTGACTCGCTAGTTAACTTCTTATAACTTGAGAAAACTTGTATTGAATCGTCCTGAAAACAGGTCGCTGCATATTCAGTATAGCACATTATACACTGAGAAAAAGAATTAATAATCATAAATAAAAATACAATTATCGTAAGTAGAAAGTTCAGCTGGATAGGGGACAAAAGATTACTTAGCACTAGTAAAAAAGAAATCCTAAACACTGATACTAACAAGAAGCAATCTAAGTTACTTACGGTCTGCTTCATACCGGTAACTTACGAAGTTACTTATGATAATTAAATTGTCATAAAAGTCGCGAATATCTCCAAAACCTTTGGAGATAGACTCAATGACACTAGTGTAATATCGAAAGAAAATTAAATTTTACATCCATTTATGTAAAAATTGCTATACCATTCAATTTAAAAAAAAAAGTTATCCATGATTTTAGAGTTCGAAAATTACAGAGCCCTATTTAATAATTCTGTAATTTAAACACAAGAATTTTAAAATAAAAGACGTGTGCTGTTTCGTGATGAAGCGAAAACTGAAAACCGCATTTTTCTAACTTCGCGTATTTCCGGAGATATTTCCAAACACCGCAGACATTGCAAATGTTATTTTTTTCGAAAAACGTCATGTAATTCGGAAACGGTACAACTTAGCCCCAATGTATGCCTAACGAATTGTTATTTAAATTTAACAAGGAATCCAAAAGTGCAATAATATGTAGGGTGTTCCATTTAAAGCAATAAAGTATCTACTTCCGGTACAACCGGAATTCCGCCATTACTGAAACTAATTTTAAGATGTGTAGAATATGATTCGAGGCAACATTTATTTGAAACATTTTTCCAAAAAAAACAATAACAAATTGACTATGGACTGTTGCAAGTTATCTATTATATTACTAATATAATGTGATAATTTTTATAATACAAGCAATGATATAAGTTATATGGGAGTCCGTGATTGTAGATATTTATAAAAAGGGTCGTTGATGTCACAAAAGCTAAAGAATCACTGGTATATTGTAATGCAGTATTGGTAAATAACAAATAACATATTTTCTTGACAAGATGATTAAGTTACGTATTTTTCTTGAAGAATCGAAACCTAGTATGATCAACCTATCTGTTGCAATATCTCAGCAAAAACACAAATTGTAAAAACGTAGAAACCTACTATTTTAGTAAATTACTTAACCATTCTATCGTATACATATAGTTGGTCTTCCGTAGATATTCTCTTTTTTATATAATTCTGATACTCTTCAACGTATGGTATAAAAATATGGTTGATACAAAACTTGGGATTCGCACAACAAAATTAATTTTAAGCAGCTCTCTGTTTACGTAACCTTTTATCTCTGTTCACTGTTAGTTAAAGGTCACGATTCCTTCTAATTGTTTGTATTCGCCGCGTTTTATCAGTACTTAACTTTAGGATTGGCAAAAGTTGATAAGTAAAAGACGCTTACATCTACGAAATTGAGATTTGTAACTAATTGACTAGACTAGTGAAATTTTACTGATACAGATTGATGCAAATTTATTATACAGCTTATGTCACTTCCATGAATACTGAATCTTTGATTATAACAGTTCTATTTCTCATTTTTTTTTTTTTGATAAAAGGCTCTGCTCCGATAAGCCATTGAAAAGTGCCCCTAAAGTTATCGGGCTGAAATTAAAACAAATGAGTACTACTGTCACATATGCTGCAAATACTAAAAATTAGCTCAATCGATGCCACCCCATTCGGGATATTAGGATAAGGGTGGAAAAATTCAATATTTTCTTCTCAGGAATTACTTAAGCTATCACGTTCAAAAAAATTATGTAAGTAAACACTGATTATGGGTATTCTATAGAAAATCAAGAACTAATTCCATTCACTCAGTTCAAAGTTCTCACTATTTTCCCCTCTTGAGGGGTTGTTTTGTTTTTAGTTTGCTTTAAGGTACCAACTTGGTTTTTTGTTATATTATACTGTTTACATTTAGGTTTATTATATATTTTTTTCAGTCTTTTCTGTGTGGTAGAACATAAATAAAAAATAAAACCTCTTTGAATGATTTTAGTAGTAGCATTTTTTATTGGTTATTTTAGAGTTAAAATAATTATTCATTAATTATTTTCAGGATTATTTGTATAAATGTTTCAGCCCTAGTAGTTATAAAAGCACGAAATATACATTTATTGTAACAACAATATAATATTTATTTCTGTACACGCAGTTGAAAGTTAATGTTATTTTTCCTTTTTGAGGGGGTGGTATTTTTTGAATTGAGTTTAATGTGTCAATCTGATTTTTGTTATATGGTAATGTACGTATTTTAAGTTCTTTTGTGTGGTACAAATAAAAAAATAAAAATAGAAAAAGGAAAATCATCGATCGGTTTCAGAGTTATTTATATGTTGTACATTTCAATCCTAGTTGTTATGAAACCACCGAGGTATAAAAAATAAGTTTTGTAAGAATAAATAATAATAACTAATATATTATTATATAATATATTATATGTTATTACATTTATTATTTACATATACGTATTTATAATCAATATAAAATAATATTTAGGTCCGTACAGGAAGTTTAAAGTTCCCTTTTGGGAGTGGTTTTTTTAAATTTAAACTTGACCAACTGGACATTTTGTTAGGTATAGTAATGCCTGCATTTGAGTACTATATACTTTTTTCCACTTCTTCCAAATAAATTCTTTACAAGTGATGTCATATGAACTGAGAAGTATACTCTTGATTTGCAACCTTCACTGATTCTTCTACGAAGAATGAATAGCTCCAAATAAGTATTTCTATCATCTTCATCGTTTATTTATTTGTTCTTTCTTCAGATATTTTTATTAGCACACCACCGCGATTACTACACTTATATGAGAACATATTTTAACTAGTTGCTTTAAGTAGTTGCTTACAAAGTCATAGGTTTAATGACAGCTGACAAAATGATAAATAAAACCTATAACTTTGTAAGCTATACTTACAGCTCTATCATCTACATCGTTTATTTATTCGTTTTTTCTTCCAGATATTTTTATTAGCAAACCACTGCGATTAATACACTTACGTGAAAACATATTTTAACTTACTTTCTACACCACTGCTATTTATTCTATATAAGGAAATTACATTAACAACAGTCTCAAAACTCTCACAATCAAATAATTGTCATATTAAGACAAATTATGCACGTCTCAGGGCATTAATTAAAGAAACATACATAGCAAATGTATATATCTATTTGGCAGTGAGAAAAAAGTAAAATACGAATAGCGGTTCTGTTCAATATTAAGAAAATTATAACAACTATAAATACATATAGCTTGTTGTAATAACAAATGTGGATAGAATTATATTGTTACTAGAACAAAAAAATATCTAACAGATTTGATTGATTTATATTAATATGTTATATCATATAAATATATTGTACCAAAACCCACACAATTATATGTAACAAATAATCAAGTCGAATTCTTAAATCCAACTTGAAAGAAAACATCCCTCAAAAGGAGAAAATACTCATAACTTCGAACAGCGTGTACGGAATTAAATATTATTTTATTGTTACAATATTCTTTTTTATATGTCGATGCTTTTATAGATACTAGGGCCGAAATATACATATCAATAACCCTGAATCCGATCGATAAATAATTATTTTAATCTTAAAATAATCAATAACCCAATGCTGCTGCAAAGATCAAAGACGTTTTATTTTTTATTTGTATTACTTCACTGAAAGAACTTGACAAACAATATAATAAACCCAAATATAATTATACACTCATGTATAATAAAAAGTCAAATTGGCACCTTAAACCCAACTCAAAAAAATCAACCCCCAAAAAGGGAAAATAATAATAACTTTGAACTGCGTGTACGGAATTAACTATTATTTTATTGTTACAATATGCTTTCGTATATTTCGGTGCTTTTATAACTAATAAGGCTGAAACATTTATACAGATAATCTTGAAATTAATCGATGAATAATTATTTTAACCCTAAAATAATCAATAACAAATTGCTCCTACTAAAATCATTGAAAGAGATTTTATTTTTTATTTACATGTTCTACCACACAGAAAAAAACTGAAAAAAAACATATAGTAAACCTATACGGGTGTTTTGAAACATCGTTTAAAGATGTTAAGGGCATGTAGTACGATCGAAAATAAGTTTAAAATCATAGTAAACATATGTTCACAAATCAACGGTTTACGAGATAAGAGCGAGTGTTCCTAGTAGTATATGGATATAACATATCCCAGTAAACAGGCGCTTATCAGCTATTGTTTTATGACAGTTTAATTTGACGTTTTGTGCAATTTGTAGCAATTACAATGGTTGCGTATTTTAATGCTGAAATGAACGATATGGTGTTCATGTACGGTCGTGCTAATAGGAATTCTTTACAAGCACGTCACTTCTATGCTGAAACGTTTCCTGATCGCCAACTGCCTTCGCATGTGATGTTTCAGACGGTGTTTCAACGACTAAGAGAAATTGGTTCGTTTGAGAAGCGGTCTTCTGATACTTGACGGCAGAGAATAGCATGTACTCCACAGATAGAAGATCGAATTTTGAATATTATTGATGAAAATCCCGAAACTAGTGTTAGAAGAATTTCGACTCAAATGAGTGTAAGCAGCAATCTTGTTTGGAGAACTCTTCATGAGCAACTCCAATACCCCTACCATATCCAACGGTTACAAGCCCTTACTGCTCAGGATTATCAAGCGAGAAGGGCTTTCTGTGAGTGGTTTTTGCGAACAGCTGTTGATCGGCCAGATTTCACTGATAACATCCTTTTCACTGATGAAGCTGGTTTTATTAAAAATGGAATATTTAATTTCCACAACAATCACGTTTGGTGTGACGAGAATCCTCATGCTACTGTTGGAGTCAGGCACCAGCAACGTTTCTCTCTAAATATCTGGTTAGGCATGATAGGGGAACGGTTGTTAGGACCGATTGTTTTGCCACAACGCTTAACAAGACCTGCATACCTCGAGTTCTTGGAAAATACTTTACCTGAACTTTTGGTAGGTTTACTTATAAATCTAATACTAAATCTTTGGTTTATGCAAGATGGAGCTTAGCTTAGAGAACATCTTAACAATGAATTTCCTGGGAGATGGATAGGGCGAGCTGGTCCCATTGCTTGGCCTCCAAGGTCTCCCGATCTAAACCTGTTGGACTTTAGTATCTGGGGTTATTTGAAAAGTTTAGTGTACGCAACACCGGTAAACGATCTTCCAGAGTTGCGCCAACGAATAGAACACTGTTGCCAGATAATACGAGAAAAACCCTTGTTTTTTTTAAAGAGTGCGCGCTTCCTTTGAAAGCAGATGTAGATCCTGTGTCGAAATAGAGGGACGTCATTTTGAACATCTTTAGTTATAATCTATTTTATGTTAAAATGCAATAACATCTTAATAAAAACCGCTAAAGCAAACTTATTCTGCAATTGCGATAAAATCGCTATTATCTCGTAAACAGTTAATTTGTGGACATATGTTTATTATGACTTTCAACCTTATTTTCGATCGTACTACATGCCCTTAAAATCTTTAAACGATGTTTCAAAACACCCTGTATGTATACAGTTTAATATAACAAAAAGCCAAGTTGGCACTTTAAACCAAACTCAAAAAACCACCCTTCAAAAGGGGAAAATAAAAACTTTCAACTGAGTGAATGAAATTAGTTCTTGATTTTTTATAGAATACCCATAATCAGTGGTTACTTTATAATTTTTTTTTTTAATCTGATAGCTTAAGTAATTCCTGAGAAAAAAAATATTGAATTTTTCCACCCTTGTGCTAATATCTCGAATGGGGTGGCAACGATTGAACTAATTTTTGGTATTTACAGTATGTGCGACAGTAGTACTCACTTGCTTTAATTTCAGCCCGATAGCTTTAGGGGCACTTTTCAATGGCTTATCGGAGCAGAGCCTTTCTTTTATCAATAATATTAATAAATTAACTAACTAACGGAAACACGAATACTTTTCATTCTACGATTGATTTTTCAACGATGTCTTTGCCTCTTTTGCTAAACTGTTCTTATATGTTAAAACCTTATTTTATATTGTAAACATTTTTTTCATTCTTACAGTCTAAAAGATATTCGCATGTCATGCTAATCAATATTTATATTTGTACAATAATGAATTTTGGTTAAGATGTTAAATGTTCTAATAACAGACCTTTTTGTGACTGTAAATGTTGCTTAAATGTGCAATATTCGCTCTGTCATTAATGCTATTTTTATCTGATTTAACATGGATCATTTCTTTAATTAATCTTTTTTGGTAATTCGGTTTTCGGGCGATTATTTTTGTGTATTTAAAATTGAAATTGTGTTTTCTTTCCAACGCGTGTTTTGATAGTGCAGTGGCATTTATATTTTGATTTTTGATACTATATTCATGCTCGTATAACCCTTTCCTTAATGTATTGTTAATTTAATACACAGGTGTCCCACTGAACTGGGTCATTACATTTTTTTGAACTTCTAGTAGGAATTTGATTTTGAAACTTGCAGTGTGGTCATGGCCCACTGTGGTCTATTTAAGGAAAATATTTTCAACTTTATAGCACTTTCGGTATGCAGGGTGTTGGTATCAACTTTCTTATTTTAAATGAAATATTTGAAATTTTGTTGATTTTTTGACGTTTACACTGTTTCAAGTAAAATTAAATAGCTGACAAGGTATCAGATATTTAGTGGTTCTACTAATGTCGATGTAAGTACAAAGACGTAGGTAGAAAGTTTTATGGCAATAATGACCGAATCACATACAGGGTATTCGAAAACGCATCTCCAATGTGGATACCTTTAAACCAACAAAACTTTTTTATTTCAAATGGAACATGGTATTTTTTACTACAGCATTGAATGCAGCCTAAAATTTGACTAATTTCCAAGTTTCGAGCAAATAAAATATTTTTTTTCCTAAAATACACTCTGTATATTAATTTTTAGAATGATGCGTTATCTTTTTTTGCATTGTTTGGTTTCCATACCTGAGATATTTATCATTGGAAATTTTCCAATTATTAGCAAATTTTATGTAATGTTAATTATAAAATTTTAATAAGCCATAATTATTATGCGACAGCAAATTACATGTCAATATTTTTACCTGCTTATTAAAATGCATCGAAAATAAGTCAATTAAAAAAAAACTAAGAAACTATTCTGAAAGAACATTTATATTGGACATTTTCGAAGACTTTTAATACTTTGTTCCTGATTTAGGTTATCTGTCTATATCGCTTAATACCTAATTTAGTACAAAAAGCCAAGAGGCTGCATTGTGTTCGGAGACTCCGTGTCAAACGGCTTCCCTACAAGGAAAATACCTGTTCTAGTAAGTAACCAATATTTGAAATATTATGTGTATCTGCTTTAATTTCCATTTGTATTTTATTTTTTTTTGAGGTTTTTATTCATTGCAAGTAAGTGTAGGTATCTAATCATTGTTACATTCTTTATGAATGTAGAATACGTCTAAAATGTTATGTGTATATGTAACTTTCAAGGTTTTTTCTTTCGATTTACAATATTTTGCTTGTTAGAAGAAAATGTGTGTAGGAGTTGACAGCATTAGGACTTTCTATAAAAGATATAACTTGTTAATACTGCATAGGTTTATCACTGCGCAAATTGGTAAATTACCAACAATGGATATCACTTGTTTGTTAGCGCATCTCATGGCCTACTAATATCTAATAATTAATGTACTTTCTCTATGACTAAAAGGCATTACTAGTAGCAAGAAACTAGTGAACATTAGATATCTGAAACATAAGTATTTAGATAGGTTAGGCAAATAATGTGCAATGTTTTGTAGGCAAAAACTCATTTTATTTGGTTGAAATTTAGGCATATTTTTAGCAATTTTTTGCAAGAAATGCTAATACTTTAAAAACTATTGAGAATAGGTATACCAAACCCTAATATCAATCGATGTAGAATTTTGCGCTGCATTCAATGCTGTAGTAAAAAATACCATGTTCCATTTGAAAGAAAAAAGTTTAGTTAGCTTAAAGGTATCCACATTGGAGGCGCGTTTTTGAACACCCTGTATGTGATTCAGTAATTATTGCTATAACACCTTGTAGTTACGTCCTTGTATTTACATCGACTTTAGTAGAACCACTAAATATCTGCTATCTCATGAAATATTTGATTTTATTTGAAAGAGTGCAAATGTCAAAAAATACACGAAAATGAAAATATCTCAAAAACGGTCGAGTTTGGGGATAGGGAACCTTCAAATAAACTAGTTGCAAATGACTCGCCAAATTCATTAAACCGATAAAAATTATACTATTTCATTTAAAATAAGAAAGTTGATATCAACACCCTGTATATCGAAAGTGCTATAAAGTTGAAAATATTTTCCTTAAATAAATCATAGTAGGCCATGTCTGCACTGCAAGTTTCAAAATCAAATTTCTACTAGAAGTTCAAAAAAATCTAATGTCCCAGTTCGGTGGGACACCTGTATAACATGTGTTTGTTTATCTGCTTCTATATTTTGTTTTAATTTAGGAAATAGTTTTTTATTGTTATTATTCGGCTTATGTGCTACATTAATGTTATATTTATTTAGACATTTACTTAACTTTGCAGACAAAAATGGTGTGTGGGTTAATACTATACATATATGTTTTATTTTCATTATTCTTATAGACGTGTCTATATTTTGAATGTTTTTGCTTTCTTTATTTTGATGTTTTTTTAATATTTTTTGGATAGGTTTATTAGTAAATTCTATAGGATTTTATCTTATTTTTTTTTAATAAATTGCGTATCGTTTCTAAATTATTTATTGTACTAGGTTTACATTGAATCGATGTATTTTAGATAGATAATAATAATTATTTTAATTTATTACAAAGTGATTTTGATTATCGAAATGCATTTCCTTCTATCATCAGTGTAAGTTTGTCAAGGCTTTTGTTGTTTAAAAAATAAGGTGAAAAATATTTTCAAGAGCGTCACTATCTATTTATTCAAACAGATAGTTTGATATCGTTATGTTATATTAATCTTTAATTATTATGTTTTTACAGAAATAGGTTTTATATTAGGCCATTTACATTATTCACATCGGCCGTAATCTAAAGCAAATACACACGCATATCGTAAATAACGATGAACTTTGTAACAAATTATCAAGAGAATATTTAAACTTTAACATTGGCTAAGTTCAAGGCGATAAGAAAACCACCGGCCTCATTTTTCGTACAGAAAATCTGCGTGAAAATTAATCTCCAGGGTATCAATAAGACCAGTTTAAAAAGGACTTTCTACATTACATATTAGCATCTCGATTACTATTGCACATTATTTAATAGGCGAAGAACAGCAAAAGATAACGCGGTTATTACATACCGTCACAATATAAAGACAAAGAGAGGACAACGATTCTTGTAAAACTCCATTTATTCATTATCGTGGTATAACTTGACCATCGACTTTGTTATTATGCATGTACGTATACATTGTGCGCGGTTGTTTATTCTCATTAACGTTTGGAATACTTGAAACAGAGCGTACGTATATACAACAGCACTAAACTGTTATGCCAGCCCAATTTTCCTATTACGAGGCCCCCTTTTACCGGGACTTTTAATAATTGTAATTGACAGTTCCGATTGTTTTACTTGGACACGGCTGTTAGATCTAAAATGCCGTGCTGCGATATAAAGGAATGTTATGTATATTGTGTTTTTACTGCTTCTAGCCGCGCGGTGCCTCGCCGGGAGGAGCGATTCTGTGAATTAAATCTTTTCTGATTCTTGGTCAAGATCAACAGTTTGTTTTTATTTTTATTTAACTTAACCTTCTATTGGGCAACATATTTTAATTTCTTAAATAATTAAAATGTTTTTGGAATTGTAGTATATCATAAAAAAACACGCAGCATTTATAAATGCAGTCAGAAAAATACAGGATGATTCTCAATATATGTGACAAACTTTAAATGCTGATTCCTGGAGTTATTTTGTTCATAAAAGTTCATAAGAATATATGTCCAAAATCGCTTAGTTCTAAAGTTGTAAAATGTTTAATAGTAAGTTAACATAATTAATGTTTTTATTATAAATTAACAAAACAATTAGTAAAATAAAATAAACTTAAACTAACTGTTGAAAATGACCGCCCCCAACTGCAATACAAGCTTCTATCCCCCGTCGTATTGACTGGCGAGTCCGTTCTGAAATACCAGGGGTATTTGAAATTGTTTGAGAAGCTGCGATAATACGATTTGCCAGTTCATCCACATTTTCAATAGGAGTCGTTTAAACTAATGATTTAAGGTGATCCCAGAGAAAAAAGTCCAAAGAATTTAAGTCTGGAGACCGAGGAGGCCACTGTTGTGGACCTCGCCGTCCTATCCACCGATCTGGATATCTATTGTCTAAAAACTCGCGAGCAACTAAACTAAAACGGGCTGGAGCACCGTCATGCATAAAATACATTTGTAATCTTAATTGCATGGAACTTCTTCCAGCAGTAGTGGTAGCTCCTTTTCAAGAAAATTGCGGTATACCTGGCCATTTAACCACATCGGTAAAAAATGTGGACCTATCAAGTAATTTCCAACAATTCCGGCCCACACATTGACAGAAAATTGGTGTTGATGACGGGCATTCACTAGTTCGTGCGGATTTTCTTCGGCCCATATGTGATTATTATGAAAATTAATAATCGCGTTTCTAGAAAAAGTAGCCTCGTCGGTGAAGAATATTTGAGCCAAATAGTCAGAATTTTGTGCGATTTTGTGTTGCCGGCAAAAGTGCCTGCACCCGTTGAATGTGATATGGATACAACAGTTGATCTTTCAATATTCTTCAAACTGTGGCCTGACTATTCATTCATCATTCATTCAGGTTACGGTGGGCACTTGATATCCAGGCACTTGAGCTTGGTGCTCATTGTACCATCCCTATTGATTCTCTTATTTCCACTCGAGCAGCTTGGTGTTTTGGTATGGAGTTGACCTTCAGTCGACCTCCATTTCTTTGTACTTTCTTTATCTAACCAGGTCCAGATCTCCCTTCTTGCGGAATCCTTAGTAATCCCACATACGGGCTCTGGACCCATGAAGTGTCCCTTAGAGCCCTCCTTGGCTAGTTCATCAGCGATTACGTTGCCCTTTATATCCTCATGTCCCGGCACCCAAATTAGAGACACCCTGTTGTCTCGTACCAGTGCATTGAGGGATTGTTTGCAGTCCCTAACTAGTTTTGACCTAGTTACAGGGTTTGAGACTGCCTTAATGACAGCCTGGCTGTCAGTCATTATGTTAATTTTCCTCCTCATGCAGCCCCCTTTTGCAATCATTTCTGCACAGGCTGCAAGGGCGAATACCTCTGCCTGGAAGACCGTTGTATGTTTCCCCAGGCTTATGAATATCCTTTGATTACGACTGGGCCCCTGTCCCCTGGCTGGATTTGGATCCATCCGTGTACCAGTTTTCGTTAGCAGTGATCTCACTACGCGTCTGGTCTCTTTTCGGTATGGAGATTTTCACATTTTCAGTGAAGATAATTTCGGGTGTCATGCTGTCCGTGGGCATTTGTAGCAATGGCCCGTCCAGCAACATGCCCGTAGTATAAGTGTGTCCTCCCACCCTGAAGTTGGGATTGTGGCCTGACTAATGTTTAAAGCAAACGTAATTTTTCTGATGCTTGTAGTAGGATGTTTCTCAATTTCATTTAGTACCACTTCTTCAACTTGTGGAGTTTTCACTGTAGATGGGTGCCCGTTATCAGTCGTCCGTTTTTTTAAAATTTCCCATTTCACTAATTGTAAGACGTTGGTGAAGATGGGTAAATATTGAATGATGCGGGATGATACGGTTCGGGTATCATTCTTCATAAAGACGTCTAGCAGCACGCGAAATTCCATTGGCAAGACCGTAAACGAAATGCATATCCCACATCTCAGCATTTGTGTAATTCATTATAGAAAACAGAAACTGGCAATAAACTAAATGAATACTCTGACAACTATTGAGAAGTATTGAAATGACAAATAAACAATTCCCTCTCAACACAATAGTTTTTGAAGAACCAACTGTGATATTATATCGTTAGTCACAGTTCATAATTTATTATTAAACATTCAATAACTTTAAAACCAAACCGTTTTGGACATATACTTATATGAACTTTTTTGATCAAAATAACCTGAGGAATCAGCTCTAAAAGTTTTCGCATATATTGAGAATCACCCTGTATATTAAATATACAATATAAAATGCATTGGTTCAACCAAAAGAAAAAACGGTAAATTTAGAAACAATTTTCGCTTGAATGCGACGAAGAGGGCCTTTTTGTTTGAGCGAATATAAAGATTAATATGCTTAGTTATGTCCAAATTGAGTTAATGCTTAATGAAAAAGAATAACAAGTATAATACTCAATTCTACAGCAGGGGACACCAGGGGCGGCTCCCCTTAAGGAACCATGTAAAAATACGGAGAAATACACATAGAGGAAGCTCATCTTCCCCTATGCGTGCAAGATGAGAACAGTAAGCTTTAGAACACTACATCAGGATTGCAAATTGATATGCAAGGTTCTAAGTAGGCTTGTTGTAATCTTTAAACATTTACCTGCTGATGGATGTATTTACAATTTTTCAATGTTGTGAGAAAATTTTGAAAAGAAATTCGAAATGAGTTAAGAATAGGTTGTAACATAAATCTGGCTAATAGGTGAAAAAAATAGATTTTATTCTTAAAAAAATGCAGGAACAAAGTTAAAACTTTTTAAAGCGGAACTACTTAAAATAAAAAAAAAGTACAATAACGATAAAAATATTAAACTTAATCTTCACAATTGAGACAATACAAGACGAACTCATCCACATTATTCGCATACCCTCTATGTACCCAACTTCACCATCCATGCCATTGTATAAATATTTCTCCTTACAATACTAACATTGAGCGTCATCTTCCTCAACAGAAGAACTTGATTATTTTCTTGACGTTTTCTAAAAATCTATCTCTTTGCTTTCCTTACAAATTCGGCTTCTTGATCTCTTCTGTTTTCTTCTTTGTCATTTTTTTTCCTTTATCTCTCCCTCAGCACTTCTAGTTGCCTTAGGGATTCTCCAGACTTCTATGTTCTTGTAGCAGATTTTTATACGTAGTGCTTGTAAGGGTTGTTGTCTTTCCCTTGTTACGCTTTGATGAACCTGTACTTTATTCCTAACATGAGAAATAGGCATTATATCTATAATGGAGACTCCATTCACTCCAAACTGAAGCTATCATCAAGAGCCTGGAAACACAACCCCATGCCCTTTAGAAAAATAGATTAGGTTTATATTTCTAGTATACGTCCGTCCAGCAGCAGTAAAACCGGCGATTTCGTCGAAGCTCCTACTAGATCTACGAATATCTGAAATCAGGAATAGATGTTTGTTTGCATCCAACCGCTTCAATGACCTTCAGCCCCTTCTCTCGAAGAACAATTATTCATAAGTTATAGATTCATTCTGGCTCGTGGAAATACACGCATTGGAGGGTAAATAAGCTTCTGCTACACTAAAACAGACTTCAAAGGTAACAGTAGCTCTCTATTCTGCCGAAGTTAAGGCGCTTTGTTGTTGGTGCAATTGATACACCGGTCTTAGCACAATTCCAAATTTTGTCTGCGCTAAATTTATGTTTATCCAAAGCTTTGCCAAGCAAATCAAAAACTTGTTTTGCGGCTATTCTGCTAAAGCCCATGGCTCTTGGAGCTCTTGTCCTTTCGGGTTTTCTAATTGATAAGTACGGATCATATCTCACAAATCCTATCAGCCAATCTTTTCCTGCAATTTTTGCATTTCCTCAACAATGAACTTTTCCCAATTTTTCAGACCATCGATAAGCAAGGTTTCTCGAATCTTGAATTGCCAATCCAGAGAGACCCAATTACATTTTTTCAAATATGTAGCTAGCTATGTCTCCTCTTCTATGGAAAAAAAGTGTTTTTAGCCTAATGATTTTCTAGGTTGGAGAGGACGAGCAAGCTGACGCGCTTCTTCCACTTTTCTTTCCAGAATTTTTTGCGGTACCTCATACTCATTGTCTTCTCTTCTGTACACTGTTGAAAATTTAAACACTTTTTTGACTAATTTAATAGTCAGGAGAGGTCCACACTCTTTTCGTGTTATTTTGTCGACAACTATAGAAGTTTAAATTTGACGAGCAAAGATAGTCAAGTATTGTCTATTGCTAAGGGGTTATTTTGCCCAACTAACACGTGGAATTATAAAATACTTCTAGTCACATTTTATTTGACTAGACAAATTTACTAGCTGTTTAACTAAATGAATGCGACCTATTGGGTGTTTTAACACCATTTTCTAAACACAACGTCTTTTTAATATGCAACTCCTATTTCTTAGTGCTATAATATTCTCTCTTTAAGACGTTTTCTCAATTATAAATATGCAAAACCACTCATTCACCAGTTTTGGTTTTAACTAAACGTACCAATTTTAAATGGATTTTTTGCGAACCATTATAAAATTAAGTCAATGTTTATGCTATTTGGTTCAAGTCTAAACTAATTGCGTAAATAGATGTTCCCAATACATCTTTAAGATGTTGAAATTTTTTATGCCCACTGGAATTAACGTTTAATAACACGAGGTTACACTTTGCAAGTCAGTCACATTTGGTGGTTTGTTTGGATATGTTAATACGGAGAATCAAACACGAAAACAGATACACGTGCAATGCAGGTGGTGCGTATAATGCAATACTGTATTAGAATAGGTGGGGTTTCTGTATTTCTATCCGAGGGAAAAATTCTGATTGGTTGACGCTTCAGAATGTCTAGAAAAATAGTCAATCCTCATATCTAAACAAAGAATTCACACGAAATCCTAGTAATTTCTGTTCTATTAAATACGCGTAGCCAACTCGTCTGGCAAAGTTTGGGAAAATCAACACTAAAATATTTGACTAGCGCAAAATTAACGCCAACACCGTAATATTTTCAACAGTGTACTCACAACAACCCTGTTGCAAGTAATGAAACGATTTAATTCTATATTTAAATATCCAGCTATATCCAGTCAAAACGGACCAGACTGAAGAGTAAGATAGTGATGTCCCCATGTTGCCCCATACATAATAACATATTAAATATTTGAAATAAACAAATAACGCGTTATAGAAAATACATGCAATAAAGGTCAATTAATAAGCACAAAAAAGTGTAGTTGTAAATAATTATACTTCCGATACTGGCCATTGAACTCACCATCAAAACAATACGAAATTCTGGAAATTGCAAAGTTCACGCAGAAACAGCAATAACTTTGTTATTACGACTAGACTAGTAAAGTTTCCTACATTACAACAAACATAAAACAGCACTTGTCAATATTAGGTCTGCATATTCACAAGCGGCGAACTGGGGCCATGTCTGGATTGGCCCCGATTTTTTTTAGACGTTTGTAGGTTTCTGCGCCAAGCTACCGGAAGAGGGGGTGATCGCAGTATACGCAAAAATTAGTCAGTGCTTGGCATAGATAAACTATACTATAGATAAGTATGTTCCATATACTGTTTGAGGCCGTAATGAGACATCTACAGGTGTGTTATCAAAGCTTATTAAAAACCGCGCGCTTATTTAAACGGTATACTAAATAATGCTGCTAGTGAAAAAATTTAATGATCAGGATGGGAGTCTATATTGAACGCAGTTTCCCATACTATATGAGAAACTGCATTCAACATAGAGTCCCTGGTGATGATATTCGCCATCATCACATACAGTATCGTAAAAAGTTGTTTTCTGTATACTTTCAAGCCTACTAACCATGTGCTAATGGCCGTTTGCACCGACACGTTAAGTTTGGTTTAATTTTAAGTGAAGCTCAGAATATGACGTTCACTATATGCACGAGACATGAACTATCACCTTCAAAGTACCGCTTACCCCTTAAAATTAAACCAGGCTTAACATGGCGATGCAAATGGGGCTAAGACAAATGACATTAGACGATTAGATGCCACCGACAATAGACACAGAGGCACTTGGTAGCACAATGGCAGCACACAGTAAATATTGGGCAAACGTCGGTAAGATTGGCCTTCTTGCTTATCCACGGCGCCCACATTATGTCTCATTTGCCATCTTTTGATGTGTTATCGAAGTAAAAATTCGGTATCAGTTGCTGCCATTAAACATAACCACCCATGGTGCTTGGCACACTGGGGGAGGGATTTCCCACTATCATGGTAGGCAAGCGCGTGAGTCAGACGGCCGTCGAAGATCGTCTATTGAAAGTAGAAATGTATGTAGAGGGCCGTCGCATACGAGCTTCGGTTTAGCGACTTCCCCGCAATAAAAATTGGGTTCAAAAATATTTAATATTTATTAATTATAGTAATAAAGTCTATTATTCAAGGATGATATCGCAAATTAATAACTTTAAATGAACTTAGGGTAAAAATTATGAAAATGAAATAATAAATATAATAAGGGAGTATATAAATACATCATAATAGTGTTTTAAGTAAAAAAAAACAAGCATTTGCTTAGGTAAACAAACAGAAAATAAAAATTGTATTTCCCATTCTTTGTAAGAAATACGTCCGCTTATGCATAAAATATCCATTATATTTTACTCGACGATTTTCGCTTAAATAACTCATGTGCTCTGTGTTGTGTTATGTTTTCACAATATACAAAAACACCTAAAATGCCTAAACTAAACAAGTGTGACTCATGTACTTACGTGCAGTTTAAAAACTAAATATATGTAATTCTGAAGGAAATTTAATTTAAATTTATATTTAAGTATATTATATAAGTACATATTCCCAATAAGAACTTAATGTATTTTTCATTTTAAAATGTTTTCTAAATTTATCTACATTAATTTTTTTGTGTGGGTATTATTTTAGTTAGCAATAAACGAGGTAATAAATTACTGTCAGCTAAACTAAACTGATTCAAAAAACTTTGTAAAATTAATACAAAAAAAAAACGGGGTAGAGGGGAGGGGGAGTTGGGTGGAAATTGGTCCCACCTCAATATTGTCACGGGCCGCCACTGGTATACAAATATCTTTTAAGTCACATTTGTAAATATTGCATATACTCACGTACAATTCTAATATAAACAAATATTACTGGTAATACATTTCACAAATATTTTTTCATTCGATCGGCCCTGGATCTGAAATGTTGTCAAATATGACTTACGGGCAGCGCCAGGATGTGCTGGCCTCTATAAGCTGGTAGGAACAATATTGCCTCAAGTATTATTATGGCACTAAAGATGGCACCAGAAGCATAGTTTTCGCGTTCCTGATTAACGTGTTGCCTATTCCACCCCAAAGGCGAGAAACTGTAAACAAACATGTATGTAGATGAATAAATAAGATAAATCCCCATGTTTTGTAACTCGATTCGTATTTCCTAGTCTGCGGACTCTGTAAGGACATTGGTACTAGACCCGGGCTGCGTTCCGGGTCGCGCATAATGCATTGTATGCGTTTGATGTAACGATATATCGTTCCGATTTAACATGTATGCGTGCATAAAAAGTTTTGCCGCGAAATCAGTTTAGACCCTGACAGAGGCTAGAATGGAACATACAACGCATAGAAAAAAAAGTAATGCAGCCTATGCGTAGTATATGCACAACAAGTAAATCGGAACGCTCACAGTTTTCTGTCTTTCAATGCACGCATCGCATAAAATGTATGATTCGGAACGCAGCCCCGGTAAACGTGATGGTAAATGGTTATTTGTCATTTACTATAAGCATACTAACGCATTTTTTTTATTATTATTAATAGAAAAGAAACTGTAATCTTATCTGTATTGTATTGGTAACTTATATGAGATGAGTAATAAAAAAACGTAATTAAGTGTACACATCAGGTATTATCATTTTGGTTTTACTTACTATTTTATATTATCAAACACGTCGCCTAACATAATTACTAGTAAAAGCTAATTAGCATCGGACAGGATGATTATACTGCGCTATTGTGCATTATCTTACTAGGGTGGCTTCTATAATGACAAAATTTACATTACTTGTGTTATTAACAGTAGCTTTCAGCGTAACGCAAAATTACAATAGAAATTAAGTATTTTTACGATACAGTAACGTAACGACACAAAATAAAACAGGAAGTGTAAGGAATACATGAAATTATTAAAAAAAAAATTATGAGGAATACTTATAGTAATAATTTATAGTAGATGCTAACTTACATTTGTGTTAAAATATTAAACTCCTGTATTGGCAATGAATGATTTATTATTCATTATTATTATTACAAACATAGTGAATTTTTAAATGAAAACAAAAAATACTTAATTTGTATTGGAATTTTCATATTAATGTATTTGCAGTTATCAAATATTTTTACATTAAAAATAACACAATTGGGAACGGGAAATTTTAATTTGGAAGTGGCTAATAGCGTAATAATGAAACCAATAATAATAGTATTTTTGTGAAACAGTGCTTTCCATAGATGGAAAGTTGTATTATAGAATTTATCAAAATTGAACACTGGTTCTTATTTTCGCTAGACAACCAGGCTACCCCATGGCTACCCGAGCCACTTCACGCTTTTGGATATGTTTTGGACGTAAAAAGACCACAAGAACACTAGCGACATTTGGGTTCCACATCGAAAACTTTACTTTTTAGCGCATTACTTTCGCCGTCGTACCCTTGTTTACTTTCTTCACATAATTGCTATGCCATATTATTTTTTAATTTAGCCAAGTTTTGAGTTCATTTTTTTATCATAAAAAAACTGTTTTCTTTTAGAATATCTTATTAAATTTCTTATACACTTTTTACAAAAAGAAGTATATGCTTTATAAGGTCTTAATTTTTTCCGAAACCGACATGATCGTGAAGATAGGCAACCCAAATAACACTAGCTGACTGCCGTTTTTTAAGGTTATCAACGAGATCAGGAAAATTTTATATGTATATTAGTTGCAAATTTTATTTTTCTTCCAAGTTTTTAAATTGCCGCTGTTTCTGGGATTAAATGAAGACACAATATATAAAATATTTTAATTAATTTTTAATGTACCACAGGATTTAAAGGTTCAGCCTTTATACTTGACAAATTTAACCGATTATCTAAATCTTTCATCAACGAGTCCTATAACTGCTCTGAAAAATTCACAAACCACCATCTTGCATTCATTATTAAAATAGCATTATATCCTTACATATTATCTCCTCTTATAATATGTAATCCTAGCATTACTTGCTCTACACCTGTCGTAGTTGAATATACTCGTTCATGCGACTCATCCAAGATAATATTTATGGTTTGATCGAACCCCTTTAATGTGCCCTAAAAAACGAAAAAAGCGTAGCGGCAGGAATCAGAAATTAAATACAAAAATAAACTTACGATGAAATTTCTGCCATCGGATGTTATAATTGAAACAGTATCTGTATTGTTAGTTAAAGATTAAATTTGATGCATTTAGTGCAGATGTATGGCGAAAAGGATACGATTTACAAAGGTGTCTAAATCAGATGACATATCGGCTGAAAATCACTTATTAATTCTTACAAAAGAAGGAAAAATAATAAAATTTAAACAGTTAAGGTAAGGTTAGGTTTCGTTTTAAATCGTCTATTATCAGATTAGTCGCACATGTGTGGCAATCATGGAAATAAAAAAACACTAAACGATTATTACATTCGGTGCTAAAAATTTTGAAGCGCCTAATATTTCAAACACCGGTTAATTATGCACATACACAAACGGATCCGCCCAATTTTAAACTTCGTTAATTAGTTCCGGCGTTTTGATAAAATTTAACTTTTAAAGTACGTCACTCGCTCCCCTCATTTTTGTAGAGTTGTCTGACTTGTCTTGTGCCGGTGTAATAAAAAAAGCAAACTTAGGAAAAACATAATTGTGTGATTGTGTGTGACATCTGTCAAAATAGTTTCTAATATTTATCACATATTTATTTAAATTAGTACTAAATAAAATGAGTAGTTTGGTATGGGGCATCAAGAACGGAGATTTGGAACAAGTGAAGGATATTATCGAGAAAAAGGTAGGGTTCTCTGTAGCGAAATTTTGCTGTATAACCTCTAACAAGCGGCTAAAATGATGATTCATACGTTATTTTACCCGATTAGAACCAAATTTTTGCTTTTAGAGCGTCGATGTTAACACAGACATAGACGGGCGTCCACCTATATTATATGCAGCAGATTATGGGCAGGTCGATGTTATAGAATATTTAATAAGGGCAGGTGCGGATGTAAATGTGAGTGATGTTTCTAATTAAAAATTAATCTTTCACAGGTCATAACACTTTTTTTATTTGAGACTAATCTTTCGGTCTATTACTAGTAAATTTGTCTATATCTTCTCTGTATATGCTACTGTGTATACATATTTTTTTCATTTTCACAGGCAAAAGATAAACATGGTATCACAGCATTATTAGCAGCTATCTGGGAAGGTCACAAAGAATGTGTTAGATTACTATTAGAGAGTGTAAGTACTTTTTTTTTTTAGAAATAATAACTTCAAATTCCTAAGTGCTCAGTGCCCTATGTAGATGCACTTACGAGCCTAGATGAACAAGTACATTTAAAGGAAGCATTTATATTCTTAAGTAAGTTAAAACTTACTGCAACGAATTCAAATTATATTTATGAATTGTCCACTTTAACTGTAAGAAAGATTCACACTCCCCAGTAAGATTATATAGTTCATTTGTAAGTGAGTAACTCATGCAACCAAGCGGTCTTCTATTTATTCCTACAACACTAACAGCGACCAGTGGCTAACATTGGACAACACAATAAATTATATCTTAAAATTGTGCATTGTTAAAATCACTACTGAACTGAAATACTATATTTGCTTTGAATGGACAGCAAAATAAAACTAGAATGATTTGCATTAATCAGGACAACTCCTAAATCAAGTTATGGGTTATTGGCCAAATCATTAGTGATGAAGTTTTTTTAACTCCATAATGAGAAACATGTTACTTACTTTAGTAAAGGTATTTTATTTTTGATGAATTTTAAATTATTGATGGAAAATATGCATGTTAGGGTAAATACCCAAATTACAATGAGTTTATAATAAAAAAGAAATTGTGATGTGGACAAAATTCCTCATTACGAGCAAAAAATTTGAAAACTAATTTCAATTTTACTATCACCAACATTCTGGAGAATGAATAGCGACATAAAAGATTATTTTCGTTTCAATCCATTCAACCTTTGAACAGATATTGATAGATTAGCATTTAAAAAAAATCCTTACTAATCACATATTCCTAGATTTATAAGCAATCCGTTTTTGTGTTTTTTTTTCAACAGTTTTCGTATAACTTATTTGTGCAATCATACTATCTTACTTACTATCTTCTTTTGTTATTATTACAAATATAAATCACCCACTCTTGACAGTGGTTGACGGTTTAATGTTGTCATGCGTTCAATTTTATTTTGTAATCTATGTTATCAATACTAGGCTTTTCTATAGTATTACAAATACGGAAATTTAACTTTATTATTATTATTATTATTGTAAGTGTGTTATATTTATGTCAATTCATGATTTTGATAGAAAACCGATTTTTGGTACAATTGTTGTTGGGAAGTGGCTTTTATTGTCAAATATTTGTTTCTTTTTATCGTTTTTTATAAAAACGAAATTATCTCTGTTTACATAAAAATACTAAAATTACTTGTACATTTAAAATTTAAACAATGAAATATTGTAGACTGTTGTCATGCTGGTAGTGTTTTAAACCAAAACCATGAAAAGAAAATCTTCTAGCAGGCGAGTTTTATTTGCAAGAAATAAATTTGGTAGACTTAATTAAGGGTGGACAAAAATTGATGGCGGAAGTAAATGTTTCATTCCTGAGTTTCTTGAAAAATGAAATTATTTAATTATGTTTTCTGTTCGTCGTCTTAAGTCGCAGGAAGATATGCTATTGCTTAACTGCCGGAAAGGAAAAATCCAATGGCGGTAAACCTTTTTTAAAATGATATTCGTCAAGCGATTTTTTTTTCCTGCAGTTATAGAGCAACATATGTCTTTTTCAGTATGCCTATCATTAAATAGAGATTCATTTCATATAGTTCATTTATTATAACAGACGAGGTACTACGTGAGTCAGTTTGCTATGACGTCACGACCGTGTTGAAAATTTTCTGTTCGTCAAAATGTAAACAAACCGTTAGGTTATTTAACTGTCAAATACTTCTGACAGGTGAATAAACAAACTCTTAAAAATAACATTTACCGTTAATATTATTGATGATTCTTTTGGAAAATCAGGATTTAAAGTGTGTTAATCATGATAGCAGTGGAAAAAAAAAACAAAAAGCACAATGAGTACAATAAATTTAATCGGGACCATTATCGCTTAAAGTATTCACAGTAACGATTAGTATGCAAGTTTCTTCTCTATCCAAACCAGTCTCTCTGATTTACTACTTCTGAATTTCGTTTTCCAATATGTTGTACACCAAGTATGTCAAATTTCCAGACTAATTTAATTCAATCCGCTTTATACATCCTCCGATCTGCCATATTTCATCCATCGTTTCATAACAAACTCCCTTTTCTTTGAGGACAAATAATATCTACCACAACAATGTGTTTCAACCATAGAAATGTCTCTTTCTTTAAGAGCACTGTTCAAAATGTTTAATGTGTTATGTTAGTCTGAAAAATGTATGTGAAAGAACCACTTCTGTAAACAATATTTGTATATACTCACTGTTTTCGTACATGTCATAAATTGTGTTTGCAATACCACATTGACAATGAGTAGAATAATCAATTTTTACAACATTTATTTCGTATGCATTTTCGTTTTGGGTCAGTGGATGTAATTCCTTGTTTACTCATGTATGAAATTTTGCTTATGTTTGCAACATGAATGTTTAGAACACTCGTTACTCTCTAAAAACGAAATACTGTAAAGAATATGACATTAAAAATATATGTATATATATATATTTCTCGCACGAAAGTTAACGGGAGTAATGGCCCGTTGTTCTCGCGTTCTGCGTCGAAATACACGATTAACGAAGCCATTAACTCCTTCGATTGTTTACACAATGGTTTCGATATGGTTTAGTTGTAATAACTACTTATTTTAAATAAATATATACCAAGTATAAACGCAAATTCCCACACTTTGCTGCAAATGCGGAATATAACCTTGACAGTTGACAGCTATACTAAATTGGTGGAATATATTGGGAAATGTGAACAAGCATGCAATTTAAAAACAGTAGGCACCAAATGTATCTTAATTGAACATGAATAAGTTATATGTTAGTTGGTTATTTTAATAATATGGTATTGCATGGCCCGAATTTGCAAGTAATGACGTACCTCGTCTGTTATGGTAAATGAAGTATAGCTGACAACAACTGAAAAACGGAATCCCACATCAAAGACAGTTCTACGGCGGGATTTCAAAACACTCATTTAGTATATAGAAGATAATAAACAAAATATTTATGAAGAATACTAGTGCAGAAAACAATTTAAAACGAGACGTTGAAAAAATTAATAAAGTTCGCTTTACAGTTCGCAATTTTTTTTGCATGCAATACAAATAGCGCATGCGCATTCAATGAATTTCGATCAGCTGAGTGCAATTTTACTTGTATTGCACGTGCAATACACGGAATAGAGCATGCGCTATTTTATTAACTACAAAAAAAATTTATTGCGCGCAATAAAAAAATTGCGAACTGTAAAGCGGCCTTAACAGGAAAATTAGAAAAACAAATATTTGTTACATTTAACTGTATAGCGATTTGTTTTTCGTTGAGTCTCTTGTTTTTAATCAACTTAATTATTCCAATAAAGAAAATGATGTAAACTTGAATAAATAAGCAAATGTATACCAAATTGTAGACAAATAGTGCCTCCAATTTATTTTATGCTATTTCCTTTTTTAAGGTCACTTTTCCAGGAAATTCTCTACTTGCAGTATTAACCGGTTTAGAAATTAATATCTCAATTTCTTAATGATGCAATGATTATTACTAAAAAAAAAAGAAAACTTAAATAACTCAAAAAACGGCAACATGTAGAATCCAAAAATGATAAAAAATTATATCATTCTATTTAAAATAACAAAGTTGACGTCTATTTCCGGTCAACGGAAGTGACTAATTTTGGGTCTCTCTGTATTTCACATTTATAATCCACATCCAACAGCTAATGGGTGCCAAAATCTCAATAATATAAATAAGGTATATACAGTGAGGTCGTAAATGTCCCCCCCCCCCCCCCCCCCGCCTGATAACTTTTGAATGGTATGAGATAGAGCAATGAAACAAAAACCAAGTAAATTAGAAATAATTTGTGATTTTTTGCCTATATAGATACGCACATGGCTCTGATGTAAAAATAGAGGGAGGCTATCTTTAACTTTAAAATGGAAGTAATTTCATTTAAAAGCTCATTTGGAAGATATTTCCATTACTTTTATGGCAATGCAAACAGTTTGACGATTTTCGAATTTTTTACCAACTTATGCAAGATTAATAATTGGAGTACTTACGTTACTTTTTCGATAGCCCTCGTATTCGCTTTTTGGATATAGTGTACAGAAACCTGTAATTACAGTAATCTGTAACATAGACACCCACACACATGACACATACACTGACAGATAAGACACTTTTGCTAAATTTTGCAAAAACGTCATATTGTAAAATATGTCATATTTTACATCAATCGCTTCCTAAGTCACATAAACCACAATAACTATACGAGGGCTATAGAAAAAGTAACGTAACGGGGGGGGGGGGGAGACCATTTACGACCTCACTGTATTTGTGAAGGCCTAACTACATTTTATACTTGTAAAACATTAGCGTTTGTTCTTATTTCCGCATTATTCACCTGTAATTTAAAGCACATTTTTTTACAGTTGTCTTCATTTTCTCTTTTAGGGTGCTACTAAGGACGGCGTAGCTCCAGACGGCAAAAACTACATAGAATCGGCGGAGAGTAACGAAATAAAACAGCTACTTCTTGCTTAAGACAATTAACGAAAAACAATTTTACTGAATCAAAGTTAAATATTTCATTTCATACATAAATACATACATATATTTCTATGTAAAGTGGTACTAGAAATTTTCAAATATTCACGTGAAGTCCGAAAATTCTTTTCTGCGTTAATATAACTGCTATATTACAATTAACTACTAAAAAAAAAAAACATTACACGGAATTATTTACGTTAACACAAATTATCGGTAATTCAAATAAATTCTTCATGACTTTGAAAGTTGTTTTTTAACACCTATCGTGATATTTTGTTGTTATTATTATTTTTGGGAAAGTCTTTTATAATAATAATTTCTGCACGGCTTTTGTGAGATTAAATTGCAATGTCATCATGTGAAACTGAAATATTTGACTTTCTTTTTTATTTGCCGCAGATAACTTTAAAATTTAACTTATTTTTAGATTGCCAAGTACTATATTATAATTTTTATAAGTCTATTAATGTATTAGTAACGTTAGGGATACGAAATTTTGTTATGCATATTGTATTTTTAAATTAATAAACGATATTACGGTAGTTTTCACTTTGTTACGTAACATTTATACAGCTTTGTGTAAACTACGGGCGGCTCCTCTTAAAGAGCCATTCTAGGTAAGTCTCCCTCTTCGATTTCACATGCACCCAGGTACAATGCCCTCGAGTTGCACAGTGCTACGCAGTTTGAGAGGAGGTGGATGGATGTTTCATCCTGTTCCCCACAAAATCTGCATTCAGGATCTTTTTCCAATCCAAGCTTACTCAGGTGTCCTTTCAGTCTACAATGGCCTGAAAGTATTCCTGTTAATATGCGAACATTGTTCTTACTCGGGTTGATGCATTCTGTAAACCTCTTCTGGTTATAAGTTCCCAGAAGAATTTTACTTTGCCTCATTCCCTGGAGAATTTCCCAGTAACTGGATTTTCTCTGCTCCATTTCCATTTTTAGTTTCTTCAGAATTGTACTGCTACTTAACCCGCAAAAGGGTTCAGGCCCTACGAAAGGCATTCCAGCCCCTTTTTTGCGAGGTTATCCGTTATTTCGTTTCCTCCCTCCTGTGGTGACCCGGAAACCACAGGAGGGTTACTTATTTCTTTTGCCTAGCTCATTTAGTTTCCTAGGCATTCCCAGACCATCTTGGAGCTGATTTCATATGAGTTCAGCGCCTTGATGGCTGCTTGACTATCAGACACGATGATAATCTCCTGCTTCCGATAGTTCCTATCCATAATGAACTGAACACATCTTCCAATAGCGTGTATTTCCGGCTGAAATATACTTGGGCATTTTCCCAAGCTTTCGAAATATGTAGTTCTAGGCCCATATATTCCTATTCCAGTTCCTTCTGCCGTTTTGGAGCCATCAGTGTACCATTTGATGGCATTTCTATTCAAGTTCAAGATGGTGTTATGATCCCACTCGGTCCTGTTACTTAGCTTTATGGTGGAGGAGGTGGTCGCTGTATATGTAAAAATTACATTGAATCGGGGCCAGCCGTTTCGTGGCCCGCTGCCCCCTGGTTAATCGAGACCTCTCGTCAGTGCTCGGCACTGTGCGGGAAGAGCTTCCCACTATCACGGTAGCCAAGCGTGTTAATCAGACGCAGACGGGCCAGTCGCAAATGGACTTCGGTTAAGACACTTCCCCGCAATAAAAAATCTATTCAAGAATATTTAATATTTATTAATTGTATACAATACAATACAATCGATAGAATCCTAACACTAATATAAGTAAAATATAAGTAAACATTTAAATGTTAGCATATTTTAGGATTGAAAATCTAAATATTCCTGAATATTATAAAGGTTATGAGCGCTTAGATATTGCTTTAATTATAGTTGAACTCAGGAATACGGGTTGCAGTTTTTATAGTTTTTGGTAATTTATTATATAGCATGATTCCTTTATATTCAGCACTTAATTCGAAAGCTGTTGTATTGTGCAATGGTACACTCTTATTATCTCTGCCGCGCGTTGTCATGTTTTTGTAAATGTCTGAGTTCCTTTTAAAATTATGTTCATTATTTTTTAAAAACACTAATCCCTAGTAGCAAAATTTAAATTTTCCGCAATTATTTTTAGTAACTTCAACATTGAAACACGAAATTACCAATGATTTTGTATTAAATTACTAGTTATTTTGATGTCTTTCTGTTTAAGTCCATAAAAATAACTGTGGGAAATTTAAATTTTGCTACTAGGGAATATTTCATACATGCACAAGGAGGCTAATGGCAGAATACCAAGTTGTTCAAACGGTAAACGCCAAGAAACAAACGACGACACACCCAACATACAACGAATAATTTTTTTTTTTTGAAAGGGAAATACCTTTCTTGCACCAGCCGCTGCACCCCAAAAAATAAGTCCATACCGAAGACGAGACTTACACATACGCAAAATAAAATTGTCGGAGCCAACTTAGACTGACGGTGTTTCTCAAGCATCTAAGCCCGTAAAGTGCTGAAGTGAGTTTACTTATTAACATTTTGTAATGATCATGAAATTTTAAATTTTTATCCACTATCAGACCTAGAAATGTAATATTCTCTCTTTTAGGTATGGATCTACCATCACAAGGCACATATAAACTACACCCGCCCTCTCTGACTGTTAGCGAGAATGTTAAAATGCTTGTCTTGTCACCGTTCAATACTAGGTCGTTATCACTACACCAGTAACATATGTCATTCACTAATTTTGCGGCTAAGCGTGAAGCGTTTTCAGTTGATGACTTTAGTATGCAACTAGTATCGTCAGCATATTGTGCCAACGTACAGTTAGATAACGTTTGCCCTAAATCATTAACATATATAATGAAAAGAGTTGAGCCTAGTATTGAACCCTGAGAAAGCCACAATCTCAATTTATGACCGAATAGTGGTGACTCCTGGTTACATTTGTGCTATCTCTCCCATTAACATTTACTACTGCTTTTGTATTATCTAAAAATGAATGAAATAGATCATAAGCAACACCGTAGATCCCAAATGATTTTAATTTTTCTAGTAGTAACGAATGATTTACGATATCGAAAGCTTTTGATAGGTCAAAGAAAACACCAGTAACCAGACCCTCCTATCCAAACCCTCATAAACACTTTTTAACGCATGCTCTATCGCACAGGACGTATTCTCTCCACCAACAAAACCGAACTGTGAAGGCGAGATTAAATTATTCTTCATTAAATAATCGGCTAACCTTTTGTTGATAATTTTCTCAAATACTTTCGAAAATGCTGATGGCAAGAGATATAGGCCTATAACTTCTTGGGTCGTGTTTGTTATCTTTTTTTATAAATAGGAATGATTTTGTTAAGTTTTAATCGATCTGGATACACGCCCTCACTCAAAGACGGGTTTATTAAATATGTTAGCGGCTGCAGTAAATTGTCGCAGAGAAGATCCAATAAAAATAAGCAAGGTACATCATCGTAACCAGTCGAATGTTTCTTCGATACTTCTTTGATTATCTGCTCTATTTCTAAACAATCTGTTGGTAATAGAAATAGGTTGTGATTCGTGGCGCCGCACAGTGGTCCCAAATCCCGAAAAACTGGCCAAAATATGAAGCTATTATTTGATTCTAGCGAAACTCGGTATATGAGGGGTTTTCAAGTCGCTTATTACCAATATGAAGGCAATTTTTGGGAAAAACAAAATGGCGGATCCAAAATGGCGGACTACTTAATACAAAATCGTATTTATATTTATGAGACTCGGTATATGAGGATTTTTCAAGTCGCTGATTACCAATGTGAAGGCAATTTTTGGAAAAACAAAATGGCGTATTCAAAATGTCGAACTTACTTAATGTAAAACTGTATTTATATTCACGAAACTCGGTATATGAGGGTTTTCCAAGTCGCTTATTACCAATATGAAGGCTATTTCTGGAGAAAAAATGGCGGACTACTTAACACAAAACTGCATTTATATTCATGAAACTCGGTATATGGTGGGATTTCAAGTCGCTGATTACCAATATGAAGGCTATTTTTGGAAAAAAAAAAACAAAATGGGGGATCCAAAATGTCGGACTCCTTAGTACAAAACTGCATTTATATTCATAAAACTCGGTATATGATGATTTTCTAAGGCACTTATTACGAATACGTATTTAAACTGAGCACTTAGTGAAATAACGAGTAACATATAAACAGTAAACAAAATTTTTATTTATTTTTATTTTAAGTCTGTCAAAAGTCAATTTTTCTCATTTAACGAAAATTTTATAGCGTTCTGGCATTTTTTATTTATGGTTTTTTCATGGTTGATGGTAACAGACACAGCAATTGACAATAGGCGCATTCAGCAAAGGAGTGTGTTACACTATCGCAATTTGCGGAACATCGTCGATAGTTGGAGCACATCGCATTTCTGCTGTATACATTGATACTTGAAATGACAAAGTTATGTTAAAATAATCCAGAAATAACTGTCAGAAATAGAAAATAATCTACCACAAATATTACCAATTATTTCTATATTCCTAAGTACACATATTATATATATAATTTACCACATACGTATGTCATGTAGCGCAAGGACCGCAACAAAATATGGCCGCCTACTCCTGTATACTGTTTTTGATGTTCATGTTCATTGTGATTCATTCGTTGTAACGGTAGATATTTTTACATTTTCCCTTCAAACAACATATTTTCACTTGATTTCTGGCATCATTACACAAAACAACACACAGCCAACTACTTAATATGTTTTAGAGAAATATTCAATCAACAGCCTACAATTTGTTTCGAGGCAAGATCCATCAAGACTTTTTACTTTTTGCCTTTTTTCTAACGACTTTTCTAAAATTAATTTTCTAAATTATGTCAATAAGATTAACAACTGATTTATTGGCATGTTGTGAACATTAATTTTGACCAACAGATTATTGTTGTATTCATCTTCAAGAAAAGAATCCATTTTATAGAATTGAAAAATGTTAACCGATAAACTTTTCAGCGTGTTTGGAAAAACGTACTTACACTTGTGCTTCACGATTTCAGCAGTGATTAGCTCGATCGTTACAAAGAAAGTAAATTTTACAAACAGGTGTAATGCATGGCTTGCTCTAATGTTGGCAGTACATACTATATGTACTTCTATAGCTATTCCGATGGTTAAAAGTTTCTACATAAGAACTTTTTTTTTTCGACCTTTGGCCAGCTTTTCGGAATTTGGGACCACTGTGCGCGGGTTACAATCAAGTCACTGTGAATATACGAAGGTTTTATTATTTTAAATTGTTCTTTAAAAATTTCGGGGATACTAATTGGGTCCCTTACCATATTTCCAGATCTATCCAGGGCTGGGACTCTGTGTACAATAGAATTCTATTATCGTTTTCTATAGTAGTATTCTACGTTTGAAGTCGACAATATGGTGAATTGGTACTCTGTGTACCTATAAATAGTGCAATGAATTTAGGAATAGAAATATAATTGAAAACCCAACCGTTTAGAAATTATTGCCGTGACGTCCTAGTAATTTTTATGAAAAAGACAAGAAGTTGTTTGACTGCGAAAAATATTTGTATATTTTATTCGCTAATCTTTATTTATTGATTTATAAATGTTCCCAATACATTAATTATGGGTGTGGATGAAGAAGAAGCCTAAGAAGAAATGCGCATCTTAATATAAAATGACGCATAAAAAGCGATCCGTTTATACATTCCATACATTTCACACCTCTTTTAAACTCAAACAAGTAAGCTGTGAAGTAAGCCATCAACTAGTAAATGCTATCCTTTTCTAAACGATCTATCTATCCTTCAAAGCGAGGTGTGTGGACGTATCGTATTTAGGCGACAATATGGCGGCATATAGAAATCGACTATTGCCACATAGAGTACAAATGGTGTAGAAATGAAGCGATAAATAGAATTCTATTGTACACAGAGTCCCACCCCAGAACTGTAAAACTCTGGCGATTTTTTTTCGTAGCTTTAGTTAATTTATTTATGATAGTCCAGGACGTTTTTGTTTTATTTTGGGAATTTGAAATCATGTTAATCATCAAAAACAAAATGTTGTTTTTGTTTGATAAACCAACTTTGCGTATTCTTCTTTATAGTTCTGGTATAAACCCAAGATTTGTGGATTATGACTAGTTTTATACATGTCGTGTAGCATTTGTACATATTCACTAAGATTTCTAAGTTCTTCATTATACCAGGTTTTGTCAATTTGTGAATTAATTAAATATCTTTTTAAAGGGAAATGTAAGTTAAAATGATAAAATATTTGATAAAAGATTTCGAATGCTTCGTTACAACCACATTATTAGCATATATAGCTATCACGAGTGTTTTAAGTAAAAAAAAACAAGCCATTTGCTTAGGTAAACAGACAAAGAAAATGAAAATTGTGTTTTCCTATCTTTGTAAGAAATACGTGGGGTTGGGCATAAAATATCCATTATGTTTTACTCGATGATCTTCGCTTAAATAACTCATGTACTCTGTGTTGTGTTGTTTTCGTCGATATAAAATCACGAAAACACCTGAATAATGTTGCATTAGTTAGGTAGGGAAATGTAAATAAGTGACTCATATGTGTACGCGCAGTTTAAAGACTAAATATATTCAAGTTTGAAGGAAATACGTTAGTATTTATATTTAAGTAGATAAGTATTCCCGATAAGAATTTAATGTATTTTTAATTTCAAAATGTCTTCTAAATTTACCTACATTAAATTTATTGTGTGGGTATTATTTTAGTTAGCAATAAACGAGGTAATAAATTACTGCCAGCAGAACTAAACTGATTCAAAATGTTGTAAAATTAATTCCAAAATTCCGTTTTTGTTATTATTATATGTATTTTAAGTTTAAAAATCAAAATTTCTTCCAGCGTCATCTAGGAATCTTAGCCACTGACGTCATTCTATCCCTTAAAGTGTCAGTAATTGAGACTTCTACTTTACAACTTCATTCTGACGCTAATAAAATAATTTTCATTAAAATATCGACTTTTAATTTTTAAACTTTCAAAGGAAATAAAATAAATAAATTGGAAAAAAAATTATCCGATTTTAAAAAATAATAAATATTGCTAATAACAAGACCTTTTCAAAGACGTATCACTCAACGCCGCTTTCTATTTGAACTTTCCAATATGATTTGCACCCTCGATTAAGGGTTGAAACTACACTGAGAAAAATGGGTTAAGTAAAGTGTTTACTAGATAAAAAAATATTTACAATAGATAAAGTTTTACTTAGAACTATTCTCGTTAATTAATACCTGCAACTAAACCCAGTTTCCTGAATGCAAGTTGTTACTGTAAATATTGCTTTTATTAACGGCTATTACACAGCGTACCTGACAAGTTTGTGGTAAGTAAAGTATTACTTAGGACTACAGCACATGGTTAGTAGAAGTAACAACAATGCTGATCGCTATTAAACTTATGTATTTTCTTAAATATGTAACAACTTGCCACAACTATATTTATTTGAGTTTTGCTGCCCGTGATTATTTTTATTCCTGATTGGCTAATGCGCCGGAGTAGTGAAACAGTCCTGAGACGGCTACGCGCGCAGGCGCGGGCTAGCGTCAAGTAGGAGTTACGGACGTGGGAAAACGTCGTCGAAAAAGGGTGGCCAAGGAGTACGACCATTGTAGGCCAGTTGGAACGCAAATATATAAAAAATACCGGGCGGGTTAACTCAAAGCCCCATCCGTATAAAGAATTCCAGCGAAAGAAGAAGTACCGAGCCTATAAGCAATCGGATGTTTCAAGATTGCAGTTTTAAACCACGTGGTGGGATATTTGAATTCCCCATCATTGTGATATCTGCGCTCGCTGGTGAAGTTAAAGTGTGGATGCCGTCGCTAGCTGAGTGACAATCCAAGTGCCACCTGTACTTAGGGATATCCCAACGAAGTAGCCGTTTTCGAGGCGATCACCGGGCATAACCGCCACGTACGCCGACAGAGGATCAACTCGCCGAGACAACGCCCAATGCAAAGAACCAACAGAAACCGCAAGTTTACCGCCTAGGTATATTATTTCTCTTTGTTTGTTATTAGTTGTAACTTCAAAGCCATATTTCTCTTTGTCCTTTGTTTAGATTTCAATAATTTCAATAACTAAATAACGTTTCAAGAGGCCCCCATTTACCTTATCTTTTATTATTGCTTTGTTCATTTTTTCATTATTAAGGAATATATTTTATGAGTCATTACGTTGTAAATTGTTTAAAAAAAAACTGTTGTTAAAGTGAAACCAATATCTTTCATTCATATCAGGTAGTCAGTGTGTTTGTCCTATACAAAATAAAACTATTACTAATATAATACTGCTCTTTTTTCTTAATTAATAATTATTATGTACCATCTTTAGCAAAATAAATGCGAATTTAATCTTCAATTATTAATGCAATCGAAGTTACAGCACACTGAATAGTAATTAAAAATTATTTGCAAACAATTTTGAATTACGCATTGCTCGATACGCAGTACCTATAGTTGCGGTTGCATAAATAATCGAAGATTTGCGGAACTTTTTTTTTTTGTACTTTATCAGTTATTCACACAAAGTACACAGTTAGCTACTTAATAAATATTCACTAAACTTCCTCGTTTCCTACACTACCTATAGTTGAACAACAAATTTAAGGTAAGTATATTGTATATTATAGCAAACCATTACCTTCTATATATCAGGTATTTAGTGAACGTGCATTAATGATACCCTTTCCTTATCACAAGTAATCTAAATAGCTTGTATTAATTATGAAGGTGTGATAGCAGTTATAGAATAGTTCACTCACAGCCAATACACCTATTACTTGACAATGGCAAATCTTTGCTTACCCCAACTATATATATTCTTTGGCTTAACTACTTCAGTTTAATTATCATAAGTAACTTGATAAGTTACCGGTACGAAGCAGACTGTAAGTAACTTAGATTGCGTGTTGTTAGTATCAGTGTTTAGGATCTCTTTTTTACTAGTGCTAAGTAATCTGTGCTTTTATCCCCTATCCAGCTGATTTTTTACTTACGACAATTGTATTTTTATTAATGATTATTAATTTTTTTTCTCAGTGTACGGGTTCACAGATATATATAAAATTTGACCCCTCGTAAATCGAAATTGACCAGTTTTCTGTTAAATTCAATTAAAGGTGTTTTAAAAATTATTCTAGGTGGCTAATTTTGAAACGAAACCCACGATTTTATAACTCATCATCGTATCGTAAATCTAAGTACCTAGGCTAATCATACTCAAATAAGTGTCAAATGCTTTCGCCTAGTCTAGTAAAGCGTCATATTTGACAGCCCAATAAGATAAGGAAATAATAATGGCTTTGTTAAAATTCCTAATCGTAATTTTCCTAGGTTTTGCCTTTGTTGAAATTGCAGTCTCTGAAAAAGGATCCAACATAGGAACAGTGCTTTTCGCACCGTCTGATGCGAATAGGGACTGTTGGTCTGCCGACAGTTTAGCCTTGTTGACGGCCAGGATGGTGTTAGAAGGCATTTTACCGAGCAGACATTCGTTGAACGTAAACGACGAGAATATCATCAATGACGTCATCGAATATTTTCGTTTGATTTTGGAAGTGGTCCGGAAGAACACCACCGGAAGGATTAAGCATATCATGTTGATGGCACTGACAGACACATTAGGTAAAAACGATGGCAGGATTAGTGGTGGACGATTCGAATACAAAAGGATTCGGTAACTCTAAACGAATAGATACGCATTCGATTTTTATGATGAAGGAAGTTCTTTTTACTTAACGAATTCAAAATCGTTTTTTAAGAATCGAATCGCTCATACCGACTATAGCCGTAAATCAAGAAAATCGAATAGTACAATACATAAGTACAGTAGCGGCTCTTCTTTGCTTTGCTCCTCCTTGCAAATTACAAATTAATCATCAAAAAGCTTTTATTTTCTGTAAAAAAATACCGATCAATACACGTGCACACACACATTTAAGTACAGAACGAAAGTTACAATTCTCATGATTTGATACGACGAAATACGCTTTGTATTTATTTATGCACATAAGCGGCCAGCGAGGAGCCACGTCTAGATTGGCACCGATTTCAGACATTGGTGGTTTCCGCCGAGAGCTAGCGGAAGAAGGAGTGGTCGGAATACACGGCAAAAATTACATTGAAGTGAGGCCAGCCGCATCTTGATCCACTGTCCGTTGGTTGATCGAGTAACGCAATAATTAGTCATGATGCATTCTTAGCGCGTCATCAGTATAGGAAAGACGCTAGTGAGTGCCAAGTCAACAACCTCGCGTGCAGTCGTTATTGTTTATTGTTTTTTTTTCCTGTGTTGTGCCGTGTATGCGTGTGTGTTTCTTGTTTTATGTTACAATGAACAGCATCCGTAACGTATTAAATAAAGCATTTTCTTTGTATTTCCTAGAGGAAAAACTCGAAATAAAACAACTAGAATGGCCGCTACCGGTTTTAGACATTTCAGAAATTCACAATGTTTGTGCGTCTGCTTCTAAAATACGGACAAGAAAATTTAATAGAAGCATTTACTTAAAAAAATGCAGTGGCGGCTGGTACTAAAGGGCACAAGGACACGTGCCCACCCAACCACCAAGATAAACACAGAAAGAAATTCGCATGTAATTCAGTGCATTATTTTATTTTATTATTTTTACGTATTTTTATAACGATGGTATCAAAGTTTCCTTCCGCACCGCAGACGGTAGCGCATATGCGAACGCTATGCGAAGCGAACTATGTTCTGAGGCACTCTTTCCGGTGTACCTATTTTGAGTATGAATCGGACGGCTTCGTTTATTTTCGCTAGATGCGCTTATACGGTCTCTTTGGGGCACGCAATGCCGTGTCTCCAGTTAACGTCTTGCATTCGTTGCGACTGCATCGTTTTCAACGCGTACCGCAAGGCTTGAAGTGACGTTTATTATTAATGATGGAAGATAATTGAGTGCAAAATCTTTAAGAAAATTCGCTCTCATTTGAGGAAAAACTTTTAATTAAGGAGAAGGGAAGGCTATTCCTGATCTTCAAATAAACTACACTTCCAGAAGTAAAACTCGAACTTACAATAGAATATTTAATAAAAATATGAGTGGATGTGCGGATGTTCACTAACAAGTAAACTATTTTGTTTTACCTGCTTAATTTTTAAGAAATGCATGCGTGGATTTTAATGTTTAATTTTTAATTTTAATGTTCTAGGCAAAGTGAACATACGTGAATAGTTAGACAGTGCTTATTTGCGACATAAAATTAAGTACAACGAAAAAGTGGAAAAAATCGTCATATTTTGCGTCGGTTAATTATGTGTATCAAAAATGTGAAATCTTATCCTATGTTGGACAGCGTAAAATTGAAAAGTGAATTTTCAGTAATTTATGAGCGCGATGACATGTGGTGTTTTGCCACTTTTAGTGTTCATAACAGACAACAACCTAAAAAAAGTTTTGACAGAAACATACAAACTGTTGGATGTTAAAACGTAATTGCTTTAGGCTCAATTCACATATGGCGTTTTTAAAATGCACGTTTCTGCGTTGCGGTTGGCGTTTTATAATCCTCCCAATTCACACGTACTGCGTTACGGCGCAAACTGCAATCAAAGTACATATGGAAAATATCGGATCTGTCTTCGTCACTTTAGCAACCATCTCCGTCGCCCTTACTAGTTCAAGATATTACTGACCGCAAATCGTCGGCGCAATGTATGAATTGCCGTATCTATTTGTATGTGCCGTCCTCATTTTTAAGCCGTTGCGTTTGACGGCTTAAAAATGACGGCGAGTGTTTGCATCGCCGACGCAACCGACATGTGTGAATTGCCACATTTAACCCTTAGATACTCAAGCTTCGCAAATCAACGTAAAGACCCAAGCGGGGTCATCAGGATCCCCCTTTGGTTTTTGCGAATTTCGAAGCCCGAGGTGTTGCAAAACCGTACAAAATATTCAATAACTTTAGAATAACAATAATTAGACCTATATTAAAGATGTTTATTAAAAACGCAATATTTTAAAATAATTCGCACAAATAAAAATTTAACAAAATTAAAAATTTAACTTCAACTCTGAACAAAAAGTTTAATAACGAAAATATATGTTTAGATTAATGATTCCTTCATGGCACAAAAAAAAGCAAAGGACTTTAGTAGTTTTCCTACGATGGGCTTCACAACAAATTTTGTGCAAATATCACAAGACACTTTGCTTTTCGTATCTTCTTTTCGAGAACATTTATAACATCTAGCACGTTTTCTGGGTTCGACGGCCTTGTTTTTGAGAGGGGGAGATAATTCAATTCCGCAATCAGTTAGAGCCGTTTTGACATGTCTGTGAAGATTATCATTAGCACGACGCTCCATTTTTTTTTTGCTAAGTCGTTAGCAAGCTTAAAGAGAAACATGCGTCGACGACAAGAGCTCTGTCTTTTCCATTCTGAATGTTTCTCAATGTAGATAATAAAAGAGTTCCTGGAGCTTATATCTATAATGTTCATAAAGAGCCTAAAGGGCCAGCGTGCGGTTCTTCTAGCACATGTGTATTCTCTCACCAATTTATCGGCATTGTCGACGGCATCCTTTGTGGCATTGTAGTCCAATATCATCAAGGGTTTCTCATTTTCTTCTACTGAAATGCTTTTATCATGATGTTGAGATGATAACAAATGAACCATTTTACCTTTCTTCGGTATATAAGAGACTATCGACAAGTCATTAGTGAATGCAAATTTTGAGGAGTGTTCTGGAAGAGTGCTTACTTTCAATTCATTAGGGGTATGCTGTTTATTCTCCCGAACTGTTCCAAGCAATGTAAGTTTTTTAGTGAGTAAAAAGTTGACTAGATCCACGTTAGTGAAAAAGTTGTCTGTTGTAACTCCTCGTCCTGAATTATAGTAGGGCTCAACCAAATCGGTTACTACACGATATCCTTGATTTTGTTCCCTAGCATTACCAGGTAGTCTACCAATGTAGACTTGCAAATTACAAAGGAAAGACGTTCTAACATCAGCAGCCGCCCAAATTTTGATATCGTATCTGGCAGGAATTGATTTTATGTACTGCCTGAATGGGCATCGTCCCCTGAAGGTAACCAACTGCTCATCGACTGTTCTATGTTCAGATGGTTCAAACGCTCTTCTGCAATGTTCAATAAACATGTCCCATACGTCGCTAATCGCCGCTAGTTTGTCCGTTTCCTTTCTTTCAGGTCTGGTCAGTTTATCGTCAAATCTCAAGAAAACTGAAAGTTCTATAAATCTATTTCGCGACATTGCAGCACAAAAAAAAGAGCGGCGTATAATGGGATCAGTGGTCCACATTTCTCTTGTCGATTCCCTTCTGCATCTCAGAGCACACGCTTTTATAAGAATACCTAGAAAACAGTCTAACTCGACATGACCCAGTGGTTTCCATTTTTTTTTTTTTTTGATTCTGGATGCTGATCAACCCACAAAGTGTAATATCTTTCTGCTTCCTCGTTCGTATGAAGACAAATTATATCCTTGATTTTCGTAGTTTTAAATAAATTAAAAATTTCCACAAAAGAGTCGGCAGTGCTACTGTAAGTTGTAAGACCACGCGAATATTCAAAATATTTCTCGCAAGACGCTTAGAGCTCCGTCCAGGACTACTAGTCTACTTCATACCTGATTTTGCTGTATATTCAGTTTCTTCTTGGTCCTCGTTTTCACATTCGGTAACTTCTTGACCATTATCAACTGGCTCGACATCGTCTTCTTCCTCAGAATTTACTTCCACATTGTCATCTTCTGACTCTGACATATTTTCTTGCAAATCTAGCTCCTCTTCGCTACTGCTGTCATCATCTAAATCATTTTCATAGTCTAATTCCCCCTCAGATTCCGAGAGATCACCAAATCTTGAAGCTATTTCTGCAAGTTCTGTCGCGGTTAAAATCTTTTTCCTATTTGGACGGCTCATTTTCGATTATAAGCTGCAAATTTGCAAGATCGTTAGAATTTACATAAATACCCAAGGGTAGTTTGGAGCCCACTTACCTAAAATGTATAAATATTATACAGAGGTGGAAAAAGTTGCAAACCAATTGCACTAAACATAACCTCAAACGTCATTTGACAAATAGCTGTAAGCTTGCTTGCCTACTCAACGCCAAAACAAAGTCACAGCAAAATTTTTAAAAGTGGGGGAGCCAAGTTACCCAGCTTGGGTATCTAAAGGTTAAATACGTGGGTTGTGCTTGCTAGCCGTACTGCAACGCAAAAACGTTGTATGTGAATTGAGCCTTAGACTTTCCTAGCGTGATAATGAGAGACAGCCTTCCCTTACATTGCTGAGTACTGGCGTATACTGATGACGCGTTTAGGAATGTATGTGCTACCGCGTGAGTCGATCAACCAACGTGTAGCGACCCCCCTTCTTCCGCTAGCTCCCCGCGAAGACCAACAAACCGTCTAAAATCGCAGCCGATCTGTATGTGGCTCTCCGCTCGCCGCTTGTTTGCATAAATAAATACAAATTTCTTGTATTTTAATCATTTAGTCTTATGAATATCGCGTAAGAAACTTCTTAATTTTATCTTTATTATGCTTTACCCGGTTGACTTTAGAAAATTTAAGTTTACCTTTTGATATCACTTTTAAAAAAGTCATTTCAATATTTTAACATAATTAATAATGTAATATTATGTGTAATAATAACTCTGGATACATGTTTTGTTAATTGTTAATTGTAATCACGGATTGGCTCTGAAGATGGTAATATACCGATACCGGTAAGCTGAAAATAAAAGGTTTTAGAATTGAGAAATAAACCACTGGGTTATTTTTTACCTTATTATTATCACCTCAATCTGGACTTGAATTTGAATATAATAAATATCTTCACTTTTAACCTAGTGGAAAGATTTCCTCAAACGTATTTAATCTTAAAAAAATTTAATAGTATGTATTTGACTCCTCAAACTTAATATTTATATCATTTCACTGATTATAGCTTTTGTCAAATTTCTCGTATTTCTTGAAAACACTTATCAATATTATTTATTTTTTGTAAGTATTTAGTGTGATTTATTAAAATATATTTAGAATGCATTTTTTATCTTAGTTTTCGAACGATCTGCCTTTTACATCTGAGATAGTTTAATTTGTAACATTATAAAGTCAAAGATACTTTTTAGTATGTCAGTTACTTTTTAATATTAATTTAAGATGCTTTTTAGTACCTGAGTCAGCGGCAGCTGGTGCATGACTTATGGACTGGAGGCTATGACATGATCCAAGTTTGTCGTATAATATCGTCTGGAAGATACTTATGTTAAGAAGTTATACGAAGAAATTCGATCTACAGCGTAGCCTCCTCGATGACGCATGCACGAGCCGCCAAAGATCTGAGTTACTTTTTAATATATAAGATATATTTTAGTATCTTAGATGCTGCTTTAAGTTACTTTTCTAAGTATCTTGTATCTTAAAGTACGTCAGAAAAATCGATTGCGTATTCGTTTAGTTACCGATTCTTTTTATCGTCTACCATCATTTTCAAGAATTCAACAACCAATTCTCCTACGCAGGTGGCTACATGAAACATTTCTTCTTACCTATCGCTAAATACGCTTACTACGCTGGAAATGTTAATTATAACAGCGTGGTCAAGATCCACCAGCTGTATGACGAACTTAAGAATTACCTCAGGACAAACGGAGCGGGTTGGTCCAAGCCCCCTCCTGATATCGGGAAAAATATAGTGGCACAACCTATACAAATGCAACCGCCGGAAAATAGTAAAGAAGATTGCTGCAAAGGTTTAATTTACAGCAACAAAGGTATATTTCTTCACCTAGACACGTCGCCAAATCACGCTAAAACGCCTTGTTGCAACATTTAAGAAAACGTGAAGCGGGGAACCTCAGGGAAGAATCTTGTGATTGCCATGCCATATTTCGATTCGAAAACCAGGCCTTCGTCTATCGCCATTCCCTTCAAAGCGTATTCTCTACGCAACATAGAGTCCAAGAGCGCTGCGTACATTTTGGTCAAGTTCTACGTAGCTGGCACTAAATGTTTGACGACAAAAGATGTCGATCCTAATAGTATACAGGATTTTAATACCAATTTGTTTGGCTTCATCATGAATAAGGTGGTTCCTCACTTGTGCGATGAGAGATTTTACGCTGCTTTCGGTGGAGTCTTGCGCATAATAGAGACCATGAAAGCTGCAGGTATTTTGAATGTATTGTTTTTATCTCATATTTAAACTATACACTTTATGAAAAGGCAAATAATTACAAATCATCCTAAATCTTGTGCTTCACCTGAAGGTATTACACGAGCTATCTGTTCTAAGTACTACATGGATTCCATAACAATCAAACTGTTCCTACTCTAAATCAAATAATTTCCCTATGATTATTAATAATCATAGGGAATACATAATACAGTAGACTGACAATTATGTGAATACTGCTTTATGTGAAACGCTTGAATATGTGAACAACCAAAAATGTGATTAGTTCACACAATCACGAGTCTACTGTAAATCGGTTAGCTACGAGTTATTATATTTGCGGTCATGGAGGGATTTTAGTTTATCTCCCAGTGGAAGACCATGGAAAAACCTTGCTCTGAGAGCAGAGTCCCCCAGAAATCCCAGACGTTGTTACTGATAGCCGGCAAATTCTTATTATCATTCTGAGTTTGAAAAAAGTCGTCTAAGTTCCCTTCAATTCCAACAGCCGTGCCACAGAATAGCATAACAATCAGAATTTTTACACTCAGTCGGCACCTTCGATCATTTGAAGCTATATTTCGTGACCTCGTCATCTGATGACGACGCCATTTTGGGAAGAGCAATAGTCAGGGGTGGAATAGGCAGTCTTAGAATTTATATCAGCATCGTACCCATACTCAGGTAGAAAAGGAGAAATATATTCGTTACCTCTTCAATTACTCTTAAATAAATATGTAGGTATGCTTCTTATTTACAAATAAAAAAGAAGTGTATGTTATAATACAATACTTGGCTCCTTTTCAACAAGCACCACCCATAAAGCTCTAACAACTGACGTAGGATTCATATGCAATACACATATCTAACATGATTGATTATCAATAAATGACAATCAAAATTCGTTCCTTAGTATGTACAGCCGCCGACATTAATATTTAGCACTATCAAAGCGTCGCGTCGAGTCAATCGTTCGAGTGCTAAATATTAATGTCGGCGATTGTACTTATTGCTGTAACTGTATGCATATCAAAACTTTACTAAAGGGCATAAGGGCACGTGCACACCCAAACACCAAGATAAACACAGAAAGAAATTCGCATGTACTTCAGTGCATTGTTTTATTTTATTATTTTTACGTATTTTTGTAACGATGTTATCAAGGTTTCCACCCGCACCACAGACACTAGCGCATATGGGAGCTATGCGAAGCGAACTATTGTTCCGGGCACTATTTCGATGTACCTATTGGGGAAGAATCGGAGACTTCGTTTATTTCGCTAGTGCGCTTATATGGCCCTTTGGGGCACGCAATGCCCGTGTCTCCAGTTAAACGTCTTGCCATTCGTTCGGCGACTGCATCCGTTTTCAATACGTACCCGCGCATGTTGTGATTTCAAAGGCTTGAAGTGACGTTGAGTATTAATGAATGGAAAGTTAATTGAGTGCAAAATCTTAAAAAAAACCGCTCTCATTTGAGGAAAAACTGTAATTAAGGAGAAAGCAAGGGCTATTTCCTGATCTTCAAATAAACTTACACTTCCACAAGTACAACTCGAACTACAATAGAGTATTAATAAAAATATGAATGGATGTGCGGATGTTCACTAACAAATAAACATTTTGGTTTATCTGCTTAATTTTTAAAGAAAGAGGCCAATGCGTGGAATAAACAAGGGTTAAATGATTTAAAGCATATCGCAGAGAGGGCAAAGAAACACGAAAATTCCGTTTCTCACATGAATGCATGCGTTCTACACAAGGTGGACATACGTGAATAGTTGGACAGTGCTTATTTGCGACATAAAATTAAGTACAACGAAGATGTGGAAAAAAATCGTCATATTTTGCGTCGGTTAATTATGTGTATAAAAATATGTGAAATCTTATCCTATGTTGGACAACGTAAAATTGAAAAGTGAACTTTCAGTAATTTATGAGCGCGACGACATGTGTGATGTAGATGTAGGTGGTGCAGTGGCGTCTCGTGGTCGGAAACGTAGGGTGTTTACAAAATCAAGAACATGCAAATATTTAACTAAAATCCAATCATTTTTTTCGGTACATGTACTTCTTAAATTTTCTTGTAAAGTCTCTAAATTTGCCCTTTGTAGTTTGCGTCAAATTAAGTTCTGGTTTTGGTCTGCTCATACTTTTAACTTGAATTTTTTGTTCATAACTAAACAAATTAAAGTTGTCTTTCAAATATTGCACAGTAAAACTGTTTCGCATCATAGTTTTATTTATATATTGTTTAGTGTTTACTTACAATATCTTTGTTTGTTTGTGTCATTTCATTATCTTTTTTACGTACTGTATATTTCATTTCATTACTTTTTTTACGCACTATATAATCTTTTTTGTTTGTCGCTGCACCAAAGCGCATTAGTGGCGGCTTTGCTTTGTCGGCTTTTTGCAGAGGGATTTATGATGCGGCGTAGTTTTTAACTGCGGCTGCGCTGTTGCCAATTTATTTTTGTTTTCTAAAAAAATCAATTATTATTTGTATCTTTGAGGGAAATGTACGCTTTTGGAACAGTTAAAGATTTACGATTTAAGTTTGTGATTTATGTGCGCGGGTTTAATAAACGTATTGCTGTAGATGAAGTACCTCAAACGAAAATTTAAATCAGTGTTTTAAATAAAATAGATAGTTTTTTTATTTACAAATATATTGTCTAATTCCTTTTTTACAAAGTTAAAATTTAAGATATTTATAAATTAACACTAAGTATTTAAATTGTTACAACCATGATTATTGTGTTAATTATATCAATTTTATCATCTACAATTCTTTGAAAATCTTCTTATACCTAAAACTAAAATATAAAAGTAAATTTAATACAGACCTGTATCAATTACTCATCTAAACTGTACGAGTGTGATTAAACATTGAGCACTGGCTTATTATCAGCAGCAAATTAATAGATTAAAATATTAGAATTTTTAAATTCCAAGCAAAAGAAAACAACACATGTGAACCACACCGATATCTATATCACACTGGCTCTCTCGCACGCACGTACGAAGCAGAGAGCCAGAAAACAAACAAAAAACCTGGAAACAAATCCGTCCAATACGGAAAAATATGCAATAGTGAAATAAATATATAATGTTATATATAGTCACGTAAATTCTGTTAAAACTTAAAGTATAAAAAAATACACCGTTATCCTAAATATACCAAAACAACTTTCAAATGAAAAGAACATTAATTAAGAATTTATTCAGATAATTGTCTTTTTTTAATAAAAAACTACAGCAAGTATGTTATTTAATAAATTAAAATAATACGCACCCTTGGTTATTTATAAAACTGTCATCAACAAACAGTATTAGTTTATAGTAGTTTACGACCTGTGAACGGTGAGTCATTCATACAAACATATAAATATAGTTTTTCCGTAAAACACCATATCTGAACGTTGATGTCGATCGATTTTGTTAACGTGACCCGAGACACAACGAAAACGAGCACAGGAGCACACTCAAGTTGTGGCACCGTTCATATGGAATCTGCCGTTCCTCCCACCACCGCTACGTCTTTATGCAGCTAGGCATGGATAAAATCAACGTAGTCCCGCCTACTCGGCGCACGTGCTCCGTCGTCGGTGCTTGCTCGCGATGTACATACATATGTATAGAAAGGAACGTCGCGTCGTTATTCATTTCGCTGCGTTATATTTACGAATATATTAAGATCGAGTAATAGATTTTATTATTTGAGATCGAATTTGTTTAGGGGTTTCACGTGCTCATGTGCTCGTATACAGAAACCGCCACTGAGGTGGTGTCTTGCCACTTTTAGTGTTCATAACACACAACAACTTAAAAAAAGTTTTGACGGAAACATACAAACGGTTGGATATTATTTGTACAACCCCCAGTTCAACAGCAGAATGTGAACGATATTTTTCCACCCTCAAACGCATTAAGACTTTCTGAGAAGCACAATGTCAGAAGATCGACTGAACGCATTTTTACAACAAAGTCATAGACGTCTTTTCCAGCATGAAAAATAGGAGAATGGATTTTATGTACAAAAAATAGGCAAGTTCTTATTTTGTGCCCACCTTCTTTCATAACTCACGAGTCGCCACTGGGTATTTTACCAGTGGGTTTACGTTTGAGGGAACTTCAATTTCGTAGTGATGCGAATAAAATAGGGTTTGAGGGTTTGATTACGGCAACGGGAATTAGATTAGAACGGGGCGATTTACAAAAAGCGGGTAGATATATAGGGGGGGGAAGGGCGAATTCTTCCCGCGGAATTAAAAAGTATTAATTATGATAAATTTATAGTACTTTTCGAGAGGGTTAAGAAATTTTTACGGATGGGTCAAGGGTGGTGCAGGGGCGGCTTTTGTTGTTTATAATAGGGGTATTGAAATACATAATCAAAAGTTTAAATTAGGGGATCATTGCAATATTTTTCAGGCAGAATTAGTTGCAATAAATTAGGCAGTAGTTTATATTAGGGGCGTTAGGGAATTTAAGAAATCCGGCTGATTTGTTATTAGATACTTGGGATATATTGCGTGAGGGGGATATAAAACTTTTTTTGGACTAGGGCTCATGTAGGTACAGTCGGTAATGAGAGGGCGGATCAATTAGCGAAAGAGGCGGTGTTTGGGGGAGATTTGGGGCTAATTTCGCCTAGCGTAACTAAAAAAGAGTTTAGGGATAACGTTGATAATGATTGGCAAAGTAGGGTTGGATATTACTTTAAATGGGAGGTGGACTAGGAAATTTATCGGTAGTGTTACACTACCGACTTTTTTTTGGGAAATGAGGGTTAATTTATCGTATCAGGCGGTATATTTATGTAGAATTGGGGGGGTTCATGATTCGCACTGTGAATATCGTGGGGTAGATACAGTGGAGCATGTCTTATTTGAATGCCCACTCACTGATGAATGGCGGTCGCGTACGGAAGTGAGGGCATTAGCTAAGGGTTTAACTTGACTCCGAAGCGAAATAGATATTAGAGATAATGAGTCGGTTGAATGGTGGTTTTGTTTTAGTAATGTTGCTAAAGAACTAGACAGGTTATGGCATGCTATTTACATAGTTAGTAGGGTAGTACGTATTTATGAATGAATATTGTATGCTCTTTAGTGGTCGACATTAGTGTTAATCTATAATTTTAGTATGTTTAGGATATATACATAAATATTTAATTAGTGTTGGTTTAGGTCATTACTTAAGTAAGATTTTTGCCATGGTTTTCCCTTACTCCTTGGCCATTGATTTTATATAAGTATATTATATATAATCAATGTCCTTGGCGAATGCTGGGAGATAACGAAAGTCGTTCCATGGGCTCATTTAATAACAACTGAAAGCTGACCGATTTACAGTAGACTTGCAATTATGTGAACTGTACTGTATTATATTTTTTTGTTATTAACAAATCATGGGGAAATTATTGAACACAATAACACAGATGGTTTGTAATTATTTAGTTTTTCATAACTAAAGTGTCTTATTTCAGAGCTCTGTTGTATATCTTTTTGTAGGAAATTTTGAATTTAAACTTATTGATTTCGTTGTGAAATTTACTAATAGTAAAATTGTTTTTATGCTTCAGGTTACATTAAAAACGGAAAAATTATCGGCAGCTATAACGTAATGCCCGAGGTGGAAGACAATGCTGATAATACTAACGGACAAGGTATCGATGAAGACGATGTCATGGATAAAAATATTATTTCGAACGAGAACAAAGGAAGAATATCGGTAATATGCAACTTCTTTTAATCTGTTCATTTATTCAACAGGCTCACTTTTATATTTTATCGATAATAGCAAGATATGAAAGTTAAGAAAAGCAAGTCGAATTTGATAATGTTGGCAGCATTGACAACGAATCATTATTTGGTTCTTCCTCGGCGCTTGCTTCGTGTGTTTGTCGTATACGTTCGCAAGGCTTAAGAAGGGTATTATTGTTATGGTTAAAGAACGATCATGGATTCTTTTTTCTTTTACTTTACTTTTTAGATGAGCAACTCAAACTGTTGGAAGGTGGCGTCCCAAAAAGTAAAAGCGGTACTTCCGAAACCTCTAAAACTAAATGCTTGTCAACGATATCTTCTAAGACGAAGTGTTCTACCATGAGGTTACTTTAGATCCATGTTTATCTATCAAAAAATTATTTCGTTGTTATATCTTTTTCAGCGGGAAAACATTGAGCTGCAACAAGGAGACTTGTGCTAACTTTTCAACTTCGACAATAACAGGACAACAGTACGTTTTTCCCTATATAAAATTAAACCTGTATGTTTTATACACGACCTGCTATGATGACTCACAGTTTGTTTATACGGCCTGACGAATCATGACCCAGGTAGCAGAGTGACCTAAAAGGACGTTTAATAGACGTCAATTACGTGATATTGACGTCAATTATACGTCATTCCACGTCACTCTGCTAACTTGGCAGTTGCGCGTGTTTAGGCTGGCAAGAATGTGACACTTTATTAATGAAAAGCTAAATAATTACAAATCATTCTAAACACGTACTCCACCTAAACGAGCTACCTCTTCTAAGTACTATATGGATTCCATAACAACTGAAATGTTCCTACTCTAACTAAATAATTCCCCTATGGTTGTTAATAATGAAAAAGCTGATGAGTTAATAATGAAGGGATCATCGGTTTCATATATGGGCTCAGAACTCCTGTTCTGGTAGTGTGGAAAACATAGCGCGGTAACTAGGAGTTAGGTCAAAGAGAAACACAAAGAACGTTGAAATAACACAACCAGGCAAATTCGTGGAAAGACCTTTATTAAGGGACCATCAAAGATGAAGGCTGAAGAACTACTGCAGCTCAGTAGGAATCGTCTTCGCATCGTGATAGGTCTCCTAACACGACACTACAGAAAACTGGGGCCAGCACTTATTATTAAAACTATATGCCAAAAAGTCACAAAGTCAAAGCCAGTCACAAGGCTGAAATTCCAACAAAATAACTGGCTGGGTGTAAAAAGTCGCTGATAATCTTATCGGCCGCATGCCAGAACTGTCAGAACTTCACTTCACTTCAACGAAAAGGAAGTAGAAATTCTTCCCTGGCCTACTCGCTCTCCGGATTTAAATCCGATCGACCATGTGTAGGATATGATGCGTCGCTACATAAGTAAGGCATTTACCACGAGCAGCTTGCAGAAACTTCGTCGTCATCTACAGCAAGCCTGGGATAAGATCCCACAAGACCCCATTGATCATCTCATTCAGAGCATGCCTTGTAGAATTAGACAATGCATAAATCGTGGGGATGTGACATTTTGTTAATAAATTGCTCCTTGTTGGCATTTTTTTCCAATTGTTACATTGAGAAAAATAGATTGTAGAAATTAGATTATAAATTACTAAAATAACTATTGCCAAAAGGATAATGTGTTGTTTATTAATAGTAAAATAATCAGATTTTAAAATATCTATAATAAGAGAAACAATCTGAATCTTACCATCTACATTCAATGGAAATGAATGTTAAAATACTCTATTGCTGAAATCCTACATAATAGCGTGGATTATATAGATATTAGTGTTATTGTCTGCAATATTACCTGGTTTTAGACGCATACCCACTTTTTACAATACATTTTTATAACACGTTGCCCACCCCTTGCTTTATTCATCGTCGAAATTTACCGATGAAACCCACCAATAAGAATAATTTTCCCGTCTAATGTTACCGGCAAATGTTTATTAGTACGTTCTTGCTGATTCCTGTTTGTGTTTGATTGTTGTGTATGTTATGTGATTTGAATTATAAAAGAATGGATGCAAACGTAGAGTGTAATGTTAATCGATTGGAATTTGCCACAGCTAGTAAACATATTTCGTAAGTACTAATAAATAATATAATATACTTGGTAGTGAATGCTTATGTTTTGAGAGAAAATTGCGTACACTGGCGTCGTACTTGTGATGGTTTTATGTTAATGGGATAATATTAAAGTACTGTAACGTTTTTCTAGTTTTTAAAACGTTGTCGGGGTTTTAGAAAAACACAAAGGCGATATATTATATTAAATATAAATTATATAAATTCACTTATTCTATTAACACAATTACGGTATTTAAAATCTATTAAAATGCTTATTAATTAAATCACTTAACCACTAATGTCTTTATTTATGTAAACGATTTATTTGCACCGATATTTATATTAAACGTATAATTCACTTCGCGATCCGCACTACCAACTCGTATCGACTGACTGCCTCCTGGCCAACCGACGCGTTATTTATAGATGTGCGAACTTCAAGATTGCGCGAGACCCTTCCAGAATGTTCGACACCCTTCTAGAACGTCCTTCCAGATACGGTACTGCCCTCTGTAATTCCTCGTAGGTAGTTCTTTCTTCCGCTATGCTAGCGCCATCTAGAGACGCCTATCGGAATCGCCAGTTTCAAAAGTTGGCGCTCGTTACAGTATTAAAGAAATTTATTATACAAATATTCTCAGCGGTAACATAAAATATGATTGTCTCTATAGGAGCTATAAAATATATTAAAGCATAATATATTTATATGAAAAAGTACAATTCATTTCTCTTAGTGTATGGTTTACCACTGAAAACTTGTAGTTATGATTTACTACTTGAAACTTGCCAAAATATCAGCTTTGTTACTCAGCTCCTTCAAGGTTTGCAATTTTTTTTTGGCACGCAGTTTATATCAGAGGATTACTTCGATCAACCAGCCAGAGATCTGTGCAGATTAGTACAAGGCGCTACGAAACTAGGTGCTTTCCATTTGCATAAGAAGCGAGGAAAAAATAAGTGAGGACCTTATTTTCCGCTTTTCAAATGCAAATGGAACAGCCAAATGAGCCAGTTCTACATTTATTGCTTGACATATGTATGTACGATGTATCTAACCTTACTTGGCACATATTTATTTATTTATATTTATTTACTATCCATCCAGCCCTGTTTCTCACAATTTGGTACGGCATAGTGGAAAAAAACTTTAGGGAAAAACGTAACCATAAACACAACAAACAAACAAAAAATGGCAAAAACAGTAAATTAACCTCAAAATATGAACTGAGGTAAAAAACCTTATTACTGAGGGTGATTATGAACTCACTTAGCATCGCTAAGGGGGAAGGTAAATGTCTCAGTTATTTTTCCTCAGTTGCTGGCAAATGGAACGAGCAAATAGCTGAGTTAAGGTGAAGTGAGGTGAGGAACTATGGATTTAGTGAAAAATGGAAAGCAGCTACTGGAATGGTTGGTATAATCAGAGTATAATTGAATGGGTGAAAGAAATGGGAGACTAAAAACAAAAAGTCAAGAGAGTACAGTGTTTCCGGGCACCTTATGGCAAACGGCTCCCACAACAAACAAAATAAAAATGTAAAAGAAGGGGAAAAAAACTTGTAGCACTAGTTTTTTAGAATACCATTCTATCTATAAGAAATATTATTTTTAAATATTTATCCTAAAATGTGTGAGACTGAAAAAATTATAGCCGGCAGTGTGTGTCTTTCGGTTTTTGTCTGCAGATGTTATTATGTAAATTCCCATGGCCGTGCAAACGCCACGACCATAATATTTCTTTTTTGTTTGTATTATTGCAGAGAATCTGCTTCAGCGACTTCAAAAACAACGCCGTCAGATACAGGTACTCCAAAGAGCGCATCAAGATCTAATAGGTCCGAAACTGCCAGCAGCAAGGTAAGTTTAATGTAGAATCTAATAGAAGAACACCAAGAATTTTTGTTTTTTTTAATGCCATTTACCTTGATTTTTTTATGTATATTATTGGTAAAATCTTAGATAGTCCTATAGGCGTGCACTGCCCTAAATGACATTTTTATTATTTAAACATAAAGCATTGCGCGCAAATGCATGCGCTTTTATAATCTGGTATGCGTTGAAGGAACAGAGCAAGCCAGGGCACATGTGCTCAGATTTGGAAAAGATTTGCTCTGGTCTGGACGGAGCGACCGAACGAAACCAAACGGCATCGAATGCTACCCTTGACGTTGGAAAGCCTTCGTTCTCGTGTCGGTACGTCAAAGGACGTTCGATTCAGTCTGAACGGGATTTGTGTTTATTCAGTTGCGTACGAGCGAACGAAAAATCAGATACACTAGTAGCGTAATATTTTTAGCAAAACTTAAGAATTATGTTTACAATTAAAAGAGCGGTATCGGAAGAATGCCGTATTGTGCAGGGTCTCACAATAAAAGCTGTAAATTAACCAAGAAAAAAATCTATGTTTAGAAAAAGATATCCATTTAATTCGGCCGTGATGAAGGTGGAATAAAAAGGAAAGTAGAGAGTCTGCTGACCTCTTGCCAACGTGAATGATTATGAAAAGGGTTCAGATGATTTATATCGTTCAAATTTATTATCAACTTTATTGAAAAATAGTATTGTGATAATTAAAAAAAAGCAGGTAGCTTTGGTTGTTGTTAGCAATTTTTTTTCTCTTTATTTATTTGTTATATTTTAATCAGTTATATAATATACCTGTTCACTTGAATCGATTCATCAAATATTTCAATTATGGCAGCACGAACTTCGGGAACAACGAATGTAAAATATAGGCCGTTTTGATATTTTTAATATGTGTGAGAAACTTGCATTTGAGTTTCCCGTGTTCAAACAATGTAGTTGAGTTGCTGTGCTTCATAATTTGTATTATGTTTTGAAATCTTTGGTTTTACTAAATTAAGCAGAACATCAAATAGTTCTGGTGTCATTCTGCAGAAATTTCGAAAATGTCCACCGTCTTAACTACAAATGAGATGAGATGATTTCCGCTATGCCTGCTTCTCTCTTTAAAAGATGTTGTCATCCACCAACGCCTTGCCCGACGTTTTCTATTTTTTCTTAATAACGAATTAACGATTGTTCCCGCACTCGTAATTATTAAATCATTATCTTCCCCATTTTTATCACCGAACCGCATCCGATGCTGTCAATTCATCGCATTTGAATCTTGCTGTGGACGGCAAGATCAACCCTCTCAAATCTTTTCCAACGGCATACGCCCCGCCTCCAATTGCTGTTGGCGTTGGCGTTGGGGTTCGGCCGTCGGTCTGGACACGGCTTAAGAAGTTTTCCCACAGTGAAAGTAATTATTTAGTGAATGAAAAAAGCAAGCATATAGTTTGAATTTATTTACTTACATAACCGGTACAAAATACCGCAATTTTACTAGTTCTCTATACTCTATGCAAGTAGGAGGGTTAAGCCTTCACTCAAGTAAAAGCTCATGGGAAACTACTGACATATTTTTTTTTTTTAATAGAAGGAACTACTGATTTACAGCATTTAACTCTCTGATGTTTGACCCGGTGAGATGAGAAAAAGGGGTATCTGGTTATAATTTAGAAGACTAATCTGAGACTATATTAACTATTAGTTTCTCAAGTATCAAAGGATTTTGTATTTTATTAGAAAAATAATCAGCGAAGGCCAAACTACCATCTTATTTGAAAATTTCTAATATATTGAACTTAATTCCAATACGTTTAAACGGCGCATTTATAACTAAACATTTTTTTTTCTAAGAGATGCAGTTATAGATGACGGGGAGGATCGAATTAGAGACATAGCGAGTACAAAATTTAGGGGACGCAAATGATTTAGCTTTTTCTGATTCTGAAATAGAGGTTGCTTTTAGGTCGATGAATTCCCGTAAAGGGCCGGGTGTTACTGCTGATATTGCGCTATGAACTTATGTGATAGTACCGTATTTCTCGCGAAACTTTTTAATAAATTCGTAGATAGAAGCATTTTCCGACTTGCTGGAAACGTCAATTAGTTAAGGTTGTTCCAAAACCGAGTAAAACTGATGAGACGGGTACAAGTAGTAATATCTTACCGGTTTCGGGAAAGGCCTTAGCTAACTTGATTATAAACAGAATAGAATTTTTGATGCGATCACTAAATTCTGTGAATGTAGAGCGATATACATATAGTAGGGCCAAAACAACGCTTTTAAATTCCTCTAAACATAAATCTACTGGCAATATACCCGAAATGACGCACGCTGCATCCACCGAAATAGAAAAATAAGTCCTCTGTCAAGACGTAATATATTTCTACATCCAAACGGCCATAGCTCGAAAACTATCACATATAGGCATTTAACGCCCGGTATAATTTTATACTGGCTTTCAACATACAATGCAACCACACAATATATACAGCATCTCATTAGAATAAAGAAATAAAAAGTTTACGTTTAAAAGTTGTTTTGGATAAACGAAATGAATTTCAAGGGCGTTTTACACCCCCTAAAGTCGAAGTTCGGTTGCAACAGAAAGTGTTCTTGAGTAACACTCCATGGGGTCTACAAACTAGTGAAGTTTCATTCGAATCCGCGATTTATAGTTCGCGAAGTTACCTTGTTAGAAATATTCACTAGCGACTTTAGTTACCTGGGCAACTTTTACGGTTTAATTGTACTAGATTTCCAACAATAAAATTTAGAAATATTAAACTGACTGCGGGACGAGAGGGGACAAAACGAAAATCTTTAATTTGTAGTAACTTTTTTTTTTTTAATAGCAACCCCTAACTTTCTCTGCGCCAATCGATTGTCCGTCAAAAAATACGTATAAATGTCAAAAACCGTTTTTAACTGAAAGGAATACTTTAGGAAATATTTCAGAAAAACTGAAATACAAAATTGCATGTCTCCTTAAAATTTCTTTGTGAGCGAATAATATATCATATATCTAATTTAAAGGCATTCGTGGCAGCATTCTACGAAAACTTGAGCGCTTTGTAAAACAAGGGCCATATTTTAAGCAAACCACAGAGGCAGATTATATTCATAAAATAGAAAGAAATAATATTTTAGAAAAACATAAGTTTTGAATTTGCTTGAATCTTGCTCTTGTTTAATATCCACACAAAATAAGTAACGGGAAATTAAGAAATTATTCAAGAAACAAACAATAATTATTATTAGTGCCATTGTATACAGGTGTCCCACCGAACTGGGTCATTAGATTTTTTTGATCTTCTAGTAGGAATTTGATTTTGTAACTGTCAACATGACTGCAGTGCAGTCATGGCCCACTGTGGTCTATTTAAGGAAAATATTTTCAACTTTATAGCATTTTCGGTATACAGGGTGTTGATATCAACTTTCTTATTTTAAATGGAATGGTACAATTTTTATCGATACAATGAATGTATCGAGTCATTTGCAATTAGTTTACATGAGGGTTCCCTATCCCTAAACTCAACTGTTTTTGAGATATTTGCAATTTTGTTGATTTTTTGACGTTTGCACTGTTTCAAGTAAAATTAAATAGCTGATGAGGTATCATATATTTCGTGGTTCTACTAATGTCGATGTAAGTACAAAGACGTAGGTAGAAAGTGTTATGGCAATAATGGCCGAACCACATACAGGGTGTTCGAAAACGCATCTCCAATGTGGATACCTTTAAATTAACTTTTTTTATTTCAAATGGAACATGGTATTTTTTACTACAGCATTGAATGCAGCTTAAAATTCTACATCGATTGACATTAGGGCTTGGTATACCTATTTTTGATAGTTTTTGAGATATTAGCATTTATTGCCTAAAATGTGATTAATTTCCAAGTTTCGAGCAAATAAAATATTTTTTTCCTAAAAAACGCTCTGTATATTATTTTTTAGAATGATGCGTTGTCTTTTTTGTATTGTTTGGTTTCAATACCTAAGATATTTATCATTGGAAGTTTTCCAATTATTAGCAAATTTTATGTAATTGTAATTATAAAATATTAATAAGCCATAATTATTATGCGACAGCAAATTACATGTTAATATTTTTACCTGCTTATTAAATACATGGAAAGTAAGTCAAATTAAAAAAAAAACCTAAGAAACTATTATTCTGAAACAACATTTATATTGAACATTTTGGAAAACTTTTAATAGTTTGTTCCTGATTTATATTATCTGTCTGTATCGCTTAATACCTAGTTTAATACAAAAAGCCAAGAGGCTGTATTGTTTTCAGAGACTCCATGTCAGACGACTCCCCTACAAAGAAAATACCTGGTCTAGTAAGTGAACAATATTTGAAATATTCTGGGTGTATTTAGGATATCTGCTTTAATTTCCTTTTGTATTTTATTTTTTTGAGGTTTTTATTCATTGCAAATAAGTGTAGGTATCTAATCATTGTTATTCATGAATGTAGAATACGTCTAAAATGTCATTTGTACATAACTTTTAATGCTTTTCTTATTTCTTTCCATTTACAATATTTTACTTGTTAGAAGAAAATGTGCGAAGGAGTTGACAGCATTAGGACTTTCTATAAAAAATATGACTTGTTAATTCTGCATAAGCTTACCACTGCGCAATTTGGTAAATTACCCACAATGGATATCACTTGTTTGTTAGCACATCTCATAGCCTACTAATATCTAATAATTAATGTACGTTCTCTATGACTAAAAGACATTACTATTAGTAAGAAACTAGTGAAGATTAGATACCTGAAACATAAATTTAGATAGGTTAGGCAATTAATGTACAGTGTGTTTTGTAGGAAAAAAACTGATTTTATTAGGTTGAAACTTGGAATTTAGGCATATTTTTAGCAATTTTTTGCAAGAAATGCTAATATTTCAAAAACTATTAAGAATAGGTATACCAAACTCATCTAATATCAATCGATGTAGAATTTTGCGCTGCATTCAATGCTATAGTACAAAATTACCATCTTCCATTTAAAAGAAAAAAGTTTTGTTAGCTTAAAGGTATCCACATTAGAGACGCGTTTTTGAATACCCTGTATATGATTCAGTGATTATTACCATAACACCTTGTAGCTACGTCCTTGTATTTACGTCGACTTTAGTGGAATCACTAAATATCTGCTATCTCATGAAATATTTGATTTTATTTGAAAGTGTGCAAATGTCAAAAAATCCACGAAAATGAAAAAAATCTCAAAAACGGTCGAGTTTAGGGATAGGGAACCCTCATATAAACTAATTGCAAATGACTCAATACATTCATTGTATCGAAAAAAAATGTACCATTCCATCTAAAATAAGAAAGTTGATATCAACACCCTGTATACCGATTTTTTAGGAAAAAATATTTTATTTGCTTGAAACTTGGAAATTAATCATATTTTAGGCAATAAATGCTAATATCTCAAAAACTATCAAAAATAGGTATACCAAGCCCTAATATCAATCGATGTAGAATTTTGCGCTGCATTCAATGCTGTAGTAAAAAATACCATGTTCTATTTGAAATAAAAAAAGTTAATTTAAAGGTATCCACATTGGAGATGCGTTTTCGAACTCCCTGTATGTGATTCGGTCATTATTGCCATAACACTTTCTACCTACGTCTTTGTACTTACATCGACATTAGTAGAACCACGAAATATATGATACCTCATCAGCTATTTTAATTTTACTTGAAACAGTGCAAACGTCAAAAAATCAACAAAATTGCAAATATCTCAAAAACAGTTGAGTTTAGGGATAGGGAACCTTCATATAAACTAGTTGCAAATGACTCACCAAATTCATTAGACCGATAAAAATTGTACCATTCCATTTAAAATAAAAAAGTTGATATCAACACCCTGTATACCGAAAGTGCTATAAAGTTGAAAATATTTTCCTTGAATAGGTTACAGTAGGCCATGACTACACTGCAAGTTTCAAAATCAAATTTCTACTAGAAGTTCAAAAAAATCTAATGTCGCAGTTCGGTGGGACACCTGTATAAAAATCTTCAAGATATAGATGAAGGATATCGCTTGAAATAAATAAAGTGCATAATTGTTCTACCAACATCAATTCTGGAAAGACTTCGCAAAAGTGAAAAATTTGTCATGAATTAATTTTTTTGTTTTGTTATACTTGCATCGGGATGTTCTTAATGAGGGACATTTAGGAACATTCCGGAAACAAGCAACAGAAACAAAAAGTTTCTTGAATTTGCGTCAATAGAAACGCGGCTTAAGGTTAACAATGGATATATATCCCACATAGCCAAATTTAAATTGCCCGCAATTATTCTTGGTAACTTCAACGTTGAAACATAAATTACCTACTATTTTGTACTACATTAATAGTTATTTTAATGCGTTTACGTTGAAGTCACTAAAAATAGTGCCGGGAATTTTAAATTTGGCTATTAGGGATATATTGTACTTAAACGGCCATTGGATCTTCTATATAATTGTTTAAAATTTAATCTGTTCTTTTTAGACTTCCGGAACGACTACACCTAAGGAAAATGGGACGCCAATAACAGTACAAACGTAATAATTTTGAAATAATCATTTACCCTCTACATATTACATTTTTCCCATTTTTATCGCTTCTTACAGGGCACAATATTATCCTGCATCATTTGCCTGTCATTCGAGCATGTCTGGCAAATATAAAGCTGGTTCTAGTTCCGAGGAATTTTCCTCCAAATCCACGATAAAGAAGCCGTTTGTCTTCGGTTATGACTTCCAAACTACGTCGGAAGAATCTTCCCCAAGAGGTATTTATAATTTCCCATCTCTTTCGTATTTATGCAACTAATTTTACAGGACAGTTAATGCAGGAAATTGTATCTAGATGTCTCCCTGTATAAGTAACGGCTTTTATTTAAATCAATTACCTTTTGTCTTTTGTAAAATCTACGAAAAAAATAATTTAGTATAAGTACTATCGTATTGAAATATATTTTTTCTACTTTTAATTCTAATTGCAAAAAAAAAAAACTAATATCACATTCTCACTGATAATCGCAATTATTGAAAAGCTCGACCAGGAAGTGCTTACATATTCCTTTTTCATATTTTTGCGTCTTACTTAATGATAAGATAAGGATTTATAGAATTATAAATAAATTTTCCAAACATTATTATCGAAGCTACGCCTATATTTTTAATTGTAGTATTGTTTTGTTCGCAATGAATATAAACCGGACGTATTTGTTGCGCTAATTATTGAATTGTTTAGATTAGAGCGAGATTAAACGTATGGTACTTATTCCAACTAGAAATACACCGATGTTACAGTAGGAAAAAAAAATGTAAACAAAGCGGGTAACTCTGACTAACACAACCGCTATTTTTAACGAGGTTTCTGCAACTTCTGTAATAAAATAATATTATGGAGAAGGTATATATATTATAAATTGCCTTTTCAGCAGTAATAGCGTTGTGGGATAAAAATAAAATTAGCCGTCTATTTTGATTTTAGTTTTAAATATCCTCGGGCAAAAATTATTATGATTATTATTTTGTTTTTGTGATTACCTCCATTATCCCCCACCCCCTGTCTCCCCCTTGTATAAAATCGATATAATTACATATAGAATCCACTGTAGACCTCAATATTTAATTTTAGTGTAAGGTCTAAGGTAACAGGCTAAACTTAAGCAAATGTTCAGGACTATAGTGGAGTGTATAATTATATTGATATTAATTTCACGGTGGTATCAAACTAAGTATACAAAAGCGTAAATAACAACGTTGTTATTACAGATAGACATATAATAAACATAAAATAAAGTCATGTTATTTTTCTCCGAAGAATTTAAAAATGGCATAATATACAGCGTATTCCGTTTAAAATAACGGAGTAAGTATGCGTTTGTCTACTTCTAGGACACTCTATATATATTTCAAGGTTATGCAACATTGCATTCTGTGAAACTTTTGTAGAAAAGACTTTCATCCAAAATGAATGCTTAAGGGAAAGAGGATATATTTTTCATCATCTGCTATAAATTTTGATAATTAAGGATGATTTCTACGTGTAGATACTTTTAATTAAGACAGTGGCGGCTGGTACTAAAGGGCACAAGCGCACGTGCCCACCCAACCACCAACAGAAAGAAATTCGCATGTAATTCGGTGCATTATTTTATTTTATAATTTTTACGTATTTTTATAACGATGGTATCAAAGTTTCCTTCTCCACCGCAGACGCTAGCGCATATGCGAACGCTATGCGAAGCGAACTGTTCCCCAGCACTCTTTCCGATGTACAACCTATATATTTGGAGTATGAATAGGACGGCCCCGTTTATCTTCGCCATATGCGCTTATATGGTCGCTTTGGGGCACGCAATGCCGTGTCTCTAGTTAACGTCTTGCATTCGTTGCGACTGCATTGTTTTCAACGCGTACCGCGCAAGTGTGATTTCAAAGGCTTGAAGTGACGTTTATTATTAATGATGGAAGATAATTGAGTGCAAAATCTTTGAGAAAATTCGCTCTCATTGAGGAAAAACTTTTAATTAAGGAGAAAGGAAGGCCTATTCCTGATCTTCAAATAAACTACACTTCCACCAGTAAAACTCGAACTTACAATAGAATATTTAATAAAAATATGAGTGGATGTGCGGATGTTCACTAACAAATAAACTATTTTGTTTTATCTGCTTAATTTTTAAGAAAGAATACAGTGCATGGAATAAACAAGGGTTAAATGATTTAAAGCATATCGCAGAGAGGGCAAAGAAACACGAAAATTCCGTTTCTCATATGAATGCATGCGTGGATTTTAATGTTCTAGGCAAAGTGGACATACGTGAATAGTTAGACAGTGCTTATTTGTGACATAACATTAAGTACAGCGAAGATGTGGAAAAAAATCGTCATATTTTGCGTTAGGTGTATAAAAAAATGTTAAATCTTATCCTATGTTGGACAGCGTAAAATCGGAAAGTGAACTTTCAGTAATTTATGAGCGCGAGGACATGTGTGACGTAGATGTAGGTGGTGTTTTGCCACTTTTAGTGTTCATAACACACAACAACTTAAAATGTTTTGACGGAAACATATAAACTGTTGGATATTATTTGTACAATCCCCATGTCGACAGCAGAATGTGAACGATGTTTTTGCACCCTTAAACGCATTAAGACTTTCTGAGAAGCACAATGTCAGAAGATCGACTGCACGCATTTTTACAACAAAGTCATAGACGTCTTTTCCAGCAGGAAAAATAGGAGAATGGATTTTATGTACAAAAAATAGGCAAGTTCTTATTTTGTGCCCACCCTCTTTCATAACTCACGAGCCGCCACTGAATTAAGGATGTATTTTGTTGTGGTTTAATGTTGTTTTTTATTTTATTATTTGTTTTTTACTGTAAGGGTTTTAGAATCAAATGCATACTACTTAAGTAATTAAGTATATATATAATACAATAAATAAGAAAATAAATAGACAATCACTGAGATGTAAGAACAAGGTATTACATACAAAATTATTTATTGACAGTTTAGACGTTTAACTATTATACTAGTGAAATATGCAATTGTCATGGCTTATGTCACTTTGTTCCTCACTTTTGAACACCCTGTATGTTAGAATGTAAAGTGTGTGTACCGTTTCTTAGGGTTATATCTACATTCATAACATAGCAAATTTGAAGTCTCTACATGCAGTATTAACCGAGATATTAATTTCTCAATGATGCAATGATTATGTCTCAAAAAATATAAAAACTTAAATAACTCAAAAACGGCAACATGTAGCTATAGGAATAGCTAATGAAAACTGATGTATTTATGGTCGTAGAATCCAAAAATGAACAAAAAATTAGGTCATTCTATTTAAAATAACAAAGTTGACATTCATTTCCGGTCAACCGGAAGTGATATTTTGGTTAAAGTATTTTACATTTATAGTTCCAATCGAACAGATAATTGTGCCAAAATCTCAAATATAAGTAAATAATAGAACATCATAAACTTTTAATCAACCACTTACGTGGAATACCCTGTATACTAAGCCTAAGAGCTATTTTTTATAAAACCGTAAATAACAACGTTGTTATTATAGATAGACATATATAGTATATAGCTTATATAAAGTGATGTTGTTTTTCTGCGTAGAATTTGAAAAATCGAATAATATACCGGGCGTTTTATTTAAAATAACGGAGTTTTCCTACTTTTGGAACACCTTATATATACTGCTGCTAATATACATATGTATGTTTTACAACATTCGCACTTGTCTACTATATCAGGAAACTGCTACAAAAAGTAGCAGCCTCTTTTGATATTGAATAGCTGCTACAAACTGCTAACGGTTGTTAGCTGTTACAAAATAGATTTTTGCTTCGTAGCAACCCATCACTAACACATATATGTTCTGTTGTGCAAAAAAATTGACTAGATAAATCATCTCTACCACTCCAAAAAATGGCTAATGGCTAAGTAAGTGGCAATGCTTCCCGAGGAGTCTGTGATCTGAAGTTCGAAATTGAAAGAGTGTTCGAGAAAACCATATATAGACACTGAGAAACACTTAAGAACATCCGATATGAAGACGAATGTCTAGGGGCTTTTTATACCTTCCTCAACACTGCATTACATTTACTAAATAACTGCAGGTCGAAAATCAGTTCCTGGATGAACTCGAGCGATATGGATCAAAATTAAAATTCTTCTCTGTCGGTCTGCAATCTTTCACACTTTCAACAGTTGAATTCTATATATTAACACCACTTAAATTAGATAAGTTGAAAGAGTTTGTCGCCATCTTTTGAAGAAATTTCTGTGAGCATTTTTCGCCAAACGATCTCAGTACTTCAAAAGATTAGAAATATCGGTTGATCTTTTTTACAATATGATGCCATTTAATGCGAATTCCGATCGAGTAACCCGGCTAATGGAATTAGAATTAATTGAAATGCAAAAATGACCTTAAGGATCAAATAAACCTGCAGTTTAATCATAGAAAAGATTGAAATTTATAAATCACTGCAAAATGAAAAATACATCTAAACACCATACAAATGTTCGAAACGCAATTAATGTTAACATGAAAAATCATCGTGCATCGCTACGAACAAGCATTTTTTAAGTCTTACATAAAACAAGATTGATATTTGTAAGATAATAACAGATTTCAGTCCAAAATTCCAAGAAGTGATGAAATATAATAGCCAAATTTAAACTTCCCGCCACTATTTTTAGTAAATTCAACGTAAAGGCATTAAAATTACTATTAATGTAGTACAAAATGGTGGGTAATTTTATGTTTTAACGTTGAAGTGACTGTGAATACTTGCGGGAAATTTTAATTTGGCCATTAGGAATAACCTCCACATTCCCTCTAATTTCATTATTTTCAGGCAAGCATGCAAGCAAAATGATATCATGTAGGAATACGAAAATTAATTATAAACCAAATTTATCTTGAATTTGAAAATTTTATTTACTAATAAGTGATGCTTTTAACAATTATCTTTAATTATTCTTTAAAAAAGTGTATCTGTAACAATGTTATTAGAAATACTATGTCTGAATTATATAAAAAATGTTTTTCTAAAGGTTTAAAGTTTATGACGCCACAGAAAAATCACCAATATGAAATATTATCCAAAAAACTTCAAATTCTAAATAACCAAATTTAAATTTCACGGAGTTATTTTTATTAAATTTAGCATTTACCTGACAATGCTAAAAATAATTATTCAAAAATATAATTTACGAAAATAAAATCATAGGGAGCCTTATATTTCAAGTTTGACCTTATTCAATAAAATGGTGGGAGATTTAAATTTGGTTATTTGGCACTTTAAATTTTAAGAAAAATTAAGTTCCATTTAAAACAAGGAATTTGTTAACGATTTCTGGTCTACGAAATGTTTCCGAGAGACACAAATATTTTTAAATAATAACGTGGGATAAAATTTACTGCATAAAGAAACATCCTGTATTTCATTGAAGAATTAAAAACATTGAATTATTATTTCTTTTACAGATATAAGCGATGGTGAAACAGAAATGGGCAATATGTCAAAGTGAAGCGCCTTTTTACTACAATTTTTAAAATACCCATTTATTTTTACATAGAACACGTATTGTATGTATTGTCTACTTATGTATTTTATACGTAATTTTTATGTATTCACCCACATATGATCAATATAGTTCTTAAACATACGTTATCTATACGTCATTGCGTAATTTATTAACCGTTCTCGTGTGCATTTGCGTGGTTTAGAAAGTAATCGGGCGACTAAATAAATAAAATACTATTTTGCAAAATTATTTTACAACGGAAAGGTAAATGCGAAAACTTTTTTGTTACGTGTGAATGTGGTCTTTGCCATTGCGCAGCGCACATTGCGCATATATTTAATAGTCGCCATATTGAAATCTTTCTATCAGAAAATTTTGTAAGTAAATATTCGATTTTCCGAGCGGTTTCTGCTAAATATAGAAAGTATTGTCGCTTAGCACGAGTACCTACGTGGACAGACGTGTAAGTTAATCATAATTGTGCGAGATTTCCACCCGAATTCGGCAGAAAAACCGTCACATAAGTATTGGTAAAAGAGATTCCTATTGCATAAAGTCGTACAATAGGTATTGTTGCAAAATAAATTTTCGTGTAAATTGGAACAGGTTGTTTCGTAATAAACACTAACAGGCGACGTCTACGGTATTTTCGGTAGGTACCCGGGACTTGGAAAAGCGTCGAAAATTCGAATTTTCACAAATTTTAACTACCTGGCAATATTTTGACAGATGTTCCCATTTGATTGACATTTCGTGGATTTGACGTCTCAATTTTCAATAAACTAAATTTTAAGGTGACGAATTACCGCTTCACTGTTTACGGCAACGGTCTGTAGGTACATACGAATTTTTACTAGTTTTTTTCGCGACCGCAGAATACGTCAAGAATTCCCATTTATGAATCATCATCCATTAGAACACTAGGATGCAGTAATTTACATCTCGTAAAATAGCATCAGCTTCTCCAAAAAAATACATTTCATAACACACATATTTCATTTATTCCTTTTAAAACAGGTGATATTGAATTTTCCTCCAGAGGATTTTAGAGAAAGGTTTTTACGAGATGTCTGTTCTTAATCAAAGTGGAGAGGAGCAAGTGGAATGCCCATTGTGTATGGAGCCGTTGGAAGTGGATGACTTAAATTTCTTTCCTTGCACCTGCGGATATCAAGTAAGTTTCTGTATACATGTGAGAATTAAAAGAATAAATAAAATATACCAATCTTTCGTTATTTTTTTAGATATGTCGGTTCTGTTGGCATAGAATTCGTACAGATGAAAATGGACTATGTCCAGCCTGTCGTAAGGCATATTCCGAGAATCCGGCGGACTTTACGCCCCTGTCGAAAGAGCAGGTGGCCCAGTTGAAGGCGGAGAAGCGCCAAAGAGACCAGCAGAGAAAGGCCAAACTGAGTGAAAGTCGTAAACATTTGGCAAGGTATTTAAGGCGTCCCGGGCCGGCATTTTAACGATGTGTTGTTTGTTTTTTATTTTTCGTTTTCTACCTATCTACCTCTGGTTATGCAGTGTAAGAGTTGTGCAAAGGAACTTGGTATTTGTTGTTGGACTGCCGTTGCGGTTGGCAGATGCGGAGACATTGAAGAGACATGAATATTTCGGGAAGTTTGGTCGGATACACAAGGTGGTTATCAATCAGTCGACGACGTATGCAGGATCGCAAGGGCCTAGCAAATATGATGACCTAATTTTAATAATTACAAATTCCCATCTTTGTGTAGAATATAGATGAACTCTGATATAGCATAAGATAGATAACAATTAAAACTCTTGCATTTCTAATAAATTTTAATTTTGTAAGGAAACCGGTAATAGTTAATACTCTTGTTTTAAAGATAGACAACAAGATAGTTTATTTTATTTATTTAGCCTAAAGTTATATGATAAAAACAACAGAAAACATAGGTATTTCCAGAAAAGTAATTTAACCTCAATTAGTGCATAACAAATGAATATATTAATATTCTAAGAGTATTGAAAGCCAGGTGATTGAATATGTAGCAGGCAGGTGTCCCTGTATGTCCCCATTTTGATATAGAGTCATGTGCACGAAAATCACTGGTCTTAATTTTGCTCAAATATCAATTTAAGGGTTAAATAAAAGAAATTCTAGTTTATTGAACTCCTTATTACTACGTGTTACATAGCTGTAATATTAAATAAATAGGTTTCTTAATACCAAAGAGAAAATAAATCTTTATATTGTAGGACAAAGAAAATAATTGTGCGTTGAAATAGCAGTCACTCCAAAATACTAACCAAATTAATTTTTACTTAAGTAATTGGATTGAAAAACTTATATTTTGTTGCTGGCCTTTCTTCTTTATCACTTCTTGACACCTGTTAGGTAGCGAGTTCACAAGTTGCCTACATTTCTCTACTGAAATTGATTCCCATTCAGCTTGGCCTATCCTCCATAGAACATCAATATTTTGCGGCTTAGCAGCAGATAGAGCCTTTTTCAACTCCACCCATAAATTTTCAATTGGATTTAAGTCCGGCGATTGCGCCGGCCAAACCAAAATTTGCTTATAGCTACATAATATTTGAATATTTTAGAAACTACATGCAGCAATAAATATTTACAAAATTTACCTTTAGCGGAATATAATAAAACATGATAGACCTCCGCCGCATAACGGATACTTAAATAATATTTTTTTGCAAGAAACATTTGAAAATCGATTAATCGGTCCGTTCTGGTGATCACTCCGATCACCGGATTTAGCATTTTTTTTTGTTTGGGGAACTATAAAAAGTCAAGTTTATGCCAGTCCTGTAACAACCATGGATGAGTGTATGCGATATGTGAGAAATGCTTTTCAAAACTTATCTCCACATGCAAATAGAATAGCTACATATCATGGGATACTGAAAAGATGTGAAAAATGAAGTGCTACTTCAACATTGCTAACTTATATTCTTTACTGTATCACATTTCAGTCTTAAAATATGTATGTATGTTCTGTTTTTAATAATAATAATAATAATATCAATTGGCTCACACATACATACAGTGACCGGCATAAATATTGCAACATATGGGAAATTTTTTTATTATTAAAATATACTAAAACTTTTTTGGGGGAATAGATTGTGGAAGTCTAGAAATCCCAAAATTTATTTTGACACACGTCACGTGACCACTAGTATGGCGGTAAATTTAAAAAATATGCCGTGAATCTGCTAAAAGTGAGGTTAGATGACATGATATCCAAAAAAGTTATTTGAAAAAGTTGCTTAGAATTCAGGGGCCGCATGCAAATTTTTGTAAACATACTTAAATAAAAATTACAATTTTTCTAAATATTGTTTCATTGAATTATATATTTCCATTTTTTCGCTCTTAGCAGCTCAACTGCAGTACTATCCTAGGTACTGTTTCCAAATTTGGTTGATATTCGAACAGTTTTGTCAATTTTTGCATAATTAACATAGCGAAAACTGAAAAGTACGATTTCAGTGTGACAATTGTTGTCGCAAGGGACTGTATTTAGTAGCAATAAATAAAATTTTATAATCATTTTCTCTCTAAACCACTTAGCAAACATTACTTTTATTGAAAATTATCATATTTTTTTTTTGTTTTCTGCGTTAAAGTGAAATCGGTAGTCCAAAACTGATAACACTTAACATCTAAGCCCTCACAATGTTATTGCACGCACCGAAGGTATTTATGTAGGTTTAGAAATTACAAAACTTAGTAGAAATAAATAACCAGTATTTTTAGCTAATGATAGGAATACTTAATAAGCAAAAACATCTAAACTATAACTAATAGTAATGAGCAACTAAGAAATGAAACTCTAAAAATGCATACTTGTTAGACATACATATCGTTCTGTTTCTTATAAGTAAGGCAGGCTTTGAAATTAGAAACAACAAAATAATATAGTAAAATATTTTAATTTTTTGGCAAATAAGCAATTACTACCATTTTTATTTTACCTACTGTTTATTATTCCCGAAATCGGATTCTAAGAATCGGAATCATCCGAATACTTCAATAATCGAAATCAACGAATATTTTAATTCGGAAACTCACAACACTAGCGTGCATGTAGTATTATCAGTTTTTGACTAACGGTTTCCACTTTAATGCCGAAAACAAACAAGAAATATAATAATTTTCAATAAAAGTAATGTCTGCTAAGTGGTTAGAGAGAAAATGTTTGTAAAATTTTATTTATTACTATCTATCTTAATTATGCAAAAATTGATAAAACTGTTTGAGTATCAACCAAATTTGAAGTTTGTTCGCGTCGCATGAACTATTTGCACTATTATGCACTTTAAGAACTTTTGTGTGCAAAAGTGCATAATAGTGCAAATAGTTCATGCGACGTGAACAAACTTTTGGAAATAGTACTGCAGTTGAGCTTGAAGTTGAGAGCGAAAAAAATAGAAATATGTAATTCAATGAAACAATATTTGGAAAAATTGTGATTTTTATTTTTTTTAAAATATGTTTACAAACAGTCTATTTGCATACAGCCCCAAAAGCAACTTTTTCAAATAACTTTCTTGGATATCACATCATCTAACCTCACTTTTTGCAGAAAGTTTTGATCGCGGTTATTAATTTTATAAAAAAAAAATGGAATATTGTACGCCCACGGAAAAACTTTTTATTGTAAAATAATTTTACGCTGGCAATTCAGCAGAAGTTACACACGATTTATTTGCAGTAAATTATCCCGAAAGATCAAATATTTAGCGCCACTACTATTCGTAATACAGTCCGACGTTTTGAAACGTTTACATTAATAAATAACAAAAATATAAATGGCCTAGCGAAAAATGTCAGTGATATTGAAATTTAAGTATAAGTTATAAGTTTGTGAATTAGTGCAATAAAATCCTAGTATGACATCCAAACAAATGGCTTGCGAATTTAATATAGTGCAAATTTTTTTACTTAAGAATAAATATCAATCATACAAAATTAGCACATCCCAACAACTTTTACTCGACGATTATTACTGTCGTCTGGAATTTTATGAATTAATGATTAATAAATATCCCGAACTAGAATATTTCTTCAATAATATGTTATTTACCGACGGATAAGTACTTTATTTACTATTGTTAGGTTTTTTAAAATATATGTTTGTTATTTTATTTGATTATTGATTTTTAAAACTGCTTTTCATTATTTATTTTTTCTTTAGTTGTTGCTTATAAGCTCTATCACAGAAATTTGCAGTTTACATTATCTGATACTTTGCTTATTAATATCAAAGTAGGTAAAGGTATTCGAATGGATCCAAATTTCTTTAACCCCCTGTATATGTATACAGGCTGATTCAAATTAAGTGCGCACCATTGCTATCTCTGTAATTATTGATTCTAGAAAGTAGGTTAAATTAGCAAAGTATTAGGGTTTTTAAAGCTGATTAATATGCAATATGCGAAAAAGCAATTGAGTGACGCATTTCCAAGAAATTTTGACATGTATATATATTTTTTTAAAACGCCCTGTATATTGTTTAAAAAATCATAAATATTTTAATTTTAGATGCAAAAGTATCAATGCAATATTGTCTTAAAACGAATAATAAAGAAGCTATTATGGTTTATTTTGTAAAATGTACAGCAGTATAAAGAATCAACTTTTAACAAAACAGATACATGTTTTTGTGGTTGATGTTTATTTTAACATATTATTAAATAATGTCGTTAAATTAAAAAGGAAAAAGTAAATGCATAATTTATAAATACTGCTCAAAGGTATCACCTTCATTCTCAATACATTTTCGTGCCCGCTTGAGTATACTCTGAGTAGCTCTTAAGATTGTCCTTTCATCCAGTTGGCGGAAAACCTCCCGAACCTTATTTTGCAATTCGTTCACGTTGTTGTACCGAGTTCTGTATATCTGATCTTTTAAATATCCCTAAAGAAAAAGTCTAAAGGTGAAAGGTCAGGAGAGCGTGCTAGCCATCGAATTGGCCCATTTGTACCAATCCACTTATCGGCAAACATGATGTCCAGATAGTTGTGAACTATGCGGCAGATGTGTGCCGGAACACCGTCCAGCTGAAAGTAAAAATTTTGGCGCATCAGGTAATTGACATTATTAAGGAAATCCTCTAGAACGGTACGAATAAATTCCAGATATCTCTCTCCTGTCAATGTACCATTGTAGAACACTGGACCAACGACTGTCGAACCAATTAATCCGCACCAGACATTAAAACTAAATCGAACTTGTGCAGCATGTGGACGCATTATTAATAATTTTTTTTGCGACCAGTAGTGTTCATTCTTCTTATTAAACATTCCTCTATTGGAGAAATTTGTGTCATCACTCCATAAAATACATTGTGCTCCATTCAAATTTTCATCACAAAAATTAATAAACCATTCACAGAAAGTCAACCTCCTGCTCGAATCTCCTGTTTGTACTGTTTGTGAGGTTCGGTACTTAAATGGGATATACTTATGTTTTTTTTTAAATTCTCTGAACAGACGCGTAACTTAAACCCAATTCCTTAGTAGCATCTCTAATGGAAAATTCGCGATGGGCTTCAAAATATACTAACACAGTAATTTCTACTTCTTCGTTGATAATGATATATTTCTTTGTTCTTTTCTTCTTAAATAAGCAATCGTGTTGCCTAAATGTCTGTAAAGTTTTCGAAAGTAACGTAGATCTGACTGCTGACGTAAAGGATACTGTTCTGCATAATATTCGACAGTCCTTATTGAATTTTTGCCGCATACAGTGTATGTTTCGAGCATATTGCACTTCTCCAAATGAGAAAATACCATGGTGAGATATTATCTAATACTTAGAACTAAATATAACGAAAACTGTTCAAGCTGCTAATGATAATAATGTAATAATAACAATTAGAAGTAAAGAACACAACACAAACACGAAATAACCAATTTTTTTTAATAATTAAACGTGCAAAAGATTTAAGCTCAGTGCGTTTTTAACAGTTTCAAACAACATACTACAGCCTACTATAAATTTTACATATGTATCTTTGGCATCAATTAAAAACCACCATAACTTCTTTATTATTCGTTTTAAGACAATATTGTATTAAAACTTTTACATCACAAATTAAAATATCTTCCATTTTTTTTAAAACAATATACAGGGTGTAAATTTCAAAATTTCTCGGAAATGCGTCATGCAATTGTTTTTTCGTATATTGCATATTAATCAGCGTTAAAAACACTAATACTTTGCTAATTGAACCTACTTGCTAGAATCAATAATAACAGAGATAGCAATGGCACGCACTTAATTTGAATCAGCCTGTATATAAAATAAATAATCATCAAGAAAATATTCAAACTATTTTGATTACAAGCGTTGCATATTTGGTTTCCGGTTTCAGGTGCGTACGTTACGTATATGAAAAGTGACGACGCTCTACGGGCCATACAGAGTGTTAATAATGTCACGTTAGATGGTCGACAGATAAAATCGAGCTTAGGAACTACGAAGTATTGTTCACATTTTATGAAAAATCAACCTTGTCCGAAGCCAGACTGTATGTACCTGCACGATTTCGGTAAGTTTTTTTTTTTTTATATTTTATGACTGTTTCACAAAGTAATTCCTGTATCTACAACCGAGAACGAAAAAAAAAAAAACATGGTATCTTAGTGTTTGATGCTGTATGATTGGGAGAACCCCACCTACACGTTATTCAGGTTTTCTGTATAAAATTTATAGATACAGTGAACTAAAAATGATAATACTCTAATATCAGTCGCGTCGCCTAGGGCATTGATTATATATAATATAGATAAACGCGTCCATAAGAGGCAATGGCAACGCTTAAATTTGAGCTTTTGGACCACGGCGCTATAAGTCGCCACTGTTTCCTGGTCCAAAATATAAGTGGGATATCTAAGATCTCAACCTATGTTAACTCAATAGCTTGACCAGTGTTACGCTTCTAAATAACAGATGGTGCTGTTTACCACGCATATACATTGCCCGCGCCTTATATGAAATATTTAAATTGTAAAACTTGATAATTGTAAGAAAATGCAGACAAACTATCGGTACATTCATGCAGCAATTGTTATTATTATTATATTGTTATCATGCTACCATGCTCACCAGTGTAAAGCAAATAGCTCTATCTATCTACAATATAAAATAAATCGTAAGGTGAAAATCAATTAAATAAGTCTATGTTACGTTTGATTTTCGACCAATATAGAAATACTTTAATTTTTATTTTTTATTGTAAGTTTGAATAAATAGTATTAGTAAACGTTTATTTACATAACATTATTAAGTTCTCACTCCGGTTTTTTTCTGAAAAAGTATGAAACAACCACAAAAACATTTTTCCTCTTAAAAAAGTCTGTGTGATTTTAAGACATAATAACTTATTGAACCAAGAACGTGTGTCTTCATAACTTCCACTTTTTTCTAGGTGACGATATTCCGCATGTTGTGATAACGTAGGTATATGTAAAAAAATATTATTTTCTATTTGTTCGAAGTAAGGAGGGGGGTAAATGTCTTTTCTCCTCACTCGATCTAAGATCTAAGGGTCTGTTATTTATGAAGTAAGCTCTTTATAATTTTAATTAGATATTATTATTTTGTTTCATTTGAAAGCAAGACATATTATTTTGAAGTTTTACTTTTCAAAGCTATAACATTTTTGAAACTAACTAATTTTGATATATACGCATATGATTTTCTCTCAGAAAGTATACACAGAATACGATATGACAGCTGTATGATCAGCATCAATTTTGTATACGGGTAATTCCGAAAAAAAAACGATTAAATTTATTTTTTTTTGCTCAAATTAAACGAATCTTCATAATTGGATATAGCGTTAAATTTGAAACATTTTCTAATAAAAGAATCTTCTAAATCCAAAAAATGAGATACTTTACTCTTAGCGTAGTTTCATATTTTTGACCTTCCCTTGTATACAATTAAATTTTAGACAGAATTGATGAGGGTTATTTTAGTTTCTAGACATGCAGAGGCGATTTGTAAGAAGAAAGATTTACTAAATTCAAAGATAAACACATTTTACAAATGATGCGCACGTTCTACCGATCACTGTATGTTATACCGGGTGTCCAGCCTAAGATGCAACGGTCCATAGCCGGTTTATTATGGTTTTTTGGGAAAAATGTTTCAAATAAATGTTGCCTCGAATCATATTCTACACATTTTAAAATTAGTTTCAATAATGGCGGACTTCCGGTTGTACCGGAAGTAGATACTAACTTTAATTTTTTAAATGGAACACCCTGTATATTATTGTATTTTTGGATTCCTTGTTAAATTTAAATAACAATACGTTAGGCATACATTGGGGCTAAGTTGTACCGTTTCCGAATTATTTGACGTTTTTCGAAAAAAAATGACATTTGCAATGTCTGCGGTGTTTGGAAATATCTCCGGAAATACGGAAGTTAGAAAGGTGCGGTTTTCAGTTTTCGCTTAATCATGAAACAGCACACGTCTTTTATTTTACAATTGTTGCGTTTACATTATAGAATTATTAAATAGGGCTCTGTAATTTTCGAACTCTAAAATCATGGATAACTTGATTTTTTTAAATTGAATGGTATAGCAAGGTTTACGTAAATGGATGTAAAATTTAATTTTCTTTCGATTTTATACGAGTGTCATTGTGTCTATTTCCAAAGGTTTTGGAGATATTCGCGATTTTTCAGTTTTTCATGATAGATACGTATTGCGAAGCGCCGGTCACCTTCCCCTCGCATTTCACCAGGCTTGGGACTGGCTGCAGTAATACTGGCATGCTTAGAAAGTGGCCAACAGAATACAATAAGATGACTGGAAACAAACAAAACTTGAAATTAAAAAAAAAAGCACAACATTGTGAACTTTTTCGAGAAAGTGATGTTTTTAGACGAAGCTACCTTCCACAAAAATGGATTTGTGAATCGTCACAATTGTTGTTCTTATGACACACAAAATCCCCTTCGATTTATTGCAGCACACAGAAGGTCAGTGAACATGTGGGCAGGTATCTTTAGACAACATATCATAGGCTTGTTCTTTCATAACCAACGCCTGATGGGTAGGGTTTATATTCACAATAATTTGGGCGTTCTGTCAGAAAATAATGTGTAAAATATGATGCGAGGTAACATTTATTTGAAACATTTTTCCAAAAAAAACAATAATAAATCGGCTATGGACCGTTGCATCTTAGGCTGGACACCCGGTATAGTCCTTTCTTTTTTTAATTTTATTATTTTATTATTATGTTATATATTTATTATATTATATTTATTTATAAAAGTTATGTAAAATAATTAGTACTTCAACTTTTATTCACAACTTTTTCTCCTACTAATAAAAGCTCCAGCATAAATGATCTTTACTTGCGCTCACGCTGTATACATTATAAAGTATTTAGTAAGCCGTTAGTTTGGTTTTATTTAAATTTATGTACTAGAATAAAAAAATAAGGTTAAGGTATATAAATTTTGATTTAAAATTATTAGTTGAAACACAATTTATACTCGATATATTTACCGGCATATACCACATTTTTAACATCTGTTTATTACTTTTTACGTATCTAGATTTAGACACGCAAAAAACCACCTTTGTTTTTTGTTCCGTAAATATACAAGTTGTAAATTCAATGAATGTGCCACTCTCCGTTAGAGTACGCCTATGTAGTTAGGTTTTCATAAATGCTAAAATAAATCTGACGAAAAATTTAATTTGAATATGTAGATATAAGCGACATCTAGTGACACTTTAATTGACTATTTTGATAAAGTGGCTGTTGGTATATCTATATTATATATAATCAATGGCCTAGGGGTTGCTTAATGTGAGACGAGTCTTATTTTGTCTTTTATAAAGGTGATCCCGAGGCGAGTTTCACGAAAGAACAGATGCACGCCGGCAAGCATCAGGAGTACGAGAAGAAGCTGCACGAGGCGTTACAGGCGCGCCTGGCGGCGCAGTCGAAACAAGATCAGCAGGGGCAAGAGCCGGCGGCGACCACTAAGCAACAGTCGACGGCTAAATCGAAAGAATCTCCAGGCAGCACCAACAGCAACAGCAGTTCGTCGGCCAGTTCGACAAGCTCCACCACCAATAGTTGTACAGCGTCCAACGGCTCCAGTACGAATGGTAACAACGGTAGTAGTAATGGTAACAACAGTAAGGAAACATGGCCCCAGTTGAATTCGGAAAAGGAGAAGACGGAAGTGACGAAAAAAACGGAAAAGGAGAAGGATAAAAGTCGGCGAAACAAGACGAAGAGCGGCTCTAATAACACCAATAGCAACAGCAGCAGTAATAGTAATAACGTTATCAATAATAACAACAACAACAACATTAGTAACGATAGCTGTAAGAAAACGGAGAAGCAAAAAAGTACTAGCGACAGTAATCAGAAAATCAGTGGTGATACTAGTAATATAAAAATCGATAGGATCTGTAAGGAACAGAGTTGTTTTATTAGTGATTCGTCTAGGAGGGAGAGTGAGAGTAGTTCGGAGAGTATGACGGCGCCCGGTCTGCCTTGCGGCGGTATGCCAAAACTGCCGTTGCTCGACGACAATTCCAGTTTCTTCAGTCAGAATACGTTCCACAAGATATCGCCGTCGGAGGCACAGGCGCAGCAGCCCAGCGACGACGAACTGAACGCGGAAAGTGGCCACGGTACGCAAATACTGAACGATTCGCTGCCCGACATCAATAGTTGCGAGGACTGGGAGGCGGCGTTCGGTTTCTCCAAACACAGTAATCATTTAGAGGAGTTGGCGAACACGAAGGACGCGTTCAGTAGCTGTTACGGTGCGTTAGGAATGGACGGATCTTATATGGATGGTTTCTCAGGTGAGTTTGTTGCTTGGTTTTTGTAATTTTCGATTCAGTGTTTGGGAAGTGAGCGTCCGTTTCTATAGTTCGTCTCAACCTTAAGATGCAGTATACGTCTTATGGGAATTTGATTCGCGATTGTCAAATCGTCGCATCAGCTGCACATTACTACTTCCGGTTGCATTATTTGAGGTTATGACAATTAAAATGCATATATCAGTATATGTTACTATCTTCTCTGTGATATATGTTTATGTGGTCTCAGATACGAAAAGGGAGCTATAAAGCAGCAATTGCTTATATGCTGAAGAAAGAAGCTGAATTGAAGCAATTATAATCGTTATCTCGCAAACTTTTTTCGGTTTCTTTTTAAACGGAATCTGTGGAAAACAGTAAAATATAAAAAACCATATACTGTTTTTATTTAAGAATCAGTAAAAAGAGCCGATAACTTTATTTATTATTACTCATTAACGTAATTTACATTTCGAACATTTATTTATTGTATATGGGGTATGATACAATTTATTAAATTCAAAGAAATAGATACAATCCTTAATTAATTATAGTTTCCACGTTTGTAACAAAATAGCTGGAATCATACAAATGCCACATAATACAATAATATTTATGAAAGGAATAGTAATTACACACGTCTTATCTAAATTTTTTAGTCGGTCGGCGAATCAGTTTGATCTTCGGATGATAAATCTGTTACACGAATAAATGTCAATGTTCATTCATCTTGCAAATTATCCACTATCCACATTTCCTTTTCAATATTTTTTACATGTTTGATGTAGTTTTGCCAATTAGCAACAGTTACAGTGCTATACGCTCTTTGAATTAGTTCCTCCATGTCTTTTACCTTAAATGTGGTATTGTTCATTTTTATGCAGTTTTTTACTTGTGCCCATACCATTTCAATGGGATTTAACTCGCAGTGGTAAGTGGTAATCGCAGAACATGATGACCGTTTTCTTTAGCAAGTTCATCAATCCTGCTTTTATCATACTGCGGTTTAATTTGTGACACGCAAAACAGCAAGTCCCTTTTTAACATATCGTCAGTTGTTGGAATTTAAATATATATAACTGTAATTAAATGTATAGGTTATATAATTTATAAAAATCACGAAAAATACCCATATTACCTTGTGCGCGCTTGAAAAGGAGAGAAGCGTTCTGAAAAGAACGATTTGTGCTATATATAAACTAATTAACGTGGAACTTAACTGTTTTAAAACTACAATGATGACGATTGACAACAGTTGATGCTAATAGACAGATGACAGATAGGTATTGTTGCCGACACCGACATATGTAAATAAGTGGCAACATATAAATCGGAAGTGAAGATAGCGTTAGTGACAGCAACTAGGGATAGTAAGAGATGCACAGTGGCTATTATATCTCATACTGCATCTTAAGGTTGACACGAACTTTAATGCCGGAACTGGCAGAAGAGTTGATCGCATTTGATATAAAAACGCGATACTGTGAAGGACCTTGCATGCGGACATGCAAAGCGGTTGTACGGTAAATTTAGATCATTTTTATGTAGAATTGGAAGGGTTAATGATTCGCATTGTTAATGTGGTGGGATACATGTAACGAGGCGTGTTTTATTTGAATGTCCACTCACTGATGAGTGGCGGGCGCATACGGAAATTAGGGCATTAGCTTTAGGGTTAAATTGGTCGCGACGTGAAACAGATATTAGAGATAATGAGTCGGCCGATTGTTGGAGATTTTTTAGTAATGCTGCTAAAGAATTAGATATGATATGTAGATAGTTAGGAGAGCAGTACGTATTTATAAATGAATATTCTATATCCTGAAATCTGAATTAGTGTTAAATTATAGCTTTTAACATAGTTGGAGTATATAAATAAACGTTTAAAATATAAATCTTTAATTACTGCTGGTTGGAATAATTAGCATTAAGTTATTATTAAGTATTTTAGTAGATACTGCTGTTGTTTTGTTTTATTTCGGATCATTACGATCATTACGCTGGTCTATCCTGTTTTAATTTCAAATTCATTATATGTGAAAAACGGGGCAGCTTTCTGAAGACGGCATGGCTGTCGGAATTGAGGGGACGTGGAGGCTGCCTCTTCCAAACTCAGAAGGATAATAATAATTTGCCGGCTATCGAGCAGCATTCCTGTATTTTATATATTCGTCTATATAAATGTAAATATGTCATTATCCTTTACAAAGATTATTTAATATGTTAATTAATGCCAGAGACAACATCATTTGCTGTGTAATAATAACAGAAGTCATTAATTCTATTTTAATATTTTCACATTTCAAAAAAAAAAAAAACTAATGACAGTAAATGTCGAAACGTCGTTAAATCAATTTTTGTGTTTCAACTAAACTAATAAATCCACTAACCCTTGTTATATAATTGACTAAATAATAAACTCCAACAAGCACAACAAAAATAGAAATTGATCAGCTATCAGTTATTATGTTTTCACCCATTGAATGACTTTAGTTATCTCCCAGCATTCAGCCAGGAGTAAGAGAAAATCTTGGAAAAACCTTACCCTGGGAGCAGGACCAAGAAAGTAGATCAAAACCTTGTTACTGATAGCCAACAAATTATTAATATAATTATCCTTCTGAGTTTGGAGGATGCAGCTTCTACGTCCCTTCAATTCCAACATTCATGAATTTGCCTATTTCAGCAGCGCAAGGATGGGCCACTGTAATCATCAAAAAGCAAATAAAACAACAGTAGTACTTAAATTAAGGATTTATATTTTCAATATTTATTTATATTCCTCAACTATGCTAATAACTAAAATTTAACACTAATTCGGACCACTAAACAGTATGGAATATTAATTTATAGATACATACTTCCCTACTATCTAAATCATTCTACCGACTTCTTGTATCCAATATCTGTTTCGCGTCGCGGCCAATTTAGCCTTCTAGCTAATGCCCTAACTTCATCAGTGAGTGAACATTCAAATAAGGCATGTCCCGCTGTATCTACCCCACCACATTCACAAAGCGAATCATTAACCCTCCCAATTATACATAAATATAATTTAAAATTGTATTAATTCTACCGCCTGATACGACAAATTAACCCTCATTTCCCTAAAACGTGTAACGTTACCGATAAATTTCATAGTCCACCTTTCATTTAGAGTAATATCGTACCTACCCTGCTAAACATAATCAAGTTTATCCTTTTTACGTTTTTTTAACTACACCATCTGAAATCCGCCTCTTTCGTCAATTGATCTACCCTCTCATTACCCATTGCACCAACGTGAGCCCTAGCCCAAAAAAGTTTTACATCCCCCTCACATAATGTATCCCAGGTATCTATTAATAAATCAGCCGGATTTTTTAAATTCTCTAACGCATCTAACATATAGATAAGTTATCAGTTATAATTCGCACGTTCCGTATAAATTCCCCCTCACACCTAATATAATGCGTTGATTTTTGGAACTAATCCTGTCTGAAAATTTTTTTAATGGTTCCATAATTTAAACTTTTGATTATATATTTTAATACCGCTATTATAAGCAACAGAAGCTTCAAAAGTGACTATGAGAGAAGATAGCCGCCTTTGATACTAACCTCTTCATATAAGACCTAACATAAAGGTAGAAGTTAAGTATTAGAATAACCAAAAAGCAATAATTTCTATCCAATCCTCAAAATTTTATTACGATTACAATTGGTTTAGGCTAATCGCCATCATTAGGCGTAATAGGTCATTAGAGTTCTAAAGAATTGTAACACGTTAAAAATGTTTGAATTTTAATGATTTTGTATACTTTAAACGAGAAGGTGGAATGGATATATCCATGTATTTTACAGTTATTTGTTTGGTGTCTTATTTTCATTTTAATTTTATTTCAATTTGTTCTTAAAACAATGATAAATTTTAACTTAAATGACGTAGCTTTAGAACTCTAATGACGTATTACGCCTGATGATGGCAATTAGCCGAAACCGGTTGTAATCATAATAAAATTTTGGGGATTGGATAGAACGTATTCCTTTTTGGGTTTTCTAATACCTAACTTCAAAAATCCACCAATCCGGACCTTAAATAATAATAACAATAAAGCTTTTCGTTTGTTATGTATGCTATATTACATCAACTATGTTTTAAGTGATTATGAACGCATGTGTTGCAATAATCTTTGTTTTCAACTTTTCTTATTTTACGTTGGTATATGTTTTTATGTTACGTAAATAAATGGGTGCGTGTTCGAAAAAACGTTCGCACGCGTCGATTGGTATCTTTAGTTGTGCATTTTTTTCAACAGAAACCCTTCTATACATGGCGTGTCATGTAACAGTGGCCAACACCAACTTTTTTATTTTAAATGTTACATCCTGTATATTATACAATTTTTGAATTCTTCAGAAAATTCTAGACATTTCATGTGCGATTTCCTATACGAAATATTAAGTGTTTTCAGTTTTTTTTTTGCAAAAAAATAACGTTAAAGAAAGAAAATTATTTGATTACAGAAATTCGATACAATACACTCAGAAACTAATAAGTAATCTGTTTATTTCTTGATATTGTAAAAAACACAAAAAGAAACATTCCTTTTTACTGATATAAAATAAACAAAAACTGTAAATACTTTTTTTTACTTTTGTTTAAAACGGCCTTAGCAAATTGTCTTCCTGCATGACAGTTTAGTTGTCAGTGTTATAGTCATTTGAATTTCGTTAACTGCATATCAGAAAAAATAGTTCATTCATCAGAAATGCACAAAATAACAATTCTACAGGTGATTGGTTATGGAGATAACACACGGACACAAATGGAAGTTGCTCTCTTATTTCATGAAAAATTTCCAAATTTGCCGCCTATATCCCAAAGGACAGTTAGTAAAATAGAAAAGCAGTTTCGCGAGCTTGTCCAATTAAAATTTCTTGATTTAATTTTTCTTCATTGATTTCCTCTTCACCCACATTTATGGCTATATTGTGCAATACTGAGGTACCAACTACTACAGCCATAAAGGTATCCAGCTGTCAGCGACAACCATATGCCGGTATTGGAAAACATTCTTCTTAGGAACATGCTTTCAATGACATTCCGTGTTGTAATATGGCTTTCATTATAACGATTTTTCACAACTGTTTCAGAATTTAACAGTGGGGTCAATAAATTTGTTTTTGAGGCGTAAACACTGTCGTTTATGAAAAAGAATGGATCGTTAAAGTGTGTATTCCCTGGCCATCGTACTACGATATTAATTATTTTTAAATTAGCATCACATAAAAATTGTGAATTTATAGAAAGATATCCTCTCCTATTACGAAATACCTCCGAGTCATTCCCACCTGAAACCACGAATAATTCTCAAATACATTTATTGTTAGTTTTTTTACTTTGGGAATTAATTTTTGATTTACCTTGGACTTTCTAAAAACCCTGTCAAATATACACTTCTTGCACGCCGCTATTCCTCGTCCTAATCTTCAAAGTGAACACTTTAATTAGCTAGCTATTTCAATTTACAGTCACAGATATTTGTATTATAACCAAACCGCATAACATAACCTATTATCGCCTATAAACACGATTGTAAACAAAGAAACTACGCTTGCGCCAACTTTAATTATGAGTTAATTCCTACATTGGGTACTGATTAAAGATCATCACGAATTAAGGATTTAATTATTAGTTAAGCAGTCGGTGTAAGGGAAATTAAACTTTAATTATGAGTAAATTTTAATTATAACTTAATCACCAACGGTGCAAACGGCGGTATCTAATTTAGGCACTATTAAAGGAAAATGTATAATTTGAACTTTCGAATACACCATGATTTATACGTATTTTGTTTTAATCTTTTAATTTATGCATAACCAAACAATATGATTTCTGCGATTATTTTATTGATTTTGCAAACTTTGTTCGCAAATATCTTTGTAAATAGATACTGTAGAGTGTAGAGCTTTAGGAAAAAATACGGGTCTTCTAATTTTAGGCAAAGACTTCAAATTTAAAATACAAAAAGAATCCAAGATATCAAATTTTTTAGGTGTTCCGGTTGATATGGAATGACCCATATATGGTACGATTTCTCTCATTTAGTAGCATCTCTTTACAATTCCTTCACTCAGTGCTAGCAGGTAACAGCACGATAACTTATACAGCGTGTCCCACTGAATTGGGATATTAGATTTTTTTGAACTTCTAGTAGAAATTTGATTTTGAAACTTGCAGTATAGAAATGGCCTACTGTGATCTATTTAAGGAAAATATTTTCAACTTTATAGTACTTTCCGTATACAGGGTGTTGATATCAACTTTCTTATTTTAAATGGAATGGTGCAATTTTTATCGGTACAATGAATGTATCGAGTCATTTGCGATAAGTTTACATGAGGGTTCCCTATCCCTGAACTCAACCGTTTTTGAGATATTTGCAATTTTGTGTATTTTTTTTTATGTTTGCACTGTTTCAAATAAAATTAAATAGCTGATGAGGTAACAGATATTTAGTGGCTCTACTAAAGTCGATGTAAATACAAGGACATAGCTATAAGGTGCTATAGCAATAATCACTGAATCACATACAAGGTGTTCAAAAACGCGCCTCCAATCTGGATACCTTTAAGTTAACAAAACTTTTTTCCTTCAAATAGAACATAGTATTTTTTACTACAGCATTGAATGCAGCCCAAAATTCTACATCGATTGATACTAGGGTTTGGTATACTTATTCTTAATAGTTTTTGAAGTATTAGCATTTCTTGCAAAAAATTACTAAAAATATGCCTAAATTATAAATTTCAACCAAATAAAATGAGTTTTTTCTTACAAAACACTGTGTACATTATTTGCCTAACGTATCTAAATATTTATGTTTTAGATATCTAACGTTCATTAGTTTCTTACTAATAGTAATGTCTTTTAGTCATCGAGAACGTACATTAATTATTAGATATTAGTAGGCCATGAGATGTGCTTACAAATAAGTGATATCCATTATTGGTAATTTGCCAAATTGCGCAGTGATAAACAATATTAACAAGTCATATCTTTTATAGTAAGTCCTAATGCTGTCAAATCCTTCGCACATTGTCTTCTAACAAGTAAAATATTGTACATAGAAAGAAATAAGAAAAACATTGAAAGTTACATATACAAATAACATTTTAGACTTATTCTACATTCATGAAGAATGTAACAATGATTAGATATCTACACTTATTTACAATGAATAAAAACCTCAAAAAAATAAAATACAAAGGGAAATTAAAGCAGATATCCTAAACACACCCATAATATTTCAAATATTGTTCACTTACTAGACCAGGTATTTTCTTTGTAGGGGAGCCGTCTGACATAGAATCTCCGAAAACAATGCAGTCTCTTGGCTTTTTGTATTAAACTAGGTATTAAGCGATACAGACAGATAACATAAATCAGGAACAAACTATTAAGTCTTCGAAAATGTCCACTATAAATATTCTTTCAGGATAATTGTTTCTTTTTTTTTAATTAGACTTATTTTCGATGTATTTAATAAGAAGGCAAAAATATTAACATGTAATTTGCTGTCGCATAATAATTATGGCTTATTAATATTTTATAATTATAATTACATAAAATCTGCTAATAATTGGAAAACTTCTAATGATAAATATCTCAGATATGGAAACCAAACAATACAGAAAAAGATAACGCATCATTCTAAAAAATAATATACAGAGTGTTTTTAGGAAAAAATATTTTATTTACTCGAAACTTGGAAATTAGTCATATTTTAGGCAATAAGTGCTAATATTTCAAAAACTATCAAAAATAGGTATACCAAATCCTAAAGTCAATCGATGTAGAATTTTACGCTGCATTCAATGCTGTAGTAAAAAGTACCATGTTCCACTTGAAATAAGAAAGTTTCGTTGGTTTAGAGGTGTCCACATTGGAGATGCGCTTTCGAACAGCCTGTATGTGATTCGGTCATTATTGCTATAACACTTTCTACCTACGTCTTTGTACTTACATCGACATTAGTAGAACCACTAAATATCTGATACCTCAGCTATTTAATTTCACTTGAAACAGTGCAAATGTCAGAAAATCAACAAAATTGCAAATATTTCAAAAACGGTTGAGTTCAGGGATAGGGAACCCTGATATAAACTAATTGCAAGTGACTCGATACATTCATTAGACCGATAAAAATTGTACCATTCCGTTTAAAATAAGAAAGTTGATATCAACACCCTGTATACCGAAAGCGCTATAAAGTTGAAAATATTTTCTTTAAATAGACCACAGTGTGCCATGACCACGCTGCAAGTTTCAAAATCAAATTCCTGCTAGATGTTCAAAAAAACCTAATGACCCAGTTCGGTGGGACACCTGTAAACCTCCACTACTGGCCACCTTCCTTAACAATAACGAAATTAGCAAAAGCGCGTACTCAATTTGATCCATCCACCCTGTACGCGTTCTTTGAGGAATCTAGAATAATCGACATTACATATTTGATGTTTTACAGGGGGTAACGGGTACGACTTCAAAAAAGAAAGTCTCTTCATGAAACTAAACAAAACAGGCGACCAGTACGGCCACCAGCAACCGCAGAGCCAAGCACAATCCCAACACCAAGGCGTCAGAAATACGCTCGACGACAGACTGAACGGTTTCCGACTGATGGGCGGCGGCCAAAACAAAGACTTGAACGGTGGTATTATTAGTGCCGCGAACGGTGTCGATCACATGTCGAAGTTTTTCAATGACTTTTATAAGAACGGCCAGAAGGACCTGGTCAACGGTCTCTCGCACTCGGCGAACGGACTGAATCACGTGAGCGCGACAGGCGGCACGCCCCTAGAGAAGCAACTGCTTCTGTTGCAACAGAAACAGATTCAGGAGCAGTTGATGATGCTGCACCTGAAACCGCAGCAACAACAACAGCAACAGTATTTATCCGGCAACGGTCACTACATGAACGGAGATGTGCTGCCGCAGAACGGACAGAGGTACAACTATCCGGGTCAATTCAGTCGGAGCAATTCGCTGCCGATAGGTAAACAGAACTGTAGATCTAGTGCCGAGGACGAACTGGACTTCGATCCTTTCCAGGAAACGCAAAAGGCCTTAGCGGAATTAATAGAAAATGAACAAACTATTAAATTACACATGTCCGGTGGTGAGTATTATACTAATGTTATTTCTTTTCTTTTTTTTTCTAATAAAAACATCAATGAATGCACGTATTGTATAAGAAAATTCACTAAATCGGCTCTTTTATACAATACAAAGGAAGCAAAGAAAGGAAATTGTACTCGGTAACCGGAAGTACGCTATAAAAACACATTTCGTATTTTAGCATAATTTAATTATAAGGTAAAGTCAGGTAAAAACTTCATACTACTTACAAACAAAAGTTCGCATCTCCTAACGTGTAATAACTCGAATATCTTATGAATATATCAAACCTTATTAAACAGGCATCAGTTTAGTATTACACTCTTGACCGAACTAAAGGATAATGCTATTAATATATAAAATGCGGAACTATTACACACTTGCCCCATTTTGCTGGGTAAGTGTGCATTGACAGTGTTTAAAATTTCTTTTTTATCTAGTAAACCGTTGATAATTATAAAAGGTGTATCTATTGAAGGCTTTCAACTGAGCATATATTACGTACTTCTATGTGTAAAATTTATCAAAATGTCTTATTATGTGAACAGTGTTACATTTTCTTCGCACTATGCAATTTTTACTACACATTTACCTGACTTTACCTTAGTTCATTTACGATAACAGACGAGGTACTATGTGAGCCAGTTCGCTATGATAACTGCTTTCCATTTGCACCAAATCCTCAGTTCCTCACCTCACTTCACCTTAGCTCAGCTGTTTGCTCGTTCCATTTGCCAGCAACTGAGGCATTTACCTTCCCCCCTTACCGATGCTAAGTGAGTTCATAATCACCCTCAGTAATAAGATTTTTTTATCTCAGTTCATATTTGGAGGGTAATTTACTGTTTTTGTCATTTTTGTTTGTTTGTTGTGTTTTATGTTTACGCTTTCCTTAAAGTTTTTTTCTACTATGCCGTACCAAATTGTGAGAAATAGGGCTGGATGGATAGTAAATAAATATAAATAAATAAATATGTGCTAAGTAAGGTTAGATACATCATACAATACATATTGCTGTGTACTGATTGTATTAAATTAAAAATGCAAAACTGATTTTAAAATGAAAAAAAAAAAAATAGCTTGCTCAACGGATAAGATTTTAAAGAACGCAAAAGAACTTTTAACTTCAGAGTTACCCTCGCGCATTAAAACTTGAATCTAACCACGAAAAGTAAAATTGTGAGTGGAAGAAATTAGACTTTCTTAATTACCCGAAAAATTGAAAAGGTTTAATAAAAAATAAAAGAACAGAATTTTTAACCCAAAGATGCTAATTAACAATCAAATGTGTAAAATTACAACTTGTGCAGAAAAAAAAACCGTGAACTGAAGGTTCTGGCCTAAAATAAAAACTGCACTTGATTCTAAATTAAAATAGGACAATGCTATTTCCTATACAAAGCAAAAGATTAGTTTCTTCAGGAAGATTATTCAAAATCTTTTAATTTCAATCCACGTGCTTTCAAATTAAAATAAACTTGTGGACAAATGCAAGAAATATACAAAAATGAAAACTGAAATGCAAGTACAAAGCTCCTACTCACCCAAACCGAGATGATTAATAAATAAAATTGAAACAGGAAAATTGAAAAACCGAAAATTAACTCTTTAAACTATAATGAGGAAAATTAACTTAAAATCTATCTTCCTAAACAAAACATAATAATTGATCTTATATCTATAACGTGCACACTTCAATATATTAACAATTATTACGATATGAATTCCGTGATGAAGTATTTTTTTTACAGAAATGTTCGCATTAACATATACAATATCAAATGAATTACAAAATGGCAGCAAAGATATACAAAAATACGTCTACTCACGTTAATAGTCGAACAAGGAACTGCTTGACAAAACTGTACAATCGTTTTTCTTACGAAAGTCCCTCTCTCTAACTCATACAACGCAGACGTATTACAATTCAATCAGGGAATGCTCATATAAAGTGATAGGGGATGATATTTACTTCCTAATTCCGAATTAAAATACAGGGTGTTCTATTTAAAAAAATTGAGTTTTCTGCATTTGAAAATATGTCACTTTGTTCCTCAGTTTTGAACACCCTGTATGTTTAAATGTAAAGTGTGCTTACCGTTTCTTAGAGTAATATCTACATTCATAACATAGCAAATTTGGAGTCTCTACTTGCAGTATTAACCGAGATATTAATTTCTCAATGATGCAATGATTATGACTAAAAAAAAAGAGAAACTTAAATAACTCAAAAACGGCAACATGTAGCTATAGGAATAGCTAATGAAAACTGACGTATTTATAGCTGTAGAATCCAAAAATGAATAAAAAATTATATCATTCTATTAAAATAACCAAAGTTGACATCCATTTCCGGTCAACCGGAAGTGATATTTTGGTTAAGGTATTTTGCATTTATAGTTCCAATCGAACAGATACTGGTGCCAAAATCTCAAATATAAGTAAATAATAGAATATCATAAACTTTTAATGAACCAGTTACGTGGAATACCCTGTATACATACTCTTAGGTCAAAACGTAAACTAACCGTTAGTTTATTTAACTGTTAAACACTATTGACAAGTGAATTAACAAACTCTTTAAAATAACATTTGCTGTTACTATTAGCACAGACAAGATAACACACCAGATCGTCTGTTAGATAGGGGACCTAGAATTGATCATGGGGCTGACACCAGATGCCGGTATAAGTAACCTCGACGCATGAATTTATACAACGCTAAAAAAGCGCCAACAATATCACGTCTGAACCCAGCGCGATGTTGCCACTGCTGTATAAATGCGATAGACGTTTTTACCGCCGAAAAAACTTTAATGCTGGCAGGTACGCGATTCCGAGATCGTTGGGATGACCGTCGACACGAGTTTATGACATGTCAAAATTCAATTTTAAGAAACCCTGCCTGCCCTACGTTTATCTAATCAATCTTGAACTTTATAAAAGCGGTTATCGTTATAAAGCTAACTATATTCATCTTTTATTTTTTTAACAAACGTCACCTGTTATTATTTTTTTACTACATTGAAAACTAATTGCAGTGATCGAAGTACTTTCGATTTTAGTGTTAAATATATCCTATGAGTGAGCAGGTACACAAATCAAAATTAGGTCTACAGATGTACTGCAGATGTGGTCAGCTCCTTTGCAATTGTAGATAGTGTCCAACTGAACATGTGTTTTTAAAGGAGCAATATACAGGGTGAGGTTTTTATCTTGAGACAACGGAATATCTCTAAAACACTGCATCAAATCAAAAAAAGACTTGTTATAATGTAGGGGGCTCACTGAATGGTGCCGAACTCGATCCCCCACCTCTCCAATAAACATATTTTGAGAAAAACGTATTTTTCCTGTACCATGACCGAAAATTTCCAATTAAGAGTGAAATAATCACAATTTTAAGATTGCAGATGAAGTAAATAACATGGATATGTATTAGAAACGTTTGAACTTCATGAACTCATTATTTGTGCCATGTTTTGGTTGATTTAATAAATTTGGTGATTAATACTACGAATAATTCATCAGACCAAATCAGATTGTATAAAAGAAAAGAAAGCTGATAATATCCTGTACAATGAAAACGGCATGGCATCGCACATATTTATTTATTTTATTATTTTCATTGAATACATATAGATTTTAGTTAAATATTCTTACCATCGTAAAAAGGGAATTCCTAATTGTTTCTAAAATTCCAAAAAGGGATTCGGTGAACAGGTCATGAAAAATAGGTAAAGATTTGCCGGGTTAGCTAATTATGTTCACCCAGAGTTTTATAAAAAAATACATTAACGCTGTCGATGCGATTCGACTAGATTGAATAAACAATAAAGTAACTATGTAATACTCGGTATATAAAAGACAATGTACACAAAATATAAATGATCACACAATATTTTGAACTATTGCAAAGAGAACTCCGCAACTGGATAGAACTACAAAGAAAATTATTGTTAGTATAAATAAAAAAACTATAACGATCTCTAACAAAAAGTTTTCCCAAAGATCGTGTGTCACGTTAAAGATAGGTTCGAAGTTTCGGTATAGTATTTTTTTTATTCAAATTAAACATTAAGAGAAACTGACAATATTTCCTATTCGAGTAATGAAGCGACATACTCAACAATTTTCTTCACTTTCTATGCAAAAAAAAAACTTCAAATTTGGAACAATGGATAATTTATGATGAATAGATGCATTTTTAAATACATTATTGATATAGAAATCCGTGAAATCTGTTATTTATAAAATAGAGGACCATCTCATTTCCTATTGAAAAAAAAGACAGAAATTAATCCTTTTATTTCAAGAAAACACAGTGAAAATAATTACGGTAGCTGAAATAACACAATCAAGCAATTAATATCGTCAACTTCTCCTCCTGTATGTATCTCTACTATGTGCGATATGTTTTATACCTCCATAACACTTTAAGCATATCGATATAGGTAACAAATGTATTTTCGTCAGAAAATACTTTACCAATTAGGATTCAATCCGTAGGCATCGAAACCTTTCCTAACTTAACCGTTCGTATAAGCTAGCAGCGACCGTGAACACGTTTCAAATTATGATGTTATTTTAGGACCAAATTCTCCACTTGAAAATGCGTTATAATACGTATAGATTGTAAGAAAGAAGGTTTATAATAAGCCAGGGAATAAGCCACTCCCATAAGGAAGAAAGTTTTGATATCGCCTGCCTAGGGCATGACATGCATTTTGAGACCCACTGTACGTTTCATTTTGGCCGGCACTATAGCTATATTGTAATTATATGTGTACTTATTTTATTATCTGTGAGTAACCAGTAGAGCTGTACCTATTTCGAGTATGAACACCTACACTAATTGTAATTGTAATATGTATAATATGGATAAAAACAAAGTAATTAAAATGGGCGAACGACAATAAAAAATACGATTACATTTCTAGGAATTCTCTTATATAACTAAAGGATTCCCCCATCTTGCGAAAAGTAGTTTCTTTTATTACACTCAAATAAAACTGCTACACGGAATACAGATGCACAAAGACATCTTGGCTACCACAATATACATGTGCATTCATTTTTGTTTTTATAAAGTTGCATGCAATATTCAAACATTTCAAAACAAAAGAACAATTTCGGGAATATTGACACCCTATTGGAGCTATTAAGCGAAATTCTTTTCGATTTACAAGGAGAATCTCGCAGTCTCCATACACAGCTATTTGCTTTTCAAACTGCTAATCCCTTTGATGTGGTTGAACAGGCAATAGCAGTGTTCCCACAAGTCAAATGAACGGTTTAATTCATAGCCAGAGCGGCAATAACCATTTACCACCGCCTCCCCCGGGATTTGTACAACCTCATATGAATTCTTTCGGTAAGTATTGTCCGATTTTTTTTTGTTTAATGAAAGTCGTAATGTCCAAAGCAATGCGTCTATGTTCCTTTTTTTTCTTATTTCAGGTAGTAAAATTTTACCTTATTTAAATATGAATAGTCAACAGCAACAACTAAATTCTACCCAAAGTAATTGGCCAAGTAATTATAATTTGTTGCAACAGCAGCATAAAGGTAAATATTTCTTTTATTTAATTTGAAGATTAGAATTTAACTTCTATATCAGGCTTCTTATTTATAAAGTGTTTTTAGAACAAAGCTGTTGACGTTATTATGCAGTTTTTTTTTTGAATTTATACTAAAATTCGTAAATCAATAATTCAAACTTTTTATGTGGCGCGATTCTCAGAAAAAAATGTGAAACATGAATATGCAGGCTGTCTCAACTAATGTAATTACACAAAAAGTACAGAAGTCAAGGCCTGCATACCTAAAAAATAAATTCTAGTTTATTTCGTATACAAGACCCAATGTAACAATTTAATACTGCGAAGGCACATTTTTACGTCGAATTCAAATAGTTTCACGAAGTTTATGTGGCACTGATGTGCATCGAGGATTTTGCCGAAACTTTCTTATTGTAAATACAAATCGTGATTGGTTTTGATATTAGCGATGTAAAATTTCGTTACTTTTCATTACTTGGTAACTAATCGTTAGAGTACTCGCCAAATCGGACCAAGAAAATATAGCACAAAAAGGGCTAATTAAAAAGTTAGAAATACGCTAGCTACTTAATTTTGAATAAAAAGATTTCCATTTGTTTTTAAATATTCGATGGCGATCGTTTGGCGTGTAACAATGTGTAATTTACGCCCATTTTCTATCGTATATTCAATATCACACTGTGTATCAGCCAACAAAACGTCAAACATCCAATTAGACGCTCATTTCGGTTCTCGGTGCTGCCTAGAGTCATTTTTTTTTTGTAAATTATGACTTTTACTTGTTTTTAAAATTGCTTGTTAAACTATAAAATAGTAATTGAGTAATATCCAAACATATTTTGTTATGTATTTGATCTCTTATTTATCAACGTCAAGATTTAATTAAAAAAGCTAAGAAAGGCTGGCGAATTATTTTGCTTTGCAATTGAAAATAATTGCAGAATGCAATATCAGAGAACATTTAAGGCATCAGATTTGCTTACAACTATTCGCTGGCTTAATTATTTTCGCATCACTCATATAAACTTAATAAATGACATTGACAAAAAGATTGTGAAAGAAAACATATTTATTATATACTGTATTAAGTTTGAAAGTTCTTTTATTTGACAAATATGTATACATTTATATAACAAAATTAAAAGATGAAAAAGGTAAAAATATATATAGCACATGTATACAGTCATGCCTTCGTGTCCGCTGTTGGCTTCCCGCTCTCTGTCCTCATCCAAGGTGGTGAGGCTGGCCTGCCTCGCCTCGGACTAGCGGTATCGAGAGCGATGTTGTAGGTCTAGCAATCCGTCAACTTTTCGGTTTTATATCTTGTGTTGTATTATCATGGTTTTTATTGCCTTTTTGAATTTGATGTGTGTCAAGTCTTTAATTTCCTTTTGTAGTTTGTTATATTGTTTAATGGTTTCATTATTTGGGGTTTTTATGAGTTTGTTGCTAATAGTTTTTTCAATTCTTAAATGAGAGCGTCTTCTTATATTGTGTGTGTGTATTTCTGTATTTTTTACTAGTCTAGAGTCAGTTTTTACCATTTTCTTTTCTATTTTATGTATTAACGCCATATTATTTAATTGTATGATTTGTTGTATATTCAGTTCTTGTGTTTTTGTATATATTTCTGCAGTTGGTGTTCTTCTCTCCATGCTATAAAGTATTTTCAGTATTTTATTTTGTTGTCTTTGTAATTTATTTAAATTTTTGTTGCTTGTGTGGCTCCATATATTTATTAGGTAGTTTATGTTCGATGTGAATATAGAATGGTATATTGGTTTCCTCATATGTAACGGTAATATGTTTCTTATTTTACTTATCCCTGCTATTGTTGTTGTGTTTCTTTTTATTAGGCTGCGTATGTGGGTATCCCATTTTAAGTTGTGTTCTATTATAATTCCCAAGTATTTTGTTTGATGTGTTTGTCGTATGGTTTGATTTTTTACTGTAATATTGAATTTGGGTGTTTGTCGTTTCCGTGTGAAGACCATGTATTCCGTTTTGTTTTCGTTTATGGTTATTAGGTTATTGTAGCACCAACTTTCGATTTTCTTTATATCGTTGTTAATATTGTGCTGCATTTGCTGCAAATTCTTATCTGAGTAAACTATGCATAGATCGTCTGCGTATGCGTAGATCTCGCCTTGAGTTTGCACGTTGAAAATATCGTTGGTATATACAGTTGGTATAACAGTGGCGGTAGATTACCACCCTGAGGTATTCCATACTCCGTTTTTAATCGTGAACTCTCTGTTTTGTTCACTATAGTCGTTTGTTCCCTATCCGTTAGATACGTTTTGATCAACATGTTTTCTGTTCCGCTAACGCCAACACTATCCATCTTTTCAATCATTTTTGCTTTAGATATTGTGTCAAACGCTTTTTTCATGTCTATGAAAAGCACTAATGTGGTGTTGTTTTTTCCTACTACGGTTTTTATTTTGTTTATGAGATCGTTTGTAGCTGATGTTGTTCCAGAGTTCTTTTGGTATGCGTATTGCCTTTTGTTTATAATATTGTTTCGTGTTAGGTATTCACTTAGTTGATTATGTATGATTTTTTCTAATATTTTGTTCATTACAGATAGTAAACAAATAGGTCTGTAATTCTCCGGGTGCAGTTTTTTTTTTTTATATATGGGTATGATTATGGTTTGCTTTAAGTTTTTGGGATATTCGCCATTCTTTATTGTGTTGTTGGTAAGTTTTACTAGTACGGGTTCTAATTTGTCTCTATTTTGTTTCATGATTTTTGTAGTTATTTTGTCATAACCTGGTGCTTTATTGTTTTTCAGTTCTAGTATTGTTCTGAGTATCTCTTCTTCGGTTACGGGCCTTAGTTCAAATCTTGCATTTATATTTTCAGTCACCGTGGTCTTGGGTGGGATATTTGAGAGCGATAGTTGCTTCTCTGCTAGTAGTCTTCCTATGTTTGCGAAGTATTTGTTCATTTCTTCAGCTATTTCTTTAGTGTCTTTTGTAATAGTTTTATCCTCTCTTTCGATTGCTTGTATTTCTCGGTCTTTTTTCTTGCCTTTTAGTTCGGTAACTATCACGTTCCATGTTTTCGCAGCATCGTTTTTGTATTTTTCGAATTTTTGTGTGTAATATTTCCTTTTTGTGGTTTTCATCATATACAGCGTATTCTTTTTTTTCTGCAAGGTATTCGACTCTATAGTTTTCATTTTGCGGGTGCTTTACGTGTCGTTTGTAGTATTTGTTTCTGTTTTTAATTTGCTCTTACTAGGGTTTCGTCTATCCAGGGGCATTCTTGTCTTCTTTTTATTTTTTTCGTGGTTTGATTGTCTTCTATTAGAGATATATAAATATAATTTAACTACGTTGTTTTAAATTACAAAGGAATAATTAAAACTATAATAATTAAGAATATAAGACAGCGGCTATAAAAAAAACAGGCTTAACGACATAATAGAAGCAAAGTTGGGAGAATACCAATGTGGGTTTCGAAAAGGTAGATCACTTACAGACCAATTTTTTTATATTGTGCTACACTGTGCAAACATTATTGTTTTCCTCTCCTGTGTTTCGAATTATCCCAATCCATACCGTGGTCATCTTTGTGGAATGTTAAATGGGCATTTTATTGGTCCTCACTTTTGCGAAGGAACTCTAACAGGACATTATTTACAGTTTTTGCAATATGTGCTTCCAGACTTAATGGAAACTATTCCTCTTAATGAAAGCCTAATTTGGCAGCAAGATTATGCTCCACTCCATAATGCGCAAATTGACTGTTTATTTAAACGAACAGGCTATATGTCTGCCGGCGGAAAGACCATTAGAAAAAAGATTTTGGCAGTCGACGGTATTTTGGCTATTTCAAAGTAAAATCCGCCGCAACCAGTACAATCTTTGTCGATGCTGACGGAATACGTTTCTTAGACTATCAATATCCGCCGGACAGCGGATCGCTACTTTAAAGAAGGTAAATTCCGCCATGAAAGTGTATTTGCCGAGCTTGAATACTAGTCCACAAACACTTCGTATCACTTTCAGTCGTGATATAGTAAAATGAGTTTCGTTCTGTGTGATTTTATTTATTAATTAAAAAACATTAATACTGATATAATAATACTTATTGATGCATTAAAATTTATTCTTTATGTCGCCTTTCATTTTCTTTTTCTTTGGCAAACCAATGATGGTATTGTTGCGACCTTTTGAATTATGTTTTAGAAATAGCCGCTGATTAGAGTAATAATGTTTTCTGGTCCAACGTTCGCAACATAAACTTTTTTAATAGATATTAATTATATGACGGCAAGGTAACAGCATTGAGTTATAAAGTCCACAATCACAATATTCCGTTGTACTTTCATATTTCAAATCAGAACCATTATTTCGGCTTTTGAATTGTTTCTGTACAAACTCAAAAGCATAACTTGTTAAAAATTGAAAATAGAATAGAAAATTTAGCTTTGTGAGATGAACAATTTCTGATTGAGTATCTTCTGGAAGACGTCTTTGCTGTGGTAAGTGGCTATAAAGTTCCTATAACGGTATAATAAAGCAATAAATACTAAATATCCTAAAACTGTGGATAAGAGACCTCACTAATGCTGTGATTGTGCCTAGTTTCAATACCAATTACACTGGTCAACAGTGAAATTGCTTCTTAGGTGAAAGTACCCAATCCCGAATGAATTCAACGTGCTGAACACGAATATCACATTGAAAAAAAGTTGATTGGCTCACGTTCCAGAGATATTGACGTTTTGTCCATTGTATAGATCTATTGCATAATGTAATGCAATTTAAGTGAGAAATTACGAAATTTTGCGTAATATGCATCACCCCTTCACTGCAAAGAAGTTAATGCAGCATTTGCTGTAAGTTTCGATTGAGAGGGTTGCGAAATTGATTGCGCAATATCAAGCATAGCTAATTATAGTTTATTTAAAATGGCCGACGTGACAATAACTCGTGCAATGTCCGTTCATTCGCGCATATTTTTTCGAAGCTCTAGCATACACAAGTGATTGCTATGTGTGTAAAGTAACTAAACAGTAGCAATGCCTTCGTAACTGTGTTAATAGTGCAAATAACTTCTGTATATATTTGCGGAAGAAGTGACATTTGCTGCACAGAAAAAAGACATCAGTGCAACAGTTAAGAAGAGCGTATCATTTGTATTTTGGTTGCAAGATAGGCGACCAGGACAAAGACTGGGCCCCACACGTATGCTGCCGCACTTGTGCCGTAAATCTTTTCACAGTGGCTTAAGGCAAAAGAAAGGCCAATGCCATTTGCTGTGCCCCATGATTTGGAGGGAGCCCACCAATCACGTTGACGACTGTTATTTCTGTATGGTACCACCAAGCTTCTGGAGGCATCACCAAGAAGAAAGAAATGGACAGTTGAATACCCTAACATACCATCTGCTCTGCGACCTGTCTCTCATGGCAAGGACTCCAATTCCAGAACCTCTACAAATTTTTCTATCAGTTTCAGACGATGAGGATGGCCATGCGTCGGCGAGTTCTCCTCAAACGTGGCAGTAAGGATGATTAACTTTTTCGTGCTTTGACGAAACATCTGCACCACATAAAATTACCCAGGATGAAATGAACGATTTGTTCGCGATTTGGAATCTGTCGAAAAGCAAAGCGGAGATACTGGCCTCAAGACTTCGACAGTGGAATATTCTGAACAGAAATGTCCGAGTGACTTCATTTCGCACTCGCCATCAAGCTCTTCGAATCTTTCTTTAAGAAAAGAAAGCCTTGTGTTTCTGCTGCGATATTGATGGTCTACTACAAGCTCTCGGTATTGCACATGGATCCCCACGAATGGCGGCTGTTTAATAGACGCTTCAAAACTGAGCCTAAAGGCGGTTTTGATGAATAATCGGAACCAGCTTCATCCATACCTATTGCCCACATGCGGTCTACACAGAAGGAGACTTACGGCAATCTAAAGCAGCCCTACTGGAGACGATAAACTACAGCAAGTTGGCGGCAAGATATGGTTTGACCTGAAGGTAGTATCTCTGTTGATGGTTTGCAGCAGGGATATACAAAGTACTGCTGTTTTCTTTGTCTGTGGACAGCAGAGCAATCGATTTGCACTACATCAAGAAAAGACTGGCCTCCGAGAGCATTTTTTTAAGCCTGGAGAAACGAATGTACACAGCACCCACCATTGGCACAGCCACACAAAATCATCATTCCTCCTTTACACATCAAGCTCGGTCTTGTCAAAAACTTGGTAAAAGCCATGGATAAGAATGGACCAGCATTCAAGTACCTGCATGAAAAAGTTCCCTCGACTCAGTGAAGCCAAAATAAAAGAGGGCATCTTTGTGGGGCCTCAAATTAGAAAACAGCTCTTCCGAGACCCTCAAGTTTGAGGAACTTCTTCAAGGTAAAGAAAAACAGGTTTGGGAGATTCTATAAGTGGCAGCAAACTTCACTGGGGAATGACAAGGCAGAAAATTACAAGTGTCTGGTGTGAGGATATGTTTGGCTTTGTTTCATGAATTCGGTTGCAATATGTCCTTAAAGATCCACTTACTTGATTCCCCACTTAGATTTCTTTCCTGATTAACTGCGGGCAGGTCAGCGATGAGCACGGCGAACGCTTTCATCAGGACACATTGCCACCACTGGAGCAACGGTACCAAGGCAAATGCGTCTACGTCAATGCTAGCTGACTATTGTGGACAATCAGTAAGAGATGCTCCACAAGTCCACTACAAACGGCAGGCCAAAAGAAGTCGAAAGCAAGAAGCAGACTAATGTTTTCCTTACCATGTATTATAATATTGCACATCAGAACACATTTTCTGAAATATGCGTACATTTTACAGAAAACCCGTAGCCAATTCAGCTTTTTCTTAGTCAATTTTTCGTGTTTCAAGCACATTGAATTCATTAAGAAATGAAACTATTCAGCTGAGCATGCTTTTTTCGAAATTTGTTTGCCTCCAGTGGTTATTTGTAAGTTTAGTACCCACTGGAAGCTCTTAATTGTAAAAGTGACATTAGAACCTGCTTTATACGCACTGAAAAATTACAAATTTAGACTCTTCAGTACGAAAACAGATATCTTACCTAGCATTTCGTTTTCCAACTCCTGACGCTTTAAATTCTTTGCCTCCTTTAGTACAGCATAGGGATCACGACTGGTAGAATTCTATTTTCGTGACGTCACTGAGATTTCTTGCTTTCTACGATAGATTGGTATCACGTTGTATAGTATTCTACAATCGCTTTGGTCGCCGGAAACATTCGTTTTTCTATAATCCGTTTAGAAAATATCGTCAAATATCGATTGAAATTAGTTCATTTGCTCACTTTCTTGTCACTTTAATGAACCGGCGACTCTTGTTTCTGATGTTTTGTGGCCTTTGTTTTATGTTTTTAAATTGTGAAATAAAAGAAAATGCTACCACTTCAACAATATATAGCAGAAGAATTGGCTGAAGAAGAGAGAAGAGAAAATGCGAAGTGACAATTGATCCCTCACTCTTTCAGACAACACATTCTAAAAAATATACAAATTAGCTAAGGATATGGTTAACCTTTTAATTCTACGTTTAGATGCATTGGGGTACTAAAAGCTAAGATATTGTCCAGAAAAGGCTGGTCAAATTATTATTGCATGTGTAACATTACACAATATTTGTACCGAAGGTAGACTCGAATTAGCCGAAAATGTAATAGCAGAAAATGCGATGAATATGGTTGAACCCCAAGTTTTACCTGAAGGACAAGGTCAAGAAGCTAGGAGAAATCTAATTGTACAATATTCAATTAATTAATATTAATAGTAGCCTAGCTGATAGTCGAGTGGCTTCCATGCTTGACTATCAGTGCGGAGAGATTTGGCTCTGCGGGGCCATGACAAGCGAAAGCTTAGGCATTACAACCACTTAAAAAAAAATTGCAATATAATGGTTTTAATTGGAACAGTATTTGGAGAATTGTATTTCAATTATTTCTATGAAAACCAAACGAAAACTATGTGCTTATTTGAATTTATTTTAACTTTTGCTCAAGCAAGTTAATCAATCTCTCAAAATTTCCATTCATAGCAGCTATATTATTGTTAATGCTATGAAGGGTCAAGAGAAGTTCATTGTTAGTATTTATAAAATCGTCTAATCGTTGCCTCTTTCTTGAAGAAGGTGTGGAAACTACAGTTGGGTTTTCTGTTGTGGGGTCTACTGCAGTTTCTTCTTCTTTTTTATTTATATCTGAATAAATTAATATATCCTCTATACTTACAGCAGAGATGAAAAAACTAATATACAGGGTTATTATTGTATAGCACTTTTCAAAATAAAGGGGTTAAAGATATACATGAGCAATGCCTATATGCAAAAAATTACGGTTCTAAGTACACGGAGTACCGAGAAAATGATTTTTCTTTATTCGAGCCCGGCCCTGACTCATTTAGCATACCGGTGAACCATCGGTCGTCGCTACACTTTGAACGTTGGGATTGCATTTAGTGTGCACTTGCTATTCGCAGTAGATGCATGCGTTTGCAATGGCAGCATATAGATTTGAAACACGCTACATAAAGTTAACAATCATACATTAGTTTTATTGCAAACATAATAAGTTTATTTTAAAATAAATTTAACTTTAAAATGTACTACTATTTTTACGTGATACACGAGTTCATGGCAAAAGCACATCATAAAAAAACACCATGACTGCTTTGTTTGCATTCTGGTGCTTCCGTCTTATCTCAGTTTAAATCTTGTGTAAATAACATCTGCTTTGAATGAATTCACTATGCCTAGCATTTAATTTTTTCGATGTTTACTTACAGATGGTTGAAATTCATTTCTTATCAGATTTATGTGCATACATACGGTAAACACAGATGTGGGCCGTCTTTAAACACATTTTGAACCCTAAATTTGAAAATTACAACATGCACATAGAACCGTAATTTTTTGTATATAGGCATTACTCATGTATATCTTTCACCCCTTTATTTTGAAAAGTGCTATACAATAATAACCCTGTATTTAATTGGTATAATAGCTATTTCTTATATTTGGGAGGAATGATTGTATTTACTCCTGTTAGTACAAAATAGGTACTAAATGGAAATACAAAATTATGCAGAATGCAGTTTACAAGTTCGCACATTTGATGAACACATTTTATATTGTCCGGTTTCCCGCGTACTGGGCAGTATATTTTATCTTCGTCTTATTAGCAGTATTAAAAGAGACAGAGAATCGAAACGACACCCGAAACTTCTCGCTTCGAAGCGAGATGTCGTGATTCCAAAATATCGTCTGTAAGCAAGCGTCCACAGTTGCTAAGCAACGTGACGTCATGAAAATGGAATTCTATCCGTCGTGATCCCACTGCAGGTCTATTTCAGTTGGTAGTATTTTAGTTTCGGATCTATGTAACAATCGGTCTTCTTCCTCACTGCGGCAATAGTCCTTGCTTCTCGTTTGTAAAAAAGCACATATTGTTTTTATAATATGTTTTCGCTGCTTCTCCAAGTCTCATCTTCTTTACGTAAAATAATTAATAGAAGCATAAAGCTAAGGTTATGTATAAAACTGTAACGGAATTTGTGTTCTCTAGTGAAAGATTCAATTATAGAATGAGTGCCAATGAGTGGTCGCTAATGAAGAATTCAGTATATTTTTGAGCGGATTTTATGTGCAATAAACCAAAAATCGGTCAACCGGCAGAATTTTTTCCTTGTTTTGAGAATGCCGCCGGCGGATGTTTAGCCAGTGCGTTATTTAAATGTATTTTACCCCAATGGATAGATTGGAAAAATCTGAAAAATCGAATTGACGTGGGATACCGAAAAATAACCCAGGAGACGATACTTTCATCTTGCAATAGAGAATTAAGAGGTCGTTTAGAAGTTTCTGTCCACATTGATAGAGCCAAATTTGAACATTTATTACATTAGATACTTAAAATTCTTGAAATATTACTTTAAGCTAACACAAATTGCTTTTAAGAAGTTAATCTGACTTGTTTCAAAACTGACAAGGAAAATTCAAAAATGTGTCAAACAAAAGTTGTTTATTAATTTTTGACAAATAACATACAACATTAAAAAATGCATGTTTCGGTTTAAAAAATCAAAGTCGGACTTGAAATCTCCTTCAATGTCACGAAAAGCAAAATAAAAAACTAAAAATACGTCATGTTTCACATAACACGATATAAACGTAACTCTTATTTGAACATTTATTTAAAACTAAAGATACCGAGACACTAGATAAGGTCTGTAATAAAGGAGACACCTGTATACAGGGTCGCTAAAAAAGTAAGGATACAGTTAAATATTTTCAGAACGGTTTAAGCAAGACTCGTTGAAATTTGGCATACAGTTAGAAGTGTTTAAAATTCTATCATCTGAGATTTCTTTCAAATTTCTACCATCATTTATCTTGAAAATACAAGGCTAACTTGACTTTTTTTTAAATGGCACGGGTGGTCAAATTTATATTTTTAAAAAGAGCATTTTTTCTGAATTCAGTAATGTAACACATGCTCACCTTTATTTTTATTTAAAAGCAAAAAAATTAAATTCAAAAAATTTAATTCTGGAAAAATAACTAAGTTAAGCTTTGAAAATGAATGTTATTGACGATGTGTCACTTGCATAATTCGCCAAAAATTAAACTTGTGTGCAATAAATTTGTTTAAGCAATGACATACATTTAAGCGAAACTGAGCGTAATAGAAATTCTCATGAATGGTTGTTATTTGGCGACAGAAAACGAAGTTGTGCTCAAGTAGTGATCTTTTTAATGAAAATCAATCCAAAACGGGAACCGATTCTCCAGGACGACGGTTTCAAAACTTAACAAAAATTTCAAGAAACTGGTAGCGTTAAAGACCGTGCAAGATCTGGATGAACTCGAATTATTATCAAAACGAAGAAAATTCTTTGAATGTTATGTTGGATGTGGTAAGAAAATCCAAAAAATTCGTACAACAGTTGGCGTTTGAACCACATGAGTAGAGGATCATACAAAAAATAATGAACGCGAAAAATATCATCCTTATAAAATTCACTTGCTACAAAATTAGTGACGACGATTTGACCGCAAGAACACGAATTTTGCCCTGTAGTAAACATTATGAAAGCTCTTATTTACGCATTACTCGACCGTATTCTATCTCACTTCAACTAGTTTGTTGATAATTAACCTTAATAAAATATGGACGTATAGCTTAAGTAGCTACGACTTATGTTATATACTTCTAAATCCGCTTGTGTATATGAAGCTTCCAATTTTTGGAAACTACTTGTCTTTACTTTACCGACCAGTTAATGACGTAACTACAAACATTCATGATTATCTTTTTTTTTCCATTAGTGGCTTGCACGCTTGATTATCAGTCGTGGGGTCCTCGGTTTGAGCTCGACGGACTGCTATCAGAGTGAGGTTTTCGTGGTTTTTCTCATTCCTTGACGAATGCTGAAAGACAAACATCTTAAGTCGGTCCACGAGCGCAGGAGTAACTCATGAGACGGCTGATCCCCCTTGTAATTAGCGAAAGCTGTTGAGAGATGCCAAGGCACGAATTATTATTATCACTAATCCATGGTATGTCTCGCTAATAATGACTAAAGAAAATGAAGAAATAATTGTAAGAAATTGTATCGTCAACATCGTTACAACAGCTATCCATTAAAAAGGAAATTGAAATAGCTTATGTTGAGTTGTTTAACTTCAAATCCATAGTTGTGTCGATCTACAGCCAGGCCATCAGTGGGAGACATTCAAGTATTTTTTGACAAATTAAATGAATTGATATTTATATTAAGTAATAGAAGGAAATTAAAGCGCATATTTATAGTAGGTGAGGAATCACCGAAAAAAAAAAACATACGACAATCTGAACACATTTTATCTTAAACAAGAAGATGGTTTCCGAGTAACAGGAAGAATGAATACGCTTATCGACAATATGTTTACAAATATTGATCTGTCAAATGTCGAGGGGTGCACATTAAACTTGCATTTGTTAGATCACCTGGCAAATATCATGAGCAGCACTGTACCCAAACCAACTAAACGTACACCTGCAACAATGAAATTAGGAAAATAGACGCAAAGAGAATTACTTGTTTCAAAAATTTACTTACCGCAAAATTAAACCTGCCTCATGACATTTTCGGTATTGACGGAGTATTTAGCCAATTCCATGAATATATTTACTATATCCCTTTACAAAGAATGCTTTCCTGAAAAAGAAGTACACTTCTCGCAAGAAAAATCGGGACACCAGCAATTGAGATTTTTTTTTTTTTGTGTAAATAAAGCTTTTAGGGACGTATACATTACATTACAACCGGATAAATTGATTCAAGGTTTAAACAGAAACATAAATAGAGAGAAAAAAGCTTTATACATAGAATAGTAAAATACATTATAGTCTCGATGACGGCGCGGTGTGTTCTTTGATGACAAGAAAATAAAATAAACAAGGAAATATGCTCCCAAAAAATTGAGTTGACGGCTTTATTTAAAAATATATCTTTAGCTCATTTCATGTTTATTAGAACATATGGTAGAATTTTAGCAATATTATTTAGAGAAAATGTTTATAATCCTTTAATCTAAAAGGATTAATATTTAATATTCCACAAGTTATTATTGCTACTTGCTACTTACAGAGAATACAGAATTTTAAACAGATGTTATTAAAAAAGTGAAAGAATTATTTTAGGTTTTAAAATTAAAATTAGTGACTCCTATACCCATTAATCACTATTTATTAATCATTTTCTTGTGGAGTTTAACAGATTGCTGTTTCACGAACTTGTGTTGCAAATATTAATGAAGCATTTACTTGTGTTAGAAAAGAAGAACTTGCGTTAACAATTATTTACAATACTGTTGCATTTACATACATACATACATAATAAACATTGTAGGAAAGCGTATTGTTCGTCAATCTCAGTTAGTGCTAAAATATTTTTGAATTTAATACTTCTAATACTTTCTCATTACTATTACCTGGAGCTGTGCTACATAAAGACTGTTTGTAAACAGACCAAGTATTGGCCATATTTCAAAAAAATAGAACAACGACATTGGTTATAGCTAAAATATATTTCTTGAATATACAATAAACGCAGGGTTAATAATATAAATAATATCTTTGCGAACTTAATTAGTTTAAGAATTTTATAAATAACCTTAAAACTATTTTTGGTAATTTTTTAATACATATAAGAAAACTATAGTAATACAATATTTAAGAATAATTCTACACAACAATAATAGTTAATACATCAATAATAGTGTAATCAATCAATGTATGGAAATCGCATTTTTCCGAAACTAAAGAGGCTGATTAATATATTGTCTATTGCTGAAGTAATACTTGCCACCATGAATCGAACCAAGTAACTGATATCAAAGCAGCACTAATAAGTAATACGATTTTAAAATTCGAGCTCTATATGTTTTCTTAAAAAAGAATTATCTCTACATAACATCAAACAAGTTAAATACATATATATTTCTAAATGAAGCCGTCTATTAAGAGACCGTTTTGTTACGTATTTTTTTTTTGCATGACTATTTCCGTATTCGGTATTTCTAAAATAAACGCCGCCAGCGAAACTCCAATGTGTTTATTCAATGTATAAACCTTTTTCTCTATATGCATTTATTTAAAGCTGCATTTACACCCAACAAACTTTAAAATTCTCGATTGCCGGTGTTCCGATTTTTTCTGCGAGAAGTGTACCTATTAAAACAAAATTATTCCATAAACAATCATGAAATAGACCAAATAAGAAATACCTTAGACAGAGTTGCGACGTTGGTAACTACAATAGAAAACCAAGATGTATACACAGGAATACAGAAGATAGAAAAAAATCTATTTAGAAGAAATATCTAAATATAAACAAAGAAGGAACACTGCATACATAAAAAACTCAGACAACAAAACGAAAGGAATGTGGAATATCATCAATTCCGAAATAAGAAACAACACTCACCCTGCACAATTACACACTATGCCTCAGTTTTCTAAAAAAAATGTGAAACTTTGTTCAGAACCACAGTTTCTTACGCAAAAATCGAACAAACAAATACAAATTTTACAGGGATACTCCGCTTTTAGATGGGTGACACTGTAATAGGCCAAATTTAAATTTCCCCCCACTATTTTATTACTTCAACGTAAACCCTTTAAAATAATGTAGTATAAGTAAAAAATCCTAGGTAATTTCAAGTTTAAAAGTTGAAGTTACTAAGAATAATAATAATGTAAATTTGGCCATCTAGGATATAAAATTAGTGTATGCGGTATCATTAAACAAGTTTTACAAGAGCCAACGATTGAAGAATATTAGCAAAATTAATGAAACTGTGATTTCAAATTTAATCAAAAATAATAATTCCGTCAAAATATCAAATAGATTTCCAGCCCAAGCATAAAATGTTCGGCCTCCTAATCTTTGACACCTGCGACGATAGAACGAGAAATCGATACAGCAGCTAATCCACACCAATAGGCCACGCTTTGGTTGTAAATTATATTACTGATCGCAGCGACATCTCTTGGTTTTGAGCAGAGATAATAAATCCACGAGATAGTAAACTTAATGTTAAAATTTTTTAACGCTTTTCATGTGGAGGGGGGGGGCAACGTTCAAGTCTCTGTTCATAGAGGCGCGCGTAATTTAAATATAGTACTTAACAACATAATATGTTTTGTACTATTTCATAATTGAAGTAACTATATTATAAAACATAATACAAATATTGTGCATGTTTACAATAATACAAAGTATTTTCAATTATGAAATAAATGTATTGTGGGATTTCTATTACAATTATTCAAATAAAACGCTCTTTTAAAAGTAAATTCATTTATTTACACCAAAACAGTTTCTGTAATAGAGAAGAATGACAAATTGTTTCTATAATCCTAACATATAAACTAAGTTGTTAAATCTTAATATACATCCTTGTTGGAGATCAACTACCACTACAGTGCTATATGTAGTATTTCAACGAGAACTATGTGAATTAACTGCTCAAATCTGCATTACGGCAATCAATAAAATTCCTATACATGGCTCATAACAAACAAGACAGTTCTGTTAAACAATGCAATATAAATAACTGTCGACGTTGCAATGAACCAAATTATGATAATTTTAAAGTTCCGTTTACTAACCACCAAGTATGTATTTTAAACAAATCTAGTCTTTTCATTATATGTATTTGATTCGCACCGTTAACACATTAAGACGTAAACATATACAATTTTAAATTCAAGTCTGTGTGTTAAATAAAAAATGTATAAAACTTTACAGGTGTTTCCCAATCACAAGTAATGCTATAAAAAAAAAAAAAACTGAAATGCTACATAATTATAGAATTAAACAATACAATGCGAAGTTGATGCCCGATTCAAAAATAAAACTGTCTTACCAAATAGTGAAGTGAATATATTAAATTATTTATAGTGTCGAAATAATACATACAAAGTTACAATAGTTGTTTGATAATATTGGATATAAATCGCTCTTTATTCGGTTTATGGGAGATTTCTACTTCACATTTCGATGACATGAAAGAAAGACGTCTAGGTTTAGAGAAATTAGATAAAAGCAGTAAGAATAAAGACAGAATAACGCACATTCTTGGCTCACACGTATTATCGATTTAAGTGGATGCGATACGTTTTCCTTACATCACATTTTTCTAAAAATTAGAGAACCTAACAAAAAATCAGACTCTGGTCAAAACAGACTACAGTGTGTAACAACCAAGATATAGTTTGATGATTTCGAGATGCACAAATCATTAAACGCAAATTAAGGGATTATACTGGACCATTTATTTATTTGTTATTTGAGGTTTCTTGTAATGTTTTTATTACAATGAATAAACATATCAATCTATCTATTGCCGCACGGTAATGTTCTAATATCAGTAGGTAAACTACTAAAGGGGTACTGTATAAATGTAGTTACATTACATGTAACCCTTTTAACATATTATGAGGTGTTCAAATATGTATTTCGGATAGGCAACATATTTTACAATTGTGACTCGTATAGCTCTCTCTGAACAGAGACTAGAACCAGCTACCCTTCGGAAGTGGGGGAGACTACGTTTCATAATAAGAGTTTACTCCCGGTGGTTTTGAGACACATTAAAGTTTACTACGGCGTGCCCTTAGCTCATGCCAAGAAACTGACTAGTGTCTCATATTTCAGTTGTTTTTGTTAAAATGAAAGCGCACTATGAGCTGGATATGATAGTTGTGCATTAATTTAGTTTTAATTCAAAGTGCTAGAGTTCGTCGCAATAGAGAATGATGCATGACGTCACATGCGCAATGAACGAATATTGGTAGCTGATACCTCGTTACTAAGTAACAGGCAGCGGAGCGTAATTGACGTCAAGCTTCGCGCAGCTTTTAGTGACGACATGTATCATTCTCTATTGCGACGAACTCTACTTGTGCTTTTCCATTTTTCTACTCTATGTTTCTTTTGTATTTATTTACCGAGTTTAAAACTTTCTTTTTAAGGTATAGGTGCCTGTAACGATTGGAAAGTATTAGATCCCGCGATAGTATCGTCTTCGAGCAGATATTTTTCGATAGCCAACGTAAGAGACCAGTACAACAACCCGTTACAACAGCAGCTGGGACAGCAGGGGCAGAGTCCACAACCGCAACAGCCGCAACAACAGAACGGACCAATCCGAAACAATTACGACTTCACCAGTAACACATTCTCCAATCTCAATCACATACAGCCGAGTTATAATTTTCCGTTTTCCAATAATGCAACGTCACAACCGAATCTACCGTGGTTAGGTACGGATCTTAGTTCACAAATATCCAGCCCACCAGGGTTCAGATCGAACAGTCAAGTCACGAAACAACAAGAATGTTAAAGGCAGAGAAATATACTTCGGGATTGTTTAAATCAAAAAGAAAAAAATATAAATTCAATTATTGAAAAGCGTATTATTATTATTATTACTATTATTATTATTATATATTCAAAAGCAAGGAAAAAAATATATATATTAAAAAAAAAAGTAATGAAACAAGAACATCTTGTTAAAAAAAATTAATAGTAAAAGTGGCATCTAAAATCACGTTTTATTTGTTATTTTATAAAAATTCTGGTATTCAAATACGTGTAAAATGTTATTTAAACGTCTTTATTTAAAATGTGCCAATCGTGTATTGAAATTTTCGCTTACATAAGTGACCTGAAGTCTATATATTTTTAGCAAATCTATATATTAATTTTTTCTCTTCGGGCGTGATATTTAGAAGCGCACTATTATTATCAAAGTAAACATTTTGGACACGGAGAGGAGACATCAAATAATACACAAAACATATACTTATGGCAAAGACCACTTTTTGTTTATTTCTTGTTGTTTTCATTTTATTATAATTTTTATTATTTAATTTTAAATGTAAACATTATTAAATTTATCTATCGGAGATTTATTACCCCTGGGTGCTTGGCATTCGTACCAGTTATAAAGCGAGGAGTTTCGCCTTGCGTCGGAGAAAATCAGGAGGAACTAATTATTACTTATTATTCATTATCGAAACATTGATTATATTGAAAGAAAACAGCTAATATAATACAATACATTACAAAAAAAAAATGTGTCGTGTTTTATTTACCACTTAGGAGTAATATCAGCACTGAAATCGCAGCTAGCCCTCGCTCTAATGAAATGTGTTAAAAGTGAACGATATCAGCTAACGATCTCCACAGTCGCCAGTTCTCCTCACTTCGTTTGAATGTATAGACCTATAAAACTGCATTCCACTAGTGCATTGACTATGTATAAGAGTTTTGTTTATGTGCTTGGAGCAGTATCTACTGACATCATCAGAGTAACTTGAGAGCGTCGCAGAGTTAGATTTAAAGATGGTACAAACAAACGCGCTCGATTGCGATATAACCTTAATTTTATTATTTACTATTGTCAGATTGTCACAGCTATTATGAATAGGAAAAGTAAAAATAATTAAATTCAAATTAATGAATCTAGACTACAATAAAAATGCATCATATACTAGTATTTATGTACCTACCAAGTGAAGTTTTTAAAATATAATGATCGTTCTTTACATCAATCACATTGGTATCATTATTAATTATCTATTTCGTGCATATTTGATGCAGTTATAAATCTGATTACATTTACAAACGACAGTTTACAACACGGTTTTAGTACGATTAGGTTATGTTGCACAAATTGCTCGTAATTGCTCGGACGTCGGACTGCGAGCAGGAAGAGCAACCTCTTTGTGATCTGGATTTGCTTACTCTAAACAAACAAGCACGCACAAATCATGCTCTAAAATACAAACAAACGCGTAAAATTCATTGGATCTGCTTAGATCAGACAAACAAACAAACTTAAGAAGATTAATCAAGCTTATGGGAAAAGTGTCGCGCTTAAAAGTGGCACTTTGGATGGCAAATCCAGATGTCACTAGTGTTTCTACATCCAAAACTGGTGGGGGATGCCAAATGCCTATCTTAGCTCCGAACCGTATTTACAGGTGATGTGTTGAGCAGCACACATGAATAGACGGATTACCTAAGGAGAGATGTTGAGCTCAGCCGAAATCCTGTGCATCTAGGAATTAGTTCGGTATCCAGACACCAACGGCACTTTTTTTTACCGCGTCAATTTGAAAATGTAATTATTGGTCTTCAAATTATTCATTATTGATAAGAGATAATTTATAGCCAAACAAAAACATGCTACATAAAGTTCATTCTTTTATTCATCGATATCAAATTAATATATAAACAGAAAAACACTATAATTCAATATACCTACCGACGAATAAAAAAAATACGCCTTAAACTTAAAACGGCAGTTACAGAAGCAGCTTATTTTTAATGCTAAAACATACGGAAAATGTGTATATAAAAGACCCTTACGAATATTAATTACTACGTGCAACAATATCCTACAGAATTATGTACACAGTTTGGAGAAGTTTCAACATTAAAACACAAAAATCATCAGTTAGCAATAAATTATCCACTTTTAACTCGAATATTCACGTCGATCCGTCGATGTAACTTTAATAACATGAATGTTATATTCTATTACAACAAAAATCAAACTTCTTTTAGCGTTGCCGACGTATTTCAGTAAATTCCAGAAAATTAATGCGGTATAACCGAGTTCACGTGTAGTTGGGCAGCCATTTTGGTCGGCCTAATAGGTAACGACAAGGAGTACAGCTGTTGTATGGACTGCTAACTTAAGGCTGGACTATTTGTGGTGGGGAGAGGTTGTTAAACGTGACACCAGAAAGTGCTTGGTCCCTAGAGGTTTAAGGGGCGTTTTACAAACCTCTTTTCCGCGCCAATCATTAATAGCAGTTATAACATGGGTTACTTTGTTCAAGTTATTTTCGCAACATAGGCGGTTTTTCTGGAAAACAAGGGCATTTACACACTCTCCATGAATATGCGGAGTGAAACGATACATTTTCCATTGCATACTTAAAATATATTTTTAATAACAGCAAAGTGAAACATGCTATGAATAGGAGATGTAGAAAATTAACAAAAAATTTAAATGTTGGAGCTGTAATGTAGATAAAATTGCATGGTTTCACTCAGGGAAATTGTTGTAGAAATTAAATAAACATAAGAGTTAGCTAATTAAACACAATCTAATTATAATAAACAACTTGAAAAACAAAATTGGGATACACAGAAGAGAAGTTTACAGATTCTGCTACAACAGATATTACTTTAGTTGGCATTCGTGACATAGATGGCACACCAAAAAGTATGGTTTTAATGTCATTAATTAGAAATACTTCATGCTTTTATGTGTTTCCGTAGTGCCAATCTCTGACGGAATGTATTCTATTGTAATTAGCTTGTTCATTTCTTCTTATAAACTATGCAAAGGATATTAGATATTAGAGGAATTAACAGTGTAATGTATTATTCAATTAAAATAGAATTGGAGTTTTATTGCCAAAAAAATGCGGGGTTTTATTTTATTTTTTGTAATTTTGCAGTGGAAAAAAACAATATTATGTTAAAAAAAGTTTATTTTTAAAATTCCTACTATTTCGTCTTTGAATCTCAAAGAGTAAAATGTGTATTTCACAGTGTAATAGTAAGGACATAATTGTTGGCACCTCTGATGTTTTGTGGACACGCTTTCCTGACCTACAAATACAAAGTGAACTTAGGGGCATCTTCTAGCGATAGGGAAATAAATAATTTTAAGTATTATATTATATGTATACCATAATATATTTATTTTATTAATGTGATGTTTGCTTTGACGTTGAAATATTTAAAAGAATCATGACTAGTAGTGAAGTTATAAGCAAATAGCTTTATAAGTTTTTACAGAGACATAGAAGTTAACTGCATAATGTATTATAAATAAAACATGAAAAAAGTTTATTCACTGCTTTAATAATTTAATTTGTTTAATTTATACTATTTTACTACTTCCAACAAAATTCTCCGTTCAAATCTTTTTAGGTTTCCAATATCCTGATTGATATGTAATACTTGTTGGTACAAAAAAAAATCATGGAGAAACATTCATTGTTAAAATATATTGGCCTTGTCACATTTTGTTTTTAATAATCTATTAAAAGCGTTTTAAATTGCAAGTCTTCGGAATGTATTTTCAGAGTATTCAAGCAGTTTTCCATATAATTTTGTCTATATAAATATCCTACTGGTTTTACATTTCTCTGTTCCACTGTAAGGCACTATAATACAAAATGGAAAATTGAATATTATTTGATACTAGAAAACATATGTAGAGATTTACCACATTTTTTTTATCAGAAAGAAAACAAAACTACATCTTGTTTTTTTAGAATTATTGAAGCATGTTTCCACAGCACAATGTATTGCAGTATTTGATCACTTTTTATTCATTGTAAGAAGTTATTTTTGCACACTTTAGAGCAAATAAAAGCAAAACTGTATGCTACGATGAAACAATCTAATTGTCTTCGCAATAAACTATACACACCACACAGAAATACACACGAACTAGTTATCTATAAACAGTATACAAAATTTAAAAGATAAAATAATCTGAATAAGAACAAATTTCGTTTATTTATTAAAACATAAACAATAACATTACGCCATCTTGAAAAAGATTTTGTGCAGCAAAATATTCGATACCACGAAGTCTGTCAACTGTAACTAGTATAATAATAATAAAATCACTAGTATCCCGGTATTTCAATTCAAATGCATAAGAGAAAGTGAATACGCACGCCGCGATGTATTAGGCAAGCGCCCCAAACGTATAATCATAAATCATAATTGAAGGAATTTCCCAAGAATATTGTTTACCAGATATTTACGGTCGAAACAACGCAACCATCTCTTTTCAGAAACTACCCATCACTTTCTAAATCGTCACTTTAAACTTTTTCCCAACAATAGTAAGCGAATGGTACTAGTAGCGCCATCTCATGTTCAATATATTCGACAGAGAGTTGCATTAGAGGTGATTTAGTTCGTGTTACTGAAAATAGAGGGATGTGTATATCCCCTTAATAGCAAAATAACTGCGTAAAAAGGTACGGTCACTATTACGATAAATGGCATACTACAACCAGTTGCATGTAATGATTAATAAGTTAGCTAATTACACGAACATATTTGCAGAATAGCTTTTATTTGTCAATATATGTGTAAAATTTAAACATGTATTGTATAAGTGCAGATAGGTATCTAAAAATTAAAAATAAATCCAAGCGTTGCCAGTATTATAAAGTCTTTCACTTTTTTAAAACATATAGGTAGGAAGTAGATCGGGTTGTGTAGAATACACGAATAGACACTACCCACTAAACAAGAGACGTATATGAAACATAAAAAAAAAATCTTAGGCGTCAAATTTGCAACATATACCTTGTAACGGATATGAAACGCTTTTTTTACTATTTCTTGGCAATCCAGTAAACAAGAAACTTAAATGAAACATAACAAAAAATTAATTAGGTGTAAGATTTGCAACATATATTTGTAACTTACATGAAACGTTTTTTTTAAATATTTACTTGTGACATTTAGGAAACGTATCTTGTGTAACCTAAAGTAACATCGTTATAAGTAGCCGCGCTTTGCGCATACACAAACACGGTAAATTTTGAGGGCACCGGTAGCACGAGTAGAGTTTGCGTATGCTGGTTGTTGTAGCCAGATCAGTTTGTGGCTAAGTGACAAACTTATTTAACTTATGCTTTTTCTTTTAACATTATGGCAGAAACACCTGAAGCTGAAAATTCGGTAAGTATATTAGGTATATACATAGTTCAGTTATGATTCGCATAAAATTTCTCTCAATTACTCGATATACATAACCTCAACTCACATTTTGCTGGGAAAATAATTTGTCAGCGAACTTAATTCAGAGGAACAGTGTAGTAGTATCAGATCGTGTTAAAAAAGCTTTCATAACTTATTAATACCTTATTAATCTTTTAACATTTTTAGCTGCTGTAAGAAAAATATACCTACTCATGGTTGTTGGAGGTCATCTTTGAGTATACCATAAAGATATTGTTTAGGCAAGCTGATTTGCAGTATACTAGATAGTGCAGTAAGGCAAAATAAGTTGTAACAAAAAAATTAATAAAGACTTTTTAATTCAATGCAATTTCCGTTTGTATAACCTACAATACACTACTACTAACAATTCTGTACCACAAAGATAAAATGTCATAAGTCCATTTTTTCGCATTATCAAGTGTATACGATTTTCTTAATCTGCAATTACAGAAAATGGTATACTTAGACTTTATAATGGGCAAAAATGGACTTACAACACTTTACCTCTATGGTACAAAAATGTTTCAAATGATTACGTTTATAAAATGTTTCTTAAAAAGTTAACGTTTCTGAAACGTATTCAAACGCAACGTTTCTCTTGAGACGCTTCTGAGGGCGGACATGTCGCAGGTTCTGTACGGTAAACAAAAACGTTTCTGCACGTTACATTCGTAGTTTCAAAGTTAATAGTGTTACATTTCTGAAACATTTCTGTTATCGAATTTTGTTTAGTGGGTGCTGAAAGCAAAATTGAATATCCTTATCGTTATACCTCATGTGATTCTATAGCAGACCATCTGTACGTAGATACGTCTTCGAAACAAACATCGGTCTGTGCGTTAAGTTACGATAGAAGCCGACGGCCTGTCCGCATTTGATGGAAAAAAGAAAAATGAATATTTCTGTTTCGGGCCGAATTCAAAAATTAAAAAAGTTTTGTCATCAAGAAATTGGTGTTCAAATACGGCGTTGAGCAGATTTTGGCAATTGTTTTTAATAACAAAGTTATAACATTTAAAAATTTAAATACATCAAAAATGAAAAAAATAAAACCTTTGGCGCAATTTCAAACATTATTTTAAGACAAATACAGTTTAAAATTTAAAAATCGGTCGTACCGTTTTTCCAAAAAGCGCGGAATACTTTTCCGATATATTTATCTCTGTCGTACACGTGGACGCCCAGATTCGCCTTAAAACAATGTTTCTGCGATTCTAACATTTCATCGTAGGAAATGGCACAATATTAAATTCTGCCACAATTTGTTACTATCAGTAGAAACCGTCCTCATATTTTTTCCATTTATCTTTTCTGACATCGTAGCAACGTGGCAACACTACGCGAATCACTAATACTCGCTTTGAGGTAACTGCAGTCTAACACCTAACACTCCGTCGCCGGTCTTCTGGCTCTATTTCCGTGCATCCCGGGCCTGCGAAGCAGCCCATTCCGGCGGATGGACCACAAAGCCAGGGCTAGCAACCCTAATATCCCAACCACGATAAAACAAACGGTAAAAACAACGGATAATACAACGACTTTTATCACAGTGCCCTTATTGGGTGCTACTGTTGTGTCTTCATATTCGGTTACATAGTCTTCACTTGTAGTTTCTGTTACGTATGAATTAGTGCCTACAAACAAAAGTTTTAACTGTCTTACTATGATTCTTTTGTTAATTTTTGTGTTTCATTTACCCAATACGCAAAGTAGTATGTAGTCTGGGCAACAGGAGTTATTTTCGAAACAATCTTCATCGCAACTGCAGCTGATATCTTGTGTATTGTTCGTGTTACAGCGGTTGTTGCAAGATTCATAAATAGAAGTTGTTTCATCAGTATATGTGTCTCTGAAAAAATAAGAAAAAAATGACAAAGTGTTCAAATAATGAAGAGAAGGTAAACTAGTAAATAGCAGTATACAATATTGAGTGATGGGGCCAATCTCCGGCCAACTCCCCCCTCTCCCTTTCCCTCCCCCGTTTTTTTTTTGTATTAATTTTATAAAGTTTTGAATCAGTTTAGTTCGGCCGGCAGTAATTTATTACCTCGTTTATTGCTAATTAAAATAATACACACACAAACAATTTGATGTAGACAAATTTAGAAGACATTTTAAAATGAAAAATACATTAAGTTCTTATCGGGAATACTCATCTACTTAAATATAAATACTTGCGTATTTCCTTCGAACTTGCATATATGTATTTAGTCTTTAAACTGCACGTACATACATGAGTCACTTGTTTACATTTCCCCACCTAACTAACGCAAAATTATTCAGGTGTTTTTTGTGATTTTATATCGACGAAAACAACACGATACAGAACACTTGAGTTATTTAAACGAAGATCGTCTAGTAAAATATGTGCAATGGATATTCTAAACATAAACGGACATACTTCTTACAAAGAATTGGACACACAATTTTTATTTTCTTTGTTTGTTTACCTAATCAAATGCCTTGTTTTTTTTTTATTTGAAACGATGGATTTTTCAGGAACAACTCCCTTGTTATAGTTATTATTTCATTTTCATAATGTTTACCTTAAAGAAGATATGAATGGTAATTCATTTTGATTTGAAATACTATAGTTATTTGTGATGTCATCCTAGAATAATACTACACCTTATTACTATAATTAATAAATGTTAAGTATCCTTGAACTCAATTTTTATGGCGGGGAAGTGTCTAAACCGTAGTCTTAGCTAGGAATAGGAAACATTAATACAAACTACACATACAAGTACCGAACGAACGTTGCGATTCCCATGATTTTATGCGACTAAACGCGCTTTGTAGTTATTTAGATAGACAAGCGGCGAACTGGAGCCACGTCTAGATTGGCCCCGATTTTTAGACGTTTGTAGGTCTCCGCGCGTAGCTAGTGGAATAGGGGGTGGTCGCAGTATTTGCAAAAATGACATTGAAGTGGGGCCAGCACGTTTCGTGGTCCATTGCTCGCTGGTCGATCGAGTCATCTCGTTAGTGTGAGTCAGACGCAGACGGTCGTCGAAGATCGACTATTGTAAATAGAAACATATAATAATAATAATAATAATGGTGTATTTGTCCAACAGTGCTGACACCAAAATAAGGACAAAGTAAATACAAAATAGAAAAATAAGTGTGAACACAATTTAGAAAGAAAGAAAAAAGAAAAAAAAATACATGCATATATTAATAATTTAAATTTCTATATCATGCTATTCGCAAAAAAAAAGCATGGCGACATGGGAGCCTTAATTTCATCCTAAAATACAATATAAATATAACATTTCACTGCATTGACAAAAAGGTACGAACTAAAGCTCCCACGGTACAACAAAAAATATTACATGTACTGCCAATACTATTTAGGGCCAACTTTATTTTCCCTATTTCTGGATGATGTTATCAATTTTTTGTGCGATTATCATGTTGTCTGTTATGCGGATGATACAACTTCAATCAATGCTGTTAATGAAAAGGATACTGCTTGTGCTGCTGAAATCATGATAGGCAAAATGAACGATTGGTGCTATGCAAATGGTCTTTCCTTGAATTTAGACAAAACTAAATGTATCTTTTTTCACACCTTACAAAAAAGATCCGATTCGTATCCTCGTATATATTTAAATAATAATATCATATCTTGCACTAGGACTGCAAAGTTATTGGGAGTAAACCTTTACTTCTACGCTTACGTGGGATGAACAGTGCAACTCCTTAATATCCAAGTTAAACATTGTCATTTTTAAGCTGCGACAACTAAAAGCTGCTGTAAGTTTTGAAACATTGAGAATTGTATATTATGCAGAGTTTCAGTCATTGCTTCTCTACGGTATTCTGCTATGGGGCTCGAGTGCATTTGTTAACGCAGTTTTTCTTAAACTGAAAGCTGCCATTAGATGCATGTGCAGTATCAATCAACTTACCTCGTGTAGGAGTTACTTCATTTCTTTAAATATATTGACTATTTTCGAATTATACATTTTGGAAGCTAGTTATTATGTTCATAAAAATAAAGAGAAATTAATAAGTCAAAATAATAGCGGGCATTCTTACAATATTAGAGATCCCAAAATTCACTTAATTCAACATAGTTTAAGAATGACAGCAGCTAGTTGTATGTGTTGGGGATAAAAATTTAACAAACTCCCTAATTACTTTTAAGGCTTTTAGCGTTGTAAATTCAAAGAAAGTTCTTAAGTCATGGCTGCTGGCACAATGTTTTTATTCATTGGAAGAATACTTTAATACTGATAATTAATAATTTATATAAGATTGTATTTCAACAATCTGTATTTAATTTATTTTTCTCTTTTTCATTCTTTTTCTTCTGTCTTTTACAATTTTTTTTTTGTCGCTTTTGTTGACATGTTTTTCACATATTGTAATGTTGGAAATAAAGTTCTATTATTATTATTATTATTATTATTATAAATTTCGCATGTAAACCTTATAGGAGACTTAACTAATAAGTTAGTAAGTGGTGTAGAAAGACAGAATGTAAGAGGATATCGAGACGATCGTCTCGGAAGCATAAACAAAAGTTTTTCGAATATTTGGGGGCAATGAATAATACTAAATATAAATTTTAAAGCTTGTACCGAACGTCTAGTTACAAAAGAGTGGGTATTAAACATATTTAAAAGTTGCTCATGAGGAAAACCACGTTCAGGATAAACACCAGTTGTTCGGAAAGAGATATATTTTAAACATTTTCTGTTCTAACGTTTTCCAAGCGTACCTTATGAATGAAATACAATGGGTTCCCAACTAACGCAGCATATTCCATTTTAGGAGTTAAATAGACTAGGTATACATCGTGTTAACGTGATGGAAGTATGTTCGCAAGACAAAAGCCAACATCTTATTTGCTTTTGAAGCCATCGCAGTTATATCTAATGAAAAAGATAATTTTGGGTGAAAAGTAACCCCCAAATCTGTAATTTCATCAGGCCTGCTTAGATTTTTATTTTCAAGGCAGTAATCGTACAGAATGGGCATTCTCTTACGTGTAAAAGTCATAGTTTTACATTTGGAAATATTCAGATATAACCTATTTTCATTACTCCAGTCATATATCCTGTTCAAATTATTTTGCAACGAAATATCATCGCTCAAGGTTTCTACAGACGAAAAAACTTTGCATCATCGGTAAAGAGTAGAGAGATACTTACAATCTATCGAGTTAGCAAAATCTTCGATGAATACTAAGAATAAAAGCTGGCCAAAATGGGAACCTTGAGGGACGCCAGATGACCATAGAATGATAAGCAAAAGTGGATGCAAAACCTTTATATGTAACACAGAATTGTCTATGTTGTAAATAAGACTTTAATAAAGTTAACAGACCATTACAGATCCCTGTGTTAGAAAGCTTATTAAATGATATAGAATGATCAAGGCGGTCAAACGCTTTAGCAAAATCAATATAAACTACATCCACCTAACCTCGATCGTCCACAATATCCGAAGCATATTGTGTAAAGGAAATATTTAATTTGAATATTTCCGTCAACATCGTTTATAGATTTTAAGAGCATGTAGTACGATTAAAAATAAGGTTAAAAGCCATAATAAACATATGTCCACAAATTAATTGTTTACGAGATAACAGCGATTTTATCGCAATTGCAGAATAAGTTTGCTTTAGCGGTTTTTATTAAGATGTTATTGCATTTTAACATAAAATAGATTATAACTAAAGAAGATGTTTAAAATGACGTCCTTCCATTTCGACACAGGATCTACATCTGCTTTCAAAGGAAGCGTACACTCTTTCAAAAAACAAGGGTTTTTCTCGTATTATCTGGCAACAGTGTTCTATTCGTTGGCTCTGGAAGATCGTTTACCAGTGTTGCGTACACTAAACTTTTCAAATAACCCCAGATACTAAAGTCCAACGGGTTTAGATCGGGAGACCTTGGACGCCAAGCAATGGGATTTGTTCGCCCTATCCATCTCCCAGGAAATTCATTGTTAAGGTGCTCCCTAACAGCACGCGTAAAGTGCGGTGGAGCTCCATCTTGCATAAACCAGAGGTACAGTCTTAGATTTATAGGTAAATCTTCCAAAAGTTCAGGTAAAGTATTTTCCAAGAACTCGAGGTATGCAGGACTTGTTAAGCGTTGTGGCTAAACAATCGGTCCTAACAACCGTTCCCCTATCATGCCTAACCAGATGTTTAGAGAGAAACTTTGCTGGTGCCTGGCTTCAACGGTAGCATGAGGATTCTCGTCACACCAAGCGTGATTGTTGTGGAAATTAAATATTCCATTTTTAGTAAAACCAGCATCAGTGAAGAGGATGTTGTCAACGAAATCTGGCCGATCAGCAGCTGTTCGCAAAAACCACTCACAGAAAACCCTTCTCGTTTGATAATCCGGAGCAGTAAGGACTTGTACCCGTTGGATATGGTAGGGGTATAGGAGTTGCTCATGAAGAGTTCTCCAAACAAGATTGTTGCTTACACCCACTTGAGTCGAAATTCTTCTAACACTAGTTTCGAGATTTTCATCAATAATATTCAAAATTCGATCATCTATCTGTGGAGTACATGCTATTCTCTGCCGTCCAGTATCAGAAGACCGCTTCTCAAACGAACCAGTTTCTCTTAGTCGTTGAAATACTAATATTGTAAAGAATTCCCATTAGCACGACCGTACATGAACACCATATCGCTCATTTCAGCATTAGAATACGCAACCATTGTAGTTGCTACAAATTGCACAAAACGTCAAATTAAACTGTCATAAAACAATAGCTGATAAGCACCTGTTTACTGGGATATGTTATATCCATGTACTACTAGGAACACTCGCTGTTATCTCGTAAACGGTTGATTTGTGAACATATGTTTATTATGACTTTTAACCTTGTTTTCGATCGTACTACATACCCTTAAAATCTTTAAACGATGTTTCAAAACACCCTGTATGTGAGCTAAGGTAATTGTGCAAAATACCCTCCAATACCTTTGAGAAGTTGGATAAAATAGATATGGCTCTATAATTTGCATATTTCATTAACATTACCTGCCTTGAAAATAGGACTGACTTTAGACACTTTCCAAATAGTACGAAGAGATATATTAAAAAGTGTTTTAAGCGGTTGTACAAAGACATTTCTACAATCTCGTATTATAAAGCTCGGAATTTGATCTTGACCTGGCGCTTGTATCTCTTAAAATATTTAAACTTTTGTTTTATTGTATCTATTATGTCCTTCGTATACCAATGAGGATAAGTATATCTTTTATTTTTGTCTGCATAAGTTGTCTCATGTTTGCCTAGAATACTATATAACAAATTATAAAACATATCACACGCTTCATCTAAATCCGTGCATATCTCTAAAACTGACCAATCGCCTCCAAGCAAGGAGTTGTACAGTGCTGGATTACCGGCTTTTCGAAAATTATACTGTCTACCGACAGGATTAGCAGGGAAACTTTTTTTTTAACGTGGACGCAAAAGTGAATGACATTTCCAGAGATGAGTGATACATTGAATCCTCTTTAGTACGAGGCTCCTCACATTGCTGTACTGAACAATTATAATTTGCGTAAACTAGATCAAGTAACTTTCCTTCCTCATCACATACAGTATTCAGTTGTTGCAAATTTAAGAAGTCACAATGATCAATAATGATGGTGCAGAGCTTATCATCACTGTTTGCTAGAACATATTGGGGAATATTAAATATGTAGAGGACTGTCGCATACGGACTTCGGTTTAGCACTTCCCCGCAATAAAAATTGGGTGTAAGAATATTTATTATTTATTAATAATAGTAATAAAGTGTAGTATTATTTTAGGATGACATCGCAAATTAATAACTATTGTATTTCAAATCCAAATGAACTACCATTCATATCTTTCTTAGGGTAAAAATATCAAAATGAAATAATAAATATAATAAGAGAGTTATTTCTGAAAAAATACATTATTATGACGTATGTGATTTAAGTAAAAAAACAATGCCAATTGCTTAAGTAAACAAAAAAAATTGTATTTCCCTTTCTTTGTAAGAAACACGTGGGGTTAAGCATAAAATATCCATTATATTTACTCGACGATATTCGCTTAAATAACTCATGGGCTCTGTATTGTGTTATGTTTTTGCCGATATAAAATCACAAAAAACACTTGAGCTAAACAAGTGACTCATGTACGTGCAGTTTAAAAACTAGATATATGCAATTCTGAAGGAAATACGTTAGTATTTATACTTAGGTAGATAAGTATTCCTGATAAGAATTTAATGTATTTTTCATTTTAAAATGGTTTCTAAATTTGTGTACATTAAATCTTTTGTGTTAATATTATTTTAGTCAGGGCCATTATTGCAATCGCGGTTTAAACCGTAGATGAATAATCTTCGGTTTAAACTTCACTTTAGACTTGCAATCGATATAAATAAAAAAAAACTTGACTTTGCCATATTTAATCTTGCGATTGTAATAATAGCTCTTAGCAATAAATGAGGTAAGAGATTACTACAAGCTGAGTTAAACTGATTTAAAACTGTAATATTAATAAAGGCGAAAGATTTATTCGTATTGAAGAGAATCCAGAGAGAGGGAAAAAGACGAACATGGAAAAAGTTATTGATAGTGAAGTGGAATATTGAAGAAGGAGGGAATGGCATGGGAAAAGGCGAAGATAATGGCAAAGGACAGAAAGGAATGGAAGAAATTTGTGGACAAGTAAAGGGTATACACAATCCTACACTATTCTGTGGTAGAAAATATATATATATATATATATATATTATAATATATAATATTAATAAAATGGAGGAGGAGAAGGGGGAGGAGGGGAGTTGGCCCGTAATTGGTCCTACCACTCAATATTGTGACGAGCCGCCACTGCTGTGTCCACTGATGAGCATGTTTGTCCGATTCAAGAGACCAGTATCGTAGATAGCGTATCTATTAGACGTATTATATAGCATATCTAATGAATACATATATGCATAACATATCCACTGGATATATCGTATACAATATTAATTAGATGTGTTACATAGCATATCCACTAGATGTACTATTTGGATATCTAATAGGCGGACATTTGGAGATGTAAGAGACATGCATAGAATGTCTGGAACGTCTAATGAAGGTTATGGATATCCATAAATAATATCTAATGGATGTACGGTAGACATTCTGTACTCTGTGGGATATCAGTTAGCTGTGTTACATAGCATATCTATTAGATATACTATTTGGATATCTAAATAGTGGACATTTGGCGATATATGAGACATCCATAGAATGTCTATGACGTCTAATCGAAGTTATGGATATCCAGAAAGTATATCTAATGGATGTATGGTAGACATTTTGTGCTATTTGGGTGGTCACAAGATCCATCTTCCCTGTTCAAATTTTAAGAGTGAGGGCTGCTACGCCTCCAGGAATGAGTTTAAATCGTTAGGCCGTCATTAAAAGTGGTCCCCCCCAGAATTTTAGTATACAGGGTGATTCTCAATATATGCGACAAACTTTAAGAGCTGATTCCTGAGGTTATTTTGATCATAAAAGTTCATATGAGTATATAGCCAAAACGGTTTGGTTTTAAAGTTATTGAATGTTTAATAATAAATTATGAAGTATGACTAACACAATATAATATCACAGTTGGTTCTTCAAAAACTATTGTGTTGAGAGGGAATTCTTTATTTGTCAATAGTTGTCAGAGTATTCATTCAATTTATTGCCAGTTTCTGTTTTCTAAAATGAATTACACGAATGCTGAGATGTGTGATATGCATTTCGTTTACGGTCTTGCCAATGGAAATTCGCGTGCTGCTAGACGTCTTTATGAAGAACGATGCCCGAACTGTATCATCCCGCATCATTCAATATTTGCCCGTCTTCGCCAACGTTTTAGTGAAACGAGAAATTTTAAAAAACGGACGACTGATAACGGGCAGATCTACAGTGAGAACTCCACAAGTTGAAGAAATGGTACTAAATGAAATTAAGGAACATCCTACTACAAGCACCAGAAAAATTGCGTTTGCTTTAAACATTAGTCAGGCCACAGTTTGGAGAATATTGAAGGATCAACTGTTGTATCCATATCACATTCAACAGGTGCAGGCACTTTTGCCGCCAGATTTTCCGCAAAGAGTGGCTTTTTGTCAATGGATGCAACACAAAATCCTGACTATTCGGCTCAAATATTCTCCACTGACGAGGCTACTTTCTCTAGAAACGCGATTATTAATTTTCAGGTCCACAGTTTTTACTGATGCGATTAAATGGCGAGGTATACCGCAATGTTCTTGAAGAGGAGCTACCACTACTGCTGGAAGAAGTTCCGTTGCAATTAAGATTACAAATGTATTTTATGCATGACGGTGCTCCAGCGCATTTTAGTTTAAGTGCTCGCGAGTTTTTGGACAATACGTACCCAGATCGGTGGATAGGACGGGGAGGTCCACAACCGTGGCCTCCTCGGTCCCCAGACCTAAATTCTTTGGACTTTTTTCTCTGGGTCACCTTAAATCATTAGTTTATATGACTCCCATTGAAAATGTCGATGAACTGAGAAATCGTATTATCGCAGTTTTTCAAACAATTCGAAATTCCCCTGGTATTTTAGAACGGACTCACCAGTCAATACGACGGAGGATAGAAGCTTGTATTGCAGTTGGGGGCGGTCATTTTCAACAGTTAGTATAAGTTAGTTTTGTTCTACTAATTATTTTGTTAATTTATAATAAAAACATTAATTATGTTAACTTACTATCAAACATTGTACAACTTTAGAACTAAGCGATTTTTGAAATATGTTCTTATGAACTTTTATGATCAAAATAACCTCAGGAATCAGCGCTTAAAGTTTGTCGCATATATTGTTAATCTTCCTGTATAAATCACAGCAGGTAAACAGTTATTTCAGGTGGCTCGTTTCGATTGAGATAAAATATTTTGGTTCAAACTTACGTATCAGAGGCGATGCTGTCACCATAGCAGTTTTCAATAATTTTGACGTCATCGATCGCTATATCACTCATAACATCGTGGCCTCTAACTCCTTCAAATACCACCTTTAATAAAAACAACGATTTAATGAACTACATCGTAAAATCTATCTAACTCACTTGGAATTGGTCGTCAATCAATGTCAAATCGATGATAGCATACCTCCACCGGTCTTCTTGATTTCCCCCCCTCACAAATACCGGATTTTCAAGCCTCAGGTCCCATGTTTCATTCGCTTTCACCGGATAAACCCTCAGCAGCCCTATACTAGAACCGTACATGTGATAATAGAACATCAAACATGTGTGCTCGGTTTTCCTTGTGTATATGGGCGAAATGAGTCTCGCTTCGTCGCCTATATTCCTCGTAGAACTGTCGATGTACATGAAATACCCATTTCCACCGGGTCCTTTCGTGTGATCGTAACTGGGACCGGTCGATAAGTGAACGCTATACATCCTTCGCGTCCAATCGAAGTTTTGGTTGAGGTCTTGCGTCCAACCGCACAAATCTGCGGTTTCGAAGTCGCAGCTCAAAGATGGTGTTACGTTTGGAGCTGTTGTCGAAGGGCGGAATTAAAAACGACTAATAAGAAAGCGGCATTGGAATTTTTCTTACGTAAGCAGGATGGCATGTGCGTATTCCATTTCCCATCGACGCAGAAGGCTTGTTTAGGACCTTCTAGGACGTAGTTGGCTAAACAATGGAAGTTTAAGACTCCTCCTCCATGCGACTGGTGTATGATGCCGTTTTTGAGCTCTTGAAATTTCTGACAGTTAGGTCCTTAAAAATAAAGATTAATATTAGGACTCTTGCTCGGAGCTAGATACCGCCCCTCCCCAAGTAGTACATATAATATATGTACTACTTGGTGTCCTGTATCGTTTGTGTTTAGATGTTATTAATTCTGTGACAATTGCTTCGGGAACACGTGTGTTTATTTATTTATTTATTTATTTATTTATTTAAGTATAAGTACAAAAACAGGACTAGCCCAAGAACATTGTACTCTTAAAACATAAGAAAAAATGAGAAAAGCACGTAAATGCTATGACGTCATAATACGATGTTTCAAAACACCTGTATATAGGGTGATTCACGGAACTCGTCCATTAAAAGTTTTTGACTTTGTAACGATATCTCGATTTTGAAACTTTGGGGTTAAGTATAGTTGAGTATGGTCTCTTTAGAAAAAAATCATTTCACCTATATCGCACTTCCGATTATATGGAAAGTCATGGCCAACTTTGATATTTTAAATAGAAACCTATATTTTTTAGTGCATTTTTAGGTTCTACTAGGAATTTCAAAGCCAATTTTATAAAACATTACTTATCTATCGGTTTACGTTCCGAGTTATTTTGGCTTTTGTGAAAAAAAATCTCAAAAAAATATGATGCTGTAAATGCGTATAACGGCTATACAGTAAAAGATAGATTTTTACGTTGACTGCGGAGGCTATGAGTTCTCTACTATTTAACCAGAGAATAAAAACAAAATTATACAGGGTGTCCCATAATCTAGGGTTGATTTGGAGTAACTTCTTAGTACTAAAAGTATTTTTTTTTTCAAATGGAACGCCGTGTATATTTTTACGCCATGTGATGTAGATTTCAATCCTCTATCGAAAAGCTATAGGTGTTTTTATACCTATCTCGGACGCTTCTTTTAGAATTAGCGATTTTCAGAAAATGTAGTTTCTTCTTAATTAAAAGTTTTTTCTCAAATGAGAGCGGTATTTTTTTTAAAGATTTTGCACTCAAATAACTTCCATCATTAATAATAAACGTCACTTCAAGCCTTTGAAATCACACATTCGCGGTACGCGTTGAAAACGATGCAGTCGCAACGAATGCAAGACGTTAACTGGGGACGCGGCATTGCGTGCCCCGAAGCGACCGTATAAGTGCATATAGCGAAGATAAATGGAGCCGTCCGATTCATACTCCACATAGGTACATCGGAAAGAGTGCCCCGGAACATAGTTCACTTCGCATAGCGTTCGCGTATACGCTAGCGTCTGCGATGCGGAAGGAAACTTTGATATCATCGTTATAAAAATACGTAAAAATAATAAAACAAAATAATGCACTGAATTACATGCGAACTTCCTTCTGTGTTTATCTTGGTGGTTGGATGGGCACGTGCCCTTTAGTACCAGCTGCCACTGAGTTTTGACTAACGGTTTCCACTTTAATGCAGAAAACAAAAAGGTGTTATAAATTTCAATAAAAGCCATGTTTAATAAGTGGTTCAAAATAAAAATGTTTGTAAAATTTTATTTATTACTTCTAGTTGCAGTCCCTTGCAACAACAACTGTCATATTGAAAACGTACTTTTCAGTTTTCACTGTGTTAATTGTGCAAAAATTGACAAAATTGTTTAAGTATTAACCAGATTTAGAAATATTACTGTAGTTGAGCTACTAAAAACAAAAAAAAATAAATATGTAGGTAATTCAATTTATCAAGATTTGGAAAAATTGTGATTTTTAAATTTTTTAAAGTATCTTTACAAAAATGTGCATATAGACTTAGAATTGAATTCTAAACAACTTTTTTGCTATCATGTCATTTAACCTCACTTTCTGGAGATTCACAGCATATTTTTCAAATTTACTGTCGCATTAGTGGTTACGCGACGTGTGTTAAGATAGATTTTGGGGTTTCTAGACATGCACAACCTATCCCACAAAAAAGTTTTAGTATATTTTAATAATAAAAAAAAATCCCATATGTTGCAATATTTATGCAGGTCGCTGTATATAAAATAATCATTAATTATTAATTTAAACCTGCATTTTATATTTATACCTATCACTGCTGTTCGATTTAGGACTAATGCAAATTTTGTATTTCGTTTGAAAAAATATTGTGAGTCTTTTGAGGTAAAATCTTTGGAACTAGGGAATTTATAATCGAAATATTACTTTATCTTGTTATTATAATATTCATAAAAACATACCATTACTATAACGATTGTTTAAATATATCTAGTTAGTCAACGTAATGCGTTGTCGGAAAAATAAAGTATTGCTCAGGGAAGTGGTGCACTCTATCGGTGAATGTAAATTGATCTGAAAACGCGATAAATATAACAGGTATGCAGCAACGACGGAATCCCGTATCGGTGTGATGTGTGATTCATTCGCATTGGCGAGTTGTGTGGCCCGGGGAAAAGGGAGGGTGGATACACGATGACGCTGTGATGACGCACCTCGCGATAATTCTTGTGTTTGCTTACATTAGAAGTATTCTGAGGTATTCTGTTATAAATATAAAGAAATTGAAAGTATATTGCAAGGCAAGTTCTTGTTGACAAAACATTAATTGAACAATTTTCTAAATTGAGGTTTCTTCTTTTAAGAATAAAATATTTAAACTTAAAACAAAAAAATCACTGAAAAGAGAAAAGTTAAATCTAAAGGGACGAAAATTTGCCGAAAAAAAAACATAAAACCACTCAATTTTTAGTTTTCTTGAATAATAAATGGCGGTTTGTACTCCCAAACTACATATTTATTCATTATAATAAAAAACGAATTTCTATTATGTAATAGTAAACATAAGTAAATCAAATAAAAAATGTTTTGTAAATATAAGAAAAACTATATACATAGAGTATATACATTATATTATACATCAAATTAGAACTAAGAAAAAGTCAAAAAGTAAAGTAAAATGGTACATACATGTAAAAAAAAAAATAACGATTTGTAGTAGGCTACATTTTAAATTTTAAATTTCCCGCCTTTACACCAGTTGAAGTTAGCGACAGTATCGCTATACAGGGGAGAAGCGAAGATAGCAATAGGAGAGAGGAGGAGAAGAAGGTTCTCGTATAAACGTTCGAACGAAAAACCCGCGTTTTATTAAAATTTTAAATATAAAAAGGCTATCGAACTACAGATTATATATTGTCAAATTAAATACTTATTCTTCCTCAAAAAACATTCTTATTATAATCATACTTAAACTTTAAACTTAAATTTAGAACACAAACTTATGTAATGTTTTTTTTTTTTCTTTTTTTCTTGGCAAATTTGCGTTCTTCAGATTTAACGTCTCTCTTTTCAGTAATTTTTTGTTTTTGTTTTAAATATAACTAAACCGCTTCTTGCGGGTTTCGCCGTGTGTCAAAACTTTCGTTCGACGTTTCGCTGTTCATACTGACAGCTTCTTCAGGATAACTGAACTGAACTGAGTTCAGTTCAGTTATAAATTTATTCCTACGCAAAGATAACAAATACATAATAGATGCATTCAACTTCGCACATTAATAAATCCAGCCTAAGCTTTTTTAAAATACAGAGACAGCATATCTGCGTTTACACATTTCGAAGCGGCCGGTTAATGCATAGATCCGTCTATTATCCACGCTAAACATGTAGGCTATCTATTTTACCCTTTGTAGGTCGTACAATTAGAATGTGTCGCTGGTGTACGTGCAGTTTAAAGACTAAATATATACAAGTTCGAAAGAAATACGTTAGTATTTATATTTAAGTAGTTTCCCGGAGATTGTCCACTCAATATTCTCACAGGCCGCCACTGGTACTAACGCGATCAAAATCGTCTCTTTTATCTAAAATGACCACAGTATTATCTTTGTCAGATTTTAAGTAAAAGCAGTTTTTGTTTTTAAGCCCTTTAGCAATGTTAATTTCTTTACGTATAATATCCGAAGGATGACGTTGTTTATTAATTACCCCATTATCCCTCCCTTGTGTACGCGCTTGGCCTACACTGTAAAAAAGTACAGTAATTTTGCCATGGTAAATCAGGAATATTACATGTAATAACGTTGTGAATTTACCACAATAAATCATGTAAATTTTGTTTTACATGTTTTTTCTAGGATATTTAACATGGAAAAAGAAATTTCGGTAAAATTTATAGCTTTTTTATGTAAGTTTAAGATGTAACAAAAATTCAAAAGGAAATACAGGAAAAAACATGTACAATTTTGTATTTACTATCAAAATTTACTTAAAAGTGTAAAATTGACATTTTTTTGGGGTGTTTAGAGCACTTTAAAAGCAATTTTATTAGTAAACTAATAATTTTACTGTACAAAATATGAATTTTCGGGTAAAACTATAGATATCATGGAAAATACGCAATTCATACGCCGCAATGTGATTGGTTATTGGGTTATTTATCTTGCGCGTAGGTAATTCTATTCGTTTGTCGAACTTATTATTGGCTCAATGATATCACCTGGTAATGTAATAGTGATGCGTCACAAATAATCGTAGGTTTCGCGTAAGCGTGTTCATTCTTGATCCCTGGTTGAACGATTCAGTGTGACTTTTTACATAGGTGCTATAAAAGAATTAGGTAAGTTAGTTTTATAAATACGCATTTACAGGTATTTGTATATGCAGTTATCAATTGTTCTTAAAATTTAACATAGTACTTTGAAGGACATACTAACTTATAATCAGATTGGTGCAAACGCAATCGTAACGTGTTTTCAGAAGTAGGTTTATAGATAATAGATATAGGTTTATAGATAATAGATATATTAGATATATAATAAATTCTAACCAAGAGAGTAAGGATATCGGAATTATGATGTAGTACGTAGTATCTATTGTAACTTCAAATTTAGAAGTTAATATTAGTCACAGATGAAATTACGTAGCTATAAATTGTAGGGTAAACGATTAATATTTGTGTCCATTTTGGATAAATTCAAGAATGAATCTTACCAATTTTAATATATTTTTTTTTAAATTTGATGCAGAAGCCCGATTTTGAGTTTTTTTTTAGACATAATCATTTTAAAATAAAGACGTTTAGGAGGTTATGTCAGCCTGAAATCGGATTGTCAACTTGAATCTGAACGATGTATAGATAATAATTCTTAGTATCTATTGTAAATGACTAGTCATACATATGTTATTTTTTTTATTTTAACTATATGTATTGTGTATAACAATTTACTAATTTCCTTTCGCTTTCTCGGTTTTTAGGTCTTCAGAAAAGACATGGAAATGTTCAACGACGTTTCGCTTTTATTGCAAAAGCTTTTTAAACTAAAAATATATAAAAAATATAAATCATAAAGTGGTAATGAAAATTATAAATAAATTTGTTGTCTAATAAATGACAAAATCATAATTGTTTTGTTTACTTTACTTTAATTTTCAATATATCGTTTTGTTTTATTTAAAGATTGTGTTTCAATGTAATATGTTTTGATTATTTATTGTTAAATATGTAAATATTATTGAATTTTGTAATTAAATAGACTTCTACAAAATATTACTGTATTTAGTTATAAAATTAAGTTATATATAGTTTTGTGAAGTATTGTATGTCAATTTTATGATCAACTGGGTTTTTTTGTTTATGAATCTGAATCATTTCAAGTATACTACGTGCTTTTAAATTTTGTTCCTTATTTAGAATTGTTATATCGTTAAAAACAAATGTATGATTTTAATTTATTGCATGTTTTTTAAGGTTGTAAGATTTTTGTTATATTTATATTCTTTTATTCAATTTTTCAAATATTTATGGTTTCCAGTTTGACAAATTACACATACAAACACACGTTTTTAGAATATCTAAATTTTATGTATGAAGAAGATTTCACAACTATAAAACTCAAACATCGAAAGAAAATAAAACAAAATACAATCCAATAACTCAAAATACCGAAAGTATACAAAACAATAATTGGGTAACCAATATTTTAAATACAATAATACCCAATAATGTTATCAATGCATTATCATTAGGAACAAATTTTGCTTTAGATTATAAGTAAAATTCCTACTAATAATATAATAGCTACACAGGCTAGGCTTTTAAACCTTTCAAAAGACAACTTCAAATGTTCTTTTCTTCTTTAAAATTGTTTGATGAAAAAAAATCATTGCGTTAAATTTATACATTTGTATCTTCTGAGTGTTTAGTTTAATAAATAAAAAACCTAAAAATACCTGTTCACGCATTTTTAGTTTTATTCATATTATTGAACGTTTTGCATATTGTGCAAAATGCCTTAAATTAGATTGTTATTTAAAATAAACTGTGATTTCCATGTTACCAAATGTATATTGGAATCGTTGGCTAGTTTAAATAGAAATTTAATTTAAGGTATAGTACGCTGCAAAAAATAATAGGCTATAATATTAAATTACACTTGTAAAAGAAATTACATGCAAATTTTTTTACATGTGTAATTAAATATTACAGCCTTGGCAGTAATATTAAATTATACCTGTAAAACAATTTACCGTACAATGTATATTTATACACGCGATATTTCATTCTTTAGTATTTTTACTTGCTTTCTTTATAAAAATACATTTGAAAATTACTTCAGTGTTCGGTAAATATACAGTTCATATAAATATTACATACGAATTTTACAGTACAATATTTGAAAATTTTAGAAATTTTACCTTATGAAGTAAATTTACCTGTAAAATTGTAGGCAACTTTGTTACCAACGATTTTACATGTAATTTTACTAGAACTTTTTTACAGTATACTGCGTTCTAATTTTCCAAGAAATCACTAATTCTAAAAGAAACAATAGGGTTAGGTGTAAAAACACCTATAGCTTTTTGATAGAGAATACAATTCTACATTACATGGTGTACAAATATACAGACTATTCCATTTGTAAAAAAAATACTTTCAATACTAAGAAGTTACCCCAAATTAATCCTAGATTGTAGGACACTCTGTGTAATTTTATTTACTTTTTAGTCATTGGTTAAATAATAGAGGATTCGCACCCTCCACACTACCTTTTACTGAACACATTTAAGGCTGCGTTCAAATTGGTAGGGGGTAGATTTTTCATTTCCTCAGTTTCTATAAAAATAAAATTATTTAATTATGTTTTCAGCCATGTACTTAATTACTCTCTAATAGCAGCTAACAGTAATTAAGGGCGTACGTCAAAGCAATGTGGCGGATACGTATATCAATGTAGTTTACAGCACGACTTATTCGATAGCTTTTTGCGAAATTGAGATAATAAAAGCTAATTTTGCTTATTGCGTTTTGAAGGAAAAAAATATAGGTTTCTATGTATAATATCGAAGTAGGCTATGGCTTTCGATGCAAGTGGAAGTGCGACTAGATAAAGTTATTTTTTCTAAACAGATCATACCTAACCATGCTTAATCCCGAACTTTCAAAATTGAGATATCATTGCGAAGTTAAGAATTTTTAATAGACGGGTTCTGTGAATTACCTTGTATTCTAACCTTTAATCGTCCTGTTTAAAGCTAAACTGGTTCCAAATGGATTAGTACGAAATAAGCACTGACAAACAGCAACCTCGTTTTCATCTTCACCAGTCCTCACTTGATTCACGTAAACTTTCAAAACAGAAAACACTTTCTGACTCGTCGGTTTTGTGTAAAATGGCGATATACCGTTCAAAAAACCAGCCTCCTTTGCACAGACTGAAACCGTATGCCTATCACAAAAGTGGTGCTGATGAAATGGAACACAGACGAATTTGTCAAGAATTTTATTTGGATACACACGTCCATTTCCTCCGGATATAGATAGAAACGAAAGATAGGAAATCGTAATTTTTCTGGACAAAAAAAATTTTTATGTGTGATGGGGATTTCCGGAACATTCGGGAAAATGTCAAACTAAGCTTCCGGCTTGGCTGTGCATTTGATTCAGATTTCTATCCAGATTTAGCGAGCATTATTGAGACGAACCGCTGGCTTTTTTAATTCCTGGTAGGCGATAAAGAGGTATGATGTGGTTTGTATGGGAAAATATTTGTGATAATAGCAGTTGTACGGACTAATTATGTCAGATAAATGTGATTTAATGAAAAGCTATGATTAGATAAATGTGATTGTAACAGCTATTTGTGTAATAGATTTAAATTTGTTTGTATTTAAAAAATAACAAATACCAAAAAAAAGTTTCGAGATTCATTTAGAAGAGAGACGGAAATTCGGTAAGTTACATTTGGTCCTTTGCAAGTAGATTTTTTTTAATTACGAAGAGAAATTTTAAGATTTTCAAAAAAGAACATGTGATATTTGTGCAAATTAAACGGCACAAATATTAGTTATTATTTAGTTTGTATAGCTAGCTTTAGTTTATTTATTCATTGCTAATATTTATATACTTCATTTAAGTATAAGTCTTACTTAATCGATACTACCCTATTTGAGATATTTGCACAAGCGTAGAAAAATTGAATAATCTGTTTTCTATACCTATAGCACATAATGTAAATGATCTTAATAGTAGGAGTAATTTGTAGTGGTTGTTTTAGGGTTAAAGTAATTATTCATCGATTATTTTCAGGATTATTTATACCGGGTGTCCAGCCTAAGATGCAACGGTCCATAGTCGATTTATTATTGTTTTTTTGGAAAAATGTTTCAAATAAATGTTGCCTTGAATCATATTCTATACATTTTAAAATTAGTTTCAGTAATGGCGGACTTCCGGTTGTACCGGAAGTAGATACTAACTTTATTATTTTAAATGGAACACCTGTATATTATTGTACTTTTGGATTCCTTGTTAAATTTAAATAACAATTCGTTAGGCATACATTGGGGCTAAGTTGTACCGTTTCTGAATTACATGACGTTTTTCGAAAAAAATGACATTTGCAGTGTGTTCGATGTTTGGAAATATCTCCGGAAATACGAAAGTTAGAAAGATGCGGTCTTCAGTTTTCGCTTAATCATGAAACAGCACACGTCTTTTATTTTAAAATTGTTGCGTTTAAATTACGGAATTATTAAATGGGGCTCTGTAATTTTCGAACTCTAAAATTATGAATAACTTGATTTTTTTCACACATCTGTGGATTTTATTGGAAGGTTGCTTGAAATAATCATTCGCCGTATCTTCGTTTGTGTTTGAAATGGAAACTTCGTGAATATTACGGCGGATGAGTTCGATATTTCGGGATATAATTTGAGAACCCACGCGTCTGCAACGCCATATCTGTCTATTTCTTCTCTTTGTTGTAAAACCTCGTTATTTAACGGTAAGCAGATCTTGTCATTTCTTTTAGATCACTAATTTTGAGGTTTCTGTGTTTTTAGAGGTCTTTTTAACCCCCCTTTAATTTTGATTTTGGAATCTTCCCATCGTTTTGTGAGAATTTGAACACCCACGTGCGGCTGAGGACTTCTGCGACTTTTTAAGTCCTTCGGAGAACCTACCTCCTTTAGAAATTCAGTGGACCATCAACTTCGGGCATTACCGAGTCGCCCAGAGACTACGATCTGTTCGGATAGGAGAGGATCTCCATGCCCCGTAACAGCTGATCGAGGGAAACAGCTAAGTTGCACGTTTTCTTTTTATTTGTAAATTTCGTCCGCGTTTAAAACTTTCATTAGTAAATAACCAACCCCGATCACTTAGTTTTTTTTTATGTTTTATTCAACGGTACTGTAAATTATTTATGTTATATCAAGGATTAAAGGGTGCTACCTGTTGCTAACTCAGTAAAATAGTTCAAATTTTGTATAAATATTTGTTTACCTTATCATTCAGTTATTATATATTTTCACTTATTTAACAAATTCAAAATATTTATTTAAAACATCAACCGATTAAATATCGGCCTCTAATATACAGGATGATTCATTCACCACTAGTATAATTGAGTCAAATATTTAACTTTGTTTTAGTAGTTTTTTTTTGTAACTGTAAAATTTTCTTGAATTTAAATTAACTCTTAGCGTAAGAATTTTCTTTGTATAATGTGTGTGAACTGATTGCGTTGGCCATAGCGTTCGGTGTTCGAGTCCTACCACAGGATTTTCTGTTATATTTTTACAATATTTTATTCATATTTTATAGTCGTTAATAACGTTTACTGATACAGAGTATCATATTTATTATCTGAACTTTATGTCAATAACACCAAGATTTTTCCCCTTTATTTTATGTCAAATTTTATTAAGGTAAAGTCAGGTAAGTGTGTAGTAAAAATTGCATAGTGTGAAGAAAATGTAACACTGTTCACATAATAAGACATTTTGATAAATTTTACACATAGAAGTACGTAATATATGCCAAGTTGTAAGCCTTCAATGGATATGCCTTTTATAATTATCAACGATTTACTAGAAAAAAAAGAAATTTTGAATAGTGTCAATATTACACACTTACCCAGCAAAATGGGGCAAGTGTGTAATCGTTCGGCATTTTATATATTAATAGCATTATCCTTTAGTTCGGCCAAGTGTGTAATACTATACTAATGTCTTTTTAATAAGGTATGATAAATTTACAAGATATCTAAGTTATTACACGTTAGCAGGTGTGAGTTTTTATTTGTAAAACTAGTATGACGTTTAGTACATTAGTAATATAAGAAGGAATATCCTTATTTTAATTTTAAAAATAAATGTAGCCAATCTACACACTTGCCCCGGTTACACTTTACTTACCTGACTTTACCTTAATAAAAGTTTAACTGTTTTATCAGTAAATCCATCCTTTTATCTTTTTGTGTATGAGTTTTTTTTTGCAAACTGCTTTACCCCTCGAAATTCACTTACACCGTGGATTCCTGCTTATCTTGGGGGCATGACAGGGTAAGTAATCCTAAGGAGGTGGCGTTGAAATTTTTATCCATCTTGGGTTTGTGTTTCTACCAACCCACTCCCTCGCCGACGAGCCGGCTGGCATCCTGAATGATTGCCGAATATCAACCCACTTATTCGAAGTTTGTAAAGCGGAAGTGCATCACCTTTTTTTGTTAATTTTGGAATTCTTGCCTCGTGATTTTTCACGTTACCCTGTTAGGGTATATCGAGCAACTAATAAACAGAGGATTATTTAACTTGTTTATTTATATTTAAACATCGCGTAACATGACTTATGTGTACGTCAAAAGTCAAGACCATAGACAAGGATAAAACATCTAAAACTAACTTATTTCCTATAGCACACATTTGTACTAAAAAGCATATTACTAAAGTGAGATTATTCCAACACTTCCCCTTAATCGAAACTTTAAAGAAAAAGAGAATATCTAACAAGATCGAAAAATAAAAATTACATTAGTTCATAATATTTAAATTCTTGGTGCAAAACGTATGTTTGGTTGTATGCAGACCTTTTGTAAGAATGTCTGCTATCATCTCTTGAGTGGCCATATATTCAATCTTTACGTAATTCTTATTAACAATTTCTCTCACATAATGGTATTTAATATCTATATGTTTTGTTCTGTTATGGTAAACAGGATTATATACAAGTTTCTGAGCGGACTGATTGTCGTTGTAGATTGTAATTGGGTCTTTAAAATCTATTAATTCTCCTAAAAATTCCCTTAAATAAGTAGCTTCTTTACTTGCTTGCGTGATAGCTATGTACGTCTGCTTCTGTAACTGGAACAAGCTACGCAATTTTGCTTCTTGGCTTCCCAAGATATTGGTCCTTCACTTAACATAAATACAAATCCACTATATGATTTTCTATCTGCACCATTCGCCCAATCAGCGTCCGCGTAACCTACTATTTCCTTGTCATCGTTCCTATATCTTAAACTGTAGTCAATTGTACCTTTTAAATATTGTAGAACCCGTTTCGCAGCTTTCCAATGTTCTGAAGTAAACTTAGTATTAAATTGACTTAAATAACTAGTGACATACGCTATGTCAGGTCTCGAATTTACAGCTAGATACATAAGAGAGCCTATGAGTGACTGATATGGGACATTTGGAAGCTCTTGCGAAACATTATTTAACTTACAGTTAGCCTCTATCGGGGTAGTTACCGTTTTACATTGGGACATGTTAAATTTTCTTAATAGATTATTAATGTATGGTTTTTGATTAATTTTAATTTGACTTTTTGTTCTTTCTATGTTTAGTCCAAGAAAATATTTAACTTCTCCCAAATCTTTAATATTGAATTTTTGTCCTAAATTGTACTTCAATCTAGATTTTTCTTTCATATCATTAGACAATATTAAAAAGTCATCAACATAAAGGGCAATTATAGTAAGTTTACAATCATTCCGTTTATAATAAACACAAGATTCAAAAAGAGATTTAACATAGCCTAAATGAACTAAAAATTCTTCTACCGTTTTGTACCAAACACGTGAGGATTGTTTTAAACCGTATATGGTTTTCTTCAATAAACATACTTTGTCTTTATTTTTAGTATCAATGAAACCCTCTGGTTGATACATGTAGATTGTTTCATCCAAACTTCCATTTAAAAACGCGGTCTCTATGTCTAAATGGTCAATATTTAAATTTAACTTAACAGCTAAAGCAAATAACAATCTTATATTGGTATGTCTAATAACTGGCGAGAAGGTCTCATCATAGTCAACACCATGTTGCTGCGTAAAGCCTTTTGCTACCAGCCTCGCCTTGTATTTTACAATTTCGTTATTAGAATTTCTTTTAATTTTGTATACCCATTTATTGTGTACAATATTGCAATTTGGAGGCTTATCTACTAACACCCATGTTCCACTTTCTTTTAACGAATCCAATTCACTTTTCATTGCACTTTCCCATTTATCACTGTCACTACTTGATTTAGCATCTTCATAGCATAAAGGTTCTTCAAAAGTAGAGCATAAATAAGACACAAAATCAGGATACTCCTTTGCTTTTCGTAACCGTTGCGGGTACCGTGGATTGCTGATTTCAACCTCATGATCGTCCTGGCCATCGGAAGGTACGTATTCTGACGAATCTTCAGAAGGTGGGTTTTCTTGGTATTCTTCATCTGGAACACTGTGTTCTGAATCCTCAGAAGACGGAATTTCTTGATATTCTTCATCTGAGACACTGTGTTCTGAATTCTCACCGTCTGCGGTAATTTCCTCCACAACTTCATGTATAGGAATGTTCACTATAGATGCACTGGTACCTTGATTTGTTGAACTCGAAGAACAGTTTATGAATTCATTTTCGTCGAAAACAACATCTCTTGCAATTGTCACATTGTGGGTTGAAGGATCAAAAATTCTATAGCCCTTACTTGTCTCGCTATATCCTACCAGTATTCCTCTTTTGCTTTTTGGTGAAAGCTTTCGTCGATCTTGATCATGAATGTGTACATGTGCAACACATCCAAAAATGCGTAAATGTGATAAATCAATCTTCCGACCACTCCATTTTTCTTCTGGAGTTACATTCTTCAACTTCTTTGTAGAAGAGCGATTGATTAAATAAACCGCCGTGTTGACGGCTTCCGCCCACAAACGCGAGTCACCATTTGCTTCTTCAATCATGGAACGTACCTTTTCCATTATGGTCCTGTTGTACCTTTCTGAAACTCCATTTTGTTGTGGCGTTTTAGGTACAGTAGTTTGATGTTCAATACCACTTTTCTTCAGGATTGATTTAAAAGCATTGTTACAGAATTCTCAACCATTGTCAGATCGAATGCATTTAATTTTTCGGTCAGTTTGGTTTTCAACCAAAGCTTTAAATTCAATGAATTTATCTACTACTTCATTTTTTGTTTTAAGGAAATAAACAAACACCTTTCTCGAATAATCATCGATAAAAGTAAGGAAATACTTATGTCCACTGTAGGACTCTATATGCATTGGTCCTGCTACATCTGTGTGAATTAAAACTAATTTGTTATCTGCCAGTTTATGTTCACTCCTAGGGAATGGCTGACGGGCTTGTTTTCCCTTTAAACATGCTTGACAGGGTGGTGAGTTTTCACCTTTCTTAAAACTCACACCTGTGACATAACCATCACGAAGTAGCCCATACTTTTCCGGTTTAAATGCCCAAGTCTTTTGTGCCACAGTTCATGCATATTCATTGAAGTTGTCAAAGCACAATTTTGAGCTTTTGTGTTGACAGTATCTAATCGGTACATACCACTTGTTTTGCTAGCTGTGGTTACAACATCACCCTTTACATGAAATTGTTCAGAGTCATATAAAGTGCAACGATTGTTGTCAAAAACCACACAGTACCCTCTTTCAGTTAAGGTACTTACCGATAACAGATTTGCTGTCAGTTCGGGAACATACATTACATCCTTAATGGTCTTTGTTAATTTTCCATTTAAATCAACTAGAACCTCTCCTGTGCCATGACATTTGAGTTTTTCCCCATTTCCAACACATATTTCCTGTTGAATACAATCATTGCTGCTATGATTGATAAGCCAATCTTTTCGTGGTGTCATGTGTGTGGTGGCACCACTATCAACAAACCATGAAGAGTCACTGTGTACAAAGGCCGAAAAAGCGGTTAGTAATGCCTTTTTATCATCTTTCTTACCTTCATTTTGTTTCGCCTGTTCTCGATTTTTCTTAAAACAATTGTTTTTGTAGTGACCTGGTTGGTGACAGTTCCAGCAATATGGCTTTTTGTGGCTTTTCTTGAAAGGTTTAGAAACAAGAGCACGCTCACCTTCTTCTAGTTGCTTTGAATTCCATTTGTCATCTTGCAGTAACTTGAGTTTCACGAAATTACTTGTAATTTCTGTTAATGAATTTTCTAAGGCCATAACCATCGGTTCATACTCTTGCGGGAGCCCTTGTAGCATGATCACACCTAAAAATTCATCATCTATGGGTTTGCCCATTGTTGTCAGCTGCTGTGCTAAAGTCATTGCCTCATTTACATATTCCTGCATTGAATTAAAATCTTTTAATTTAATCGAAAACAGTTTCCTCAATATTTGTAATCGGCGATGTAGTCCCTTATCTTCAAAGGCATTTTCTAAAGCTTTCCAAGCCTCTTTGGCGGAAGTTGCACTTGTGACATAAGTAAAAACCTGCTTTTCAATTGACAAACTTATTTTTGATAATGCCATTTCATCTTGGCGCGATTTTTTGTCAGCTGGTGTTACATCACCTTGTGGATAGCCAGCAATGCAGCTCCAGAGACCATCTAATTTTAATAAATTCGTCATCTGAAATTTCCATTCCACATAATTTTCCCTGCCTTTTAAACGATCAGCAGTAGCCAGTATATTTGTCGATCCGGCTGCCATTTTATTCTTCTTCTGACCGAATGTCCGGGACGGGCAAGTAACGACGCGAATAAAAAAAACAACACGAACGATTCACTTAAACTCACGAACCGCAGCGCGCTGGGCCCATAACCTGTTAGGGTATATCGAGCAACTAATAAACAGAGGATTATTTAACTTGTTTATTTATATTTAAACATCGCGTAACATGACTTATGTGTACGTCAAAAGTCAAGACCATAGACAAGGATAAAACATCTAAAACTAACTTATTTCCTATAGCACACATTTGTACTAAAAAGCATATTACTAAAGTGAGATTATTCCAACATACCCTACCGTCGCTTTCGGTGCCGGAAATTTAGGTACATATAGTTAACATATAGGCAACCGATATTACTTAAAAATAAAAACAGCTTCCTAATAAGTAAGAACGCCATTTAAATCGTTAAAGTAAGTACTTTTACCTATAATAATTACTATTATACAGTCTCGTTCTACCAAGCGAGTGTAGAGCAAGGTCCGTATATACCAGGTTGCCTCGTAACTTTTCAGCCAATCAAAAGAAAGAGCGCGAACGCATCATCACGTATGCTGTGTTTAATAAGTAAAGTGGTGCATATATGTAAAAACAAATGGCGATTTGTACTCCCAGACTAAATATTTATTTTTTTTTACAAAAATAAAATATCGAGCATGTAAGAACTGCGATCGAGCGAAGCCCGCGTCGTTCAGCTCGCCGGCATAGCACTACACTTGGGATTTCAAACCGAACCGTCAGACGAATATTACACATGGAACTCCATCTTCATCCATACAAAATCCAAAATTGTGCAGGCTCTTAAAGGCACGAATTATGTGAGTCGACAACTATTCTGTGAAGAGTTTTCAGATTTAATTAATCAAGATGAAGATGTTTTAAACAACTTATGGATGAGTGACGAAGCCCATTTCCATTTGTCCGGTTACGTCAATAAACAGAACTTTAGATACTGGAGTGACGTAAATCCTAGACAAATGCATCAACAGCCCCTTCACTCCACAAAAGTTACCGTGTGGTGCGCTATGTCTTCATCGGGGATCATAGGGCCTCACTTTTTTGAAGATGCTGTGACAGTAAACTCACAAAGATACGCCGACATGTTGGAAAACTTTTTTGAACCACAGCTTGCACGCTACGAAGTTAACGAGGTAACATTTTTTCAACAAGACGGAGCAACCTTCCATACAGCGAGAGTAAGCATGAATGTTGTTAACAGATTATTTCCAAATCATGTGATTTCTCGATATGGGGACATCACCTGGCCTTCCTGTTCACCGGACCTCACACCGTGCGACTTTTTCTTGTGGGGGTACTTAAAAAGTAAAGTGTTTCAAGATAACCCACCACAAACAATTCAGGCCTTGAAAGAACGGATCCGACAGGAAGTGGAAAACAGTCCCCTAGCAATGCTGCAAAATGTTATGAATAGTTTCAAAACACGATTGGCAGAATGTGTACGCCTGAACGGACGTCATCTTTCCGGAGTTATTTTTAAAAAATAAAATAATTAATGCTTTTTTATGTTCTTTAAGAAAATAATAAATTTATTCCTAAATATTGATTTTCTTATTTTTTACATTAATTTACACATTTCGGAATTATTGAAGGAGGTATACTAATAGACGTTTTCGATTGCACGATCGACTCTCAAAAAGATGACATTGGGAAATATAAGGAAGATACAACTGCTTTAATCTACCAGCGATTGCGCGTGCGCGGATTCTAAGAATTTTAATATTGAATTATTCCGCGGAAACTATAGAGTAAAATTCTGCGAATGTAAATCACAAGCCGAAAAAGTTGCGGCATCTTTATTGCATAACATCTATAGGGGATTAGCTATCGGAATGATTGTCGGCTTATATACTTTCCTTTTGTTGCTTATATTAGCCATCGGTTATTGACGGGTCCCCAGTGACCAACTATATTTATTTCATATTTTATAAATATTTAAAAAATATTAAATCTTTCTTGAATATTAGTTATATTAATATAATATGCATAAAATATATTATATATTAGGAAAACATTTAAAAAATATATATGTTATGTAGCATTAATAATATTTTATTGCAAATGTTTTCTCAATATATTTTTCATAATTCTGCAAGAATATTTTGCTTTGTGTTTCCGTAAATATTTATTTCATATAAAAAAAAAAGATTGAATTTTTGCTTTTGTACATTTGGTGCGTAGGACGAATAATATAAAATGGGGAAAATATGCATACATATTAAGTAGGTATGTACCTATTTAAGATGATAGTTTAAAGATTAAATTAGATAATATATATCTAATATGATTTAATTAGTATCTAAGTTGAGCGCTGTAACTTTTCTATTAATATATCTTCGTTTTGTATTCTATTATTTGTAATATTTGTAAGTTGCGAACGTCAACACAACACCTCTATTCATTACGGTGCCGGTGTTATATGATTTAGTATTGTTTATGCGTCTATGGTTTTGGTACATAGAATGCATACGCGCAGGTGCGTATCATCAACGTTTTCATTCGTTTGTCCGTTACATGTTATAGTTTATAATAGTATACGATTAGGGCAGATTAGGGTTAACTGTATAATTAATTGTTGCGGGGTGTGTTTTAGTTTTTGTGGTGACTACGAGGTAAGCAAAACTTTGAACATCTCATGGCATTTATAAGATAATTGGAATGCTCAATATCGCTATGTGCGGAAATCGTTTAATAATATAATTGTAGGAATTTTATGCATCATATATGTACTACATCTACCAGATAAATTGCTAGTTGATTTGCTTAAGAGATTCATCTCGGTAGATAATCGTCATAACCTCAAATAGAGGTTAGAATACGTTGTGTTGTTTTATTGTTTGTACGTAGAATGTTTTCAAATATTATGAAATAAAGTAAAAATAAGTATCGTAAGTATTAGAATGTAGCTACCACTCCAATTATTGTAAATGCTCCAAATGTATTAGTAGGTGTTGATAATGTTGTACGATGCTTTATTCATGGTATGATCTAATACAACTGGCATTGTTTTAGAGGCCACAAGGAAACGCCATGAGAGCGCCACTACCGAAGATATGAAAAGAGCCATAGGGTTGTACCTGGCACCAGCCAAGGCTAGACTTAAAAATGAGTGTTTTTCATTTTTATTGGCTTATTCAAATAAAATGATAATAAATACGTTTGTTTTTTATTTAGAACACTTCAATTAAAAAATAGTGATTAATTTGATAAACCTTCAGTATGCCTTAAAAGATGCCAGAATTATTGATTATTAACTTGTATGGTGAGTGTGAAAAAACAAGTTCTTGCCTTTTAGTAACCCCTTTAGTAGCCCTTTAACTCTATGTATGTTTCAACTTTTCGTTATCGACGTTATACATTCTAAATAACCAAGAACAATTTTAGTTCATTTTGACAAATTAAATAGATTGTATAAAAAATCTCAATTTTCATATAAATATTTTAGAAAAAATATGCGCTTACATTAATTTTAAATATGGAATAAATATTTTAATTGAATATTTTATCTATATTTAGAAAAAAATATGAAAAATATATTCAAAAACCTCTTACGAAAAATATTTATAAAATATATTTTTAAAAATATCTATGTAATATTTCTGGCTGTTAGGGGTGTTTAGATGGTATAATTTACAAATACTTAATAAAATGTGTTCTTGTATAATTATTTAAAATAAATTTGCTGAAGCCATTACTTCGATTATAAAGACTGTTTAACGTTTAGTTTTATAAGAATTTTTTTCAATGTGGATGTATAAAATAATTTATCAGACATAAATGCCCACTGGCAATTATTTATATTAACAAAGTCTAAAGAATCATACCCATTGAAAAAAAATTGCTACCTTTAAAAAAAAATATTCTTTCTATTGCTTTTTCTTATGGCACAAATTATTATCACATGTTAATTAATTATTTTATATTTGATAACAGTACTTCGTAATTCACTAATACTGCTTTATTTGAACATATGATTCGTAGTAGCCCTTCGCCCCTATTATCGTAGGTCTACCCTCTTGTTTATTTATACTAAAGTATTTACGTAACTACAATTTACGTCTGGAAAAAATGCGAGGATAGACCAGGCGGATGACATCATTGCATACCCCTTTGGCAAAATTTCAATTTCCAGACCAGTTTACAGATGAACAACAAGAATGAATTTATTATATCTTCAGGTGATTTAGATTCTAAAGTAGATTGGCTGGATTCCGACGAGGATTTATGACCATAATAAGTATCATACATCATATCAACATAGATATTTAAAAAATGCGACAGAGTTCGTATACATTGCCCGACAAAATTAATGTCGTCCGCTGCGATTCTTCGTATTTTCTTTTTCCTATCTGATTTTGTTAATTAGCAAGTGTTTGACACGCAGGTGCCCCAATAAATCGCTTACCTGCATAAGCCGATGGCAGCCGAACGCGTATCTATTCAAATGATGAGCAGTTTGACGTCAATGCGCTATAGACCACGACATTAATTTTGTCGGGCAGTGTACAATTAAAGAAAAATGTATGTGGACAATTCTCTAACACGTAGGCAACACAAATTACAGCCAACATAGGGGAATATGGGTCAAACGCACATTAAACACGTCGAAATAACTTGGCCCGGTATCCAGATAGCGTTACGCGCACGCGCATAAACACACAATTTAACGTTTGGACAATAGTTCAGCGTTATCAGTGATACAGTAAGTTGCTAAAACTTTCTAATATTTCCAAACTTCACCGTCACAATATCTCGCAATCATTAAAATTGTGCTTTCATTTGAAGAAAAACGTGTAATTGATTACTATGGAATACAAGTTTATGTAATAATTTATTATGTTAATTCCTTTAATTTTAACCTGATACTTCTAGGCCAGTGACTATATAAAGAAGACAAACCAAGCTTATGGGAATAGTGTTGCGCTTAAAAACAGCAGTTTGGCGGTCAGATCCAGATGTCGCTAGTATCTCCACCGCCAAAAGTGGTGGGGTAGTCTGACTGTTTAGCGAGAATAAGAACCAGAATTTAAATTATATAAATTGTATAATAGTACGATTACCAATAGGTGGTACTGATTCATAACGTATTTAATGTAATGAAATTACTATGATGATAATGATAGGGATTCAAGCACGGCAGGCGGCAACAATATTTTGAATATAAATAAAAAATAATAGTATATCTGTCATATGTCGTATACGAATTAGTAAGATATCATTTTTTAGTTCTATCTGTAAGTTTATTAGTGTTAAGTTGTAAGTTTATTTTTATGGTGTTTACAAACTTTTATTATTTATATTTTGCTAGAATACAGCAAAAATTGCTATACTATATAATAATAATTTTATTTTATTGTAACTGAATTTAGGAAACCAAAAAGATAATAAACAGAACATTCTTGAACTCTTTGACGCATATCGGCATATAGCTATCGGTTTTTTGAAAGTGATTAATAATATTAAGATTTGATATCGAGTTTCTGCCAATGGAAGTTAAAAAAAACTATTTATTTACTTAAATTAAATTTCACTTGAAATACGTTTACTTCCCCACTCTCAAATATGAATATTGTAATATTATCACAGAATGGGATAACAATCAGAAGTTTCACTCCCTGGCTGTCTCTTTGATCTTTTAATGGCTTTATATTAGCTTTGTTTGTTTGTGTGCTTGGAGCAGTATCTACTGACGTCATCAGAGTAACTTGAGAGCGTCTCAGAGTTGGATTTAAAGATGGTACAAACAAACGCGCTCGATTGCAATATAACCTTAATTTTTTTATTTTACTATTGTCAGATGTTACAGCTATATGAACAGGAAAATTAAAATAAGTTTCAAATTAATGAATCTAGACTACAATAAAAATGCATCAATACTAGTATTTACGTACCTACCAAGTGAAATTTTTAAAATATAATGATCGTTCTTTACATCAATCACATTGGTATCATTATATTATCTATTTCGTGCATATTTGATGCAGTTATAAATCAGATTACATTTACAAACGACATTTTACAACACGGTGTTAGTGCGAGTAGGTTATGTTGCACAAATTGCTCGAAATTGCTCGAACGTCGGACCGCGAGCAGGAAGAGCAACCTCTTTGTGATCTAGATTTGCTTGCTCTGAACAAACAAACACGCACAAATCATGCTCTAAAGTACAAACAAACGCGTAAAATGCCTCGGATGTGCTTAGATCAGACAAACAAACAAACCTATTGTGATCTCGGACACCATCTTTGCACGATGCAGACTTCAGGATCGCAATAACGACAATTTGTTTTCACCATGTCTGCACTAGATTTATTTGAAAAAATATTTTTTGGACTATTTACTATAAAAATTGAAGTAACATGTATGCGTTTAACACTTTTTCATTTTTTTTATTTATATAAGAAATATTTAACCCTGAAATACTAACGCTTTTACGTACGTGATTACTAAACAGAAAATACACGTCGCTATTATATGTACCTACCCAGTAAACCAAATCAAATTTCCCGCAATTATATTTACTAACTTTAACTTAAAGGTATTCAAATACTATTAAACTAATACAAAATCGTAGGTAATTTCATGCTTAAATGTAAGTTACTAAAAATAATTGCGGGAAATTTGAATTTGGTTACTAGACATTATAGTATTCCATTTCCATGATTCTAGGGTTACATAGAAAGTAAGAATACAGTTAATTTATTTTATTATTAAAAAAAAAGATGTTTACCATTGTTGGTTTGTCCCACATAGCCAACTTTAAATTGCCCGCAATTATTCTTAGTAACTTTTGAAACAAAAATTACCTACCATTTTGTACTACATTAACAGCTATTTTAATGCGTTTACATGTCACCTAAAATAGTGGCGGGAAATTTAAATTTGGCTATTATGGTAACGTGTAGTTCGTGCTATATAGTTTATATTTAAAATTAGAGAAATTTACAATGTTCTATAGATTCTAATTAACTATCCGTGCATAACATAATTTCTTTATTAAGTGAAAATAAATAAATAAATGAATGATCATTCATAATTCAAACGTCATAAACAAATTATCGAATGATCGTCAATAATATGATGCTTTTTTCGTCATTCAATTACGTCCATCACAAGTACAGTAGAGAAGAGATAGCGGAATGTCGAGTAGGATATTAGAGACTATATAAGAAGTTATTTAAGAGTTCACGTTATATATCAAAGTTGTATGCAACACAGTGTCATAGCCAACTGTCAAATAGCTAACTTTAAATTTCCCGCAATTATTCTTAGTACTTCAACGTTGATACATAAAATTCCCCACCATTTGTATTACATTAATAGTTATTTTTAAGCCTTTACGGTGAATTCATTAAAAATTGCGGCGGAAATTCAATTTGGCTATTAGGGAGACTAAGTTAACTTACAGCCGTTTTACACGTGCGAGATTTTTTACGTAAATCATACCAAAAATTACCTCGAAAATTTTGGTGTGAATTTTCCTAAGAGCCGTTTTACATGTACGAGAATTTTTACATAAATCATACCAAAAATTATCTCGAAAATTTTGGTGAGAATTTTCGTAAGAATTTTTGTCGCGGCACTTTCAGGTCGTTTTATGCAGGAATAAGGTTACTTCCATTTGCACTTGTAAGTTGTAACCTAAATCTAAAATTAAGATCCATATTTTTTCTGGTTTATTGGTTACTGCTATGTATTTAGGATTTCTATGATAACCATAATCAAATAACAATTTAATTTAACAAATGCGCCTGCTTATAACAACAAATATCGTGAAAATTCCGGTTAAAATTTATTCCTGTGTAAAACGATCTGAAAGTATCGCGACAAAAATTCTTACGAAAATTCTCACCAAAATTTTCGACATAATTTTTGGTATGACTTATGTAAAAATTCTCGTACGTGTAAACGGCTCTTACACATATGCTAACAAAAAGGAAACAAAATTATTAAACGTCACAATATATCGATGTGCCTTTCATGTTTCTTTTTATTTTACAAACTTAATGCTTTCCTGTGTTTACTTATAACGTAGTTAATTTAATTAATCGCATTTGTGAAATCTCGCACATCTGTCATTGAAAGGAATGCCGATAAGAAAATATTCTCGTGGAACTATTATCTCACCGTAAATAATATCGGAAAGACAGCCTTTGCTTTTTTCGATTTTAAATGTTGTATTCGTTGATATTCATATTACGTTTTATTTACAAAAAAAAAAAAACAAGATGTCCTATTGATGTCTACAAGTGATTTGCTTGGTACAACTATTTTTGAGTAGATTGCGCTGTCATACTTAATACATCACAATAATTTCTGGTTTAGCTCCAATCTTAATTTGGACGATTTGGACATCCAAACGACATCTATCGATGACTCTTAAAATTAATTTGCTTTTATATGGACTTGGTTCATCTTCTTTATATAATCACTGTTCTAGGCTATTACTCTAGCGGTTACTAATTATCAAAATTTAATTTACAAGAAAGGAATGTTAATCTATATTTATCTCATTTATTAATAAAAAAAAATATACAATACTTATAGATAATACATAAAACATAAATAAAACATTTTTCTGCGATTCTAACATTTCATCGTAGGAAATGGCACAATATTAAATTCTGCAACAATTAGTTACTATCCGTAGAAACCGTCCTCATATTTTTTCCATTTATCTTTTCTGACATCGTAGCAACGTAGGCAACACTGCGTGAATCACTAATTCTCACTATGAGGTAACTGCAGTCTAATACCTAACACTTCGTCGCCGGTCAAGAACCGTACTTCATTTTTTCTGTCTCCGTTTTCGCTTCTCCTGCGCCTGACACACATCCAATTCCGGCTAGTGTACCGCATTAGCCAGGAATACCAACCCTAATATCCCAACCACGATAAAACAAACGGTTACACCTACCACAGTGCCCTTATCGGGTACACGTTTTTTTTGGGTTGGCACAGTTTTATCCGGCAGCACTGGGTGATATTCTTTCTGAATTACTGTGGGGAATTCCTTTTCCGTAGGTAGAATATGTACTGTTGTGTCTTCATATTCGGTTACATAGTCTTCACTTGTACTTTCTGTTACGTATGAATCACTGGCTACAAAAAAAAAATTTAATTGTCTTACTATGATTCTTTTGTTTTATTTGTTTCATTTACCCAATACGCAAAATTCAAAGTAGTCTAGGCAACAGAAGTTATTTTCGAAACAATCTTCATCGCAACTGCAGCTGATATCTTGTGTATTGTTCGTGTTACAGCGGTTGTTGCAAGACTCATAAATAGAAGTACCAGTATTTGGTTCTCTGAAAACATAAGAAAAAAAATGACAAAATGTTCAAATAATGAATTCTTCTTTATATGGACACAATTTAAGAGAAGGTAAAGTAGTAAATAGCAATATACAATATTGAGTGGTGGGGCCAATCGCCGGCCAAGTCCCCCCCCCTCTCCCTTCCCCTCCCCCGTTTTTTTTGTATTAATTTTACAAAGTTTTGAATCAGTTTAGTTCGGCCGGCAGTAATTAATTACCTCGTTATTGCTAATTAATAAAATAATACCCACACAAGAAAAAATGATGTAGACAAATTTAGAAGACATTTTAAAATGAAAAATACATTAAGCTCTTATCGGGAATACTTATCTACTTAAATATAAATACTAGCATATTTCTTTCGAACTAGCATATATTTAGTCTCTAAACTGCATGTAAACTTCTCACAGGAAAAATCGGGACACTAGCAATCCAGAATTTTAAAATTTCTTGGTTGCATATGCCACTGTCGGAGGATGTATTCATAAGTATGTGAATTGCCGCGATCAAAGGTAACGACTAGAAATTTAAACAGAAAAATAAATATACAGAGGGAAAAAGGTTTATGTATAGAATAATCAAATCCGAGTTTCGGTGGCGGCGTGTCCTTTAGAAATACCAAATACCAAAATATCCATGAAAAAAAATACCTAACAACGAAAAGGATTCTTGAATGGACGTCTTCATTTAGAAATATACATTTATGTATTTAACTTGTTAGATGTTAGGCAGAGATAATTTTTTTAAAGAAAACATATGATAGTGATATTTTAAAATTATGTAACTTGTTAGTGCTGTTTTGATATTAGTTACTTGGTTCAATTTATGCTCGCGAGTATTACTTCGATTTAGCTTTCTACTATACGTCTAGTTCAGTTTCTTCTAGTGTGTATAATGCGGCGTTCAGACTTGAACGACAAACCAGAATTATATCGTATTTAGAACAAGGTTATTCCATCAAAGAAACTGCTGCAGCCTATCAAAATCAACAGTAGGGCGTTTGAAGCTTAAATGAAGCTTAGCTTGAACCGGTGTGCAGTTAGCAATAGATTTTAGCAATAGATTTTTTTTTTTTGGTCAAATTAATTCCAAATGATATACAATTGCGTTCTATGAATAAAATCACTCCACACAGCATTGCAAAGAGTGGAACACACAATATTTATACAAAATGACGATGTTTTTAACATTCGGAATTATCCCAACTAAATGCATGCGCTACCCTATACTGTATTTATTTTGGTATCGTTCGTCAGCTTTAATTTCAAATTTTATTTGCCAGACGTGTTAAGGGGTGTGCAAAGATCATTTTAAAAACATATAAAAATGACAACATTTTTGTGACAAATTCTGTAAACGATTAAAGTTGATCGACTCGCCCAAATGCACGCGCTGCCGTAGGCTTTATTTATTTTGACATCTTTCGTCAACTTTAATTTTAAATTTTATTTGCCATTAAGTACAGAAGGAACGTTGCGATTTCCATGATTTGATGCGATCAACCGTGCTTTGTAGTTATTTATGCAGACAAGCGGCGAACTGGGGCCACGTTTAGATTGGCCCCGATTTTTTTTAGACGTTTGTAGGTCTCCGCGCGTAGCCAGCGGAATAGGGGGTGGATGCAGTATATGCAAAAATTACAGTGAAGTGGGGCCAGCCGTTTCGTGGCCCACTGCTCGCTGGTTGATCGAATCATCTCGTCAGTGTTCGGCAGAAAGGGTCTCCCACTGTCACCATAGGCAAGCGTGTGAGGCAGATGCAGACGGCCGTTGAAGGTCGACTGTTATAAGTAGGAACATAGTAATAATTTAAATTTCTATATAATGCTATTCGCAAAAAATTGCATGGCCATATGGCAGCCTTAATTTCATCTTGAAATACAATATAAATATAACATTTCACTGCATTGACAACGAACTAAAGCTCCCACGGTATAACAAAAAATATCACATGCACAGCCAATACTATTATAAATTTCGCATATAAACCTTATAGGAGACTTAACTAATAAGTTAGTAAGTGGTGTAGAAAGGGAGAATGTAAGAGCATATCGAGACGATCATCTCGGAATCATAAACAAAAGTTCTTTGAGTATTTGGGAGCAATAAATACTTCCGTGAATAATACCAAATATAAATTTTAACCCTTAAGTCATGACGTGTGGTCATATTGACCGCTTAGATATATCAACTAATCGTCAGTATTATATCCCCACTACTTCGTATACCTTTTGGTGAGCATACAATCAGTGTACAAAAGAAAATTGCGCGGTGTGGTTGAATTTAGTTATTTCTATTAGTCGAATAAAATTCTCTAGCGGTCTGAGACCGCACGTCTCCGTTGCTGTTTACTTTTTACAGGAAGTCAAATGGCTGCACTACAAAATCTTGAAGATACCACTATGCAATCGCACAACGAGATTGATGATGGAGGTAGTGATATAGACGATTGTCCGATTAACGATGCTGAAGAACGTGACCCACGATACGGATTCTATCCTGTCAGTTATGGATGAAGAGGATAACAATTTACAACTAGATGAGTATATTGAACAGCGCAGAAGTGAATCCTCTAGTAACAAAAAGTTGTTCATATCTCAAAATCTATTAAAGGTAGGTATAGGGAATGCTGATATAAAGTGATAGGGGATGATATTTACTTCTTAATTCCGAATTAAAATATAGGGTGTTCTATTTAAAAAAAAATAAGTTTTCTGCATTTGAAAATATGTCACTTTGTTCCTCAGTTTTGAACACCCTGTATGTTAGAATGTAAAGTGTGCTTACCGTTTCTTAGAGTTATATCTACATTCATAACATAGCAAATTTGGAGTCTCTACTTGCAGTATTAACCGAGATATTAATTTCTCAATGATGCAATGATTATGACTAAAAAAAAAAGAAAAACTTAAATAACTCAGAAACGGCAATATGTAGCTATAGGAATAGCTAATGAAAACTGACGTATTTATAGTTGTAGAATCCAAAAATGTAAAGAAAATTATATCATTCTATTTAAAATAACAAAGTTGACATCCATTTCCGGTCAACCGGAAGTGATATTTTGGTTAAGGTATTTTACATTTATAGTTCCAAGCGAACAGATACTGGTGCCAAAATCTCAAATATAAGTAAATAATAGAACATCGTAAACTTTTAATGAACCAGTTACGTGGAATACCCTGTATACAAACTCTATTATTAGAAATGCGGGAAGCAAAAATTACATTATTTGGTCCCACAACTTCTCCAACACCAATAATATAATCGTCCTTCTGCGAATCATCGACAGCGTCAAAAACAATGGCTTGATCCCTTTCAGGAAAAATAAATTTTGTAAGATTCGTGTCTTTTAAAACGGATGCAAAAGATTGTGTATTCGATGTATATCCTCTAGAAAAGAGAATCATCAGAAACGGAACGAGAACTCTCAACATTGCGACTATCTCCTTTAACAGAAGGAGTGTGTTCAGAAACGTTAAGGCAATTTAAGTTTCGCACTTGGACGTCACATATGAGTATTTGCAAAGGATGCACTCCGAGCGTGACAGTTTCTGAACATTTCGGAGTGATTTTGATTTTTTCCTGTACATTCGTATTATTGGTATTCATATTTGATATGATGTAGAATCGATATTTATGTAGTTAATAACCATAATTTAGAGATTAAAGTTAATAGTTAAAGTGATATATTATGAACACAACCAACATTTCCAAAATTACAATTATGTGTTTTGATTTTATGGACACAATATTTACTGAAGAAGATTCTGATAGACTCGGAAAATAATTCAGTGCCTGATTATATAATAAAGCTGCAAAACTATAATAAAGATAAACCCACACGCATAAAAAATTATATACAACAGGTTATTCCGAAATACACGGCACGGGAATTCCAAGCGCATTTTCGCTTAATACGCTTAACATATGAATATCTCTTGAGAATTATAACCCCTATATTAGAAAAACACAATAATCTGGGAAGACCACAAATTGACAATGAGAAGCAATTGCTTGCTGTTCTGTGGCTTTTAGGCACACCAGATTCATACAGGTCATACAAATATATCAAAATGTGGTTTGAAAATAAATAAATATAAATAAATGTTTTTTGTATTATAGATCTGTGGGGGAAAGTTTTGATATGGCCAAGTCATTTCAGTTGCTGTAAAATTAAAAAAGAAAAACATATTTTTATAGATACCGTCAGCATGTACAATATTTAATATTTTATAACAAACATTGAAAAACATAACAGAGATATTACAAAATTATATAAAATACATATAAAAGAAATATTAGAATATCATATTAAACCCATATTACAATGTAATATGCATAAAATATTTAAAAAACTGTCGTTTATGATATGAAAAAATATTTAATTTTTATATTTTTTTAATATTTTTGTGCTACTTGGAACCATATTAATCACTTGCACAGTCCTTTTAATGGCTACAGCCCATATAATAAAACGATTCTATCACAAAGAGGAATGCCACAAGTACACACGCACGCAGACACCATAACAATAATTATAATATTTTCATTTGGTTGAATATCTTTAGATTCTGGAAAAGAAGACCGTTGAATCATATCAAGATTGCATGGAGATCCATTTTTTATACTTAAACAATAAATTTGACGACCCACGACAAGCGCGGTGAAGGGGCAAGCACAAAAGCTTCGAGAAAAACCAAAAGAAGAAAAACTAAATCTCAAACTAAGCCAACAACAAAATTTTATTTGTGATTATTAACACAACTTAACTATAGCTCACGTATGCCAAAATACATCGGGAAATTACGGTAACCTTCACAATGGACAGAAAGGAAATCACCGCACGAACACACGTGCATCCAACACGCTGGCTCAAACGATACTGTAATAAGAGAGTTATTTCTGAAAAATACATTATTATAATGTATGTGATTTAAGTAAAAAAACAAACCATATGCTTAGGTAAACAAACAAACAAAATAAAAATTGCATTTCCCTTTCTTTGTAAGAAACACGTGGGGTTAAACAGAAAATATCCATTATATTTACTCGACGATATTCGCTTAAATAACTCATGTGCTCTGTGTTGTGTCATGTTTTCGCCGATATAAAATCACAAAAACACCTGAGCTAAACAAGTGACTCATGTACGTGGAGTTAAAAAACTAGATACATGTATAGAGTTGGGCAATTGTCCGGCGGAGCAGATACGTATTGCGACGCAGGACTCAAATAATGTAATATAAATAAAGCAGATCAAACGTATTATTGTAATTTAGTATGTATTTATAGAACATGTGATATTAATAGAGTTGTGCAAATTTTCCTTGGGGAGAAAATCAGACAAAGCGGGCGAACGCCCGTTTGTTCGCCCGCCCCCTGCGGTGCGCCCGCCACCTTGCGATGCATTCGCATTTTATATCACTACATATTTAGATAAAGTAAAAATTTTTGCATTTTATAAAAAAAAACGGGCACTGTTGTTACTGACTTGCAACTCTATGGTTCATCTGCTTTATTGGAGTACATGAGTTGGAGCGCACGTTCTGAATACGTACCTGCCGCACCGAAAAATTTGCCCAACTCTATACATGTATGCAATTCTGAAGGAAATACGCTAGTATTTATACTTAGGTAGATAAGTATTCCTGATAAGAACTTAATGTATTTTTCATTTTATAAAATGGCTTCTAAATTTGTGTACATTAAATTTTCTGTGTCGGTATTATTTTAGTCAGGGCCATTATTGCAATCGCGGTTCAAACAGTAGATGAATAATCTTCGGTTTAAACTTCACTTTAGACTTGCAATCGATACAAATAATAAAAAAAAAAACTTGACCTTGCCATATTTAATCCTTACACCGCGATTGTAATAATAGCACAAGCTGAGCTAAACTTATTTAAAACTTTGTAATATTAATAAAGGCGAAAGATTTATTCGGATTGAAGAGAATTCAGAGAGAGAAAAAAACGAACATGGGATGAAGGATGTCAGATTATACAGGGTATTCCACGTAACTGGTTCATTAAAAGTTTATGATGTTCTATTATTTACTTATATTTGAGATTTTGGCACCAGTATCTGTTCGATTGGAACTATAAATGTAAAATACCTTAACCAAAATATCACTTCCGGTTGACCGGAAATGGATGTCAACTTTCTTATTTTAAATAGAATGATATAATTTTTTATTCATTTTTGGATTCTACAACTATAAATACGTCCGTTTTCATTAGCTATTCCTATAGCTACATATTGCCGTTTCTTGCATCATTGAGAAATTAATATCTTGGTTAATACTGCAAGTAGATACTCCAAATTTGCTATGTTATGAATGTAGATATTACTCTAAGAAACGGTAAGCACACTTTACATTCTAACATACAGGGTGTTCAAAACTGAGGAACAAAGTGACATATTTTCAAATGCAGAAAACTCATTTTTTTTAAATAAAACACCCTGTATTTTAATTCGGAATTGGGAAGTAAATATCATCCCCTATCACTTTATATGGGCATTCCCTATACCTACCTTTAATAGATTTTGAGATATGAGCGACTTTTTGTTAAACAGACTAAGTATTCTTTTTTTTAAAATAGAACACCATGTATTTTAATTCGGAATTCAGAAGTAAATATCATCCCCTATCACTTTATATCAGCATTCCCTATACCTATCTTTAATAGATTTTGAGATATGAACGACTTTTTGTTAAACAGACTAAGTAGCCCTATCTTTGCGTGTTTGCAGCTGGCTCTGAATGGGATTAATGTCAAATTCATTGACTAACCAAAGGTGTTTATGTATACCATTGTAATTACACTTTCGCACAATGCAATATTAATAGAAATGACTATTCGAACAGACATTCTTGTATGGTTATTCAAAAATAGTACATGAATTTGACGTGAATCCATTTCGGAGCCAGCTACAAACATTTAAAGATAGGGCTACTTAGTCTGTTTAACAAAAAGTCGCTCATATCTCAAAATCTATTAAAGATAGGTATAGGGAATGCTCACATAAAGTGATAGGGGATGATATTTACTTCCTAATTCCGAATTAAAATACAGGCTGTTCTATTTAAAAAAAATGAGTTTTCTGCATTTGAAAATATGTCACTTTGTTCGTCAGTTTTGAACACCCTGTATGTTAGAATGTAAAGTGTGCTTACCGTTTCTTAGAGTAATATCTACATTCATAATATAGCAAATTTGGAGTCTCTACTTGCAGTATTAACGGAGATATTAATTTCTCAATGATGCAATGATTATGACTAAAAAAAAGAAAAACTTAAATAACTCAAAATCGGCAACATGTAGCTATAGGAATAGCTAATGAAAACTGACGTATTTATAGTTGTAGAATCCAAAAATGAATAAAAAATTATATCATTCTATTTAAAATAAGAAAGTTGACATCCATTTCCGGTCAACCGGAAGTGACATTTTGGTTAAGATATTTTGCATTTGTAGTTCCAATCGAACAGATACTGGTGCCAAAATCTCAAATATAAGTAAATAATAGAACATCATAAACTTTTAATGAACCAGTTACGTGGAATACCCTGTATATATAATATTAATAAAATAGAGGAGTAGAGGGGGGAGGACGGGAGTTGGCCCGTAATTGGCCCCACCACCCAATATTGTGACGAGCCGCCACTGCTGTGTCCACTGATGAGCATGTTTGTCACGAATTCAAAGGGACCAGTATCGTATATAGCGTATCTATTAAACGTATTACATAGCATATCTAATGAATACATGTATGCATAACATATCCACTGGATATATCGCTGGGATAATAACTGAAGCAAACTATTCAGTGCTTTACTCGGGAAGTCAAAAACAGGGTCAATCGGGAGTGGCTTTTATTGTGATGCAAAAACTTAAAGATAAGGTAATAGATTTCAAGCCTATAAATGAAAGAATAGCATATATCAGATTACAAATGAAACCTTTTAACCTTTCAATCTTAAATATATACGCACCTACAGAGGTTGCTGCAGATGAAGAAAAAGATAATTTTTATGAAAAACTGGAAATAGAATGTGAGAAGATAGCAAAAGAAGACACGATAATAATACTGAGAGACTGTAACGCGAAATAGGAAAGAAGGATTACTTGAGGCGAATAGCGGGTAAATATACAATACATGAGAAAACGAATAACAATGGTCAAAGGTTAACGAATTTAGCAATAAGAACAAATATGGTTGTAAGTAGTACTATGTACAAGCACCCAGTATGGCATAAAGTTACTTGGTTGACACCGGACCAAAAAACTTACACACAAATAGATCATGTATTAATATCAAAAAGGAAAAGGACCAATATAAAAGATGTCAGAACATACAGAGGAGCCTGTGCTGACTCAGATCACTTTCGAGTAGTTGCAACGATAAGACAAAAAGTAAGAAAGAGCTTAAAAAATGTAAGTACCAAGTGGGATATAAACAAATTAGAGGATCCCAAAATAAAAGAAGAATTTGGAAAACGTATGACCCGACTATTGAACGGACCAAGCGAAAACGCGCAGGATATACAAAAAGAATGGGAAGAAATAAAAAAACAGCATAAACATAGCAAGGAAAATAATAGGACCAGTAAAAAAGAAAAATAAATGCTGGTTCAATGATGAGTGTCGAGAAATAATAAAAAAGAAGCTAAAAGGAACATAAGAAAAGTCAAGAGGGAATGGTTGGACAAAGAAATAAAGAAGATAGAAGAAGAAAGCTGGAATCGAAATGCAAAATCATTCTACAAAAAGATCAGGGAACAAAACAAGACGTATAAAGGGAAACCAATAGGCATTAAGGATAGACATGGTAAAATAGTAGAAAATGATGAACAGTTTAAAGAGGTATGGAAACAACACTTTAGAGAATTATTATACGACCACGACGATAATCTAGAAATTGAAAAAGATGATAAAATAAATTGCGCAATGGAATGTAATGAGGACGAGACACCAACAAGAGAAGAAATAAATGAAATTATCAACAAAATTCGAAATGGTAAAGCCCCTGGAAAAGACAACCTTAATATAGAATTTATCAAGTACGGAGGAAAAGCATTGCAAGAAAGAATATATCAATTGATCATAAAAATATGGCTTGAAGAAAAGATGCCGCGGGATTGGAACATTGGACAAATTATTACAATACATAAGAAGGGTGACCAACAAAATACCAATAATTATAGAGGACTGACATTACTAAGTGCAGCTTATAAAATATTGTCAACACTAATACAGAGACGACTAGCAATCAAAACAAAGGAATTAATAGGACAATATCAATGTGGTTTTAGAAAAGGACGATCAACAACAGACGCAATACATACGCTCAAGCAAATAGTAGAAAAAAACACACGAATACAAAATAGGAATAGAAATGTTATTTGTCGACTTTCAACAAGCTTTTGACTCCTTTAAAAGTAACAAACATATGGAAGCTTTAGAGAAAATGGGAATCAAACATAAATTAAGGAGATTAATACAAATGACAATGTCAAATACAAGAGCAAGTGTAAACACTCAGAAGGGACAGACAGAGGATTTTGAAATAAATAAAGGGGTAAGAGAAGGATATTCATTACCGACAACATTATTTAACTTAGCATTAGAATATGTATTAAGAAAAATAGATAAAGGTACCATAAGAACAAAGGGAGCACAAATAATAGCGTATGCAGATGACATCGTAATTGTATCAAAAAATCGACCAAAGTTGACCAAAACAATACTGGATGAAATGGTGAGAGAAGGGAACAAAATGGGACTGAAGATAAACAAGAGAAACGAAATTAATGAGACTAGACACGAAACGAGAAGTAAAATAATTCAGTCAAAATAGGTAACTAGACATTCGAAAAGGTAAACAGATTTAAGTATTTAGGAGTGACAATAACAAATGACGGGAGTAGGGACGCAGAAATAAGAGAAAGAATAACCAATATGAACAAGGCCTATCAAGCAAATAGAAACCTCTTAAAAAGTAAAATATTGGGAAAGAGAACAAAAATGAGAATTTATAAGACTATAATACAACCGATGATACTATACGCTGCAGAGATAATAACGATGACCAAGAAACAAGAAGAGGAGCTTAGGATACAAGAAAGAAAATACTAAGAACAATATTAGGCCCATAAAATGGAAACGGTGAATATAGAAGAATAACCAATTATCAATTAACAAAGAGCTAATGAAGGTGACGTGCGTTAAAAAAATTAAGAGGCAGAGAATAAAATGGTTGGGACACGCGTGGAGAGCCGGGAATGGTGGAGTAATCCGCAATATCTTGGAATGGCAACCAGGAGGAAGAAGAGGAAGAGGTAGGCCTAGATCTACATGGCTACAAGAAGTTAAAGAAGACCTTCACAACGCCGGCATTCATCGATGGCAGGAGAGAGACAGACAGGACAGGTGGAGGGATGTGGTGAGAGGATATAGGGAGGATGGATTGATCTACCCGTATTTTGAATAATCTCTCTTGGAGCGGCGATACCCGTTGGGTTTTAGCCATTATAATATATATATATATATAATATATATATATATTACATCTTACTATCGTTGGAGCGTCCGTACATTAACATTTTACATTGATTTAGAGCGTCCACCTACATAGAGCGTCCGTATACGGACGCTTTATGCATGTTCCACGTAAAATTTGTCTGCCATCCCATAGTATCGAAATGACCGTTATTTTAAAATTCTGGTGGACGCTTTTTTGCCCACCAAATGGATCGAAGTAATACGGCCACCGTATTCATTAGTTCACATAGTGGTTTCCATGGTGGCGCTGCGAAAAATCAAGACGTATATGTATTATACGATTGGTTTGTTCATTTTCTCGATTATCAAGCGTCCATTCGATTTGGCAACGGTGAGGTTTGAAATTCTATATTTATTTGATTTCGTAAAATGAATCGTTGTAGTGACTGTATAGTAAAATTTGAGGTCATTATTTTGTAATATTTTACGAAGCAATATGTAAAACAGAAAATAATACTATATTTGATATAGTTAAGATTTTTTTCTTGAGTATCTGTAATCAGTGTTGAGCGTAATTAACTTCTTTTGTAATTCTGATTACTTGTAATCAGTAATCCGCTTTATGTTTAGTAATCTACAATTGCAAATCCGTAATTTGTAATTCTAATAAGCCTGATTACAATTTGTATATCGGAAACTTACTGGTGCAAGTCAATTTTTAACGCTTTAGTTCAATTTTTTATTGTGTTTAGCATTATAAATAAGTCATAAAGGTTATATTCTATTTAATTATTTATGCAAAATAAGTACTTTGTATCTCTTTTCACAAGAGGACATTTTCACACAGGGTAGGGAAGGAGAACTTTTTATGATATTTTTACAACGTCGGAGAGAGGGAGTATTAAACATGTTTTAAATGGTTAAATTAATGTTTCTGAACACCGAGGGGGAAGGAGATGAGATTTTTTAATGATTAAGTTAATTGTTTTCACAACACCAATGAGGGAGGGAGATTGAAAATGTTTTAAATGATGAATTTCTTTTTAAAAAAAGCCCGTGGGTGGGGGGGATGAATTATTTTTCAAGTGATGAAACTATTGTTTTTTCAGACACGGGCGGGACATGCTTTAAATGATTAAATTAATATTTTTTGAATTAATTAGCAAGTTAATGTTTTTCACAACACTGTGAGGATGAGGTTAAAAATGTTTTAAATTATTAATTAAGGTTCTTTCAACACCGAGTGGGGACGGAGATGAGATTTTTTTGGGATTAAGTTAATTGTTTCACAACACCAATGAGGGAGGGAGGATTAAAATGTTTTAAATGCTGAATTTCTCTTTAAAAAAAGCCAGGTGGGCGGGGAGGGAATGAATTATTTTTAAAGTAGTGAAATTATTGTTTTTTTTTTTTCAGAATACGGGAAAGACATGCTTTAAATAATTAAATTAATAGGATTTTTTAAACATCGTGATGGTGAAGGGATGAAGTTTTTTTAAGTGATTAAATTAATTGCTTTGACAATACTGATGAGCGAGGAAGGTTTAAAAGTGGTTTAAATGAAAAAATGCGTTTTTTTTGGAACACCGTGGAGGGGGAGAGGGAGAGTGTATTAATTATATTAAATAGTTGAAATTATTTTTTTTGCAACGCAGAGAGGGGGGAGGATTTTATTTTAAATATAATTCCACCCTCCACACCACGGGAGCTTTTTAAAGAAAATGAATAATTTGAAATATTTTTAATTCTACCTCCCTTGTTGGTGTTGTGGAAACAATTAATTTAATCACCAAAAATTCCATACGCTTCCCCCTCGGTTGTTGGACAAAAACACTAATTTAATCATTTAAAACATGTCTAATCCTATCTGCTCCCGGTGATGCAAAAAAAAAAAAAATTTCACCATTTTAAAATAATTAATCAGTTGTGACAGCAATTAAATAATCACTCATAAAATTTCATACCTTCACCAACTCGGTGTTCGAAAGATATTAATTTAATCATTTAAAGGTGGTCCTTTCGATGTTATATAAAAAAATTATTTCATCACTTTAAAAATAATTCATCCCCTCCCCATCTACGGCGCTTAACGGCGTGCAAAACCAATATATCAAAAAAACGTTAAAATGTTATTAAAACTAATATTGTTTCGTAGATCTTCATTAATCTTGTGTTTATTCCTTATATTTTAATTGGGATTTTAACGAATTCTAAGGAATTAGGTAATACGTTATATGTTCATCTGAATTTATTTTTTGCGCGATCGTTTCGTTTTTTAACATGACAACTGTTTCAAGTAAAGCAATTTAAATTTTTATTATAAACATTGAAATAATAATTACCTATATAATGTAAAAACCATTTTTTAAATTTTAAATTCAACTTACACTATTAATTTCTATTATTATTTTTTCTTTCTCATAACTATGACTACATATTTTTTATATTCACACGGAACGTTGTCAAATAATTTTTTTTTAACAATCAGTGTTATATTAATTAATTTGAAAACGTTCCGTATGGAATATAGAAATATATGTAGTCACAGTTATGAGAAATAGTAGTGGTGGGCACTATGGTATTTTCAACTATCGATAGTACTATCGATAGCCAATTATCCATAGTTGGCTATCGATAATTATCGATAGTCAAATATAAAGTATTATCGATAGTTGACTATCGATAACTATCGATAGTGCGATGCTTGTAGTGTTTCTATTGTAATTTGGCATCCTTCTGCGTTGTAACTAAATATAAATATATTCGTGGGGGCACGACGACGTTCAAAACTATCGATAGTTATCGATAGTCAACTATCGATAGTTATCGATAGTCAACACTATCGAAAGTTATCGATTGGTGCCCACCACTAGAATTAGTAGTGGAAGTATGATTTAAAATTAAAAGAAGGATTAGTTCCATTCAGTGAATAGTTGATGACTGATAATCCAAACGTGTATAATTAGCTCTTTATTTCACACATTATTTATAAAAAAAATAAACGCCTTAAGACGGATGAGCTTGTAGTGTTTCTATTGAATGTTGGGCATCCTTCTGCGTTGTAACTAAATATAAATTATTTGTGGTGGGCACGACGACGTTCAACTATTGATAGGTATCGATAGTCAACTATCGATAGTTATCGATAGTCAAAACTATCGATAGTTATCAATAGTCAACTATCGATAGTTATCGAAAGCCAACTATCGATAGTTCTCGATAGTCAACTATCGACAGTTATCGATAGTCAAAACTATCGATAGTTATCGATAGTTATCCATAGCCAACTGTCGATAGTCAACTATCGATAGTCAACTACCGATAGTTATCGATAGTCAACTATCGATAGTTATCGATAGCCAACTATCGATAGTCAAACTACCGATAGTTATCGATAGTCAACTATCGGATAGTTATCGATAGTCAACTACCGATAGTTATCGATAGTCAACTATCGATAGTTATCATAGCCAACTATCGATAGTCACACTACGATAATATCGATAGCCACTATCGATAGTATCGATAGCCAACTATCGATAGTCAACTACGATAGTTATCGATAGTCAACTATCGATAGTTATCGATAGCAACTATCGATAGTCAACTACCGATAATTATCGATAGCCAACTATCGATAGTCAACTACCGATAGTTATCGATAGTCAACTATCGATAGTTATCGATAATCAACTATCGATATTATCGATAGTCAACTATCGATAGTTATCGATAGCCAACTATCGATAGTTATCGATAGCCCACTAGTCGATAGTCAACCTACCGTTAGTTATCGATAGTCAAATTATCGATCGTTATCGATAGTCAACTATCGATAGTTATCGATAGTCAACTATCGATAGTTATTCGATACCCAACATATCGATAGTTATCGAAGCCAACTATCGATAGTCAACTACCGCATAGTTATCGATAGTCAAACTATCGATAGTATTCGAGAGTCAACTGCCGATATTATCGATAGTCAATTATCGATAGTTATCGAATACCAACTATCGATAGTCAACTACCGTTAGTTATCGATAGTCAAAACTATCCGATCGTTATTCGATATCAACTATCGATAGTTATCGATAGCCAACTACCGATAGTTATCGATAGTCAAAACTATCGATAGTCAACATATGATAGTTGTCGATAGCACAACTATCGATAGTCACAACTACCGATAGTTATCGATAATCAAAACTATCGATAGTCAACTATCGAATAGTTTTCGATAGCCAACTATCGATAGTCAAACTACCTTAGTTATAGTCAACAACTATCGATCGTTATCGATGTTATCGATAGCCAACTATCGATAGTCAAACTACCGATAGTTATCGATAGTCAAAACTATCGATAGTCAACTATCGATAGTTGTCGATAGCCAACTATCGATAGTCAACTACCGATAGTTATCGATAATAAAACTATCGATAGTCAACAACGAACATATAAACGTGTATTTAATTTTGACCTATAATCCCAGTCAGAATATATAGGATTTTAGGAGTTTTTTTATCTTGAGACAACGGAATATCTCTAATACACTGCATCAAATCAAAAAAAGATCTTAATAAAATTTGTTATAATGTAGGGGGCTCACTGACAACTTTGAAATCTGAAATGGGAACCCCCATTTTGTATTGCAGATTCGGATTCTACGAGGGGATCGAATTCGGCACGATTCAGTGAGCTCCCTACATTATAACAAATCTTATTCATCTTTTTTTGATTTGATGCAGTGTTTTAGAGATATTCCGTTGTCTCAAGATAAAAAACTCACTCAGTATAATAAATGCCTGTTTGTCAAGAGCTATTTACTAGTTATTATTAACAATGCATATTAAAGCATTCTTATTTTTGTGGTATCATAGTTTTAATAAAATATATAACAATATATAACATCACGATAATATAAAAATACAGACGCGGCCGTATGATATTAACATGACATATGGGCTAATTCTAAGTTTCAAAATTGCAACACTGCCAGACGCTCCAATGACGGTTAGATGGATCCAAGTATATGTTTGGACGCTTGAAGTGTCAAAGAATGAAAATTGGTAGGCAAAAATACGGGCGCTTCATACACGATTTAATGTAAGGACGCTTCACTGTCGGTGGAGTATCAATTTGTAAATTTTAATGATCAATATTTGTCGATTTTCTGTTATTAACAGCTTTGTTGCAGATATGCAATAATATATACGCAAAGAAATGGTCAATTACATGAAATCCAGCAAGTGGGCGCTCTAAACAGGTTTTCTGTACCGGACGCTCTAAAGATAGAGAGATGTAAATATATATATATATATATATATATATATATATATCGCATACAATATTAATTAGATGTGTTACATAGCATATCCACTAGATGTGCTATTTGGATATCTAATAGGCGGACATTAGGAGATGTAAGAGACATCCACAGAATGTCTGGAACGTCTAATTGAGGTTATGGATATCCATAAATAATATCTGATAGATGTACGGTAAACATTCTGTACTCTGTGGGACATCAGTTAGCTGTGTTACATAGCATATCTATTAGATATACTATTTGGATATCTAAATAGTGGACATTTGGCGATATATGAGACATCCATAGAATGTCTATCACGTCTAATGGAAGTTATGGATATCCAGAAAGTATATCTAATGGATGTATGGTAGACTTTTTGTACTATGTGGGTGGTCACAAGACCCATCTTCTCTGTTTAAATTTTAAGAGTGAGGGCTGCTGCGCCTTCAGGAATGATTTTAAACCGTTAGGGCCGCCATTAAAAGTGGTCCCCCCAAAATTTTAGTATATAAATCATGGCAGGTAAACAGTTATTTCAGGTGGCTCGTTTCAATTGAATTAAAATATTTTGGTTCAAACTTACATATAAAAGGCGAAGAAAGAAAGAAGATAAGAATCTCTATCGCAGTTTTCACTAATTCTGACGTATCGATCGCTATATCACTCCTATCACTATGGCTTCTAACTCCTTCAAATATCACCTTTAAGAAAAACAACGATTTAATGAACTACATCGTAAATTTCGCGGAAAATCTATCTAACTCACTTGGAATTGGTCGGCCAACCATGGCAAGTAAATGATAGCATACCACCACCGGTCTTCTTGATTTCCTTCCCTCACAAATATCTGATTTTCAAACCTCAGGTCCCATGTTTCATTCGCTTTCACCGCATAAGCCCTCAGCAGCCCTATACCAGAACCGTACATGTGATAATAGAACTCCAAACATATATCGTTGGTATCCCCCCTTGTGTATGTGGGCGAAATGAGTCTCGCTTTATCGTTTATATTGCTCGTAGAACCGTCGAAGTACATGAAATACCCATTTCTACCGGGTCCTTTCGTGTGGTCGTAACTGGGACCGGTTGATAAGTGAACGCTATACATCCTTCGCGTCCAATCGAAGTTTTGGTTGAGGTCTTGCGTCCAACCGCACAAATCTGCGGTTTCGAAGTCGCAGCTCAAAGATGGCGTTACGTTTGGAGCTGTTGTCAAAGGGCGGAATCAAAAACGACTAATAAGAAAGCGGACATTGGAATTTTTCTTACGTAAGCAGGATGGCATGGGCGTATTCCATTTCCCATCGACGCAGAAGGCTTGTTTAGGACCTTCTAGGACGTAGTTGGCTAAACAATGGAAGTTTAAGACTCCTCCTCCATGCGACTGGTGTATGATGCCGTTTTTGAGCTCTTGAAATTTCTGACAGTTAGGTCCTTAAAAATAAAGATTAATATTAGGACTCTTGTTCGGAGCTAGATACCTCCCTCCCCAAGTAGCACATATAATATATAAAGTGTCCCGTATCGTTTGTGTTTAGATTTTATTTTTACACGTGTGTTCATTATCAACCAAATAAGTAAGACCTATTACCTAAACATGCACCGCTATCTCCCTCTAAAAACATATTTACTAGTGCTGGGTTGCTACGAAGCAAACTGCTATTTTGTAGCAGCTAACAACCGTTAACAGTTTGTAGCAGCTATTCAATATCAAAAGAAGCTGCTACTGTTTGTATTAGTTTCCTGATATAGTAGACAAGTGCGAATGTTGTGAAACATAGATGTATATTCGTAGCAGTATATATAGGGTGATTCACGGAACCCGTCCATTAAAAGTTTTTGACTTTGCAATGATATCTCGATTTTGAAATTTTGGGATTAAGCATAGTTGAGTATGGTTTCTTTAGAAAAAAATATTTCATATATGTCGCACTTCCGGTTACATGGAAAGTCATGGCCAACTTTGATATTTTAAATAGAAACCTACATTGTTTAGTGCATTTTTAGGTTCTACTAGGAATTTCAAAGCCAATTTTATAAAACATCTACTTATCTATCAGTTACCGTTTTCGAGTTATTTTGGTTTTGGTGTTATAATAAAATTCAATAAAAGCAATGTTTATTTAGTGGTTCAAAATAATAATGTTTGTAAAATTTTATTTATTACTTCTAGTCCCTTGCAACAACAACTGTCATACTGAAAACGTACTTTTCAGTTTTCACTGTGTTAATTATGCAAAAATTGACAAAATTGTTTAAATATTAACCAGATTTAGAAATAATACTGTAGTTGAGCTGCTAAAAGCAAAAAGAAAAAATGTAACATGTAATTCAATTAATCAAGATTTGGAAAAATTGTGATTTTTAAATTGTTTAAAGTATCTTTACAAAAACTTGCATACAGCCTCAGAATTGAATTCTAAACAACTTTTTCAAATAACCAGTTTCGATATCATGTCATCTAACCTCACTTTTTGGAGATTCACAGCATATTTTTCAAATTTAGTGTATTTTAATAATAACAAAATTTCCCATATGTTGCAATATTTATGCAGGTCGATGTATATAAAGTAACGATTAATTATTAATTTAAACCTGCATTTTATATTTATACCTATCACTGCTGTTCGATTTAGGACTAATGCAAATTTGTATTTCTTATGAAAAAATATTGTGTCTTTTGAGGTAAAATCTTTGGAACTAGGGAATTTATAATCGAAATATTACTTTATCTTGTTATTATAATATTCATAAAAATATACCATTACTATAACCAATAAAAAATATTTCTGACGAGTGTAGAGCTTTCGCTCTAATGCTGCAAACTTCTCCTAAACCCCTCACCACAAACTGCACTAAACTGGACGTACGTTTCGATAGCAAAGCTATCATCATCAGCAGAAACTCTGAACTGAATAACTACACTAAAAACAACCCTAATTTATACGTAAAAGAGGTCATGGTACAATGATCACGGTCATGGCTGACTGCCGTCATGCTTAACTAGTCACTAATCCTACCTCCGTCTGACCTACTACCTCTACATAATAAACTATAAAGACAAGAATTTAAGGGTCCTAAATCTGAATTCATTAAAATATGTTTGTTTTTATATATTTCCATACCCTCATAACAATTTAATTGCACATAGTTGCTTACGTTTTTAACTAACTTTACATTGTCAATTTTATGGTTTTCTTCAAGCATATGCAGGGCTACACTAGATTTGTCAAACCTTCTGAATTTAAGATGAGCCAAATGCTCCTTGTAACGCGTTTTAATTGATATTTTAGTTTACCCAATATATACCTGATCGCAATTTTTACAAGATATTTTATAAATACTTGATTTGTCCAAATTATCTACTTGATCTTTAGGGTTGCCTAAAATATTTTTAAGACTATTATTTGCAGTAGTTGCTATGTCAAGATTGAATTTAGAGAAATTTTTTTGTAGACCTTTCGTGTAACTTGGATAAAATGGTAATTTAACATATTTCTTATTCTTCCTGTCACTAATTTCTAAAGTACTCACATTTCTAATTTTTATTTTGTTTTTATGTTTTCTAATGGTACTATATACGTCTTCTGAGAATCCATTAAATGCAGCGATTTTAATAATTTCTTTAAGTTCTTTATTATATCGTTCTGTAGATAGAGGAAAATTAAGTAACCGATGTACCAAAAAGTTAATAGCTGCTAGTTTATTTTTCCATGAATGATTTGAATCTTCTGAAATAAATCTGTTATTAGTAGTGGGCTTTCTATATATGTCTATTTCTAATTTATTTTTATTTCTTATTACTAACAGATCGAGAAAAGCAATCCTATTGTTTGTTTCCTCTTCATGGGTAAACTTAACGGAAGAACATTTTGAATTTAGCTGTTCAAGAAAATCTCTAATTGAGCACTTACAAGTATTAAAAACACAAAAAATGTCATCGACGTATCTAACCCAAACCCGTGGAAAATATGCCGAAGTATTCTGAAGATCGGTTTTAAATTTTCCCATAAAGAGATTAGCTATAAAGGGAGATAAGCTGTTACCCATTGCTGCTCCTTCAGCTTGTTGGTAAAAGGTACCGTTGATTTGAAAGAAATTTTGTTTCGTGGTTTTGAATGCATCCTCGCTATATCTCTTTCATTATTTAATGTCAAAGAAGGAAGCGAATTAAAAAATTGATACTATATCATCAGACATCAGTTAGATTAAAAAATATAAACATAACGAGATATGCTTTACTGATTTCGATGTGATCCATTTTGATACGTTCATTATTATTTACACACGTATAAAATGAATAAAAGTAGTAAACCCAGTGATATTGGTATTTATTGTGTAATTAACATGCCTTTGGTCTAGTTCCTAGTCGTAGTTCAACTGTAAAATGGAAATACCTTTTAAAACCATTTAATAAGACTACAGTTATTCGAAATACTTCAAACATCAAATAAATTTATTCCTGCGCAAAGATAACAAATACATAACAGATGCATTCAACTTCGCACATTAATAAATCCAGCCTAAGCTTTTTTAAAATAACAACAAAGACAGCACATCTGTGTTTACACATTTCGAAGCGGCCGGTTAATGCATAGATCCGTCTATTATCCACGCTAAACATGTAGGCTGTCTATTTTACTCTTTGTAGGTCGTACAATTAGAATGTGTCGCTGGTGTACGTGCAGCTTAAAGACTAAATACATACAAGTTCGAAGGAAATACGTTAGTATTTATATTTAAGTAGTTTCCCGGAGGTTGTCCACTCAATATTGTCACAGGCCGCCACTGATACTGACACGATCAAAATCATCTCTTTTATCTGAAATGATGTTTTTGTTTTTAAGCCCTTTAGCAATGTTAATTTCTTTACGTGTAATATCCGAAGGATGACGTTGTTTATTAATTACCCCCATTATCCCTCCCTTGTGTACGCGCCTGGCCTACTGCGTCCTAATTTCCAAGAAAATACTAATTGAAAAGTACATTTTCTGAAAATCACTAATTCTAGATGCAGCAATAGAGCTAGGTATAAAAACACCTATAGCTTTTTGATAGATAATACAATTCTACATTACATGGTGTACAAATACACAGACCATTCCATTTAAAAAAAAAAATACTTTTAATACTAAGAAGTTATCCCAAATCAACCCTAGATTGTGGGACCCTCTGTGTAATTTTGTTTACTTTTTATTCCTTAGTTAAATAATAGAGGATCCGCACCCTCCACAGTCTACATAAAAGCTCTCTAATTACACAAAAAAGCGAAAAAAAGAAAGATGAATGTTTGTGTTTAAATGCAAAATTTTGATTTATAAGTAGGTTTCGTTAGCTCATGGGGGGGGGGTAATTACCCCCATTACCCCTCTCCCCCCTTGTATACGTGCGTGCTTTAATAGCAGCTAACACACTGAGAAAAATGGTCCAAATGAACAATATATTTAGCATTTTGTATTAATGGCAACTATAGTTTTTAATAAATACGATTAAATAGTTATTCGTTATTAATCCGCCATGCATTTAAAGTGAGTAAAGTAAGTGTTCTAACACTGTGAGATAGTCTCAAGTACTAAAATATATTAGCAGGCATTAAATATTTCATATTCAAATCACAAAATATATCTACAACTAATAAACGCAGTTATTTGGCAATCTATTAATTAGTGTAAATAATAACATTAATAGACATAAATGAAAACTAATTGAAGAATAATGGTGAGTGAGTTAGGGCAACTACTAAAATTTTGTATCGTTGGGTACAATCGATTGGAACCGACAGCATTTCTAGGGCATGTTGGTTTATTGGTTATGTTGTGCTTGTTCTTGATTCGTATAACTACATTAAACATTCATACGTATTTATTTGTCTTAGAAAGGTGCTGCTAGCTACCATTTATTTATCTAATTCGTCGAAGTGATAAAGTGAAACAATTAAGCTGCAGTGATAGTGTATGGATTGTGTTGCCGTTATCTTTTATGCTAAGTTGTAAGTTATATTTTTATAAAGATGGTAGTATTATTTTTAGAATATTTAATGCTTTTCTAACATTTTTAGAATATAGCAATATGTTTTGCATGTATAAAATGTAATACCTAAAACAAATAAAGTATGTTATTGTTTAATGTAGCAGTTTTATATTAATTTTACACACCTCAGTCGTTTTGAGGTGAATAAAACAATTACTATTCAACTTATTCTAAACTGCCTACAGTGTATTCTGTGTAATAATTAACTAGATTTTATTCTTGTATTTGATCTGAAGAGGACCAATACTTCATGAAAATCATTGAAGTCTGGCAAAATCAGTTACAATAACTATACAAATAAATAATTTATTGTAGTACGTGTTATTTTACCATACATATCACAGTTTAGTTATGATAAGTCAATACGGTTAAGTAACAGTAGTAAGACAAAGCATTCACTGCAAGTAATATGGATATTTACACCACACACAGTAACTACAGTAACTAATACCAGCAAAACCAATATTAACTTCAAATTAATGCAAACATTGGAACAAAATATGTTTTTCATTTACCAGGAAAATTAATGTTATTTAGGGCCAGTCATCATTGTTAGAAACATGACTTTACTTGTTGCAAACAGTTTGGTCATTTGTCACATATACAATAGTATATTAAAGTACGAGTTTCATAAGGCATGATTTTGTCGCACGAGTTCAAGTTTAGAAAACGAGCCGCAGGCGAGTTTTCTAATGAACGAGTGCGACAAAAAGCTTATGAAACGAGTCCTTTATACTATTTTTTCTATTTGCATATAAATTGATAATAAATACTTAATAAAAATCATTAAAATGTTGAGTTTTATTTTTATATGAAGTTGGTCACATTGACATACGATTGACATTTGACGAATTCAAAATTCAAATTCGGCTATTTAATTGTTTAAACATATATTTCAGATATAGTCTCTGTAAACTGTAAAAATGAGTGATACTGAGACAAATTTATCTTGTACGCCACCACAACTGCGTGAAATTGCGGATAACGCCGTCATAAATTTATTACCGAAAAAATCAAAAGCAGTATATGAAAAATGCTACCATCAATTTGAACTATGGGCTGTACAGAATAATGTCAACACAATATCTGAAAACATTTTATTGGCATATTTTGAATTACAAGGTAAAAATAAGAAATCTTCTACTTTATGGTCTATGTATTCCATGCTTCGTTCTTGCTTTTCCATTTATAAAAATACAGACATATCAAAATATGTTAAATTACAAGCCTATTTAAAACGATTTCTCTGAGGGATACGAGGCTAAGAAATCCAAAATTTTATGCATTGAAGATATTAATAATTTATAGAAGAAGGTTCTGACGCATTGTATTTAGCAATAAGGTACGATATTATTGCAAATATAATTTTTTTATGTAATGGATTTAATTTTAGATCGTTTTAATAATGGGTTACACAGGTGCCTGTAGACCAGATGAATTAAAAATATGTCATAACATGATTAGAATTTAAGAGTGATATTATTTTGGTGACAGTACCTAAAACAAAAAATAATATCGTAAGAGTTTTGCAATTACGGATGAAAGATGGATTACTTTAATTAAAAAATATGTCGCCCTGCGACAAAAAATATTAATCATTCAAGATTCTTCCTTACATATCGCAATGGTTATTGTATATCGTGCCCGATTGGAATTAATACGATTGGCAAATGCCTAAATTAATAGCTGATTTCTAAAATTGCCCAATTCAGAGCTTATACTGGACATTGCTTAAGACGTTCTAGTGCTACACACTTAGCAGACGCAGGCAGTGATTTGCTGACTATAAAACGTCATGGTGGATGGAAGTCATCTGCGGTAGCTGAGGGTTACATCGAAACATCTATGAAAAGTAAAGTGGCTGTAGCGCACAACTTATCAGGGCCAAGTACATCTGGTCATTCTAGAGTTATATCATCGAATGATTCTCAATCACAAGAGTCTATCATTAAAGCCAATAACATAACTCAGCAAAACTTTGTTACGAAGAATTTGCCTGGCATAACAATACATGCTCAAGATACTTGTCCGTCAGTGTAAATGTATACAGTAATTCCACGTTTCATAACAATAACAATTAAATAAATTTGTATAGAATTTTGATTAAAGTATTTACATTTACATGCATTAAACGTCAATTTGCTTTCTGTCATAATGTATTCAATACAGCCAACTATAGAAATGAAAAAAGGCGTATCACAATGAAGCACTTTTCGATACGCAAAAGCGTGTTACAATTGCGTTTTTATGAACGCAAAATAGAAAAATGAATTTTTTAGTTGCCAACACTAAATTTTCATTTACGATTGGTAAATTTTTTTCTCAGTGCAGTGATTAAGGGCGTACGGCAAAGTAATATGGCGGCTACATATATCAATGTAGTTTACAGCACGACTTATTCGGTAGCTTTCTGCGAAATTGAGATAATAAAAGTTAATTTTGCTTATTGCGTTTTGAAGTATACAAGTATACCGTCAATTTAACTATCTCGATTTTTTTTTAATTTGCTCCTATATTTGGTCCAATTAATTTTTTCACTTTGCGCTCAGAAACAAAAAAGGAATTATGACAAATGCAAGAGCGAATTAAATAAATTGAGATAGTAATATTAAAGAGATACATGCATGCTTCAAAATGCTATCAGCAAAAGCAACGTTTATTGTCTCATTTGTGCAAAAAGTTACCGAATAAGCCGTGCTGTAAACTGCATTGATATACGTGTCCGCAATTTTGCTTTTCCGCGCGCCCTTAATGCATCATATTTTTTTTAATTGGCTTCAAAATGCTTGGTAGTGCCCAAAAATGCGTTAAAAAAATATAGGTTTCTATTCATAATATCGAAGTTGGCTATGGCTTTCGATGTAAATGGAAGTTACTTTTTCTAAACAGATCATAGAATTTAAGAACTTTAAATGGGCGGGTTCTGTGAATTGCCTTGTATTCTAACCTTCAATCGTCCTTTTTAAAACTAAACTGGTTCCCAAATGGATTAGTACGAAATAAGCACTGACAAACAGCAACCTCGTTTTCATCTTCACCAGTCCTCACTTGATTCACGTAAACTTTCAAAACAGAAAACACTTTCTGACTCGTCGTTTTTGTGTAAAATGGCGATATACCGTTCCAAAAACCGGTGTCTTTTGCACAGACTGAAACCGTATGCCTATCACAGTGGTGCTAATCAAATCGAAACGCAGACGAATTTGTCAAGAATTTTATTGGGATACACACGTCCATTTCCTCCGGATATAGATAGATACGAAAGAGGAAATCGTAATTTTTCTGGAAAAAAAAAATTATGCGTAGGGATTTCTGGGTCATTTGCGAAAATGTCAAACTAAACTTTCGGCTTGGCTGTGTATTTGATTCAGATTTCTACCCAGATTTAGCGAGCATTATTTAGACGAACCGCTGGCTTTTTTAATTTCTGGTAGGCGATAAAGAGGTATGGTGTGATTTGTATGGGAAAATATTTCTGATAATAGCAGTTGTACGGACTAATTATGTCAGATAAATGTGTTTTTAATGAGAAGCTATGATTAGATAAATGTGTCTGTAATACCCTAAAACCCATACAAATATACCAGAAAAATTTTTAAAAATATATTTGACAAATATTTTTCGTGAGAGGTTTTTGAATATATTTTTATATTTTCTCTAAATATAGATGAAATATACACTGAGAAAAAAAAAATAATAATCATGAATAAAAATACAATTATCGTAAGTAAAAAGTCGCGCTGGATAGGGGGACAAAAGCACAGATTACTTAGCACTAATAAAAAAGAGATCCTAAACACTGATGCTAACAAGAAGCAATCTAAGTTACTTACGGTCTGCTTCATACCGGTAACTAATGAATATATGTAGTCGCAGTAAGCAAAGATTTATGCTTGTCAAGTAGTAGGTGTATTGCTGTGAGTGAACTATTCTATAACACCTATCACACCTTCATAATTAATACAAGCTATTTACATTACTTGTGAAGAGTATCATTAATGCACGTTCACTAAATACCTGATATATAGAAGGTAATGGTTTGCTATAAATATACAATATACTTACCTTAAATTTGTTGTTCAACTTATAGGTAGTGCAGGAAACGAGGAAGTTTAGTGAATATTTAATATAAATGGTTTTATTTTGTATAGGACAAACACAGTGACTACCTGATATGAATGAAAGATATTGGTTTCACTTTAACAACAGTTTTTTTTTTAAACAATTTACAACGTAATGGCTCAAAATATATTCCTTAATAATGAAAAAAATGAACAAAGCAATAATAAAAGATAAGGTAAATGGGGCCCCCTTGAAACGTTATTTAGTTATGGAAATTATTGAAATCTAAACAAATGACAAAGAGGACCTAGAAGTTACAACTAATAACAAACAAAGAAATAATATATCTAGGCGGTAAACTGGCGGTTTTTGTTGGTTCTTTATACTGGGCGTTGTCTCGGCGAGTTGATCCTCTGCCGACGTACGTGGCGTTTATGTCCGGTGATCGCCTCGAAAACGGCTACTTCGTTGGGGTATCCCTAACAGCAGGTGGCACTTAGACTGTACTTAGACTCGGTACTTCTTCTTTCGCTAGGATTCTTTATACGGATAGGCCTTGAGTTAACCCACCCGGTATTTTTAATATATTTGCGTTCCAACTGGCCTACAATGGCCGTCCTCCTTGGCCACCCTTTTCCCACGTCCGTAACTCTTACTTGACGCTAGCCCGCGCTTGCGCGCGTAGCAGTCTCGGGGACTATTTTATTACTCCGCCGCAATAGCCAATCAGGACTAGTAAAACAATCACGGGATGGCAGCAAAACTCAAATAATAATAGTTGTGGCAAGTTGTTACCTATTTAAGAAAATACATGAGTTTAATAGCGATGAGCATTCCTGTTAGTTCTACTAACCATGTGCTGTAGTTAGATACAGTACCAGTAGTCATAAGTAATGCGTTACTTACCACAAATTCGTCAGGTAGGCTGTGTAATAGCCATTAATAAAAGCACTATTTACAGTAGCAACTAGCATTCAGGAAACTGGGTTTAGTTGCAGGTATTAATTAACGAGAATAGTTCCAAGTAAAACTTTATGTAATGTAAATAATTTTTTATCAAGTAAACACTTTACTTAGCCCATTTTTCTCAGTGTACAATTGAAATATTTACTCCATATTGTAAATCAATGTTAGATATTTTTTTAAATTGGAATTTTGTTATGCAATCATACAAAGCTATTTAATTTGCCAGAACGGACTAAAATTATGTATAGACAGTAACCTATATATCTTGGTTGTATAGCATGTACAACATCGATAAAGAAAAGCTATACGAAACTTTCTCAGAAAATAAAAAAGAACAACATAGCTGATGGTGATGTCTAAAAGGGAAGAAGTTGTTTCTTCACACTCACCATACAAGTTAATATTCAGTAGTGCCTCAAAAATATAATATAGTAAATAAAGTAAATAATTAAAAACAAAAAATAAAAAATGAATTCTAAAATTAGATAAAGTAGAAGTATATATCGTTCTCGATTATGAATTATATTATTGCTTTTGATTTGGTGTGAATGGATGCATATAGCAGTTACCTCGATGCAATTATTTTATGTCCTACGTAATATAATTACCTTTTACATAAAAGCAGAACTTAGATACTAACTGAATTATTTTTAATTTTAGATATACATATATGTATTATCATTTTAAATAGGTATTTAATATGTATGCATATTTTACCTATTTTATATTATTAGTCCTACGCACCAAATGTACAAAAGCAAAAATTAAACCTTTATTTTTTTATACAAAATAAATATTTACAAAAATGTAAACCAAAATATTCTTGCAGAGTTAAGAAAAATATATTGAGAAATCATTTGCAATAAATTATAATTAATATGACTTTTTTTTCAACGGCATAATGTCTAACCCGATGCTTATCAGGCCCCGCAGAGCCAAATCTCCCTCCTAATTAACATTACGACCCAGGAAAAATCCGATGATCGTAACTGACCAGAGCGAGATTGGAACTCCGGACTCCGCACAGTGGTCCAGGGCCGGCAAAAAATCACTTTTGACAAGTATGAAATCTAATGATATATTTGCCGTAAATACTTAGTTAAATGTTCAAACTTAATGAAAAATGCTATTTTGCAATATTTATTTCTAATGAACTATGGCAATATCCTCGCTCAAAGTTGGTATAAGTAAAAATTCTGAAATAACCGCATATTTTTGTTAGAATTAATAATGCTGTATTTTAATAAGTTGTTATCTAAATTGAATATAACTTCTGGAGTATGTTCTATGGTCCTTATAGTTTATGTAACTGCTAAAAAAAATAATTTAATTTGTAAAAATGGTTGATTTTATCAACCGTTTTCTAAGTACTAGATTTATACATGAAGAAAAAGTTCAGGTAGACTTTCAGTGGTCATCGGCAATTATCGACAAGCAGATTTTTACATGTACATGATCTATAATGCCTCTAGTATAACGTCCAAAAAGAATCAGCTGCTCCTTTTTGCTCCTCTTCGAGAAAATCACATTTAATTGCGAGCATGTCTAATAAAGTTAGCATTCGCCATTGTATTATGCAGCCGACAATGTATCTCGATATATCTATAGCTACATTTACATTTATGGGTGTTTATGTCAATTTGAATGTGTGTACTTGTATATAGGTGTCTTGGTCTATTGATTTTTAATTTTTAAAGTTTTTAGAAAAAGATCCAAGACGAGTTTAAGAAGAAAATGGGGATTAAAGTAGATTTTGTGCAGCAAGGTTCAGGAACCAGCATTGATAGCAATTCCGCTAGAAGTTTTTTTTTCAAAATCCTCAAATGACTGCAGATATAACAGGGGTTGATGTAGAACTAATTAAAAGATTTAACGTAATTTTGCAAGTAATAACAAGTAGTGCAGTAATTGATTCCGATAAATTTGAAAAGTACGCGCGTGACACTGCAGAATTATATGTAGCTAGGTATAATTGGTACTATATGCCTGTAACTGTGCAAGTTTTAATTCATGGTAAAGATATAATAGACAGAGCTGCTTTACCTGTAGGATTATTGTCAGAGGAAGCACAAGAAGCCCAAAATAAAAATTATAAAAAGTATAGAACCCACCATTCGCGAAAATTTTCTCGTAAAGCAACAAATGAGGACATTACGCATATGCTGCTGCTAACATCCGATCCGCTTATTTCAAATGTGAGACGTTTGCCTCCTAAAAAAAAATTTTGAATTTCACGATGACGCTAAAGATTTACTTCGAAATGATTTATAGCTTATACCCTCAAATTACTCTCTATGGATATACTTATGAATATCCAGTTGGTCTGGTATTGTGCTATTATTTTTAAACTGCTTAAAGTTCTTTTGCCATTTTTCTTGTTTTTTATATAGACAATCATTAATTTAATTACTGCACTAATGTAGGTATGTGAATCCTATCAGATTTGTTTTAACTTTTAAAAATCTTTGCTTAATTACAATAACATTTATGTGTTCTGAGTTACCTAAAAAATTTAAATTGATACATTCTAAATATGCTATATACACATATACTTACATACACACACGAATAATATACACATATACGTTATACACATACATGTATGCACATATGCTTTGTTTCCTTTTATAATAATCTTAACGGCTATTTGTTTAACAATGATGAGCCAATGTAGTATTCTTGGGACGCAGTAGCAGTTCCTCTTATTTTGGACTACATACTTTCTGACTTAAACCATATTCTCTTATTCAGTATCACTTATCTCACACACAATCATCATGAACCATTGAAAAGTTATATAGTAATAATAATATTTTTGCAAAGAGTAAACACCGCGAAATAAACTTCAAACTCAAAAGTTAATTACAAATCATATATGGTTATACATAAGGGTAATTAGACCCATGATAACGTATGAAGCATTAGTATGGTGGCCAAAGGCGCTGCAGGTGGGGACGACCAAAACGCTGAGTGGCGTGCAGACGTTGGCGTGCCTGTGCGCCAGGGGGGCGATGAGATCGGCCCCTACCACCCCGATTGAAGTAATTCTGAACCTGCCACCAATACATATTTATATACAAGGAGCCGCAAGGTCCACAGCACACAGGCTTTTGCATAGTCAAGTACCATTAAGTGAATCGCATGGCGCTGACTATAAAAAAACTGTTAGAGGAACTCAAGGAGGCACCCCTTTTAGGAATGCCATGTGATGCCATGGTTCAGAAATTTAACCTAGATAGAAAATATCAGGTTATAATACCAGATAAGAAGGACTGAGAGGCAGGTACTCCGGTGAAAGCGGACTCAATCTGGTATACTGACGGCTCTAAAACGGACTAGGGCGTTGGAGCGGAAATATACACTAAGAGGCCTAAAGAGGCTCTTTCGGTAAGCTTCAGCAGACACGACTGTGTTCCAAGCTGAGGTTGCTGCAATTGATCACTGCGTCCGAGAGATAGAAAGATGTACTGAGCCAGGTAAAAGCGTCGCTATCTTCTCTGACAGTCAGTCCACACTTAAAGCGATTAGCTCCTCAAGCGTGGACTCTAAGCTGATTTGGGACTGTGCAAGCGCCCTAAATGAGGCAGGCACCCAAAGGAAAGTAACCCTGGCCTGGGTCCCTAGCCACTCGGGCGTGAGAGGAAATGAGGCGGCGGATGAGCTAGCCAGGCGAGGTTCGTCAAGGCCATTCGTTGCAGCCGTCCTCTCTTTCGGCACTACTAAATCGCAAATTAAAAAATCCATCAATGAATGGATACATAACCAGTCCAGAAAGTGGTGGTAAAAATCACCAGGACAAAGACAGGCAAAAGAGTTCCTAAAGGAGCAGAGGCCTGAGTTCACGAGAGATCTACTGAATAAAAACAGGAAGACTGTCAAAATGATCGTAGATCTGCTGACTGGTCATTGTAGACTGAATAGACATATGTACAGCATAGGGCTGCATGATGCAACCTGCAGATACTGCCAAGAGGAGGAAGAAACACCAGTTCATGTGCTGTGCCAATGTGAAGGCCTGGCGAGGACAAGGTTTCTAGTATGGAGGAGGAGCACCCCACAGCTAATAGCTACATAAAGAAGCCGCTCTCAAAGATGATAGTCCTACTTAAGAGGACCAAATTAGAGAGCGTCCTCTAGGAAAAAAAAAGGAGATCACAATAGATCCGAAAAGGTCGCGGTGAAACAGGTTCATAGGTCACTCTAATCCTAATCTAATGTAATCTGGGGCTTTAACTTTGTGAAACCATGGTTTCCTTTGGATCACTCGTACAATTGTATAGTAAAATTTAGCTTTTTCCCGACAAAAGCCATCCCACTCTCACTGCCACTCTTCATATAGCTGCTTTCGTAGATTTGCGTAAAGGTCCATGTATGTTATTCGGTAGTTTGTATTAACTTGGGTTTGAGAGATTGCATCGTTAGCTAATTTATCCGCCTTCTCATGCCCTTAATTTCCCTGTGACTAGGTATCCCAATAAACTTAATAATGAAGCGTTGATTTAAAAGATTTAAATATTTTTGTCTAATAAGTAGGCGATAATTATTAGACTGACCATTCATCCTTGTCTCCTTTATTTCCACTAGAGCACTTTTGGAGTCGGTAAAATGAAAGCCTTTCTGAGTCCATGATCTTCTATGATGTTCAGCGCTTCAAACACGCCCACCATCTCAGCACAACAGATATTAATTCTACAGTCTATTTTTTTTCTTTATGAAGATCTGTAAAAGCGGAATAAATACTCCTATTCCCACGCCCTCCGGTTTCTTGGTTTTGGATGCGTCTGTGTATGCATCGATATAACCTGGTCACTTAGTGGCTACAATAATACGAAACAGCTATTTACTTGTGTTCCTGGACAATCTCGTAAATTATTTTACCAGCAAATTGTAAAAACACTAGTACTGGTGCTACTTGAAGATAGTAATCGTACTGGAAGCATGGAATATTTATGTTACAAAATGTATTTTTGTACTTTGCCAATTCAATATAAGTTTGTATAAAAAAGGAGCCTATGTCTTCTCCATGATGTATACTTCGCGAGGAAACCGTGTTCACAAATCTTCCCTTATATCCTATTACTCCGCCATATATTTCTGTGCTATTGTTTTGCAGCGACGTGTGTAGAGGAATATCAGCAGACCCTACCAGTAGCTGCAATGTGGAGTTGCATCTCATGCGCCAATACATAGTCTTATGGCTTGAAATTAAATTTTGCTAAGCACGCTAGCCTTGGTTTTGGTCAGGGGGTACATCAACGGTCCAGAATAAGAATAATCTATGTGAGATCTTAGGATCGTCCTGTAGACCAGTAACAGCACTTGAGGGTCGGCTCCCCACCATGTTCTTCTCAAAGATCGAATAACATCCATAGACCAGAACATTTATACACCAAATGATTGATTTCGGCTTTGAAACTCATTCTACTATCTAGGTCCATTCCCATGAATTGTTTCAATTAATGTTTTGTCAACAAGAACGTGTCTTGCAATATACTTTCAAGTTCTTTTTATTATAACAGAATACCCCAATACTAACCTTTCAATGTAAACAAACACGAGAATGATCGCGTGGCGCGTCATCACAACGTCATCGCGTATCCAGCCTCTCCTTTCCGCGGGCCTCACCTACAACTTACGAGGTAATCTTATGTATACGGACGTGATACGGACCTTGACCTTTGGGTAACTATTGCAATTAAATAATATTTTGCCGACACGTAAGAGGGCCATCTTCTATGTAGTAATCTAACTATAAAGCTTATATTTAAATCGAGATGGACATCAACGGCGTGCCGCCATCTACCGCTTTTGCCCAAAATGTTCAAAAATCCGTTAACTATTTTGTACATATGGTTGTCTAACTAGTATGTATATAAACTATTACTAATAATACTGCTTTTTATTTAAATTTATATTAAATATTCACTAACCTTTCTCGTTTCCTGCACCACCTATAGTTGAACAAATTTAAGGTAAGTAGGTATATTGTATGTGTATAGCAAATCATTACCTTCTATATATTTGGTATTTAGTGAACGTGCATTAATGATACTCTTTCCTTATCACAAGTAATCTAAATAGCTTGTATTAATTATGAAGGTGTGATAGCTGTTATAGAATAGTTCACTCACAACAATACACCTACTATTTGACAAGGGCAAATCTTCGCTTACTGCAACTACATATATTCTTTGGTTTAACTACTTAAGTTTAATTATCATAAGTAACTTCATAAGTTACCGGTATGAAGCAAACCGTAAGTAACTTAGATTGCTTCTTGTTAGTATCAGTGTTTAGGATCTCTTTTTTACTAGTGCTAAGTAATCTGTGCTTTTGTCCCCTATCCAGTTGAACTTTTTACTTACGATAATTGTATTTTTATTTATGATTATTAATTTTTTTTCTCAGTGTATATATTAAGTATTAGTGAACGCCCATAAATTAATACTAGTTCCTTATCCAAGTAATCCAAATAGCTTGTATTAATTATGAAAGTGTAATAGCTGTTATAGAATAGTTCACTCACAGCAATACACCTACTACTTGACAAGGGCAAATCTTCGCTTACTGCAACTACATATATTCTTTGGTTTAACTACTTAAGTTTAATTATCATAAGTAACTTCATAAGTTACCGGTATGAAGCAAACCGTAAGTAACTTAGATTGCTTCTTGTTAGTACCTCAGTGTTTAGGATCTCTTTTTTACTAGTGCTAAGTAATCTGTGCTTTTGTCCCCTATCCAGCTGAACTTTTGTACTTACGATAATTTGTATTTTTATTTATGATTATTAATTTTTTTCTCAGTGTATATATTGAATATCTAGTGAACGCGCATAATTATACTGTTTCTTTATCACAAGTAATCCAAATAGCTTGTATTAATTATGAAGGTGTGATAGCTGTTATAGAATAATTCACTCACAGCAATACACCTACCACTTGACAAGGGCAAATCTTCGCTTACTGCAACTACATATATTCTTTGGCTTAACTTCTTCAGTTAATTAATTACCATAAGTTACCGGATATAAAGGCAGACCGTAAGTAACTTAGATTGCTTATTGTTAGTATCAGTGTTAGGATCTCTTTTTTACTAGTGCTAAGTAATCTGTGCTTTTGTCCCCTATCCAGCTGAACTTTTTACTTACGATAATTGTATTTTTATTTATGATTATTAATTTTTTTCTCAGTGTATATATTAAGTATTTAGTGAACACCATAATTATACTGTTTCTTTATCACAAGTAATCCAAATAGCTTGTATTAATTATGAAGGTGTGATAGCTGTTATAGAATAATTCAGTCACAGCAATACACCTACCACTTGACAAGGGCAAATCTTCACTTACTGCAACTACATATATTCTTTGGCTTAACTTCTTCAGTTTAATTACCATAAGTTACCGGTATGAAGCAGACCGTAAGTAACTTAGATTGCTTATTGTTAGTATCAGTGTTTAGGATCTCTTTTTTACTAGTGCTAAGTAATCTGTGCTTTTGTCCCCTATCCAGCTGAACTTTTTACTTACGATAATTGTATTTTTATTTATGATTATTAATTTTTTTTCTCAGTGTATATATTAAGTATTTAGTGAACGCCCATAATTATACTATTTCCTTATCACAAGTAATCCAAATAGCTTGTATGAATTATGAAAGTGTGATAGCTGTTATAGAATAGTTCACTCACAGCAATACACCTACTACTTGACAATGGCAAATCTTCGCTTACTGCAACTACATATATTCTTTGGCTTAACTGCTTCAATTTAATTATCATAAGTTACCGGTATGAAGCAGACCGTAAGTAACTTAGATTGCTTCTTGTTAGTATCAGTGTTTAGGATCTCTTTTTTACTAGTGCTAAGTAATCTGTGCTTTTGTCCCTATTCAGCTGAACTTTTTACTTACGATAATTGTATTTTTATTTATGATTATTAATTTTTTTTCTCAGTGTATATATTAAGTATTTAGTGAACGCCCATAATTATACTATTTCCTTATCACAAGTAATCCAAATAGCTTGTATTAATTATGAAAGTGTGATAGCTGTTATAGAATATTCACTCACAGCAATACACCTACTACTTGACAAGGGCAAATCATTGCTTACTGCACTACATATTATCTTTGGCTTAACTACTTAAGTTTAAATTATCATAAGAACTTCATAAGTTACCGGTATGAAGGCAGACCGTTAAGTAACTTAGATTGCTTCTTGTAGTATCAGTGTTTAGGATCTCTTTTTTACTAGTGCTAAGTAATCTGTGCTTTTGTCCCCTATTCAGCTGAACGTTTTACTTACGATAATTATATTTTTATTTATGACTATTAAATTTTTTTCTCAGTGTACAATTCGATGCCGCTTCCTCGATAAATGTATAAAGTTAAAATATATATTCCCAGTAACATGAATAAGCATATGCCCATTTCTGAAACGGACCATAGCTGTTATCACGGCTGCCAATATTTAATAAATTACAATTGTTGAAATAAATTAAAATACATATTATAGAACTAGGCTTTGATTTTTTTAAAGGCGTAGAAACTTTCCGATAAAACATTAAATTAGAGGAAAATTTAATTTACAAAAAAGAAATGTCAAACTATATTTATCTCATTTATTGATAAGAAATTACAATACTAATAATACCAGTAGTTATACACAAAATATAAATTAAAACAATTTTTCTGCGATTCTAACATTTCATCATAGGAATTGGCACAATATTAAATCCTGCAACAATTTGTTACTATCCGCAGAAGCCGTGCTCATTTTTTTTTTTCGTCATCTTTTCTGTCATCGTAGCAACGTGACAACACTGCGTGAAACACTAATACTCGCTTTGAGGTAACTGCAGTCTAAAATCTAATACTTCGTCGCCGGTCAAGAACGTACGTCACTTTGACTGTCTCCATTTCCGCTTCTCATACGCCTGACGCTCATCCAATTTCGGCTGGTGTACCGCTTAGCCAGGAATACCAAGCCCAATATCCCAACCACGATAAAACAAACGGTTAACACCGCTATCACAGTGCCCTTATTAGAGGGTGCAGGTTTTTCTTGGATTGGCGCAGTTTTATCCGACAGTACAGGGTGATTTACTTCTGTATCTGATGGATATTCTTTCGGAATTACTGTGGGAAGTTCAGTGGCGATATCTTGGACTTTTTCTATACTAGTTGTTGCGATTGGCAATGTCAACATGTCATTCAGGAAGTATACTGTAGTTTTTGTTGACACCACTGGTATGGATGGGGTCGTTGTTGACATAGTTGTTTTTGTTGTTTTTAATGCAGTGGTTACAAGTTTTGCATTTGCGTCTATATCTGCTTTGATTGTCGTAGTTTTTGCAGGAACTGTTATAAGGATAGGTCTTATCGTGAACAACATTCTTGGCGTTGTAGGTAATTTTCTCAACGTAGTTGATGTGAACGTCGATGGGGAAGTTGAAGTTGGCAATATAGATTTAGTGGGTGGTGATTTTGCCATAGTTGTTGGAGATGATGTCGAGACCTGCTTTTCCGTAGTTAGAATATGTACCGTTGTATCTTCATATTCGGTTGAATAGTTTTCACTTACAGTTTCTGTTACGTATGAATCCGTGCCTGTAAACAAAAATTTCAACTTTTGTACCATAAAAGATTCTTTTGTTAATTTCCGCGTTTCATTTACCCAATACGCAAAGTACTATATAGTCTGGACAACAGGAGTTATTTTCCACACAATCTTCATCCACAACTGCAACTGATGTCTTGTGTATTGCTCGTGTTACAGCGGTTATTGCAGGAGTCATAAATAAAAGTTGTTTCACTAGTATACGTTTCTCTGAAAACAATGAGAATAAAAAATGACGGAAAATGTTCAAATAAATACGTATTTATATAGAGACAATTTAAGGGAAGGTGAGGTAGCAAATAGTTTTAACAATAATAATAATACTATGCTCTAACAGAATAAAAACAAACCTAATTAGGAGGTAACTAGATACCACTGACCAAAATAAAGAAAAAAAACAATAAGTGTAGCATAGTACAAGAAAGCCCAAAAAGGAGGTGAAAGATATTAAATTAGATCATTAAAAGAAGTGCACGAATTACTTGTGTTTAAAAATAAAGGATTCTCGTACAAATTGTTACCCACACAGCACATTTCGTCCAACAGATATCCAGTGGATGTCTGAACCACTAAAACATTTCAGTATCCATTACTGATGTTGTATATACAGGGTATTCCACGTAAGTGGTTCATTAAAAGTTTATGATGTTCTATTATTTAAATATCACTTCCGGTTGACCGGAAATGAACATCAACTTTATTTTAAATAGCATGATATAATTTTTTGTTCATTTTTGCATTCTTCGATCATAAATACGTAAGTTTTCATTAGCTATTCCTATAGCTACATGTTACCGTTTTTTGAGTGAAATAAGTTTTTCTGTTTTTTTTTTTTGGTCATAGTCATTACATCATTGAGAAATTAATACCTCGGTTAATACTGCAAATAGAGACTCCAAATTTGCTATGTTATGAATGTAGATATATCCCTAAGAAACACATTTTACATTCTAACATACAAGGTGTTCAAAACTGGGGAACAAAGTGACATATTTTCTCATTTTTTTAAAATAGAACACCGTATGTTTTTCTTATATTTTAGTTCCATAGTTTACCTATGTGCGTTATATTAGTATTTATTTAAACAGTACTTTATTTTTGTAGGTAGTTTTCGTTTAAATAATAATAAACAAATATTAATGCCAGTTTACTCGTTTAGTTATTTATAATATACAGGGTTTTTTTTTCGAACTGGGACATTAGATTTTTTTTTTGAACTTCTAATAGAAATTTGATTTTGAAACTTGGATTTTTCGTGGATTTTTTTTGACATTTGCACTCTTTCAAATAAAATCAAATATTTCATGAGATAGCAGATATTTAGTGGTTCCACTAAAGTCGATGTAAATACAAGGATGTAGCTATAAGGTGTTATAGCAATAATCATTGAATCACATACAGGGTATTCAAAAACGTGCCTCCAATATGGATACATTTAAGCTAACAAAACTTTTTTCTTTCAAATGGAACATGGTATTTTTTACTACTGCATTGAATGCAGCGTAAAATTCTACATCGATTGATATTAGGATTTGGTATAACTATTCTCAATAGTTTTTGAAGTATTAGCATTTCTTGCAAAAAATTGCTGAAAATATGCCTAAATTCCAAGTTTCAACCATATAAAATGAGTTTTTTCCTACAAAACACTCTGTACATTATTTGCCTAACCTATCTAAATATTTATATTTCAGATATCTAATGTTCATTAGTTTCTTACTAAAAGTAATGCCTTTTAGTCATAGACAACGTACATTAATTATTAGATATTAGTAGGCCATGAGATGTGCTATCAAACAAGTTATATCCATTGTCGGTAATTTACCAAATTGCGCAGTGATAAACCCATGCAGTATTAACAAGTCATATCTTTTATAGAAAGTCCTAATACTGTCAACTCCTTCACACATTTTCTTCTAACAAGTAAAATATCATAAATCGAAAGAAATAAGAAGAACATTGAAAGTTACATATACAAATAAGATTTTAGACTAATTCTACATTCATGAAGAATGTAACAATGATTAGATACCTACACTTACTTGCAATGAATAAAAACCTCAAAAAAATAAAATACAAAGGAACATTAAAGCAGATATCCTAAATACACCCATAATATTTCAAATATTGTTCACTTACTAGACCAGGTATTTTCTTTGTAGGGGAACCGTCTGACATGGAGTCTCCGAAAACAATACAGCCTCTTGGCTTTTTGTATTAAACTAGGTATTAAGCGATACAGACAGATAACATAAATCAGGAACAAACTATTGAAAGTCTTCCAAAATGTCCAATATAAATATTCTTTCAGAATAATAGCTTCTTAGTTTTTTTTTTAATTGACTTATTTTCGGTGCATTTAATAAGCAGGTAAAAATATTAACATGTAATTTGCTGTCGCATAATAATGATGACTTATTAATATTTTATAATTACAATCACATAAAATTTGCTAATAATTGGAAAACTTCCAATGATAAATATCTCAGGTATGGAAACCAAACAATGCACAAAAAGATAACGCATAATTTTAAAAAATAATATACAGAGTGTTTTTTAGGAAAAAAATGTTTTATTTACTTGAAACTTGGAAATTAGTCATATTTTGAGCAATAAATGCGTTTTCGAACACTCTGTATTGATTCGGTCATTATTGCCATAATACTTTCTACCTACGTCTTTGTACTTACATCGACATTAATATATAGAACCACTAAATATCTGATATCTTATCAGCTATTTAATTTTACTTGAAACAGTGCAAACGTCAAAAAATTATCAAAATTGCAAATATCTCAAAAACGGTTGAGTAGGGATAGGGAACCCTCATGTAAACTAATTGCAAATGACTCGATACATTAATTGTACCAATAAAAATTGTACCATTCCATTTAAAATAAGAAAGTTGATATCAACACCCTGTATACCGAAAGTGCTATAAAGTTGAAAATATTTGCCTTAAATAGACCGCAGTGGGCCATGACTACACTGCAAGTTTCAAAACACTGCAAGTTTCAAAATAAAATTCCTACTAGAAGTTCAAAAAATCTAATGACTCAGTTCGGTGGGACACCTGTATATTAGAAGTAAAGTTATTGAAAAACAAGCGGTATACTTGCTTAGTTCTTATTCAATTGAAAAAACAAACTTTCTATGGAAGAATCCCTATGGGAACAAAACAATTATAATACTTTTGTGAAAATAGGTTTATCAAAACAATTTTGTGTATAATAGGTCTTTTCTTCTTCATGATTGTTAGTCGAAGCATCCTAATTCTTAAAATTTTAAAGTCAAAACATCTAATCCACTTTTATGCAAAAATTGCAATAATTGTAATTTGATTTGTGCCATAAAGAGCAATAGAAATACAACATTAAGAATGAATAACTGGACAATTTCTTTCAGCTTCAACATATTGCTGTGGCCTGGCACCCCGGTTTTTGTAAATTCAGTGATATTTTATTTATTGAGTTTTGTCTTTGTCAATGTGCCAGGAAAATTCTCTCAGAAATTAATATTTTATTTTTAAAAGTAAGATTTTGCTAATTGAATTGATTTGATTGTTTAATTTGTTTATTTAAATGTTCAGTTGGTTTAAAGTAATCTCACTCTGTAATATATTTTTATTTATTCATGTTGTTTATGTCCTTTCTAGAAGAATTCTTCTTCTATGATCTTTGCATTTATGCGCTGCTTTGACACGCATCTGTTTGCATGTATGCGTTGTTTTACCCGAAGGCCCTCAGTTACTTGAACGATAGCGTGTAAGTAGATTGTTATTTTATTTTCTTTGCTGCCATTTTTGGTAATTTCGTTTAATTTTAAAGCTTTGTTCGTTTAATTTGTATATTTTATCATCCTTCAAGGAATGGAAGAAATAATTAATTGGGCCATTAATTATTGTGTGCACAATTAGATGTAGATCTTTTATTATATTTGTTCTAGAAAGTGTTTTTTTTAGTTTAAAGAGTTTAATTTTTCCGTTTTCTAGTTTTACTGACTTGTATTTAATAGTTAATCACCTCGGGTAGGTGAAAGAAGCATTGTGCTTGTAATTAAATTTCATTTTTGTAAATTTATTTGTTTTGTCCACGTTGAAATTTAAATTAGTGTGTTGTAATTTTGAGACCACGTGGATTTTTGTGAAAAAAGATTTCTTCTAGAACAAATTACCTTTTGTTTGTTTAAAGGATTTGCATTGTCCTTTAGTAAATTCGATTCATGCAGTTTTTTGTTTCGGCCAGGACTCTCAGTCTATGGTTTTATTTTCTGCAAATTTGTATCTAAATGTTTTTTTTTTTTTATAATAAAATTTATAATTGTTATTGAAGTCATTCTAAATTTCTGCTCTTTTATTTTTGATTACTTTCACCCACATTTTTACTTTTCATGATTAGTTCAATTGTGAGAGTAACCTTAAGATTAAGTGTACTTTTGCACCCTTTTAATATTTTTATTCGCTGAGCTAGTTAATTTAACTTTTTCATTTTTAATTTCACTTTGCATTTATGCTGGTACCATCAGTACACAGCAATATGTATTTATTTCTTCAAATAATAACAACATACTTATTTCTGAATTTCTTAATACAGCATAGCAGGGCAATATTTTATTATATTTTATGCAAAAATTGTGTGCAAGTGCATTCGATTTGTGCCGTCATAAAAAGTAATAGAATCGAAACGTTAAAAAGGATTTTCTTAATAAAGGTGACCATTTTGTTCCAAAGTGTATAATTCTTTTTTAATATATACAGGGTGTATCAAATAAAAAAGTAAATTTTGCTTGGGTGTTAACTACACGACATATAAAGCACAAACCCACCGAAACTGGATTTCATCATTAAAAAATAAAAAAGAAGTAAAATTTAGAGCCAAATTTCTTTAGTCCGGGCCTGATGCAAGGAAACGTCATGTTAAGCACCCGCTAAACGTGGTATTATGTATAAATACATTGCACTCATTTAGTATTATTCTTAATAGTATGTCGTAAGTTCATGTAACGTCATTCTGAATAAATAAAGGCCCTCGTAAAAATAGCAAAACTGAGGCATTTAAATTTCTTCTTTTTATGAAATAAACATTCTTTATTTGTTAAGAGCATATCTACGTAAGGCTACAAAGTATTATTTTTAATATCCTGATAAGACGTTCGAGTTTCACCGGATATGCGACTACAGTAGTTACAAAAAACGTAAATAGTTTTCTTTTGCTTTGTCGAATCGAGAGTTAGTTGTTAATAAACGGTACCACATGAATCTGAGTTATTTCTTTTGGATTTATTTAATCAAATAACGCAAAATTAATTGAATCGAATTACACAGAAATAAATGTAGATACAGAAAATTTGCAAACACGCCTTTTTACTATGATATCGCGCGAAAATGAATCTATACATTCCCGCGCTTTTGCCGATGCATCAAGCTTCGATTTTCTTTATATGAAATCATGCTGCTCCTGAAAAGGATCGTTTTTTCGAGACGGGAAGAATTTAAATAAAATGTCCGAAGTGGCTTGCACTCCAAGCGGCGATCCACACAAACTAACAGCGGTAATGGCTGAATGATAGTGGTATGTGGGGGTATACACGGGACAGCATCTAGGTTGGGCACAGGTGCGGCTCTAGCCCACGGCATTTACAAAATATTTTTTTTCTCGTTAATGCTTACAGATAGACCCCCTGTGCATTAAGACTTTTTGATCATATACGATTACAGCTGCTACATATTATTATATTTACCTCTATATCTGATACACCCTGTATAAATTCTCAGTTGGCATTTATGTCTAACATGCGGTAAAGAGGTATTTTCGGCGGTTTAATCAAATGAATTAAAATATTTTGGTTCGAACTTACGTAGTAGATGTGATACTATCACCATAGCAGTTTTCAATAATTTTGACGTCATCAATCGCTATATCACTGACAAAGCTGTGGCCTCTAACTCCTTCAAATACCACCTATAAGAAAAACAACAATTTAATGAACTACATCGTAAATTTCGCAGAAAATCCATCTAACTCACTTGGAATTGGTCATCAATCGGTCCCAAATCGATGAAGCCACGCCACCATTCGTTCCCTTGATTTCCCTCCTTCACGAATATGGCTTTTTCAACCTTCAGGTCCCATGTTTCATTCACTTTCATTACATAAACCCTAAGCTGCCCTATACCAGAACCGTACATGTGATAATAGAACTCCAAACATGTATCGTTGGTTTCCTTTCTGTACGTGGGCGAAACGAGTCTAGCTTCGTCGTTTATATTCCTGGTAGAACCTTCGATGTACATGTAATACCCATCACCACCGGGCCCTTTCGTGTGGTCGTAACTTGGACCGGTTGATAAGTGACCGCTCGGAGTTTTATACTTCATTCGCGTCCAATCGAAGTTGTGGTTGAGGTCTTGCGTCCAGCCGCACAAATCTGCGGCTTCGAAGTCGCAACTTAAAGATGGCGTTATGTTTGTAGCTGTTGTCGAAGGGCGGAATTAGAAACGACTAATAAGAAAACGAACATTGGATTTTTTCTTACGTAAGCAGGATGGCAAATGCGTATTCCATTTTCCGTCGACGCAGAAGGCTTGCTTAGGTCCTTCTAGGGCGTAGTTGGCTAAACAGTAGAAGTTTAAGACTCCTCCTCGATGCGACTGGTGTACGATGCCGTTTTTGAGCTTTTGAAATGGCTGGCAGTTTGGTCCTTGAAAAATTAAAAGATTAACATTAGGGCTTTTGCTCGAAACTGGATATGCAATTCTGAAGGAAATACGTTAGTATTTAGGTAGATAAGTATAAATAAGAATTCTAATTTTTTTAAAATGCCTTCTAAATTGCTGTACATTTAATTTTTTGTGTCGGTATTATTTTAGTTAGGGCCATTATTACAATCGCGGTTTAAACCGTAGATCAATAATCTTCGATTTAAACTACACTAATAAATTACTGCAAACTGAGCTAAATTGATTTAAAACTTTGCTAAACTAATAAAATGGAGAAGGGAGGGGGAAAGGGAACTTGGCCTGTGATTGGTTGGCCCCACCACTCAATATTGTGACGAGCCGCCACTACCTGAACTTATTAGATGAACTTTGAGATAGCATATCCACTCTACAATATAGACCCTAGTGGACGCGGTAGACGGGACTATTATATTATTCAACCATGCGGATACTATCTCTTACTAAACACACTAATAAAGTTTAATTTTCTTCTTCTTCTTCTGCAGTCCCAAGTACCTGTTCAGCTGTCAGGTGTGAACTCCGGTTCCTCCTGTATCATATCCATCTCTTCCATTTTCTTCTATTTTTTGCCATGGACCGCATTTCCTCCAAGGTCTTTCCCTTTTGTGTTCCTATTTCCTGTATTTGGTCTATCCATTTTCTCCAGGGTCTCCCTCTTCTTCGTCCGGTTGTGCTTCTTATTTCCATTACTTTTTTTTTCAGTAATTCTGTCTATCTTCATTCTTATCACTTGCCCATACCATTCTAGTAGTTTCCTTTTTATTTTTTTAATGATTGGTTCTTGTTTTGTTATTTTCCGGATGGCTAAAGAAATGTGTAAATACACCATCTTGCCCCATCATGGGGGCAAGATGGGGTTCCAGGTGAGTTAAAAATGAGTCGTACCATAAATCTAGGTAATAGGCAAAAAAAAAAAAATAGATTCTTAAAATATTCTTAAAAACATGCAGAAACAAAGCTAAAACTCTTTAAAGCGGAACTACTTAAAATTAAAAAATATATATAATAACGATAAGAATATTAAACTTAATCTTCACAATTGAGACAATAGAAGACGAACTCATCCACGTTATTCGCACAGCCTCCATGTACCCAACCTCTCCATCCACGGCATTATATCAATACTTCCCCTTACAATACTAACATTGAGCGTCATCTTCCTCAACAGAAGAACTTGATTATCTCCTTGACGTTTTCTAAAAATCTATCTCTTTGCTTTCCTTACAAAATTCGGCTTCTTGATCTCTTCTGTTTTCTTCCTTGTCATTGTTTTTCCTTTAACTCTCCTTCGGCACTTCTAGTTGCCTTAGGGATTCTCCAGACTTCTATTTTCTTGTAGCAGATTTTTATACGTAGTGCTTGTAAGGATTGTTGTCTTTCCCTTGTTACGCTTTGATTGAACATGTACTTTATTCCTAACATGAGAAATAGGCATTATGTCTTTGAGAAAGTGTAATGACATATCCAGGCATAACGGACCAGACTGAAGAGTGAGATAGTGATGTCTCCATTTTGCCCCATACCAATAGTCCCGTCTTGCCCCTTTGGGACATTTTCTGGTTATGTTGTAATAACATATTAAATATTTGAAATGAACAAATAACACACTATAGAAAATACATGCAATACATGTCAATTAATAAGCACAAAAACGTGTAGTTGTAAATAATTTACGTATGTTTCCGATACTGGCCGTTGAACTCACCATCAAAATAATAACGAAATTCTGGAAATTGCAAAGTTCACGCACAAACAGCAATAACTTTGTTATTGCGACTAGTAAAGTTTCCTACACTACAACAAACATAAAACAGCACTTGTCAATATTAGGACTGCTATTATTTGACAGATGCTTACTGCCGTTTTGTAGATAAGACGATGTCCCCATCATATCTCGTGGCCCCACCTTGCCCCACCCTCCCCTACGCTTCTGATCGCCCTAACTAATCCACAGGGTACATCAATTTCTTCCACACTTCTCTTCTAATGCTGAACTTAGATCGATAAATGTTAGATACATTTCATCTTCTTCCCCTATTTTGCTCTCTATTCAGTTTCTTATGGTGAATATATTATCATTAGTTTGTCGTGCTGGTCTAAAAGCCGCTTGTTCTTCTTCTAACTTGTAGTGGACACATCTTCTTAATCTTTTTTTCTAAAATCCTTGTATATAACTTGTAGATTGTTTATGCCAAACATATAACTCTATAATTTTCACATTGAGTTTGCTCGCCTTTTTTATATACGGGTATTATTAAATTTTCATCCCAGTGTTTTGGTATTTCCTGTCTGTTCCATGCCTCTCTAGACATTTTCAATATTCATTTCTTTCCCTATTTGTTTTAACCATTTGATCACTTTTGGGGCTATTCCATCTTCTCCACTTGCTTTTCCTATTTTAATACTTTGTATTGCCTCTTCGATTTCCTCCATCACTAAATCTTGTTGTTCTTCCTGTTCTTCTCTATTTATATTTTCTTCCATTATAAAAGGGTGTTTATTGAATTTGTCCGTATAATGTTCTGTAAATGTCTCTAATTTTTTTTTTGATTCCCGTTTGTAACTGATTATTTTTATTTTTTATTGCTTTTATTTCCTTTCTTTTATTTCCTGTCAGTCTTTTTATTCTTGTCCAGAATTTTCTGTTATCTGTCTTCTGCATTTCTGTTATCTTTTCCCCAAAATCTTTCCAAGATTTCTTTTTCGCTTCTTTTACTGCATTCTTTACTAGACTTCTCTTGCTATTATTAGTGGCGGGCATTATCGATAGTCGGACCAACTATCGATAGTTGACTATCGATAACTATCGATAGTTTGAATATCGATAACTATGGATAGTTGATTATCGATAACCATCGATAGTGCCCACAGTCTAAGGACATGTTATATCACTAGAGAAATAACATGTCCTCAGAATTACATTGTATTTTGTTTCCTGCTATTTATTTTTTGTGTTTTTTTTTTTCATTGGATGCTAATGATGATTTATATATTTCGTTTCATGGTTTCATCAATACCAACTACTATAGATATTGCAAAAGAAAGAATTAGTTCCATTCAGTGAATAGTTGATGGCTGGTAATCCAAACGTTTTTAATTAGCACAAACCGTTAGTTTATTTATAAAAAAAATAATAACACGTTAAGACGCACGATGCTTGTAGTGTTTCTATTGAATTTTGGCATCCTTCTGCGTTGTAAGCTAAATATAAATATATTCGTGATGGGCACAACAACGTTCAGGATAGTTATTGATAGTCAACTATCGGTAGTTATCGATAGTCAACTATCGATAGTTGTCGATAATCAAAATTATCAATCCGCAATCTTGAACGCTGCTATATCGGTGTTTCTTATCTCTAGTTTGGAACATTGTATAACATTTATATTACTATCCATCAGATACTCCGGTATATCTGCGGTTCTACTGTTTTTAATAATATATCTAGCTGTTACAAGCCTGTGGTTGGATCCTATTTCAGCTTACGTTTTTGTTTCAATTTTTTAATGTCTTGAGGTCTTGTGTATACACTATATAATCTATTACGCTTCTGGCATTTCGTTCTTCCGCTACAAACGTATATTTATCTTCTAAATTTTGATACCACATCGTATTTCCTATTATTAAATCGTTCTTTCTACATAAATTTATCATCTTCATTCCATTTTTATGTATAACTTCCTCGCCATGTCTTCCCATACATCCCATACCTCTGTTTTGGTCTTTACCTACAATTCTTGAACCATCGCATCACATGACTCTTCTGAAAGGGGTACCTCCTTGAGTTCATCAATAGTTTTTGATAGTCAGCATCGTGCGATTTACTTTTCGGTACTTGACTGTGCATAAGTCTATGTGCTGTAGACCTTGCAGCTCCTTGTATGTAGATATGTAGCGGTGGCAGGTTTAGAATTACTTCTATTGCAGTGGTAGGGGCCGATTTCATCGCCCCCGTGGCGCACAGGCACGCCACCCAGCGTTTTGGCCGCCCCCACCTGCCGTGCCTTTGGCCACCATACTATAACTCCGTTGGTTATCATGGGTCTAATTACCCTTGTGTATAATCACAGAGTCACCGTGGGGCTAAGTTCCCAATTCCTTCCACACAGCCTCCTGCACCTACCCAGGGCGATAGTGGCTTTGTTGGTTGTGTTCTGGATCTATGGGTCCCATGTATGTCTTTGATCGAACCATATCCCTAGGTATTTCGCCTCTTTAACATATGGAATCCTTTCGCCTCCTATCACTAGTGGTTGTAGGCCTTCTACCGTTCTTTTTCTTGTGAACGTGACAATTTGTGTTTTCTGAGCATTGACTGATAGTCGCTTTTGTTTACACCATTTGTCAACCGTGTTTAGAGCGGTTTGCATACGCTCCACCAGAACCTTTGGAAACCGTCTTCTAACAGTTATTGCAAGGTCGTCAGCGTACCCCAGGCAATGAAATCCCTTTCTAGTCAGCTTCCGGATTGGCTCGTCCACTACACGCGCAAAGCTTTTGCTTGTTTTTAGTAAATCTCTGTTTAGTCTATATGGAAGTATATGTTTACTTGTTTAAAAGCAAATATAGTTTGACTTAAATTAAATGATACCCTACATATGTATACTTACTCCTCTGAAAACAATATTTGTTTTTAAGGAAGTAAATATGTAGTTGCGTGTATACAGAAATAGATTTACTCAAAACAAGCAAAAATTTTATATGTGTATATTAGGGTACTCCACAGCAAGGGGAGATAAAACTCAATTATTATCAATAATCATTCTCTAATTCAGGTTTACAGGTATTGAACTTAACCTACAAAAGTCATAAACACAGAAATAAACAAAACGGATACACAATATTGTACTTGCAACAAAGTTAAATACAAGAGAATAGATTACCGATTTACGTTAACGTTGAAAGAACAGTTTATTGCATTTTGTATAGCGAACCCTTCTTTTAAAATTTGAATTGGTAAATTGAATTAAATTTAATTTTTTTTACTAAATGTAATAATTCAGTGATTTTCTTAGGCACACTACTAAAGGTATTATGCCCGACTGGCTGCTTCGTTATTTTACCATTACGCAGACTTAAAAATAATCGTGATTGACCTGCACGTCTCATTTGTAGATATTTCCGGATAATTGTAATCCAGTGTGGTTCCACCAGTACAAAATTTCTTGAAACTCCAGTTTTTGTTTCGGCAATATTTACTACAATAATATCGCCTCTTTTACCTACGTCAGAGATAGTCACTCTTGTTAATTCGTCAGTTCTACAAGCACCCGCAACGCCAATGATTAAAGCAGCCTATAATTACCTCATGTAAAAGTAATTTATATAATAAATTCCGAACAGTGGCTAGTGCTGATTTACGAATTTCAGGTGGTGTGCACGATAGATTATCATTGTCTGTGATATCATTCGACATATTGTATAGAGATGTTTATAATAAATATTTATTATTATTTTTTCATTTCCTTGGGTATGCCAGTTTTTGTTTAATTATAAAGATGTTTTTTTTACGTTTCGGAAAATTTATTGTTTCCTTTTTCACATTTTATTTTTTATCCTACAAATATTTACATCTAATACTTAAAATTTAACATTTTACCTATTAATATCTAAAGTGATAATTAAACAAAAAGAAAAAAGTACATGATTAAAAACTTATATTAGTTATTTCCATCTTTTTTATTTTCAGCTTTGGGGTGTTGTCAAAATTTTTTTTTTAATTACATTTAAAACTTAAAATGACATGTTAAATCAATAACAACTAATTATACATTTTACAAGTCAACTAACAAATATATACTAGTACGAGAGGCCGTTCGAGTTTGTTTTCTACTCAGATGTTCGTAAAGAAACAGACCGTTTTTATTTAATATTTATGAAAATTTCGCCTTTACAGTTTATTATACGATAAGGTGCATGACGACTTAATTCGTTTTTCCATTAGAATTTACTACTATCAAATTATTATAAATTTGACTTAGGTTATTTATGTCGTTTTTATCATTAATTGAATTTTTATGACTTTTTACATACCACATTTCTTTGAACAGTCTTTTATAATAATTATTTTCTATATCTAAAATTTCCGTTTTATTAAAGTTAAAATTATGGTTGTTATTTAGTGTATGTTTTGCCAGAGCAGTAGAGTTTACATTTTGTGTATTTATGCTGTATTTGTGAGAGTAAATTCTCTTTTCTATGTATTGTTGTGATTATCCAATGTACACCCCTTCACAGTTTTGACAGTTAATTTTATAAACTGTATGTGTTTGTTTATTAAAATCTATTGCTTCTTTAGTTTTTGTGAACCACTTTTTATTTGTGTAATTTGGTTTATGAGCAATATTGATGTTGTATTGTTTCAGGAATTTTTGTAAATTCTCTGACAATTATTCTATGTATGGCATGGAAATATATTTTTTATTTTCCTTTTCATTTTGGTCCTTATTTTGTGAGTTGGTTTTAGTTTTATTTTTATTTTGTGTTAATCTTTTTTTACATATTTATCTATAAATGGAATTGGATAATTATTATTACATCCACAAAATAAGGACCAAAATGAAGAGGAGAACAAAAAATATATTTCCATACCATACACAACAATTGTCAGAGAATTTACAAAAAAAATCCTGAAACAATACAACATCAATATTGCTCATAAACCAAATTACGCAAATAAAAAGTGGTTCAAAAAAACTAAAGAAGCAATAGATTTTAATAAACACTTTTTGAAAAACGACGCTGACTTGACAGTTTCCAAAAAATATTTGACAGATTAAGCCTGCTATCTTTCATGTCACTCACAAGTATGTATGTCTTTTTTATTTTTAGACTAACGACGGGTTTCATAATAAATGTCACTTTAGTGCTTTAATAAAAGCCTGTGCATTATTTATGACAACTTTAAATTAAAGTTATTTTAAAGCTTTAAAGTAACATTATGAAAATCACTTTTATTTAGTTAAAATTGGGCCGGCAGGGAAAAAAATCGTATTCAAACCACGTGAGGAAAGTGCTATTGCAGGGCAATTACTAAAATCGAATATTATTTTACTAAAATCGTGCTTTTTATTACTATAAGCTGTTCAGAAATCAGAATAAAAAACGCATAAATTTGTGGATTTTTCTAATCTATTTTACTAATACTTCCTTTAAAATATAGAATTACTCCACACGTTTGAAAATTCCAGACAACAGCTTTAAAAGATGGCAGCTAGACTTGACGGTCATTGAAAATGGACCACAAAAGAACAAGGGATTTTGCAAGTTTGTCCGTAGTGATAGTATTCTCTGGGTATATCTAGCTCTCTACTAGTTCATTGATTTATACTTACTAACACAAATGGGTGGCTCTGAATCCCATTTGCCTTGGGTACATTTGTTATACCTGTCGCCAGCTAAGATATAACCTTTAGCGCAGGTGAATTCTGCGAAAATCCTCGCCCTTATCCTACTTCTACCATGTTTCAGCTTGATCGGCGGACAATCTGTAAAAATCAAATAAAAATTAAACATTTGCCAGCTTCGAGGAAATTTCATTTAGTAATACAATGTTCGCCAAAATTTAAAACTACTGATTTACTAATATCAATGCTAATTTGTAACAAGTACAGTGAAGTAATAACGAGAAGATAACATTAATTTAGAACTCAACAGCTTGATTTTCGGACTTTGACTTTAAACTTTTCTAGATATTGTTAATAAAATGAGCATAATATTGTTGTAAAACTGTGTTTCCGCCCATTTCCTGTTTTTGCTAATCGTAAATCATTGTCACATTTGTTTTTCAAAAAATTCAACATATACCCATCATGCACCTCTAAATTCAAATTCATATAATGATTTCGAAAGAAACGTGAAAATTTTGAATAAAACGCCGAACAATTCTGACACTACACAAATAAGATCTATTTGCATTTAAGATTCAATAGTTACAAGCGTGATAGTTTAATTTACTAATAACATTTAAAAAATACATCCTGAAGTTTTAATGGGTATTTTCTTTCATCCAAATATAAAAAAAATGTTTTTATTATGATTAAATGGCTCATTGGCTGTAGGTAAACATTTCGGAATATTTTGATGTAGCAGAACAACGTTTCAAGTAAACATATTTTACAGGAACTGCATGATCCATAAATAAGGCAGGTTGAGTTTGACTATACAGAGTGTCTCACGACGAACTGCAAACTAATTCGGAAATGCAAAAAGTGTCTGGAAGTTCAAGCCGTAACTTTGAACATTTGTTAAAATAAATTTTACGTTTCTTGCCTTTTTTTATAATTTAAATATGCTGCTTTATACTTTTGAAGTATTCTAAATAAGTTTCTAGTTTGCATTATTAACAATAGGTTTATGTTTTTGAATGTTTACCTTGACCGATCCGAAGTTTTTAAAATTCTGTATTATTCGTTTAACTGTGTTTGGTGACGGCTTCTGCTTTTGAGGATACCGAATAGCAAAGGTATGACATATTCTTGTTATCACTTTATTACATTCTCCATAAATAATAAACAAATTTCAATAATCATCCTTCGTATAATTTAACCGTGCCGGCATTGTTTATAATTCAAAACTAAGTGACATTTCATCAATGCTGGATTGTTTGCCGAATGGTCATGACTAGAGACCGGATTATATGCAAAGTGCATATATTTTATTTTTTGCATATCTTTAATTATAGTCTATATGTAGACGTATTACACTAATTGAAGTTAATTAGCGCTAATTAGTGATTGCATATTTAGGCATTTCTATGCATATTTTTACAAAAGTGGCACATATTGCATATTTAAGCTTTTTCTTATCCTTTCTATTAGTAAAAATTCCTAGTACTTCCTAATGTAGATCGGCAACCGACAATTCTCAGAACGATAAATCTTTTACATTGGTTTCTCTAATACTTTTTTTCCAAGAAATGCACGTGTTTAATTTCGCCTAGCAGAAGGGATGTGGTAAATACGTTTTATTATTATTAATTCCAAATAAACAATTCATTAATTGAATCTTTGAGCGAAACAGCATGTAACTGTGTTACGTTTTTAAATACTGTGTGCACATACAATGAGTATAGCGAACAAAATTTCTTTATGGATTAAGCCATATCCTGAACTGGTAAAGAATGGCGACAAAACATTTAGTCGAGCCTGCAGTAAATTGGTAAGTTTAATTTTACTAAAAGCTTTACAATTGTTTTTAAATTCTTTAACTTTTGATATAAAATGACAATTGTTGTTGTAGGTGTCTTCTGAGAGAAAATACCTGATTGATCAACACGCTAAAACTCCATCACATATTGAAAATGTGAAAAACTAAAGCGACCGCATGTGTGCAGCAATCTATACGTCAATGTGTAGCATCAACTTCACGAAACTCAGAACAAGAAGAATATAATACGGATCTGTGTAAGGCATTAATTTCGTCTAACATACCATTAGCAAAATTAAACAATGTTAATTTGAAATCATTTCTGCAAAAATATTGCAAACATAATATACCTGACAAAAGTACCTTACGAAAAAATTATGTCACTTGCATCTTGTTACCAGCAAACAATAGCAGAAATTCAACAATTGGTAGGGAATAATTTTATTTATATCATGGGAGATGAAAGTACGGATAAGTGTGGCCGTCATATTCCCCATTTGTTAATAGAAATTCTTCATGAAGATGTTGAAGGTAAATCATATTTAATTTATTGTAAAGAACTTCAAAAAACAAAGAAAGTGACAATTGCCCAATTCGTTCAAGAAGGTTTATCAAATTTCTTTTTACCTGGAAGTATACCTTCTGAAAAAAATTTACTAATGTTGTCCGACGCTGCACCATACATGATAAAAGCCGCGCAAAATTTAAATTTTTTTTATAATAACATTATTCATACCACTTGTTTAGCTCATGGGTTCAATCGTGTAGCCGAAGACATTAGGAATCAAATCCCTTTGATTAATAATTTAATTAGCTATGTCAAAAAAGTATTTTTAAAAGCACCTTTACAAATCCAATTTTATAAGGAGCGACGCCCGGTGTTAAGTTTCCTCCTGAACCGATTATTACGAGATGGAGTACATAGTTAAAGGCTGCAATTTTTTTCGCCGATAATTTTGAAGGAATAAAAATGTAATTCTTGAAATTACTACTGACTGCATTGCTCTAAAAAACTGTAAAAAGATAGTAACATCAACAGAATTGCTACAAAACCTTTGATATATTAAGTCAAATTATAGCTTTCTTTCAAGTTCCATTCGTAAATTAGAAACGCAAGGGATGTCGCTCTCGGAATCAGTCGAAATAGTAAATGAATTTGATATGCTATGTAAGAAGGTTAAGGGTACAATAGGTAATTCTATATACGATAAACTTAAAAAAAGGATAAATAAAAATGCGGGGTATATGGAATTGAAGAAAGTTAAGAAAATTTTGGAAGGTAAAACAGTAAACGATTTCGACTTTAATTTTAGTTTAGAATGTATTGCAAAGTTAAAAATGCACCAATTACATCTGTTGATGTTGAAAGAAGCTTTTCTATTTCGAAACATATGTATTCTGATAGAAAACAAAACTTTCTTTTACACAATTTTGAAAAACATTTAATTATAAATTGTTTTAGAAATATGTTGTGAAAAAAATTCGTGCAATAAAGTTAAATGTTAAATATGTTTAAATTTCTGCTCTTACTTGTTTGATGTAAAAATTTTGCATATTGTCGCAATTTTTTTGCATATATGCCCCAGGTTTATGCATATTTTCTCAAAAATCGATGCATATATATGCCCATATATTCCAGTTTTTCTTTGCATATAATCCGGTCTCTAATCATGACTTACTTAGATATACCAAAGCAGGATGACATTTTGAAAACTTCATAAGCTATATTCTTACACCATACATACATATTTTACTAATTATCTTAAAAAGTATCCATTTTAGATGGGTAATAAATATGACTTTTTGGTGAGAAAGAGAAAAGTAGCTAGTTGTATTTAAAAAAAAGTTTTGACACTTTTTCAATTCAAAAATTTGACTGTAATTTTCGGACACGCTGTATAATGTTTTCGAAAAATTCATTCGGTTTCGAATGCTACCCTATACGGTCAACAATTCCACAAATTTTCAATTTTCCGAGTTGAATACCTTTGCAGTTACAGAAGTTCAGATGCACTCGTCCATCTATCAAAAATTTCAAAAGAATACATTATTTTAACAAACTTACTTTAGATTTGAACCAGGAATTAAAAAATGTAATAATATATATGGTGTTCCATTTAAAATAATAAAGTTGACAGCCACTTCCGGTACAACCGGATGCGCTAGATTAGTAAAAATATTTTAGTTCAATAGCGCAGGATTTTTGGCTCCCTGGATTTTAGCATCCAAAATCGGCACGAAATTAATACATTCAATAAGTCATCAATTCATCTATTGTTAAACTCTATCTTATGATACAAACGTAGGATACGCAACTCTTTTCTATTATACATATTCAATGGCTGCTTGAATGCCTGATCGTGCTTATGAGACACATGATCCTATTTACTCAATCCGAAAATAAATTTTCAACTTTTTGAATTCTGGAATTCGGTATAAGTATCAATAGAGGGATGATACACTGATGTGCAATGTTTCTCTATTATCTTATAGAGCGGTAATTTATAGTCAATATCGCCTCCAGATTCATATGCGGTAAGGTCGTTTAATAAGTAAATTTTACCGGCTTGCTGTTTCATTTTAACGTCAATTTGTGCAAAAAATATAACAAAACTGTGTAATTACCGATTGAGTTCATTAATTAATCAAAAAAGGATGCAAAATGCTGTATTTAATGTAAAAATGTTAGGTATATTTGGAAAGCAATTATTAAAATAGAAAATAGAAATTTTGAAATTTGCAATTCCACCAAATTACGAACTTCAACGTTTTCTTCACCTCCTGAAAAATTTATTAAAGTGGACTTAGCTAGTTCTTGCATTGGACCCATTCAATTGCACTTTAAATAGTTTGTAAAATATACATATAAATTGATTCACGGAACCCGTCCATTAAACGTTCTTGAATTTGCAATGATATATCGATTTTGAAACTTTGAGGTTTAGCACAGTTAGTTATCTATTTAGAAAAAATAATTTCATCTATGTCGCACTTTCGGTTAAACAACAACAGAATTGGTTTAAAATATGGAATGGAGGAAGACATTATTTATATGCTCGAAACACTTTCAACGTTCAGATTTTATACAAAAAATGGGAAAGAAGTATCTGAAAAACAATGCAGTACCATCGCTAAATTTAAAATCCTGCATAAGCAGCAGTCCAACACCTCCCAAAAAACAAAAACTAAGTAAAAGCATGTTTACGTAAGTTTATCCTTTCATTTAGGTGAATTTCTAATTTTTTTTTAAATTTAACACTTCTAGTCTAGAAAAATTAATGGGACCTGGTTCTAGTACAGCAGCGGAGGAAGTTGGCACAACTTCCAGGTATGGTATACATATTAACAGAGATTTTATGTTTTAACGTAAAATTAATGAAAAGTTCTAGATCATTTGATGAGAATATTGGTATAATCCCTACAGTATTATTTGAGATGCCCGCAGAAAAAAAGGCAGTTGTAGAAAGTTCAACAAAATTTGAGAGAAAGTATAGTTATACAACATGTGTATAATAGATATTTATTCTTTTTTTTCAGGGATTCTCATTTGAGTATTGGAGGTGGTAGTAGTGGTTCTCTAAGGTAACTAAGAAATTATAAAAATTGTATAGACTATCTGAAATTTATGTATCTATAAATATTCAATATTCAATGTAACATTTTAGGATTTTCATTATATATATTTTTTTGTCTTTTTATTGTAATACTGCTTACATAAATATTGCTGATCTTTTAGGAAAAGTTTATCCTCAAGTACTTCCAGTCATACTAAAAAAAGAAGAGCGGGTTTTATTAATAGAATTCATAAATAGGTTTGCACAAAATGTGAATTATGTTAGTAAAATTTTACTTGATTTTTAGTTGCAGTCCAACAGTTATCTTGAATAAAAATATGAAGTTAAAGTCTTCATTGCGTAAGGCTTCACAAAAAAAAAAAAATGTTATACAAAAATTACAGAGGACAAATATGTTGTCAACTAATGGTATCGAGCATTTAGAAAAGACTTTGGAGGGTGTGCCTAAAGTATTAATATTTAGGTACTTAAAAAATTCTCGGTTAGAAACCACATCTAGAGAAGAATACCCACCTGATCTGCGACGATTTGCAATGACTCTTCACTTTTTTTCAAGCAAAGCCTATGAATTTGTTAGGAAAGAATTTAAATTAAGTCTTGCCCATCAAAGTACAATCAAACAATGGTGTACAGTTATTGACTGCAAACCCGGATTTCAGAAAGAATGTTTCATTGTGTTGGAAGAAATAACTAACAAAATGAGTCAAAGAGAACATATTAACTTGTGTGGATTATTATTCGACGAAATGTCTATAGAGAAAAAGATCGATATGGATGGGTTTGGTTATGTAAATTTAGGAATTCCAGATGATTCAGATGATTTAGAACCTGTCACTGAAGCCCTCGTTCTTATGGTAGTCTGTTATACAGGGAGTTGGAAATTACCATTTGCCCCATTAGGGAAGCATTGACAAGGTTGGATCAAATCGGAGTCCATATTGCTTCTATCACTTGCGATGGACCAAACTCCCAATGAACAATGAATTTGTTAGGAAAGAATTTAAATTAAGTCTTGCCCATCAAAATACAATCAAACAATGGTGTACAGTTATTTACTGCAAACCCGGATTTCAGAAAGAATGTTTCACTGTGTTGGAAGAAATAACTAACAAAATGAGTCAAAGAGAACATATTAACTTGTGTGGATTATTATTCGACGAAATGTCTATAAAGAAAAAGATCGATATGAATGGGTTTGGTTATGTAAATTTAGGAATTCCAGATGATTCAGATGATTTAGAACCTGTCACTGAAGCCCTCGTTCTTATGGTAGTCTGTTATACAGGAAGTTGGAAATTACCATTTGCCCCATTAGGGAAGCATTGGCAAGGTTGGACCAAATCGGAATCCATATTGCTTCTATCACTTGCGATGGACCAAACTCCCAATGAACAATGAATTTGTTAGGAAAGAATTTAAATTAAGTCTTGCCCATCAAAGTACAATCAAACAATGGTGTACAGTTATTGACTGCAAACCCGGATTTCAGAAAGAATGTTTCATTGTGTTGGAAGAAATAACTAACAAAATGAGTCAAAGGGAACATATTAACTTGTGTGGATTATTATTCGACGAAATGTCTATAGAGAAAAAGATCGATATGGATGGGTTTGGTTATGTAAATTTAGGAATTCCAGATGATTCAGATGATTTAGAACTGTCACTTGAAGCCCTCGTTCTTATGGTAGTCTGTTATACAGGGAGTTGGAAATTAGCATTTGCCCCATTAGGGAAGCATTGACAAGGTTGGACCAAATCGGAGTCCATATTGCTTCTATCACTTGCGATGGACCAAACTCCCAATGAACAATGAATTTGTTAGAAAAGAATTTAAATTAAGTCTTGCCCATCAAAGTACAATCAAGCAATGGTGTACAGTTATTGACTGCAAACCCGGATTTCAGAAAGAATGTTTCACTGTGTTGGAAGAAATAACTAACAAAATGAGTCAAAGAGAACATATTAACTTGTGTGGATTATTATTCGACGAAATGTCTATAGAGAAAAAGATCGATATGGATGGGTTTGGTTATGTAAATTTAGGAATTCCAGATGATTCAGATGATTTAGAACCTGTCACTGAAGCCCTCGTTCTTATGGTAGTCTGTTATACAGGGAGTTGGAAATGAGCATTTGCCCCATTAGGGAAGCATTGACAAGGTTGGACCAAATCGGAGTCCATATTGCTTCTATCACTTGCGATGGACCAAACTCCCAATGAACAATGAATTTGTTAGAAAAGAATTTAAATTAAGTCTTGCCCATCAAAGTACAATCAAGCAATGGTGTACAGTTATTGACTGCAAACCCGGATTTCAGAAAGAATGTTTCACTGTGTTGGAAGAAATAACTAACAAAATGAGTCAAAGAGAACATATTAACTTGTGTGGATTATTATTCGACGAAATGTCTATAGAGAAAAAGATCGATATGGATGGGTTTGGTTATGTAAATTTAGGAATTCCAGATGATTCAGATGATTTAGAACCTGTCACTGAAGCCCTCGTTCTTATGGTAGTCTGTTATACAGGGAGTTGGAAATTAGCATTTGCCCCATTAGGGAAGCATTGACAAGGTTGGACCAAATGGATCCAATATTGCTTCTATCACTTGCGATGGACCAAACTCCCAATGAACAATGAATTTGTTAGAAAAGAATTTAAATTAAGTCTTGCCCATCAAAGTACAATCAAACAATGGTGTACAGTTATTGACTGCAAACCCGGATTTCAGAAAGAATGTTTCACTGTGTTGGAAGAAATAACTAACAAAATGAGTCAAAGAGAACATATTAACTTGTGTGGATTATTATTCGACGAAATGTCTATAGAGAAAAAGATCGATATGGATGGGTTTGGTTATGTAAATTTAGGAATTCCAGATGATTCAGATGATTTAGAACCTGTCACTGAAGCCCTCGTTCTTATGGTAGTCTGTTATACAGGGAGCTGGAAATTACCATTTGCCCCATTAGGGAAGCATTGACAAGGTTGGACCAAATCGGAGTCCATATTGCTTCTATCACTTGCAATGGACCAAACTCCCAATGAACAATGAATTGTTAGAAAAGAATTTAAATTAAGTCTTGCCCATCAAAGTACAATCAAACAATGGTGTACAGTTATTGACTGCAAACCCGGATTTCAGAAAGAATGTTTTCACTGTGTTGCGAAGAAATAACTAACAAAATGAGTCAAAGAGAACATATTAACTTGTGTGGATTATTATTCGACGAATGTCTATAGAGAAAAGATCGATATGGATGGGTTTGGTTATGTAAATTTAGGAATTCCAGATGATTCAGATGATTTAGAACCTGTCACTGAAGCCCTCGTTCTTATGGTAGTCTGTTATACAGGGAGTTGGAAATTAGCATTTGCCCCATTAGGGAAGCATTGACAAGGTTGGACCAAATCGGAGTCCATATTGCTTCTATCACTTGCCATGGACCAAACTCCCAATGAACAATGAATTTGTTAGAAAAGAATTTAAATTAAGTCTTGCCCATCAAAGTACAATCAAACAATGGTGTACAGTTATTGACTGCAAACCCGGATTTCAGAAAGAATGTTTCACTGTGTTGGAAGAAATAACTAACAAAATGAGTCAAAGAGAACATATTAACTTGTGTGGATTATTATTCGACGAAATGTCTATAGAGAAAAAGATCGATATGGATGGGTTTGGTTATGTAAATTTAGGAATTCCAGATGATTCAGATGATTTAGAACCTGTCACTGAAGCCCTCGTTCTTATGGTAGTCTGTTATACAGGGAGTTGGAAATTACCAATTGCCTATTTTCTTTTTATTAAAAGTCTCACTGGCAAGGAAAAGGCCAATCTCATTAGGGAAGCATTGACAAGGTTGGACCAAATCGGAGTCCATATTGCTTCTATCACTTGCGATGGACCAAACTCCCATTTTGCAATGTTTAAGGAATTGGGATGTGCTTGGAGCAATTTAAATAGTATAAAACCATATTTTTTACATCCCACAAATGGGAAGAAAGTTTTTGACATCTTCGACGTTTGTCACATGATTAAATTGCTACGTAATCGTTTTTCATATTTAAATGCGCTTGTCAACAATGGTGAAGTAATACGGTGGGACTATATCGTTAAATTACATCAGATTCAGGAGAAACAGGGTTTAAAGTTGGCTGCTAAATTAAAAAGAGCACATATAAATTGAGAGTCTCAAAAAATGAAGGTTTGTATGTTTATGTGTATATATATCTTTTAAACAAATGAAATGTTACAGGTTAATTTAAGTACACAAGTTTTCAGCTCAAGTATAGCAATAACTTTCTTGAAAGATGATCTCCATTACACAGAATTTAAAGGTTGTTAACCTATCAATGAGGATTGTCACTCCCATTTTTCCCTTACAATAGGGGTTAGGGATGTGAAATTAATTGTATGGCTATTTTAGATGAAGAACAATAAAAACAAGGTAATAAGCCTTCATCAGATGCGAGCAGTGGCGGCTGGTACTAAAGGGTACAAGGGCACGTGCCCACCCAATTACCAAGATAAACACAGAAAAAAATTCGCAAGTAATTCAGTGCATAATTTTATTTTATTATTTTTACGTATTTTTATAACGATGGCATCAAAGGCATTCCGCACCGCAGACGCTAGCGTATATGCGAACACTATGCGAAGCGAACTATGTTCCGGGGCACCTTTTCCGATGTACCTATTCGTGGAGTATGAATCGGGCGGCTCCGTTCATTTCTTCGCTATATGCGCTTATTGATGGTTCGCTTCGGGGCACGCAATGCCGTGTCCCCAGTTAACGTCTTGCATTCGTTGCGACTGCATCGTTTTCAACTCGTACCGCGCATATGTGATTTCAAAGGCTTGAAGTGGCGTTTATTATTAATGATGGAAGTTAATTGAGTGCAAAATCTTAAAAAAAAAAAACCCGCTCTCATTTGAGGAAAAACTTTTAATTAAAGAGAAAGGAAGACCTATTCCTGATCTTTAAATAAACTACACTTCCACAAGTAAAACTCGAACTTACAAGTGTGAGTGGGAGGGGGACAAGATGGTGCCATGAGGCATGATAGGGACATCGTCTTATTTACGAAACGGCAGTAAGCATCTGTCAAATAATAGCAGTCCTAATATTGACAAGTGCTGTTTTATGTTTATTGTAATGTAGGAAACTTTACTAGTCGTAATAACAAAGTTATTGCTGTTTGAACGTGAACTTTGCAATTTCCAGAATTTCGTTATTATTTTGATGGTGAGTTCAACGACCAGTATCGGAAGCATAAGTAAATTATTTACAACTACACTTTTTTGTGCTTATTAATTGACATGTATTGCAAGTATTTTCTATAGTGCGTTATTTGTTTATTTCAAATATTTAATATGTTATTATAACATAACCAGAAAATGTCCCAAAGGGGCAAGATGGGGCTATTGATATGGGGCAACATGGGGACATCACTATCTCACTCTTCAGTCTGGTCCGTTATGCCTGGATATGCCATTATGCTTTCTCGAAGACATAATGCCTATTTCTCATGTTAGGAATAATATACAGGTTCAATCAAGCGTAACAAGGGAAAGACAACAATCCTTACAAGCACTACGTATAAAAATCTGCTACAAGAAAATAGAAGTCTGGAGAATCCCTAAGGCAAGTAGAAGTGCTGAGGGAGAGTTTAAAGGAAAAAAAATGACAAGGAAGAAAACAGAAGAGATCAAGAAGCCGAATTTTGTAAGGAAAGCAAAGAGATAGATTTTTAGAAAACGTTAAGGAAATAATCAAGTTCTTCTCTTGAGGAAGATGATGCTCAATGTTAGTATTGTAAGGAGAATTATTGATACAATGCCATGGATGGCGCGAGGTTGGGTACATGGAAGTTGTACGAATAACGTGGATGAGTTCGTCTTCTATTGTCTCAATTGTGAAGATTAAGTTTAATATTCTTATCGTTATTGTATTCTTTTTATTTTAAGTAGTTCCGCTCTAAAGAGTTTAAGCTTTGTTCCTGCATGTTTTTAAGACTATTTTAAGAATCTACTTTTTTTTACCTATTACCTAGATTTATAGTACGACCCATTCTTAACTGGAACGCCATGTTGCCCCCATGGTGGGACAAGATGGTGTATTTACACATTTCTTTTCAAAATTTTCTCACAACATCAAGAATACCCGTCGAAATTGTAAATTCATCCATCAGCAGATAAATGTTTAAAGATTACAACAAGCGTACTTAGAACCTTGTATATCAATTTGCAATCCTGATCCAGTGTTCTAAAGCTTAATGTTCCCATCTTGCCCCACCTTCCCCTATTTAATAAAAATATAAGTGGATGTGCGGATGTTCACTAACAAATAAACTATTTTGTTTTATCTGCTTAATTTTTAAGAAAGAGGTCAGTGCGTGGAATAAACAAGAGTTAAATGATTTAAAGCATATCGCAGAGAGGGCAAAGAACACGAAATTCCGTTTCTCCATATGATGCATGCGTGGATTTTAATGTTCTAGGCAAAGTGGACATACGTGAATAGTTAGACAGTGCTTATTTGCGACATAACATTAAGTATGACGAAGATGTGGGAAAAAAATCGTCATATTTTGCGTCGGTTAATTATGTGTATAAAAAAATGTGAAATCTTATCCTATGTTGGACAGCGTAAAATTGGAAAGTGAACTTTCAGTAATTTATGAGCGCGAGGACATGTGTGACGTAGGTGTAGGTGGTGTTTTACGACTTTTAGTGTTCATAACACACAACAACTTAAAAAAAGTTTTGACGGAAACTGTTGAATATTATTTGTACAACCCCCATGTCGACAGCAGAATGTGAACGATGTTTTTCCACCCTCAAATGCATTAAAACTTTTCTGAGAAGCACAATGTCAGAAGATCGACTGAACGCATTTTTACAATAAAGTCATAGACGTTTTTTCCTGCATGAAAAATAGGAGAATGGATTTTATGTACAAAAAATAGGCAAGTTCTTATATTGTGCCCACCCTCTTTCATAACTCACGAGCCGCCACTGGTTGCGAGTGCAGTTTTCATACGCTTAACCGGCTGGACCCTTTGAGTTGTTTTAATACATAGAAAATGTTGACACAATATTAATTAATTTTCACGTAACCATAAACCACAGTTAAATGAAAAAGAAATAGTAGTAAATTTTAATATGGTCTGCACATGTTCTTGAACAATCACATCATACGCTCGAGAGCAATTTGGATTCGCCGTGTCAATCCTGGACGAATATATGAAATAATGTCGTTTCAACTTGTTCTAATTAACAATGAAAATGGTTTCTTTAATATTACTAGAAAGTTAACATGTCTCTTCTATTCAACTAAAAATGCGGTTAGATAAACGAACCTGAAGCATTAAATAAAATTACGTTTTGAGTTCTGGAAATTGAAGAATATCAGTACGAAAGTAGCATCACACCTATTTTGTAGTAGTTTTCTCCTTATTCAGTACAGCAAATACGTTAAACACATTAAACACATATATATTACAGAAGCGTTCACATAGATGGCACTTCTCCTATTTCATTCTAATAACCACACATATTTAGCATAAATAGCAAGGTAAATGCGATTATTGAACATTAATCTGGTATATTTACCAGATAAACATATAATAGGAGCCGTATTCGTGGAAAGCAATGTTTTTTGGATCAATTATAATAAAATCATATAGTTATTCAAACTATAATTTTTGTTCAACACATGAAAATACTCTTATTTTAAGTTACTTTTATTGTTTACCCAACATGCATTGTTGTATTAATATAAATGAAAATAATGTTCACTGAACCATTCAAAAGAGGCTTAAAAACTTTTTGTCTGTTAAGTCAAACGAAAATAACGTTATTTCAAACAAATTATATACTACAGCCAAAACAATGTTGGTGTGTTTGAAATATAAACTTCGTGCAGTGAAAGCATATTTTGCATTGACATTACTCATCATTTTGTGTTCTTGTTACTTAATTTACTGTGAACCAATATTTTATGCTAACACTGTTTTATAGGTTGAATAAATCCAATGGTTGTGTTGTTTATATGCAATCCAAAAAGCATGTCAAATTAACGCATTTTGCGTTGACTAAACACAATTTTTCAGTGTATTGGTATAATTTGGATGTAACTGGAAGTGCGAGATAGATTAAGTTATTTTTTTAAACAGATCATAGCTAACTGTATTTAATCCCGAAGTTTCAAAATTAAAATATCATTGCCAGTTTAAGAACTTTTAATGAACGGGTTCTGTGAATTACCTTGTATTCTAACCTTTAATCGGCTTTCTTAAAGCTAAACTGGTTCCCAATTGGATTAGCACGAAATAAGCACCGACAAACAGCAACTTCGTTTTCATCTTCACTAGTGCCTACTTGATTCACGTAAACTTTAAAAACAGAATACACTTTCTGACTCGTCGTTTTTGTGTAAAATGGCGATATACCGTTCAAAAAACCGGCCTCCTTTGCACAGACTGAAATCGTATGCCTATCACAAAAGTGGCGCTAATGAAATCGAAACACAGACGAACTTGTTAAGAATTTTATCTGGATACACACGTCCATTTCCTCCGGATATAGATAGAAACGAAAGGGAGGAAATCGTAATCTTTCTGGAAAAAAAAGACATTCGCGAAAATGTCAAACTAAACTCTCGGCTTGACTGTGCATTTGATTCGGATTTCTAACACAGATTTGGCGAACATTATTTAGACGAACCGCTGGCTTTCTTAATTCCTGGTAACCATCCTTGGCGGCGATAAAGAGGTATGGTGTGGTTTGTATGAGAAAATATTTCTGATAATAGCAGTTGTACGGAGTAATTATGTCAGATAAATGTGTTTTTAATGAAAAGCTATGATTAGATAAATGTGATTGTAATAGCTATTTGTGTATTAGATTTAAATTTGTTTGTGTTTAAAAAATAACAGATACCAAAAGAAAGTTTGGATTCATTTAGAAGAGAGTCGGGTACATTTCGTTCTTTGTAAGTAGATTTTTTTTAATTACGAAAAGATAAATTTTAAAAGCAAGATTTTCAAAGAAGAACATGTGATATTTGTGCAATTTAAAGAGCACAAATTTTAATTATCATTTAGTTTGTATAGCTAGCTTTAGTTTATTTATTTATTGTTAATCTTTATATATTTCATTTAAATGTAATTCTTATTCAATCAATACTACCCTATTCGAGATATTTGCACAAGGGTGGAAAAATTGCATATTCTCAGGAATTAGTGAAGCTGCACTGAAAGAAAAATAAAATTAATGATTAACTCAACGGAGAGTTCCGTACTAAAATGTAAATAATAACTTCATGATATTTAGCTAATGTTAGGAACTTCAAATTAAAAATATATTTTTCTTTAATTATATTTTTGTATTAATTCAATTGCCCTTTGATGTGTTAATTACATAACTGATGTAAAAATTAAAATAATCAAGTTTCTGTTTTAACACATGTGGAGCTTTTTTTTCCAAAACGCAACCTCTGACAAAAACTGTTTTTCGAGAAAATTGCAATTAAACTCGGCTCAGTAAAAACATTTTTTTTGAAGTTACATTTTAGAGTAAAAGGAAAATTAAAATCCCTAAAACAAATATTCGCAAAACAATTTGTTGAAAAATTATATTTCTAACAAAAAACAGAGAAAAATACAAAAATAAATTGCATTTTGAAAATAAAACTGACATTCATTTCATTTCGAAAATGAAATTTAGCATAAATTGCATTTTGAAGAAAAAACAAACGAAGTTCTGTTTCACTTTTTTTATTTACAAAAATACAAGAGCTGTTATAGATTTTCAAACAAGAACATGTGATATTGGTCCAAATTAAACAACACAAATTTTAATTATTATTTAGTTTGTATAGCTATAGCAGTTATAGCTAGTTTATTTATTTATTGTTAATCTTTATATATTTCATTTAAGTATAATTCTTACTTAATCGATACTACCCTATTCGAGATATTTGCACAAGGGTGGAAAAATTGCATATTCTCAGGAATTAGTGAAGCTGCACTGAAAGAAAAATAAAATTAATGATTAACTCAGCGGAGAGTTCCGTACTAAAATGTAAATAATAACTTCATGACATTTAGCTAAAGTTAGGAACTTCAAATTAAAAATATATTTTTCTTTAATTATTTTTGTATTAATTCAATTGCCCTTTGATGTGTTAATTACATAACTGATGTAAAAATTAAAATAATCAAGTTTCTGTTTTAACACATGTGGAGCTTTTTTTTCCAAAACGCAACCTCTGACAAAAACTGTTTTTCGAGAAAATTGCAATTAAACTCGGCTCAGTAAAAACAATTTTTTTGAACTTACATTTTAGAGTAAAAGAAAAATTAAAATCTCTAAAACAAATATTCGCAAAACAATTTGTTGAAAAATTATATTTCTAACAAAAAACAGAGAAAAATACAAAAATAAATTGCATTTTGAAAATAAAACTGACATTTATTTCATTTCGAAAATAAAATTTAGCATAAATTGCATTTTGAAGAAAAAACAAACGAAGTTCTGTTTCGCTTTTTTTATTTACAAAAATACAAGAGCTGTTATAGATTTTCAAACAAGAACATGTGATATTGGTCCAAATTAAACAACACAAATTTTAATTATTATTTAGTTTGTATAGCTATAGCAGTTATAGCTAGTTTATTTATTTATTGTTAATCTTTATATATTTCATTTAAGTATAATTCTTACTTAATCGATACTACCCTATTCGAGATATTTGCACAAGGGTGGAAAAATTGAATATTCTCAGGAATTAGTGAAGCTGCACTGAAAGAAAAATAAAATTAATGATTAACTCAGCGAAGAGTTCCGTACTAAAATGTAAATAATAACTTCATGACATTTAGCTAAAGTTAGGAACTTCAAATTAAAAATATATTTTTCTTTAATTATTTTTGTATTAATTCAATTGCCCTTTGATGTGTTAATTACATAACTGATGTAAAAATTAAAATAATCAAGTTTCTGTTTTAACACATGTGGAGCTTTTTTTTCCAAAACGCAACCTCTGACAAAAACTGTTTTTCGAGAAAATTGCAATTAAACTCGGCTGAGTAAAAACAATTTTTTTGAACTTACATTTTAGAGTAAAGGAAAATTAAAATCTCTAAAACAAATATTCGCAAAACAATTTGTTGAAAAATTATATTTCTAACAAAAAACAGAGAAAAATACAAAAATAAATTGCATTTTGAAAATAAAACTGACATTTATTTCATTTCGAAAATGAAATTTAGCATAAATTACATTTTGAAGAAAAAACAAACGAAATTCTGTTTCACTTTTTTTATTTACAAAAATACAAGAGCTGTTATAGATTTTCAAACAAGAACATGTGATATTGGTCCAAATTAAACAACACAAATTTTAATTATTATTTAGTTTGTATAGATATAGCAGTTATAGCTAGTTTATTTATTCATTGTTAATCTTTATATATTTCATTTAAGTATAATTCTTACTTAATCGATACTACCCTATTCGAGATATTTGCACAAGGGTGGAAAAATTGCATATTCTCAGGAATTGGTGAAGCTGCACTGAAAGAAAAATAAAATTAATGATTAACTCAACAGAGAGTTCCGTACTAAAATGTAAATAATAACTTCATGACATTTAGCTAAAGTTAGGAACTTCAAATTAAAAATATATTTTTCTTTAATTATTTTTGTATTAATTAAATTGCCCTTTGATGTGTTAATTATATAACTGATGTAAAAAATAAAATAATCAAGTTTCTGTTTTAACACATGTGGAGCTTTTTTTTCCAAAACGCAACCTCTGACAAAAACTGTTTTTCGAGAAAATTGCAATTAAACTCGGCTCAGTAAAAACAATTTTTTTTGAACTTACATTTTAGAGTAAAAGGAAAATTAAAATCTCTAAAACAAATATTCGCAAAACAATTTGTTGAAAAATTATATTTCTAACAAAAAACAGAGAAAAATACAAAAATAAATTGCATTTTGAAAATAAAACTGACATTTATTTCATTTCGAAAATGAAATTTAGCATAAATTACATTTTGAAGAAAAAACAAATGAATTTCTGTTTCACTTTTTTTATTTACAAAAATACAAGAGCTGTTATAGTTTTACTCCGCAGTCATCTTCTAAACAGTCGGAATTATTATCTTCATCATCACCTGAGTCTTCATTTTCTGTCTCATGATTGTGACAGCTACTTACAACCTCACTTTTTTCTAAAAGATTTTTGTAAAAAACAAACTTCTCGACATTTTTCCACTCTTCGTCATAGAGTGTCATCAGGGTCTCAATGTTTTTCAACTTAAGTGGTTTTACTTTATTTTCTAGCGGCAATTTCTCAACAGTCACAGAGCTGATGGATACTTCTTTTTCATCATGGTCATAAATTCTTTTGATATATCATCATTTCGGTAATTTTCTTCCATTTCCACTTTAATTACTTTATTTTTGTTTTTCGTATTTATTTCCTTTTTTAATAAAAATTCTTTTCATATTACTAATTCCAGTAAGTTTTTTACAGTTAGCGTCACCCATCTTCTTAATGTCCCAGACCACCCACTCTTCTCCCAATCTTCTAACTCTTCCTACTCCTCTAAGAATTCCTTCATAATCCTCTTTTACCACAATCTGACTTCTTTTTCTGTATTTTGTTTCTATTTGACCAAAGATACGATCTGCAGGCATGTAAGAATGCCCCCTCACGGGAAAAATTACGGTTAAGTTGTCAAGGTTTTCAGGAGCATCATGGTATAACCAAAAACACATCGAATGTATAACATAACAGTTTTTATTTTGCTCTGCGCAACCGTCGGCAAAAGATCGTAAACTTGTTACGTTATCTGGTAATTCAGGCGGAATTTGTAAAATAACAAAAAGGTTATGCTATTTTATACGTAAAGATATTAATATTGTTTGACTAAACTAGAAAATACGATAACAAGTTCGTAGAAATTACAATTTGAAAAAAAGAATGCAGAAAATGCGATTTGAAAAAAAAATTATTTATTGCATTTTGAAAAGAAAGGTAAAATTAAGACCTGCTTTGGAACGGTAGTAAATGCGTTTTGGCTAAAAATCTATGTATGAATCGAAAAAGACCTACGCCGACGTAATGTGTTTTGCAGAAATTGCGTTTTGAAAGTAAGCTTCACATATTCCGTTATATAATATTTTTGAATTTGCCGTTAAATTATTATTAAATACCAAAAATTTACTGTTACGTTTATGCCATATTTTTTAACATTGTGACAATATTTAATAGTAAAATGATCGACACAACTTTTTAAATTTGTAAGTTCAATATTAATTTACCGATGTAATTATCAACTTAACAGAAGTACTTAGGTACATACTTCTTAATATTTTAAGCGGGTATGAGTCACTTCAACGCGTCACTATGCGCCATTAATCGTTGCGTTGCAGAACAATCGTTTCATTTTTGTGAAATTGGCGGATACATAGTTGAAGAATGGTTGTGTTCGTGCCAATTGCACTAAGAAAGAATTTTGGTAAAATTAAATATAAATATAGTGAGCTTAAATATATTTTATATTTAAATATGGACAAAAACAAAATGTATTTAAATTTAACTTATTTAATGTCGTCGCCTACTAGTTTTGATAGTAACCGCGTTACTATCAAAACTACTCACCATTTGAACAGAAGCGCGTTCGGCTGGCGTCGGCTGTTCCAGGTAAATGATTTATTGGGGTATACAGCTGTAAAACCCTCCATAATTATGCAAATCACTAAGGTCTTCATTCTTAGCCGGGATTAGCTCTTAGGCTCTAAATCCCATAGTCTTCTCGTGGACGGATAAGTCTCCCCATCGAATATAATAGTTAAGAAAGCCATCTCGATGCTAAAAACGGCCCAGCGTTTACAGGCCTTTAATTCTTCGGCAGCAGCCCAAAGGCCTATTTGGCGCCATGGAGGATGGTAGAGAACAGCCCCGGTTCCTTCTTCTTGCTTCGTTCTTCCGCGGTATTCTCTCTTCAGTGCTTGTAATGGTGCAAAGTCCCTTGTCTATTTTGTTTTATTAGTATATATGTATAATACATATATATATTTTTTATTTTTTGTTTTTATATTAGTTGAGCTGAGCAATAATTTTTGAAAAACAGTTTTTCATATTTATATTTTAAAATTTATATAAATATTTTAAAAAAATACAAAAGTTTGTAAAAAAAATCATATAGATTATTTTACGTCATACAACAACAATATCAACATACCCAGTTTTTTTCTTCGTGACTGTGCTCAGATTTTTATTACTCCTTTACACTACCTGTTTAATTTGGCGTTAAAACCTCTGTTTTTCCTGATCTCTGAAAAGTCACTAAGTTATGCCCAGTTCACAAGAAAGGAGATACTTCCGTAATTACTAACCATATAGACCTATAGCAGTTGTTAGTAACTTAGGTCCTCTCCTATTTCTGATCTATATTAATGATCTGTGCTCGGAACTCAACTGTGATAGTTTATTATATGCTGATGATCTTAAACTGTTTTCCAAAATTGCTACTTCTAACGATTGCGAATTTCTCCAACAACTACTTCAAATACTTGATTCATGGTGTTCTAAAAATAAAATATCTATTAACATCTCCAAATGTAATATCCTATCCTACACTCGAAAATCTAGCACTATCACTTATTGCATCACTTATTGCTATAGCACTAAAATTATCACCTCAATAATGACATTATCCCACGTTGCAATTCTGTTAAAGATTTGGGTGTCACGTTTGATTCTAGACTCAATTTTAACCAGCACATTGTCAATACTCTCTCGTCTACGTTTCAAACTTTGGGTTTCATAATCGAATATACATAAAACAACTCTACGTCAGAGCATATGTGCAAAAGCACTTGCTTGGTATGTAAAACATGTTCAGCCTTCTGTATGAACTGATGCGAGAGTGTCTCTATAGATTTTCCTGCTTGGTTCGCATATTGATCTTCATGTAGTGGTCGATATGGTAATATATAACCCCTTATCTGTCTTTTCAGTAATTTTTCAAGAGACTTTAGCATAAACGACATCAGACTTATTGTTCTCAAAGACTTTGCTCCATCTTGTTCCGTTTTACCAAGTTTTGGAATAAAAGTAACTCTCATCCAGGCCATTTTGATATATATCCCAATGCCAGACTTCCTCTGAGTAACATATTAAGTTTTTGCAACAAAAGTTCCAGACCCTTTAGTAGCAGAATTGGATAAATACCATCCAATCTTAGCGATTTATATGATTTGAATAAGTTAATTGCCCATTTGACTTTTTCCACATTATTAGCTTGGTTTGACTATAGACGAACCATATTATATGAATCTGTAAGTTAAAGTCATTCGAATAGGTAATTAAAAAGATTCGAATCGCCCATCACTAGTAAGACGGTAACAACTAAAAAGCTAAACCTTCAACAATACTAATAAAAGTTTCTTTATCGGTTCGCTTTTCTCTATACACGGTTCAACTAACATTTAATTGCAAATTCTCATTTAAACAAATTACGCAAATAGGCGTAGCCTAAAAGCAATAATTAAAGAAGCAAATTAAATTAACTTATATTCAAATGTAAATAAAAATTTTTTTCTTACAAACTTTTATGTCATTATTTTATATCAATCATACTTTAAACTATTATTTGTTTTAATAGTTTTTTAACATTAGGTATGTACATTCGGTTACTGAAATGTCTGCAAAAGATTTCGTTTTTTTTTTATTCCGATTTTTTTTCTAAACAAATGACTTTCTTACTGAATGATTAAACGATAACAAAACAGAATTTGGAAAAGAATTTTTGCTTTCAAGAAAGGGAAATAATTTGGATATTTTTATTTAGCGGAAAATGATTCGTTTGCACTTACCAGATGATATTTTTATTCCATACACCTAACCGTACTTCAGATAATGTATTTTATACATAATATTTTTCCTTATTTATAATTCTTATTAATTACAAAAAGAGGTAAATAATATAAAAGAAATTCTAATAATAATTTGCTTAGAGGAAATTAACCAATAAAAAAATAACAGGTTTCCGTATCAGGAGAATTCAGATCCCTTTATCAGCAGAAGATAAAAGTAGATAAGCTTTTTACCGACATCAGGTAATATTTCTGCAGGTAGATAACAGATGGCGCATCTCTAGACTTTTATTTTTATTCTAAGACTGTGGTTATCTGCAATGTGATATATTCAATTCGATTCAGTTGGTTAGATTTGCGTGGGCAAGTCGCAGAAGTGTTCGGTTTTCTTTTAGTTTTCGCGTTCTCCGATTATTAGTTTTATTTTTCCGCTTTCCTTAGAAAGTGTATTACGTTTTATCCGTGTTACGATAACAAAGTGTTCAGTGTGCGAGCTTAAAAATGCCCGTGTTCCATACGAAGACCATCGAATCTATTTTAGAACCAGTAGCACAACAGGTAAATAAATAATAGATCTTACAAAAAAAGTGTTGCCGAAAAAACACACAAATATCGAAAATTATTGAGATTATGTAGCGGTGGGAGTGTTCGGAATCCTTTGATCATCAATCGTTTTTTACGCAAATTTTACGGTGCCTAAGCGACTCATGCATTAGTCATTCCTCCTCCTAATGTTGAGTTGAGTGTTATTTTTAAAATACTTCCTCACTTCCTAATTTCCAATATTATTCGTAACGTAATAGGGGCACGCCTGCCAGCCGATATTCATGACATTCAAACGGCATTTAAAAAGAAGCAGACAAATTGCCCGTGGAAGAATGTCATCTCTTCACTTGGCCTTTAACAAACGGCATTAATTCACAAAGCCCTAGGAAGGTACAACTTCTCCACTTCAATAACAGACAATGTAAGCACAGGTGTTGATACTTGTTCTGTGATATGCAGAGATGTGGGTTTTTTTTACGAACGTGTCTGTGCCCCTAAAAGGTTATGCGACCGCCTTTAATGTTTGTTTACTCTCGGTTGTTTTTTTTTTTTTTAAATATCGGCTAACGATCTCCCACCTGAAAAATGTTAATTGCACCGTTCTGGACGTGATAAACCTACGTTCATTGATTGAGATTTGATGTCCTTCAGTTCTATTTGTAAATTCTTGGAATTGAGTAAGAATATATGTTATCATGAATTCATCAATAATTTTTGGATTTTACGTAATGTGAATTAATTAATGTATATGAATGAATAAATAATTTCCAGAAATTACTGTAGTACTAATTATGAATTACCTGGTATTATATGTATGCCACTATATTTTTTCAGTTTTCTTTTTGAATATGTGATGCAAATGTGTAAGTGGTCTAATTTGCATCTTAAATGATCATGTAAATCCATTTTGAACGAAATGAATCCAAAAGGATATCTTATCCAGTTTTAGTTAAATATAGGTTATGTTTTTAAACACTATATTTTTTATCCTTTAATTTAGTTTAATTAAGTGGGAAATAGAAGAGAAAACGCTTATTTTACAATGTGGTATTCAAGTATCTTTAAAAAACCGCTGTTAACATATAATTTTGTTAAAGAAAGACCTGGTAACATGAAATCAAACTTTTTTTGATTTCATAGTTACTTAAAAAAACTGATCAAACCAGGAAAAACCCGTGTATATACACTGGAATTAAGGACTTGAATATATAATGCACTCGGAAATAGGTAAGAGTACATCTGTCTCCGTGTAACCGAATCTCTGTACTCTGTACTTGATATAATTTTTAATGTGAAAACTATTGATGGAATTTTTTGGAATAAAGAAAAAGGTTAAATGAATGCTTCGAATAATTCAGTTTTCGAATGTTTTCGTTAAATGGACTTCTTTTCTTTAAAACAGACGTATACTAATATCACATACATTCTAGGATAGCTACTATGTGAATTTGGCAGCAGACTTTTGTAAAATTAACTTTTCTTCATAGAAAATGTCAGTATTTCGTCTGTAGTTTTGAGATCGAAAATCCTCTTTCGCACTTCCCTTCAGAATCGTTTGTAGTTTTTTGTAATGATTTTACTTGCGTTTATAGTTAAAAGATAAACAAATGGCGATGATTTAAACAAATTGTCAAAAGACGAATTTATTAATAGTTAATCAAATCAAAAATCTTTCAACTACAAACAATTCTAGATAGAACTGCGAAAACGGATTGTCGATATCTCAATTACTAACGAATTCACCTTTAAACAATTTGTTTAGATTATCGCTATTTACGTATCTGTCGACTACAAACGACAGGGAAATCACTGCAAACAATTATAAACCGTTCTAAAGGGAATTTCGAAAATGGATTTTCAGTATCTCTCAATTATTAACATGTTCAACTTTAGACAATTGATATGTAAACTCGCAAAGATTGGTGATATAAAATGTAAAAATGTTTACTATCCAATCTAATTTATTAATTTTCTTTTCACAACATGTTTCAATCAGAAAATCGTCTCCAGGATTATGACGCATCGTTTTATATTTTAATAAGATAAATATTGACATTTTGTACTTGAAGATAATTTTCTGATCGATACGGTATTTTCGAGGTGTTTTATTTATTGTTGTGGGAATATTTATTTTTGTACATTTTTGAAACAAAATGGCACGTAATATCTTAATAAATAACATAATGTTTGAAGATGATGATGAATTAGACGAGTTAAATATAATTTTTTCGTGGTATATGACAAGTAAATGAAAGGGCAGGATGTTTTCATACGTTTGACGAACTTACATTTTTCCGGCGATTTAGGATAACCAAATCTACACCATTATTTATACTAAACCTGATTGAAAGGTGAAATTGAATATCCTTGATGTGTGAGTAGGTATAAAAAATAATTTTAAGTTTACCATGTAACCTAAGACGAAATAACCATTCCTATGACCACGAATGCATACAGTTTGTTATGTTTTATCTAATTAAACAACAAATTTTCAGCAATAATAGTGTTGCTTTTATGAATCAGCTGTTAATATTCCTTTGACTGTGTGCAACAGGGTCTCACCTTTCATGTATTGGAGATTTTGGCGGTACCCATTTGTCTGCAGTCACGAGGTATACTAGGAGAGTTGCTAGGGCTTTGGCTCGTCTAACAACGCAACACAAAACTACACAAAATACAACAATAATGAAAACTATCAAGAATTAAAAGTCAACATGCTCCTTCTTTCTGTGTGTTTCTGTCAAAAACTGTTCGTTATCTTGGCTACAAGTTGTGTAGTGTATTATACCTTCCATATGTAATCTATGATTATAGATTATTATGTATTATACCTGCAGAGAGATGTAAGTTTTCTATGATAAGGAGGTTGTCAATTATTAGTGTATTATTAATAACTAGTTTTTATCTATGTCAGTTATTATGAGAATATAAAATAAACAATACATGGTGTCAGGTGTGTGAGGCATAGAGTAAAATTCAAAAATCAAAAAAGGAAAGGGATAAAATACGCAAAAACAATGACGGATGTGGAAGCTTTACAGAAACAAGTGCAAGAATTGCAAAACCTAGTGGTTCAAATGCAGATTATGGGAGCACAATCTAGCTCACAAACAATACCTCAGGATCCACTAACAATAAATGTACCAGCACCCGAGAAGTTTTCGTTCAATAATGAAGAATGGGATTCATGGTTAGAACATTACATGCGCTACAGAAAAGCAGTTAAATTAGAGAATCAACATCAGGATATTCAAAAAAGTAATGTATTATTACATATGGGACCAAATGTTTCAAAAATTTTTGAAAGAATGCAAAAGAAAGAAAACGGATTTCACAACATTTGAAGATTTATTAGATGCCCTCAACAAACACTTCGAGAAAAAAATTAATATCATATATGAACGTGCAAAATTCAATTTAAGAAATCAAAAGGAATCAGAATCAGCTGCGGATTATATTGCAACAATCATATCGTTGGCAAAGAAATGTAAGTATGGTACATTAGAAGATGAACTTATTCGAGATAAACTAATTGTGGGAATTCGAGACCACAAACTCTCAGAAATTTTACAGTTAGATGATACACTAACTCTGACAAGGACTATTGAAAAAATAAAACAGGCAGAAAACGTAAAAATTCAAAATATTGAGCTTAGAAAAAAAATGGAGAACCTAGAACAGAAAACTGAAGTGGATAGAATCAAAATAAAAGGTAGGTCAGAAAGAAAGAAATATCAAAATCAAAAGGACTCGGAAAGAAAAACAACATATACAAAATACCCTGAATGTTTCCGATGTGGTGCAAAGCCAAGTCATTCTCTAGCAAAATGTCCAGCTGCTAAGGTGAAATGTCACAAATGTGGAGCAATAGGTCATTACAAAAGAATGTGCAAGACTGGTTGTATAAGAGAAGTAAATGAAAAGTCTGAAGAATCGGAAAGCTCTATTGAGGCTTCGGAAGTAAAGGTTATCAACAAAATAGAAATGGTAAAACCTTGGAATGTAACATTAAATATAGAAGGCAAAAAAGGGGTAGTATTTAAGGTTGATACAGGAGCAGACGTGACAATTTTATCAAAAAAATCATTCAATGAATTAAACCTCAAAACAGTATTAAAACGTACTACAGTAAAATTAATGGGCCCTGGACAGACACAGTTAAAAACACTGGGAAAAATAAAATGTAGAATACAGCTTAAAGAAAAGAACACAAAAACAAAAATGTATGTAGTAGATACAAACGAAAACCTATTAGGTAGGCCAGCGATTAAGGCTCTGGAAATCATTAAATGGATACAAGAAATAAATGGAAAGACAGAAATCGAAACAAACCAACCAGTGACATGTGGAAAGGAAGCTTCAGATGAGGAGTTCGAGAAAGAAATTAAAAAGAAATACAATAAAGTATTTGAAGGTATTGGGAAAATAAAAAATTTTCAGTATAATATCAAAATAGAGGAAAGAGCACAACCATATGGTATTACCGTACCCAGACGCGTACCTCTACCCTTAGTTGAAGAGGTAAGGCAGGAATTAAATAAAATGGTAAATGAAGGGATCATAAAGGAAGTGAAAGAACCTACTGATTGGTGTTCGCCAATGGTAATTACAACAAAAAAGAATGGGAAGATTCGAATTTGTACTGATTTCACTCAACTTAATAAACATGTAAAACGTGAGATCTATCAGCTACCTTCAGTAGAAGAGACTCTGGGAAAACTACAAGAGGGTAGAGTTTACTCCAATTAGACTGCTCAGCAGGTTTTTATCAAATATTATTAACAGAAGAGTCAATCAAGTACACTACTTTGTAACGCCCTTTGGAAGGTTTGCATACCTGAGATGTCCCTTTGTATATATCAAGTGGACCAGAAATTTTCCAGAGGACATTGCAGCAAGTCGTCAACAATTCCAAAGTGGAGGTGTAGTGGTGCATGCCGACGACAACTGGTCAGTGGAAGAGATAGTGAGGATCATGACAAGAACTTAATAGTGTGCTTCAAACATTGATGGATAATGGAGTAACTTTGAACATAAACAAATGCGAATTTCGAAAAACCAGAATTAAATATCTTGGATATATAGTGTCGTGCGAAGGTATTTCACCCGATCCGGACAATATAGAAAGTATTGTGAAATTTCCGGAACCAAAAGACGTTACGGAAGTGCGGCGATTTTTAGGACTAGTCACATATTTAACGAAATTTATTAGAAATTATTCAACGAAGACGGCGGCAATTCGCGAGTTATTACATAAAAACAAACAATTTGTTTGGGGACCAAATCAACAAAAGTGTTTTAACGAACTTAAAACCGCGTTAACAAATGTGCCAGTTTTAGCTGCGTATTCTACAAGTTACCCAACAAGAGTATCGACGGATTCGTCTTCATATGGCATAGGGGGATTGTTAGAGCAACAGCAACCAGATGGAACATGGAGACCGGTATCATACTGTTCTAAGTCGTTGAGCGAAGCCGAGCGAAAGTATGCGCAAATTGAAAAGGAATGCCTTGCAATTGTTTTTACATGTAAACGATTTAATCAATATTTATTAGGGAAAAAGTTTGAAATAAGAACCGATCATAAGCCTTTAATCGAAATATTAATGTCTAAGCCAATAAACAACTTGTCAGCACGATTACAAATACTTCGAGTAAAAATGGTTATATATGATTATACTGTTACCTATATTCCAGGGGAAGGAATTATTAGCACCAGATGCGTTAAGTCGCGCACCCTTGGAAACCGGTTTAGATGACACAGAAATACTGAAAAGATTTAAATTAGACACTAACATGAACATTGGAAGTGTAGAAAGTCAAGACGAAGACGACAGCTTTAAAATAATGAGAGAATACATCCAAAATGGTTGGCCAGAATTGAAGAAATGTCAAGCTAATATTATACCTTATTATAAATATAGGAAAGACATAGCTATCAGGGATAATAAGATTACTTACCAGGATAGAATTATAGTGCCTATGACGGAAAGAAAAAGTTGTCTAAAAGAAATTCACAACGGCCATCTTGGTTACAACAAAAATATAGCACGAGCTAAAACTACAGTATGGTGGCCAGGAATACGAGGCCAGATTAAAGACCTGGTGAACAACTGCGAAATATGCATCAAGAACAGCGACAACACTATTGAGCCAATGATACCTTTTAACGTCCCGGCAATTCCATGGGCGTGTGTGGGAACAGACCTGTTCGAAATAAAAGGAGTAAAATATTTAGTTGTACAAGACTATTTTAGTAAATACTTAGAAGTAGTAAAACTTAAAAACACAAAGAGTAAAGACATTATTGAGGAATTAAAAACCATCTTTGGTAGATTTGGAATACCAGAAGTAGTAAGAAGCGACCGAGGACCGCAGTTTGATAACCAAGAATTTAAAGAATTTGCAAAGCACTACAATTTTGAATGGACTCCTAGCAGCCCAACATATCCGAAGTCAAACGGGCTAGCGGAGAGTGCCGTCAAAACAGCGAAAAATATAATAAAAAAGTCCGACGACCTAAATTTGGGACTATTAGCTTACAGAAACACTAAATTAAGTTGCGGAGCTTCTCCAAGCCAAATTACTAATGGCAAGAGTGCTAAGAGAAACATTGCCAATTCATAAACACAAACTAAAACCAAAACTACCAAATAGAGAAATCCACCAAAATATGAAGAAGGAAAAAGAAACTCAAAAGAAAAATTATGACGAAAGATACAGAACTAAAGAAAAATACATGAAAAAAAATGACCGAGTGTGGATCACAAATGAAAAAAAAGAAGGTATTATTAAAAAGGAAATCGGACGAAGATCCTATTTAATAGAAACAGAAGGAGGAAATACCATCATTCGTAACAGTTATCATTTAAAGAAGTTACCCAAAGGGAACGAAGAGAGGAAGATAGAAGAGGATAAAAGGAAGTACGATCTAAAAACAGAAAAGAGACACAGGAAGAAACCGAGCTACTTAAAGGACTACTTGTAAAAAAAAAAAAATATTAAAATAAGGGAGATGTGTAGTGTATTATACCTTCCATATGTAATCTATGATTATAGATTATTATGTATTGTACCTGCAGAGAGATGTAAGTTTTCTATGATAAGGAGGTTGTCAATTATTAGTGTATTATTAGTAACTAGTTTTTATCTATGTCAGTTATTATGAGAATATAAAATAAACGATACACAAGTCACTTTCACACTGCCTGACACTGTTGCCATCCGTTTTCAATACTTAGCTAAGCTTTATTTCTAGTTGCGACGGTACAAAACATATTCACCTTAAGGTTCACCTTAAGCTGACCTCTACTTAACTAAGTTTGTTATTAGGAAATAACTGTAAGGGCAATAAACTTTTTAAGTTCTTAATTTGATAACAAGCTTTATTCATTTTAGTAATAACATCGGTACAATGTCCCTCCCAGCTTAAAGTCTCATCTATATAAATTCCAATAAATTTTACCTCACTCCTAGGCGATAAAGAATAGTTGTTAACAGAAATATTGACATCCAAGTTTAATTTAGATCTCGCCGTGTGAACAAACATATAGTTAGTCTTTGAAAGATTTAGGTGCAGTCTATTGGTAGTAAACTATTGATTCAGTTCCGACAATAATGTATTTGCCCTATCATGTACATTGATAGGATCATTTCCTGTAACAACTGCAGAGGTATCGTCTGCATAAATAAACAAAGAATAATTAATGAAGTCAACGATGTCATTAATAAAAATTAAAAACAAAACAGGACCCAAAATTGAGCCCTGTGGTACACCTAAAGTAACAGGTAAATATAGAGAAAAAAACTGATTTAAAACGTTGTTAGATGATTTGTGTGAAATTTTAACAAATTGTTGCCTCCCTGTTAAAAAGGAAATGAACCAGCTTGCAGTCACTCCGCGAACCGCGCAACGCTCCAACTTCGCCGATAAAATGCCATGATCAACACAATCGAAAGCTGTAGAAAGATCACAAAAGACACCCATTGTGCACTCACCTCGGTCAAGTGACTGCACAATGTCGTTGATAAAGGAGTGAACCGCTGTCATAGTAGAATGATCCTGCCGAAAACCATGCTGTCTGTCAACAATAGATAATATTATTTCGCTCAAGATGATCAAGAAGCCTCGAAAGCATCGCATATTCGAATACTTTCGAGAAGCTAGAGTTCCCTCTTATGAATCGGATGAACAACAGACACCTTCAGAGCAGCAGGAAAGACGCCGCTCCCAAAAGAGAAATTAACCAGTTGTGTTAGAGGCTGAACTAAGTATGGTAAAAACTTTTTCAAAATATTACACGGCACGTCGTCAAAACCTGAACGTTTTTACTTTTTTATTTACCAAATATACCTAACATCTCACCTTCAGTAAAAGGCAAGGCACACATACTCCCACAGCTGCTTCCAGATTCGTTATTCCCATTTAAATTACCATTTGAATTATTTGCTATTCTATTCACAATATTTTGAGGTTCACTAACAAAGAATTCATTAAATAAATTGGCTACCTTCAGGGGGTCATCGATAACATGATCACCCACCAAGAGTGAAATATTTATTTTGGTTGTTAAAGCGTGCTACATAGGGCAAGAAATGCATAATATTTACTTAATTAACTATTTCAAGCATGTGCCATTATGCGCCTATAGTTGCATGCTCCTTGTTGCACGAAAAGAGGCATCGTGTAAATGTTAAGCAACGTCAATTATCTAAATACGCTAACTCATCCGCATGAGTTGCTCACTTGCAACTGGTTTACAATGAATTAAATACTTTTATCGGGGAGCGTGAATACTGTTTAGAGTTAAAGACGAGGAGTCGTGAATACACTTGGCGATTTGTTTACGGTATATAGCCTTTGAGTTAGAATATAAATACATCATTTAGATGCACTTGTTCGCCAGGGTTCGTAAATACGCTTGTGCCGCGGTCTGATATACCTACACTGAGAAAGAATTTAATAATCATAAATAAAGATACAATTACCGTAAGTAAAAAGTTCAGCTGGATAGGGGACAAAAGCACAGATTACTTAGCACTAGTAAAAAAGAGATCCTAAACACTGATACTAACAATAAGCAATCTAAGTTACGTAGGGTCTGCTTCATACCGGTAACTTATGATAATTAAATTGAAGTAGTTAAGCCAAAGAATATATGTAGTTGCAGTAAGCAATGATTTGCCCTTGTCAAGTAGTAGGTGTATTGCTGTGAATGAACTATTCTATCACACCTTCATAATTAATACAAGTTATTTAGATTACTTGTGACAAGGAAAGAATATCATCAATGCACATTTACTAGATACCTGATATATAGAAAGTAATGGTTTGCTATAAATATACAATATACTTAACTTAAATTTGTTTTTCAACTATAGGTAGTGTAGGAAACGAGGAAGTTTAATGAATATTTATTAAGTAGCTTACTGTGTACTCTGTGTGAATAACTGATAAAGTAGAAAAAAAGTTCCGCAAATCTTCGATTATTTATGCAACCGCAACTATAAGTACTGCGTACCGAGCAATGCGTGATTCAAAATTGTTTGCAAATAATTTTTAATTACTATTCAGTGTGCTGTAGCTTCGACTGCATTAATAATTGAAGATTAAATTCGCATTTATTTTGCTAAAGATGGTACATAGTACTTACTACTTAAGAAAAAAAAAGCAGTATTATTAGTAATAATTTTATTTTGTATAGGACAAACACAGTGACTACCTGATATGTATGAAAGATATTGGTTTCACTTTAACAACAGTCTTTTTTTTAAACAATTTACAACGTAATGCCTCATAAAATATATTCCTTAATAATGAAAAAATGAACAAAGCAATAATAAAAGATAAGGTAAATGAGGTCCCCTTGAAACGTTATTTAGTTATTGAAATTATTGAAATCTAAACAAAGGACGAAGAGAAATATGGCTTTGAAGTTACAACTAATAACAAACAAAGAAATAATATAGCTAGGCGGTAAACTTGCGGTTTTTGTGGGTTCTTTGCACTGGGCGTTGTCTCGGCGAGTTGATTCTCTGTCGGCGTACGTGGCGGTTATGTCCGGTGATCGCCTCGAAAGCGGCTACTTTTTTGGGGTATCCCTAGCTGCAGGTGGCACTTGGTTGTCACTCAGCTAGCGACGGCACTTTAACTTCACCAGCGGGCACAGATACCATCACAATAATGGGGAATTCAAATATCCCACCACGTGGTTTAAAACTGCAATCTTGAAACATCCGATTGCTTATAGGCTCGGTACTTCTTCTTTCGCTGGGATTCTTTATACGGAAGGGGCCTTGAGTTAACCCACCCGGTATTTTTAATATATTTACATTCCAACTGGCCTACAATGGCCATACTCCTTGGCCACCCTTTTTCGACGACCTTTTCCTACGTCCGCAACTCTTACTTGACGCTAGCCCGCGCCTGCGCGCGTAGCCGTCTCGGGGACTATTTCATTACTCGGCCGCATTAGCCAATTAGGAATAGTAAAACGATCACGGGGTGGCAGCAAAACTCAAATAATCATAGTTGTGGCAAGTTGTTACCTATTTAAGAAAATACATGAGTTTAATAGCGATCAGCATTGTTGTTACTTCTACTAACCATGTGCTGTAGTTAGATACAGTACCAGTAGTCATAAGTAATACGTTACTTACGACAAATTTGTCAGGTACACTGTGTAATAGCCGTTCATAAAAGCACTATTTACAGTAACAACTTGCATTCAAGAAACTGGGTTTAGTTGCAAGTATTAATTAACGAGAATAGTTCCAAGTAAAACTTTATCTATTGTAAATAATTTTTCAACTAAACACTTTACTTAACCCATTTTTCTCAGTGTATATGTATACGTCTGCTAAAATAAAATGAACGAAACAATTCATATTCATTATATGTACCTAACTGACACCCGGTATCCGATACTTTTGATTCCGCTAGGTATCGGATACAAAAGTATCGAGTACATACTTTCTTTACTCAAGCGAAACGGGGGATTATGGCTGGTGACTCTGGAAATTGCCAGCTGACGTCCTTCACTCTAAAAAACAGTAGAGAAACACAAGTTTATGTAAGGAAAACTTTTCACTAAAAATAGCAATAGTAAGTTAAAACTTCTAACTCAAAATAGCAATTTTACGCTTAAGAAATTTGAATGCTTTGTGTTTTTTGTGGCTATTATTGCACAACGTTCAAGATTACGATAACATAAAATAAAACACTACACTACTGCTCGCTATGCATTTCCCTTATTTGTTTATCGTTTCCACAATACAGCATATACATTCCGTAACTGCCTATTTTTAACTTGAGTCCGTTGAACTCCGCACATTTGTAGTACTAAATTGGAGATGAATCCCTTTAAAAGAAAACCGCATATCCTGTATAATAATGACTGGTAATCATATTTTAATGATCTCAACGCTTAATAGTCCAACTGTCGCGTCCCTCCTCTTAATCTCGTATAGAGAAGAAGATTCATACGTACAATAAATTTAGAGCCAGCATCTGCATCTTGCATACAGAGATTTGGATTTGTTTTTCGCTACGGGCCATTTATTGAGGAAATCTTTAGTTGATATTTCTCAATAGCAGGCGACGGACACATGTGCCACTCGTTAAGTAGTAAAGATATGATTCGAACACATGAAGTTATTCATTTTTATGGTTGTCTGAATGGATTGACTTTGCTCTCACAGATACCAAAATTTGTTGCAATAAAGTATGGGCTTTAAAAAGAATCAATCGCTCAATTAAATTGTTAATAATTAATTATAACGTACGAACAGAACGATTTAGATAAATGTGAAATTCAGTTAAATGGGAAAAGACGAAGAAAATATCAGCTTTTTTTAAGTTTTTAGTGACATATAATGATAGAAATTGCGATAATGTTAATATTACCGTGATGGACGTTAATGCTTTGAAAAATAAATTAATTTGTGAGAAACATTTTGTGCCAATAGGTGCTATAACAAATAATACAAATAAAATCCTTGGTGAAATATGGCTAAATAATTATATTAGTTAATTATTAATACATCATTAACGTGTTACGTTAGTCCAAACGTTTCAACTAACAAATTAGTCTGTCTTCATCAGTGGGTGCACAAAGTTAGAACCAGCAATTAAAATTGGTTGAATGTAAAATAGCAGTAATGAGTCATTATAAAAAATTTACTAAAACTAGCGTTGTGCACCCACTGATGAAGAGTAATTTGTTGGTTGAAATGTTTGGACTAATGTGACACGTTAATTATGTATTAATAACACTATGTAACAATTTCTATTATTTTTTTTGTCTTTGGGTTGTAACTGTCATTTCCTATTTTCTTATGTCAGAAAAGTATAAAAACAGTTGATTATTTCCCACAAACTTTGCTTTTGTGACCAAGACAATGATATTTTAAAATTTACAAGCAAACCCAAAATGAGAAGTACATATTATGTCGTTCGACGTAGAATACGGAAACTAAAGACATCAGTGACGGAAGTGAATTAATTTACGATAGGAATGACAGTAAATATGTCTGTCAAAGTGACAAATATCTGCATTTTCGGCTTGGGATTTGTTTTTTTTTTTTTGGAAAACAACAAAAATATCACAACGAAGATGTCTCAACCACTCAACCTGCTTTGATAATTTATTGCTATATTGTTCCGGCGTTATTTTAAATTTTGACAGATCCAATGTTACAACGTCCCTCCATTCAAAACGTGTACACTCCTAAAGCTGATATAATAGACTCGTCCCACGATTTCAGTGCTCAAAACGGTGTGTATATGTATACTTCTCATTTCACTATACCTATTTTCTAATTAGATGATGGCTTCAAGAGGTTGCAAACATGAAGCAGACGCGTTTTGCTATGTTTGTTGTCAGTTTATTAAGACAAGAGGATGGTATAGGGGAGAAAAGAGATCCATGAGATTTGCAATTCCAAGCATTTGGCGGGAACCCATTAACCACTCAAGCAACTTACCCGTAAGGAGAAAATATTGGAAATATACACTGTGTCCACCTAAATATGAGACTAATGGGGGCAGAAAAAATATTATTGAATCTATAAAAAAAATTATATAAAATAAAAGCCATCAAATTAGCATTCGTAATTTTGCTATAATTAAAAAAAAAAAAGAAATTGTCTTGAGAATAAATCACCTTTATTTTTAAAGATATGAAGAAGTTCCATTAGAAAAAAAGTACTTCAAATTCCTAAATATGCCAAAATACCAACTTTCAAGTAAAAATCGAAAAAACACATTTTTACAAAAAAAATTAAAAAAGTATTTTTTCAATGTTTGGTTTATATTGTGTAATTTTGTAGAATTCCATTTCTTTGATTTCTACTTTGAAAATTTGTATTTTGGCACATTTAGGGAGTTGAAGTACTTTTCGCTAATGGAGCTTTTTGGTATCTTTAAAAATAAGCATGTTTTATTCTCAAGACAATTAATTTTTTTCTTAATTTATAGCAAAACCACGCATTTTAACTAAGTTTGAATATAAAATATGTTTTTAAAGAAGCACCAACTTTTGTTTTTACATAATTTTTTTTTTTATAAATTCAACAATAAAAATTTTTCCCATTTGTCTCATACTTAAGTGGACATACAATATACATATGTGGGTATATTTCAAATTTTCGTTGTCCTAGTCACAAAAGCAAAATTAGAGGGGAATAAAAGTATTTTTCTATTGTTTTGAAACATAAATAAGTTGGAAATAACGCTTACAACTCAAGGACAAAAAACGTGTTACATAGTGTAATTCACTAATATAATTATTTAGCCATATTCCACCAAGAATTTTATTTGTTTCAACAAGTACTAGCTACAAAAAACACAACTACCACTACAAATAATACATACAATTTGACATAACAACGCAACGTTGTGAAATACTTTGAAACAATTAATAACCAGTAATTAAAAATGACTTATTAGAATAGTCGAAACGTTGTACCAGATTTAAGGAATGTTTTATTACCATCCAGCCAATATTCCACTAAACCTATTTAAAAAGAATATAACAAATAATAAACACAAACTCCCAAAAAAAGACCGTTTTTCTGATACAAGGTTTGTTTGTTGGTGCTATACTTTTACACTGGTTCATAGCTAAAATAGGAATGAAGATTTACTCTTTATCTTGTTATCTTAAAAAAAAATGGGGTAAATTTACGCCTATAGGAGATTTTTCACATACTTGTGGAATATTCCTTGAAGATCTGGTAACCCACTTGAAATTATTATAGTACACTTCATTTGGGAATATTAATTTAGGTGTAATTTTCCCTGGTAAACTTACACCTCTAAAGTAATATTTCCAAATGAAGTGCAATAGTTTCAGGTAGATTTACAATTTAGATTTATAAAATCGGTTGTAGTGGGGTGATAAAATTTATATTGGCCAAACAGACTGTGTGGTCGCAACCAGATTCAAAGAACACATTGCATGTTGTCGATTTGGTAGACTCGAATCATCCAGCGTTGCGCAACATTTAAACGATACCAGACATAAAATCGACATAGAAAACCTTGCATTAGTCAAAAATGTACATTCACCGAAAGAATTAGACGCATGCAAAGCTGTATAGATATCTGTCAGCATGTATTATAGATCCTTACATACTTACAGATCATCTTACGGGCACTACAGTTATGCATAGAATCTCACCATGAGTCCACTCAAGTAGCCAAGCTGATACCTGCCCTTTGCAAATACCTATTACCTGGCGTTGAAATATATATTTACTATCTCGATTATGATTTATAAATAATTTAAAAAAAAAGCAATCCTCAGACAGTTGGGACACTCTGTATATAAAGTAATGGAAGGTTTTGACCCTTACAATACGATTTATTTAAGGTTAAATGTAATAATAAAAATAAAAAAAATAAATCGACTTTATTGCTATACAATACAATATAAAAAAAAAACAAAAATAAAAATAAACATTAATAAAATTTCAAAAAGCCATTCAACAACACTATTCTCTCTTGTAATGCTATAGCCTCCATTATTGTTCAAATATTCAACACTAACTAATTTGTGTTGGATTAATAATTAATAATCTGAATGGGGATCGGACAATGTGTAAGTATTCACAGCTTGTCAAGTACTGAATGAAGTACGGTTTTGTATCGTTGAATAGCATTCCAAGTGCCAATAAATAAATGTATCGAAATGAAGGGACACAGTTTCGGACACATGACTTTTTGAAATGTTAGTTTATGTTAAAATAAAAAAACACAAAATCATCGAGTTGGGCACCATTCAGTGAGCCCCCTACATTATAACAAATCTTATTCAGATCTTTTTTTTTGATTTGATGTAGTGTTTTAGAGATATTCCGTTGTCTCAAGGTAAAAAACTCATCCAGTATAATATAGCTACCGACGTGCATTAATAGTCATCTCACCCATCAAACTTAGCTTAATTCTGTGCCTAAATGTTGTAAGGCCTAAAGATTTGAGATCAGGTGGAACTTGATTGTATTTCAAATAAAATGCATAAGTAAAAGATCTCTGACCCAAAGCGGACCCAACTGGCGGAGATGATATCTCCGTCACTTGCCAGGACAACGAAACCGGGTCATAAGATTAGGATAGATTATGGACATCACACCTAAATCTTATTTTGTTATAGGGATATGGTGGTGATTTATACCTCATAATTTTATGAAAGAGACACATCATAAAAAATTCCTTACGGTAGTACATGTTCAGCCATCCGACCTCAGGCAATTTATAAAATACATGATCAAACTTACGTAGATTGAAAACATACCTCAGACATGCATTCTGCACTTTCTGGATTCTACCCACAGTAAAGCTATCCAACGCGCTATGGAAAACTGAAGAACAGTAGTTAAAATGTGACAAAACAAAAACATCACATAGATTCCTCTTTATGGTAGAATTCAAGACAAATCTTAGATGATATAATCACTCTTCAAGTTCATATATGCAATCTGTATATACTTACATATTTGATCGCTATATCGAAAGGAATTATCCAGATAAACCCCTAAATCTTTAACTTTATCAACAATAGGTAGACGCAAATTATGAACCCTAATATCCAATACATTGCTTAAATTACAACAATTTTTTTCTGATCCAAACAACGTTACTTGAGATTTAATAGGATTTATCTGAAGACAGTGTTCAAAAGAAGCAGTATATAAACAAGCGAGGTCATCATTGATATTATTCACAGCAGTTCTCCAATTCGATGGTAAAAAAGAACAATATAACTGAGTATCGTCCGCATAGACGTGATATTGACATTTCTTCACACAGGACAACATTTATGAGTATAGATTGTAAATAAAATGGGTCCCAAAATTGATCCCTGTGGAACTCCCTACGAGAGTGTGAGGCAATTAGAAGTAACACCGTTAAGCCTCATCACTTGTCTACGATTATTAAGATAACTATCAAGAAGTGACACCGCACCACCAGATAAGCCAATATGCTTTAGCACAGATGAGAGGATACTATGGTTAATTGTATCAAATGCTTTCGCGTAATTCAATAATATAAGACACGACACAAGGCCCTGGTCCGTAACAGATAGTAAGTCATCCGTAACTGACAATAAAGCAGTCTCACAGCTGTAACCTCTGCGAAATCCAGACTGAGTAAAGGATACAACATTAACACTATTATGGAAGCATTTAAGTTGATATATAATGACTTTCTCAAAAATTTTGACATTACAGGTAAGAGACTGATAGGCCGCAAGTCCTTCAACTGCGTAGGATGCCCACCTTTGGGCAAGGGACACACCACAACGAGCTTCCAAGATTCTGGAACACTGCTTCACTGATGCAAAAGTCAACTGTGTGCGTTAAGTATGGTAAAATCGTGGAGCAACACGTTTTTATCATCATAATACTTATATTATCATGGCCAGCAGACGTAGCAGATTTCATATTTTTAATATATTAAAAAATACTTATATGAGAGTTTAATATGAGGTATGTTGCTGGTATTGTGTGGGATCTGATTTAACAAAATAGTCATTTATTTCATTAACATTACATAAGTCAGGAGGCAGTTCAACAGTGTGCTTACCACCTATACCAAATCTCAGATTCCTCCGCAGTGAAGAAGAATCCCTAGATCGAGTCAATTGTTCAAAGAGAGCTTTTTTCTCAAATTGAACTGTTTTGTTAATGAGGTTTCTCAGCGACTTATAATAATTCCAGTCCCCCGGCACCTCAGTCTTACGATAGTTCGCTTTCCCTTTGTCACACAAGGAGCATGCCTGTCAAAGAGATCAAGTAAGCATCGATTGAAGTAGTCGTCGTTATCGTCAACGTCAGAGATATAGAAAATATATTGGAACGGAATGCTACGCAAATCATACTCAAACAGATCCCAATTCACTCTATCAAAGTCGCGATAAGACCTCACAGTGAGCAATTTAGAAGGCGCTATCAGATTAGTAATAAAGTAAAGAAAGTTGTGATCAGAAAAGGAACACTCCACAACACCATGACTATCAATTAGAGAATCATTGCTAACAAGGATTAGATCAATCAAGGTAGCAGTAGATCTAGTAAGCCGCGTAGGCTGGTCAACAATCTGCGTGAAGTCAATCGATTCAACAAATTGAAGCAGGTATCTAGCAGAGAGATTATCCAATCTCATGCAATCGATGTTGAAATCTCCACAACAAAAAATAATATCAGAAGTGGGAAAAAGTGAGACAATCGAGTTTTCAAGTTCATCAATGAAGATATTATAGTCAAGTCGTGGAGCTTTGTAGATGCCGCCAACAATAAATTTGCAATTATTTAACTGAAAGCACATCAACCACAACTGTTGTATTCCACCACCAACATCGACCCTAGAACAATAAAAGATGTACTTACCTTCTAGTGTAACAAGTATATGTAACGATCAAGGCACCACCATCACGCATGCATAAATACAATACATTTGGATGGTGCTGTAGAAATTCTATTTCGAGGTTTGAATCATGTCCAAAACAACATAAAATTTATTGTCCAACGCCGTACACGACAGATGGGTTTGTTTGAGTTTTAAATAACGATTACTTTATTTTTATTATGTTTTCTTTATCCAAGTAATGGACATTTGTGTTATTAAATAGCCATTTGCATAATGTATGGTTTTAATATGTTACTCTTACTTCTTACCTTCGCAATAAGTGAAATTCGTGTAATGTCGATGCGTGACGATTATATTCCAGGAATCAATTCATATTTACTTTAAGCATCAGTAACATCTAATACATAATATTTATTTGACTTTACAAAGTCAATATAGGCTTATACATATATCCATTTTTAAATTTAATATATAGAATAAACTGCAATACAAAATAAACTAACGGATTAATCGATCAATAGTACATTCTTAAAATAAGATATTTACATAAATTTATGTCTATGTAAACTTTTAAAAATTCCAAGGTTAACACCTCCATTTACATTTTTAGGCTGCCTTACGTATTGTGAACTTAAAAGGAGTATAAAATGTCTAAAGATTGGAAAATTGAATATGCATATAATATGAAAAATTTCTTCAAACATTGATTGTCTTTTTTTGTGATTCATTGACAACAAAAATGTTTTGAAAATATTAATGAAAATTGCGCTTTCTTGTATTGGTACAATAGCAATAAATACGTAGATAAAACTTATAATTCGTTTAATTTGACTACCAGAATAGAATACACACGTACACCTTTTTTTGACAATATTCCTAAATAAATTTCCGTAACCATATCTATTAATTCTTCTTTCGAACATTCATTTTCAATAATAAATAAACCAACAACTGAAAAAATAAATAAATTCAACTGGTAACAGATATAACAAAATAAATAACGTGAAAGAAATAGCGAAAAATGTAAGAATAATTACAAGAAGCACATTTATAATTGTTTGACACTTATGCAAATTGCAAAGTTTGCAGGCTTTTTACAGTAAAAATTAACAAATTAATGTAATTCATTGATTAACCATAAGTGTTTATGTATGTCTTCGTAATTACGCTTTTCCATAAGGCAGTATTAAAAGAAACGACTATTCGTACAGTCAATTAGTCGTTTCTCATAGATTAACACATGAATTTGACATTAATCCCATTCAGAGCCAGCTACAAACATTTAAAGATAAGGCTAGTTAATCTGTTTAACAAAAAGTCGCTTATATCTTAAAATCTATTAAAGATAGGTATAAGGAATGCTGATATAGAAAGATAGGGGATGATATTTACTACCTAATTTTGAATTAAAATACAGGTTGCTCTATTTAAAAAACAAATGAGTTTTCTGCATTTGAAAATATGTCGCTTTGTGTCTCAGTTTTGAATAGCCTGTATGTTAGAATGTGAAGTGTGCGTACCGTTCCTTAGAGTTATATCTACCTTCATAACATAGCAAATCTGGAGTCTCTACTTGCAGTATTAACCGAGATATTAATTTTTGAATGATGCAATGATTATTACTAAAGAAAAAAGAAAATCTTAAATAACTCAAAAACGGCAACATGTAGCTATAGGAGTAGCTAATGAAGACTGACGTATTTATGGTCGTAGAATCCAAAAATGAATAAAAAATTATATCATTCAATTTAAAATAACAAAGTTGACGTCTATTTCCGGTTAACCGGAAGTGATATTTTGGTTAAAATATTTCACATTTATACCTTATAACCTGGCACCCGACTTTAGAAAAATTAACTTTTTTTCATGGATAATGTTAGTATTTCGTTTGTAGTTGTTTGTAGTAACAATAATTTCGTTTGTAGTTATTAATGGGTGGCCATTAATAATTAAGGACCTTCAAAAAAAACAGTCACACCCCACTTTGAGATATCGAAAATCCGCTTTCGTAGTTCCCTTTAGAATCGTTTGAATAATTAATTCCTCACCAATTGTGTGTTTTTCCCGCTTTTCCCCTCCATCATCTTCTTGTTTAGAACACGATGCAAAAAAGTTTGATATAGTTGGCTGTTTTAAATATTTCTGTTCAAGTCCTTGAAAATAGGATAAATCTTTGTCCTTTTGATCAGCATGTATTTTATTCAAATGCTCTTGGAGCCTACAATGTTTCATGGCTTCATTTGAAAATACTTTTTGGCAAATTAAACACATAGATAATAATTGGTTTGTTGGAGATTGCGTAAATCTATATTTCAAATACTCAATGTTATACTGCCGACATTTCTTCTTAGTTTCAGATAGTGGTGGGCGATTCGAATCTTTTTAGTGATGCGAATCCTAATGACTCCTAAAATTAAAGATTCGTATAATACGATTCGTACTGAAATATTGTAAAGGATTCATATAGATTTGTGGTGAACTCTAGTTTTCGAAATTGTAGATTTTCTGTCATACTGAAGGGTTGGAACTCGGCTGCGACCATTTTCATTACATGCATATCTATTTCAACTTTTTTTTTTTAAGACAATGGTCTATTGACATGTTCGCTAATGCTTTGCTGTTTACAGTGATGTTTTGGCAAATACAGTCGCTGAAGAACTAACGGAAGTAGTGGTATTTATATTATTCTCATTTTTAGGAGTGTTCTTTTCTGGTTCTGGTGTAGATGAATGAGCTGTGACTAATTCTGTGCTTGTCCTACATCGGTATAAATTGACTGTAGGATATTTTTGACCCATATGTCGTAGTAAAGTAGCAGTAGAAGCGCCCTTAATGAAAATGCACTGCTGCAAAATTTGCATTTTGCCTTATCATTGAAAGATTTGGTAAAAAAATCCTACCCCTATTTTATTTACTTTAATAATTACCTAATTATTAATTTCAAGCATACCTACCTGGTGTAAGGTTCTACTGCTGAAAAATATGTTACACCCGCTATTTAATTTAATTAAGTTAAACTTAATATATTTTGTAACCATCTCAATTTAATTTTCCTTTGGCTCTAACAAACAGATGTCAATTTACAAAAACATTGAAGAATGTTTGATATTTTGTACTGAAGCCCTAGATAATATATTATTTTTTATACCAAACAATGACTGCATTTAAAAAGTATTTTTATATTTGAACTCGGTTCCTAATATACAAAGATACAGGAAAATCACTACAAACAACTACAAACGATTCTAAACGGAACTACGAAAGCTGACTTTCGATTGCTCAAAGTCGGGTGCGACTGTTTTTTTGAAGGTCCTTAATTATTAATGGGTGGAACTACAAACGAAATTATTGTTACTACAAACTAACATTATCCATGAAAAAAAGTTAATTTTTCAAAAGTCGGGGTGCCAGGTTCACATAGATCACATTTATAGTTCCAATTGAACAGATAATGGTGCTAAAATCTCAAATATAAGTGAATAATAGAACATCATAAACTTTTAATGAACCGCTTACGTGGAATAGCCTGTATATAGGTGTTCCGTTTAAAAACATTATCTAATTACTCCTTACAAGTTGACGGATCACTAGGTGTACTTAAAAATATTTTCAAGTTATGAAGCTGTTACAACAATATATATTCTAATCATCAAAATTTTAATTCAACCAACAGTTATTTAATAAATGAACTTTGCCACCTAAAAAAATCACTTGTATACATACGATAGAATATAATAGTCCAGCAACGGGGTACATTCAACCTAGGACCAAATCAGGTAGAAGATTTTTTATCTTGTATATAGGTTTTAAGATTTACCAATTGTCAAGTTTGATTATTCTAATCTGTTTTGACCTTGTATGTTTTATCTATCATTCCTTTTACAATATCCGCTTTTTATCTTTACCGGTTGCATTTTTGTCTTTTATACACACGCAAACTTATCGTTAATAATTTTCCACTATAATGGAATGTTTCCATTCTTATTTATTATGTTGGCAATTTTGTTTGTATTGAAAATTGTATTTAATTAATTGATGGGTAATAATAATACTTTTGTTTTTACAAATGAAAGCTATACCTTATACAATTTTTTGCTTGATATGTGCTTGGTCGAAACGTCCCTGAAAAGTTTATGTAAACAAGCATAGAAGTTATTAACGAATTAATGTATTTCTGCTAATTACCGTAATAATTAAGAGGATGTTTTCCCAAGAAAAAATTCTCCTCACGCAGGATTCGAACCTACACACTCTGTATTACCGAATGAACGCTCTACCATTCGAGCTAGCGAGGAGTATGCAGATTTGTGTATGAAAAATCGACATATATGGATCGATATTTCGAATTTTCGTACGAACCTGCATACTCCTCGTTAGCTCAGATGGTAGAGCGTTCGGCCGGTAAACGAGAGTGTGTAGGTTCGAATCCTGCACTGAGAAAAGAGATTGCATTAAATGAAAAGTTTTATAACTTTTGGTTTTTATATGTTAAACGAAAAAGGTACCTTTTCGCAAAAAAAGTGTTTATTTTAATTGAAAGTAGAGTGCTGTTTTACCGGAAAACTATTTTCTTCTTAAGTACATGCTTTTAGACGAAAAGTAACCGAAATTAAATGGAATGTACCTTAGTTTTGATTAATATTTCATAATGTCTGCATAACTTCTGTTAAAAATGTTAAAATAAAACACATCACGTCTTAAATTATTATTATGTATATATTTAACAACATATTCTAGTTTCTTTTAAGTAGGTTATTTTGTACATACATTTACATTTATTCATAATTAAACCACTACAGAATGCGTCATAGTTATTCTTAAACATGTGTTGATTGTACCTTAGTCAATAAGTTATGATGCACAAACAATAAAATAAAAGAAATTTGCCACAAACAATTTCCACAAACAACGATTCCTCCATCTTGTAACACTTCAAGTCCAATATTATTTGTTTCATCTTGCTCTTGAATCTGCCGGCAAGCAACGCTTTTACTGTAGTTGGTGAACTGTTATACAGTTTTGTTATCATATTATTGAATTACAAACAGTATTTTAAATAAAAAAAAAAAAACGAGCGTTTTGGTTTATGTGTGTGGACACGCCTGAGTACATTGATTTAAAACTTCTGCCTTTTAGCGGAAAATGCAAGCTCCTGCATTTAAGTTAAATGCTTTTTTACACGAAAGTATTTCAGTTTTATTCATGTTTCCACGTGCATAAGTCACAGATACACAAACAATAGTGAACAAAAGTGAATATTTTTCGTACGAGGTTAAAGGAATTTCAGGAATAATTGAAATCTTTTCAGTTAATGTTGATATGCTTATAAGCCAAGGAACTTTACAGCAGTATATAGTGTTTGAACGTTTAAAACTGTTATGCACGGACCAATACCAATCTTTTTGTTAACATACATTTGCTTACAGTTACTAAATTATTACTTGATTTAAATAATATTTAAAAAATATTCCTGTATTCAATCAAACAAATAATTTGGTGTATTTGAAACAAGCGAAATATTTATTAACTTAACTGAGTATTTACATGGAAATAAAAATAAATATCGCACTTTATTTATATTTCGCATAGCGGTTTTCTCCTCATATAGTACAGCAGATGAGCAGATATACTTATGTGTAGCACAGAAATTGTCGCATAGGTGGCGCGTCTCCTATTTCATTCCAGTAACAGATAATATTTCGCACAAATAGGGTGGAAAATACGATTGGAACATACTAATCTGGTATATTTACAGATTAACATCTAATAGGAATAGCTCATTGAAACGACGATTTCTTAAACGACAGTGCTTGGGATGGTGAACTGCGATCCACTCTCAATACTAGGGGCAAATGCTTGACAATTCACAACATCCTAACCGCCGCATGTCCCTTCCATACATATGAGTGTATGGATTTTTGGAAATAATTCATTTTCATTTCGATAAAAAATAATCACGGTATTTTGTTGTGTTAATTGTGTTTACGCTTAAGTCTAAAGTGAATAAATCTTATAAGAAAAGGAAAAACTTTTGAATCAAAATGCTAATATATTTCACCTAAAAGAAAGAACTGCTTCAACGAAAAACTATATCAGTATTTCCAAAGAAATGCGTGAATTTTTCTTAGGAAAAGTCCTCTTACCTATTACAGTAATTAGCAGAAATACATTACTGCGTTAATTATTTCATACTCTAAGAAGCTTGCAACCTTTGCAAGCATAGAAGTTGTTCAATTAACCGTTCTATACTGAACCAAGTGGGTCTTGAAACAATGAAAAAAAAAAAAACATTGCCCACATGAAATAATGCATTCAAATTGGTCCAAAGCACGAGTTCATCAGATCAATGACAAAGATTTTATTAAATGACGAAGGAATTTATTGAACAATAAACCATTCATTGTATTGGTGAAACCAAAACCATTGAAAGTGAAATGATAGCTTGATTGACTCAATGAAATACCTATGTTATTGTCGTACGAACACTTTAACAACTTTATTTGGTTTACTGAATGACCGCGAATTATCATTTTTTGTACGAAATCCACAGTAGAAGAATCAAGTAAGGCATCAATACAAAGAATATTTATTTGTTGATATTTTAATCGCAAGTGATTAACTTAATGTATGCTATTAATAATCTTTCAGTTATCATATTATGGAGTAAACTTGTAATTAAAACAACGAACTTAATTCATTGATGCAATAAACGTATTTTCAATGCATAAATTCACTGTTGAGTAAGCATTTACTGCTTTATTTACACTTCATTTGGATTGCAAGTGAAGGTAATATTAAAATTAACAAGATTGCTAGCAAGCATTGGCGATTACTGTGAGGGTGGTACCACTGAATAGGTATTTTGTATTGTTAAGGTTGCCAAAACTTTGTTTTGATTACATGGAGGAGATAAACTCCTAATAATTAATGTACAAACGACGTATACGGTATAAGGAGATGTTTTCTAGTAATTGTGGTATAAGTTATTACAAACAGTCTACCAGGCGTCATGAGTCATGAGCATTCCTCCGAGTTCACTCATCGATTTAGCATTATCCTCGATCTCCCATTAGAAGATCATGAGTTTAAATGTACGCCCTCTAGGGGCCACACGCGCAGCAACCACGGCGTAAGTCGGTAATGCGATCAGTGACTGCTGTACACCTTTTATCAAAGTACGTTATTTGTTCGTTCTTGCAATAAATTGCAAACCATTAAAATAACGGAGAGAATATCATTTAACACTTCATTACGTTCATGTGGTGAATAATTTTATCTCGAAAACATTTTTCTATTGGGGATACGGTACATATTATTTTTTAAATTGTTACATTTCGGATTTCTTTTTAGTTCATTTCAACTTCTTTCGTATCAAACATTTCCTCCTATCTTAATTATTTACATATTCCTTATAGTCCTGTGTTTTTTCCTTTATAATTATTTAAACTTTCACTGTGGATTAGTCGTCAAATTAACATTTTAAAACTTATTATTAAAATTACACATATTTAAAACAACTTTTACCAAACATTCACAAACACAAAGTGAATAATTTTATGAAAATTTTACGTAAAAATAACAGTGTGCATTTCTTTCATATTCATATTGCGAATTTCATTGATGCAATAATCGCATTTCACTCACTCAATTCACTGTAACCATAAGAATACCACCATGGCAGGGGCTCATGGTCCATTGTTAAATTCACTTTCATTAGGTAGTATTGTGTCTCAAGTATTATTCGTGATTCCCCCTAAGAGATCAAGAATTTTGATGCACATCCTCTAGGGGCCACACATCACACTCAGTCAGCGACCTCGGTTTCATTAAGGTATGCTACCTGTTCGTTCTTGCAATAGATTGCAAACCATTGAACTAACGAATAAGGTATCATTTAATACTTTATTGCGTCCATATGGTGAATATTTTTATGAAAATTGTACATATGTATATTCGTTCATATTCATATTATTAAAACTATCTATTGAATGTATATGAGAATATAATTATTATACCATATTATCTATGGACTAATGTAAAATGATTTTATAATATTGAAAGCGAATTTTGTTTCACTAATGAATCTTGTTATTATTTAATCAAAAGCTGTGAATAATGTTTCATCGTAAAAAATGACACATTTCGTTCTGCTAATGAAGTTCATTCAATAAATGAAGATTGTTGATATTACAACCAGTACTTTCTTCAGTGTATTTGTACCTGAAAAGTTTTTTTTTTATTTATTATAAACATCATTTTTGATAGAAATATAGAGGAAGTATTTTATTTAGCGATGATTTAATATTAAATTATTAATTAGAAATACTATGATAATACAATAAAAATAATGACTCAGGCCACCCCACGATTGCTGCGATTTCCTGTGTGAAAAGAATCCCGATAAGAAATATCATCATCAGCATATATTTTTTGCGCCACACAATTTGAGATAATAAAGCGGTGTTAATTTACAATAGTAATTGCCTTGGAAGGACGTAATCTCCCAGAAATACTCACCATTATATTTGTTTATGTACTCCTACTTACTTGAACAAAGGTGTTGCATATGATTTTAAAAACGGTTCTGATCTATATTTCCAAATGACGTCATTTCATTCGGTCGGTGCTTAAAACCAAATAAAGAAAGAATGTGATACTGTTCACGTTGTTGAATTACGGAATAATGTTCTGTTTGTAAATATTTAATCGGTACATAATGCTTGCGGCTTCTATTATTTAGAAATATTCGTTTTCCCAATAAGTCTGATGGTGACAAACAACACGTATTGTTAAAACTGACCTATATAATACATATTTTGGTATAATGCTTACGTATTTTTATTTCTTTTGAAATTCTTACAGTTATGAATAGTGTCGTATCGGATCGTTAAAAGGCACTATCCGCAGATGCGGATTATAACATTATTATCGAGATCCGCGGATGCGATTATGGATATACGGATATTGTATTTTATACCTTATACATGAGAAATTGGCAACTTAATCGCAGAAATCCCGGCTTTATAATGATAATAATAATCTTTATTCATCTCATAAAACATTTTTAACATACGTGTGGGATAAGTCAGTTAGTACAGTTACATAACATAATACAATGCAATAAAAGACAAAAGATTACAAACGCTTAATACATACAACAATAAATCATAATAATATTACTTATTACATAATTCAAATTATGTCATAAGTAGAGACCGGATTATATGCAAAGAAAAACTGGAATATATGCGCATATATATGCATCGATTTTTGAGAAAATATGCATAAATCTGGGGTATATATGCAAAAAAATTGCGACATATGCAAATTTTTACATAAACAATAAGAGCAGAAATTTAAACATTAACTATTCACAACATTTTTTTCTAATAGATACAATTTTTTTCAAATTGGTGTACATAAAGTTTTGTTTCGAAATAGAAAAGCTTCTTTCAACATCCACAGATATAATTGGTGCATTTTTAACTTTACAATACATTCTAAACTAAAATTAAAGTCGAAATCGTTTACTGTTTCACCTTCCAAAATTTTCTTAACTTTCTCCAATTTAAAATACCCCGCATTTTTATTTATCACTTCTTACATAGCATATCAAATTCGTCTACTATTTCGACTGATTCCGAGAGCGACACCCCTTGCGTTTCTAGTTTACGAATGGAACTTGAAACAAAGCTATAATTTGACTTAATATACAAAAGGTTTTGTAGCAGTTCTGTTGATGCTACTATCTTTTTACACTTTTCTAGAGCAGTCACACAGTAAGAAATTTTTAACACTAGAACTATACTACGCCGAGTTCATGGAGGTCCCTCTAAATAGTGTATGTTACTGCTTCATAGTGCTTATTTAATCTTTTAGTGTAAATCGCAAAGCCACTAATAGTGTGGATTAAACAACATCAATAGTGAATGTTAACTCTACAAACAGGTAATTTTCTCTATTAAATGTTGTATCAATACTACTGCAACGGAAGGAAAGTAAATTAAGTTCGTTATTCTCTAATAAATAAAGCAACGACCGTGTTCGTAGGGATAAAACGTAATTACTCCGACATAAAATAATTCTATACATTGTTGAAAATTTTAACACTTTTTTGACTAATTTAATAGTCAGGAGAGGTCCACACTGTTTTCGTGTTATTTTGTCGAGAACTATAGAAGTTTAAATTTGACGAACAAAGATAGTCAAGTATTGTCAATTGCTAAGGGGTTATTTTGTCCAACTAACACGTGGAATTATGATATACTTCTAGTCACGTTTTATTTTATCTAGACTAGACAAATTACTAGCTGTTTAACTAAATGAATGCGATCTATTGATGATTTAACACCGTTTCTAAAACACAACGTCTTTTTAATATGCAACTCCTATTTCTTAATGCTATAATATTCCTCTTAAGACGTTTTCTCAATTATAAATATACAGAACCACTCATTCAAAAGTTTTGTTTCAACTAAACGTACTAATTTTAAAATTATTTTTGAGAACCATTATAAAATTAAGTGAATGTTTATGCTATTTGATTCAAATCTGAACTAATTACGTAAATAGTTGTTCCCCAATACATCTTTAAGATGTTGAATTTTTTATGCCCACTGGAATTAACGTTTAAATACACAAGGTTACACTTTGCAGGTCATCACATTTGGTGGTTTGTTTGGATATGTTAATACGCCAGAAACAAACTCGAAAACAGATACACCGTGCAATGCAGTGGTGCGTATAATGCAATACTGTATTAGATTAGGTAGGGTTCTATATTTCTATCCGAGGGAAAAATTCTGATTGGTTGATGCTTCTGAATGTCTAAGAGAAAATAGTAAATCCTCATATCTGAACAAAGAATTCACACCCAATTCTAGTAATTCTGTTTCTACTAAACACATGTAGTCAATTCGTCTGCAAAGTTTGTAAAAATCAACACTAAAATATTTGACTAGCGCAAATTAACGCCAACACCGGTAAGTATTTTGTGCAACATGTACATCTACAGTACTTATATAGTATATAAAACAAACTCAAATATTGAAATATAAACGAAATCGACAAAACACGAAAGTAGTTTTTGAACATGTTGAACATCTTATCATCCTTGCTATCAGGTGTTCCTCTACTTACGATGCAGTAACTCAAACACTGCGCACTTTATTAATCAGAAAATGATAAAAATCTCGACCTATTTACTTTCTCCCTTCTGATGGTATCCTCCTATAATACAATTCTAAATAAATGTATTGTTTATAATATCATAGACAATCACTTGCCTTTTATTTACTGCAGCATGTATGTAATCATAACCTAACAAATAGTGTATTGTGCGCTGATGTACCTACATATGTAGTCTTGTCCACTGAAGCACTGAACACTAAACCATTACAACTATTCTGGCCAATCAGAACGGATCGTAACTGATCATGTGTTATTACAGCGCGCGAAAACAATTATGGCACTCCAAAGAATTGACTATTGTTACACTGATAGAGTATATACTTTACTCTGCCAGTGTTGAATTGCACTAAGTAGCCTGTTAGTGTAATTATTTCACACTAAAAATTTTTTAGTGTAATTATGTACACTACTTTTTTTTAGTGTTAAATCAAAGTGTATAAATACACTAGAATTTTAACTCTACTTGATCAACCCTAACACTAAGAACATTAACACTTGCGCTATTTCTTACTGTGCAGCAGTGATTCCAAGAATTACATTTTTTATTCGTTCAAAATTATCGGCGAAAAAAATGGCAGCTTTTAACCATGTACCCCATCTCGTAATAATCGGTTCGGGAGGCAACTTAACACCAGGAAGTCGCTCCTTATAAAATTGGATTTGTAGAGGTGCTTTTAAAAATACTTTTTTTGGCATTGCTTATTAAATCATTTATCAAAGGGAATTGATTCCTAATGTCTTCGGCTACACGATTGAAACCATGAGCTAACAAGTGGTACCTATGAATATGTTATATATTTTTTTTAATTTTTGCGCGCTTTTATCATGTATGGTGCAGCGTCGGACAACATTAGTAAAATTTTTTCACTAGGTATGCTTCCAGGTAAAAAGAAATTTGAACGAATTGGGCAATTGTCACATTATTTGTTTTTTGATGTTCTTTACAATAAATTAAATATGATTTACCTACAATATCTTCATGAAAGAAGTTCTATTAACAAATTGGCAAGTATAACGCCACACTTATCCGTATTTCATCTACCATGATATACATAAAATTATTTCCTACCAATTGTTGATTTCTTCTATTGTTTGCTGGGAGCAAAATGTGACATAATTTTTTCGTAAGGTACTTTCGTCAGGTATATTATGTTGCAATATTTTTGCAGAAATGATTTCAAATTAACATTTTTTAATCTTGCTAATGGTATGTTAGACGGAATTAATGCGTTACACAGATCGGTATTATATTCTTCTTGTTCTGAGTTTCGTGAAGTTGATGCTATACATTGACGTATAGATTGCTGCACACAGCGGATCGCTTTAGTTTTTCACTTTTCCAATATGTATGGAGTTTTTAGCGTTGTTGATCAATCAGTATTTTCTCTCAAAGACACCTACAACAACAATTGTCATTTATCTCAAAAGTTAAAAGAATTTAAAAACAATTGTATAAGCTTTTAGTAAATTAAACTTACCGGTTTACTGCAGGCTCGACAAAATATTTTGTCGCCATCCTTTACCAGTTCAGGATATGGCTTAATCCATAAAGAAATTTTGTGCGCACAGTATATAAAAACCTAACACAATTACATACTGTTTCGCTCAAATATATTCAATGAATGAATAGTTCATTTGGGAATTAATAATAATAAAACGTATTTACCACATCCCTTCTGCTAGGCGAAATTATTATAAAAATAGATCTTATTGTATTTGAAAATTCGATGGACACATGTTTTCAATGTGCTGAAATGTTCAGAAATAATATATACTGAACTACGAGAATCTGTTTCGAAATGCTCTAAAAAATTAATAAAAGTCCAAAGTCTTCTTATAAGCCACTTCCGTGGAAATTCATTGAATGGCTTTCATATTTTTTACAATGAGATAGAAATGAAACTTTTGCCACTCGAATTGCAAAACAAAACTAAGAAATATATATAACGAAAACAAAACAATATGTAATAGAAGCAGTGATGAAACAAATTACAATATAAGGCCCGTTTTACATTATACTGGATTTAGTATGAAATTTTGTATTAAATTTAGTTTTGAATTTAAAAGGAAATTTATTTACGTGTCATACACAAAAAAATATGTCCGAAAGTTAGTATCAAATATTTAGAAGTTAATGAACATGCTTGCTTGATATTTATAAAGTGAAAAATTTAGTACCAAAAATTTTGTAAGTCCATTAATTTTCCTGTAAAATAGCTGACCGAGAAGTATTATTGTTATGGCTATCATCTTTGAATGCAACTGTGATAGCTAGTCCCGTAAAATATGATGTAAAAATTGGAGAAGAATGTGACCTGAAGGAAGAGGCATTCTAAATTTATTAAATTCCAGCTTAAGAACTGACGATCCATTGTCGAAGTTTTTATTTAAACTGTCTGTCAATAAGTGAATGACTAAGCATTGCCGAACGATTCGATGAATTTTGGCAATCTCCTCATTGTTTAGGTTGGTCTTGAACGGACATGAAATAGACCTGGGTCTGAATAAATTGTTTACTTTTTATTATACAAGGCAACAATAGTCTAGTAGTACTTGGACTTTCATATGGTGATTATAAGCTTATCTATAGTGTTCTACTAAAAACTTAACCTACATCGATATAGATGAAGTTGCAGAGCAAAATGTTGAAACTTTGGCAAGGTGCAACGACCAAGTGGCAATAGATCTGCTTAATATTGCAGAGACAATCTTAGGGATAAAATATAATTCTAAAAATAAAATGCAATTTTTTGTATGTAGAATGTGAAAATGCAAATAAAAAGCTACATTTTGATATATAATTTGCAACTGTCTTTTTTTCCTATTGAGTTTCCCTTCCTTATCTTCTATTAAATGCCCCTCGCTACTTTTCAGATTATTTGCCGACTTTTGATACTGTCCATTGCTTCTCTTTATTTCCTGGTATAAATTTTTTAGTTCTTTGTTTTTTGTATGATTCTTCTAATTGCTTCAATTCCTTTCCTAGTTGGTTTTGATTTTCTATAATATATTTCAAAATGTCTGCGTAATTGCTAACGAAATTAGGGATAATCGCATAATAATCGCGATAGGTATTTGCATAGTAAATATCACCAACTATTGTTGTCTTGTTAAAATAAAGTATTAAAAGCAATTTGTTAATCCTTAAATAAAAATTATTCTAACTCGCATCTCACTTATTTTCAGGTTTCAAGGCTAGTGATACTACACGAAGAAGCTGAAGATGGAAATGCAATGCCAGACCTCGAAATGCCTGTCAAGGTCGTCAGCAATGCCGTTTCAAATTTGGTTAAAGTAAAGCGAAATCGCATTGCGAATTTTGCTCCCATTTCATAACGATAACTTTTCAGGTCGGTAGAGAAACGATTAACAGTTCCGAGGACCCCATACTCAGGCAAGATATGCCTTCAGCCTTGGTTAGGGTGGAAAAATCCGCAAAATTACTCGAGGAAGCCAGCGCCATGCTGAAAAACGATCCATACTCGGGCCCGGCCAGGAAGAGACTGATAGAGGGAATGGTGTATTTACAGGTAATTACAATGTAATATATCACAGTATAGTATATAGGCATTAGTGTCAAAGAGCTGTCGGCACCTTTGAAGTTGTGAGTCTAAGGTTTTCTCGCCGCAAAGCGCCACCGCATGAGAGCGGCATTGTTTACTTACGACTCGGCCGAGCGCGTCGATTAGTAATGCATTTCTTCGATAAATCATGGCGGCATTTAATCCAAATTTAAATGAGAAATATAAGAACAATTAAAAATAATAGTGCTTATGCACTATTATTTTTATATAAACCGGATGCAACTAGAATGTATTAAAAAAAAACATGTAAAATTCAGAATCTACAATTATTATACAATTAAAGAAAGGATAAAGAAATCAGGAAGAAGTTGAAATCTAAATACACATTGAATTTTTTTTCTGTAACATATGCAACTATTTAAAAATAACGCGAGAACAGATTATAAAAAATATAGTAGCTACTGATTAATATACACTTAGAAAAATAATTACTATTTTTTTTTTAGGGTTACTTTTGAGTAGTTGAGGATAAATGTTATTCTTTTAAATAACTTCCATTTCAATACTCTATATGTAAGGAGAATTGTTAGCTTGTTAAAATTTTATTTTGCCTGTTCGTGGTAGAACTGATTGTCCATGGCTTTCAAGTAGACTTAATTTTTAATATTGCAGCATACCACACTTGTTCCTATGTAATCTTCTACGTGTTTCATATCGGACCAATGTTCTACCGTACTCCCCTATTTCTTTGATGTGCAAGTATTCAATAAAATCTAGAATCTCTGATGCGTGTGACATTCATAATAGTTTAAATTAATTACAGAGTTTGTATATATAAATTACATTAGTTTTGCTCGTAAGAATTTATTGTAATTATTTTGTAATTTACACATGTGTAATAAAGTATTGCAGATGTGCGCATTGTATTTCTTGTAATTGGGTTTACCTCTCGCAAAATAAATCATATTATTAATAGTAAATTGTAAAAATACGCTATTGCACAAAAAATATTTATTTACAAGTGTCAACGAATCAAACACAGATGTACAGTAAAGTCCTGCTGCAAACAAAACATAATTTACAAAATGAGTTATGCAGCAATTTACAGAATCCGGTCACTGCAAAGAGTCGGTGGCACAATAGAATTTTTATTATTACAAATCAAATCAGACGTAACAAAAAACCACGCTACAACAAAATCTTTATGTTAAAAAAATGAGGTTATCGCAGTGCTTGAGAGAATTCACTTACTATAAAAGAGTCAGTCACTGGAAACAGAGAGAATTTTAATGCCACCAGACACACAGACGTAACAATAAAAACACACAACAAAAACTAATTGTTAAGATTAAATGTTTTAATGACTAATTTACTTACCCTAACAATTTACAATGAAGGTAAATCAGATATGGAACAGGTTACAGTTAGAGCTGTAATCTCCGACAACAACAGCAATTGTAATTGCCTAGTATCAATAAATATAATAAAAAAATTAAATTATAGAAATATGTTAAACGCCAGCACAAAAACAAATAACGCCATATTGCCGCAGCGATTTACGCGCAATCCATATTGCCTGTCTCGCGCAGTCTTCAAAAACAGATACAAATATTCCCTTTCTTGACACTACTGGATAAACACTATACTGTGGTTATATACTAAGGCTTGTATACCGGTTTACCGGTAAATTGACCAAAAAACGTTCGGTAAATTTACCGGTAAATTACAAATATTTACCGGTAATTCGGTAAATGAAAAATCCATACTAGAAATTCTTATGTACGAAATATTGTGATTATAGATATTTAAAGGTGTATAAGGACATTGAAAATAAAATAATATACTCAATTATTAATTTTATGGGAAATTTTTGTTTAATTTTAATTTCAACTTTCTTGAATTTGAGAGCCGCTGTAATGCACTAGAATCGAGAATATAGAAAGGAAACTGACAAAAATGTTTGATTAGAAACGTATAACCTCCATTCCAGTTAGTCAGAAAGAGAAGGAATCAAAAAATTAAATTATTATTAATTTAAAAAAAGCAAAAAAATTGGAAAAAAAAAATCGTATAGAAATTAAAAGAAAAACGAGATGGATAACGAAAAGAATCATTTATTGCTAGAACGGTAGCAAGCAAAACATCTCACTTTTCCAAACTGCCTTTGTCAACAACTACAATTTCAATTCTTTCATTTTATGGTTTTTGTGTGGATTTTATTTATCTCTCGAAAAAAGTTGAGTTAGCATATGTGATTTGTGCTTTGAGTTTTGAGAAAATTTTTAAAAGTTTAAAATCGTTTTTCTTAAAGAGTAAGTAAATGTCTCCTTTTTTAGTATTTCAAAATAATAATATATAAGAACAACATTTCACGTATTTAAATTAATAGCAATTTTGAATACACCACATTATGAGAGGGCATTAATACAACATTGTTGTAAAATAACATTAAAATTTGAACCTTAAATATTTTTTTTTACTTCTAACAACTGTTTAAAATATGTAATTAAATACAAATATTTATTATAAAATTCTAATATTATGGCTTAAGATTGTGCAGAATATTATTCCAGCCTAACTTCTAACCTTATTTTCTTGGGGAATCCCCATTAATGTCACATATGAAAAAAAAAATTACCGGTAAACCGGTATTTTCATTTTCATTTACCGAATTACCGGTATACTACATGATATGAAAATTGCGCCAAGAAGAGGTGCATTTTTTTTTGGCGAAGCTTGACAGAAACGTTTAGCTATTGAAAGGTAACAAAGGATTCTGCTGATTACTTTTTAATTCACATGTTACTTTGACACTGACAGCTACTCTGCCCTCAAAAAAAGTGACACAAACTCAGTATTGTATTGTATTATCGTATTTCCGCGGAACGAAATAGTTCGCTTTTTACTTGAACAACGTCAGGAAATAGTGAACAGAAACTTCGATCGACGTAATACATCAACCACGCCTTGTGTACGCAAAGGCTCTATTTCGATAAGCTATTGAAAAGCGCCCTAAACCTATGGGGCTAAAAGTAAAACAAATGAGTACTACTATTACGCATGTTGTAGATACAAAAAATTAGCCCATTCGATGCATAGACAAGGATAAATATATAGATAGAGCTTAGAGATCGCCCGTGTTCAGATCACATGGAGCCCCATTTGATGTATGACAGGTCGTGAAAAAACAATTAAAGATAAAACAGGACGTAATGGTAATATTTTAAAATAAAAAAATAAATAAAATGCTCATACTCCTTTTGACACAAGATTATACTATAATACATACAGGAAATTCGTATTTTTTACTGCTAGAAAACATTACATTGATATTTAATTCTTTTTATTTATTCAAATGTATAAGCTAATACATACTTGCAATTTGAAGTTTTTAGGTTATTTTATATTTCTGGGGTATAGTAAATACACATTATGTCATACGACATTTCTTTATTGGTGGCTACACAATATACGTTTGTTTAATTTTTTTTTCTTACTAATTCGACTTACAGTTCTTGCGTTAATTTCAACCAAACTAATGAATGCTGAATTACCGACACATATTCTTAATCTCTCGGATCAGCTACTATTAATACCATCTAAATAGAATACAATATCATGTCTATGTTTTGTGTCACAGTGCAGAAATAAACTTTATTCTTTCATTGCGACAGTGTATATTGTATTTTCTCTCAGATTCTTTGCAGCAGACGTTAACTGCAACAAGCACTCTCACAAAGAAGAATGCAATAAAGTTATACCATATACCCATACACAAGTAGATTATAGTTGGCTCTTACTGATGGAACTGATGTTTCCCATCAGGATACCAATCTGCGAGTGCTTTACATCCTGTACGCAGCAAGACATTCTACACAACATAAACGCTTCATTCACATCAATTTTACACAGTAATAATACCACACACCTCACTACACTTTAAAAACTACTAATTACAAAACAACTTTAATCGAAATAATAGTATAAATATGAAATACTTAAATAATACGAAAATATAAACACGAATAACCTTAAAATGCGTTTTATAAACCTCCCAAACAAAACTACTACAACAACAGTGAACAACAGCTGTTCTATACATGAAAATGGCGGTTTCCACACAATCTGAAAGTTCGCGAATGCGCAATGGTCTATTTAAGTCTGGTTCACGTTGAGAAGGAAGTATTACTCTTATGGAGATAGTAAACGCCGCACCGATGCAATCTATTGAAGTACTTAATTTTTCGTCATGTTGTCGCTCTGAATAACTTGACGAATTTCAGGTTGACGCTTAATAATGTCAATTCAGTGAATTTGTTTGCCGTTTGTATTTATTGTTATGTCCCATTAACATAAAAATTTCATAGAATGTTGATTGTATTATTGTTTATACCACATCAAAATACACAATATAAATAGAATGTTTTATTTTGTGGTTTTGTATTTATTATTATTGTATTATATTTATTAATCGGGTTAACCTTCTTCGCTATTTTACTGCATTAGTATCATGGCCATCGCAGGCGGAATATTTCTTACAAAAGAGCTATGAACTTACATCTACAAGTTGTCTGAATGTGTTCATCATATACTTCAAACGAAAATTGTTGTTTCAATTTGATCTTCGGTTGGTAAGCTTTGCCACTGGATGGTTTTCTGTTTCTTGGAACAGAATTACAACCATTCTTTAACCACAACCAAGCGCTTTACTTGTGTCCTCCACAGCCTTAGAAACATTCATATTTTTTGCAAAATATGTAAAAAGGAATTTAGGATCACTGCTTTTCCTTCGACGAATACACACTCGCCTGTAAGATTCCATACTCCAATTCTACGAAGTACATCAACCTTTGTATTACATGTGATTATAACAGCTGTTTTATTATAGGGAACTTACAACAGATAAACAAACGACGGCGATAATGCTTTTTATAAAAACTGATCTGTTTTAAAATAAATACGTAATAGAAAAAAAAACGGTAAACTCAAGGGACGCAGAATAATCGAAATTGACAAATGACAGGTACAGTAAATGATTACCAACAGCTACATTATCTCTGACCGATAGCCACCAAATAATCTGGCAACAATCCCCATGATAGAAAAAGATAGATACATATAAACGAGTATGAAATTGAAAGGGACGCATATAGTCCATAAGAACAATACTTCTTTTAAAACTTGATCTAGACTGTAAACTCTTTCTAATAGTTATATTCTTGTCTATGATTCGATGTCACCCCATTCGAGATATTAGCATAAGAGTGCAAAAATTCATTGTTTTTTTTTTCTCAGAAATTATTTAAGCTATCACGTTCAAAAAAAGATGTAAATAAACACTGATTATGGACAAAAAAAAAAAGAAAAAAAAGAAAACAAGAACAAATTCCGTTCACTCAGTTCCCCTTTTTAGGGGTGATTTTTTTGAGTTTGGTTCAAGGTGCCAGCTTAGCTTTTTGTTATATTAGACTGTATACATTTAGGGCTATATGTAAATTACCTTCCCACGGGTAGTAGGAAACAGGATCGGATTTAATTGGTCTCATGAATAGGTAAACTGCCTCCCAAACCTTTGTGGTCGTATCTGACGGATTATTTGTAATTTACGTAAACATATTTTTGTAAATACCTTTTTGAATATAGTTCATTTATTATCAAAGACGAGTACTACGTGAGTCAAGTTTGCTATGAAGTCACGACGTGTTGCAAATTTTTCTGTTCGTCAAAACGTAAAAACAACCGTTAGTATTATTAACTGTCAAACAATTTTGACAGGTGAAAACAATACACACTTAAAAATAACATTACCGTTAATATTAGTGATGGATTCTTTTTGAAAATCTGGATTTAAAGTATGTTAATCGTTGATAGCAGTGGAAAAAACAAAAAACAGCAAGTGAGTACAATAAATTAATAGGGGATCATTATCGCTAAGAGTATTCACAGTAACGATTTTATGCATAGTTTCTTTCCAGTGTTGGGTCAAGATAGAGAAGTGAAATAAATTTATACACAGGCGACTTAGATACATCTCGTGTATCGCGCCTGTGAGTGGCGAGCAGTGTTAACTAGTGATTACTGAGAGCCGACAAAACACGAGTATATAAATCGCTGTAGAAATTTATCATCTTCCCCTATGCTTGCCACACTGGTTCTTCTCTATCTGAACCAGGTCTCTCGATTACTATTCTGAATTTCCGTTCCAATATGTTGTATCACCAAGTACGTCAAATTTTAAGACTAATTTCATTCAATCCACTTTATACAATAGTATGCATCCTCCGATCTGCCATACTTTCATGCACTCGTTCCGTAAGCAACTTCCTTTGCTTTAGAACAAAATAATATCTACACAACAAATGTGTTTCAACCATAGAAAATGTCTTTGTCTTAAGACACTGTTCAAGAAAGTTGTAATGAGTAATGTTATGTGTGAAAAATGGTTGTGGAAGAACCACTTCTGTAAAACAACATTTGTAGATACGGCATGTTTCGTATCATGTAACCCACTAATTGTGTTTTCCAATAGCACATTGACAATGAGTAGAATAATCAATTTTTACAACATTTAATTCCGTATGCATTTTCGTTTTGGTTAGTGGTGTAATTCCTTGTTTGCTCATGGAGGAAATTTTTGCTTATGTTGCAACATGCAAATGTTTACGCACACTCGTTACTCCCTCTAAAAAACGAAATAACTGTAAAGAATATGACATTAAAAATATATGGATTTATACTTCAATCGCACGGAAAGTTAACGGGGAGAAGCCCGTTGTTTCTCGCGTTCCTCTCGTTTGAAAATGACATCAATTAACGAAACTATTAACATCCTTCGACTGTTTACACAATGGTTTCGGTAGGTTTAGTTGTAATAACTACTTATACTTATACTATACTTTACTGCAAATGCAGAATATAACCCTTAACAGTTGACAGCTATAACTAAATTGGTGGGAATATATTGGGAAGATGTGACAAGCATGCAATGTAAAAACAGTAGGCACCCAACATAGTATCTTTAATTGAACATGAATAAGTTATATGTTTAGTTGGTTTTATTTTAATAATATGGTATATGCATGGCCCGAATTTGAAGTAAGACATATACCTCGTCTGTTATAGTAAATGAAGTATAGAGATTAGGCTTAATGTTTGCATTCATTATTTTTTACTTACCTTTATATTGGTCTATTTTTCTTGTTAAACGAACAATATACCGTAATCGTCAAAATTTAATTATAGTATAAGAAAATGCGCCTAGTTCTAAAACAGAAACAAACATATAGCCGTGTCTTCTACCACATGTCTAACGCCCAATATCGTATCAGCATTGGCGCCGACGCGTATTGCAAGATCATTTTATACAAAAAACGAAATAAACAGCATGCATTTTATTAAATGTATTTCTTTCCATTATGGTGCTAAATGTTAAAACTAGATTATGTGTGGATTTAAGGTATGTTATGTTACATCTTACATTAAGAGTTTCCTTTTTTGTAAATAAATTAAGATTTCAATTAACCATTATTGTTTGATTATTTATCAACCGGGACCCAATTTACACATGTATATCAGGTAGCTAAAAATTGTGAAAGGCAATTTAACGATTGTTAGTAGTTGTTCTTTATTTTGGGAGGCAATTTACATATACCCACATTTAGGTTTATTACATGTTTTTTATTTCAGTTATTTTAATGGTTAACCGTTTTTTCTTTGCGGAGAAATCGTATCCCCCTACGTGGTATTGCAATTTCTATGTCATTTAGTATATTTGCTTGATTTAACTTGACGATTGTAACCCGTTTTTTAGGCGACGTCAGCTCTGCTCTTATGTTTCGACGAATCGGAAGTTAGGAAAATTATTCGCGAATGCAACAGGGTTCTGGACTATCTAGCTGTTGCTGAAGTTATCGAGAATATGGAGGAGTTGGTGCAATTTTTGAGAGATTTGAGTCCTTGCCTTAGTAAGGTGTCGAGAGAAGTGTCGGCCAGGGAACAAGAATTAACACATCAGGTACGTCCTGCTTTAATAACCGCGATTATAATTAAATGAAAAATGGAATGGTTGTGATTTTTAAAAAGAGCAATAACGTTTTCGGGGAACGTTGACAAAAGGTCTTTAGACACCTCACCTAGGGTGTAGCAAAAAGTCGCTTTTGTGAAATTGAATGGACAAAAATATGCGATTTTGCAAAGATACTCTGTAAAAATGCTCCATTTTATGTGGTTTCTGTGAAGTTTTAAATTTTCACTATTCTCATTTGCATGACACTCTACAGACTGAAAGAGCACTATGGTAGAAGCATTACGCTTTTTATACCCAAACGCCTAATTTAGGGGTACAGCCCCCTCCAAAGTTTGCGCGATTTTTCAATTTTTAGGAAAATTTCCCAAATTATAATAGATTTTAAAAAACTTTTTAACATAATTTGCAGCAAATCACATGGTCCAAAAGATGATGTAACCTGTCTTTAGGTGAAGAAGTTATAAACTGGAAGACAGTGATCAAGTATCTAAACCATAGGTTTCCAACCTTTTCTGGACTACCACCCCCTTTCCAAGAAAAGAAATCTTCCCCCCCCTCCCTTTCTCTTCTATATTTTCGTTTATATTTTATTTAATATACGTATTACGTATAAAAACACTGCAATAGTACTATATACCACAGCGTACAGCTTCACATGACTCATACTTAATCTGGTTAGGAAATTCAAAATTTAGACATTACGCATTTTAGCTGTGTTCAATCAGTTATCCAATGTAAAATCCTTTTTTGGCCTGGTCAACTGTAAACACGATGAGTGACTAATGCGATAAAGCGTATGGCATTTTTTCTCATTTCACAGTTACTTGCAATGCAAAATATACATAATACCATTTCATTTATTTAAAAAAAAAAACACATTAACTGCTATATTTATTGCTGTGCCAATTATTATTATTGAAAAATTATCATAAAAAAAAATGACTTTGACATAGACTTAAGAAGAATTTCAATTCAATTTTCAAAATGCAATGGTACTAATCTCCATCTGCTGACTGTTAGATTGGGGTATTTTTTTTTGAAAATAACATTTAAGATAACTGTACCCGATTATTTCATAATTGAGAATGTGAAAAATACTTTTACCAAATATATAAGAATATTTTGACCTCTTTTTAACATCGAATGTTAAAACCGTGAAAGAAAATAGCATAACATATTCCCACCAGTCGAAACAATTAATAAATTATTTTTATTATTTCTCATATTTAATATTCACCATATCACCATATATTCCCCAAAAATTCAACATGTTTTTTCTCATTATCCCCTATAGTTTTTTCCTTTGCTGTACGCGTTGGGTATACCTACGCTACCTGCTCTGTGCGATGTATCCAACTGCAAATCTACTCGACACACTGGAAATATGTTGGAAATAGTAGATATGCTACACATTTCAAATCGGTTCAAATATACTATGCGCCCCTTACTCCACCATTGCCGTTCTACCCTATCCCCTCTTACTTCGTCAAATACTTCTCTATAACCATCCCATTTGTAAGCATAAATATTTTTTTGTTAGGAACGTTAGAAATGGTATCTAGAGAGACATCTATTTTTCAAAAGAATTATAAATTTTACCATTATTGACAGTGATGAAATTTTTTATAATCTTGCCCACCCTTAAAGATATTGTTTCTTTTACCGGAACTTGTGTGTAAATAATGATAGGACGTCAAAACTCGCCAAAATATCTTTATCTTCAAGGCGATATTGTTTGATGAAATCAATGAAATGCATAGAGTTCTTTACGTATGATTCTACTTGTTCTACATACGGTTATAATTGTGAAGCGAGATATTTGGCTGACGCTTGAGTGGGTGATCCTATCGAATTAACTATCGGTCGGAGTGGAACATCTGGTTTGTAAATCTTTGGTGGTCCATATAGTTTTGGGCATCTAGAAGATTTTTCTCTCGGTATTTTTCGATTCTGTATTTCTGTATCAATTAGAGTTGCTTTAATTTTCTTTTTTGTGGCTTTGTCTAGGTAGGTTGTTGGGTATTTATTTATGTATTTATTTGGTTATTTATTTATATAGCAACAAGTTAAAATACACACATATCACAATATTTTGGCAATTAAGAAACGCTTAGATGATCCTGCCTACTTTAATTGTATCGTACCCCAATGAAAAACGAGACGGAAGAATACGAAGAATTGACTGCAACAAAATTTCGATGTAAACGAGAGAATTAATATTTTTACATTTAATCGTTTGGTGGAAACTACAAAGATGAAATTCTGTAAAATGTGAATGTCACGTAAGCTCTGAAAGGGGTGCTGTATCTCTTTCTTGGGTATTCTCTGTCGGTACGATTGTTGGGATGGATTTAAAGTTGATTTAGAATACTCTATTTACTGTTCATTTTTTTGTTGATTAATTGTACATACACTTTCCCTTTAACAAGATTTTAACGTTATTACTAGGTGCACGCCGAGATCTTAGTCCGTTGCTTGGAACAAGTCAAAACTCTTGCCCCAATATTGATTTGCTCGATGAAAATATACATTCATATAGTTGCCCAAGGTGGAAAAGGTGTGGAAGAGGCTGCCGAAAACCGAAACTACCTAGCAGCTAGGATGAGTGATGAAATCAACGAAATAATCCGTGTCTTACAACTCACCAGCTATGACGAGGAACAATCAGATCTAGATAATTTAACAGTACTGAAGAAGTTGCAAAATGTCATCCAGAATAAAATAAATGCCGCCAACGACTGGTTATTGGTATGATTGAATTCGATAACAACTGCGCTAACTCGAGTAATTTTATAAATCATCTTTAGGATCCCAAAGCTGTTAAAGGCGGTATTGGAGAGAAGTCATTGAGGCAAATCATAGATGCTGGCCATAAAGTCGCTGAAAGGTAATTCACTCACTTTGTCTCAAGAATTCCCAAGAGGGTTTGCACGAATTATCTTCCAGGTGTTTACCCCAAGACGCAAATAACATAAACAAAATGTGTTCAGAATTAACTACTATGACTGACGCCTTGTGCGAATTGAGGCAAGATGGTAAGGGTGCTTCTCCGCAAGCCGAAGCTTTAGCTAGAGGTATCAAAGATAAGTTGGGTGAGTTACAACAGGGCGTGTTAAATGCCGTTGTTGCCGTGGACAAGGCTGGTTTGCAACAAACGGCTCATACTGTGCAAGGAAGGTAATATTACATGAAAATTATTTTCAATTTGTTTTATTGCTTTTAAAATTGCATTTTACAGGTTGGAACAAGCTCGCAAATGGTTGTCCAACCCTAGTCAGGATGATAAAGGTTTGGGACAGAGAGCGATTGGCTTGATCGTGCAAGAAGGACGTAAGGTAACTTTATTGTAAAAGTTCATATTTAATGATACATGAATCTGTATAAGAATTATAAAACATCACATAAACTGAACGAGAGGCAAGACGCTACGCTATCAATAGTACCTACAATATAAATTCATATACTGTAATCGTCAAAATTTAATTATACTATAGGAAAGCAGAGAGTAGGAAGGTGTGCGCTGCTTTAAAATAGAACAGACATAATATAGTCGTGTCTCCCACCACACGCCTAATACCCAATATCATTTCAATAGCATCGGCGCGTATTTTAAGGTTATTTTATGCATAGTAAGATCCTTATACTAAAATTAAAATTTGTCGACTACGGTATATACGGTTAGGTAAAAGTACACTTCTCGCAGGAAAAATCGGGACACCAGCAATCGAGAATTTTAAAATTTCTTGGGTGTAAATGCAGCTTTCAACAGAATTATAAATGTATAGAGAAAAAAAGGTTTATACACTGAATAAACACATTGGAGTTTCGGCGGCGGCGTTTCCTTTAGAGATACCGAATACGGAAATATTCATGCAAAAAAAATACGTAACAACAAAAAGGCCTCTTGATAGACGGCTTCATTTAGAAATATAGTATATGTATTTAACTTATTTGTTGTTATGTAGAGATAATTCTTTTCAAGAAAACATATGGGGGATTTTAAAATTATATTACTTGTTAGTGCTGCTTTGATATTAGTCACTTATTTTGACTTATTTGCGCAAGTATAACTTTAGGAATAGACAATCAATCAGTCTCCTTAGTTTCGGGAAAGTGTGATTTTCATAGATTTATAAATTACACAATTGTTGATATATTAACTATTATTGTTGGTTAATATTCTTAAATATTGCATTACTATCAAGTTTTTATGTATTAAAAAATTGCCAAAAATAATTTTAAGGTTATTTATAAAATTCTTGAAGCAATTAAGTTCGCAAAGAAATTATTTATTTTATTAACCCTGCGTTTATTGTATATTCAAGAAACATATTGCAGCTGTGGTCCCATATGCTATAGATATGGTGTGTAATCCAATGTCGTTCTATTTTCTTGAAATATGGCCAACGCTTGGTCTGTTTACAAACTGACTTTATGTAGCACAGGTTCATTAACAATTATTTACAATATCATTGCATTTACATAAAAATCATATACAACATCGTAAGAAAGCATATTGTTCCTCAATCTCAGTTAGTGCTAAAATATTTGTTTTTGGATTTGATTCATTTAATTTTAATATTTTCTTATCTCTACTGCCTGGAGCTGTGCTACTGACCAAAAGTGTTTCAGTAAAATAGAATAAAGATATTGGATTACACAGGCGATAACTAAGATATATTTCTTGAAAATACAATAAACGGAGAATACATAAAAATAATTTCTTTGCGAACTTGCTTTAAATCTTAAAACTGTTTTTGGTATTTTTTTTAATAGATAGACGAAAACATTAAAGTAATACAATATTTACAAACAAATAAACAATAATAGTGTAATCAATAAATCTGTAAAAATCATATTGTCCCAAAAGTCAGGAGGCTGATTGACATATTGTCTATTGTTAACGTAAGTAACTCATATCAAAGTAGTACTAACAAGTAATGCAATTTTAAAATCCCATAACCAATGTCTTCTTAAAAAACAATTATTTCTGCATAACATCAAACAAGTTAAATACATACACTGTATTTCTAAATGAAGCCGTCTGTTCAAGAGGCCTTCTTGTTGTTATGAATCTTTTTTTGTATGAATATTTCCGTATTCGGTATTTCTAAAGGGAACGCCGCCACCGAAACTCCGATTTGTTTATACTATATATAAAACTTTTTCTCTCTATACATTTATGTGATTTATGGCTTTGATAAGTGAATATATCCTCTAAAAGCTGCATCTACACCCAAGAAATTTTAAAATTGGCGATTGCTGGTGTCCCGATTTTTCCTGCGAGGAGTGTACATATAAAGAGCGCCATTTTTATTATCATTGATGTTCATTCTGAATAATTATATTTCATCTAACAGGTTGTTATGAAATTTTTATTTAGATACGAAAATACTAGGATTTATTTTTCTTCTCCTTGGAATCTGGACATTTTACTTAACCACTCCATGGTGCATTTTTTCTCTGTACAATAATAGTTTTGTCCATTTTCTATTTATTTTAACAATATTTTTACAAGAAAATATTGGTTCAAGAATTTAATAAATGTTAGGTACATACATCGTAGGTAGACAAAAGCGTAAGTAGAGTAGTCTCAATATAAGAAATACATATTACGTCATCATAATGTCAACGTAGAATACGCGAACTGAAGCTATCAGTGGCGGAGGTGATTTAAATTGACAGAGGTGCTTGAGAGAAAATGCACGCCAGTAACCAGAAGTTACTACAGAAAATAGCAAATCAAATTAATATGTAATAATAATGTTGAATAATTAATATTATTATTAAATTAGTTATTGGGTACGTCAATATTTTGGAAACCGTTCGTAAAAATATTTGGGTTAACAGAAATTACATAATAATTATAATACATCGTAATTTTCAATGAACAAAGAATGTTTTTAGATACATGGAACATGCACTAAGAAGGTAAAAATAAAACATTTAATTTTGTGCTTAAAATTATTTAATTTTAAATAAATTAGTATTTATTTGTTTATGTTCAAAAAAAAATAAAGCACCAAAATAACCATCGTCATTTATTCAGGAATAAATATGAAATACAAAGTACAATGAACGATACTATATGGTGAAATATTATAATCAAATACACAAATCCTTTCTAAAATACTATAGCACTGGATTGATGCGACTGTTTCAGCCATCATAAGCTTATAACTGATTATAAAAGAGATTTCTATAAAAAAAATCTTATGCAATGCAGTCAACTTACCACTATCTATAAACGAAGTATGAGATGTCTTGAAAAAGATACTTATTTATATGAAGTAGGTAACACTAGATAATAATAAATAACACACGGTAAAAAAGCGATCAACTCCCACAAATTCAGAGACAGACACTAATTTGAATTTTGACAGATGCGAAATTGTCGACTGACGACGCCGCTGAATTCAAACACCCCTATAGCTGGCATAATGGACTCATCCGACGACTCCAGCGCCCAAAACGGATATGACGTAATATGTATTTCTTAAATTGTGACTACTATACGTCAAATATTTTACGTGAATATTTAAACTGCCCTTAATATTAGTAAAGAATAGAAATACTTATGAAAATATAGATTGGAGAAGGGAAGTTTGATCCCTAGGCCTTATCCTACGGCAAATGACAATCTCACTTGTAATATTCTGTTCACGGATGAATCCACTTTTTATTTGCATGGGTCTCATAATCCATGAGTTACGCGTTTTTGGTCGAGAACAAACAGAAATCTTGTGTACACCGGTCACACGTAATAAACGTAACCCACAGAAGTTAAATGTATGGGCGGGTATCCTGGGAAACAATATCATTGGCCCATTTTTCATTGAAGGAACGTTAAACGCGCAGAAATACCTAGATTTATTACAAAATAGTATAATTTCCAGTGTTCGCAGAACACCAAACATAGCGATGAAAAATGTATAGTATCAGCAAGATGGTTGTCCTGCCCTTGCTAGCACAACGGTGCGTCAATATTTAAATAATATCTTTGGAGACCGTATTATTTCACAGCAAGGTACAATTCCGTGGCCTGCCAGATCTCCAGATCTGGCGCCAAATGTTTTTTTTACGGGGTTACGTTAAATCGCAGATATACGGATTTGAAGAGCAACGCGCCCATAACTTTGATGAATTACGTTTAAAAATTACGAACACCTTATTATCAATTAGTCCTGAGGTATTATCTAACGTAAGACATAATTTTCATAATAGGATAGCTTATTGTTTATTGGAAGTAGACTGAGGACGTTTCGAACATTTAATTTAAGAATTTTGTTTACATATTTTTAGATCTACTCTTAACAGGTGTATAAAAATTCGGAATTTATTTTAGTTCAGAAAATTTTTATTTATTTACAAGTTATGAAGAATTTCGAATTTTATTTAACACTGAATTAAGTGTTTTCATTTTATTTTAGAAGTATTTTAATTTAATATTATTTATCTGTAAATATTTTTTAATTCTACTCCTTTTTAACGTAAGTTATTTTATTTTAGAACAATATTTTGGCTGTTGTTTTACTCAGTTCTAAGTCAAGAATTTACTTTTTTGTTTGGGTATTTAGTTTAAGTTTGTCGATTTTTTTTACTAAATGCTAGTATATTTATTATCTTATTGTTGGCCTTTTTTTGGATTTACGTACTTTATAATATCCATAATTTTTCCATATCAGGGGTTGAGTAGTTAGAGAATCGCATTTATTTTTTTCTTAAGTGGCCGAATATATTTTTCAGCAATATTTTAAGAAGCGGTATAAATAACTTTTGTCAACACGAGAAGGTGGGGAGTTGGTAAAGGAGACGCGTTAGTTTTTTTGAATCTCGAATATTATTTTTTGACTGCATCGGGAAATAAACACTTTTCTTTCAATATCAGGGAGTGGAGATTGATAGGAAGGATGTATTTATTTCTTAAAGCAATAATATTTGTTTTTAAGCAATGGCGGGCAGGAAAACGGATAGTTTGTTTTATATCAGGGGTTGAGTGGTTGATTAGGAGGTCGTATCTATTTTTTTTTCTTGAATGACGGAATATATTTTTCAGCAATATTAAGATGCGGTATGAATAACTTTTGTTAACATCAGAGGGTGGGGAGTTGATGCAGGAGACGCATTGGTTTTTTTTTGAATCATGATAATTCTTGTTTGACGGCATCGGGAAGGGAGAGAGATACTTTTTTTCAATATCAGGGAGTGGAGACTGATAGGGCAATTAAAGCAATGATACTTGTTTTTTAGCAACGGTGGGAAGGGAAAGGGATCATTTTTTTCTATATCAATGATTTAGTGGTTGGTTGGGGAGTCGCATTTGTTTTTTATTGAATTCTGAAAATTATATTTTAACAGCATCGGAAAAAGAAAGGAACACTTTTTTTCAATATTAAGTAGTGCGGATAGGTGTAGAAGATATTTCTTTCTTAAAGTAATCATATTTGTTCTTTAGCAACGACGGTAGGCGAAAGGGATAATCTTTTTTATATCATAAAGTGGGTGTAGGTGGAAGAGACGCTCTGTGTTTTGTAAATAAGATTAGTTTTTTGAGCTACACTGCGAAAGAAGAAGGGTTTTTTACGACACTGACGAAATCAGCGCGGGTAGGAGTTAAATATAAAGTTGAATTTAAAGAAATCCAAATTTGGTTTAAAAGAGATGAAATGCTTAGTGCCGGCAGGACTTTGTGAATTTCTCACTGCAAAAAGCTTGCAATCCTTGTAGTTCTTCAAATACTTCGCAATAGAAATACTCAATCATTTTTTAATCAAACAGGATCATATTAGTTGTCTAAGTAAAATTTAGTTATAGCGAACAGTTCGTGTTAAGATCATTACCTTTATTTTTTGTATAGTGCGTGTGTTGAATGTTTTTTAATAAATTAAATTACAAAATGCACCCGTTTTTTTTTCATCTCAAAACTGTTACAAATAATTAACAAAAAGTTCACAGAGTAGTCTCATAGTTACGCCCCGTGAACTTCATCAACAAATCCAACACCAATAATTATTGGGATTAAAAGACTTGGTGGTATACTTGTTTATGTGTACAGTTTCATAATCGAGAGTATGCATTATTTTTGTAATGATAAAATCTATCTTTTACAACGTCCTGAAAGAAAAGGGGTTCCTTTTTCAACATCAGAGCGTAAAGGTTGATCCGACGGTGCACATTGTGTTTTTTTTTTTAATAATGGAACTAACTGAAAAAATAAAATAATGCGCAATCGTTCCAAAACATCGCGAAGAGTTGATTTAAAGAGAATGAAGAGAATATAAACACTGCCAGAATTTAATTGAAAAAGGATACATATCTGTCCATTTAACTACCGGAGTGAAATTTCTGGTTATTCTCTATTCTGTGGCACAGTTTTAAGTTTCATGTACGCTTCTTTTCTGTTTGAAAACATTGAAAACTATTGCCGCCGAAAAATACAAGTAAAGTATTCCTTTCAAATATTTTATTACATGTAGGTGACTGTTGCATATATCAAAAACCGTGTACTTAACTTCCTTCTTAGACAATCAAGTAGACAATATATCTCCTTATTATAATAAGTTTCAATAGTAGGAAAAAAATATTTTCAGGATCAGGTACAACTGTTATGATATTAATCCCAACGCTCTATTCTTTGCAGCACATGTAAGAACACGGGTGTTAAGGCAACGAAAAGCGAGCAGATATATGTGCATATAAGTACCTGGATCCAAGTTTATTCCATTATTTGAATGACGATTTATTTCGTGACACAATTATTCTAGTAATGCTTTATTTAAATAATGTTTCATTCAATAATTCCTTATTCAAATAATGCCGGACCACTTCATTCGACAATAACCTAATATTGAATAAAGAATAATTGAATAAAATTTCATTCAAATAATCATTTGAATAAAGAATTATTCTTTGATGCCCAACACTGATTGATAATTTGTCAAATAAATGAGTTACCTCTCTTAAGTTGAATTTGTGATTTAATCTTTAGAAATAAAATGGCAATTTAAAGCAACATTTTCAAGAAGTGCGATGTGAGTTAAACGGGTAGCAGAGCAACACTTTTCGTTCAAATTCATCGTCTATAAAGAAAAATAAAGAAAAAAATTAAACGTGCAAATGGAAGTCACATTTTTTTTAAAAGATAGGATAATTACCAAAAACTTCAGGTTTTCAAAAACACCTCAAATTTGAATTACTTTAGGCAATTTAAATTCCTTTTACACCTTTTATAACAGAATGCTGCAAAAAGAAAAACCATTAGATTAAATACTAATAAATTCCATATTAGTTTCTTCTACACGTTTTCATTAATTTTTTTTTTTATTTTCCTTATTTTCTTTTCTTGTAGATGAGAAACTTAAACTAAAGTTGTTGTTCTGTTACCATCTTAAATTCCCTCGAACCTTCAACGCCTCAAAAATATATCTACCTATTATTATGTGTATTCAAAAAACTAATTTAGGTAGCCGATGGCCTACCTGGCATACAGAAAGCGGAAGTACTCCAACTGTGCGACGAAGTAGATGGTCTCGCACGCCAATTGGCCGATCTCGTTTACCAAGGCAAGGGCAACAGTCCGCAGGCCCAAGATACAGCACGGAGGCTATCGCACAAACTGCACGAACTAAAAGAGAAGATAAACCAAGCGGTCGTGAATAGGGTTGTGGAAGACTTCATCGACATCGTGACGCCCCTGAAACAATTCACGGACGCCGTACTGGCACCCGAAGGAACGCCTAATAGGGATCAGAATTTTAGCGATAAGGCGTCTGGTTTGCAAAACTTCTCTAATAGAGCGGCGAAAACAGCCAAGATGGTAGCTGCAGGTGAGCTTGGAACCTTATTTCATATTAGTTTATGTGTTAGTAGGAGGCATACAGAGCATCTCTGTATCTTGAGATTAATACTTTGCGCGCCCAAAATACTTTGATTTTATTATTTTTAGATTCCATTATTAAAAAAAAAATCACTAGTAATAATGTATAAAATTAAACATTAAATGTTAGGCTTATAGTTAGAAAACTTGCATAGGTGTAAAACACTTATTTAATTATAGTGGGTGAGTTTTTTATCTTGAGACAACGGAATATCTCTAAAACACTGCATCAAATCAAAAAAAGATCTTAATAAGATTTGTTATAATGTAGGGGTTCACTGAATGGTGCCGAACTCCATCCCACACCTCACCCTCCCAGAGTGGGAGGGGGGACAACTTTGAAATCTTAAATGGGAATCCCCATTCTGGATTTACTGTATTAACTCCTAACGACCGCCATACTTGTTGGGGTTTTGTATTACGCATGTTGTTTGCGATATATCAAAAAATCTGTATTATGAAAAAAAAATTATCATCCCCTTGCTGTAGGTCACCACCGTTTCATAATTTATAATTTTTCTTATCAATAATTGTGAAATTGTAGAGATGAAGCGGCCAGGTGAACATTTCTCTTCATTCAATCTTCAGTTCCTTCCAGAAATCGTATCACAATTTCAAATATAAATATATGAATTATTTAGCTCGTGAGTAAATCAACTTGGAGCGGTTTAACTAGGAAAGGGCAAATCGATTCCGAAATTAATTCAAACTAAATTTTGAAATTTAAATGATCATTCTAATGCAAAATGTGTAAAAACTCTGTCTTTATGTGTTTATATTTCTTTTCAACATCATAGTAGACTTCAATTATATATGTGTATATCGTTTGTAACATCCACCCTATTTTTCTAGTGATGTCACAGATAACACTTTGATTAGATTTGCTGAATGTCCTGGTGCTAAATTTATAAATCTGTCAATATTAAACTATACAACGTGTGTATAAATTGTCGCAAAAGCTATACGCAGCGGCATTCTTCCTTCGTTTCTGAATCTAAAATCTAAATGGTAAAATATGGTACTATGCTTCATGCGTCTTCAGGAGCCACTTGAAAGTAACATACATTTGGCAACACTGTAGTCGCATACTACCGCAATGGTAGTTACAATACTTGTCAAAATTGACAGACCAGAATTACAAATGGCAAATTGGATAACACAAATGATACATAGGGAAAAGCAATAAGAAAGCTTTATTAAAACAGAATTAGTAGTTTTATTTTTCGAACGCATCTCTTGTAATAAATTAGCGACACTATTACCTACGCATATGTTCAAATTGATATCCGTCTGTTTGTAAACACATTTGCAATCTACGAGGTAATTTCTAATACTGCCGCGTTAATTCGTCCTATAACTTCGTCAGCGTCTTGTGGAGGTGTTGCGTAAACTTTCACCTTTATGAAACCCCAAACAAAAAAGTCTAAAGGATTTAGGTCGGGAGACTTGTAAGCATAGATAGGACACCGCGGCCATCCACCTGTTAGGGAAGTATTCATCCAACAACTCTTCTCCATTACGAGAAAAATGTGCCGCGGAGCTCCATCATGCATATAAACATGTTAGGCGTATACACAATGGCATCTCGTCAATAATTGTTCTAATACATTTAAATACCGTTGGCATCAAGTCGATTTGGCAGATAAATTGGCCCAACGACACGGTGATTTATTATACCCAGCCAAACATTAACTGAAAACTTTCTTTGTTGGTTCACGTAGAACCAAATGAACGGTCTTATTACTGCGGATATTGAATGTGGACGCCAACTGTCGAGTACTGACGGAGGGATCTTCATGTACTGAGTCTAGAATTTCCTCTTCCAGTTGTAATGTACGCCGTTGTCTAGGTCGACCAGCGTTGGCATTTCTTTTCTTAAACGAACCAGTTTCACGTAGAAGTTGGGTCCAGCCGTCGAAATACGTTTTTCGCAGATAGGGATGTCTCCGGTTTGGAAAACGTACGCGATATTCCTGTTCTGCCATCGTTAGCATTTCCATTACAAAAACTATACACATACACATATCGGCATATTCCATTAAATGTAAAAACCATTGTAATAAACAAAAACAATAATACGAGAACGATAAAAACACTGAACAGAAAACTAATCAAGAGAATACGAGTAATCACGAAAAAGAGCAGAGCTTGCATAAAATTGAACACTTCAGTTAATGTCAAAACTTTGACAGTAATCGTTTTTGATTGAAATCAAATTAGAATGCAAAGTCATTGTCCTACAATGTTCCAAATGTGTTTTTCCTGAGAGGATGCTTATGAAGAAATGTTGAAACCAGGCTCTAAAATCAAAAAGAAACTGTTTACGAAAAAACAGAAATAAGAAATTGTCTAAATTCAAAATTGCAGCTATCTATACCGACAAATAACGAACCAACAAAATTAAGGAACTAAAAACCAACTTCAAGAACCTCGTGAAGACTATGAAGCATAGTACAATATTTTACCAATTTAGATTTTCGATTCAGAAACGAACGAAGTATGTCGCTACGTGTAGCCTTTGCGACAATTTATACACACGTTGTATATTATATAAAACGGATTCTTTGCCTTGTCTGTAGCGCGTTATTTTTGTATAAACAATTTAACTAATTTTGTTTAAAACTGTACATATAATCGATAAAAGCTTTAACTCATATTTATTTCGTTTAGGTAAATATGTAACATACAAAGATTTGCACAGTTTACATTCCTTTTCAGTTTCGTCAAAGAAAATAAATGTACATGTTTGCATTAATAATGTTAATTGGAATGACAATTCAAGTGGCAATTTGGGAATACGTACACTTTGAATGATCATTCGAATGCAATTTGCTCATCACTGGTTTTAACAGATTACTACCTTCCAAAGTAAAATGCATCTTTCCTTCAAAATGAAATTATTTTTATAACTTTAATACAAATTAGTACGAGTAAAGTATTATCGCTCCTGAAACCAAATGGATGTTTAAATGCCATAAATTATACAATTTTCATTCACCTCGCTATTCAATCTTTTTTTTATTGAATTATGTTTTGTAGTACAACCAGAACTTAAGCATCAATATATTTTATACTATTTTATATATAATATAGTAACAGTATAGATTTTGTACCAAATGGGTAGGCATTACAATCTGATGTCTATAAAATATCAATAGGAGGAAGTTCTTATTAGATTCTTTTTTTATTATGACATTTTTTTTATTTAATTCTTTTGCAACTGTTATGTCATGTAGAGATGTTTAATATAATTTGATTTAATTTGTTATTTTTAATACACTTGGTCATTATCTTTGCATTTACTTTTAAATTCTTAATTCCATTTTCCTGCTAAATTTAAGTTTTCATTACCTAGTATTAATGCAATTAATTACCAACGGTATTTATTTACTATGGATGCATTATTTGATTAAATGTTATTCAGTTCAAATTTTAATCCTAGGTTACTCTCTTTTATAATAACTAGCGAATTAGTTACGAGCATAAACGATTGATGGGTTTTACAGTAAACTCCCGTTAACCCACACTCGGATAAACCAAACACCTCATTAATACAAACTAAAAGTATAGTCCCGACTGTTCATCCTATACCCTTCATGTATTTTATTTCGGATAAGACGAATTATCGTTAATGCGAATTTCGAACAGATATTTTAAATCGAGCTCCTTATGTACTCGCTTAGTACGGATTAATTTTCGTTAACATGAATTTCGCAAGAGAGATTTTGAATTGAGCGCCTCATTTACTCGCTTAGCATGAAAAAGAACAAATAACATCAGAGTTACCCTCGCGAATTAAAACTTGCATCTAACCACGACAAGTAAACAGTGGGTGAAAGAAATCTCACTTTTTTAATTAGCTCAAAAAATGAAAAGGTTTAATTAAAAATAAAAGAACAAAATTTTAACCTCAACCCTGTTAATAAACAATCAAAAATTTATAATAAAAAAAAGAAAAAAAGTTAATTCACATTTGGCAGAAAAAAAACGTGACAGAGGGTTCTGGCTAAATCAAACTGCACGTGATTTCTAAAATTCAATAGGAAATGTAAATCCTATAAATAAGCAAAAGATTTAGTTTGTTAGGAAGATATCCATATTTCAATTACAAACCACGTGGTTCAAAATAAATAAATAAATTAAGCATGGACAATTTCCAGAAAAAAAACAAGAATGAAAAACTAATGCAAGCACAAAGCTTCTAATTCACTCCAACCTGGGTGATTATTTAAAACTGTGAATCAGCAAAAAAAAAAACGAAAAAATTACTCTTTAAACTAAAATTCTTCGAAATAATAATGAACTATATCTATAATGTGTACAGCTCAATAAATAAATTATATTATGCGAATTCTTGATGGACGAAATATACTTTCAATTAACGCGAATCAAATCTCTATATCAAAATAATTAACAAAATGGCAGCAACAAATTAGAATGCATGTACTCACGCTGACAGTCGACCAACGGAACTGCTTCATACAATTCCCAGTCGTTTTTGTAACACAAAAATTCTACTCTCGACTACGTACAACCGCAGTGCAGAACATCACGCCACATTTAGAAGAAAAAGGCGCTAACATACATGAGCAAATAAAAGACATTTAAATAAATGAAATTAATTTTTAAAAAAACATTAATAAATAAATTAAACATTAACTCATTAACTAAATTTTATATAAATAAATCTACATCTGTAAAATTCTTCGAACATTAACAAAGCTGAACGAGTAACATGGCAAATCTATGCAAGCATAAAAAAAAACTCTCCGAAAACTGGGTGTCCGTCCACAGCAGTATGTTTCGGTTTCTTCGTGCATCGTATCTAGCCTGGCCAGTTGGGCGCCGACTGTTTGTGAAGCGTTATAGTAAATAGTAAGTCGAGTATTGTTCACATAATGGCAGAACAAAAACCTAAAGTTCGCAAAAAGCATTGAACATTAAAACAAAAATTAAAATACTTAGCCGAAATGCACTTCATCTACAATAATTAAAAATCGAATAAAATTAAAAATAATTTAACGTCCGGATGCATGTACATATCTGTAAATTGTTTAATACGAACTTCCTTAACACGTACTCCCGAAATATCGGTCCCTCAAGTTTGTATTAACGAGGGCTTTTCTGTATACTCTATTTTTCTTCTAATGTTATCAAAATTACTCTCCGTTTTCTTTCTTTTTTTAGAAAGATACGAATGCCTCTTTGGTGCAAATCTTCTGTTATAAAAACAATGTTTTTTTTTTAATCTAAACAGTTAAACATCCATTAAAAGCAATCACATGACATGAGATATTCAAACAATAATTTAAATTTCAATTTATAGGTTGCTCAAATAGTTTTTTGAATAAAAGTAAGTTGGTGCTTGGAGAAAGAAGTTTGTTTAACTAGACTATTGCACACGTAATCCTGATAATTTTTCAAATTTCTCCGCAATCTTGTTTCGCCTTATAAAAACAATTAAAAAAAAAATCAAAAAAAGTTCGCGATTATTTTGGTGATACTTTTAATTTTTTTGCACTGATTACGATTGTAACAATAAATACGGGTTTGCCATTTTCCTTAACAAATTAATTTAATCACCATCACAATTTACATTTTTTTTTGCATGTCGAATCATATTCATCAAAACAAAACTGAACAGGACAATATTTCTCATTACAATAACCCTTGATTATGTGTTCTTACCCCCTTTTGTGCTTAATAATAATTATACATTATACGCTTTAAAAGGTATAAAACTAAATTAAAAAAAAAAAAACAGTTCAAAAATATTGAGTTAATGAAAGGCCTCATTTTATTAATTGACATTAAATCTTGGCCAAAATCAAAAAAAAAAAAAAAACAGTCTTAAAAACAAATTAAACAATGAATCAATCACCATTAGTTATGAATGAATATCACATTCTGCTAATATAAAAACAAGAAACGCATGCTTACAAACAAATTTGATTCATGTTTTAACGTGATTTCATATATTATTTCACAGGCGGTTCAGGTGGAAATAAAAAATTAGCGGAAGCGTTACAAAGCACCGCTGCACAAGTCGACAGCCTTACTCCTCAATTGATATCTGCCGGTAGTATTCGCTTAAATTATCCTCAATCGAAAGCGGCAGATGAACACTTCGAGAATCTCAGGCAACAATATTCCAACCTTTTAGTAAAGACAAGAAATCTTTGCGATGAAGCCACTGATTCTGGAGATTTCATAAAGTCTTCTGGTAAGTTCGAACGTTCAATTTATTTTATAAGATTTAGGGAATCGTTATATGTATAACAATTCTTTCGCATTGCAGAGGAACAAATGAGGAAGCATACCTTTTTGTGCGAGGAAGCGATCAAGAACAAGCAACCACAGAAGATGGTGGACAATACTTCTGCCATAGCCAGACTAGCCAATCGGGTACTTTTAGTGGCTAAACAAGAAAGTGATAACTCCGAGGATCCTAATTTTATCGAAGAAATAAATAATGCGACGGGATATGTACAAAATAGTAAGTTCATTCAATGCATCCGCCCCGTAATTGAATTTTGGCTTAGATTTAAGAATGCTTATTTAATAAAATCATATCTGCTAAATTTTATTAAATTTAAATGTTTGACGTTCTTTTTTTTTATGAAAAATAAACGCCCTCATCAATGATAAATTGATGAATTATTCAATGTATTATTTTTCGTACCGACTTTGGGCTCTTATAGCATTCTGAAGGTCAAGGAAGTCTATTGGCTTAGAAATCGAGCCTGCAGTGCAGTTGTTTATTCAGTCTTACTGAAATATTTGATTTTATTTAGATTTATGACACTGTTATCTACGCGTTTCATCTACAAGCAAAAAAATAACTTACAAATTGAGTATTTTGAAATAAATTTCGTTCAAGATTTATAAAAAAAAACATGCGTGTTCAAGTTATTAATAAAATGCTTTTACATTTATCTAATTTTAATACTTGATCTCGTGAGTTCCCGAGCAATGTTATAGGATATTTAAGTGGAATTTTCACCATAAATTTACCATCTGCAGTTGCATGTAACAGCTATCATTTCAAGCAATTTTCAATTTGTTAAACTAAAAAATAAAACGCGACTGAAAACTTGATATGTACAAATAAATCGCACCTTAATTTTAACTCTATCGTCTACTAGACAAGTGATTTTCGAATCAAGATTTACTTTTCGCATTCAATTCGATTAAGTGATTTTCCTTGCAGGGAGTTTTCTATACAAATTAAAAGTTAGGTTACCTGATATTTGAAATTATATTACTAATTTAGCATTAAAGAATATATTTCTAGTAATATTTGGTTAAAATTAGTTAAGAGCTTTTCCATTAACATAATAAATTTAGTTTATAGTTTCTTTCCGCTATAATCGCCTAGAGGAAACTCACTAAAAAATATTTTTTTAATTTTTCTCCCAAAAAAATTTTTGTTATCTAAATCAGTTGTGGTTATTTCACTTCGACATTTGGTTCAGATTTCTTCTTGGGTTTTCATTCTATGCCCCCAATCCTCAATCTCATTGCTGGTTTTCATAATGGGTTTCACTACGACTTAGTCTTCCTTTCGAAGGAGTTAATTGACATTGTCATGCTGCATTAACTAAAAACGCTGTATTTACCTAAAATAATATCTTTGATTAGGGTGATATGTCTTAGAATGTTTACTTTTACTTTTAACTCACGTGTACATTTTATGATGTAAGGTGTGATGAGGAAACATTTCTTGATATTATCGATGAATCTGATGCACCTAATAAACATAAATTTATTTTACCATTATAGCCGCTTATAGCATAATTAGATTTAATAAATCACTTGTTTTTCATGTTATGTACTAATCAAAATTGATTTGTAAATATTAATAACTTACGCAATAGATGCGCGAGCAATTTTCTTGCTGCAGATTGCAATCCAATGTCTCCAGTAGAATTTTCTAGAAAGTTTACCTGGCAGGCGCGTATACAACTTGAGTTTATAGGGGGGTAATGGAGATGAAATTTTCGGTCGGCTTTTTTTCGATACAATTTGAATAGTGTCATCATGAGAGGGGTAATTATACAGAAAAAAAGGAAAAAAAGAAGAATGAATGTTTGTCTTTAAATGCAAAATTTTGATTTACAAGTAAGTTTCGTTGGCTCATAGGGCGGGGGGAGGAGAGATAAATCTTAATTACACACGTCTGCTTACTGCAAATCGTTCGATCAATACATTACCTGGCATATTAAGTATTATAACATCTATTTCACGCTTACAAAACGTTCGAAACAACCAAAAAACGTGCATAAAACCGCGATGCGAAACGACGCCAGCAAATTTTGTCAAAATGGCGCCAATAAACATAAGACGAGTGATCCAAGCGCCACGCAGCGTGATTGTCGAGAATAGTGAATGAGCGAGATAGACGACATTAGTAGAAATCACCGCAGGTAGGGTGCCTCTTTCTAAGGTCTTCTCTCTTAAGCTAGGATTAGCTGCGATTAGCTATTAATCCTCTGGTCTTGTGTTTGGCGGCTAACAGTAGCACCACCGGGGATTTTGTTTTTCTTCTAAATAAGGGGCTCGTACTCGGCCCTACCCATCTGCCTCTTGTCCCCCCATGCGGGGAGGAGTTCTTCAGTCCTCGCTTTTCTCTTCTTTCTTATTTCCTTCTCGTCTCTGTCCCAACACGTCTCGGGAGTTTCCTCGTCGTCGTAAGCCACGTGATAGTGTGTTCCTCTTCTTCCTCTCCATCATCTTCATTCTTGTATTAGTTTACATTGTCTTTTTTTTCCTTATTTTTCGGTTTCTTTGCCCTTTCTCTATAATATTTTATTGATAGCGCCTTAATTTTTTTTTGTATTTATTTTTTATACTTATTTTTTTTTTATTTTTTTTTTTTTTTATCATCTTTTGTTACGATTCTGACAATAGCGCTTCCATATATATTTTTTTTTTTTGGTGGGTCTTAAGTATAATTATTTCCTTTTTTTTTTTTTGCTTTTCTTTTGTCTTTTTTTTCCAAAATGTCTCGGGACGGCACAATACGACACAACACTTATTACATATTAATATGCCATGGCAAAAGCCATAAGTCACACTGTATAGGGACGAACACAACATGGAATATGTAACAAACATATAAAGCGGGATTGTCGCTACATCTGTTTGGGACGACACATGATGAACTGACACCAAAACTAACAAAATCTAAGACCACAAATGTAGAGATCGAATGTTTGAATGTTTAGTTAAGTAGTCAACGTAAGTGAAGCTTTGCATTAATATATTTATTTGTGATTATGTGCCCGGGAGGGCCAACACCCCGGCCAGGCGGCGAACCCCAACTCTGGGAGGAGGGCGGTCCTGTGGCACTACTAATGAACTAACTAACTCGTGATTGGAGTCACGAGCCCGCGACCACGTGCCGACCGCCATCCTCCTCAGGAAATACTCTAATCTCTCGACCCCGAGGTCGTAGGATGCCTCTAAATAATGTTCATTGAATTTATATGGAAGTCCCACCCCTATGAAACACATTTTATATTGCCCGACTTCCGCGTACAAGTGGTAAAACATTATCTTTGGTTTTACATACATGTATATTTAAATAATAAACAGGGACAGAGATTCGAAATGACAATATTAACTTTACCGCCTCGCTTCGTGGCGAGATGTAAGCAATTTCGCGCGATGCAAATAGTGGTAATACCAAACTATCATGAAAACACCGAATACAAGCAAGCCTTTACGGTTGCTAAGCAACACGATGCTATGAAAATACAATTTTATTCATCGTTATATCACTGCAGGAATTGGGAAGTAGATACAATTACACAGATTATTCATGTCTTAAAATATTAAAACGTTCATAAGCAATAATGCAATTGAACGACTGTTTAACATTACTTTGGAAAGTCTCCCATAAGGGCCTGCACTTTCTACAAGCACTGTAGCAAAGCTACAAACAAAAGCTTTTATTAACGCAAATTACAAGGTACAAACTATTCTGTGTCTACAATACGACTAACTTAAACTAGATGTAAAATAAAACAAATTGCTATTCTTCTTATCAGCTGTACGTGATGATTCGCATTCTTCCTATAGTCATCTCTCACTACGGCTCATGTTACTTGGGTACCGTTTTTTTATAACTCCTTCATTCAACGCTATATATCAAAAGAACAGAACTTATATTTTTATCTGTTTCGATTAATACATTACATTTATGGATTCAATTACATCAATTAATGTTTTTTTTTTACGTTCTAGTTATTATTTTTTATTGCTTTAGAAATAGAGTCTCTGCCAAAAAAACTTTGAAAGCCTTTAAAGAAACTTTTAGGAACTGCAAATTTTCATTACATGAATTAAAAATAAATTCAAATGTTTTAAATTAAATATCCTACTCAATAAGTAAAAAGTTTAGTACTTTGATGTAATCTGAAACGGGTTTTTTATCCTTAAAAAACGTTCTATTCATTTCAGAGGTTACATACATAAGATCTCATTACTTCACTTAAATTTTATTGAGTAGAATATGTTTGTAGACAGAAAAAGGGTGGTGCCAATCGAATAAATTCGAAAAATCTCAGTTTGCAGTTACATAGTAGGAAAATTTTCCACATGAATGAATTATCAATTTATCAGTGTCCGAATCAAGTAAAAATCTTTAAGTTGGTAATAGCAAAAATTGGCTATACCTCTGTTTGTCATCTGTCGTCGCGCCATTTTTAATTCGTGCCGTTAACATTAAACATAACCGATAAAAAAAAGTAATTTTGGAATAAATTGAACACTGGTACCAACGTAAATTTTCTACTGTGAACCTTAGATTGTGATCACTCCATATTTTTCCCAAGTATTTTCTCAGCTAGCAGTATTGAGTATTCGACTTTCAGTTAGTAATAACTTTGTTTTTTTTTTTTCTTAATATAGCCTTGCCACAGATGGTTCACGATGCCAAAGCTGTTGCCATGTCTCCGAATGATCATTCTGCCATATCAAGATGGAGAGAATCCAATAAAGCTGTATGAATCCATTACATTACATTGTATAATAATAATAATTGTTTACACATTTTCTTTTTGCTATTTTCCAGCTTCTAAATGCTGTTGGTCAAGTAAGGAAGGCGGTACAACCAGAATTACCACCATTGCCTGATATAAGCAACCTAAATTTGGGTAAGTTACTTTCTATCGTCAACAGTCTTAACATTTTGCAATATTTTGTACAATAACTTCATTTTAGTAGTGTATAGAATTAACTGAATCAATCAGTTATTGGTGGCATTGTGTATATAATATTGCGAAGTAATATTCGGGTATTAATAATTTGGGTTCCCCGTAACTTGTATATTTTTTTTAATGATTGCAGAGCCAACGCCTCAAAGCACATACTTTATTGATAAAGGTATAGCAGATTCCCTATTGCATCTAATTAGTTTATAATTGATTTTGTAGTATGTAGTAACATTAATAATATAATAGTCATAATTAATACTGAAAATTTGTTGAAGCTCTTTTACGACCAGTAATTTATATTTTCAGAAAGTAAACTATTTATATTATTTATATCATATTTTACATCTTCACTTAGTGAAAGCTTGTAATGTATGCAAGAACGCAGCTTACACTTGTAGCATATTTTACATATTCTTGACAGTACGAATCTATAAAATACGTATTATAAGACAAAAGTCTTGCAGCTTCATATTTAGGAACTTAGAAACTCTCTGAATCTGATGCAAGACTTTTGTCTTATATAGTACATCTACACTATTGCATTTAACTCTGTTATGTTTACACCCAAAATCTCAATTCAAAACTTGTGATAATATACGAACATGACACTACACAGTAGTGGTTGCAAATAATCGATCTGTACAATAGCCTAAGAAATTATTAAATAATTATTATAAAGTACATATTTAAAAAGGTGCTAGGGACACTAGGATCAGTAAACGAAAACACTTCTTAAAATTTGTAGTTCTGTTAAAATAAGCGTGTAGTCTTCGTATTGACGTTTAAGTGAACCTGAACTTTCAGTTTTTTTTTTAGTGTATATTTTTGTGACTTATATTATCTTTTTGTCATTTTGTAGTATTACTTAGCATGTCTTATCTACTGCATTTCCCAATCCGGTATTCAGTTTCATAGCCGCCTAGTAATTTCATATTAGAAATTAATTTATTTTGTTTTTTAATCACGACCTGCTTGTTAACTTTGACAGTTTGCTTTATATAGCCTGTCGAATCATGAGTTGCACATGTTGACCACTGGCGCCGCTTACTGGGCCGTTTTGATAAAGTCACTAGATAAAAGTACCACAATTGGCCGCCATATTGTGTCCAGCTGAGGCGCCAAATTTAAATTTAATCATTGTAGTTTATATGTCCTGTCAATTTTTCTATTGAAGATAACCACGATAATAATAACCAGATGGAAATATATGGAGAGTATAGCAAAAGATTGAAAACACGAGACACACGGACTAAGCTATATGTTGTCAACTGTTAGTACCGTGTTATTATAATCACGTACAATTAATTAAACAACAGTGTTACTATGATACACCAAAGTATACAGGGTGTCCCACCGAACTGGGGCATTAGATTTTTTTTAACTTCTAGTAGAAATTTGATTTTAAAACTTGCAGTGTAGTCATGGCCTACTGTGATCTATTTAAGGAAAATATTTTCAACTTTATAGCACTTTCGGTATACAGGGTGTTGATATCAACTTTCTTATTTTAAATAGAATGGGATATTTTTTATCGATCTAATGAATTTGGCGAGACATTTGCAACTAGTTTATATAAAGGTTCCCTATCCCTAAACTCGACCGTTTTTGAGATATTTGCAATTTCGTTGATTTTTTGACATTTGCACTCTTTCAAATAAAATCAAATATTTCATGAGATAGCAGATATTTAGTGGTTCTACTAAAGTCGATGCAAATACAAAGGACGTAGCTATAAGGTGTTATAGCAATAATCACTGAATCACATACAGGGTGTTCAAAAAACGCGCCTCCAATGTGGATACCTTTAAGCTAACAAAACTTTTTTCTTTCATATGGAACATGATATTTTTTACAGCAGCGTTGAATACAGCACAAAATTCTACATCGATTGATATTAGGGTTTGGTATACCTATTCTTAATAGTTTTTGAAGTATTAGCATTTTTTGCAAAAAATTGCCAAAAATATACCTAAATTCCAAGTTTCAACCAAATAAAATGAGTTTTTTTCCTACAAAACACTCTGTATATTATTTGCCTAACTTATCTAATTATTTACGTTTCAGATATCTAATGTTCACTAGTTTCTTACTAATAGTAATGTCTTTTAGTCATAGAAAACGTACATTAATATTAGATATTAGTAGGCCATGAGATGTGTTAACAAACAAGTAATATCAATTGTTGGAAATTTACTAAATTGCGTAGTGATAAAACTATGCAGTATTAACAAGTTATATCTTTTATAGAAAGTTCGAATGCTGTCAACTTCTTCACACATTTTCTTCTAACAAGTAAAATATCATAAATCGAAAGAAATAACAAAAACATTGAAAGTTACATATACAAATAACATTTTAGACTTATTCTACGTTCATGAAGAATGTAACAATGATTAGATACCTACACTTATTTGCAATGAATAAAACCTCAAAAAAATAAAATACAAAGGAAAATTAAAGCAGATATCCTAAATACACCCATAATATTTCAAATATTATTCACTTACTAGACCAGGTTTTCTTTGTTGGAGAGCCGTCTGACATGGAGTCTCCGAAAACAATGCAGCCTCTTGGCTTTTTGTATTAAACTATAACTTAACTATATTAAGCGATACAGGCAGATAACATAAATCAGGAACAAACTATTAAAAGTCTTGGAAAATGTCTAATATAAATGTTCTTTCAGAATAATAGTTTGTTAGTTTTTTTTTTAATTTTCGATGTATTTAATAAGCCGGTAAAAATATTAACATGCAATTTACTGTGGCATAATAATTATGGCTTATTAATATTTTATAATTTTATTACAATTACATAAAATTTGCTAATAATTGGAAAACTTCCAATGATAAATATCTCAGATATGGAAACCAAACAATGCAAATAGATTATTTGCTCGAAACTTGGAAATTAGTCATATTTTAGGTAATAAATGCTAATATCTCAAAAACTATCAAAAATAGATATACTAAGAATTTTATGCTGCATTCAATGCTGTAGTAAAAAATACCATGCTCCATTTGAAATGAAAAAGTTTTGTTGGTTTAAAGGTATCCACATTGGAGATGTGTTTTCGAACACCCTCTATGTGATTCGGTCGTTATTGCCATGACACCTTCTACCTACGTCTTTGTACTTACATCGACATTAGTAGAACCACTAAATATCTGATACCTCATCAGCTATTTAATTTTACTTGAAACAGTGCAAACGTCAAAAAATCAACAAAATTGCAAATATCTCAAAAACGGTTGAGTTTAGGGATAGGGAACTCTCATGTAAACTAATTGCAAATAACTCGATATATTCATTGTATTGATAAAATTATACCATTCCATTTAAAATAAGAAAGTTGATATCAACACCCTGTATACCGAAAGTGCTATAAAGTTGAAAATATTCTCCTTGGGCCATGACTACACTGCAAGTTTCAAAATTAAATTCCTACTAGAAGTTAAAAAAAATCTAGTTACCCAGTTCGGTGGGACAACAGTAACTCTAACGAAACATTATTATTTCTAACTCCAACAATTTTGAATGACAGCACTGACAGCTAGAATCGGCCGAATATAGTGACTTTTGTAGCCAACCGACTACAGCTAAATGAGCTGGACCCTGAATCCGCCATATTGTGTCCAAAGAATGTTCTTTTCTCTCTAACACATTGGCGCAATGAATTGCGGTACTTTATATATCTAGTGACTTTAGGTTTTGAGAAAGTGTTTACCACTGGATTGTCAAGATTACGACAGCAAATTCTCAATTTAAATTTGAATAAATGTCATATTGACAAGTTAATATTTTTCTCGGCCAAAAAATATGCATTTATGCAGGTTAAAAATGATAACATGGTTTACATATTGCTCATAAGGTACTATCAAGAATAAATACGATGAATTATACATATATACACGGTGGCCAGCGATTTTTGTTCAATTCTGAGACGATAATCTTAATTCAAGAAAGTTATACTGTCCTTTCTTAGGTCACACGAGATCATCAAAACTTAAGTGTACGATGTGTACGACTAGAATTAGTAAAATTTACCTATGTAAAATCATTGTGGTGAAATTTAGAAATGGAATTGTCTAAAATGCATTGACGTAACTAATCGATTAATACCAATACTTTGCATTTTTAACATTTCTTCATTGGCATTTTTTAAATTAAAGTACATATGGCAACGTGGTACAGTAAAGTTACTTGTTTGAAGGTAAAAACTAGTTTGGAATTTTTGCGAATTTTCATATGACATTTGGTTATTGAAATAAGGTAACATATGTTTTGTGCTGTTCTTAATACTGAACAATGTTTACCTTTGGAGAATACGCTGACATGTATATGGTATTCGGATTTTGCAACAGAAATGCAAATTTGGCAAAAGAAGAATATCAAATACGGTACCCACAACGGCGACACCCATCCACCAACACGTTCCGTAGATTAGATCAGCGACTTCGAGAAACTGGCACGTTTATACCCAATTATCATAACAGCGGTAGGCCTAGAGAGCGTCGAACAGTTCAATTAAAAGAACAAATATTGGATGCTGTTTATGAAGATCCGCCGTCCACCACAAGACAAATAGCTCGGGAACCGAATATTCCTAGCAAAACAACAGTACACTCAGTACTATCTCAGAATATTTTGCGTCCATTTCATGCAAAAAAAAAGTGAAACCTTTGTATGTGAACGATAATGTGCACAGAAGAATATTTTGTAATAGTATTTTAGAAAGGATTCAAGAAGAGCTGAACTTTTTATTGCATATTCTCTGGAGCGATGAATGCTTGTTTACGAGAGATGGAGTTTTTAATAGCCATAACTTTCATTTTTGAACGGATGAAAATGCTAAGGCAGTTAGGATTTCAAACCTCCGAGTTGTTGGACCAATATTTCTTCCGAATCGTCTAAATGGAATTGAGTACGTTAACGTTTTAATAATAATAATAATTCCAACAGGTTCAAAAACACCCAATTACAGGAAAATACATAGAAGAAAAAGAAAAGTACATGTCAAGGAGCATTAACAAAGTAGAAAAGTAAATCATTCATTCTTACAAACCAAGATTTAAGCGTAAAAAAACTATAACAATTTGCTTACATAATTCAAAGAACAAAATAAGATCATGAAATAGCTAGGAAAACAATAAAAGAAAGCACATTTTACAATAAATTTCAAGCCATCATTGTTGATGTAGCATACATCTGAAAGTCTATTAAAGTGATCATACATTAATGAGACGGGAGATCGGAGCAGCACATTGGATTTATGTTGATCACAATAAAATGTAGGGTGATAATAATGGCAATTCAGCCTAGGTATGAAAAGTTAAGTTTATGTAAAAGCCACGGGCAGTCGATTCTGTTATACATCAGGTTAAATAAAAATTTAATCAAACTAACAATTCTTCTAACTTGCAATGATTCAAAGTTGAATTTGGCTAAAAGTACCCCATAATCAAAACCCCTTATGGGATAAGATCCCTCAGCTAAAAAGTAAAGAAACTTTAAAAACTTTCTTTGAACAGATTCAATATTATTTATATGAATTGAGTAAGTAGGAAACGATATTAAAATTGCATATTCTAAATTAGAGCGTATCAAAGAAAAGAACAACGTACTCAACGTCCTGGTATCACGAAAATCTCTACAATTGCGGTAAATAAAACCATAAATTTTAAAGGTACGTGCGACAACATCTGCTATGTGATGAGAAAAGGAAAGTTTGGGATCAAACAACACTCCCAGATCTGTTGTTAAACTTACAGAGATTAAAGTAGTACCGGAGATAGTATAAGAAAAAGTAACGGGGTTGATCTTTTTAGTAAAAATCATAGAATTACACTTAGAAACATTAAGTGAAAGCCTGCATTTACTACACCAGGCAACAACTGCGTTGATATTAAATTGAAGTACTCTACAGTCCTCAACGGAATCAATAGAGGCAAACAACTTTAAATCGTCAGCAAACATCAGTTTTTAACAGGATATATCATTAACAAGGTCATTAATAAAAAATAAGAATAGAAGTGATCCTAAATTCGAGCTTTCGGGGACGCCTGATGTAGGGATAATGAACTTAGATATGAAATTACGGTACTTGACACATTGCTTCCTATTTAGTAAATAAGATTTAAAGAAATTTAACAGAGAGTTAGAAAAGCCGAAAAACGCATTTTAGCTAAAAGAACATGATGATCTACCTCAGGGGTCGGCAACCTGCGGCCCTTTGCAACTTTTTCGCGGCCCGCCACAGCGCCAATATAATTTTAGGAAAAATCAACAAACTTGAATAATAAAAAATTTAAAGAATTAAATATTACACAGCCTCCTCTACAACTTCATTGTATTATCCATCAACATTCACTTTGCGCAAAAGTTGTAAATTTGAAAAATGTTATGAATATTGTTATAAAGTCCATCAATTATATTCGCAAAAACGGTATGAACCATCGAACATTCCGAAATTTCTTAAATGAAATTGACGCAGAATATGAAGATATCATTTATTTTTTCTGAAGTAAGATGGCTCAGCCATGGGAAAGTTTTAAAAAGATTTTTCGAGTTGATAGATGAGATTGAAATGTTTTTGACAGAAAAAGGAAATAATATACCAGAATTATCGAATTTTAAATGGATAAGCGAGTTAGCTTTTCTTGTGGACATTACAAATTACCTCATTAAATTAAATATAACACTACAAGGCAAAGTTAATCAACGAGCTATTTACAGAAATCAAAAGTTTTCAGCTTAAAATAAAATTGTTTATTTCTCAACTTGAAAAAAATAATTATTGTCATTTTCCTACTTTGCAATCGTTTTTAACCAAAAACGACAAACAGTGTCCTTCGAATATTTTTATTGAGTCACTGAAAGTACTGGATGAAAATTTTCGTCATCGGTTTCAAGATTTTTATGCAAAAGAAATGTACATATTAATATTTGAAAATCCTTTAAAATTTGAAATTGTAAAAGCACCAGACAATTTACAACTAGAGTTAATTGATTTGCAATCTAACAATGTATATAAAAATAATTTTGATGAAAATAATTTAATTGCATTTTATTCAAATCTACCAGAAAATAAATTTCCCAATTTAAGAAATTTTGCAAAATCAATGATTGATTTTTTTCAAGCACCTATTTATGCGAACAAATATTTTCAAGAATGAATTTCATAAAATGAAAATATAGAACGAGGCTGACGGATGAAAATTTACAAAACTTGTTGAGGATTTCAGTATCCCAAACACAACCGAACCTAAATGAATTAACAAACAATATTCAAGAACAAAAAGCGCATTGAATTTTAATGAATGAATAAAATGAAAGATAAACTATTTTCCTTAATATTTTATATATTTTATGTTTACATATTTATACATATGTAATTGGAATTGTATTTTCTTTTTTTTTCCCTTTTAAGAATTGTAAAATTTTTGTTCTCTAACATTATTGTTATTATAGCATGTCAATAAAAAATATTTTTTTTTATATTTATTTTTAATGATATTCATACTCGTATATGATATAAAAGCACTATTTAAGTTACATTTGAATGTGCGGCCCGCATAAAAAAAATTATTTTGAAAATGGCCCGCCGTCCGAAAAAGGTTGCCGACCACTGATCTACCTGATCAAATGCCTCCTGAAAATCCAGGTATATTACGTCGACCTGTCCCCTGTTATCAATAACTTCGGAAACAAATTGGGTGAAGGTTTTGGAAGAAGTACTGGATAATATTCCATTGAATCTCAGACACAACATTTTATACATGCATGACGGTGCACATACTCACAATGTCCGAATTTTGAGGGATTGGTTAAAGGAACATTTTACAAATCGATAGGTAGGGCGTAACGGACCAGTAGTATGGCCAGCAAGATCTCCCGATATTAATCCTCTGGGCTTTTTCGTTTGGGGTTTTTTTTTTAAGAAAAGATCTATGCAACGCCTTCAGCTAATGAGCAGGATGTAATTAATTGTAATTTGCCTAAAATTGCGGCAGCAGTTCGACTAATCACCCCCGATATATTGGAACGCGTTTTGAATTCGCTTCCTCGAAGACTATAATTATGTCTGGAAACTACCAATTTGAACAGTTGTTATAATTTTTTCATATTATCTTTAAATTTGAATAAAACGTTTATATAAGTTAACATAAAATTTTTGCTAATTTGCGTATTTACCTAATTCATAATACAGTATTCCCTCGTTAAGACAAACTCGTTTAAGGCTGCGTTACAGAAAGCGCGGGAAATACAAATAAACAGTGTATTTTTGTTTATAATACATTCGGAAAGTGATTATTTTGAAGGAAAATTTTGTTTAATTTGTAATTGCATTTACGTAAGGCAAGTAGTGCATGAAAGCAGAACGTTGAAAGTTGTTGTATAATTTATATTATATTTACCATTTTTGTTGAACATATTTGTTGTTCTCACAATCTCGTATTGTAAACCAATATCCAACCGCTATTGCTTATTAAGGTATATACCCACTAACTAATAATATTTGACGCAAAAATAAAAAAGAAATACATATTAATAAAGCGTCATCTATGGTTTTACAATGTAATTACTTGCGAGATTGTGTTCAGCCACATTCCGTTCGATGGAGCTAAAAGAAATGGTGCGATATTGAATAAAATAAAACTAAAATATCAATGTTGGTAAATTTAAATAGATCAAATCATTTCTTCTTCTATTTCGCGCATATAATGACCACTTTGCGTAACTATTTTATCAAAAAACATGTCAGAAATTTTCACATTTTGTAATCAAATGTAGTAACTTTTTATCCGAGGTTGGTAATGCGGTTTGTGTTTTGACATCTCAGCCTGTCTCAGCAATGGATTATTATTTGAAATATTCATATTTTTAATTTTTACAAATTGAGAGGCATTGAATAAACGTAAATTTACTTTTAAATTTTGCAATGGCGGACAGAACAATTACGCATGACAAGATTGTATAACCAACATGAAAATATTGAAATTCTCTGTGTGGAAAAAAAAATCGGTTTTAAATAATAAATGAAAGTAAATTAAATTCGAAATAGAAAAAAAATAATATAAAACCACGTATTACGATGACTGTTGCAGTACTCCTATTACAATAATGTCATTGCAACACTAGTGTTTGAATATACAATTATTTTGTAAAATTCTGTTAGGAAAATAATACTACTATACAAATAGGCAATAGCTATAAAGTGCGTATTTTTACGTTTATTTTATTTATCATTTAAATCAATAGTTAAAGCATTATTTTCATTTCAAAGATTACACAAAAATAAAAATCCTTTTTTTAATATTGTAATGTTTATTATATTAGAAAAAAAAATGAGGAAATATCAAATATAAGCAGGAATATGTGCATGAAGTAATTATAAACGAGTTATCTATTGTACCATGTTGAACTACATATTTAGTGACTGTAGTATTCGAGCATGATTCCCACAAAACCAGATTCTTCTGCAATAGATACTCCTTGGCGTTGTAGATATAGACGTCATTGTTACTTCAGTAACCAGTCCGTGTATTTTTCGTTTTTGATTTTCAGGTTTCTAAATGTACAATATGGTAAATGATTGCACTGCAAATCTATTACTTGTTTCAATACATATTGTAGATCTACAGTTCAGTATCCTGGTAAATTGTTTTCATTACTCTCAATCTCAACTTCTACTTCCAACTGATGGTCCATAATACTAAAGATAACAAGTTTAATTTCAGTATTGCAATGATTTACCTACCAGGAGTCCTTGTCTCAAAAATATAAAATATTTATTTATATTTACACCAAAAAATAGGGTCCTTTTCTCAAATAAGAAAATAAAATAAATTCAATAGCCACAAGCACGGCCTAAGTTTGAGTTAGAATACATTAGGACACTGAAAATCAGATAATTATAACTAAAATCTGCAAAACTATAAAATACTATTGTACATCGCATACAGATATTGACAGATGACAGATATTGTGCAGATATATGGAATAGAAATATGCACCTCAAAATGTAAAATTCAAGTTGAGATATCACGTGAGACTACGGAGAACAAAATAGAACATGTTGCGCCATCTAATAAGTATTTTCTTAATAAAAATATAGGCTTTTGCGTTTTAGTTCATGTTACGAAAGTTGGTGGACGGAACGCAGCCTTAAGGGGGCGTTTACAAACCTCTTTCGCGCCAACATAATGGCAGTATAACATGGGTTACTTTGTTCAAGTTATTTTCGCAACATAGGCGGTTTTTCTGGAAAACAAGGACATTTACACACTCTCCATGAATATGCGGAGTGAAACGATACATTTTCCATTGCATACTTAAAATATATTGTTTAATAACAGAAAATGAAACATGCATGAATAGGCGATGTAGAAAATTAACAAAAAATTTAAATGTGGAGCTGTAAATGTAGATAAAATTGCATGGCTTCAGTCGGAATTGTTTGTAGAAATAAAATAAACATAAGAGTAGCTAATTAAACAATCTAATTATGATAAACAACTTGAAAAACAAAATTGGGATACACAGAAGAGAAGTTTACAGATATCTGCTACAACTGATATTACTTTAGTTTGGCATTCGTGACATAGATGCCACACAAAAAGTATGGTTTTGATGTCATTAATTAGAAATACTTCATGCTTTTCTATGTTTCCGTAGTGCAATTCTCTGACGGATGTATTCTATTGTAATAGCTTGTTCATTTCTTCTTATAAACTATGCAAAGGATATTAAGATATAGAGGAATTACAGTGTAATGTATTATTCAATTAAATAGAAATTGGAGTTTTATTGCAAAAAATGCGGGTTTTATTTTATTTTTTGTAATTTTGCAGTGAAAAAAAAAACAATATATGTTAAAAAAGTTTATTTTTAAAAATCCTACTATTCGTCTTGAATCTCAAAGAGTAAAATGTGTATTTCACAGTGTAACAGTAAGGACATAATTGTTGGCACCTCTGATGTTTGTGAACACGCTTTCGTGACCTACAAATACAAAGTGAACTTAGGGGCATCTTCTAGCGATAGGGAAATAAATAATCTTAAGTATTATATTATATGTATACATAATAGATATTATTTTATTAATGTGATGTTGTTTTGACGTTGAAATATTTAAAAGAATCATGACTAGTAGTGGAAGTTATAAGCAAATAGTTTATAAGTTTTACAGAGACGTAGAAGTTAACTGCATGTATTATAAATAAACAAGAAAAAAGTTTATTCACTGCTTTAATAATTTAATTTGTTTAATTATACCTTTTACTACTTCTAACAAAATTCTCCGTTCAAATCTTTTAGGTTCCCAATATCCTAATTGATATGTAATACTTGTTGGTACAAAAAATCATGGAAAAACATTCATTGTTAAAATATATTGGCCTTGTCACATTTGTTTTTTAATAATCTATTAAAGCGTTTAAATTGCAAGTCTTCGGAATGTATTTTCAGAGTATTCAAGCAGTTTTCCATAAATTTGTCTATATAAATATCCTACTGTTTTACATTTCTCTGTCCACTGTAAGAGCACTATAATACAAAATGGAAAATGAATATATTTGATATAGAAAACATATGTAGAGAATTTACCGCATTTTATTTATCAGAAAGAAAACAAAACTACATCTTGTTTTTTTAGAATTATTGAAGCATGTTTCCACAGCACAATGTATTGCAGTCTTTGATCACTTTTTATTCATTGTAAGAAGTTATTTTTGCACACTTTAGAGCAAATAAAAGCAAAACTGTATGCTACGATGAAACAATCTAATGTCTTTCGCAATAACTATACACACCACACAGAAATACAAACGAACTAGGTATCTAATAAACAGTATACAAAATTAAAAAGATAAAATAATCTGAATAAAACAAATTTCGTTTATTTATAAAACAAAAACAATAACATTACGCCATCTTGAAAAGATTTTGTGCACAAAATATTCGATACCACGAAGTCTGTCAACTGTAACTAGTATAATAATAATATAATCACTAGTATCCCGGTATTTCAATTCAAATGCATAAAGAAAGTGAATACGCACGCCGCGATGTATTAGGCAAGCGCCCCAAACGTATAATCATAAATCATAATTGAAGGAATTTCCCAAGAATATGTTTACCAGATATTTACGGTCGAAACACGCACCATCTCTTTTCAGAACTACCCATCACTTTCTAAATTGTCACTTAAAACTTTTTCCCAACAATAGTAAGCGAATGGTACTAGTAGCGCCATCTCATGTTCAATATATTCGACAGAGAGTTGCATTAGAGTGATTTAGTTCGTGTTACGAAAATAGAGGGATGTGTACACCCCCTTAATACGAACATTATTCTTTCCCCCCTTAAAATGCAATATACTTTTATATCATTTTTATGAAATCCTCGGGTAATATGAATTAATTCGGTTAACACGAAATACGAACAATAATATATTAACAGTGCAATAGAAGCGCCCGGTTAACACGAACTCGGGCATGCAATGAGTAGGTAAATCCCCTGCTAAAATATGTATGTAGTCTGCACGTGCTATTATTTTTTCGTATTTTGGTTAGTTTGAATTTTGTTTACACAGTGATAACGTCGGTCTCGTGTACGTACAATGTGTGCAAAAAGGTCCATAGATATTTCGACAAAACTGAAAATCTTGGAAGAAATAGAAGCAGGTGCTTTTACTAAAACTAAAATCGCGGAACGATATAATATTCCTAAATCTACTTTATCAACTATTATAAAGAATAAAGAAAAAATAGACACGGCAGTCGCATCCGGTCCATCGGGTTCTATAAAAAGAATTCGTAAGGCATCACACGAAGATATCGAAAATGAACTTTTAGTGTGGTTTAAAAATGCTAGAAGTTCAAATGTTCCCATATCTGGTCGGTTGCTGAAGGAAAAGGCCAAAGAAATAAGTATATCGATCGGCATAGATAATTTCGAATGTTCAGATGGATGGCTGTGGAGATTTCAAAAAAGATATAAAATTTCCTCTCATGTTGTAAGTGGCGAAACGAATAAAGTAAATGAAAATGATATAACCGAATGGCTTAAATACTTTTATGGTATAAGAAAATCATACGACGAAAAAAATATTTTTAACCTCGACGAAGCAGGTGTATTTTATAATTTGCTCCCCGATCGTTCTTTAGACTTTAAGGCATTATATGCCATGGCGGTGCTAAAAGCAAAGATCGCCTAACCGCAGTTTTATGTTGCAATGCCAACAGTTCAGAAAAATTTAAATTATGGATTATTGGAAAATATAAAAATCCTTAATGCCTAAATAAAATAAATCGATTAATTTTACCATTTGACTATAATGATTACAAGAATGCCCGGGTGGGTTCTCTATCATTTCGATTATGGCTGATTAAATTTCAGAGGAAAATGGCCAGTGAAGACAGATATGTGCTTTTAACATTGGATAACTGCAGTGCACATAATATTGACGGACTAACTCTGCCAAATGTCAAAATAATATTTTTCCCTGCAAATTCTACTAGCAGAGTTTAACCTTTGGATCAAGGTATAATTGCAGCCTTTAAGTGTCGTTTTAAGACCAGACTTGTGCGTAACGCTCTATTCTGCATTGAATCACAGCAATCAAATTTAAAATGGAATATTTTACAAGCAATGAAAGCTATGGCTGTATCCATGGGATGATGTTACTGGCCAAACAATTACTGACTGCTTTAATAAAGCTTGGAACATTAGTGCTGTCGATTTACCTTCAGAATCTTCCTTTGCCTCAGAGGACACTGAAGATTGGACAAATCTAATTACAGGAATACATCCGACACCTAACCTGTCGCTCTCTGAATTCATTGCTTTGGACAGTAACGTAGAAGTTTGTGCTTTGGAAGAAAACGCGGAAGCAGAAAACGGGGACAAAGAAGATGATGTTATAGATGACGTGATTGAAAAGCCACCGAGAAATGAAATTTTAACAGCATTAGAAACATTGCAGAGATTTGCGCAGACTACGGCCGAAGTAGATGTTAATTTTGGAGATAATCTGGACAAAATAAGAAGAGAATATCTAAAGAGTTGTATGCCTAAATATAACCAGCAAAAGATAACAAATTTCCTAAAACTACCTACCGAACATTGAATTAGTACCATATTATGTATAACATGCTTTGTTTTGTGTTTACTTGTTTAAGAACAACAATATTCTTATGGATACAAATGTACCAATAAATCATTCTTTATATTTCTTAAAATAATTATATTTGGTTTCTCTTATAATTCTATTCAATAACTATTTCACGTAACATAAATAGAACGTAAAGTACTTCGGATACTACATATAAGTATAGTTATTAAGTAAGTCATTCGACAATCGAATATGGCGAACTAGTTCGACTTAATCGATTTCGGTTATGACAAAATATTTTAAAACGAACAGAATATTTTATTCCCCCATTGAGTTCATCTTAATGAGGGAGTACTGTAAATAACTAAATGAATACTGCCACAGTACTTATCGGATTATGTGTTGCCAAATTTACACTTCTTTTGAGCTGCTAGTGTGACTTACGAAAGCACTGTACAACTTTTCTCAATTAAAACTATCGACTCAGAATTAAACAGAGATTTGTCATACGTGACGTTTGTCCGCAATTTTTCTGGTCACCCTGCATATTCTGGTTTACCTAATTTTACTGGTAGGTATTACGATTTATGTTTTACGATAAGACTTCAACATATTTTCATTCCTATTAGCATTACTTCCTGATAGTGTTCCTTTGTTGTCTGTCCTACAAGAACTGTTATTTGTATTTTTCTATTTTCTATCACTTATTGTTAGACGTAACTCCTAATTATTTGTTTCTTTTACATTTATTTTGCTTCTTATACACACAGAGCTTTGATAATTATAACATTATAGTTGGCGAACCACTAAGAAATACTCCAACTCCGAATATAGATGGCGGTGACAATTTGAGGCCAATGACCCCGTCGCAAGGGGGCCGCCTTAGCCCCCTGCCAAAATGGGCCAGAGGTATTTTTCAATTTGTATTTTTCGGGTATCAGCAATAAAGAAAAGAAAATTTCAAAATTTCTTTAAAAAAAAAAAAATGATTTTTATAATTTTTATTTTAATACAAAATTATTTTCTTCTAATCATACACAGGTGACAATTCTGATCTCCTATGTCAGGAGTTGATTACAAATAATGCCTCCGAACAAGGTAATTTTTTATCGTTATATCTCTGTTTTGTTATCATTTTTGTCATGCAAAGAAGGACGAGGGCAAAGAATGGTCTTGCACATCTCTCAATATGTTGAGGATTTACTGCATAGATTGATTGTGGTTATCGCATAAATACTAACGTAGTTATGGTGTAGAAATGGTCACTTGATAACAATGAATTTTGTAATTAAAAACGCACTTTGCTTTTGCATGAGCGCATGCAGTTTCTTTTGCTGGTTGCTAATATTATTTTGCATGTTCTGTACGTTTTCCACAGCATTTCTGCATTGTTGGCTTTTGGTTGCTCGTAATTTTGTTATTTTTAAATATTATATGTCTGATGTAACTACATTTCATTTCTCTCCCAATGTGAATGTGCAGTTAGTGTTATGGTTGTCGCACATTATCCCGTCACAGCACAGCACGGTGCGTGCCATCAAAAAACGAATAGAATTAAAATAATGCAAATGAATAAACAAGCGCCCACTATTCTAGCACAGCACGGCCCAGCGCGATGCTATTCGTTTTTCGACGGAACGCACCGTGCTATGCTCTGACGGGCTAATATGGGACAACCTTTAGGGAAGTAGGACTGATTATGTGATGTTATGTGAAACTCCGCATCGTGTATTGCCCGATAATTAGTATTGTGTGAATTAATGAACTTGGTAGAAAATAGATGACTGACAACAATCCACAATAACTCAAACTGATTTTCTTAGCAGTTTACACCATTCTACTGATAGATTTGTAAAATAGATAAAGTTTCATTAGTGTCTGATACTTACGAGGAAATTCTTAACCTGCAAAATTCGAAAAGTCAAAATATTTTATTATTCAACATATTCTCCTCTTAATTGGATACAATTATTATAACGAACCTGTAAACGCCTCTAGATCTTTCAAAAAGAAAATTTTATCTTGCTCTGCAAACTAGACTTCCACAGCTTCTATCAACTCTTCGTTGGAAGAATATTTACGACTTTTTAAACTTTTTTTCAGTTGAGGAAAGACGTAATAGTCGGAAGGAGCCAAATCTGGTGAACAAAGGGGATTTTCGAGTAATTCCCCTAATCACGAATTGTTTACATGGCAATATGGTATTTATGTGCAGAAGCATTGTCCTGCAAAAACAAAACACCTTTGGACAACTTTCCGCGTCTTCTCTTCTTAACTTCTTGGCGTAGAGTGGTCAGTAACATCGAATAATAATTCCCAGTTATTGTTCTACCCTTGTCCAGAAAATCAGTCATGATTAATTCACGGCAATCCCAAAAAACTGAAGCAAGAATTTTTCCAGCAGATTTTTGAACACGAAACTCCTTAGGCCTTGGAGAACCAGGGTGTCTATATTCCATCGATTATTATTTTGTTTCTGGGTCGTAGAAACGTACCCAAGCTTCATCCATTGTAACAATACGGCTTAAGAAGTCTGCATCTTTTTCAAACCGACCACAGATCGAACGTGGTTCTGCCACTCTTGCACGCTTCTGATCAACATTCAGACATTTGGGGATCCATTTTGCAGAATATTTTCTCATGTTCAAATCGACGTTAACTATATGATGGACGCGTTCATATGAAATACTCAGTCCTCAGATATTCGTTTTTTCACAAACATTTTCGGAGACGGACACAGTAACTAGACTTCTCGATCTGTGTTCATCTTCAATGGAAAAGTTATCCCTTTTGAAGCTCGCAATCCAATTTTTCACGGTCGCATACGAAGGACGTTGCTCGCCAAGGGCATTGATTATATATAATATAGATATACCAACAGCCACTTTATCAAAATAGTCAATTCAAGTGTCACTAGATGTCGCTTATATCTACATATTCAAATTAAATTTTTCGTCAGATATATTTTAGCATTTATGAAACCTAACTACATAGGCGTACTCTAGTGGAGAGTGGCACTTCATTGAATTTACAACTTGTATATCTACGGAACAAAAAACAAAGGTCGTTTTTTTGCGTGTCTAAATCTGGATACGTAAAAAGTAATAAACAGATGTTAAAAATGTGATATATACCGGTAAATATATCGAGTATAAATTGTGTTTCAACTAATAATTTTAAATCAAAATTTCTATACCTTAACCTTATTTTCTTTACATAAATTAAAGTAAAACCAAACTAATGGCTTACTAATACTTTGTAATATATACTTTTATAAATAAATATAACATAATAATAAAAAAAAAAGAAAGGAATATATAATATACAGTGATCGGTAGAACGTGCGCATCATATGTGAAATTTGTTTGTCTTTGAATTTAGTAAATCTTTCTTCTTACAAATTGCCTCTACATGTCTAGAAACTAAAATAACCCTCATCAAATCTGCCTAAAATTTAATTGTATACCAGGGAAGGTCAAAAATATGAAACTACGCTAAGAGTAAAGTATCTCATTTTTTGGGTTTAGAAGATTCTTTTATGAGAAAATGTTTCAAATTTAACGCTGTGTCCAATTATGAAGATTCGTTAAATTTGAGCAAAAAAAAAAATTAATCGCTTTTTTCGGAATTCCTGTATACAAAATTGATCCTGATCATACAGCTGTCACATCCTATCCTGATAGGAAATCATATGCGTACAATACCATAATTAGTTAGTTTCAAAAATGTTATAGCTTTGAAAAGTAAAACTTCAAAATAATATGTTTTGCTTTCAAATAAAACAAAATAATAATATCTAATTAAAATTACAAAGATCTTAGATCGAGAGAGGAGAAAAGACATTCACCCCTCTGCTTACTTTGAACAAATAGAAAAAAAATATTTTTTTACAAATAAATGCGGAATATTCGTCACCTAGGAAAAAATGGAAGTTATGAAAACACATGTTCTTGGTTCAATAAGTTATTATGTCTTAAAATCTACACATACATTTTTAGGAGGAAAAAAGGGAGTGAGAACTTATTAATGTTATATAAATAAACGTTTACTAATACTATTTATTCAAACTTACAATAAAAATTAAAGTATTTCTATATTGGTCGAAAATCGAACGTAAACATAGACTTATTAATATCATACTGATTTTCACCTTACGATTATATGTCCTGTACGATTTATTTTATATTGTAGATAGCTGTAGCATGATAACAATATAATAGAATAACAATTAAGGTATGAATGTATCGATAGTTTGTCTGCATTTTCTTAAAATTATCAAGTTTTACAATTTGAATATTTCATATAAGGCGAGCACAATGTATATGCGTGCTAAACAGCACCATCTGTTATTCAGAAGCGTAACACTGTTCAAGCTAATGAGTTAACATAGGTTGAGATCTTAGATATCCCACTTATATTTTGGACCAGGAAACGGTGGCGGCACTATAGCGGCGTGGTCCAAAAGCTCAAATTTAAGCGTTGCCATTGCCTCTTATGGACGTGGTTTATCTATATTATATATAATCAATGGCCAAGGGCATGCATTAAGCATATCTTCGTAAATGCTCACCTCTTAACCCCTTCAAATACAGGTACTTGATAACAGCCAACAGGTTAATATATGCAAACGCATGCAATTGAAGGGAATTTGTGAAATTCCTTTGTCCTTTAAACGTGTTATGAAACCCTCTATGCTCTGTTTCTATCCGAATGCGAATCCGAGCTGAGCCGAACTACTTGACGTTGCTATGCGGAAAATGCAAGGGGGAGACATTAGATTTGGAGGGCACTGAACATTGGCAGTAGCCGCAAATATATCAGCTAGATCACTTGAAACCGGCAAGTGTATTTAAAAGCGAGGAAGTAGTAAGATGAGTTAAATGATTTAAATCATTCGATTACAGTTACGCGTCGTATATGCAGTCAGTGGTAGCGAGGGACGTATTTTGTTTAAATTATTTACATTCAAAGAAATAGGCATGCATAGTGTGTAGTACTTATAGGGCGACACGGTAAGTCAGTATTCACTCGCCAATCCTTGGTTCTACTATTAAAAATAAAGAATACTAAAATCCCAAAACGTTTTAGGGTAAAATTGAAATTGAAAATTAACAAAGTATTCAATTACATCGGTATAGCACAACCAAGCTCAATTGGTATTCGTATATGCGAAGTAAAAACAATTTTAAATTGTATGTACAATTACAGTTACAATTGTAGATAGCATGTGTATTAGTGTATTAGACTTAGCTATGGGATAGTTGCGTCTGTCACATAATAGGCATCAACTATTGAAAAATTACGTCAGTTATGTACATTTATTATAATTTGACGAATGTTGTGTATGCTTGATTTCATCGCTACATGTCTGTTTTGAATTTTCATGCATCCAAAGGATTTTATCATTTTATTCCTGAGTATCTTGTTGAAGATGGTAAATACATTAAACCATGTTTGTTACAAACAGATTCAAAGATTTACGTGTTGTCTCCTCTGTTGCCCAATTGCGTTTGTGTGTCCTCGGCTGATCATTAGCCGGCTAACATTTCACACGCGGTATCACCAGAAAACAACAGAGAAGCGAATCACTCCATCGATGCCGCGTCTTAAATGTTTTTTTTTGTAGTGAATTTTATGCCTTTGCCCACCATCAAAGAAAAAATCATGTGAAATAAGACAGAACATTGTTTAATTTTAAATAATTTACGAGACGCTATACCTTATTATCTTCGCCAATTTCCGACATTTACTATTGCCACGTTTGGGCAAACCCTTGCCTCTATCAAGCGATAAAAAGACATTCATTAACAAGCAACAAATATTCTATTATTCAAAAATTAAAATCTCTTTAGTAGTTATTAATTACGTAAGCAATATGTAAGTGAAAATCAAAATATATAGAATCATACAATATACAACAATTTTTTACTTTTTTAAAAAGTAAAAAAAACTGAAAAAGAAATACATGAAATCAAATTTATGAATATTAGGAAGGCTAATTTCTATTACGGACGAGCACAATGTTAATACTGTGAGTAACCTTGTACATTCTAATTATTTTTGAATGCACAAGTCATAAAATGCAAGTAAGACGATTATTTCGACACGGTAACCTGGGTGTAGAATCTTAATAGGAAAAATTTCCCATTGGTTATTGTAATCACGTGGTAAATTAGTTATTGTGCTACGAATGGTGCGCTGTATGCATTTAGAAAACTACATTATCCATGTGGCCTTGATTTGTAAATAACTTATAACGCCTCATCTACCTGGGCTTAACACAGATTAAATACGTGTTATACAGGTAAAATTTTAAATTGGCCAATAAATTGCGCAATAAATAGCTAGATGTAAAACGGCCATAAACTGCGTTGAGCCAAACCAACAACAAGATCTACTGTTGTTGAAAGATTTCGATGTGTTTCTTATCATAAGCGGTCGGAAGGATATGGCTAGACCAACACGCAAATATTTGAAAGCCTTAATTTTTTTTAAATATCTCCAACTTGACGTGCTCAGTTTTACTTTACGCATGTTTATGCACATGTGGACAAAGCTTAATGTAGTGCGTGATGATGGTTGGAGTAGGAGTGTCCATACCGTCAAGCCGTCCATGTTTTACGTTGAAGATTATTTTATTGTTGTAATCCAAGTCTTATAATTATTATTGTGGTTATAGCTCGTTGTTGGTTTAATTTTGTGCGGTATTTGTCAAACACCCATTAATTCTGTTGTATTCAACTGCCCTAACACTGTGAAAGGCACGTCGTTGTGCATAACTTTGTTCAGATGCTATAACTTTTATAAATAAGTATCTTTATATATTATTTCAGTGTTGTATTTATACATCCACATTTTATCATATGTATGTGTATTTACCAAATATTTCATGACTGTGATAGTATAGCTATTACAAACTGTACTATTGCAGTTATGAAATGTTTGGTATATATCGAAACAAAAATTTTAAATACTAGAAGTATATAAAACAACCCATTTGAATGTACCGCCAGATTAGTTGTAGTTCGGTGTGCCGCGCAACCTTGTCGACAAAGTAGAGCATTAAGTTTCCACTCCCAGACGGTCACGTTGTAATAATTGATTATTGAAGATCTCTATGTAAATATAAACTGTGTTTCTATGTCGAAAATTAAAATGTGCAAACTTTAAATATTCGGACAGCAGACATAAACATATTAGACAGGTTTCTTTTATTGAAAACCATATATTTTACATGCAATGATAGTCTCCGCAGTCTTAGCATTTTATATAAAAAATAATTATTTGGAGTTAATAACGGAATATTTATATTTTTCTGTTAAAAAGCAAAAATATTTATTTCAATATATTCCTTTGATGTAAAGTATTTGCTTTCAATGAAAGAAACCTTTCTATCGGTATGCTAGTATTTAATGTTGTGCCTGAATATTTGAGGTTTTTTCCGGGCTTTATTTTTCCATACAGAAACTTTAAATATTGGCTTTTTAAATGTCTCTGTTCTATAAATATTAGCATGTTACCGCGCCGGAATAATCCTCTATTTTACATTTTATGAGTTGTGCACTCCAAAATAATCAGAGTGTACATACATCTGAGATTCATTCACACCTACCTTCTCCCGGGCAAAAATATTAAGTGTTTTAATATATAAAAACCATAGAAATAAAAGCATACCAACTTTAAATAGACAAATAAAATTAGAGTAAAACTTATTTAATTTGTAATAAAATAGTATTACATTGTAGCTATTGCTGAATAAACTAGTGTCTGATCTAAAATTACAATTATAATCAATGTCAATAAGTCAATATGTATGTATATATTTTTTTATATATAATTAGTCTCAATATCTCTACCACAGCGAGATTATCAAAGTCAAATTGATGCCCTGCCTGTATAACATGGTTACAAAGACCAGTAGAAACTTTTCTTAACCACATCATTTTTGTGTTGCTGTATTCTTTCTTATTAAACAGTTAACATATCGTCGTTGTCTGTAATAGAAATTAGCCTTCATTAGCCATTCATTAATTTAATTTCAAGCATTACACAATTTTTTTATATTTATAAAAAAGATTAATTTATAATATTTTAGACAGAGATCCAACTTCGATTATACAGAGAAGACACAATGAACTTATAAAAAAAATTAAAAACAAGAAAAAAGAAATGTGTGATGATGATGCTAAACATATTACTACATATAAAGCAGTACCATCTAAATTATATTTTAAAGTTTCAAATCTTAACCATGTATAATATTTAAATTATATTGTTTACCAGAAATTCATAAACAGAATCTACTGATGCATCCCATTGTGAGCTCGGTTAACTGTATTACATATAATTTAGCAAAATTTTTATCAAACATACTTTCTTTGACCTTCTCTGAAAATACTTCATACAACAAGATACTTTCACTTTTGTCAGTACTGTTAAAGGAATGACTATACTTACCTCAAAATTTTATGTTGATATCTTTTGATGTGTCATTATTTACAAATATTCCGATAGAATTAGTAATTGATATTCTGATACAAAAATGGTCTTTAATTGAACCACACACTACAATTTCGAAAGATAATTTTATATTATTATTAGGTTTTGTTTGTAATAACTGCTATTTTTCTTTTATGAATAAATATTACCTACAAATTTTTGGTACACCAATGGGTTCCCCAATTAGTCCAATTTTGAAAATGATTGTTATGGATTGTTTATTAGATAATGTTACACCTAAATTACCCTTTCAAAATTCCATTTATTTTTAAATATGTTGATGACATTATTTGTTCCGTACCTAATAATAAGGTAGATCTTACTTTAAATATATTTAATTCTTGCAATAATCATTTACAATTCACTGCTGAATTGGAAAATGATTGTTATGTACGTTTTCTTGATACCAAAGTTATAAGATCAGAAAATAACACTATCATATTAGATTGGTATCAAAAACCGACATCTTCTGGTAGATTTATTAACTTTTATTCTAATCATTCTATAAATCAGAAATATAATACTATGATCGCTATGAAAAACAGAATTACACAAATTAGCGACACAAGATTTCTCAATGATAATTTTAAAAAGTTATTTAATTTTTTTTCCAATAACGGCTACCCTAAAAATATTCTTTCCAAATTAATATTTTCTCCAAATTCCTTGCATGAACATATAAATACTAATACAACTACCATTTTCAAATATTACAAATTACTTAAATAGAAAGTAAATCGAGCACTATGAGATATACTGATAACTAACAGGAAATACCAATAAACTTCAGTCTCACAAATTCTTTAATTATCAAAACACAATGTACATTTCGTTAGCTAAGCTAACATCTTCAGGTGTACATACAAGTGTATTGTCAAATACTAAATGCGTAAATATAGTAAGTATATCCTAGGCTACAAAAATTAATCAGCAGGGCTACTATATTCAATAAATTCTAAATATTTGTAATTAAGGGGTGTTAAATCAATATTGAGCAAGCTATTAATATGTTTTTTCATATAAATAGCTTCCCACATATTAAGATTCTTACAATTTGAAGACTTAATTAATTCTAAATCATCAATTGAAAAAGTATGTCCTGTATTAAGAAAATGATCCGCCAAAGCGGATTTATCGGCATTGTGATTCTTAATATGATATAAATGCTCTTTAAATCTAATCTCCGCATTCCTCTTTGTTTGGCCTATATATACTTTATTACAAACACCGCATTTGATCTTATAAATCCCAGAACATTTTTTTAAAATCAATAATTTCAATATTAAATTTTAATTTATTTCTTAAATATTTTTCTAACTTATTTTTAATTTTATCTATCACACTTTTCTTGTAACAAAAGTACACAACATTCTTTTTCTTAATAACTAGATTATTGAACATACCGCTTTCGGAAGATAATTTTAAGTCCGGTCGGTACTCCTTTTCAAATGATTTATAAAATAGGTTTGTTGTGTGATTCTATATATTTTGAGTTTCATAGTTCGATAAAGGCAAGGGTTTGCCGAAACGTCGTAATAGTAATTGTCGTAAATTGGTGAAGAATACACTACATCGCTCCATTAAGCTGACTTTTTTTAACCGGTCAAACTTTTTTAGAGATTAAATATTGAGTTTTTTGTTACTTGTTTTCTGGTGTAATTGAATTTAGGTATTTTACAAATAGAAATATGAATCTGAAGTTTTTTTTTTGAATTTATAATTTAAAAGAATTTCATTATGTCATTAGATTTAATATTCACCTTGACTTAGACATATCGGTATTCGTAAATTTTGAATCTGTTGATAATTTTCATGTTTCATCTGCATTTTTTGAGCGTTTCGAATAAAACATTCAATTTTTGTAACACCTTACTGAGTTAAACTTTTCTAAGATACAGCTCCCCCACGTCCACCACTGCCGTCGGGAGATGGCGCTCCCATGCGACCACCGCCACCTGAGACCGATGACGAGGACGAAATGTTCCGAACCGCTCCGAGCTCGAACCAACCAATCATGGTAAGTATCAATAGAGAAAAATATTTGCCTCAAAACTCTAGATTTCATATAAACGACATATTTGTTTTATTATTTTAGGTTGCGGCTCACAATTTGCACAGAGAAGTCAGACAGTGGTCCGCCAAAGATAACGAGCTCATAGCCGCTGCTAAAAAGATGGCCTTGCTTATGGCTAAATTATCTGAATTGGTGCATAACGATGATAAAGGTATGATTGATTGATGCTAATAAAATGTGCGATCTGGATTAGCATTTTTTTTTCTAATAGGAAGTAAGAGAGAATTAATTGCCACTGCCAAGGCTATAGCCGACGCTAGCGCCGATGTTACTAGGATAGCGAAACAATTGGCTAAAGAATGTACCGACAAGAGGATACGCACAAATCTCCTGCAGGTTTGCGAGAGAATACCGACGATTGCCACGCAACTTAAGATACTCAGCACGGTTAAAGCAACAATGTTAGGAGCGCAAGGTAATTTCAAATATCATTGGAAGGGGTCAGTGCAAAAGGTGGCTAAGTTAGACTTAGGCAGTAGTGGAAATCTGGGCTTACTACATACAAATATTATACGAGTGTACACTAGCGACACTTTCTAATTGTACGACCTACAGGGTAAAATAGAGCCCATATGTTTAGCGTGGATAGTAGACGGATTTATGCAGTAACTGGCCGCTTCGAAATATGTAAACACAGATGTGCGGTCTCTCTGTCGGTTATTTTAAAAAAGCTTAGACTGGATTTATTAATGTGCGAAGTTGAATGCATCTCTTATGTATTTGTTATCTTTGCGTAGGAATAAATTTATTTGATGTTTGAAGTATTTCGAATAGCTGTAGTGTTATTAAATGGTTTTAAAACGTATTTTCATTTTACAGTTGAACTACGACTAGGAACTTAACCAAAGGCATGTTAATTATACAATAAATATCAATGGGTTTATTACTTTTATTCATTTATACGTCTGCAAATAATAATGAAACTATCAAAATGGATCGCATGAAGACATTTAAAGTATTTGGCTATACTAAAATCAGTAAAGCATATCTTCGTTATGAATGAAACAATTTTTTCAATATTACTGAACACATTAACTAAATTGCGACAACCCCTATGCAAGATATTAAACAATATAGTAATAAGGATTATTACTACTTCCACTTTTCGTAAAGTGGGTGTTGCGCCAATTAATTGATTAAATGCAGAGAATTTGTAGTAATTTCGTTATTGACAGAAATGTATGTTTTGTTTTCCCCTGCAGAGTTACCCAAATATGCTATATTTTTTAATCTAATTAATGTCTGATGATTCATATCATTTTTTTTAATTCGCTCCGGCTCCCTTCTTTAACATTAAATAATAAAGGAGATATGGCGAAGATGCATTCAAAACCATGATTTTTTATATCAGATATTAGAACGAAAAGCTCTACACTCGTCAGAAATATTTTTTTATTAGTTATAGTAATGGTATGTTTCCATTAATATTATAATAACAAGATAAAATAATATTTCGATTATAAATTCCCTAGTTTCAAAGATTTTACCTCAAAAGTCTCAATATTTTTTCAAAAGAAATACAAAATTTGAATTAGTGCTAAATTGAACAGTAGTGATAGCTATAAATACAAAATGCAGGTTTAAATTAATAATTAATGATTAGTTTATATAAATATTAATTATCCATTATGTTAATATCGAAAAAAGGAGCCGCGGCGAATTAAAAATAGTTATGAAAACAATCATTATGAATCAATTGGATTAAAAACACAAACATATTTGGTAAAGCTGTAGGGATGTGTAAAGCAAACAAAACATCTGTTTGTATACAATATTATATTTAAGGTAAGTAATTGAAAAAATTCGAATTGTGCTAACCGAGGTAAGTCGGCAGGCATAAGTATGCGCCTTTGATGTATTTAATTCTCTCTATTTTATAAGATCAATGTTTTTTCTATGTTTATTTGCTGCATTCTTCCTTACATTTAAAGTAGATTTACTACAAAAAAAAACACCGAGACCGCACATCTGTGTTTACATATTTCGAAGACGGCAGTGAATGCATAAAGTCGTCTACTACCCATGCTACACATTTAGGCTCTATTTTATGCTGTAGGTCGTACAATTAGAAAGTGTCGCTAGTGTACATATGGTCAATATGCCTAGTTCCGTGGGGAGAATGTAAAGCGGTGCTAAATTACTTTGCTAATGATAAATATCATATAAATTATGCAACAATGTTCAAGATTCTGCTTTTATGCACTACTTGCCTTATGTAAACGTAATTACAAATTAAACAAAATTTTCCTTCAAAATAAATCACTTTCCGAATGTATAAACAAAAATGCACCGTTTATTTTCATTTCAAAAATTACACAAAAATAAAAATCCTTTTTTTTAATATTGTAATGTTAGCAAAAATAATGAGGAAATATCAAATATAAGCAGGAATATGTGCATGAAGTAATTACAAAACCAGTTATCTATTGTACCATGTGGAACTATTTGGTGACGGTAGTATTCGAGCATAATTTCCACAAAACCAGATTATTCTGCAATAGATAGTCCTTAACGTTGTAGATGTAGACGTCATTGTTGCTTCAGTAACCAGCCCGTGTGTTTTTCGTTTTTGATTTTCAGGTTTCTAAATGTACAATGTGGTAAATAATTGCGCTGCAAATCTATTACTTGTTTCAATACATACTGTGGATCTACAATTCGGTATCCTGGTAAATTGTTTTCATTACTCCCAATCTCAACTTCTACTTCCAACTGGTGGTCCATAGTACTAAAGATAACAAGTTTAATTTCAGTATTGCAATGATTTACCGACCATCACTCATAACATTATTGATGATATTCTTCGTTTGTACCCCAAATAGCGAAAGCAGGCTGCGCAGTGCAAAGCTAAGTGAACGATACATTGTATCACTTGTATATAAAATTTACGCACTTATTACTTACTTTTTTGTCGTGAATTTCAATAAACACAAAAAAAGAGTCCTTGTCTGAAAAAAGAATATAAAATATCTATTTGTATTTACACCAAAAAATAGAGTCCTTTTCTCAAAGAAGAAATTAAAATAAATTCAATAGCCACAAACACGGCCAAGTTTGAGTTAGAACACATTAGGACACTAAAAATCAGATAATTATAACTAAAATCTGCAAAACTATTAAATACTATTGTACACCGCATATAGATATATGACAGATGACAGATATTTTGCAGATAGAAATATGCACCTCAAAATGTAAAATTCAGTTGGGACATAACGTGATACCACGGAGAACAAAATAGAACATGTTGCGTCATCTAATAAGTATTTCTTAATAAAAATATAGGCTTTTGCGTTTTAGATCATGTTACGAAAGTTAACACTTCGTCGTTATTATTGATAGTTAAAATACGTAATTCAGGAGGACGAGTCCCCTTACATTACTACTTAGGTTTTAATTAATTAATTCTTTAAAATTTACAAAAGACATTTTTCCCCGCACGTACATCTCAATTTGTACGCTTTATTAACTAAAATTATAAGCTTAGAACAACATGTCTACAATCGTTCGTATAGATTTACATATATTCCACTAACTTACAAATGAGTTATGTTGTTTGTAAATTTAACCGGCAATGCCATCTATTGATCCACGCCTTTTAAAGGGCCCTGTCCCTCCTAAAGCAGATATTCTGTGTAGGTTCACTTTAACGCCTCAAATATGTTTTAATTTCATTACAAAACGAATATTGATTCATTCGGCCCACATTTGAGTTTTAGTTTTTGTTTAGTTTACTTAACTGTTTCTTATTTTGACCCTTTTAACTTTATAACAATTTTGCGAAATGACAATTCATGGATTAATGCTCTATCTATTCGCTGCGCACACAGTTAATGCCTGATTCACAATAATGTTAGCATGTTAGCATAGTGTTAGTATGTTAATGTTAACGCAATGGTAATGTTAAGTTTAAAACGTTGGTTATATAGCTGTACTGTGTTCAGACAGAACTTGTACAGAATGATGTTGATGTTGACGTGATGTTAACGTAATGTAATGTTAATCCTTAAAATCTTAACATATCAGTTAACGTCAACCAATCATTTGAAAGATTGCACACATGCGCATTACTTTGCAAATGCTAATAAAAATTTGAAAATAACGTGAAAAGCATATAACCTTTAAAACTCTCAAATACAGCTGATAATTTTTCGGGTAACTATATAATTGAGTAGATTTACTTTTCGATTGCTTCACGATATCATCATCTTTAATCTATTAATCAATGATTGACACTGAGCTATACTTATTGAGGTATAATATTCATAAACTATGCGTTAATTCCGCAGAGTTCATTGTTGGTTGATGATCGCTTAAAAACAGGTTTCAATTTATGTAATTCACATACATATACATAGGTTATTTTATTCTTTAGCTTCTTTCTACCAACTTTATTTCTTAATATTTTCCAGAACACACTAAATATTTTTGCAGTATTGCCAACATTCAAACGATTTTTCACTGTGACGTTTCCAAAATTTGCCGCCTATTTTCTAAACATCATTATGTACGTAGTTTACATTAACATTGACATCAACATTACCATTACATTAACGTTACCATCATTGTGAATCAGCAGTAAACGACTTTTATCGATTTTTCATTGACTCTTCGATTCAGATCATGTCAGATCATTTGCTTGGTTGTACACTTTTATATAACAAGCCTAGCAGTGACATCTATAATACCCCGATGGAACTATTCTTTACACATATGTATATTTATATTGTATTTTGTACCATCGAAGACAAAAGCCTTGACTCAGAATTAAGTAGAGAGATATTGAAATACTGAAGAAACTCCAATGGTTTGATCTCTATTTATGTCAAATTTGAGTCAAGACTTTTGTATTTGATAGTACATGTTATGCCTGTATATGCAGTATATCTATACTTTTTTATATACGTAGGTTCTGAAGAGGATCGTGAAGCTACGGAGATGTTAGAAGGCAACGCCCAGAATCTGATGCAAAGCGTAAAAGAAACGGTTAGAGCAGCCGAAGGAGCCAGCATAAAGATCCTCTCACAAACCCAAGGAAGACTGCGCTGGGTCAGACGTCAACCGTGGTATCATTGTTAAACAATTTCTCCCCGCCATTCGAGAAATATTAACATCACCCCACCTAAATCGATTCAATTATCAAGTTATAACGAGTAGAATTTTCATGATTCGTCTGTGAAAAGCAAAACCTGCCCTTATATTTTATCGTAATAATATATCAACTTAAATGTAGTTTTCTAAGCGCTTTAAGACAATGCAATATGTAAGAATAATTATTATATTATCGTTAAATTTATAGCTTCTATTGCCTGCCTATATCATACAGGGTGTTTCAGAGGTATTTCGTTTTATTTTTTTGCCATTTTATAGAAAGTTTTTTTTATTATTATTTTGTGTTGATATTTATAAGGAAGCAATTGATTAATGCATTTTATTATATAGCCATAAATACATTTAAATATTTATTTTTTTATATATATATATTAATTACATATATAATATAATCTTGATATCAAGGAGGTGCATCTACAAAACAACTAAATGTGATAGAAAGAGTGAAATTTATATATCGGACAGTTTCCTTTACAGAAATGTTATTTATTTATATTTATGTAGAATTGTTTTAATAAGCACATATTTTACAATGAAGGTGGCAGCGTTATTTTTGGAGAATAAAATGTTTTTTATTATTTGCAATGGGCATTTAAAAAATTACGTGGTTTTTATGATTCGCCCTGTATAATTAATTTAATTAGTATGTACAATATATACAATGTTTTATTTACAATTTATAATAATGCTATTTCATGCATTGTATTTTATAATCAATGTTTCTTTTCCTATTGACAAAGTTGATGAATATTTACTAATATCAAATATTATACTAGTATACATATGGCCAAAAATGTGTAGTTCCGCTGGCGTAATCTAGAGCGGCGCCACTGCAGTTTCTACGCGGTGGGAGTGAAAAAGCAGCAAGGCAAGGGACCAAGTGAACTATATACTTGATGTGGAAGCACTTGAATATTACAGCTGTGGGTAATTCCTATTGGCAAAATTCAAATTTCCCACCATAATTTGCACTAACTTAAAACATTTAAGTCTGAATTACCAACGATTTTGTATTGCAATATAATCTTGACCAGTAACTATAAATAGTCGCGGCAAATATGAATTCTACCGCGTGGCATATAAATAAGTGGATGGTCTGAGGATCGGATGCTAGGTTTACATTTATCCAAGTTATTTTACAGAATGAATGTATGTTTGGAGAGTTGTTCTTCTATGAATCCATCGATTATACTTTATCGCTATGTAATTTAACATACTAAAGAAAGATACACTACAATCGATGAGTTTTATTGATGATTTATAAAAATTCCATTCTTATGATTTATTATAAGAAGTCTGCATAAAATTTTCTAGTATTATGTCTCATTTCCAAAAGCAATCTGAAATTTCCTAAAAGCAGCAAACGAAAAAAAAATGAAAATCTTTCCTAGAAATAAATGCGGGAAATTTGAATTCTGCTAATTCTCTGCTTTATTTTTCTTCTATCTTTTATGATTTTTTTTGTTACCAATAGTAGTAAACCAAATTCAAATTTCGCACAAATATTTTTAGTAACTTCAACATTAACGCATGAAGTTACCTATGATTTTGTATTACATTAATGGTTATTTTAATACCTTTAAGTTGAAGTTACTAAATATACTTGCGAAAAATTTGAATTTTGTTTACTAGACTGCGTTTGAAATTTGTACTGTAATGTTTTAAGTTACATTTTAAGCAGAATGCTAGAAAAAATTCTTGTTCGATTTGCCATCAACTATCCTACGAAAACAGCAAACAATAATTTTGGAAACTAACATGAGCTTATGTTTTTCAAACATCATGGTATTTCTGAGAGTGAATTTAAAAAAAAGAAAAATTTGTTGATTTTATGGATACACTTTTTTAATGTTTTCTGATACTTTTGTTTCAGTTTTTAGCGAGATAATATTATTTTGCTGTTAATTGCAGATATATTGACGAGAATTAGCAAAAAAAAACATAAATTTATATATTAAGAAACAAAGATTATTTTAAATGTCCACTAGTCCACTAAAAGCAAAAATATTTAATCACCGCAAATAAATCAACAGCGGCAAATAAGATATAATATGTACTATGAAAAGTTAATAGGCATTTGACGAAATAAATAAAAGCAAATATTCCGTGTGTAGCTTCGCTTTATCTCAAAAATATGTTCTAATTACATTATAAAACGAATATGTGTGTTTTGGTTTTTGTTTTATTTACTTAACTGTTACTTGTTTTGACTCCTTTAATATTAATTTCATAACAATTTTGCGAAATGACAATTCATTTATGAATGCTCTACATCTTCGCTGCGCGCCCAGTTAAACCACTTTCATTCGTCTCGCACCGACTCTTCGGGTATCTTATATTTTTACGCGTTTGTACGACGGAAAATTCCATTTACGTTTAACCACGTCAGATCACGTTTAATATTTGCTCGGTCGCTCACTTTTCTAAAATCAGCCTAGCTGTGACATCTATAGTACGCCAGCGGAACTATTCTTTGCACGTATATATATCTATATTGTATTTGCTAATACATAGTTTTTCATAACATTACTATTTGTTGTTTGCTAATATGTTGTGGTTTGCAACAGTTTATTTATACGAATATTTTTGTTGGGGAGCTAAACTTAATATTGACATTGATATCGGGTGTAGACAATCTGTTTTATCTGTTTGCTTAGGAAAATAGTTTATCGTTATTGTTACAATAGCTAAGAAATTTTGTTTTTGATATTAATTTCAATTATTTAATGTGTGAGATTGTTTTAATGTAGTTTTTAACAAATTCCAATAGATATTTATTAAACACATATACGTATTCGGGTCCAAGTAAAAGCAATAACATGTAGGAAGTATCATTTAACTTGGCATCACTGTAGTAAAAAGAAATTAGAAACTAGATAAATTGTGTACCAATTATCTGTTGTCAAATTTTATGACTATGGCGCAGATTGTGCCATGGTATGTCGACATTTTTAATTTACATAAACAATAAATATGGAATTTAAGAATACCATACATTAAGCCCGTTTTACACTATCGATAATTACAGATGACTAAAAGATTATGTTAAAAAAGCTAGATTTTTTTTTATTTGTTTTTCTTTTGATAAAGTTATTTAACAAAGTAAAATAATATACAGTAAACTGTTAAAATAAGTCTCATATACTATTTTTAACGTAATGTTATATATTATACAACTCATAAGCAATTTTAAGGAAAAATTCGGATTGGCCATAATTTTTTTCCATTGTTTTGTTAGAAACCATTTCAACAAACATTTATTTCTGATGTAAGTCCGTACATCCTTATTTATGAATCAATCAACTAGTGTTAGTAATCATAAACGTGTCAGAAGGGACAAAAGCTAATGTAAAACGGGCTTTATGTGGGATACACAATAGCTCATAAATACACTGCCGGTCATGTAAATTTAGACAAAACGTTGATTATAAGAAGAAGAAAAAGAATGGCATAGTTTTATCAGGCCCACACACATTTCAATTTTTGCAAATTCCAATCTGTTGTTTGATCGGATCACGTGATCAACTGACCGTACGCAAGCGCTTTTCCTCCGCTATAAAGAATTCTCTATAACAAGCAAATATTTTTTAATGCGCATGCTTCACTAAAACGTAATTTTATTTTCAACATTACCCGAATTGCCATGACTAGTAGTGGATCTATGAGTGCGTATATCATTTTATGGAGATAATAAAAATGATAATTCAAAATCAGTTTTGGTAGATATGGATATAGATTGATGAAAATAAAATTATAAATTTTACGTTTAATACTTGTAATAATATTTAAAATAAAACAAAAAAAAAACCTAAAATTATAATTGAAAAGGTTAAAATATTTCCAACAATAGTGTACACTTAAATTAAATCTCACATATTAAAATTCTTACTAGTTATTATTAATTAATACCTTGATATAATATATCTAACTGAAAAAAATATAAAAGCTTAACAAATTAACTAGAAATCTATTAAATGTACAATTTATACATATTTAATTGTATAATAATTATCGTAAATTAGTGAGACGAACAAAAGAAAATATACTTGCCTGAGATAATCTATCTAATTAATAAATTCATCCTATAGAATCCTTCATAATAGATATTTTTATATGCTTTATTTAGATGAAGAGAAACATATTTATATATACATAATAAATGCATACAAAGATATACCTATATACAAAAGTAGATGCTAGGGAGAACCAAAATATATACCGGGTGTCCCAAGGTGGATGGCATAAAGAACCAAACATCAGAATTAAGTCAAATTTTGTATCTGCAAGGTATTCAAAGTGAACTACATTTCTAAAATATTTCACTTTATAAAACTTCCAGATACAAAATTGGAGTTAATTCTACTGATGTTTGGTTCTCCATATATACTTCTAATATGCGATTCACCTTGGGACATATTAAATATCTATGCCAATAAGTTTGATAAGTGAGTATCAGATCATTTAAAAGCATGTTAAGAGTTATATTCTAAGTTTCTGAAATCCTAAAAAAAAATGAAATCAGTATATTTTAACATTTCACTATGTCAATTACTAGTTACAGATTAATAATGAGAAATAATCCTTAGATATTAAAATAATTAAATCTGTTTTAAATGATCTGTCAGCACTAAAAAAAAAAAAACACATTTGTATGTGTTAATTTAATAATCTCCCTGTATATTTTATACTCGTATTCATATATTAAACTTAGATAGCATGTATGCGTGTCTTATTAGCAATAGTGCCAAATTGTTTAAAGGAGAAGAATTTATTTACTTATTCAAATATATATACTAATTACTATTAATAAATGCATTATTATAGGTCTGATACTAATTGAATCTAAAAATTGATGTTTATAAACCGCTTTTCATATATATGTATATTTAATTTTTTTTATAACTAATCTAGTTATCATGATTCGTATCATCGTCCATTGTTTCTTTTTTACTAATTTAATTTATTTCGTTCGTAATATTTAATAATTATATAAAGTTGACATTTATATGTTATACATAAAAAAATTATGTTATGAAAGTGGAATGAAATCGTGTAATTTCCTTAATAAATTTGTTTAATAACAATATAAACAGTAGTATAATTGTGCAAACCTTCCAAGCGCTGATTTAAATGATGCCTGAAATAATCTACCTGTACTGTGTAAGTTGTGTTACGTGTAGCAACTTGTTATAATGACTAATATTTTAACAGAAAGTATCGTACTTTTAAAAAACTCAACAAGTCGATAAGCGTGCACAAGTTTGTACAAGATGAAAAACATGGCAAGTCAATAAGCGTGGACAAGTTCGTGCAACATAGTGAGTTTAAGCGTACAAGTCTTTCAGGCACATTTTGACTTGCTCTGTATTTGATGCATATACGCGATTTAACACGAACGAAATCATGATCATATTTTACTATATAACAAGCTTGCACTTAGGTTGAAAGTTCATTTGCGTTTTGAAATTCGTTGGAGCTTGAATACACTCATGTACTAATTTATTTGAAGCGATTACAAAGTGATTACACCCAGGTAGCACACAATATTGATACAATATGTATTTCATATTTTACAAATATTATATGTATGAGAAATATTTTTTTATTGTATTATTTGAGTCACGTGAATTAGTGCATATATCGTATGTAATATCGTATCGTAAACAAGCGACAAGCACGCGTACATCACGTGAGTGAGTGATGATGGCCGTGGTAGATGAGAAGCGTAAAAAAAACAAAGGAATGTTGAAATTCAAAAGTTTTGTGTATTTTTGCGCAGTTTTGCGATCCATGATCGTGGGTTATAAGAAAAGAAGTTGTGAATAAACATTGCACTTGTTATAATCGGCAACTAGTAAGCGACGTAATTATAAAATAAATAGGTTAAAAACTATTACAATGCCGGTTTTACTGCATGTTTACAAACATAATATTGCAGGTTAGAGGTATGTCGTCCAACTCAATTGTCATAAGTATCATTTAGTCAAACACACACTAAAAAATATGAAATTAGCAGCACAGAATATCTAACAACCAGAACTTCGTCTTGGCCTGGCGGGAAGGGTTCGCGCATTCTCAACGCGCAGCTTGATCCGCCATTAAATCGGGGGAGAACTTGTGGTTCCGGCTATGTTCGCTCTTTGCATTAGGCACACGTCGTAAAAATAAGCGATATTCTTTCATTTTATCGTAGATATGTATCATAATCTCGAAATTCACTTCAGTTAGGTCCTGTCAGGCACCGAATTCTATCAAAGCCCATCCTGAGTTCTCGCCCGAACAATGACATCAAGGTCACGAAATTTTGCGCACAGATCAAAAGAGCCGACAAAGAGATTGTGTTCTGGTTGTTAGATATTCTGTGTTAGCAGCTTACAAAATCGAGATATGCGTAATAAATATCAAAATACCGGTGAAAATACTGGGGATATTGCAAAATATAGCAAAAAAAGCAATTGATGGTAAGAGGAATGGTTACACGATGCTGTACATTAACAAGAATTTTTTTGTAGTAAAGATGAGAGAAGGATGAAACAACGAGAATGAGACTAATGCTGTTATGACAGCGATGATACGGGTAGGCAAGGCTTTTTAAAAATAGTACAATAATTTTACATAATGTTTACATGTTTTGTATTGTTTTATTTAAAAAAATAAAATATATATAATAAAATACTGCCAAAAATATATATTACGTGAATATTTTGATTTTAGCTATCAGCGGTCTAAGTTCTACCAGCACCCCAGTTCTAGCGGTAAGTTGTACAGTATATGAGTAATAAGATGTTTTTATACAAAAGTTGACATGTTGCAGATGTCTTGAGGCGGTTGTTGGTATGGAATATTTGCCGATAAACAGTGTCCAATTGTTATATAAAATTTATTTCAGTTGCCACAAGCATGAGATCGACATACGAGGGTACCAGATGAATCATTAAAAAGACAGTATCAGTGTACCTAGTGCAATCAAAATCTTGTATATCTAAGTAATGTGCATTTGAATTATTTAATCTTTGAAATAAAAAAAATTAGCACGCTTTTTTATCTTGTAGAATTATGCCGTCCAGCATTAACCCTTTTTTTGTATATGTAAAAGCCAATAGTTTAATAGTTCAAATTCAAATTAAAATAATAAGAGAAAGATATTAATTTTTGTTAAAATAGAGTATATTTTGTACATGCGTTATTCTACTTCAAAATATGTTATTAATTCTTTCAATATTACGAACACGAATATTTAATATATTTAATTCTGCATTTTATTTTGTTAATTCAGGATAAAATTAACTTTTATTTTTATAACCACATTTAGATTATGTTTAAGATATTCGATTAAAATGTTGTTACACATATAATATTTGTAAAATATGAAATATATATATTATAAATATTGTATGCTACCTGGGAATAGACAAATACTGCATATTTTTAATCGTTTCTTATTATTTATTTATTCTACTAAATACTTTCTCATTGTTTAAAGTTAACCTCTCCAATCAGACTGTTTTTCCTTTCAATACAAAGACATCATATGCAAAATATTTTTCTGCTACGTATTTATTTGAATTCCTGGATAAATTATTTTGCTCTGTAAATAAAGCGTCATATTTGCCCATGATAAGATATTAAGAATTTATTCTATTCTAGAATGAATCAAAATTATTTGTGGAAAGATATCAAAATCGATTATTTTTAATTTATTTTAGTACCTGCCATATTTGCTTACGCTGATATTTTATTTTACAAAAGAGTTTCACCTATATACTTCATATAGAGATTTGCCGCACAAATATACCTGTATGCGTATTTAATCTTATCTTGAAAGAGATAAGACATCAAATATAACAGGATTAGTAATAAACACAAAAAAAAGATTAATTGATGAAACAGTGTAATTTGACGCAAGTTTCGCTTTAGTTTTTGAGTTTTTTCTTGTATATTTTTTGTGCCAAAATCTAGTGCTGAATTAAAATCATGGGAACAGATCATTTAACTGTGGTGTTGTTTTCAATACTCTTCGCTGTATGTTTAGCTGATAAGACGCCGTTTTGTGATTTTTGCACCTGTCTAAACGATACCTCGAATCCAGACGTCGATTGTTCCAGTAAACTAATCGCATCTTCGCTTTATAAAACGCAATTATGGTACAATGCAGCTAGGAACCAGTCGTACGATATTTCAACGCTAAACTTGCAATCTATCAATTTGGGCGTGCTGAACGAGACTTTTCCGGACAGTTCTTTGACAAAATTAGATCTCAGCCACAACGGCATTACGCATATAAACGATGGCGTTTTCGCTAATTTGGAGGAAATGGTGGAATTGATTTTGAGCCATAACAGACTTCAAGACATAGGCCCTAATGTCTTTAGGGTAAGTTTAATCAAATTACTTTGTTGCATCAGGCAGTGATGATACGCAAACAAGTTTAGGTATGTGATATAAACAAGGTATCTATAAAAATAATCTGTTTGTGAAATATAACAAATAACATTTTTGTTTGAAAAGTATAATTTGTTTGCTTTACGACTGTACTTCAAAATAAAAAATGAGTTCGTAAATAAATTCATTGTAAAATTACTAATTGTATATTCTGCGTATTATACCAAAGTGAATACTTGGAAAAGAAAGCTTATGTTAAAATTAGTGTTTACATGAAATACTTATCATTTGATTAGTAATAAAATCTAATAAGCTAGATACATATATCGATACGTCACAACTAATTGTGGATAATTGTCAACAATACTACTATAGTATGATTAATCAATATCATGCGAATTCTTAACCCAGGTTCCATCACACTGAATTTTTTATTTTTTTATCTTTACTTTGCGATTTTAATGTTTTTTTTTTCAAAAATTAATTACACTTGATATTTACTGAATTTTATGTCTATTTATTTTGTTAAATTTTGATGAGAAAATGAAAAAGTTTACTCACTTAACTAACCGCAAAGTTTTTAAATTGGTAAGTATTTTGTATCAATAGGAAAAAAACTAGGGATAGGATTTTTAAAATAATTTGGCTATGGGGGTCTGAGGTATCAGTTCATTATTTTGGAAAAGGGGTCTCTTGCCCAAAATAGTTTGGGAATCCCTGCTTTAGACGAAGAGAATAACATAAGTAAATACAATTTTTTATTTTCTTTGTTCGTTTACCTAAGCAAATGGCTTGTTTTTTTTTACTTAAAACACTATTATGATGTATTTTTTGCAGGAATAATAAGTTAATAAATATTAAATATTATTAAACCCAATTTTTATTGTTTAATTGTCTAAACCGAAGTTCGTATGCGATAGCTCTCCAAAGTAACAGGTTCCATTTTATGTTAAATAGAAGTGAAAATGCAAATCGAATTATTAAATAACAAATACCCAGTGAACCAAATTCAAATTTCCCGCAATTATTTTTAGTAACTTCAACTTAAAGGTATTCAAATAACTATTAATCTAATACAAAATCGTAGGTATTTTTCATTCATTCATTCATTCAAGTTAGAGTGGGCACTTGATGTCCGGGCACTTGAGCTTGGTGCTCATTGTACCATCCCTATTGATTCTCTTATTTCCACTCGAGCAGCTTGGTGTTCTCTATAAAGCCCAGTATCTTGCCCAGTGGAAACTTGAGGACCTTCGAGGGCTCCAATAGATCTCTCCCGAAATATTTCTGCCTGAGTACCTTCAGTTCCTCACATGTGCAGATTACATGTAAACTCGTTTCCTCCCGTAGTTCGCATCTTCTACACCACGGTTCGCTTACACGGCCTGTGTTGTATAGATGCTTTTTCAGAGGACAGTGTCCAGTTACCAACCCAGTAATGGTTTTAACTTCTTTCTTACTGCGCTTGAGTAGACTATCAGAGACACTACCATCCCCATCCCCTATCAGCGTTTTGGTATGGAGTTGACCTTCAGTCGACCTCCATTTCTTTGTACTTTGTTTATCTAACCAGGTCCAGATCTCCCTTCTTGCGGAATCCTTAGTAACCCACATACGGCTCTGGACCCATGAAGTGTCTCTTAGAGCCCTCCTTGGCTAGTTCATCGGCTATTACGTTGCCTTTATATCCTCATGTCCCGGCACCCAAATTAGAGACACCCTGTTGTCTCGTGCCAGTGCATTGAGGGATTGTTTGCAGTCCCTAACTAGTTTTGACCTAGTTACAGGGTTTGAGACTGCCTTAATGACAGCCTGGCTGTCAGTCATTACATTAATTTTCCTCCTCATGTAGCCCCATTCTGCAATCATTTCTGCACAGGCTGCAAGGGCGAATACCTCTGCCTGGAAGACCGTTGTATGTTTCCCCAGGCTTATGAATATCCTTTGATTAGGACTGGGCCCACAAATACCGGCTCCTGTCCCCTGGCTGGATTTGGATCCATCCGTGTACCAGTTTTCGTTAGCAGTGATCTCACTACGCGCCTGGTCTCTGTTCGGTATGGAGATTTTCACCTTTTCAGTGAAGATAATTTCGGGTGCCATGCTGTCCGTGGGCATTTGTAGCAATGGCCCGTCCAGCAACGTGCCCGTAGGATAAGTGTGTCCTCCCACTCTGAAGTTGGGATGCCACAGGTTGTTGGCTTTCAGTCTAAGGATCGCATTCATTGCCTCCGCTCTCACATAGAGTTCCAGCAGGGTTGGCCCACAATGGTCCCCAAAGAGGCGGTCCCTGTACTGTTAGTTGAGAAGTGATACCCAGCAATGCCTGTCTCTGGACAGCGATTAGCAGCTTCACTGCGGAGGACACTTCTGTCCTCCTCCACCAGACTACTGCCCCGTATGTTATCGCTGGTCTTACCACGGCAGTATATAGCCAATGGATCACATCCGGCTTTAATCCCCAGATTTGCCAGCAACTCTCCTGCAGCGCCAGAATAGTTGCGTGGCCCTGGTCGTTGTGTTAACTAAGTGATTTTTCCAGCTCAGTTTTGCATCAAGGGTAACACCCAGATACTTTACTTCCATGATTAATTGTAACTCCTGCCCAAACAGTCTAATGCCGCCTAGGTCATTGAGTTTTCTCATGTTGGTAAGGCAACCAACTTTGTTTTTTGTGGATTAACTGAGAGTCCTTGTGAAAGGCACCATTCCTCCACCATTCGCAGTGCATTACGCATGATGCCCGCCACCACGCCTGGGAACTTCCCCCCTAGCTACGATGACAATGTCATCAGCGTTCCCCCGCGTCCATATTCCTTTGTCGTTTAATGATCTGACGAGATCATCCACGACCAAGCTCCAGAGCAGTGGTGACAGTACTCCCCCTTGAGGACACCCTCTAGTGGTCCTCATGGCCATATTTTTATCTAGCATATTGGCATAGACCACTCTGCCTCTTAGCATGCAGTCAACCCATCTGCTAGTCGTGTGGTCAATGTTCCGTTCCATTAGTGATCGGTTGATCGAGGGCGTTGATGTGTTATCAAAGGCGCCCTCGATGTCTAAAAATACTGCAAGGGCAACTTCCTTTTGGTGTAGGCTCCTTTCGAATCCTTCCACCAAACCATGCAGGGCAGCCTCTACAGATTTGCCCCTTTGGTATGCCCATTGCAGAGGATATCTCGCAAGTGCTCCTTCTGTAATGTTTAAGTGTATAATTTTTTCCATAGTCTTCAGCATAAAAGATGTGAGACTAATTGGTCTGAATGATTTCGGATGATAGTATGTGTCCTTCCCAGGTTTCGGAATGGACATAACCCTAGTATCTCTCCAAGTCTTGGGAATGTAGCCCAACGCATGGCTAGCTCTAAATATCTCCAAGAGGGGCCTCATGATGTCTCCAATTGCCTCCTGTAGCAATCTTGGAAACACGCCATCTGGTCCCCCAGTGATTTATACGGTTCAAACGACTCAACTGCCCAACGAACAAGATGAGGTTTGAAAATATTGTTTGATTTCCTCCAATCTTCCATAGACGCCCTCCTCACTGCATCTGATTGGTTTGTTTTACCGAAGTCCACCCTGTCCGAGCCGGGAAAGTGCACGCTGAGAAGGTACTCAAGAGTCTCTTTCGCAGTGGTTGTGAATGGACCTGAGTGTATTAGAAGAGTCCTTCTTCAGAATCCTGTGAATTCTGACCATGTCAGGGACACTTTCTATGTCCTCACAGAAGTTTCTCCAGGCCTTCTTCTTCGATTCTTTAATTCTTTTGTTATAGGTACCTAGTTTAGCCTTATAAGCTTCCCGGTTTCCCGTTTTTTTCGCCCTGTTAAATAACTGGCGTGTTTCTCTTCTGAGAGTGTTCAGCTCTTTACTCCACCAAGCGGCCTGTCTTGGCGAGCGACGCTCCCTTAGTGGACAGTTGTTTTCATAGCACGAGAGAATGGTCCCTTGCAACCATACAATGGCCAACTCTAGTTCCTCACTATTCCTGTGTAATTGTTGGTTTAAAAACTCATTAATCCGAGCAGCATTGTGAGGGAGTACTTTGTCATGCTGGAAGTGATCGAATTCCAATTGGTTTAAAAGTATTTCATCTGAGAGGTTCAATGAATTGAAAATATGCAGATAGCTTTCGAAGTTAAGAAGACCGTTATATATGTAGGGTCCAATTATCCTGGCACGGAAAAGTCCTACCCACACATTGAAACTATATCGTCCTTGGTTTCTCATTTCAACAGTAACATGAAGATTTTCACGTGACCAAGTATAGGAATTAAAAATTCTCGCACTGCTTACGTTACATTCATCCGTCCATATACAGTTTAGAGCAAAATTATGATTTCCCAAAAACCATTGACAAAATGCCATACGACGCTCCAAATCCGTGGCAGAAAGGTTGTCCGATAGGGTTTCATTTTATACTTTTTTAAAATGCGCCTTGCTGATGTTCTTGCTAAACCTGTTGTTTGTGCCATCTCGCGAGTGGAATGTGTTGGGTTATTTACAGTTTCCCCTAAAACAGCAATTTCCTCTAATTCTTTGTCTCTATTTTGAGCCACATAATTTTTAGATCTCGATTTTTGAAAGGATCCAAAATTTGTTAAATTTTTCTTTAACCTTGTGAAAATGTCTCTGAATGATTGTGGTCTTTCAGGATATCGTTCATAGTAAATATTACATGCAGCTTCCGCATTGTCACCTGCTTCTATAAAACACTTTAACATGTCGTATTTTTCATAGTTTTCATACATTTTTAAATAATAAAAAACACCAGTAACATTCATTCAAACTAACATTTCAAAATATTTTGATAATATAAAACAAATACGCGCATTACTTAGTTACAGCCAGAGCCATCTTGAAATACTGTTAAATTGCAAACAAAAAATCAAATATTTTGAAAACCCTTTAAATAAAATATCAAGTGTGTTATAGCATGTTAAAGGTAATTTTATATGCTTTTGAATAGTGTAAAAAATATATAGGATGTTCCATATAAAAAAAACACAAGTTTTGATAAAATATCTCAGAAAAAAGCCAGTTTAAAAAATAACAAATTAGAGCATTGAATTCTACGTCAAAAAGTGCCCTAATAAAGTTCTTATATAAATCAAGCATTTTCACTAATTAAAATGTTACAAGGGCTTTTCAAAATTGCATATTTTACGAAAGCGCTCTGTATCTCTTATATTACGGAGGATATAAAAATACGGATTTCACCATTTGATTTCTCTTTAACATCGAGCTCCAGAAGCATAGGTCAGATTTTGTCTAATTCCTTTAGAAATATAAGTTTCCTATTAAAAGTATCGAATTTGGCCCAGCCTGTACATTCAATTCAAATCTTTAGCGTTTCATAAATAAAGTATTCCCGAAGATTTCGAAACTTTTAAAATACAATAAACAACATCATATCTACTAATATCCTAAAATATTTTTTTTCTCATGAGTCACAGTATATCAGTCATCAAGAGATAATGTCAATTCATTGGAAAGTAATCGTATTTAGTTAGGTTTAGTTAGGTTAGTAAATCGAAAATTTGTCTGCCTGAGGATATTTTGATAAAAGAAAATGATTGAAAATTGAAATATCTTTTTTGTTTTCTCTTTGAAAGAATCACTGCATAAATATATATTATTAAAATTTATAAGATAAAATACATAGTTCTGTTGAAAAAATGTCATATGAGGGGGTTATAATCCAATAATTTCCAGAATGTTTATTTTCATTTTAGTACATAAGCACCACGGCACAAAGCTAAACGTGGACGACAAACTACCCACTGTTGTATACAGTTGAATGTTCGTAGCTAATTTTCTTTTATAGATTATAGAGCCCTATTTAATAATTCTGTAATTTAAACGCAACAATTTTAAAATAAAAAACGTGTACTGTTTCATGATTAAGCGAAAACTGAAAACCGCATCTTTCTAACTTTCGTATTTCCAGAGATATTTCCAAACACCGCAGACATTGCAAATGTCATTTTTTTCGAAAAAACGTGATGTAATTGAGAAACGGTACAACTTAGCCCCAATGTATGCCTAACGAATTGTTATTTAAATTTAACAAGGAATCCAAAAGTACAATAATATACAGGCTGTTCCATTTAAAATAATAAAGTTAGTATCTACTTCCGGTACAACCGGAAGTCCGCCATTACTGAAACTAATTTAAAAATGCGTAGAATATGATTCGAGGAAACATTTATTTGAAACATTTTTCCAAAAAAACAATAATAAATCGGCTGTGGACCGTTGCATTTTAGGCTGGACACCCGGTGTATTATTATGTCAAGAAATTTAACATTTAAATAATAAATTTAAGAATAATTTCTTTTTACGATTTTTTTTTTTTAAAAGTAGTCGGTTACTTTGGTTTGTCTCTTTGTATTGTAAATTTTTACTTTCATTTCTTCCTTCAATTTTTGCAAATTTATAATTCTGCTATTTGTTTCTGAGTGTTGTTCATAATAATTTAACAACTTGTCAACAGCGCAAATTGCTTCGCTATGAGATACTGTCGACTCCAAACTCTGTTCTCTGTTATCTTTTTGATTTTCTTATGTTGAAGCTATATTAAGATTTTTCTTCTTGTACCTCGCACATTTCTCCTTCAGTCATAGTTTGGAAACCGTGCTCATCGTTGTCACATTCTAACCATTCGTTAATAACTTCTTGATCCAGATTTTATAATTCAGCAACCTTTTCAACGATAGAACTAATAGCGTTCGTTGAAATATCAGGCTGAAATTGGAACTGTTCTACTTCAGACTTTCGTAGAGTCATTATTTTTGAAAATGCCCGTAAAATATGTGTAAATTTTACACTGTCCCATGCGTTTGCCAAATAATGGACAACATCTTTTAGATTTAAAGATTTTCAGAAGCTCAATAGATCAACGTCTCCTCGTATGTATGTATGTATGTATATAAATGGAAGGATGATGTTACACTGCGACCTAAAAGATCTATTGTGTCCCCTATTCTTGCTGCTTTACAGCTGGCCTTCCAATCCTATTCCTTTCAGAAAGTGTAGGATATCAGAGGGCCCCAGTCTAGGTAAGTCTCCCTCTTCGATTTCACATGCTCCCAGGTCCAACGCCCTCGAGTTGCACAGTGCTACGCAGTTTGAGAGGAGATGGAGTGTGTGGGTGTTTCATCCTGTTCCCCACAAAGTCTACATTCAGATTCCTTTTCCAATCCAAGCTTACTCAGGTGTCCTTTCAGTCTACAATGGCCTGAAAGTATTCCTGTTAATATACGAACATTGTTCTTACTCAGGTTGATGCATTCTGTAAACCTCTTCAGGTTATAAGTTCCCAGAAGAATTTTATGTTGCCTCATTCCCTGGAAATTTTCTCAGTAACTGGGTTTTATCCGCTCCATTTCTATTTTCAGTTTCTTCAGTATTGTACTGCTACTTAACCCGCAAAAGGGTTCAGGCCCTACAAAAGGTATTCCAGCTTCTTTTTTTTGCGAGATTATCCGTTATTTCGTTTCCTTCCACTCCTGTGTGACCCGGAACCCCTTTGCCTAGCTCATTTAATTTCCGTAGGAATTCCCAGAACATCTTGGAACTGATTTCATATGAGCTCAGCGCCTTGATGGCTGCTTGACTATCAGACATGATGATAATCTCCTGCTTTCGATAATTTCTATCAATATTGAACTGAACACATCTTTCAATAGCGTGTATATCCTGAAAATGCTGAAATATGCTTGGATATTTTCCCAAGCTTTCGAAATTTTTGGTTCTAGGCCCATATATTCCTCTTCTAGTTCCCTGTCTCCTGGTAGGCTCATCATCATTTTTTTTCTGTAAATTCTTTTCATGGATTCAATAATACCCTGATCCATTGGTTGTGCAATTGAACTAACATTTGGAGGAAAAAATAAACAAAAATATTCCCATCGTCTGATTTTAACAAATTCTCACTTGGGTGGGCGAAGGTATTATCAAGAAGAAGGAGCGCTTTAGGTGGTATTTTTTTCTTTGCACAAAATGCACGTACTTCTGGGATAAAATGTTTAAAGAACCATTGTTCGAATATTTTTTGCTAAATCCAAGCAGAATGTTGGTTGTAAGTTCGATCCCTATACCTTTTGAAGGCCCTGGGTTTCTCCGATTTTCCAATTATTGCTAGTTTAAGTTTATGTTCCCCAGAATCATTAGCAAAACACAGCCTGGATTCAAAATCAAAAAGGATCGCATTACATCCTTTTTGATTTTGAATCCAGGCGCGGTCTTTTCGTTTTCTGCTACTAGGGTTCGCGATGGAATTGCTTTCCAAAATAATTTTTTTAATACTTTTTTTAAAAAATCCCTTCTAGGAGCCATTTCGCCATGCTTACCTGGCCAGACCCTTTATCAATTTTTGAATCAACATTCTTTTTCTCCCTAGAGTTTTTAAAATATTCGCTTTTTATCAAGAAAAAAAATAAAAATAAAAGATTTAATTTAACAGTAACTCAATAGTTTTTGTTTTGCTGTTCTTGCTATTTGCAAAGGCTGCGTTAAATATTCACTTCAAACGAACTTGTCCAAAAAAAAAGCTATTTCCTATCTATTTTGCAGGGTTTGAGGCTTGAGGGCTACGATTATCCCTTGAGATCGCTACAGATATTAAGACTAGACCACAATGAATTGCATACATTGAATCAGGATATCTTCGAACACATCGACAGGGACCTTAAAGTACTATCCTTAGCAGGTAACCCGTTCAAAGTATTCGATGGCCAAACGAAAATAGCAATAACCAGTATCGTCACCTTGGAGGTAATCAGTATATTAACCTATACAACGCCAAACTGCTCCTAATTAGATGTTTGTTATTTACCTAGGAACTAGATCTGAGCAACACTCAACTGGAAGAGTTACCGCAATATTTCCTGCATACGCCTCAGTACTTGAAGAAGCTGGATTTGTCTGGCAATTTACTGAAAAGAATTCCGGAAACCTTTGAAGATGTGAGGGCTCTAGAGGAATTGATATTGAATGGGAATCCTATAGTTAATATAACAATGGAAGCGTAAGTAGATTATTATTCTATCTTGTCTGTAATCCGTATACTTGACACTAAGGCAATATTTATTATTAGTCAAAATTAACTATACCATAAAATAAAATAATTTATTTAAAAATTATCGAGATTTTGCATTTTCAAAATAGGTATCCTAACATACAAAAAGTCAAACATTGCTCCATTTCTTTAGCAACTACTAATTATACATAATAATTCTGTCAGAAGCAACCCCTGTTTAGCATCTAGCTTTTATGCAGTAACGAACTCTTTGGTAGCATATGTTTTATTATTTGGGATAAATATTGCCGAACCTCATGGCTGAATAAAAACAAACTACTTATAAATGAAAATAAGAGTATAAGATTTCACCCTCATCAATATGATACTACTCTGGAATTTTATTTAAAATTCGGAAAAAGAAGTACGTGACCGCACAACGTTGAGGCTTAGTAATGAAATATGTTGGGTAGGTCGGTCAATTAACCAATGAACACTCAAATCACTGTTAGATCAAGCTTTCGTAGTTTTTATTACTACTTCATCAGGATGACACTAAAAGTATTACAATATCAATGAAACATTAAGAAATTATTTCCTTCTCGATATAACAACTTACATACGAGTTGGTCGTTAGCACACTAAAACATCAGAAAGATAGAAATGGCAAAAGCATGTGTGAAAAATAACATAAGGATGTGTAACAATAAAAATCAACAGTTAAAATTTAAATTTAAAATCTACGTCCTTAGTGTTTATTTTTCACATGCTTTTGCCATTTGTACCTTTCAGATGTTTTGGTGTGCTAACGACCAACTCGTACGTAAGTTGTTACGTCGAGAAATAAATAATTTCTTAATGTTTATTGATATTGTAATACTTTCAGTGTCATCCTGATGAAGTAGTAATAAAAACTACGAAAGCCTGATCTAACAGTGATTTGAGTGTTCATTGGCTCATTGATCGACCTACCCAACATATTTCATTACTAAGCCTTTATTTAAAATTGAAATTAAAAAATTACGAATTAACTTTATCTGACAGTAGCAAATTACAGGGAGTATCTTGGAATGATGTCCAGCATCTGCCAGCCTTTTCATCCTCACACAATTCGGCAGACTTTTTTCTTTTTTTTTTTGGCTTTTAGAAACAAATGATGTAGTGACTTGCGAAACTCCATTACAATTTTCAGAAATTGATATTTAAAATCTGTTAAAAAGACGAACTTATATTTTTTCATTTGTTTTCGTAAAAAAATACTTGATTTTTTTTCTTTAGAGTTTTTAGTTAAAAAACCAATTTTTGTCAAACCTTCTAATACATCCAACTATCGATTCATATCTAGACGATCATCGTGTAAGATTCAGTTTTTTTAACGTTAAATGGTGAAATGTGCAGTGGCGGCTCGTGAGTTATGAAAAAAGGTGGGCTCAAAATAAGAACTTGCCTATTTTTTGTACATAAAATCCATTCTCCCATTTTTTATGCTGGAAAAAATGTCTATGACTTTGTTGTAAAAAATGCGTTCAGTCGATTATTCTGACATGGTGCTTCTCAGAAAAGTTTTAATGCGTTTGAGGGTGGAAAAGCATCGTTCACATACTGCTGTCGGCATGGGGGTTGAACAAATAATACCCAACAATTTATATTTGATGGGAATTTGTTCTTAGCCGTTAATGCAATTTTATGTTTTTTCGTTCGTTTTAAATGTAAACTTCGGCACTTTAAATTCAAAAGGTTTTATTTATTTATTTATTTATTTATTTAAGTATAAGTACAAAAACAGGACTAGCCCAAGAACATTGTACTCTTAAGACATAAGAAAAAGATAAAGTACGTAAATGCTAAGTGCAAAAATTAATAATTGATTATATATATATATTTCTATAAAGAAAAAGAGATAAGAAAAACAACAAAAAAATTATAAGAATTGCAACAACAAATTAAATCAAAGAAAAGAGGGAACGAACAAGACGTTTTTTAAATACGGCCGGAGAGTCATAAAAGATATCGATATCATTATTGAATTAAGATTATCATTATATAATCTCATTAATCTGTTAATAGGGGATTTCTGAACGCAATGTGCGACACAAAGGACTATGGAATAATATATCAGCTCTGTAGTACGAGATGGAATTTAAATGTAACTAACCCCACCAATTCAGTACAATCAATATCATTATTAAGAAGCTTTTAAGAAAGAGTAAATCTCTGAGCTGGCGTCGTAGATAAAGTGGTAAAATGCGAAAATACCTACAGGCATCTTCATATGACGAATAGGCGTAACTGGCTTTAAATGATAGAAATCTGATAATTTCCGTTGAATAGATTCAATATTATTAATGTAAACCGCAGACTTCGGAGACCAAACTACAGAGGCGTAAGCGACAACACCACCAATGTGGGCAAAGTATAAGCTCGTAAGACAATTGACACTACGAAAAGGCTTCGACGTTCGCATCAAAAATCCTAACATCTTATTGCATCTATCAACAACATAATCAACATGAGAATTGAAAGTCAATCCAGTGTCCAACAAACACCAAGATCTTTAATACAACAACCTTTTTAAGGCGGTGTTATTAATCATGTAAGAAAACAAATAACTTTTTTATTGCGAGTGAATTGAATCAAATTACATTTGCTAAGATTAAGAAAAACACTTATTACATGCACAATAGTCAATCAGCCTATCTAGGTCACATTGCAGCTTCTCACAGTCTGTGATAGAGGAGACAACCCTATAGATTTTAAATCATCCGCATATTCGAGAAAAAATGAATTTTTGAAACAGATATTAATATCGTTGATATAGAGATTGAAAGAGCAGCGACCGAGATGAGATCCCTGCGGAACACCCGATGTAATATTAGCTGGGTTAGAATAATATCCCTAATTTTACGACTTGAGACCTGTTTGATATATAAGACCGGAGCCATCGAAGCAAATCACCCCGAACACCCGTCGCAGAGAGCTTGCGGAGTAGAATGCTGTGATCAATTTTGTCAAAAGCTTTGCTATAATCCGTGTGTAAATAGCATCTACTTGCTTGCCCGCATCAAGATTAAGCGAAATATATGGGTGTAAGAGAGTAAATTCGTCTCGACCGACCTAACCCGGGAAGAACCATGTTGCTGAGGAATAATTTTATTACGAACTTCACTAAATAAGATTTCATAAACAATTGACTCAAAACTTTGGCGGATGTACATAAAATTGATATGGGTCTATAATTATCTATTAATTTTTTTTTACCGGATTAAAAATTGGGTATATACAAATGCTTGCTTCCACAGATGCGGAAAGCAGCCCCGTTTCAGTGACAAATTGAAAATAATAAAAAGAGTAACGTTAAGAGTCCGCACAATTACGCAGAACACACGCAGGAATCCCATCAGGCCATAACAGCACGCACGTCAAGACCAAGAAGGCGACCATGTATCTCGTTATAAGTAATACGCAAAGTACCCTCAGCATTGTCAAAACATAAACCATCAACAGAACTGGACTCAAAAACCGACGCAAAATGATCACTGAACAAAGAGCATATACTCCGCCATCATCAGTAAACATCGCCCAATTGCATAGTTTGAGGAAAATTAGTATTTCTCTGTTGGCGTACATAAGACCATACACGCGACGGATCAGCAGTTAAATCATTTTCCACAGAGTTAATATAAATTCTGAAAATCAATCTTAAGCAAATATTTTACACGACTTCTTAAAAGACTAAATGTTAAATAATCCATATTGTTATTATATTTTCCATTTTGTGTTATTCTGTTTTTTTCTTTGATAACTCTCACGGTCGATTTGTACCCACAGGGGTATTTATAAGACTTAATAATTTCCTGGGAATGCTTAAATTAAAGAATTTATGAGCTATACTATAAAAATCTATCTGCCAAATCGTCGACGTTATCGCCGGCCAGCTCCCGATACCAATCAACCGCTGATAATAAACGCTTCAACTTAGAATAATCTGCATTTCGATAATCATAAATGGAAAGTGATTTGCACTGAGACATTTATCAAAACGGCTATCAAAAATAAATCAAGAGTGGGATGATGGACATCCATAGTAACAAGGGCTGACCAGCAACAACCGACAACAGTACGCTCAGAATTAGTAAATATTAAATCTAATAGCCTACCGTTCGAATTCCTGATATCACTAAGCTGGGAAACAGAACATAAATTAGTGAAATCCCTAAGAAGTCTACTCCTCAGTGTAGACCCGTGCAAGGGTGTTAACTCTCCGTGAATACCAGGAACCCAATCGGTGGAAGGCACATTAAAATCACCCACAAGCAAAAAACTTCTTCAGGGTTATCGTTAATTATTCGAGTCGCACTGCAAAAAATGCACTAAGAAGCCACATCATCAGTGGCGGAAGGTAAACACAGACACAAGTAAAAGCCCTAGCTCCAACCACTTATCACGAATATGCACCCACAAGTCTTCAGCTTCGTCACAGGACCACTCGCATTTCTGAGATGCGACAAGCTTACTATCCACCGCAATAAGGACACCACCCCCACTTTTCTTCACCGAACAAATACGATCTCTTCTAAAAGTTAAACGATTGGGAGGGCATAATTCAGCATCATAAATAGACGAATTTAAGTTGGTCTCAGTGATACATACAATCTCTGCAGATTCGCTAACCATACTCAATTTAAAATCACTGCATTTTGATCTCAAACCATTAACATTTTGATAACTAAATGCAAAACCATGACGAAAGAATATGAGTATAAGAAAACAATAACAAACTAGTAGCACTTTAACGAATTTTAGAAACATCAGTATCGTATCTTATTGCAATCGTCGATGACCTGTGTTTTCATACACAGTTAGTTTGTATTTGACAAATAACATTGTTTGTAATTAGTAAGAACATGCAAATTGAAAAACATCGTTCACATTTTACTATGGACATAGGAGTTGTGTGTACACATAATATCCAACAGTTTATATGTTTCCGTCAAAACTTTTTTTTTAAGTTGTGTGTTATGAACACTAAAAGTGGCAAAACACCACCTACACCTACGTCACACAAATCATCGCGCTCATAAATTGCTGAAAGTTCACTTTTCAATTTGACGCTGTCCAATATATAGGATAAGATTTCACAATATTTATACACATAATCGACGAAGCGTTTTCTAACAGAGCTAAAAACCGTTCTGTTTCTGTAAAGGCTTTTATGTTTGGAGCGGCCCCCGCCAGTACCTGTGTGATCAAATTTGACGGCAACACTTTTCTTTTTTAAAGCATATACTTGAAATCAGTCCAACTCTACAAGCAAAATAAGATAATTCGTGAATAGTATGCAAATACATATGCACACTTCTCGCAGGAAAAATCGGGACACCAGCAATCGAGAATTTTTTTTTTGTGTGTAAATGCAGCTTTAAACAGAAATATAAATGAAAAAATATTAAATTTTTCCACCCTTATGCTAATCCCCCCTACCGGCTAACTTTTCTGTTATATAACATGGTAACTTTTGTGTTATATAACATGGTTTGTTAACTCATAACATAACATTTACACTTAACATGTTTCGTATACATATTTATCGTAAGTGATACCGGCTAAATACCATGTTAAATTGTTACATAAACTGTTATATATAACGACAGCCCTGCACCTACCACTTCTATTTTACATGTTACGAATCGAATTACAGATTAGCGTAACAGGCGCGAAACTTGTTAAGTTTTAGACGGTACGAAATTTCATCGATAACATGACATGTGTCATATTTTGTTATATAACGGATGACATTCATTCATGTTATGTTACTTAGCCGGTAGGGGGGAATATATCGAATGGGGTGGCATCCATTAAGCTAATTTTGGTATTTACAGTATGTGTGACAGTAGTACTCATTTTCTTTAATTTCAACCCGATAGCTTTAGGGGCACTTTTCAATGGCTTATCGGAGCAAAGCCTTCTTTTTGAAACTTTTTGAAACATAGGTGTTGTCAAAAGGTGTTGTTTTCAACACCTTCTCTCTGCGTTTCGTCTTCCTTCTAGGTCGATTTCTAGTGCAGCATCTTAATGTGTATTATAAATTTTTAGGGGCTTCCCAGATATGCCGACATTAAAAATTTTGCACTTGTGTAATATGCCTGAACTGCGAAAGATTGGTAATCACTCCCTTGGTGGCCTAGAAAAATCTAGAAGAGCTTTACATTACTGATAACATCGATCTAACAAGCTTAAGCCACGCCACTCTGATACGAGCAAGTATGGAAAATCCAATCTGGCCCAGGATCAGAAAGGTAAGAACTCTTAGCTCTTAGGGTACCTACACAAAGGCCACAAGGACTGTAATGTAGTAACGGACACGCAAAATATCCAATCATTTCTTACTACACGAAATTTTATTAATTGCGGGGACAATTGTTTCGAAAATATGTGGTTTCCCATTCTCAACCAATTTCTAACATCTAACATGCAATGTTATAATAAACGAATTATTAAATGATAATACAAGTTATAAAGAAATTAAGAGTAATCCAACTAATAATTTACAAAAACAAAATAATGAATTAATAAAGAATTATTTAAATTTATTACCAAAAACGAATCTAAATCACAACCTCTAAATAATATACCCCTAAGGCCAATAGTTTCTTATGTACAAGGTTCTTTTTATAAATTATCAATTTTTTTAGCAAATTGCCTTAAAAATATCGCGTTAAAAAATAACTACTATATAAAAGATTCATGGCAATTCAAAGAATTTATAGACAATATTAAATTAGAACCAAATTTCAAAATGATATCCTTAGATGTACTATCTCTGTACACAAATACACCGTTATTAGATCTAGTAAAACAAATTATACACAAAAAGTGGCAATTACTTGAAAATATTACAAATATACCGATTACAGAATTCATTAATGCAGTAGAACTAACACTAACACATATTTCCAATACAAAAGTAAATTTTATAAACAAATTTTTGGATGTGCAATGGGTTCACCAATTTCTAGTATCATTGCACAAATTGCAAAGATGAAATGTTAGTTTATGTTAAAATAAAAAAACACAAAATCATGTTTGCTTCTTGCGATTTCACCGCAATCGGTTACGAATCGAAAAAAAGTTTCAAACAAAAACTACATACTTGATGGCATAGAACCTGAATCTGCAATACAACATGGGGGTTCCCATTTAAGATTTCAAAGTTGTCCCCGCTTCCACTCTGGGGGGTGAGGTGGGGGATCGAGCTCGGCACCATTCAGTGAGCTCCCTACATTATAACAAATCTTATTAAGATCTTTTTTTGATTTGCTACAGTGTTCTTATGAGATATTCCGTTGTCAAGATAAAAAAATCACCCAGTATAAGCTCATCATTCAAAAGCACTAGGCATCGTTGGAATACATAGAGGATTAGTGGTAATTATGGTAAACGGCCGATTGTTTGTAAATGGCAAATGCAAATTTATGCATTTATATTTATAAAAATGTCAAAACAAAACTTTATTGTCAATAATGCGATGATTAATGTACTTTATTAAAATTGTTGTTACAATTCATTTAAAAAAATTGCTTTAAAAGGATTATTGTATGACACTATGCATAAATAATTACAAGTGCAATTAAAGCGTTATGAAAGGGTGTGAATATTCTGTGATATAAAAGCACCTAGTAATAGTGGGCAAATATTATTTCGTTTATTAGATTTTATATTGTTTATATGTATTTGGAATTAGCATGTTTACTTAAATAAATAGCAATTTTACAGCGTTACTTACGCGAAGGTGGGTCCTGCAATAGTAAATACTAATAATTAAATATTATTGAAATCTCCATTTAAAGAAATAGTAATTAATAAACGCTTACAATAGCTAATATCTGTTGAAGCTATAGTTTTATGAAATCTTTCTCTATTGTTTGGTATTTCCTACGTTTTTAAAATAATTAATGCTCAAGATTTACTATGAATACCAAACTTTATTTATTTTTTTATTGTTATGTGAGTTTAAGGTTTAAGAGTCAATTGAATCCAAGCTATGAAAAAGATATTTCAATTTAAAGCACGTTCAAACCACAATATACAACGTTTACTTGTGATATTAAATAATCCAATTTTTCTACCTTATTTTCATAATTGCGGAGGGTTTACAACTGTATACCCCAAAAATCATTTACCTGAAACAGCTGACGCCAGCCGAACGCGCACCTGTCCAAATGCTGAGTAGTTTTGATAGTCCCCGCGCTGTAGACGACGACATTAAATAAGTCGAGCAGTGGACATATGCTTTAAAAATTAAATAAAGATAGTTCTACGAAGTAATAAATGGAAGCGTATTAGTTTTATTTATTTTAATTTTTAATTACACTTCGTAAGTTCGCCCACATTTGAGATGTATCTTTCCTTATGTTTCCTAATGGCTTATTTTCCCTATGTCATCTTTTTTTTGAGTCGATTGTACATATTGTATGTTCTTACATAATGTTATATTGACAATGTGCATATGATAACAAAAATACTCCAAATTGTCGTACTGGTAATGCTGTAAACTTCTCCTAGAGTCTAGATACAACTGAACAGGTTCAGTGTATCTGCTGATGATGATAGTTTTGCTATCGAAACGTACATCTAGTTTAGTGCAGTTTGTGGTGAGGGGTCTAGGAGAAGTGTACAATGTCCATATGGTGAAGACAATAAACGCTACTGTTACTATACATGAACGGATTTGAATCGGGAAGTTGCGCCCCTACAGCAGTTAAAATTGATGGATTTATGAGGATAAGATGGTCCATGTTTACGGGTATTTCGACAGGTTACTTAGCCGGAGAAAAGCACCAGTAAATATGAACCTTCATTCATTCAGGTTAGGGTGGGCACTTGATGTCCGAGCACTTGAGCTTGGTGCTCATTGTACCATCCCTATTGATTCTCTTATTTCCACTCGAGCAGCTTGGTGTTCTCTTGTATAAGCCCGAGATCTGCCCAGTGAAACTGAGGACTTTCGAGGGCTCCAGTAGATCTCTCCCGAAATATTTCTGCCTGAGTACCTTCAGTTCCTGCACATGTGCAGATTACATGTGAACTCGTTTCCTCCTGTAGCTCGCATCTTCTTACACCACGGTCTCTTACAGACCTGTGTTGTATAGATGCTTTTTCAGAGTGCAGTGTCCAGTTACCAACCCAGTAATGTTTTTAACTTCTTCCTTACTGCGCTTGAGTAGGTTATCAGAGAAACTACCATCCCCATCCCCTATCAGCGTTTTGGTATGGAGTTGACCTTCAGTCGACCTCCATTTCTTGTACTTTCTTTATCTAACCAGGTCCAGATCTCCTTCTTGCGGAATCCTTAGTAATCCCAATACGGGCCTGGACCCATGAAGTGTCTCTTAGAGCCCTCCTTGGCTAGTTCATCAGCGATTACGTTGCCCTTTATATCCTCATGTCCGGCACCCAAATTAACGACACCCTGTTGTCTCGTGCCAGTGCATCGGGATTGTTTGCAGTCCCTCACTACTTTTGACTTGTTACACAGGGTTTGAGATTCCTTTAATGACAGCCTGGCTGTCAGTCATTATGTTAATTTTCCTCCTCATGCAGCCCCCTTTTGCAATCATTTAAAATAGCCCGCAAATACCGGCTCCTGTCCCCTGGCTGGATTTGGATCCATCCGTGTACCAGTTTTCGAAATATAAACCTTTTTAGAGAGAGATAACGTTGATATGATGAGATTTCTTCTTTTTCTTTTTAATCACTCGATCTTAGTTTGAGAATGTTCAAATTAATATAATCTCGTGTAGCGCGGAGTGATCGAATATTTTCTGTGTCTTCAATCAGGGAATAATGAATACATTAAACAAAACTGATTATTCTTACAGTTGAGCATCAAGAACAATAAACTGACACACTTAAACGGTACGTTCTTGGCGAAATGGGACTACTTGACAATGTTAGATATCAGAGGCAATCCGTGGACATGCGAATGCGAAAACCAATGGATGATAGAGGAATTGATACCAATCATCGTTGGATTAAATATCACACAAGCCAAAGAAATTCAGTAAGATTAAAAGGAAAGATTAAGCGACAGTATATATATTTTTGTTTTTCCTAAAATTCACAGGTGCGCCGCTCCTGTTGAGATGGCACAGGACACTATGTACGACATATACGAAAGGAAAAGCGTTATGAGATGTTTGGACCTCTATGGCAATCGTCCCGAAAGAGATGGAGCTATTCTGATGGGCATCCTTATAGGTATATAACGCATTACAATTATAATGAAAGCAAACATTTATTCTTGGCGTTAATTTTTTTTTTTTTAGGTATTCTGATTGGTATACCGTTAGTGCTGTTCGCTTTATACGCTTTCCAGAGAAATTGGTTTGGTTTCTTCGATAATTCACCAGCTGCCTATTCCAGACAGTTCTACAAAGCGCCAACTCTTCACGAAGATGGTAATTTATAATTTATAATGTTATAGGTATATTGTTTTTTAAATAGTTGTAGCTAAGTTATAGCTTTGACCGATAATATTTCGTTTTTTTATATGTATTTATATGTAAGTAATAATAAATTAGACATATAAAATATACACGTTGCTTTCTTTTAAAAAAATATCAACTATTATCTCTAGTGACGAGCAAATTGCATTCGATACTTCGAACGTATTTTGGAATAACTACTTAAAAGCGAACAGAAAAAAAAGACTTTTTTCTTATAATTCAATAGTCAAACGAACCCAAGCAGCACGTAATATATAACCAATATTCGCCTAATATAAAACTAATAATACAATGTTTTCTTAATAATAATATATAATTATAATAAATCTAATATTTTGTTTTGAATATCTTATTCATATTATATCATATTCAAATTTAGATATCCCAGAAACCATTGCTGATGCAATGTACTAGTTACATCGATTTATATTGACTACAGGAGATGTAAAATAGAGATGTAAATGCGATAATCTATTATTTATATGCCTGCGATGTACGATACAGAAACAAACTATATAGCAATTCTATGTATCTGTATATAACTATATATTAACATGGTGAGGATGTAAAGACGATACATGAATACGATATCTATTATTATATGCCTGTGATGTACCTGATACAGAACAAATTATATAACAATTCTATGTATCTGGTACATAAATATTAACATGGTGAGGATGTAAGACAGATATGTGAATACGATATCTATTATTTATATGCCTGTTATGTAGCTGATATAAAACATCAGGGAACATAACTATGTACAATTCCGCGTTGGTACATATTTTTTATCGAATGTGCGAACTAGAGATTTCATACAGCCAAAGCCTGCTCTACACCTTCTTCAAATTCTTGTCTATGTCGTCTAAGTCTAGAATATGTGCAACAATGTGTATCAGCTTGTGTGCATCGAATATATCTAGTGATAACTTCCAAGGGTATTGCTAATATTTCAATTTTCTGCTGTTCATTGAAGGTAAGTGATCAACACAGTTAATTCTGTAGATTAAGCTGTTTTTGTTCTTGTAAAGTTTTAACTCATTATATCAGTTGCTAGGTTAGGTTAGTCACTTTTGCGGTCAAATTTTATTGGTATTTGCTAGATATATGTAAATGTACTACATATTCTTACATTTTAGATCATAAATTCCAATACTTTATTGGTTAATACAATGGTCTTTTAATTTTCAGAGACTGTTAAGGTTTTGTAACACATACTACAAACGGTTACTGAAGTCAAATTAGAAGTTTAAAACGAACTCTCTATAAAATAGGATGAGTATTGTGAAGAAGTAAGAATTTGAAATATTTTAGAAGAAAAATGCTACATAATATTTGGAACACCGATTGACAGTAAATCACAAACCCTACAATTATTCCTCAGTCCTAGCCATCAACAACTAATGGATATGGTATCTGTGCCGTCAGTGTGGGCAAAAAATTTTTATACCTTCGAACATGTCTCCATTTTATCCAAATATATTTTTAAATTATGATATTCGAATATCATATAATTAATAACCAAAATGGAATTTGAATGTGTAGCTGCAGAATAGCTCAGGCTTTCTGAACAACGATGAACGAGAAACGGTGTACAAAAAATTATGTATGTATTTTTAACTTATATCATTAAAAACTAATTTCATATAACTTGTCTTATTTCTATACTTTATTTGTTTGGTTTTAGGTTGACACTGTGTTCTGCAACTGCTTCTGGCCGACGTATCGTTCTCGCTCGTATGAGATATACTTTGAAGCTGCTACATTTATGTGAGGAGAAATTGTCGGTCACAGTATTTGCAGGACACGATTCAACCCGGAACCGATCATGTGTCGATGTAACGTTGATATCGCCAGCATGTACCTATTCATATCGCGGCATATGCCTATTCAATATCGCGGCATATACCTATTCAATATCCCGGCATATAACCTATTCAATATCGCCAGCTATACCTATTCAATATCGCTAGTATATTCCAGAATATGTACTTGTTCGGACATAAGTCTCAACATGTTAGGCGCTGCACGTTACTGAGTACATCACCAGGCTTGCGATATGTACATAGCTACATCGCCGCGATGTATCTGATACATAACTTGGTTTCTTGGGATGTCACTGTAGTACAATATTAGTTACTTGATTTACTCTAATACACCACAATAATCTATATTAAAGTATTCAGTTTTGTTCTTATTGGCATTCTTGACTTGCTGCATTGGTTTGTTTCAAAAATAAAATATTACTTTAATATGTATTTTACATTAAAAAAAATATATTTGTATTAGAATATATATTTTATATAATTTAGATATTTCAAATGTTGCCACAGCTCGTGCAACTTCGTACACATTCATTCGCTTTTGTTTATGGTGGCGTTGGCGTCACTTGCGGCGTTTGTGCATTGAATAAGGTTAGGTCGTGATGCGTTAGAAATAGCCATATATATGTACAACTGCGCTTTGTTTTTAAGATGTATTTCGCTATGTGCCAATGGTGAAATTAATAAACATCTTCACATGTTTTTTCTTATAACGATAGGTAAAAAATGTTTAATATCCATATCAGAATTCAAATACAATATAATCTTAGGACTAGACAAATCCAATCTGTCAAGGTTTATGATACTAATGAACACTTTTTTGTAGTTGCTGTAAAATTAAAAAAGAAAAACAGATTTTTGCAGATTCCGTCAGCACGTAAAATATATATTTACTAATATAACAAATATTTGAGAAACATGTAATAGAAATATTAGGATATCATATTAACCCATATTACAAAGTAGTAGGATTTGCATAAAATATTTAAAAAACTGTCGTTTATGATATAAAAAAAACATTTAATTTTTATGTTTATTTAACATTTTTGTGCTACTTGGGAACTTATGATGGATATGAACTGTACATATTAGTAGAGCTGTTACTCGATAACGGATATCCAATTTCGGGTACAGCTCGAAATACAATTCTACAATAAACAATTTCGAGTAAAGCTCTATACCTATGACTCCTGTAAAAGATGGCCCGCTTGGCAAAATTTAAATTTCCCACAATTATTCTTAGTAATTGCAATATTGAAATACGAAATTACCAATGGTTTTGTATTAGGTTACTAGTTATTTTGATATCTTGAATGCCTGAAGTTACTAAAATTAATTGTGGGAAATTTAAATTTTGCCAAGAGGAGGAGGTGGGGAAGGATCGACAGCCCTGGGTGATATATTGAAGACTCAAGGGGTGGGACTCTGTGTATAATAGAATTCTATTTATCGCTTTATTTCTACACCATCATTGTAACCTGTGTGGCAATAGTCGATTTCTATATGCCGCCATATTGTCGCCTAAAGACGATACGTCCGCACACCAATGGCGGTTTCTGTATAGGAGCACATGAGCACGTGAACCCCCTAAACAAATCGTCGATTACAAAGTAATAAAATCTATTACTCGATCTTAATATATTCGTGAAATATAACGCAGCGAAACGAATAAACGACGCGACGTTCCTTTCTATACATACATCGCGAGCAAGCGACCGACGACGGAGCACGTGCGCCGAGTAGGCGGGACTACGTTGATTTTATCCAATGCCTAGCCGCATAAAGGACGTAGCGGTGGTGGGGAGGGATACGGCAGATTCCATATGAACGGTGCACAAATTGAGTGTGCTCGCTTTCGTTGCAATCTGGGGTCACGTTAACAAATCGATCGACATCAACGTTCAGATAACGTGTTTTACGGATAAACTATATTATATATGTTTTGTTTATGAATGACTCACTGTTCACAGGTCGTAACTACATAAGAACTAATGTTTGTTGGTGACAGTTTTATAATGAAACAAGGGTGCGTAATTATTTTAATTTATTAAATAACATGTGCTTTTTATTTAAAAAAAAACAATTTCTGAATAAATTTCTTAATTTAATATTATTTTCATTTGAAAATGTTTTGATATTTTAGGATAACGGTGTTTTCTTTATACTTTAAGTTTTAACAGAATTTCGTGATATATATAACATTATATTATTTATTTCACTATTGCTATATTTTTCCGTATTGGACGGATTTGTTTCCAGGTTTTTTGTTTGTTTTCTGGCTCTCTGCTTCGTGCGTGCGAGCGAGAGAGCCAGTGTGATATAGATATCGGGGTGGCTCACATGTGTTGTTTTCTTTTGCTTGGAATTTAAAAATATTAATACATTAATCTATTAATTTGTTGCTGATATTAAGCCAGTGCTCAATGTTTAATCACACTCGTGCAGTTTAGATAAGTAATTAATACAGGTCCGTATTAAATTGAATTTTATATTTTAGTTTTAGGTATAAGAAGATTTTCAAAAAATTGTAGATGATAAAAGTTAATATAATTAACACAATAATCATGGTTGCAACAATTTAAATATTTAGTGTTAATTTATAAATATCTTAAATTTAACTTTGTAAAAAAAAAGGAAATTAGACAATACATTTGTTAAAAAAAACTATCTATTTTATTTAAAACACTGATTTAAATTTTCGTTTGAGGTACTTCATCTACAGCAATACGTTTATTAAACCCGCGCACATAGAATCACAAACTTAAACTCGTAAATCTTTAACTGTTCCCAAAAAAAACATTTCTCAAGATACAAATAATAATTAATTTTTTTAGAAAAACAAAATAAATTGGCAACAGCGCAGCCGCAGTTAAAAACAAAAAAGAAAATATATAGTACGTAAAAAAAGTAATGAAATGAAATATACAGTACGTAAAAAAGATAATGAAATGCACACAAAACAAACAAAGTAGTATTGTAAGTAAACACTAAACAATATATAAATAAGAGCTATGGATGCGAACAGTTTTACTGTGCAATATTTGAAAGACAATTTTAATTCGTTTAGTTATGAACAAGAAATTCAAGTTAAAAGTATAGGCAAACCAAAACCAGAACTTAATTTCACGCAAACTACAAAGGGCAAATTTAGAAACTTTACCAGTAAATTTAAGAAGGACATGTACGAAAAAAATGATTGGATTTTAGTTAAAAATTTGCATGTTCTTGATTTTGTGAACACCCTACGTTTCCGACCACGAGCCGCCACTGCCGCACACCTCCCTTTGAAGGATAGATAGATCGTTTAGAAAAGGATAGCATTTACTAGTTGATGGCTTACTCAAGGTTTGTTCGTTGGTGTTACACCAATTACACTGGTGCATGTTTTATCTTTCTTAGGTACCTACAGAGTAAATCTTCTATCTTATTTTAATCACAAGCCAGTGTAGAAAGTGTAGCACCAACGAACAAACCTTCAGTGTTCGTATATGAGAGGGAAATTCCCTTTTTAGAGGAAATTTTGAACGTTAGAGGGAAAAAGTTTTGTTTTAGAGGGAATTGGATAAAATATTATTGCGTCAACAAAAATAAATTTAAATTTTTATTATTTTTGTATTTTGTTTTTCATTTGCTTTAGCTAATATGAATTTGTCATTGTATCGGTACATTTATTTTAATTTAGTAAGTAATTTATTAAAAAAAGTTAATAAGTTTGTATTTGCCGCCAAAAAACGGGAATTTTTCGTGTCGGCGCCGGGAATTGCCGATCAAGGTATATACGAACACTGGGCCAACTGGGCTTACTTCGCAGCTTTACTTCGCAGTTTGAGTTTTGAGTTTAAAAGAGATGTGAAATATTTGGAATATATAAACGGATCGCTTTTTTCGTGTAGAATACGTCGTTTTATATTAAAGATGCGCATTTCTTCTAACGCTTCTTCTTCATCCACACCCATAATGAATGTATTGGGAACATTTAAATCAATAAATAATGATTAGCGAATAAAATATACAAATATTTTTCGCAGTCCTAACCTAAACAACTTCTTTATTCCCACTTAATGTTACCTGTGTGTTGTCTTTTTCATAAAAAAAATACTAGGACGTCACGGTGATAAATGCTAAACGGTTGGTATTCGCCCATTTAAGGGATTATATTTCTATTCCTAAATTCACTGCACCATTTATAGGCACACAGAGTACCAATTCACCATATTATCGACTTCAAACGTAGAATACTACTATAGAAAACGATAATAGAATTCTATTGTACTCAGAGTCCCAGCCCAGTAACTGAAAAATAAACTTTCTGTACTCAGTGAAATATACAGGTGTCCCAACCGAACTGGGTCATTACGTTTTTTGAACTTCTAGTAGGAATTTGTGTAGTCATAGCCCACCGTGCTCTATTAAAGGAAAATATTTTCAACTTTGTAGCACATCCAGTATACAGGGTGTTGATATCCACTTTCTTATTTTTAAATGGATTGGTGCAATTTTTATCGATCTAATGAATTTACCGAATTATTTGCAACTAGTTTGTACTTTGTACGAATATTTTGAATTTGAATTTTATTTTATTATTTTTACGTATTTTTATAACGTTGGTATCAAAGTTTCTTTCTGCACCGTAGACGTTAGCGTATACGCGAAGCGAACTATGTTCCGGGGCACTCTTTCCGATGTACCTATTTGGAGTATTAATCGGACGGCTCCGTTTATCTTCGGTATATGCGTTTATAGGGTCGCTTCGGGGCACGCAATGCCGTGTCCCCAGTTAACGTCTTGCATTCGTTGGGACTGCATCGTTTTCAACGCGTACCGCGCATGTGTGATTTCAAAGGCTTGAAGTGACGTTTATTATTAATGATGGAAGTTAATTGAGTGCAAAATCTTAAAAAAAAAACGAAAAAAACTATTTTGTTTTATCTGCTTAATTTTTGAGAAATAGGTTAGTGCGTAGAATAAACAAGGGTTGAATGATTTAAAGCATATCGTAGAGAGGGCAAAGAAACACGAAAATTATGTTTCTCACATGAATGCATGCAAAGTGGACATACATGAATAGTTAGACAGTGCTTATTTGCGGCATAAAATTAAGTACACCGAAGATGTGGAAAAAATCGTCATATTTTGCGTCGGTAATTATGTGTATAAAAAAAAGTGAAATCTTATCCTATGTTGGACAGAATTGAAAAGTGAACTTTCAGTAATTTATGAGCGCGAGGACATGTGTGACGTAGATGTAGGTGGTGCTTTGCCGCTTTTAGTGTTCATAACACACAACAACTTAAAAAAAGTTTTAACGGAAACATATAAACTGTTGGATATTATTTGTACAACCCCCATGTCGACAGCAGAATGTGAACGATATTTTTTCCACCTTCAAAGGCATTAAAACTTTTCTGAGAAGCACAATGTCAGAAAATCAACTGAACCCATTTTTACAACAAAGTCCTAGATGTCTTTTCCAGCATGAAAAATAACAGAATGGATTTTATGTACAAAAAATAAACAAGTTCTTATATTGCACCCACCCTCTTTCATAACTCACGAGCCGCTACTGACTATTTGATTGTAATAAGTAATAAGCATTAATTTATTAAATTAATCGTATTCAGGTTCATTCATGGTTCGTCTTTCCCGTATATATGTATTTATTATTTATATATTTTACATATGAACATTGTGCTTGGATACGGATGCTTCATAGGAAAACAGAGTTGAAAACAAAAACTGTGTATTTGTTTGTTTATATTTGGAATTTTCCAAGAGGTTATTTTCTTTTATCAAATAAAACATAAAAAATGAAACATTTCTTTTTTATTATACACCATTTCAAATTATGATTTATGTAAACAATTTTACTTTCCGGTATTTTAGTAGTTTCATGTTGACTACACTGCATGAAATAAAAACGATAAAAACCACTGTCAGTCATGTCAACCACCAAAAGTTGTCAAACGTCATTTTTTTTAAAAAATCCTTTCAAATTTAAATATTGTTGTCATTTTATTATTTATTGAAGTAATAAATATATAAATATTGAACCTTATTCCAATATGACAGAAAAAAGAGTATTTGAATTATTAAGCCAAATATATCCAGATGTGGATGATCCATCCCCAAGTTTTAATGAACACAGCAGGTTAATACCAGAGCATGTCGAACACATAAGCAAACGCATAGCAAAGTCGATATACGATACCTTGAAAGAAAATAACAGTGTGTCAGAAAACAAACGAAAAGATTTCATTGTAAGTTGAACAACACGTTTGCCTCTGCACGTTTTATCTATTAGCAAATTATTCGTAGATGGTGCAACAAAGATAACAACCATTTCAGCGTTGATCAAAACAATTATGAATTTCTTCTTGAACGATATGTGAGTCAATCCAGGAAAGATGATTTAGACGTTTTGTTAACTGGATTGTATGGGGATTTTGAAGATTTGCCACCAGAAAATGTTATAGATGAATTGAGATCGTTTTATAACAAATATGATATGAAAATGCTGGAAAAGCAACGACAGCTAGGTGTGTGTTTTAGTTTTCAATAATACTGTAAATAATATGTGATGAAATTTAAGATTACAATAATGAAATGGATCGCAAAATATTGGGGGATAGTCAATTTTTTACAAATAGAAGCCATATTAAGCTAGACTCTATTGATAAGTTTTTAAACAATTTCTTATCTCAAAATACAATGACTGAAAGTAGAGTATTATCAAACAAACCAGAAACAAGAGTAAATGCTTTGGAGATGTCTAGAGGTGATAAAGTAAAATTTGTGTATGCAATTTTAAATTTAAAAAGGGATGATAAAAATTTAAGAATATTAAGCAAAATATTAGAAGAAATATCAATTGAAAAGGATAAGAATACAAGTGAAGTGGAATTAGCCAAATATTTATGGCATACTCAATGTAAGTAAGTTAGTTGATTTAAAATCATTTATACTGACATAAACTTTTTCAGTAACCAATCAACTTCATTTTAACATTTTAAATTTATTTCCATTTTTATATGAAGTACCTGTAATAAATCTTTGTAAAGAATTAATTGAAATTTGTAATGAAGTAGAAAAAGTTTCTTTAATTGAGAAATTCCAACAAGAGCACAGTAAAGTAATACAAAAGAGTAAAAGCTCAAATAACTTAAAGTTTAAAATAATTAATATGTTAAATGAGTTATTTATTTTATCAGAATTAATGAAGTGTTATTGCAAGTAATAAAACTATTTAATACTTAGCTACATATATGGCCATCATTTATGTTTTAATGTGTTGCTAGCAATATTCCTATGTAAAAATTTAAACAAATGCATGATGTCTCCATATATGGATAATAGAGCAAATATTTGTTACCTTCACAATATTAAAACATTACCTACTTCTTTAACTTTTAAGTGGAATATGAGGCAGACATGAAAAATCATAGGTTTAGTTTTGTTTTTTCTTTTTGTATACCATAGGTAACAAGGTAACCTTTCTCAACTTTTTCTTGCTCCAGAAAAGTGGCTTTCCAAATCTCATTCAGTCAGCTGCCTATTATCTAATACAAATATATATAAGCCCTTGCATATTTTAATTCTATATAACATTCTACTTCAAGTTTTTTAATTTTAATCTGATATTTGCAAAAGGTATTTTGGTACTTTGGACCTCAGTTGAGTATATTAATCCCTAAAAAAAACGCCAAATTTTTTCTTGCGAAATTTGTGTCACTTAGCATTTTTTCTTTTTAAATTTTTACGATAGGCCAGTCAAGTATAACCTCTTGTGTTAGTACATTGATATCGCATTCAATAATACTTTACTTGCACCATATAATTATACTAAAGAAATAAGTTAATTGTTTAAGTTAAAAAGATAATTCCAAGTTCTATGAAAATATAATAACAATATTACCTGTTTATGTTGGTACCGCACCAAAGTTGTGAATGGGTTTAACTGTTTCAAATTTCAATAATAATTCTTCAACAAAATTCAAAATTTCAAATACTTAATTACGGTTTGACAACTAACAAATTAAATTATCTGTCGGTAAGTTAGAGTATTTACAATACCACTAGCGGAGTTATTTGGCCATTTTGTTCTTTTGTACCGATTGGGGTGTGTAATTCCGTCAATTTTACCGATTGATTTGAAGTTTTGAATATTTGAAATGCAAACTTCAAAATCATACGGTGCCAGCAAGAATAACGTCGATATAAAGTTGGAATTGGACGATTTGGAATACGTCTTCGCCGACGGACACAATCTGATCATTAATCCGGACGATGTGAGCGAAGATGCGAGTGACAGCAATGTATTACAGGTACAGGCACTTAATTTAACGTGCGTCCTAAAATTATTTACTTTTAGATTGTATATACTGACGGATCTCAAGCTGTTGTCTTGCAATCCGGCGTTAAACATTATATACAAACACTAGCCGGCGAGACATATTTGCTGGGCAATGATCCGGATAACATACAACAGTTAGTTATCAATACTGAAGAACAATCAGAAGAGAGTAATGGGGCTATTGAATATGTGCAAAATGACGAAAACGGCGAAACGATTGTTTATAAATTCGCAGAGGTGGAAAGTGAAATTAGTGACAGTCAACCACAGGCAAAGAGAATTAAAATTGGAGACACAGAGTATCTAACCTTGGATAATACCTCTGATCCTTTACAATTTAGTGATGGCAATCAATTCAGTATTTTGGATGAGAGCAATACAAGCGAAAAGTAAGTGATCTTTTTTTTTTTGTTGACTGTCGTGGTTTCCTTAAAATAATGAAGATTAATACTACAGAACATTTAGAAACTATTGCAGATTCTCGTAGTTGATACCCACTAATAATATCAAAATTAAGGTTAAAATATCAAAAATTAGAGAAACAATCGGTTTAGCTATTTATTTTGTTTCAAGTGCAACATTTTCGTTTAAACTTTAGTCTTTATCAAGCATTAAAAACAATCCAGATAAATCTCGTTATTAAATTAAATAGTGTACCCATATTAATAGGATTTTATACATAAATTGAAAGCAATGAATTTTTGATTAAATTTTTTAGTATCGAAAATACAGAAACACTTAACCTGTACATGAAGAAAAATTGCTGACATATCAAAGTTCTGCATAAATAGAGTTATTTCTTCATTTTATGTTGGTCTCTAATGAGAAAACAGCAAAAGTCTGACATCATGACGAGATTCCAACTACCCTGATATCGTTTCTCTATTTCGGCGATGTCTTGATGGAATCTATCCCCTTGTTTATCACTCATCTTTCCTAAATTAGCAGGAACGAAATCCAAAAATAAATACCAAAAAATTAACTTTGGGCGACATTCGGCATCCTAAATTTTTAGTTTTCTGCCTAATTAACTACGATATCTTATTATTAATTATTCAGGTGCTTTTGTGATTTTATATTGACGAACGTTTTTTCTAAATTTGAAAAACGTATGCAACTTAATTTTCATAAAGAGTTTAATAAAATCAAACGCTTATATATTTGCAAATTCAATGCCCTGTATTCTAATACCACCTTTTGGAATATTTTCAACAATATTGAAGGTTGGTTTATTAATCTATCTACCGAGTGCAGGATTACTTATCGCTGGGGGCTAGGTTTAGCGTTCGTGTTGCAAAAAGAAATGATATCAAAATACTTCACATACTATCAGATGTCGAGAATATTATCTCGACTATTCTGTCAGAAGAGTCAACATCCCTAGAGCTAGAACCACAAATATTTTAATCAATTACTTTCTAAGTTCGGTACAGAATGATAAAATTAAAACCATTATACGTAACGCTTTTTATGACACTAAACTCCTTTTACAAATCAAACGCTCTTACACTCTTCTTGTCGTACCTGCTGATAAAGGTCAGGTTACTGTTGCTATGAATAGGACAGATTATCATGCCAAATCCGTACAACTGTTGAATGACAATGATACTTACATCATTCTTAACAAAGACCCTAGAATGTCTATTCAAAATAAATGCGATTCTATGATTAGATTCTTACTTGATGATAAGATTATCGATCAAGCGACTTATAAAAATCTTACATGTCGCAATGGTGTTATGCTCAAATATTATGGGTTACCAAAAATCCACAAATCAGGTATCCCCTTAAGACCTACAGTTTCCTTTGTGGGTTCTCCGACATATCAGTTATCCAGATACTTAGCTGATATTCTTAGTGAGGCTTTAGGTCGTAGGTTTGAACACAACATAATAGATTCCTTTACCTTTGTTGGTAAAGTTGGAGGCAATATTTTACCACCAAGTTTTGTATTAATTTCTTGTTAAATACGTTTAGCTGAATATTAACTGATAATAAAACAGTTTCTTAAATCTTGTAAAACGTTCGTACTATTTTAGTAAGTCTTTTTCAATTACTAAAAATAATTACGACAAGAAACATTTTTTTTATATAGCAAAAATTAATCGATTGTGATATATGGTGTGTTAATGAATTAATGAGAGGAAAAATTCCTCTTAATCATTACAGTTATTAGCAGAAATCCAATTATTTGTTAATTTCTTACTGTAAAAAGCTTGCAATCTTTGGTTGTTAATGGTTTTAAAGTTTTTCACAACACTGCGTTGTTTTGTCAAATTACTAATGAAAACGTCACAACATATTAAAATATTGGTAGAAATAAAATTGTATATGGGACATCAACAATAACACACAAGTATTACAAGTATTTATTTAATTTTCCAGTCAATCCTTGTGTATGTTTATAGTTTAAGATTTAAAAAAAAATCAGCACTTTAAAATAATTCTTAAAAATATTTACTGTCTGTGGTATCTTCCAATTGAATTCAAATACGTGTAAACTTTTATACAGTGACCGGCATAAATATTGCAACATATGGGAAATTTTTTTATTGTTAAAATATACTAAAACTTTTTTTGGGGGATAGGTTGTGCATGGCTAGAAACCCCAAAATTTATTTTGACACACGTCACGTGACCACTAGTATGGCGGTAAATTTGAAAATTATACCGTGAATCTGCAGAAAGTGAGGTTAGATGATATGATATCCAAAAAAGTTATTTGGAAATGTTGCTTAGAATTTTATACATTACTTTTATTGAAAATTATTACATTTTTTGTTTGTTTTTGGCATTCGTTTAGTCTAAAACTAATAGTACTTCATGCACGCACCGAAGGTTTTGAAGTATATTTTGAAATTGGAGAACAACGAATAATAAACAGTAGGTAAAATAAAAATGATAGTAATTGCTTATTTGCCAAAAAAATAATAGTATATTTCTAACCAAGGGAGGAAAGTGCTCTATTGTAATTGTCCAAGGCCTGCAATAGCACTTTCCTCACGTAGTTTGAATACTATTTTTTCCCAGCCACTCCAATTTTAACCAAATGTCTAAAAATAATAAAGACATAGGTACCTGTAAGTGACATGATAGATAGTAGGCTTAATTTGTCAAATATTTTTTGAGAACCGTCAAGTTAGCGTCATTTTAAAAGTGTTTAATAATAGTTTAATTGAAATTTAATACCTAATAATTTAGCAATTATCTCATAAATGGGCTGAGACTGGGCCGAGTGTACTAATGTCATCTATCAATGATGTCATATGTTATAAGATGTACAGTTTCATCTTGTCAGCGTTACTTACTTTTCCGCCCTAGGGAGGTAAAGTACAACTTTCCTACCTTAAACGAGGGAGGAAAGTGACACTTTCCTCCCTGCTGGGAAAAAATAGTTTACTACATTATTTTGTCGTTTCTAATTTGAAAGCCTACCTTACTTATAAGAAACAGAACGATATACATGTCGAACAAGTATGCATTTTGAGAGTTTCATTTCTTATATAGTTGTTCATTACTATTAGTTATTGTTTAAATATATTTGCTTATTAAGTATTCCTATCATTAGCTAAAAATACTGGTTATTTATTTCTACTGAGTTTTGTAATTTCGAAACCTACATAAATACCTTCGGTGCGTGCAATAACATTGTGAGGGATTAGATGTTTAATGTTATCAGTTTTGGACTACCGATTTCACTTTAACGCAGAAAACAAAAAAAATGATAATTTTCAATAAAAGTAATGTTTGCTAAGTGGTTTAGAGAGAAAATGTTTGTAAAATTTTATTTATTGCTACTAGACACAGTCCTTTGCAACAACAATTGTCACACTGAAATCATACTTAATAAAAAGAATTCCTATATGTTGCAATATTTATGCCGGTCACTGTATATGTATGTATTTTTGTTGTTGTCCCATATACAAATTTATTTTATTTATACCAATATTTTAATATGTTGTGACGTTTTCATTAATAATTTGACATAACAACGCAATGTTGTGAAAACCTTTATAAAAAAATAGCAACCATGGTAATATATCACAATCGATTAATTTTCGCTATATAAAAAAATTGCTTCCTGTAATTGAAAAAAAATTTATTAAAATAGTCGAAACGTTTTACAAGATTTAAGAAACTCTTTTATTATCATCCAGCTAATATTACACTAAACCTGTTTAACAAGAATGATTGAATATTATATCCTTTTTTTAGTCGATCTTTATATTTGTTAAAATAATTTTTTTACGTATTTCAGTAGCAACTTCCAGTATGCAATATTAAATGACGGAAAATTGCGTCTACAAATATGCGATTCCAATTCCATTGAAGTTTTAAATGAAGATTCCATCGAGCAAGTACAAAATCACGAGCCCGAAATCGAATTCCAAGAAAGCGCCGAAGAATACGTGGATGTCAACGATAAAATACAGGAATACGTACTCGTCAATACGAACATATCCTCTGAAGATATACGTACTGGGAAGACCATGACTTTAGATGAATACCTCAACGAAATAAACGAAATCGGAAAGTTACAAAATAACGAAAACGACGACAGCAAACATCATCACCAAGAACAGAGCCACAATCAATATATAAATAAAAAGCTTCTGATCAGGAAAAATGCCAACGGCAAGTCGTTGTTCGGGAAAATTTTACACATAGAGCCTGCGAGGAAAACCACCGAAGAAGACCAGAATAAAGATGATACGCAAGAATGTCCGGATAAAGAGATAGCGACTGTTAATAACAATGAAATTGATCTGGACGTGAATCAAAATCAAAACGATAATACCGAAGGTGAAGTAGATAACCATATGCAAGAATTGGCGTGTGACGATGCGGGAGAAATTGTTAAGGTTGAGAACGTCCCTGCCGCCGAATACAATCGCGACGTGACCGAAGAACATATAAATTTTCTATGTAAGACGCTGTACGGGTTAGTGGATATGCCTAGTTTAAAAAAGAAGTTGATAAATCATCGCTTGGAAAATTAAACTCGTCGAGAAGAAACCCAGCGATGAAAGTCAAGAGTCGGTTAAGGATATCCGATTTATTAGTGGAATGTTGACGCTACACGATCATGGTTTTGTGCTGGACGCATCGAAGGAGCAAGGGTAAGTTACCATTATTTTTTGTATATAGGCTGTGCTACTACAGATCGTCTCAACCTACTGCTGTGTACTGATTGAATTAAATGAAAAATGCAAAACTGATTTTTTTAAAATGAAAAATAAAAATAAAATTAGCTAGCTCAACGGAAGAATTTTAAATAAATGCCAAAGAACTATTAACTTCAGAGTTACCCTCGCGAATTAAAACTTGAATCTAACCACGAATAGTAAATTGTGAGTGAATGAATTCAGACTTTCTTAAATACCCGAAAAATTGAAAAGGTTTAATTGAAAATAAAAGAACAACCCAAAGACGCTAATTAACAATCAACTTTATTTTATAAAAAGAGTTAAATTACAACTTGTACAGAAAAAAAAAACCGTGAACTGAAAGTTCTGGCCTAAAATAAAAACTGCATTTGACTCTAAATTAAAATAGGACAATGCTATTTCCTATACAAAGCAAAAGTTTTTGTAAGATTTTCCAAAATATTTCAATTTCAATCCACCTGGTGTCAAATTAAAATCAAACGCGTGGACAAATGCAAGAAATTTACATTAAAGCAAAAACTAAAAGCAATAACAATGCTTCTACTCAATGGCGGCTCGTGGTCGGAAGCGTAGGGTGTTCACAAAATCAAGAACATGCAAATTTTTAACTAAAATCCAATCATTTTTTTTCGTACATGTCCTTCTTAAATTTTCTTGTAAAGTCTCTAAATTTGCTCTTTGTAGTTTGCGTCAAATTAAGTTCTGGTTTTGGTCTGCCCATACTTTTAACTTGAATTTTTTGTTCATAACTAAACGAATTAAAATTGTCTTTCAAATATTGCACAGTAAATACTTATTTATATATTATTTAGTGTTTACTTACAATTTTTTTGTTTGTTTTGTGTGCATTTCATTACTTTTTTTACGTACCATATATATTATTTTTTGTTTGTCGGCTGCACCAAAGCGCATTAGTGGAGGCTTTGCTTTGTCGACTTTTTGCAGAGGGATTTAACGACGTGGCGTAGTTTTTAACCAATTTATTTTTGTTTTTCTAAGAAAATCAATTATTATTTGTACCTTTGAGGGAAATGTTTTTTGGGAACAGTTAAAGAGATATGAGTTTAAGTTTATGATTTTATGTGCGCGGGTTTAATAAACGTATTGCTGTAGATGAAGTACCTCAAACGAAAATTTAAATCAGTGTTTTAAATAAAATAGATAGTTTTTTTTTAACAAATATATTGTCCAATTTCCTTTTTTTTTACAAATGTAAATTTAAGATGTTTATAAATTAACACTAAGTATTTAAATTGTTACAACCATGATTATTGTGTTAATTATATAAATTTTTATCATCTACAATTCTTTGAAAAATACAAAACAACCGAAAAAAAAAAACTGTGAGTTCTAATGTTCTTATACCTATATTATACCTTTATATCTAAAATATAAAATTAAATTGAATACAGACATGTATTAATTACTCATCTAAACTGCACAAATGATTAAATATTGAGCACTGACTTAATATCTGCAACGAATTAATAGATTAATATATCAAAATTTTTAAATTCCAAGCAAAAGAAAACACATGTGGGCCTCCCCGATATCTATATCACACTGGCTCTCTCGCTCGCACGTACGAAGCAGAGAGCCAGAAAACAAACAAAAAACCTGGAAACAAATCCGTCCAATACGGAAAAAATATAGCAATAGTGAAATAAATAATATAATGTTATACATAGTAACGAAAATTCTGTTAAAACTTAAAGTATAAAGAAATACACCGTTATCCTAAAATATCAAAACAACTTTCAAATTAATATAATAACATTAAATTAAGAAAATCATTCAGATAATTGTTTTTTGTTAAATAAAAAACTACAGCAGTATGTTATTTAATAAATTAAAATAATTACGCAACTTTGATTTCATTATAAAACTGTCACCAACAAACATTATTAGTTCTTATGGTAGTTACGAGCTGTGAACAGTGAGTCATTCATAAACAAAACATATATAGTTTATCCGTAAAACACGATATCACAATGATTATAATATGAATTCCTTGATGGACTAAATAAAAGATAAATACAGAATTAAATTTACTAAATCAAAATGGCAACAAATATTGAAAAATACGTCTACTCACGTTAATAGTCGAACAAGGAACTCCCTGGCAAAACGCTACAACTGTTTTTCTAACAAAAATCCCTCTCTCAAAATCGTACAACGCATTCGTATTACAATTCACCGACAATAATATCAAAAGAATCTGTATTAACTCAAAACAAGCAAACACTAGACAAATTAATGAATGGATTAAATTAAAAAAAAAGCCTAACACTAAATTAATTAAATCATACAATTTACTCTTAAACTAAATTTATACAAAACAAAATAATTGTGAAAATTCTCAGTACATTGAATAACGGCTGAACGAGGAAAACAATAAATAAACAAAATATGCAACTTAAAATACACAGTGAAATGAGTTGTCTAACACCATAGCACTACGTATGGACTATGCAGTATACATCTTACGGCAAATCAATTCGCGGTTGCCAAATCGACCAATCAGATTTTCGGTGCATTATTTGGTATTTTACGCGGCCAAATCATAACCTTTATTTGCGTTTTTGACAGTTGAAATGTGTATAGGACAGTAACGAAATGTCTTTAAGTTTGTTCGCGTCGCATGAACTAGGGTGTACTTAAGTTGAATTAGGTACAGCTAAAACTAAAAAAAAACTTTTTAGTGCAAAAAGTTCAAGATAGCCACATGAACACAAATTACGAACATTTCCGCACTTGACAAGTTGACAGAACAATTTTAATTTACCACTTTATAGAGAAAACTTATTTTAATTTATTGAAAACAGTAAAATATAGATAGCCATACAAATATTTATTTGAGAATTAGCAACAAGGAGATATTATTTTATTGATTATCAGTCAACATTAATATAGTCTACATTTTCGAATAATGATTTAGAAATTAATACTCCAATTTAAATTTATTAATACTAAAATAAATAAATAATTATTTAATAAATAATACAAATTATTTCATACATTGATAATAATATAATGCAATAATATTTAAGAAATAAATAGGGATGATGTATGCACAGGATATATCATAATAATAACAATATGAATTAATAATAAGTCATGCATTCAAATCGTTCGAGATTTTTAGTCTCTTGAAAAATTGGTTTCATTTCCTGTTGTCCAATCTTTTACATGAATAACAGATTCTTCGCTGTCGTCTTGCAAATTATTATTATTATAATGATCCACGTACAAAAAGTCTAGTTTTGTGAAAAGAGAAAAAGCCTACAATGTTTTATTGTAATTGGTGGCAATTCAGCAGAAGCTACACAGAATTTATTTGCAGTAAATTATCCCGAAAGATTAATTCTCAGCGCGACTACTATTCGTAATAGAGAAAGTAAAAATGTCAGTGATATCGAAATATGTTTGTGCATTAGCGGAATAAAATCCACATCTAAACAATTTTTTTTGCGGATTCAATAATAGTGCAAAAGTTTTAAACCTTCTCATAAGAATAAGTATCGATCGTACAAAATTAACACATCCCAAGAACTTTTACTCGACGATTATTACTGTCGCCTGGAATTTTATGAACTAATGATTAATAAATATCCGGAAAATGAATATTTTTTTCAATAATATACTATTTACCGATTTCATTTAGTAGTTGACTTTTTTTTGAAACTATGTTGTTATTTTTTTGATTATTGACCTTTGAAGGTCCCTTTCATCCTGTTACAAGTTTCATAAATCGTATTTACAATAATGCGCTTAGATAATTGTTTATTAATTTATTAATTTATACCATCAATAGCGGTATAAGAATGAGCTTAGGGAGAACAGGATTATGCTTATTTTACTACTGCTGACAAAAAGATGTGACGGTTCGCCGAACATTAATAAATCTGTACTGCGGCTTCGTGCGTAGGTACGTCTACAACTCCCTCCTATTTTCAGTCGCCCAGACTGCAATCTACAGCTCGCAACTTTTCACCCGATATACGAACTTTTAGTGTTTTATAAACGTAACGCCAATTTGTTCACTAGAAAGATACGGTGAGATTCAAAAAGATTGTCAATTCTGCCTGCTCCTATATATGCCGTGTGTTTGTAATGAGGGTTTGAACTACGTCAGTGTTTCTATGGTATTGTTGGTGTAATTTGATGTAAATATAAATGGTCTGAAAAAAATTATAAGATAAGTAACCGGGGGTTTTAATAATTTGACAGAACATTTGCACCGCACGAGCTTATATGAAGCCAGTCCAAGCTACAAGGTCATAATTTTATTTTAAATAAGCTGCCATTGTACTTAAGGCAACATACACCTCTTTCACAATTTAAAGGTGCATCGACAAATTATTTGAAAGATCGTGTATTTTATTCAAGAAATGAATTTATTGAAAGTTAAAAACCGCACAAATGGGAGCAATTGCTGTATTTACTTTTTTTTTGTTGTCGAAATTTATTTATACAAAAGACTTTTTATTTTTGTTTTGTACTTATTTTTTTCTATATTGTATTTGTATTAAATCTTGGTTTTTCATGTGACACTGTCTATGTTCTATGTAGACTATCTATATAGACTATATAGACAATTTAAATAAATAAATAAATAACCAGAGCGTATCTTCGATTGAAATATACTAATTTTTGGACTTTCAGAAACACAACATCTTTAACGATAATCCTCAGTCAAGATATGAACAATCAGAAAGTTACAAAAGTCATCTTCCACGAGAAACCCGTGACGTGCCATTTGTGTAATAGGAGTTTCCAATCTCTCGGCGTTTTAAACAAGCACATACAGAACTACCACTCGGATAAGGCGTTAACGTGCAACGTATGCCAAGTGAAATTCGACAACCACGTCCTCATGAACAAGCACCGCAAGTCGAGCGGACACTATTTCGACTGCTCGTTCTGCAATAAACGGTTTACCACGCAGAGCAATCTAAAGAGGCACCAGTACGTCCACGCGCAGAGAACGGAGTGCTCGATCTGCAAGACCCGTTTCGCCAACGTTTCCAGTTTATCCAAACACCTGCTCACGCACACCAAACTTAAAACGTACGCTTGCGATTCCTGCGACAAAACGTTCGCGACCTTCGGCGATCTGACCTTCCACAAGAAAACCCATCATACGACCAAGACTTGCTTCTGCGAGGTTTGCGGCAGGGAATTCTCGAGACATTCGAATATGCAGAGGCACGCCGAGATACATAAAGGTAACGGCGATTTATATAAGTGCGGCATCTGTGAGTGTAGTTACAAGTTCATAAGCTCGTTGACGAGGCATATTGTTCAGATTCACATGACGCCACCGATGTGATTTAATTGCCTTTTAAAACATAGTGACTTCTTATTATTATTTTTTCTTATTTCCTGAAGAAAACTGCATTTGCGGAAGAGATTTTTTTTAAAACTTTATCAACGTTTTATAATACCAAATGAGAGAGAAGAAACAAACGACTTGAATTTGATTTTTTTTTTGATTGAACTTTTTATTGCGCTTTTTTGTATATAATACACTAACAAAAAATATTATGTTAATATTAATATAAGTGACTAATTTTCCTTTTATAATATATTTTTTATTTCGATACGTTTTTAAAATATATTGTTTTGTGACGGGTTTATGGAGAGCCCCGCATTTTCTTAGTATGTGATTTATTTATAGCTAAATAGTATTGAAACTGTGTCTCTGATGATAGTCTTATTGTTATTTATTTGTATATTTGTATTGAAATACATTTGTTACATGGTGTATTATTTTATGTCTTTATTTACTAAATATAGGCATTACTTCCTCAAATTTATATCTTATAACAGCAGGGGATAATAATAATAATAATATTTAATATCCAACAGATTTTGGTAATCTAATTACAGGACGACATAATAAAAAGTCAGAATGTTTTTCATGAAAATTTTGTTGTCTTAAGTTTTCTTCTTCTTTCTTGAGATAGCGGGCACATTTGTATTGTAAAAGCAAGTTGTTTGACAAAATAACATTTGTAATGTTATTAAAAATGTAATTTTAAGAAAGTAAATTTTAATACATTTTGTGCCGTAAATTTAAATATAAATGTAAGCATATCCTTTTTTGAAATATTAAGCATATTAATATACAGTATGTCCACGGATTGGGTTTACAAAAGGAAAAAAAAATTATGTTCCGGTTTATTGAAAAAATGTATTCTTTATAAAAAAATCTGCTTGTTTTAAAACAACGAATTCAAGTGAGATATTTTTAATAACTTCACTACTTTCGCCAGAAACGATAAAAAAAAAGGAAATTTATGCGATAATGCAACTTACCTGACAGTCCTGTCAAATTAGGTAGTTATCAGGTACATGTTTTAAAATGTTAACATTGAAACAAAGATTATATATAGTATAGTGCTATGGAACAGGAGAAAATAGCTACAGGTATGTCATTAATCAATTTCATCAAAAGTATGTTCCTGTATCTAGTATGGATGTACACAAGCTCATCAGAAACATTAAACAGTGCCATTTGATGATGAAGAAGATGCTGCTGCGGCGATATTAATTATACAATCTGTGGACAACAACCCTACCATGTCGTTAAGAAGACGATCTTTGCAGCTAGGAATGAGCAAATCGCACATTCATAATACCTTAAAACTTTATAGACAAAAATGAAATTTCTGGGGAAGACAATAAAATAAAAATTCGTCGAAACGTAAAGAATAATTTATTAAATTAATATGAATACTCAATAAATATGTAAAAAAAAGTTTATAAAAAAGCCGCTATCCCAAGAAAGAAGAAGAAAACTTATAAATAGTCAATATAACATTGAAGATAAGAATAGGAAATACATAGGTAAGAAAAACATTGAATTACATTCCAAAGGCTCTGCTCTGATAAGCTATTGAAAAGTGCCCCTAAAGCTATCAGGCTAAAATTAAAAACAAATGAGTACTACACTGTCACACAGGCTGTAAATACCAAAAATTAACTCAACCAATGCCGTCCCATTCGAGATATTAGCATAAGGGTGGAAATTTTTTTTTTCAGGATTGAGCTCTCACGTTCAAAAAATTATGTAAGTAAACACTGTATATGGACATTCTGTAAAAAAAATCAAGAACTAATTCCTTTGAGTCAGTTCAAAGTTATCATTATCTTCCACATTGATTAATTTCAGGATTTTATTTGTATAAATATTGCAGCCCTAGGAGTTATAAAAGTTCCGAAATATACAAAAGCATATTGTAACAATAAAATAAAATTTAATTCCGTAGCACGCAGTTCGAAGTTATTATTAAGTTTGTTCGCGTCGCATGAACTATTTGCACTATTATGCACTTTTGCACACAAAAGTTCTAAAAGTGCATAATAGTGCAAATAGTTCATGCGACGCGAACAAACTTATTATTTTCACTCATTGGGTTTAAGAGCAAATGAGTGTGGAATTTAATTCTACATCCAACAGTATAAAAATATATTGTATTCTATCTGACAAAAATGGGTTTTGTAGTTTTCAAAATTCTTTGATATGTCACTAATATTTAGACACCTGTATAGGCCTTTAAAAGGGTACTTTTTACAAGCTGTTTACTAGAACTCGGGAACCGAGAACTTTTAAGAATTGAATATTTGAGGATCAAGAACTTTTGAAAGTAGAATACCGACACCGAGCCCAAGAACACAGAATCGGTGCAAACATGCACAGACTTTAACCATAAAAAACATAAACATATGGGGATGTTTCGTTCATTCAGTGGTTTTTGATTATAATCTGCATTGGATAGCGTGGATAGCAAGTAATCGTGATTCTGACTCATTACAGGAACAAATGCAACTGTTGTAACGATGTGTAACGAAAATAAAGGTCTATTTCGTTCATAGATATTTTTGCACTCATTCATCAAAATATTAAGTAAAAGTCTGTTCACAATTCGAACCTTGGTAGTTCGTGATCATGTGAACCAATCGGATTACAGACTGAAGCTCCCGGCAACTCTAGCTTGTTATGATTGGTTTACTTGATCACAAACCGTCCGCGAATAGGAAGTAGCATATTCAAACAAACGAAACAAATCTTAAATGCCTTAAAAATTATTTGCGAAGAATTACTTTGGTTTCAATACGTGTAGTTTCGATGACATATATGTACAATCGAAGATTTGTATAGCGTAGGTTTACATTTAATTTGAAAAAGATGACAAAATACCATCATAAGTGATCATGAATCCAGCGGATTAAGACGCAACATAACCTATAACCAGCTATAACGTAATCATAACCATATCATAACACGATATGAACACGATCATTCGATGATCAAACAAAAATATGAACGTTGCTGTCATGCACAATTGTGAAATTCTTTGGGATCACTGTTTTTTCAATTTTAAATATTTAGATAAGCAGAATCTTTATCTTACGTTTCTTTTATATAATAAGCTTCCAATATGCGTCGAAAACCACGAAAAAAGGATGACGAAGACAACGGATTTGCTGCATGGGTAAGAGATTTTTATATAAATATTTTAAGAAACAATACGTTTAATACATGATACAATAATGTTTACATAAATGTTATTGTATTGTATGCGTTTAATATATATTCCTGAATATAATATATCAGCATATTATGCTTTAGGGTGGGTACATGGAGGCTAAGAAAGCAAAGTTATCAGAACAATATAATATACAAACATCTAAACAAACAGAACAGAAATCTGATATATTTCGTGGTGTCGCCATACTAGTAAACGGTTACACAAAACCTGGAGCCGATGAATTAAAGCTTCTAATGGCTAGCCATGGTGGCAGTTACCATTTGTATCAAAATCAAGGTGGTTGTCCTACGACTCATATCATCGCTTCAAATTTGCCAAATGTTAAGGTATGTTTAAAACATTTTTTTTTCACTTAATAAAAAAAAACATATTTTTAAGATTAATCAACTTGGAAATACACCAATCGTGAGTCCAGAGTGGATTACGAAGAGTATTGAAGCAAATAAACTTTTAGATTGTACGAAATTTTTATTGTATACCAATCATTCTCGTACACAACCGAAACTCAATTTCGCTGTCGTCGAGAAAGATAAAACCCAATTATCCACTCCAGGTAATCAGAAACCTGTAGAACAACAGACCAAATATGCAAAAACGGCAGCTGATCCTGAGTTTCTATCAGAATTTTATAGCAATTCACGTTTACATTTAATATCAACTTTGGGCGCTGAATTTAAACAAATGGTGAATAGATTAAGGAAGAATCGAAAAGTGGCAAATTTCCTGGATTTGATAGGCTAAATTTGATAAAACATAGTCTATCTACAATCTCAGAATATCCCTTAAGAAGTGAGAGTATTATAATGCATATTGATATGGATTGTTTCTTTGTATCTGTCGGCTTACGTAACCGGCCCGATTTACGAGGCAAACCTGTAGCGGTCACGCATTCCAAGACTGGAAGATCACATACAAGAGGGGCAAGTAGACAAGCTGAGGTTGATTTATACGCAAGCAGATTGCCAGAAGGTGCTGTACCAAAAGTAAATTTAATCGATGAAACTTCATCGATGGCTGAAATCGCAAGTTGCAGCTATGAGGCCAGGAAATGCGGCATACACAATGGAATGTTTATGGGGAGTGCATTGAAACTTTGTCCTGATTTAATTCCCATACCATATGATTTTCAGGTTCGTATTTTTATTGTACCTGGTGATTTCTATAATTTGTTCATTAGAAGTTTTCTCAAACTAATATTTCACTAAAACTGATTAATTGATTTTCAGTTAAAACCCATTTGAAAATCGATACTGCTGTTTGTTATTGAAACAATTAATTAACAATCAATTTTCATTTGTAGCTGTTAGTCATTAAGATTATGCGGATTTAAATTTCAAATTTCTCATGATTATTACTACAAGCGACCTAATGTAAATTATAAATAATACTTATTTTTGAAATCTTTTACAATAATAATAATAATAAATCTAAAACTTAGCACGGTTATCGATTAAAAGTGATTTTAAATGTTATATTGGCAGCAATATTCAATTCAAAATAACAAACTTTGGGCATTCCTGTCTAAGACAAGTCGTGACACTTTTCCCTCAGAGGGGAAGTAGTTTAGGTATCTATCCTCAGAGGCGTTAGAGTCAACATGTAAGTACATAAAGTTGACACATATTAGGAAAGGAATATCAAAAAAATATGTGAATAAGATTGCGTATAATTTAGGCACAAGTATGCCACCACAATTATCATTTATTTTAGGTTGGAAAATCGTTTGTATTTCTTAACAATTTCAATAAATTTATTTAATTTCATTGATAAATAACGCCTCTTTTAAGAAAACGTATTATTCTAGAGCAAAAATTATTATTTCGTTTTAGTCATTTCTAGTTAACTGAAGTACCATGCTAATATTTAGAAAATTAAATGGAAGCTGCGTATTTTAAATAACAATTTCACATAATATATTTTGGCCTGTTATTTTCATCCAATCTGAGAATTTATTCGTAAAGTGCTGGTTAATAAGTGTTTAATTTGTGGCGTAATACCCGCTTCTACAAAATTATTTTGATTCCCACTAGAAGCTGGCAGGTAATACTCCGTGCTTCAAAAATATATTTTATGCTATAAATATTTAATGTCATTGCACCTCTTTTATAAAAGTATAAAAAACAATAACTAACAGCTTCTTGCGGGTTTCGCCGTGTGTCAAAACTTTCGCTCGACGTTTCGCTGTTCATACTGACAGCTTCTTCAGGATAACTGAACCTTGAGTTAGTCACACCGGCCGTCAAAGCCTACGCAGTGTTATAAAAAACAATGTCTATTCTCTGTGAAATATTTGTTTACTTCCAAAAATACCTTCATACGTTTACAAATTGATTTTATTGCTTGAACATTGACTGTATTATTGTGATAATTTATCATGTTTTCGCATAGGATATACGCTTGCAATAATAATGCATTCAATTTTCAAACAATAATTATACAAGAGGAAAACAGTAGGACATACATTCAAATTTCGCGCTCTTAGTGTCTCGAGCGCCCTCTATGGATTGATACCAAAACTTTTCAAAATCGGTCCCACCACATTGCACAGGCGTAGCGACTTTTTATCGCTAATTTAACTATTATATCTCTAGTGTACCTTATCTCTGCTTTGGGCGCTATTATAATCAAAAATCAAAATCTACACGTATGGCTCACAATGAATAAACTTCATTTTCCGATTCTTAAATAACAAATGCTTTCGTAGACCATTTCGCTTCGGTGTTTATTATTAAAGGCAATACAGTGTACATAATGATTTTGGGAATGGTTTTTTACTGACTCAATCTGCAAGCAGATGTTTCTACTGATACTCACTAACTTCAAAAAATAATTTAACACTCCGTTGTTACTATTGATAATTAAAATACGTAATTCAGCAGCGCGAATCCTTATACTTGCCTCTTGAATTGTTTCGAACCTACAAAAGGTATTTTCTTTTCCGCACTCTCGGTTTGTACATTTTATTAAGTAAAATGAAAAGCCCAAAGCCCTTTGTTACCTAAAACAACATGCCTACAACGGTTGGCATACATTTTGATATATTCCAATAAGTTACAAATGACTTGCTTTTTTTAATGTAATCGACAGCGCCATCTATTGATCCTCGTCTTTTAAAACCCCTCTTAAAGATACTATATATTCGCTCATACCAAAACCCTAGTTTTTTTTTGTCCTAACAGCAGGAAAACTTGAACTGCATTAGCACCACCATCCAAAAATCTCTTGCTTCTGATTCACTCATTCATTCATTAAGGTAAGGGTGGGCACTTAATGTCCGGGCACTTGAGCTATGTGCTCATGGTACCATCCCTATTAATTCTCTTATTTCGACTCGAGCAGCTTGGTGTTCTCTATAAAACCCAGTATCTTGCCCAGTGGAAACTTGAGAACCTTCGAGGGCTCCAATAGATCTCTTCCGAAATATTTCTGCCTGAGTACCTTCAATTCCTCACATGTGCAGATTACATTTTCCTGTAGTTCCCATCTTCTACACCACGGTTCGCTTACTCGGCCTGTGTCGTATAGATGCTTTTTAAGGGACCAGTGTCCAGTTACCAACCCAGTAATGGTTTTAACTTCTTTCTTACTGCGCCTGAGTAGGTTATCAGAGAAACTAACATCCCCATCCCCTATCAGCGCTTTGGTACAGAGTTGACCTTCAGTCGACCTCCATTTCTTTGTACTTTCTTTATCTAACCAGGTCCAGATCTCCCTTCTTGCGGAATCCTTAGTAATCCCACATACGGGCGCTGGACCCATGAAGTGTCTCTTAGAGCCCTCTTTGGCTAGTTCGTCGGCTATTACATTGCCTTCTGATTTACTCGTTATCAATTATAAATTTTGTGTCGATTGCATTTTTTGTTTATGGCAAAATTTCAAGCGCCATGACAACAGACATCAAACACCTCATTATATATGTCAGGTTTTTTTTTTGTTTTTTAAACTTAAACTAAATTTATACCTAGAAGTCGGGCGTTCTACTAGAACGTCCCAATTGAAATTGCTGTTAACAATTTAAAAGTTTTCATCATTTTTCCATTTTATTGTGTTTTTAACTCAATTTTTCAAATGTTTGTTATTTTTTTTGCATTTCTGTACATTTTTTTTGCAGTTGTTTGCTTTACCATTTATTTTTTTAAATTTTGTTAACGTAACAGTGTAACATTTTTTTCCTATTTTGCATTTGTTTATTTTTGCCAATTTTTATAACGTTTTTCTTCGATTGTTTTTTTTTGGTTTTCAATATTTTTCACACATTTTCTTTAACCTTTTTTTCAAATATTTTTTTTACCTCGTTTTAAAATTTTTTTGACTTTATTTACTTTTTTTTACATTTGTTCATTCGTTTTTAGTTTTTTAACATAGCTTTATTTGGAATTAGTAATAATATATAAATAAGTGTTCTTTCCAATCATTTATTTTAAAATTCACTGTCTACCGGTTTCGGCTTAAGCCATCTTCTAGACAACAGTACGTCACAAAAGCCGAAACCGGTAGACAGTGAATTTAAAAATAAATGATTGGAAACAACACTTATTTATATATATTACTACTAATTCCATACATACCACCAATCTGAAAACTTTCAATAACTATATAACTTTATTTCTTTCGTTTTTATTATTGGATTTCTTTATCTCTTTTTTGCAGTTTGGTTTTCCATTTTTTAAAAACTTTGTACCTCTTTTGAAAACTTTTTTTAACCGTAACAGTTTAATATTTTTAATTTTTTTTAGTATTTTGTATTTGTTTATTTTTTCCAATTATAACGTTTTTTTGTTCGTTTTTTTTAACCTTTTATTTTTTCTATAGGGGAGAAAAGAATAAAAAACTCGTTCTTTCTTTCACAAAATGTATTAATATATGATTACTAGTTTCGGCTTGCAACAGCCATCTTCGAATCAACGTCAAATTTGTACTTTTCTCCCCTACAATATTCATCGTTCATTGGATACTACAGCACACTTTTATGTTTTTGATTGTAACAGTTTTTAACATTTTTTTTCATTTATTTACCTTTTTGCGCATTTATTGTTTTTGATTTTTTTGACATAATTTTCAATTTTTGTACTGTTATTACCTTTTTTTCAAATATTCTTTCCTTAATATTTTTTTTTCAAAACTTTTTTTTATATTTTTCACGTTTTTTTTTATTTTTTAAACCTTTGTTCAAATATTTTTTCTCATTTTTTTACTTCTACTTTACATTTGCATTAAAATTTAATGCGATTTCTTGAGCTGCTTGGTGGTTTATGAGCCTCAGCTTTGCTTCAGTCAACAAACTTGATTATGCGGACACTTGTCACTTTGGTATATGGCCGATAGAGAAATGAATTTAAACCCCAGTGTAAACCTAAGAGACTTTACGCTAGAACTATTATAACCTATCCTACCTTTTATTCTTTTGGAAATTGTATTGGGGTTGAATGAGTAATAGTTGTAATTTATCTAGTAACCATGTGTATTTGCATTTAATTAGTTGTTTTAACGATTGCCTCATTTATAGATTTTTCTTTTGTGCATTTATTTATCATAATTTTTATTTAATTTATAGGATTATAAAGATGTCTCTTCAGTACTCTACCGCACCATTGCAGAGTACACTGTCGACATTGAAGCCGTAAGCTGTGACGAAATGTACGTTGATGTGACAAAAGTCTTGAAACAAACGGGTTTAACAATCGATGAGTGGGCTACTCACATTAGAAGCGAAATCATGGAGAGAACCGGATGTCCTTGCTCCACTGGCTTTGGAGCAAATAAATTGCAGGCTAGAGTAGCTACTAAAAAGGCAAAACCAAATGGACAGTATTACTTAGAACCTGAAAATGTAGAGAATTACATGTATGAATTACCGTTAGAAGAATTACCTGGAGTTGGATACGCCACTAAAATCAAACTGCATAATCTGGGCCTGAAAACCTGTGGCGATATCTATGTAACGAGAAGAAAAGCGAAACTGATTTAAATAATTATAACATTAAGTTATTATTTTGCAGGATATCTCAATACAAACTCTAAAAAAGGAACTAGGTCAAAAAACCGCTGAAATTATTTACAATCAATCTAAAGGTATGGACCATAGACCGCTTAATTTCGAACATGAACGAAAGTCCGTTTCTGCCGATGTGAATTACGGCATCAGATTTAAAAATCACACAGAAGCATTGACATTTTTAGAAAGCCTATCGAAAGAAGTGAACAGCCGATTATCCGAACTTCAAATGAGAGCTAAAACCATCACGTTAAAGCTTCTGGTACGAGCAGCAGATGCTCCTAAGGTGAATAAATCCGCGTAGACAGATATAAGAAATAAAAGATATTAATATTGTTTCCAGGAAACAGCGAAGTATTTGGGTTGTGGAGTTTGTGACGCGATAAATAAGAGTGTGACGACAAATTACTACATTGATAACGAACAGGCCATATTTAAAGAAGCCAAAAGTCTGTACGATCGATTGAACGTCGATCCTGAAGAATTGCGTGGTGTGGGAATACAGTTATCTAAGCTAGAGAAGATGATGAAACCTAATAAAGCTTTAGCAAAGTTCCTGAATCAGAATAATCAAGGGAATAAGTCGACAGAAACAATAACTAAAGACAACAATGGCAATATTCCCGATGATGTTTTAAATAATGCCAATGTAGATAAAATAACTGATGACTACAAGAACATAACTAACGACAACACAAATATCGATAATCAAGTTACAAGCGCTGTCCCAATTGTAATTAAATCTGTACCGGATAAAATCACAGCTACATCGAAAAGAGGAAAGTCCGGCAAGGGAGTGAACAACGCCACTAACAAAGCAAATACAAATTTAACAAATTATTTTAAAAATACCAAAACCGATGCGACTACAGTTAAAGAGGTAATTACTAGATGCTTTGCTTGAACTAACAGATCGTAAAGAAAACCAATATACGTGTGGTTGTGGTTACTAATGATGAAATTGCCAATAAAAGTATTCTATCGGAAATGTTCATGTAGACTGCATTTTAAGATATAGGAATATCACTTTTAACGCTTGTAATGATTTGATTGCACCTCGTGTAGTGATTGCTACCTGACCACTCATTTATAGAGTACGGTTTTCCTGCTAGCGTATGAATCCAGGGACCGTATTTACTATAAATTAGAGCCCTATAAGATAATAGTAAAACGCAATGTTAATTGGCGTTATCTGTGACTTATCGAAAGCTTTCGATTGCGTCAGTCATCAATTATTAATTAACAAATTGAATTATATGGGATTACGGGGTAAAGTTAGTGATTGGTTAAAATCTTTTCTGTACAATAGAATGCAATTTGTGGAAGTAACAATTAAAAATGTTAATACTAAACAAACCGTCAGATCTTGACTTATGCTCAACTGTATTGGGATACCCCAAGGGTCCGTTTTAGGGCCAACCTTATTTTCCCTATTTCTGGATGATGTTATCAATTTTTTTGTACGATTATCATGTTGTCTGTTATACGGATGATACAACTTTAATCAATGCTGTTAATGAAAAGGATACTGCTTGTGCTGCTGAAATTATGATAGGCAAAATGAACAATTGGTGTTGTGCAAATGGTCTTTCCTTGAATTTAGACAAAACTAAATGTATCTTTTTTCACACCTTACAAAAAAGATTCGATTCGTATCCTTGTATCTATTTAAATAATAATATCATATCTTGCACTAGGACTGTAAAGTTATTGGGAGTAACCTTTACTTCTATGCTTACGTGGGGTGAACAGTGCAACTCCTTAATATCCAAGTTAAACATTGTCATTTTTAAGCTACGACAACTAAAAGTTGCTGTAAGTTTTGAAACATTGAGATTTGTTTATTATGCAGAGTTTCAGTCAGTGCTTCTCTACGGTATTCTGCTATGGGGCTCGAGTACATTGGTTAACGCAGTTTTTCTCAAACAAAAAGCTGCCATAAGATGTATGTGCAGTATCAATCAACTTACCTCGTGTAGGAGTTACTTCATTTCTTTAAATATATTGACTATTTTTGAATTAAACATTTTGGAAGCTAGTTATTATGTTTATAAAAATAAAGAGAAATTAATAAGTCAAAATAATAGCGGGTATTCTTACAATATTAGAGATCCCAAAATTCACTTAATTCAACATTGTTTAAGAATGACAGCAGCTAGTTTGGATGTGTTGGGGATAAAAATTTATAACAAACTCCCTAATATTTTTAAGGCTTTTAGCTGTTGTAAATTCAAAGTTCTTAAGTCATGGCTGCTGACAAAATGTTTTTATTCTTTAGAAGAATACTTTAATACTGATATTTAATAATTTGTATAAGATTGTATTTCAACAATCTGTATTTAATTTATTTTTCTCTTTTTCATTCTTTTCTTTTACAATTTTTTTTTTTTTTCGCTTATGTTGACATGTTTTTCACATATTTTAATGTTGGAAATTTTAAATACAAGGTGAGTTTTTCATCTTGAGACAACGGAATATCTCTAAAACACTGCATCAAATCAAAAAAAGATCTTAATAAGATTTGTTATAATGTAGGGGGCTCACTGAATGGTGCCGCACCCGATCCCCCACCTCACCCCCCAGAGTGGGAGGGGGGACAACTTTGAAATCTTAAATGGGGCACCCCATTTTGTATTGCAGATTCGGATTCTACGCCATCAAGTATGTAGTTTTTGTTTGAAACTTTTTTTTCGATTCGTAACAGATTCCGCTGTAATCGCAAAAAACATGATTGTGAACGTCTAGAAAAAATACACAAAAAAGAGAAGCAAGCAATCATGATTTTGTGTTTTTGCGCCCCTTCACTTCGATACATTAATTTATTCGCAATTGGAATGCTATTCAACGATACAAAACCGTACTTTATTCAGTACTGGACAAGGTGTGAACACTTACACATTGTCCGATCCCCATTTAGATTATTAATTATTAATCCTATACAAATTAGTTAGTGTTGAATATTTGAACAGTAATGGAGGCTATAACATTACAAGAGAGAATTGAAATGATTTACATCTATGGAGAAACTGGTAGGAATATCGATGATGCTGTTAATCTTTATTGACAACGTTTTCCCGACAAGGTGCAATCGCGCGCTTCTTTTTACCGATTCGTTCAACAGTTCTCTAGCGAAGGAACTGTACAGCCAAGAAAACGTAATCGCCGAAAAACAATTGCTGGAGAAAACAATGAAATCGCGGGATTAGTTGCAGTAGCTAATAATCCGTACATTAGTACTCAAGAAATAGCTCGCGGATCAAGAATTTCTCAGTCCACTATCTGTCAAATATTGAAGCGTAGGAAATATCATCCATTTAGAGTTTCCAAGCATCAAGAACTTCATGGCGATGATTTTCAAAATCGAGTGCGATTTTGTCAATGGGCGTTTCAACGAATACAAGATAATCCCAAATTTTTTGCTCGAGTATTATTTTCTAACGAGGCGACATTCACAAATCACGGTACGGTAAATCAGCACAACATGAATTACTGGAGTATCGAAAATCGCCATTGGTTGCGCCAAGTTGAATATCAACATCCTTGGAACGTAAATGTTTGGTGTGGAATAATTGGCAATAAGCTTATTGGTCCATATTACATCGATGGAAACTTAAATGGTGAAAAATATCGAAACATCTTGCAGAACGAACTTCCAGTGTTACTTGAAAACCTTCCCTTGGATGTACGACAAACAATGTGGTTCCAATATGACGGTTGTCCAGGACATTATTCAAGAATAGCACGAGAAGTATTAGATCAAGCCTACAATCGTCGATGGATCGGAAGAGGTGGTCCAGTGTCTTGGCCTGCAAGATCGCCAGGGTGAGGTGGGGGATCGAGTTCGGCTCCATTCAGTGAGCCCCCTACATTATAATAAATCTTATTAAGATCTTTTTTTGATTTGATGCAGTGTTTTAGAGATATTCCGTTGTCTCAAGATAAAAAAAAACTCACCCTGTATATTAAGATATGATTACTAGTTTCAGCTTGCAACAACCATCTTCAGAACAGTAGAAAATGCGATACAAATTAATGATTTAGTGTAAAACAAACGATTAAACTGTAACTGATAATATAATGTATTCTAAGTTGCAATAATATGTGAAAAATTTAATTATTATAGCATAAAATGTTTTACTTACACGTCAATAGGACTATTGTGAATGGAAGCATCAAATATAATATCCATATTGTATAGATGAGAACTTTTAAGGAATAAATTAAGCTGTATGGGTAATACGGTCTAATTAAAACTACTTAATCACCTCAATATTTCGTCATATATTTTATGACTTCTTAAGGAGGAAATCTACAATAGTATATAGGATATGAACCAATAGTAATGAAAGATGTAAAAATAATACTTACAAATTCAATTAAAATAATAAAATTACAAGTTTTTGAATTTAGAATTTGTCTCTACATTTTCAAAATTTAGACCATAATTTTGATTATGATAATACTAAAATTCTTGATGTTGAAAATAATTACAAAAAGCGGTTATTTCTAGAAATGGTTCATATTAACAGTAATCAAAATTCAATTAATTTCAAAACAGACACCAATCAACTTAACCATATTTATTGTAACATTTTACATAATATCTAGTAGCATTACCTTATTTACAAAAATGTTTTTTTGACTTTAAAATTCTAAATTCAAAAACTTGTAATTTTATTATTTTAATTGAATTTGTAAGTATTATTTTTACATCTTTCATTACTATAGGTTCATATCCTTTGTAATGTTGTAGATTTCCTCCTGATGAAGTCATAAAATAAATAACGAAATATTGAGGTGATTGAGTAGTTTTATTAGACCGTATTACCCATACAGCATAACGAAATCCGGTCGGTACTCCTTTTCAAATAAATGAGAATTTTTATATAAAAAACTATAGGATGAAATAATTGTTTTGAAATTTTGAAAATTGGTAATGACAAAAAATTTAACTATTTTAATATATGAAAAGTGGTCTTATTCATAAACAGTTACGAAGGCCTTATAAAGCCATTATAACAATGTACCTACGGAAAAAACGTCACTCATAAACGTTTAATAGCGCTACAAACCTGTTATAAGGCTTTTCTAAATTGACATAAATTACAAGAGCTCGAACCCCACTTTAAACCAATTTTAACATTCCGAGTGCTCCTGAAAGATAAATTTTAGACGATACGACTTGCTTTGATTCGTTTGTGAGAAGAGAAAAGAGGTTTCAGGTTATATATTATGTAGGTACCGAATTTACTTATTAGCGATCATTATTAACGTTTAGCGATTCAAATAGTACAGATACCATTAAAACTGTAAACAAGGTGAATATCAAATATAAATCACTACTTAGTGAAATATCACCTCAAACATATGTAATGCAAGCAAACAGACGCACGGAAAAAGTTAAAAATGTTGGCATTTTACACAATTAGAACCATAAAATGTCCATATGTATATCTGTAGATCTATAAAAGTTTACTTATCATCTTTAATCCTCCGTAGACACACATGGGTCTATGGTGTCCGGCCGTTTTTAGGAATTCGTGCATTTCTCGTCATTTTCTCATCACTTTCCATTGAGATACAATAATAAAAATTTATTTTTATCCATAACGCAGTGAATGATCTCTTTCTATGGATCTCAAACTACTCTCCTGATTTTTTAAAACAAGTCTAAGTATGGTAAAAAACGGCCGGACACTACAAACCCATGTGTGTCTAGAGAGGGTTAAAGATATTTAAAATCAAGTGCACCTTATTTATTTTGTCCAAGCATTTTGTATTCTATATTTAGTGCTTTCCATTCACCGTCTATCACTTCTACTCTGCTACTACTCTACTCTACTCTTGACCTACACAATTTAGAACCAATGGAACGCTTTTTGTGCTTTTAAATTGTAAAGAGAGGCGGGAAAGGAACCTAACCTAGGCTGCGTTCCGAGTCGCGCATTTTATTCGATGCGTGCATTGGAAGACATAGAACACTGTGAGCGTTCCGATTTATTTGTCGTGCATATGCTACGCATAGGCTGCATTACCTTTTTTTCTATGCGTTGTATGTTCCATTCTAGCCTCTGCCAGGGTCTAAACTGATTTCGCGGCAAAACTTTTTATGCACGCATACATGTTAAATCGGAACGATGTTTCGTTACATCAGACGCATGCGATGCATTATGCGCGACTCGGAAAGCAGCCCTAGAAATCAGATTTTGATGTAAACAACAAATCCTGACCGCACGAAAATCTTTCTTCAAAATGTCAAAAAAATCTTACAACGATTATAATAGTAATATTTAATATGTAATCATTTAATTTACCAAAGTAAAAAGAAACATTTTCCACAAATAATTTTAAAAAACCGCTGTGCTTTCTAACCTTGTCATAAATGGTGTGTAGAGCACGAAACACTAGAAAAAAGTTAGTGCATAAGGGGAAAAGGGGAGGTAAAACTGAGTACATTGGGAGTTTCGTGCTCCTTAGCAAAGGAACGCTTAAATTGCAGTTAGAGTACACCGGAAGTATCACCGAACTGCTTTTATGAGTGAATGGAAAGCACTAATTGTATTTGGCATATCAGAGTATAGTAACTTAACTTTTGTTCATGTGTTTACATAAAATCACCTACATAAAACACCATCTCACGCAGTTTTCTTTTTTTATTTCTAGTATTTATGATCGTGTTTTTATTTTCTATTTCATTGACTCTTATCCGAATTAAATCTACCTAAGATTAGAGACAAAACATAATTGCAAGTGTAAAATATAATATCAATACTAATATTTTACAATTTCTTCTAACTAATTCACGCTACGTTTTTTTTTAACTTAATTTCACATTTACAAAACAGAAACTCTTGCCCCGCCTTAACGACATTATCTGGGAATCAGCGATTCGACACTGGAATACAATACAAATGTTTAAATTCCCTATAAATTGCTTACTATCCAAATTTTAGTTACCCAACCCTCAAACGCCGTTTATGAATGACCCCAAACCTACAACATTGTTGCTTAACGAGTGTTTTTACTAATAGACGTTGAAAATCTGTTTTAGTATATCTATTATCTCTTTATGAATAAGGCTGTAGATGTGTGACGTATTAGGTTAATGCAAACTGCAAAAGATTGTTTAAATGATACATTATATGTAAAAAAATGTGTGGGTGTAAAAAGTATTCAAGTTATCTAAAATACGAGATATTACCGTTATGTTAATCAACCGAGATGAAAAATGATAGAGAATTTATTTTCTCTAGAAAAATTACATCTCCATTGATTGGAAAATAACCTTCCACATTGTGGATGGTTGCCTCATTGTTCGTGTCCTCGCTATTTATAATCATGTTTTCATAATATAATAATAATTTGTTGCAAAAAGCGAAGAGATAACATATTATTATCCTAAGATCTTTGTATGGGGCTTAATTAAACTCAGCCACATTATTACAATTCCCTCATTTGGTTAATTTTATTTATTTAAAGGTTAAAAATAATAACGTCATAGATTTAAATATACTAAAAGAACTGCCGATCGAGCTGCAGAAGGAAATCATCAAAGAATATAATTTACCAAACACCGCAATAGAAAATCCAGAAGGTGCGCCCAAACCCAATACAGCTTCAACAAAAGGTAATCGGAAGACAGCTAATACAGTATTAACACTTGTATTTTCTGCTTAAATTATGTAGATAAACAAGAATCGAAGCAGCCCACTAAACAAATCTCGAGAAAGAAAGGCTTTGCCGATTTAGCAAAAGAAGAATTGAAGACGTTACTTAAGAATTGGATAAACAATGAAGAAACGCCAAAGGATGTTGATGTCGATATGCTAGGTTCTTTTTTTACATCGTTAGTGCACGATCGACGGATCGATTACCTATTTTCTATTGTTAGTTTACTATACAGGTATTAATACATATTTTATCATATTGAACATATTATAATTGAATATTTAAGGCACATTTCGAAGAAACGCTGCAAGTGGCATGATGCCTATTATAGATTACTAAACCAGTTTCAAGAAACAATGCTGCTCACGTATGGTAATCCTTTACTTGTACAAATGGTTTTTCTTGTGGCAACCATAATTAAGCATTTTTATCGTTAAAATTCCACTGTGATATTTGTTTTTAATGGAAAGAAATAAAACTATGTATTTTATATAATAAATTTATTTTATTATTAAACAAATTGACAAACCTTACTCATTTTCTTGACTGCGCAGGCGTGCGTTAGCGTTCGTCAATCTGATGGAAAGCTGTTGGGCACGTTCGACGATTTCTTTACGTTTCTTCGATGAAACTCCGTGGGCAATTTCACCACAGAACTTACGATTCTGCATCAACAGCACTTCTAATTCCTGAAATATAAGAGTAGGTGTTTTTACTATGTTCCCAACTTGATATTTCCCCACGATTGCTTGTAATTCTAGATCGCTCAGTAAATGTTGTCGACATAGAATTTCAGTCGCAAATTACCTCAAACATCATTGCAAGTGGATGTTTTATCTTATTTCGTCATTCTCAGTATTAATACATAATTAATTTTATGAAAAGGTCAAATGTATATTAAGAGGGTGTCAGGCAACTTTTTCACGCCGAGATGATGGGATTATAAGATATCCCACATAACCAAATTTAAATTACCCGCAATTGTCCTTAGTAAGTTCAATGTTGAAACATTAAATTACCTACCATTTTCACACAAATTTCACTTATCATATTATTTTATAAGGAAATTAATGTTATTAATGTTAAAAGTGATTTTCAGATGTTTAGCTATAAATTAAAAGAACGAGGTTGTATTAAATATAAGCACTCTCATTTCGAAAGCTGTGCCAGTATAAATTTTTATGAATTTCTAAATGTCTCCATATATGGAGTTTCAAAATATTTTTTGTTGCCTTTTTCGAAGTTCTATATGTGATCGTTTGCATCATAGTAATTATAATGCAATAGCCTTTTTTAACAGGTAACATTGAATTTATCACTTATTTCTGTTTTAAAGTAAATCCTATTATGGATGCAACATTAACTTTGCAAAACAAAAGAGCTAACAATATGTTAAGGTTTTAATTATTTTATAGGTTGGTATGAACCCAACTTCACATACATTACATTGATAAATGACAATAGTCAGAGTTGGAGGGAAAAGTTTGATTAAGCGAATAAAACGACAGGAATGGACCGGAATCAAAAGTTATAATAAAACATTACGTCAGAAAATTGTCAGTTATAGTTTGTAAAAGTGTATGTGAACGATTGAGAGGTACGAATGTTTTTTTTTATTTCTAATTCAACATATGAGATTGTATTAATATACGCACATTGTGGTGTAACGAAAATTTGTTTCAGTTAACTCTGTATTTATTCTTTGTAACATTGTTTGCAGGCGCCTCTCTCTGTGTTTTCAATTAAATTACACTAAACATTATTGAAGAGTTTTTCATTTCACATCAACCTCGACAAAGGCACCCACTGGTATCTTCAACACAATAACTCAGTTTTATTTGCAAGAAAAATTGTAAAACCGACAAGCGAGGACTTAAAGCAAGATATCTAAAAAAAGCTATTAGTTCTGACACTATTTCTATTATTTGAATGCAAGTTATAAAGCTTATTTTACTGTGTACATAATATTCAGATAAAAATTAATATCAGAATATTTTCTTATTGCATGGTCAGCACGTTCACCTGATATAAATCCACTGGATTATGTTTATGTGAAGATGGCTTGAAAATAAAGTATATTCAAAAAACCTTACGAGAATTGAAAATAGAAATGCCGCATTACTTTTAAAGAATGACAATTTTTTTTATATTTTAGAATAGTCAATTGTGATAAATACTACTTACTTTTACGTTGTGCACCAACACCTTTCTAAAACCAGTAGGTAACATATGACGCGTTTTAGCATTTGAACCATAACCAATATTGGGCATCAAATATTGTCCCTTGAAACGCCTACGTACTCTGTTGTCAATACCCTTTGGTTTACGCCAGTTTCTCTGAAATTTCAATTGTAGTTACTTTAGTAAATTATTCATTGCAATATTATTACCTTAAGTTTTCCATAACGATCTGATTGATGCCTTATGAACTTCTTCGTCCTTTTCTTTACAATTTCAGGCCTATAAACTGGTCTTATAGCCATTATGTACCTAATAACAAAATGAGGTTATATTTCGGAGTGTTAACAAGTTTAGTATTGTTTTCAGATAAATATTATTTTGAAATTGAAAATATTACTGTATTGTATGTTATGGTACATTTATTAAAGCATATAACTTACCGATGGCTTTTAAATTAATCGATTTTAAAATGTGTGTAAAATTACAATACACACCACAACAAATCTTCGTGGTTAGAGAAATTTCATATGTTTTCGTCGTAGCCAACTTAATTTTTTATACAGTGGGTTCCAATTGTAGGATAACATTTCCCTACTATGGATTCTTCAAATAAAAATAGACGCCCCAATTTAAAGAGAAAATCAACTCTACCAGATATTAATGATTATATAACTTATCACCACTATTATTTGAAATTTATAGGATTATTATTATACACAACCATGGTATTTACTATGTTTTGTGCATTCGTGGGAATTTTGTTAAGAAAAGGGAAATTTTGATAGTTCTCGTGGGAAATTCTAGACTTAAAGGTTGGGAACACTGCTATCAATAACAGTTTGTCTTCGATGGCGTTGACGTTATGTTAGTGTTGTTTCACAACATTTTGTTGAAAGTTTGTTATTTCTGGTGCGTCCTGAGGATTGAAACGTGTTAGTTAAATTTCTTAAGGTAAGCTAATCAATGCGTATCAAATGTAATATACGCTAACAGCTTGTATACGTTCATTTACTGTAACATATTTAGATGTCCGATTCGGAAGCCAGTAATTTGTCGGACGCCGAATCCGAGGTGGGTTCTAATAGGTCGGCGAAGTCGCGCAGTTCCAGGGAAGCGCTCGCAGCCGATCTATTTCCAGGTCTAGTCAGATCAGCCTCCAGTACTAGACAAAGTCGCTCTGGGTATATGCATTTCAAATTCTGTCTCTGAAATTGTTCATGCGCTAATAAATGATCATTTTAGGTCAGAGGCAAGAGAAGCTTCCGATCCAGAAGATGTCGATGATGAGCAGGAGCCTGAGGAGAATCTTTACAACATTCTGATGAAGATGACTATGACGAAGAGGAGGACAGTGATGATGATCGTGGTCGGAAACGTTTTAAGAAAGCTGGATATAGGGATTTTATCATAGATGAAGCTGAGGTAAGTACAATTTGATTAAAGTAAATGTTAATGATGGACGTAAGAAAATAACTTAAATAATCAAATGATTGATGATTGAGTGAGTTAATAAGAGGGATTAAGTTTTGATAAAAAGTAGAGCGACAAAAAAAATTTTACTAAATACCTCCTGTTTGATATTATTTTTGATAATAACAACTTTCTGCTTATCTGTGGTATTAGTGCTAGCACTAGCTTTTATTGATGTTTGTTACTCAATCTTTTGCTTCTCTCCTGTGTTGCATTCACGTAATTTAGAGTAAGGGTCATCATCTGTTCACATAATATTTTCAGAAATATATGATAGCTTTGCAGTTCTTTCATTATAAAGTTTGCTTTTATTTTTATCTTGAATGTGTGGGAACTAAATGATGATTCATAAATGACAGGTGTGGTTAGTGTTCCTTAAATTTTCAATGCCATATTATACAAATAGGAAGCTGTAATTATCGCTTAAAATTATTTCCACCAATTTATAGCGTAAACCTGCGGCTTTACTAATGCAGTCCGATCAAAACTTTTTTTCGGTAAAAACTATCTCTTACTCTGAAATTTGTTAATTCTATCAGAAACAAATTATCAATATCTTAAGTAATTGATGCTGGATTAACCATTTATTTAATTGCTTCCCTATTTCGCTTAGGCTTTAAGAGGATCTGTTTTTTTTTTTGAATCGACCTAGCTAGCCGCTAATTGAAGCCGTAAATAAACGATTAAAGTTAATAAAAAATATGTCACTCCATTTAAAAAAAGAAAATTGGCATCAACATCTTCTATATAATGGGCGAATCTAAAAATGTTTAATTTAAGTGGATCATAGTCGGCTAATCGACTGTTTATATAACATTATAGTTGTCTAACCGCTGTTGCCATAAGGTGGTGTCTCTAGTGAGTAAGCTAAATACCACACTTTCATGAAAGATTTTTTTTTTATGAATCAGTAATTTATATTTCCCTAAAAGAAAAATCGGCTGCCTATACGCACAGGCGTAACCATTAATATGCATAGCATCCTGTATGATGAAAGTATAAAAAATGTTGTTCAAAATTTGTTATCTGCAATATCTACTATGTAACCACAAAAAAAAAAAAGAAATAAAAATAAGAAATATTAAAATTATCCATTTATTTATTTGATAATTAACACTTTGAAATGTAATAAATAATAATAGGAAAAGGTCAGATCTGTTAAATATGCATACAAACATAGAAATAGGAACGTTAACCTTCCAATAAAGTTGCCTGTCTTATACAAATGTTGCTCGTTTAAGATATTCAGGATGTTCGAGTTTATAATTTTATCCCTAAATTTCCTCATAATTGAGCAAGTTTTCATAGAATCAACGTGAGAGCATGATGAATAGGAATTTGTCATCACTTTTATCGTTGCTCATAGAGGGCGGTAGTTACATCCTGCTGAATAACTAAATCGAAGCTTATCTTTTTTTGTGTATGCAGAATCACATGAACCGAATAGAAAATTTGAAAGAGGAACCTTTTTACATGAAAAATACATACTTGTTTACTTTTCGTATCTTGATCCGTTTTCGAGATATTTGCATTCAAATGTTTCAATGCAGTTCGTCGTATTAAACACAATTTTTTATCTTTAAATTACGAAGTTCAGCTAAATAATAAATAATAAAAAGAAATAATGCATACACACTAGCGGTGGGCGATTCGAATCTTTTTAGTGATTCGAATCTTACTGACTCCTTAAATTAAAGATTGGTATAATATGATTCGTACCCAGAGACCGTAAAGGATTCCTACCAGCGCTGGGTGATTCGAATCCTACTGACTCCTAAAATTAAAGATTCGTGCCCAAAGACCGTAAAGGATTCCTACCAGCGCTGGGTGATTCGAATCTTTTTAGTGATTCGAATCCTAATGACTCCTAAAATTAAAGATTCGTATAATGTGATTCGTACTAGCGGTGGGCGATTCGAATCTTTTTATTTAGTGATTAGAATCCATTAAGCATTTGTATTAAATTCCGAAATTATAGATTTTCTATCATACTGAAGGGTTGGAACTCGGCTGCGATCATTTTCACCACTTACATATCTATTTCAACTTTTGTTTATGACGACAATGGTCTATTGATATGTTCGCTGATGCTCTGCTGTTTATAGTGATGTTTGGCAAATTATACGGATCCGTATAAATACTAATGATTCCTACATCCGTGAGAATCGTATAAATTGTACGAATCATATGAGTACGACCGATGGCTAACCCGTGTATACATACATCAGTATGATAGTAAAATGTACTAGTACGTACTATTGATTCCGATACGATTTCATATCAAGTGACTCCCTGCGGTACAACTTTAGTGTAGCCAAGGAGCCGGAGTCAGATTTTGGACTCAATAATATACTAGTATAACTATTGACTCTGATACGGATTCATATAAACCGAAATGATTCTTATCGGTTGATACGAATCCGTACAAATAGTAAAGATTGGTATCGTACGAATCATATATGAGAATCGAATATACTGATGAATCATACGATCCGACCCACCTCTAATACACACTCAATCAGACTTTATCAGTAGAGTAATAATATACATATGTTTGAAAATAATATCTTATAAAATTGACTTTCCAAAAGAGTAGCAAGCTGATAACTTTCATTACAAACACCTGCATATTATACTAGCGGTGAATAACTTATTTAGAGCAACTGCTCGAAATGTCCATCACCCACGCTAATGCACTTCTATATTCGTTTTCCTAAAGATCTTCTAAAGATGTTAAAAAACCTGCCTTGTTTCTGATTACATTGACAGCTTGTTGAATTTTTTGAAGCTCTCTTCGCGGAACTCAATTCTTTCCTTGTAGACTGTTTCCTTCATACTAGACCAAGCAGAGAAATCTAATACTATACCCAGAGGCTGAGAGAACTTCAGTCGATTCGCGAATCGATTCGGGTCGAATCGATTTCTTCGATATCGACAAGATATGAATCGACTAATTCAGAATCTATGTCGAACGCGAATATCTATTGAGAGCTGGTGGCAACATCGATATCTAAAACAAGTTTTGTAATTTTGAGGTTGTTGATGCTGTTTATTACAGGACAACCGTCAATTGGCGGCGATGGAAACCGTCAAATCACTATAGTGAAGTTTGGTGAATAGTATGTTTCCCTAGTACAATCAATGCCTGTCAGCAAAAGAAGATTCCTTTTTTTAAATAATGGAGAATAGGAGGTATTGTGAGTGCTACTTATTGCACGTACGCTGCAATACTTTGTTCAAAAAAACCATGGTCATAATTACATGAATAGAAAAGGATTTTATTCTAAGAATGTGGAGCTAATACGTGATGCAAATCTTCGGATACTTAATGTTAATGCGAGACATGCTGGGGAAACATTTTTATTTATACATCCACATATGTATGCCATTCATTCATTAAAGTTAGGGTGGGCACTTAATGTCCGGGCACTTGAGCTAGGTGCTCATTGTACCATCCCTATTAATTCTCTTATTTCCACTCGAGCAGCTTGGTGTTCTCTATAAAGCTCAGTATCTTGCCCAGTGGAAACTTGAGAACCTTCGAGGGCTCCAATAGATCTCTCCCGAAATATTTCTGCCTGAGTACAAATTGCCGAGTTATCTCGAATTCTCGACCCGATCCGATATAAAATAAATCAAGCCGAGACGGGAATACTTGGTATTACCAGAACCGATTTTAACGGTATAGTTAGTAGAAAGGGATAACTATACAATCGTCAACACTTTAGCTGTTGAACATGCGTCACATATCTGTCTCTATATCACTGTTGATCGTTTATTCGATTCGACTAATGTCTGAATACCTCGATTGCTACCCATTCGACATGTCGACAAAAATTTTGACGATTCGACACGAATCGTGAGGTTCTGAATGCCGCTGCTTTCACTTAAGCGCGCGCGATCACAAGCATCGTTCCAAAAACAAGCTTCTTTTGTCGCTAGTCATAACACACTTTTAAGCCGAATTCGATTGAGCACTACGGTCTTGTTTGGACTGTGACCTGGTCTACAGTGATCATTTGTGGTCACACGTGTTATCAGTCAGTATTTGTGACGTCATAAATTTACAAATGTTTTGAGCGCAAAAACTGTGTTTTGTAACAACTATCACATAAGGCTTTTGTTAGTGTTAAATCAAAATAGTTTTCAATATCAAAGATAATATATATAAACGCGATACTGCTCACAACTATATAAAGAGTAATAATTCAGAGCGTCGCATGCAAGCAGCAATTGTACGTATTTGTAGGTTAGAAGAGAATATCTCCCAATATAAAAATAAGAACAGCTCTTATTGCAATTGTTGTTGAAGAACTAACATCTATTTTCATAAACATACCCTCTTTAGTATTTTCAATTACAGTAACTGCTGCCCAGACTACATACTAATTGCATTTGTTACCACATGTAATACGGGAGGTTAGATGCTCATACCGCACTTGTGACCGATCTCCGAGCGCGGTCTTAAAATTGACAGACCAAACATGACCAGGTCACGACGTGACGTCACCAGTCTCTCAATCGAATTCGAGCGGTCTGTGGATCACGACTGACCACTAATGACCAATCTCAATCGAATTCGCCTTTATTCTCCCTGCACGCTGAATTTTTAGTGTAAAATTTTAATATCTGAATATCTAAAAATTCAAAAACCTAAAGTTTAAAAATTATTTTTTTAAATGTTTTTAACTTTTAAATTTGAAAAAGAAATTAAAAAAAAAATAATAGTTTTATTTTTAATTTTTGGAACATACGTGTAGCTGTGTACTGATTGATTTGAAAATGCAAAATGAATAATAACAATGAAAAATTCAATTAGCTAGCTCAACGGATTAAAAAAATTTAAAGGGCGCAAAAGAATGAATTGAATACCCCAAAAATTGAAAAGGTTTAATTAAAAATAAAAGAACAGAATTTTAAATTAACAACGTTAAACAACAATCAGAATTTATTATAAAAAACTACACGTGATTCTAAATTACAATAGGACAATGCTATATCCTATATCACCCAACAGATTAAATTGTCCAGGAAGATAATTCAATATCTTTCAAATCAAACCACGTGGTATCAAATAAAATAAAAATGAAACAGCAAACTAGAAAACCAAAAATGAACTCTTTAAAATTATAATGAGGGAAAAAAAACTAAAATCTATCTTCCTGCACGAAATAATAAATGATCTTATATCTAAAATGTGTACGTAACAATATAATAACAATTATTATTAAGCGAGTTCCTTGATGGACAAAATAAAATTCAATTTAAGCGAAACAAATCTTTTAATCAAAAGTATTAACAAAATGGCAGCAATGAATTTAAAATTTTACGTTTACTCACGTTTGCGTCTGCCAAGGAACTAGTTCTTACAATCTCGACGGCTGCGTACAGCGAAGCCGCAACAGATCAGTCCGCCAACGGACAAAATCACAAAACATAATATCAGAAATTGCGAAAATCGGGGTGCCAGTCCACAGCAGTCTATATGCCTGGATCAAATTTATTTCAGTAATATTATTTAAATAGCAATTTATTTCGTGATTTTTTTTCAGTACATGAAGCAGTACTGAAAAAAAATCACGAAATAAATTGCTATTATATTGCTCAAATATGCTATATTGCTCAAATAACATTTTATTCAAATGCTATCCGATCACTTCATTCGATAATAACCAAATACTGAATAAAGAATAGTTGATTGAAATCTTATTCAAATAATTATTAGAATAAAAAATATTCAATGATGCCGTGTCTCCCATACCCCTGCCTAACGCCTAATATCGTTTCAACGTTGGCAACGTTATGCATAGTACATATTTACTTGTCAACTAACAATTAATTTAATTGGCAATTAAATTAGTGAGGATTAAGGGCGAGTTTCATAATGTCACTTTAAAGCTGTAAAGTTACTTTAAATTAAAGTTCCCATAAACAATACACAGAGTTTTGTTAAAGTACTAAAGTGACATTTATTATGAAACCGGCCCTTAATCTCCAATTGAAAATTTTAAATGGAGAATTTAATTTTTTAAAAATTTAATTGATTAATTCCTAATACATTTATTTGGATTAAATCTTCTATTAATAATTTTAATCGGGCATTTAACTGATTAAGAATTTAACCCATTAATGCTCAACTCTGATACGATACGATAAAAATAACCTCAGATTTAAGGCATTTCCGATTAAAAATTAACGAGTAACTAACTGATAATTACATACTTATTGTCACCTAGCAATTTAATTGGAAATTAAATTAGTTTCGATTACATTTCTGATTGATAATTTTAATCGGGAATTTAATTGATTAAAAATTTAATCGATTAATGCCCAACTCTGGCCTCAGTGCGGCCAGTCGAAAACGCTAATAGTACTACGAACATTTTCCGCTACTACGATTTTAATTTTTATGAATGAACACACTTCAGCCGGTACGCCATCTGTCAATCATCCGGCTATACTTCGAACCAGTTGGACAACTATAGTTACTTAAACAATGCCTTCAGCCTTTAACACTCGTTGCATGTGTATTAAATACTTTGTTTTCAAGGTGGATGATGAATGTGAAGATGAAGATGAATGTGAAGACGGAGAACAAGAAATCGGTATTGTGGCTAATGAAGTTGACGAAATCGGTCCAACCGCTAGAGATATTGACGGCCGGAGGCGTGCCCACAACATTTGGGAGTAAATACGAAAGATGCATTCGATGAATACATTTTTATTTATTTATTGTTTATTTAAAGCACGCAAAAGGAACACGAAATCGAAGAATATTTACGTAAGAAATACGCAGACGATAGCGTCGCTGCGAGACATTTCGGCGATGGTGGCGAAGAGATGTCGGATGAAATCACGCAGCAAACTTTACTGCCTGGCGTCAAGTAAGTATTAAAATGTGTTCCGTAAAAACAAATTCATCACAAAAGAATTCAGGGACCCCAACTTGTGGATGGTAAAATGTCGAATTGGCGAAGAAAAATCTACGGTGTTGTTATTGATGAGGAAATTCCTCGCTTATCAGAATACCAGCGAACCGCTTCAAATAAAATCAGTCGTTGCTCCGGAAGGCGTCAAGGGTTATATTTATATCGAAGCTTACAAGCAACCTCACGTTAAAGCGGCTATTGAAAACGTCGGGAATTTGAGAATGGGGATTTGGAAGCAGCAAATGGTTCCGATTAAAGAGATGACGGACGTGCTAAGAGTTGTCAAAGAGCAAACAGGTATAGTTTTGATCGAGGAAACTCCTAGTGGAAAGGTGTTTTTTGTATAGAATTTTGTTTATTTAGGTTTAAAATCAAAGCAGTGGGTGAGATTAAAGAGAGGTTTATATAAAGACGATATTGCCCAAGTGGATTACTTCGATATGGCTCAAAATCAAGTTCATTTGAAGCTATTGCCTAGGATCGATTATACAAGGCTTAGAGGGGCTTTGCGAACTACACAATCTGTAGGTGTATTCTTTTAATATGTTGTAAATTTCTACCGTTTTATTATTTTTTTTTTAGGAAAGCGAAGCCGAGAAACGGAAGAAAAAACGCAGACCTCCTAGTAAACCTTTTGACCCGGAAGCTATAAGGTAACTAAATTTTAAGAAACACTAAAGCATGGTAAATTATCGTTTAAATCCTTGGAATATGTATACAGGGTGTATCAAATAAAAAAGTAAATTTTGCTTGGGTGTTAACTATACGACATACAAAGCACAAACCCGCCGAAACCGGATTTCATCATTAAGAAATAAAAAAAAGTAAAATTTAGAGCCAAAAATTCTTTAGTCCGGGCCTGATGCAAGGAAACGTCATGCAAACGCAAGCACCCGCTAAACGTGGTATTATGTATAGTATAAATACTCATTAACACCGGGTTCATAATCGAAACGTTAAAGTACCTTTAAGTAGTAAGTAACGGCCGGTTTCATAATAAAATTAAAGTGCCTTTAAGATTTAAAGTGGACATTAACTTCGAAAATTCGTTTCATAATTTCACTTTCACTTTAAACTGGGCTTTAAAGGTCCTTTAAGTTAAAGTCTTTATTTTGCGGCTTTACCTCGTAAAAGTCAACGTTATTTCCACGCGCAAGCGTATAACCAGGTATAACCAACAAAGCAGAGCGACAGCAGTTTTAAAGTGTGTAAACACATGGTGTAAACATAACCAAAGATACTGCACTGTTTTGTATTACTGCAGCACTTTTTATATCCTCTTTTGTGTTCAACGCACCTTTGCTATTTTCAAAATGAATGTAGTAGGAACAAGTTTCAGTACATCATCAGATGATGAGGTAGAAGTAGTTGTAAGAAGGCGAAAAGTGTATAGAAATAGAGAAGACTGTTTCAATAAATACAATGAAAGTGAATTTTTTGAGAGGTTCAGATTGACGGCATTATTAGAACGAATACAACATTTAATTTCACCTGGCACAAACCGGTAAGTTGGAATAATAATATTAGCTCTTCAACAATTTTCCTTGATATATGCATTTTATAAGGGAGGATCTATACCAGCAATGCATCAATTATTATTAATACTGCGATTCTATATCACTGGTAACATGCTTATTTCTGTAGGGGATTTTGTAGTGGTGTCAAAGGCTTCAGCATGTAGAATAGTAAAGAGAGTGTCCATTGCTATTCGTACGATAATGCCCGATTACATCTATATGCCTTGAAATAACATAGAAATGGGTAACATTGCACAAAAATTCTACAACATCGCAAGATTTCCTAGGGTCATTGGTGCTATTGACTGTACTTTAATAAAAATACAATCTCCTGGAGGCAACGATGCGGAAATATTTAGATGTAGAAAAGGTTTCTTCACACTAAATGTGCAAACTGTGTCTGACCTCAAAATAAGAAATATTGTTGTTAGGTGGCCTGGCTCGTGTCACGATCAAACTATATTTAATAATTCTAGTTTAAAACAAGATTTTTTGAATGGAATGTACGGGCAATATTTATTATTAGGGGATAGTGTGTATCGGACAGAACCTTATCTGATGACACCATTGCTTCATACACAGACTGCTGCAGAAAATTTGTATAATGAATCGCATATCAGGTCTCGTAATGTAGTAGAGCGTCAGTATGGAGTATGGAAAAGAAGATTTCCAATACTAAGCACAGGCATCAAATTGCGTTTGGAAACTGCAATGGATGTCATAGTAGCAACAGCAGTGCTGCACAATATTGCAGCAGAAATGAACGAAAATATTCCGGATGAGTGGTTTAATGAAAACGATGAACCCAATAAAAATGAAATAGTTGGAAATAATGAGAACGAAGGAGGACATGGGGCTAGAAGATTGATAATTGCTGAACATTTTGCCATTTTATAGAGTGTGCACCATAAAAATGTTTTGAAAACTCGCTGCAATGTGTACAATTTCAATTTAAAAATAAAAACAGATTTACTGTGCAACATTATTTATTTGTTTCCTTTATACATAAAGTTATTCGCAAAATCTTCAAACATTAGCAAACTATATTAAATACAACAATTTCAAAGCTATGAACATATGTAAACAATGTATGTCAATTATAATAAAAAAAAATATCTAATAAGTTATAAATTGCATATATCATAACTGGAGACATGCAAAAGAAAACTATAAATCCCTTTATACATTATATAAATTGTTTAATACCCTGATTCGGTTTGTTATTTACTTACTATATTATCCAACAATTAAAAAGTTAAGAATAGATATAAATTAGATGTAATAAATTTACAGTCGTAAAATTCAGGGGACTAGACCACGATAGATTGTGAAAATTAAGCGCGCAAAAGTGTCGGTACGACATAAAACAGATAAATAGCAAAAATTACTATGAACTAGTGTTCCCAACATTCAAACATTGTATTCAACTTGACTTTTACTAAAGTAAGATGTCATTCTCTTTATGAAACGCAGCAAGTTTAAAGTGACTTTAAAATCGACTTTAATTTAAAGCTGACTTTACTTAAAGGTACTTTAACGTTTCGATTATGAAACCGGGCGTAAGTCAGCTTTAAATTAAAGTCGGTTTTAAAGTCACTTTAAACTTGCTGCGTTTCATAAAGACAATCGCATCCTACTTTAGTAAAAGTCAAGTTGAATGCAATGCTTGAATGTTGGGAACACTGGTTCATAGTAATTTTTGCTATTTATCTGTTTTATGTTGGTCGTACCGACACTTTTGCGCGCTTAATTTTCACAGTCTATTGTGGTCTGGTCCCGCCCAAGTCTACCTGAATTTTACGACTGTAAATTTTATTACATCTAATTTGTTTCCTATTGGAATTAATTAAGAATTGAAATGTGCGATAAAAGTAAAACGATCAGATCTACCAATTTCAGAAAAAATTCGTTGTATTTATTGAAACAGTCTTCTCTATTTCTATACACTTTTCGCCTTCATACTACTTCTACCTCATCATCTGATGATGTACTCGAAATTGTTCCTACTATATTCATTTTGAAAATAGCAAAGGTGCGTTGAACACAAGACAGGGTATAAAAAGTGCTGCAGTAATACAAAATCGTGCAATATCTTCGGTTATGTTTACACCATGTGTTTACACTCTTTAAAACTGCTGTCGCTCTGCTTTGTTGGTTATACCTGGTTATACGCTTGCGCGTGGAAATAAAGTTGACTTTTACGAGGTAAAGCCGCAAATAAAGACTTTAACTTAAAGCACCTTTAAAGCCCAGTTTAAAGTTAAAGTGAAATTATGAAACGGATTTTCGAAGTTAAAGTCTACTTTAAATCTTGAAGGCACTTTAATTTCATTATGAAACCGGCCGTTAGTATTATTCTTAATAGTATGCCGTTAAGTTCATTTAACGTCATTCTGAATAAATAAAGGCCAATCGACACTGGCCCTTGTAAAAATAGCAAAACAGGCATTTTAAATTTCTTCTTTTTATAAAATAAACATTCCTGATTTGTTAAAAGCATTCTACGTAAGTCTACAAAGTATTATTTTTAATATCCTAATTGGTCCTTATTCGTTTCTTTTTGAATAATTTTGAATAATTTCAATATTTTAAAAATTAAGATGCTGTAGGTACTGTCTTATTTTTTTTACCCTAGTGTCCGTGTAACCTGGATTCTCGTTAACCTAGATCAGCTCCTGGATCCCAATTGATCCAGGTTAACGGGATTCCATTGTGCAACTATACAACTGTAACCGTGTTTCATAAAATCATAATCATATCCTTATTTATTTTATTTTGTACTTTTATTTATTTATTTACGTATATATGTATATGTAATTTAGCCTTTGTGTTCAATGAATTCACTAGATTTATTACTAAAATTAAAGAAAAACCACTAAACTTTTCACTAGCCACTAGAGTATGATTTGTGTACACCAGACGTGCTTTCAATACACCAAATTTAGTGGAAAATTTACCAAGTTGGCAACACTGATCTCGAGTTCCTCGCTCTGCGATGCACACTCCCCACTTATATTCTCCTCTCTCTATATTAACGTAGCCCTGTGAGCACTTGAGCACACAAAGAAACAGTTATTCTATTTTTGTTAGAACCTTACAAACGTTCATTGCGTCGAAGCTTCCTTGGAATAGATATATTTTCCATTACAGTTGAAGCCGGTACTTCCCCGGCATATTCTAGTTTCTTTCCGCTTAAAATTCTCGGTTGTTAAACTCTAATAGCATTGTTTATATACATACTAGTTAGTCAACCTTATGGACAAAATAGTTAACGGATTTTTGAACATTTGGACAAAAGCGGTAGATGGCAGCACGGCGTTGGTGCCCATCTCGATTTAAATATAAGCTTCATAGTTAGACTACTACATACAAGATGGCCCTCTTACGTGTCGGTAAAATATTATTTAATTGCAATAGCATTGCAAGGTCCGGGGAAAGGAGAGGGTGGATAGGTGATGACGCTGTGATGACTCGCCACGCGATAATTCTCGTGTTTACATTGAAATGTTTGTTTTATTAGGAAGAATAAATATTTAGTTTGATAATATATAATTGTTATTTTTTTACCATTTTACTCTACTTTTTTTTAGTTTCTAATTTAATGTTATGCTCTATATACATACATATGTGTGTAGTTCTAAGTTTTGTGTTATATTTGTACAATATTTTTTATTTGATTTACTTATGTTTATTATTGCATAATAGTAGAAATTAGTTTTTCATTATAAAAATAAATATGTAGTTTGGGAGTACAAATCGCCATTTATATTTACATATATGCACCACGTTACTTATTAGGTTTGTTTGTTTGTCTGATCTAAGCAGATGGCCATGGAATTTTACGCGTTTGTTTGTATTTTAGAGCATGATTTGTGCGTGTTTGTTTGTTTAGAGCAAGCAAATCCAGATCACAAAGAGGTTGCTCTTTCTGCTCGCGATCCGACGTCCGAGCAATTTGTGCAACATAATCTTATCACACTAACACCGTGTTGTAAACTGTCGTTTGTAAATGTAATCTGATTTATACCTGCATCAAATATGCACGATATGGATAATATAATGATACCAATGTGAACGATCATTATATTTTAAAAACTTCACTTGGTAGGTACATAAATACTAGTATATGATGCATTTTTATTGTAGTCTAGATTCATTAAGTTTGAAAAATTACTTTTACCTTTCCTATTCATAATAGCTGTGACAATCTGATAATAGTAAATAATAAAATTAAGGTTATATTGCAATCGAGCGCGTTTGTTTGTACCATCTTTAAATCCAGCTCTGAGACGCTCTCAAGTTACTCTCATGACGTCAGTAGATACTGCTCCACAGCATACATGATGACGCGTTCGCGCTCTTTCTCTTGATTGGCTGAAAAGCTACGATGTAACCTTGTATATACGGATGTTGCTTCCAAAGGTTACCTCGTAACTTTTCAGCCGCTCAAGAGAAAGAGCGCGAATGTGTCATCATGTATGGTGTTTTTAAAAGTAAAGTGGTGCATATATGTAAAAATAAATGGCGATTTGTACCCCCAAACTACATATTTTTATCATTATATAAAAACCGAATTTCTGTTATTATGTAATAGTAAACATAAGTAAATCAAATAAAAAATGTTTTGTGAATATAAGAAAACTATATACATAGAGTACCTATACATTAAATTAGAACTAAGAAAAAGTCAAAAAGTAAAGTAAAATGGTACATAGATGTAAAAAAAATAACGATTTATAGTAGGCTACATTTTAAATTTCAAATTTCCCGCCTTTACACCAGTTGAAGTTGAAGCGATAGTACCGCTATACACGGGAGAAGCGAAGATAGCAATAGGAGAGAGGAGGAGGAGAAGAAGGTTTTGGTATATACATTTGAAATAAAAACCCTCGTTTTATTAAAATTTTAAATATACAAAGGCCACCGAACTACAGATTATATCTTATCAAACTAAATACTTATTCTTCTTAATAAAACAAACATTTTCTGATTTTATATAATCATAAACATAAGTAAATTAAGTTAACAAAACAACTTATTAATTTAAGAACTAAGAAAATAAAAATTGAGAAGTAGATTTATGTTTGTTTTTTCTCGACAAATTTTCGTCCTTTCAGATTGAACTTTGCTCTTTTCAGTGATTTTTTGTTTGTTTTAAGTTTAAATATTTTATTCTTAAAAGAAAAAACCTCAATTTAGAAAATTGTTCAATTAATGTTTTGTCAACAAGAACGAGCAATATACTTTCAATTTCGTTTTATTTATAACAGAATACCTCAGAATTCTAATCTTCTAATGTAAACAAACACGAGAATTATGGCGAAGTGCGTCATCACAGCGTCACATGCATCCACCCTCCCTTTCCCCCAGGCCACACAATTCGCCAATGCTAGTAAATCACCGATACGGATTCCGTCGTTTCCGCAGATGGATAAAACACAGAAATCTGTCTCTCACTCTGACCGAGATACCTGTTATATTTATCACGTTTTCAAATCAATTTACATTCACCGATAGAGTGCACCACCTTCCTGAGCGATACTTTATTTTTCCGAAAATGCATTACGTTGACTAACTAGATATATTTGAACAATGCTAATAGCGTTATATTACTTAAAATTAATGTCTTCCATTTTAGTTTGATACTTACCAGGTTGAAACTCATTTTATTACATAAAAAATATTCCACGATAACTATCATAATAAATAATTCATTCAGAGATACCTAGCTTGACGAAGAACAAACCTAACGACACTAGCGCTTAAGCTTCTTGACGAGACCGCTCCGCTGCTCTCGTCAAAAATTTATTGTCAATTTTTAATATGCGCGGGCTCTCTAACTACCATTAGCTTTTAGAAAACGTCTACCTGTATATGGAGATCCAACTATGTGTTCTTATTTATCAATTTGCTTTACAGAGCTATAGGGGGTGAAGTGACTTCGGATGGTGACTTCCTTATCTTCGAGGGCAATAGATATTCTCGAAAAGGCTTTTTATATAAAAATTTCACACTAAGCGCTGTTATCATTGACGGAGTTAAACCAACCTTGGCAGAATTGGAACGCTTCGAGGAACAACCTGAAGGAATAGATTTAGAATTGTCTGCCGAGAAAGAAGACAAATCAGTCACGCATTCCTTCAGTGCTGGTGACAATGTGGAGGTCGCCGAGGGTGAATTGATCAATCTGCAGGTAAATTTCGAATACTTTTCCTTTTATTTCCAGTCTAACATTGTTCTTTCTTTCTTTTGCATAGGGTAAAATTATTTCGATCGACGGATCGATGATAACCGTCATGCCTCGACACGAAGATTTGAAGGAGCCGCTGGTGTTTCAAGCTTCCGAACTGAGGAAGTATTTCAAAATGGGGGATCACGTCAAAGTCCTAGCCGGCCGTTATGAAGGAGACACGGGTTTAATTCGTCAGAGTGGAGAATAATAGGGCAGTGCTAATATCGGATTTGACGATACACGAAATGGAGATATTGCCGAAGGATTTGCAATTGTGCACGGATATGGCTAGTGGCGTTGACTCTTTAGGCAAATTCGAATGGGGAGATTTGGTGACGTTGGATGCGGAAACTGTGGGAGTCATTGTTAGACTGGAGAGAGAAAATTTCCATGTGCTAAACATGCACGGTAAGTTTATTTTGTTTGCAAAAAAAGAAATATATTATTTTGGTGTATTATCTTCTCGTGAAGTTCAATCCTCTTTGAACTACGTCACAGAGGGTATTCTCAAATTTGCCTCTTGCGTATATGACAATATCATCAGCATACCCTTGACAAGGCAAAAATTCAAAAAGATAAACCTATTGTTAATAATGCAAACATGGAAATCGTTATTCTGGGATACTTCACAGCGTATCCGACAATTTTTGAATTTTTGTCTTAACCGATCCGAAGTTTTTAAAATTCTGTATTATTCGCTTAACTGTGTTTGGTGGCGGCTTCTGCTTTGAGGATACCGAGCAACAAAGGTGTCACATGTTCTTGTTATCACTTTATTGCATTCTCCATAAATAATAAAATTTATTTAAATTTGAATAATCTTGGTTCGTATAATTTAACCGTGCCGGCATTGTTTATAATTGAAAACCAAGTGACATTTCATCATTCCTGGATTGTTTGCCGAATGGGCATGACTTACTTAGATATACCAAAGCAGGATGACATTTAAAAAAACTACATAAGCTACCTTCTTACACCATACATACATATTTTAGTAATTATCTTAAAAAGTATCCATTTTAGACGGGTAATGAATATGTTTCTTTTTTTGTATTTTTATAAGGGCAGTTTGATGAGAAAGAGAAAAGTAGGTAGTTGTATTTAAAGAAAAAAGTTTTAACACTTTTTCAATTCGAAAGTTTAACTGTAATTTTCGGACACGCTGTATAATGCTTTCGAAAAATTCATTCAGTTTCGGATGCTACCCTATACGGTCAACAATTCTACAAATTTCCAATTTTTCAAGTTAAATACCCTTGCAGTTATAGAAGTTCAGATGCACTCGTCCATCTGTCAAAAATTTAAAAAAAAATGCAAATATTTCAAATATGGTTGAAAATAACAACATAGTTGTTTTAACAAACTTACTTTTGATTTGAACGAGGAATTAAAAAATGTAATAATATATAGGGTGTTCCATTTAAAATAACAAAGTTGACAGCCAATGTATACTCTTTCATACATCGATCGATGCAGTTCGTCGTGAGACAGTATATATAATACGTGAAAACATTTCTACTTCCAAATAGGTAAAGTCGTAGAATGTCGTCCCAGTTCACTCCAAAAACGCAGACTCAACCGTTTCACGGCCGCTTTAGATTCCTATCGGAATAACTTGCACCGGAAGGATATGGTGAAGGTAATCGACGGCCCGCATTCGGGATTCGCGGGCGAAATAAAACACCTATATAGAAATTTCGCCTTCCTGTACTCCGTCGAGTTCTTACAGAACGGCGGCATATTCGTTTGCAAGACTAAACATTTACACCTGGCTGGCGGCAACAAGTCGGTACCGAACGCGGACTTCTCGACTGGAATGGAGTTCATGTCCCCGCGCAGGAGTTCCCCTATGCATCCTTCGAGCGGTGGCGGAGGTATGTTTAATTTCAATTCATTTTCGATTCAAATTCTTTATTTCTGTTTTAAATGTAAACATGAAGAAAAAAAAACTGCGTATACCGTGCTTTCAAATACGACGTGCTGTCATCTACCGCTTTTGTCCAAAATGTTCAAAAATCCGTTAACTATTTTGTCCATAAGGTTGACTAACTAGTATGTATATAAACAATGGTTTTAACCATGTATTTTAGATATTTAGAGCTTTCAAAAAAAAATGCAAAAAAAACAAAAATTGATTTTTCCAGTCAAATATATGTAAACCTCTCTTTAATAATGGAAACAAAAAGATCTGCAATATATTTACACAATTTTAAATCAAACCAAGTAAATCCTTACTACTTATTTTATTCCTTAAGGCGGCGGTGGTGGTGGTGGCGGCTTCGGCGGGCCTAGAGGTGGAGGCGGCAGAGGCCGTGTCACAAGAGACCGAGATTTGATCGGATCTACTATAAAAATAACGAAGGGTCCATATAAGGGTAATATCGGTATCGTAAAAGACGCGACGCAATCCACGGCGAGAATCGAGTTGCATACGTCGTGCCAGACTATTTCCGTGGACAAGAAGCACATCGCCGATGTTGGTAAGATAAACTTCGCGGTGAATTATTGACTAGTAAAATAACTCCAATCGATTGAATCGTTACAGGTACTCCGAGTAGAGATGGTAGCGCTTCCAGTTACGCTAGGACGCCAGCGTATGCCGGAAATCAAACTCCACTGTACAGGGACACGGGGAACAAGACTCCTATGTGCGATTCCGGCTCTCGTACCCCATTACATTATGGTTCGATGACCCCCATGCACGATGGTTCGAGGACGCCGAATGCCAGCTCGGAATGGGATCCAACTGTTTCTAATTCGTATCCGTCTCCCGCATACAATCCAAGTAAGTTTTCTATCTTTGAGGTTATGAATATATTTTGATCTTTCGTCCACCAATGACAATTTAAACAAAATATAAATCCTCTTATTCTTTACAATAGTGATTTAATGTACACTGGAACTAGTTTCGGTGGGATGTCATCAAAGTATAAACCAGTAAGGACAACTTCATTAAGGGGGACCATCGATGTTGACGACTTAGGGTTCTAAAGAAATTGGGATTCTCGTCGCTGTAATAATGAAAATTATGCCTATTAACTAATCTGTTATTATGAAAAATTGACTCATCCGAAAATAACACATAATCGAGGAAATTTTCGTCATTTCCTAACTTTTCTAGAACCCATTCCAAAAGTTTCCAAAAGTTTTTGATGCAATTGTGTGTGGTATGGGTAAAATTTGTTCACCTTTATAATTCGTCTGATGCTCTCTCTGCTTATCCTCGTAGTTTCATTTATTTTTCGCTGACTTGTATACTGATTTTCAGTAAGAGATTCGATAACTAAAATATTATCCCTTCATTTCCGGCGATCGGTTTTTGTCGTTCTGTTTTCTTATGAGGCACACTTCTTGCACTTCAGAAAACTTGCATCAAATTTTCTAAATTCTTGTCGGGATGGTGTCTGCTTGGATATTTTTGCGCATAAATCCTTGATGCTAGCAAGCAATTCTCTTCACACTCCCCAATTATTAAAATCATATCGATCCTTTCTGCTTGAGGGTAATTTCTCATTGTAAATAATTAAAATGTTTTTTAAATAACCACGACCAACAATGATGCGCAAAGTTCTGTCTTTGTTAAATGACTTTTGTGTATAATGAATAAAGTTCATTTACTATAACAGACGAGGTACGTCATTACTTGCAAATTCGGACAATGCAATACCGTATTATTAAAATGTATTCCCACCAATTTAGTTATTGCTGTCAATTGTCAAAGGGTTATATTCTGCATTTGCAGTAAAGTGTGGGAATTTGCGTTTATACTTGGTACATATTTATTTAAAATAAGTAGTTATTACAACTAAACCATACCGAAACCATTGTGTAAACAATCGAAGGAGTTAATAGTTTCGTTAATTGTGTATTTCGACGCAGAACGCAAGAACAACGGGCCATTACTCCCGTTAACTTTCTTGCGAGGAGTATAAAATCCATATATTTTTCATATTCTTTACAGTATTTCGTTTTTAGAGAGTAACGAGTGCTCTAAACATTCATATTGCAAACATAAACAAAATTTCATCCATGAGTAAACAAGGAATTAAGGTAAAGTCAGGTAAGTGTGTAACCGGGGCAAGTCTGTAGATTGGCTATATTTATTTGTAAAATTAAAATAAGGATGTCCTCTGTTATATGTACTAATGTACTAAATTCCATACTAGTTTTACAAATAAAAATTCACATCTGCTAACGTGTAATAACTTAGATAACTTGTAAATTTATCATACCTTATTAAAAAGGCATCAGTACAGTATTACGCACTTGCCCCATTTTGCTGGGTAACTGTGTAGTATTGACGCTGTTTAAAATTTCTTTTTTTTTCTAGTAAACTGTTGATAATTATAAAAAGCTTATCTATTGAAGGCTTACAACTGGGTATACATTACGTACTTATATGTGTAAAATTTATCAAAATGTCTTATTATGTGAACATTGTTACATTTTCTTCACACTATGCAATTTTTACTACACACTTACCTGACTTTACCTTACATCCACTAACCCAAAACGAAAATGCATCCGGAATAAATTTTGTAAATATTGATTATCCTACTCATTGTTAATGTGCTAACTAAATTGGTGGGAATACATTGGGAAGATGTGACAATCATGCAATTTAAAAAGCAGTAGGCACCAACATAGTATCTTTAATTGAACATGAATAAGTTATATGTTAGTTGATTATTTTAATAATATGGTATTGCGCGGCCCGCATTTGCAAGTAATGACGTACCTCGTCTGTTATAGTAAATGAAGTATAATAGCGATACTTTTGTCTAAGAGCCGTTTTACACGTAGGAGAATTTTTACATAAATCATAACAAAAATTATCCCGAAAATTTTGGTGAGAATTTTCCTAAGAAGTATTGTCCCGACACTTTCAGGTCATTTTACACAGGAATAAATTTTAACCGGAATTTTCACGATATTTGTTGTTATAAGCAGATGCATTTATTAAATTAAATTGTTATTTGATTATAGTTATCATAGAAATCTTAAATAAATAGCAGTTTGTGATAAACCAGCAAGATATGGACCATAATTGTTTAGATTTAGGTTACAACTTAGAAGTGCAAGTGGAAGTAACCTATTCCTGTGTAAAACGATCTGAAAGTGTCGCGACAAAAATTCTTACGAAAATTGTCACCAAAATTTTCGGGATAAATTTTGTTATAATTTGCGTACGAATTGATAGTAATTAATATTTGAAATAGAAAATTCTAAACTACTAAGAAACTATAACAGATAGGTATAGCAAGCATTAAGATAATCTTAAAAACCGTTAAAATTAGAATCTAAATAAGGTAATAAATACAGGGTGTTCCATTTAAAATAAGAAAGTTACTTTCCTTTAACGATAGCGAAAATTAAAAGTGTGTTTTTGTTCACCCTGTATTTAAATTAAATCAAATTTTGGTCTACATTTTGAAGAATAGTTAATTATTTCGTGAACGAGTTGAGTTAGATATAAGAAACCTAACACCAACTTTAGTCTGTACTATCAAAATACGTCATAATATACATTTAATTTTTCACAACTTTGGTGTGTAATTTTTCTTTGAGTCACCCTGTATACTTGAAAATAATTTTGAAATGTGGTTCTTCTAAACCTGTATAATACTTAACCAAAAACAAAAAATTGAAAATATGTTACAATTTTTTTTTGTATAAACCGACGCGAATGTAGTGGCCCACCCTGTATACACAAGAAAACTAACTAAATCTATATAAAAGCAAAATAATTTGAACAGTTATTGGCAGCTGTTTTGTACTTCTGCGCATACACCTACGCCACCAACAATTACACATGGGCCATGTGGACGAAAGATCTTGCAGTAATGCCAATTTTGAACAATATCTTTCACAAATTCTCAAATTAAGACACCATATATGTACTTATAACATAAACTATTTTTTTAGGCACACCAGGTTATCAAGTTAACGGACCATTCACTCCACAAACACCAGGTACAATGTACGATACAGGCTTCAGTCCGTTTCAACCAAGTCCCGGCTATCAAAGTAAGTACATTATTACATAATATTTTTATTTTATATAGGTATCAGGTATAAAACAGTATCATTTTGGCTGCAGCTTTCCACATAACTCATTAGAATACTAGCAACACGTTTTCAAATCGTACTGATCATTTTTAAGGTCATTCCCCTTCACAACAGTCGATTTGCCAACGCTCTGCGTTCAACAGTCCTCTCTCGCGAAATAAAACATCATTTCAAAGATTGCTACTTGGAACACTTTTACCAATAATAATTGCACCCCATGACCATACAACATGCTACAGTGTATATTTTGCAGATATTTGTAATCTACAACTAACTACTATTTTACTACTTATTTTTTTTCCATCCTAGAGGTTGTAAATGCCATTGTATAAAGAAATATTGAGATTTTATAGATACAATGGGTGGAATTTATAAAACGTAGTAGATGCTATTCTTTCGCCAAAAAGTATCTACTTCGTAGCATTTGCCTTTATATAGAAATATCTGCTTCACCTGAGAAGAACATACTACCCTGTACGGCACAACAGAAGTACCCACTATTGAATTGAAGTATTTACTAATGCTGTGAAAATCGCCAGATATCAAATCTTGGTTAACCGATTTTCCATAAAGCCGGTTTAATATACACCCAGTTTCGATTCGCAGCACTAGTTTACTATATTCGTACGTGTGCGTCACCTGTCACAACAAACCCTATTTACACCTTCCAAATTTTACAATTACTTTATTAGAATCACCTAAGCTTCTCAGGAAGACTTGCATTTTTCGAGTGGGTGACAGGCTCTATCTCTTGTTTCTATGGGATCACCATGATCATCAAGAAAATAATTTACAACTCTACATTTTCTCTGTTGAAACCGAAATATCAAATTAAAAAAGTAACTTGATTTTATAATAAATTAGACATATACAGTATATCCCCGGATCGACTTTAAAAGAGGATTTTTTTTTTTTATTTTTGATTTCTCAGAAAATTTCACTCTTGTTGATTTGCCCTGTTTGTTTTCAAACCCTCAAAACACAAATTACTTTTTATTTAACTCGAACGGTTCTCCAGATAATATCATTTTCTTGCTAGAAAATATTCAAATTGGCCTTAAGTTTTATTTAATAAATTTAACAAAGGGTAAAATGAAATAAAATAATCAAAAAGCTAAAATATTAATTTTTTATTCAAATAATGCTCCTCCTTTTTCTGCACAAATTTCAATGCGAGCTCTAAATTCATTGAAACTGTGTCTTATTTCTAAAATTGATAACGACTGGACTGTATTTTGTATCCTATTTTTTAATTGCTCTACATCATTGTCTTGTGAGTCACTGTACACAATTTGTTTTAAACGACCCCATAGATAAAAGTCCATTATTGTGAGATCAGGACTTCTCGGTGGCCATAAAATGGTACCATTTCTCTCTATCCAGTTATCATGGAACTCTGTAATGAGCCACTGGCGAGCATTTCTGGCATAATGAGCAGGGCACCAATCGTGCTGGAAAAACATTTCCATTCGGTAGTTTAACGGCAATTCATCCAGTTTATCAGCTAAAAAAAAATTGCAACATTTCCAAATATGAATTACGGTTTAAATTTTGATCAAAAAAATATGGGCCAATTATGCTATAGTACGAAACCGCACACCACACATTAACTTTTTTAAAATATTGTCTTCGACAAGAAATTTTGAAGTTTGGATTCGTCTCACTCCAGTACCGGCAATGTTGAGATGAAACGACTCTGTCACATAAAAAGGTTGATTCATCGGAGAACATACAGTCGCGAGCAAATGTTATAGGCACCCTAAATTTTGGGCGAATACCACAGTAAGAAATGAGAAAATAAAAACTTGTAGGTAATACATTATAAATATGTAGTATTTTAAGGAATCTAATTAATTTGCTTGCATATTAGAGTGTTTTAGTACAGCTACAATACTTTTTAGATGGGAGGGGGAAAGTGACATCTCGAAGGCTTTGAAAATATATAAAAAAAATAATACATTTACAAAAGGTATCTATAAAGACTATTGTAACCATAAAGACGATTATATAAACGTTGAAATAACTGTCACAAAAAAAAATGCAAGAAACATGAAATCCATTAGTTTTGTTAAACGTGCCTATAACATTTGCTCGCGACTGTAATTCGTTCATGAAAATATGGATCATCCATAACTCTGTTGCCTCATTCATTCATTCATTCATTCAAGTTAGGGTAGGCACTTGATGTTCGGGCACTTTGAGCTTGGTGCTCATTGTACCATCCCTATTGATTCTCTTATTTCCACTCGAGCAGCTTGGTGTGCTCTATAAAGCCCAGTATCTTGCCCAGTGGCAACTTGAGGACCTTCGAGGGCTCCAATAGATCTCTCCCGAAATATTTCTCCCTGAGTACCTTTAGTTCCTCACATGTGCAGATTACATGTAAACTCGTTTCCTCCTGTAGTTCGCATCTTCTACACCACGGTTCGCTTACACGGCCTGTGTTGTATAGATGCTTTTTCAGAGGACAGTGTCCAGTTACCAACCCAGTAATGGTTTTAACTTCTTTCTTACTGCGCTTGAGTAGGTTATCAGAGAAACTACCATCCCCATCCCCTATCAGCGTTTTGGTATGGAGTTGACCTTCAGTCGACCTCCATTTCTTTATACTTTCTTTATCTAACCAGGTCCAGATCTCCCTTCTTGCGGAATCTTTAGTAATCCCACATACGGGCTCTGGACCCATGAAGTGTCTCTTAGAGCCCTCCTTGGCTAGTTCATCGGCTATTACGTTGCCCTTTATATCCTCATGTCCCGGCACCCAAATCAGAGACACCGTGTTGTCTCGTGCCAGTGCATTGAGGGATTGTTTGCAGTCCCTAACTAGTTTTGACCTAGTTAAAGGGTTTGAGACTGCCTTAATGACAGCCTGGCTGTCAGTCATTATATTTAATTTTCCTCCTCATGTAGCCCCCTTTTGCAATCATTTCTGCACAGGCTGCAAGGGCGAAACTCTGTTGCCTATTTCCAAACAAACGTTTGGCTTCATCACCATTTTCTAAAGTTTGCCTAAATTGCGGTTCATACGAATATTAATTACTACCTGCAACAATATCCTATAGAATTATATACATATTTTGCAGATGTTTTAACGTTAAAAACAAAAAGCATCGTCTCCTTCCAAGCCGACAAGTTCTTGTTTAGCAATAAATTAAATTATCCACTTTTAACTCGAACATTCACGTCGATTCGTCGATGTAAATTTAATAACATGAATGTTATATTCTATTACAACAAAAATCAACGTTGCCAACTTATTGCAGTAAATTCCAGAAAATTAAGTGCGGTGTACACGAGTTCGCACCACAGACCTGATAGACTGCCGATAAACCGTACGCGCAGGTTTACGGCGCACCATCAACAGTTAGCCGGATATCTTGGCACACAGGCGTCATCATCACGCGTCATGCTGACGTTTAGTTAGTATCTTTCTAGGGAGTATTTGCGTTGAGTTGTTTGTAAGTTGGACAAATCACAGTAATATGCTGCGATTACTGGAGCTAAATCACAAATGTGACTGGTGCGGTATATTACCTTACAGTTTAATTGTTTTGTTTATTTACTTTCTTTGTTTTTTGCTTTTACGGACTATTTCTAATATGAATATTGTTTATATTTTTATTATATGAGCAAGCCTTGTGTAAGTATGCATATTATAGCGTTAACAGTAAAGATACAAAGAAAATCAATAAGAAAGGGATTAAGTATAAACTAATATTATTTGATCATTAGTAAATTAGACAGCAAACACTCTAGTTGATTATTTACTCCTGAAGAAAACATAAATTACATTGTTAAACCTAGATCATTAATTATGTATAATATAGATATACCAACAGCCACTTTATCAAAATAGTCAATTAAAGTGTCACTAGATGTCGCTTATATCTACATATTTAAATTAAATTTTTCGTCAGATTTATTGTAGCATTTATGAAAACCTAACTACATAGGCGTACTCTAGCGGAGAGTGGCACATTCATTGAATTTACACTTGTATATCTACGGAACAAAAACAAAAGGTTTTTTTTGGTGTCTAAATCTGGATACGTAAAAAGAATAAACAGATGTTAAAAATGTGATATATGCCGGTAAATATATCGAGTATAAATTGTGTTTCAACTAATAATTTTAAATCAAAAGTTATATACCTTAACCTTATATTTTATTCTGGTACATAAATTAAAATAAAACCAAACTAATGGCTTACTAAATACTTTATAATACATACAGCGTGAGCGCAAGTAAAGATCATTTATGCTGGAGCTTTTATTAGTAGTTTTAGGAGAAAAAGTTGGGAATAAAAGTTGAAGCACTAATTATTTTACATAACTTTTATAAATAAATATAATATAATAAATATATAACATAATATTATAAAAGAGAAATAAAGATAGAATATATAGTATAACAGTGATCGTATAGACGGCGCATCATTTGTAAAATTTGTTTGTCTTTGAATTAGAAATCTTTCTTCTTACAAATTGCCTCTGCATGTCTAGAAACTAAAATAACCCTCATCAAATCTGCCTAAAATTTAATTGTATAGGAGGGAAGGTCAAAAATATGAAACTACGCTAAGAGTAAAGTATCTCATTTTTTGGATTTAAAAGATATTTTTATTAGAAAATGTTGTTTCAAATTTAACGCTATGTCCAATTATGAAGATTCGTTTAATTTGAGCAAAAAAAAAGAAATTTAATCTTTTTTTTTTTTTAGAAATTATCTGTATATAAAATGGGTGCTGATCATACAACTGTCATATCCTATTCTGTGTATACTTTCTGAGAGGAAATCATATGCGTACTATATCAAAATTAGTTAGTTTCAAAAATGTTACAGCTTTGAAAAGTAAAACTTCAAAATAATATGTCTTGCTTTTAAATGAAACAAAATAATAATATCTAATTAAAATTATAAAGACCTTACTTCATAAATAACAGGCCCTTAGATCTTAGATCGAGTGAGGAGAAAAGACATTCATCCCTCTCACTTCGAACAAATAGAAAAAAATTTTTTTTAACATACCTACGTTAATACGACACCATACGAAACTAGAAGTATTATGAAAACACATGTTCTGGTTCAATAAGTTATTATGTTCTTAAAATCTACACAGACTTTTTTAAGAGGAAAAATGTTTTTGTGGTTGTTTCATACTTTTTCAGAGAAAAACCGTAGTGAGAACTTATTAATGTTATGTGAATAAACATTTACTAATACTATTTATTCAAACTTACAATACAATAAAAATTAAAGTATTTCTATATTGATCGAAAATCGAACGTAAACATAGACTTATTATACTGATTTTCACCTTACGATTATATGCCCTGTACGATTTATTTTATATTGTAGATATTTGCTTTACACCGGTAAGCATGACAATGATAACAATATAATAATAATAACAATTTGTAAATAACAGTTTGTCTGCATTTTCTTACAATTATCAAGTTTTACAATTTAAATATTTCATATAAGGCGCGGGCAATGTATATCATCTGTTATTTAGAAGCGTAACACTGTTCAAGTTAATGAGTTAACATAGATTGAGATCTTAGATATCCCACTTATATTTTGGACCAGGAAACAGTGGCGGCTTATAGCGGCGTGGTCCAAAAGCTCAAATCTAAGCGTTGTCATTGCCTCTTATGGACGTGGTTTATCTATATTATATATAATCAATGACCTAGATTCAGATTCCACTCTCAGACAACTTTCATTAGTTTCATCCTGCGTATTTTTATATGGCGTTAAAAGAATGCTTCTCTTTTTATTATTTTTTTATTAAACCCCTATGGATAGTGGATACTAAGTTAAGAAATGGTTTTAGAGCACTGCTTGTGTTATCTTCCTTGATTGCGCAAAAAGTTGATTGTGGATTTAGAACTAGAAATTATCTCTAGCTCTAAATTGCCCACAACTTTAATAAAACAAAAACACAATTTTAATATTTAAAATACACAGGTTAAAATCTAACACGATAGATGCTGTGCTAAAGTTATTTAATGTCTCATTAACTTGATTTATTTGAATACAATACACGCTATCTCGACGTCACCGATGACGTTGGTGTACCAATATGGCGCGTTTCAATTGATGGCAGTTTTGAGTTCAATATCAGCACTCTATTATCTGTATGGTTCGCACGTAATAGCGCAGCCATTTTGGTTGGCCTAACAGATAAGGACCATAAGGACAAGAAAATACAGCTGTTGTAGGGACTGCCAATTTAATACTCTGCGTAAACCTATAAAAACGCTTCTTGCGATTGGAGGTAGAACTGAGGATTTGCGACTCGACTAAGCGCAATGCAAAAACGGGCTAGTTTACAGGGCATGACAGCGCATTTATGAATGACTCACCGTGCACAGGTCGTAACTACCATAAGAACTAATACTGTTTGTTGGTGACAGTTTTATAATGAAACCAAGCATGCGTAATTATTTTAATTTATTAAATAACATACTGCTGTGTACTGAAGGTACCAAAGAAAATGCAAAAATGAATTAAAAATGAAAAATTAAATTAGCTAGCTCAACGGATAAAGAAATTAAAGGGCGCAAAAGATCAATTAAACTCAGGGTTACCCTCGCGAATTAAAACTAATCACGAAAAATAAAATATGGGTGAATGAAAACTGACTTTCTTTTTTTACTCCTTAATTGAAAAGGTTTAATCAAAAATAAAAGAACAGAATTTAGAATGACGTGAACTCACAATCTATAAAATGTATTATAAAAAAGGAAAAAAAAATTGTTAATTACAATTACGCAGAAAAAAAAAATTTGGACAAAAGGTCCTGGTCGAAATCAAAAACTGCATTAGACTCTAAAATTACAAAAGGGCAATGCTAAATCCTTTTATCAAAGCAAAAACCAAATAAGTTCAGGAAGATAGTCCTTCTTACATCAATCAAATCCACGTGATTTCAAAATTAAAACAAACTAAATTAAACGTGGACAATTCAAGTGAATTAACAAAAGAAAAACTTAAATACAAGCACAATGCTTCTATTCACCCAACCCGAGGTGATTAATAATTAAATACAAATCAGCAAAATTAAAAAACGAAAAATTCATTCAGTAAACTAAATATATCTATCTTCCTGTACGAAATAATAAATGATCTTATATCTAATTTGTAAGCACCACAACATAATAACAATTATTATTAAACGAGTTCCTCGATGGACGAAATAAAATCAAATAACCGAAACAAATATTTAAATCAAATGAAATAACAAAATGGCAGCTATCAAATTAAAAATAAATATACTTACTCGCTCGTCTATCTGGGAACTAGTTCTTACAATGTTAAACAGTCGCATATATATAAATAACAGCTACGTGCGGCGTAACGCACAAAGATCATAGAAGAAAACTACAAAGAAGGACATTGAACAACATGAGCAAATAAAAATTTAATAACGAGTGAAATTAATTGAAAACACTGAATAAATTAAATAAATTAAACAATTAAATCAATAACTAAATCTTATATAAATATAAAACAATTTGAAATTTCTCGCAACATTGACACATAGCTTATCGTTTATTAAACAAAGACAACCTGAATTTACGAAAACCGGGGTGCCAGGCCACAGCAATACGTTTACTAAACCCGCGCACATAAAATCACAAACTCAAACTCGTAAATCTTTAAGTGTTCTCAAAACAAAAATAAGTGGTAACAGCGCAGCAGCAGTTAAAAACTACGCCGCGTCGTTAAATCCCTCTGCAAAAAGCCGGCAAAGCAAAGCCGCCATTAATGCGCTTTGGTGCAGCCGACAAGCAAAAAAGAATATAATAAGTACGTAAAAAAAGTAATGAAATGAAATGATATACAGCACGTAAAAAAGATAGATGAAATGCACACAAAACAAACAAGTAGTAATTGTAAGTTAAAGACTAAAAGCAATATTATCAATAAGAACTATGGATGCGAAACAGTTTTCAACTGTGCAATATTTGAAAGATAATTTTAATTCGTTTAGTTTATGAACAAAAAATTCAAGTTAAAGTATGGGCAGACCAAACCAGAACTTAATTGACGCAAACTACAAAGGGCAAATTAGAGGACTTATCAAGAAGAATTTAAGAAGGACATGTACGAAAAAAATGATTGGATTTTAGTTAAAATTTTGCATGTTCTTTATTTTGTGAACACCCTACGCTCCCTACGAGCCGCCACTGGCGGTGGATGTGTTTCCGAAACTCACTGCAATATGTTTGGCAATTCCAGCGAGTGATAGGCATAGGTGTAGTCCCTATTTATAAATGTTCACGGGCCGATATGGTTTTTTTTTTCATAGAGTTAATTAAAAAATATATACACGTAAAGAAGCACATGTGTTAATCTAACAAAAAAACGCGGCATTTAACTACGAAATTTGGGTTAAATACAGTTAAACAAAAATCATTGTTAACATTGGTAACAAAATGCGAATGTTAAAATAATTGTGTAGATTTGATGATACTTTTAGCATTGTTTTAACAATCAAGATAATTTTATTTTAAACATTCAATATTGTTAGGGCAATAAGTGTTCTGGTAGAATAAACAACTATTTCATGTTAAATTAACCAAAAGAATTCATTAAAATAAAAAGCAGAACTTGCTAGGTTAAATACACATTTGTTAAATTGAATAAATGTTATCTGTTATGTCAAAATAACAATTTTTATTGTGTTAAACAAGAAAATTATGGTTGGCCAAACAGAATTGCTTTTAGTTAACATTATTTATTGCTACAGCAACCTATCGGGCATTTTTTAATTCGCTTCGCTTTACAAGGGGAAATGTTCAAGTATCTTGGTATTGTACATTTATCATCTCATTCACAACATAAAGTGTAAAATATCTGTAAGGCGGGGATATATTTAAAACCCTCAAAAAATAGCAATTTTACTGTCGTCACTGCCATTGCACACCACCAATCGCTGCTTTAATAGACGCAACTCCTGTTGAATGTTTGATTGGCAAATGCACTAGATTAATATTTTATTAACTCTGACTGTTATGCTTTATGACCCTTATGTGTGACCCTTATTACTGGTGTGAAATAGAAGGAGCGCCAATCTTACACTGCGCTTTCTGAAATACATACTACCTAATATTTAACGTATTTGCTACTGTGTGGAAGAAAATATTATAACACGTGATCCATTGGCTTTGTTCAAATTAATAAAACGATATGGTTTGCCTTCATTATAACGGTATTCTTGCGAGATTAATTAAAATTTTGGTTAACGCAACAAACATACGGAACATCTATATAGTTATATCAATAGAACTAATTTTGTTTCCAACAAAGGGTGTTGGTTGACGAATGCATTTTCTTCTCTCGGAGTGCGAATTTCAGATAAACGCCTAAAGTTAAAAATATAGGAAATCTTAATTCAATGTATTGTATGTGTTTGATTAACCATAATTTTTTTGTTAAAACAACTACCAAGAAGCTTAGTTTTGAGCATGACATTTTAGTAATTTTAAGAGAAATATTTGAGTTATATAAACAGAAATTCGCTTCATTCATCAACAACTAAAATGTTTCTTTAGTTCAACAAAATTATGTTAACTAAAAGAAATTCTTACTCTAACAATTAATTTATGTACATTCAAACAAAAATATTGACACATCAACGCATTTGAGCTTAACAAAGTGATTTTGATTAATTCAACATTTTTTTTTCTCTACGTGTACTTCTGTCTCATTTTTCTGATAGATTCACTTACATAAGGAAATATGCTATGTAATGGAGAACAAACATAATGCAAAAACTACCATCCCAATTGTTTCATTCAAATTTTTATTCCTCAAATTCAGCTTCCGTAAAATATTGCAACCCTACCTGTTCACTCTATAAACATTATTGTCATTTATTACAGGTGTGGTGTCTACCCCAAGTCCAGCTGGTGGTTACGGTCAATCACCAGGCAGTAATCATCCCTACAATACACCAAGCTCCGGCTACAGTCCCAACATGCCTTACAATCCACAAACGCCGGGCGCTGGCATCGATGTTCTTCCTATGGTCGAGTGGCATACTGTCGATATAGAAGTCCGTATTAGAGATAGTCATGACGACAGTGGCTTAGCTGGGCAAACTGGAGTTATCAGGAGCATCAACGGTCCAATGTGTTCCGTATTTTTACCGGAAGAAGATAGGGTCGTTAATATATTATGTGATCATTTGGACCCTGTACAGCCGATGCGTGGTGACTACTTCAAGGTATGCGTTAATCTAATACGTAATAAGTACTCCTTGTCAATTGAATCGTTTTTAAGGTGATTATCGGAGAGGAAAGAGAGGCAATCGGGGAACTGCTATCGATCGATCAACACGAAGGTGTTGTGAAAATTAAGACCGATATAAAAATGTTGCCGTTGCAGAATCTGTGCAAAATGCGTAAGCCAGATCTGTAATTTGGAATATTTTTTATTTTAAAGCGTTACATACAACAATATAATGTTTATATTGTTGCTTGCATATTAATTATCTATTTAAGGTAAATATAGTTTTAAATAGGTTTTTATGTTCTTATTCCGATTCCTAAATCAAAATATTAGCTCGTTTCACCGATACTTCTTTGGGCCGTTTTACACCTAGCTATTTCTTATGCAATTTATTGGCCAATTTAAAATTTCACGTGTATAATAAAATAAATTTTAGATTGGCCAATAAATTGCGCAATAACTAGCTAGGTGTAAAACGACTCTTTGGGTTTTTTTTAAGATGCTTGGCTTTAATTTGATATTATTTTATACAGTGCCGCGACTGATAGAGTTGACAATAAATATAATTAACAAAAATTTTTTGAATTGAAATTTAATATTTGGGAAATAAGTGCTGCTTGATCTAAAACGTATTTATCGCAGCTGAGTAAAATGTTTGCGTTTCAGGTAAGTACCTTTTCGGTTTGCAATATGCTAAAATGTGTACTAAAAAAAATGTTATTCAGAATGAAAAGTTATGACGGTATGTAAATTTCCAGAGGCATCGGCATACTTTGACAAAATTCATTGTTTGCCAATTTCATTTCAGGTAACATCTTTATAGTTTTTTTTTGCGTTACTGTTTATAGCTTTTTGTTGCGTTTTTTTATTCTAATTAGCATTGATCTTGTTCTATAACTTTGTTTTCTTCTTTCTCTTGAGATTTCTCTGACAGCATTCTTCATTTTTATTTTCATAATTTTCTTTTTTTTTTGATAAATTAGGCGTTCATTTTTCAACGATAACAACACTTGTTAATAGTGATGGATTGCCACAAAGCAAACTGCTATTTATAGCAGTTAACAATCGTTAGCAGTTCGTAGTAGTTGTTCAATATCAAAAGAACCTGCTACTTTTTGTATTAGTTTCCTGATATAATAGACAAGTGCGAATGTTGTGAAACATACATGTATATTCGCAGCATAGCAATAAAGCAGTGCATAAGATCACGTTATTACAAATATTAAAGATAAAATCGCAATCAAGATAGTACCAACAGAAATTTCAGACCACTACGCAGTTAGAACGACAATAACCAAAACACCACAAACGCTGAAATACAGATATTACGAAAAAACCGATACGAGTTACAAAAATATAACACACCAAATATCATATATCAAAGAAACAGACGTAAATAGCTTTGAGCAATTGTCAGTGACACTCCAAAAAATAATCGAAAGAAACCAAACAATAAAAAAAAAAATCAAAAGAAGAGAAGAATGTCCATGAATAAATGAAAACGTACTGAATGAAATAAAAAGAAAAAGCAAAGTATATAGAATGTACACAAAATACCCACACAATGAGAACTATAAGAACACATATCTTGAAGCAAAGAAACAAACACTATTTACGATAAAGAATGCAAAAAAAGAATACTATACAAGAAAATTCGAGAGATACCGAGGCGAACCATCAAAATATGGAACCTAATAACTAAAGAAATAAACAAGAAAAATACAAAAAGCCGACAAATTCAAGAAATAGAAAGAGAAGACACCACAAAAACCACAAATGCAAAAAAAATAGCTCAAGAAATAAGCAACTACTTTGCAAACATAGGAAAAACATTAGCGGAAAGACAAATTGCAAAATTAAATAAAATCCCATCAATGACAAACACCCCAAAACTGGAAACACAATTTAAAATGGAAGAATTAACTGAGGAAGAAGTACAAAAACTTATAACAGAATGAAAAGACAACAAGGCACCAGGATTCGACAAAATAACTTCAAACATAGTCAAACGAAACACAAACCATCTAGCACCGATTTTGACAAAACTGATCAATAACATAATAAAACTGAACTTTTCCGGAATATTTAAAAAGAACACAAATTATCCCTATACATAAGAAAGGAAATACTCTCTACCCTGAAAACTATAGACCGATATGCCTGTTATCTACGCTATCTAAAATCTTGGAAAAAGCTCTACAAAAGCAATTAAGTGAATATCTACTACAGAATAAAATAATTAATAAAAATCAATACGCTTTCCAAAAAAACTCGGGAACTACGTCGACAGTCATCGATCTCTTAAATAATATAAAATCTAAAGTAGATAAAAAGAAAATAGTAGTAGTAATCTTCATAGATATGAAAAAAGCTTTTGATACTATATCAAAATCAAAAATAATTGAAAAACTAACTAGATTAGGAATCAATGGCACCGAAAAAAAACCTAATAAAAACATCTAATAAACCGACCTCAAACAACAGTAGTGAACAATACTGAGAGTCAACCATTGATGGCAGAATACGGCATTCCACAAGGTGGAAATTTACCCCCAATTTTATACATAACATACACAAACGATGTATTTAATATTAACATGAAGGGAGAGCTATATGCATATGCTGATGACATGTGTATCGTGTACTCTGGAAAAGATAAAGAAAAACTCCAGCAACAGATCGACTCTGATGTAAAAAAAAATGGAAGAATGGTGTCAAGAAAATTTGTTAACAATCAACGAGAAAAAAACAGTCCACTAATTTTAAAATAACTTTCAACAGTGAGGACATACCACAAGTAACTTACATAAAATACCTAGGATTAACAATACAAAATAACTTAAAATAGGATAAACACATAAATACACTGATCAATAAAAATGCAATGGCCATAGCGGCAATAAACAAAACAAGAACCATCATTCCAGAATATATGAAAAAACCCATATATCACGCAATTTTTACATCGCACTTAAACTATTTAATAAATGTCTGGAGCGACACTTCAAAGAAGAACCTGATAAAAATACAAAGACAGCAAAATAGAATACTAAAACTAATGTACGGCTTTCAGAAAAGAACTCCAACAACAGAAATTTACGAAAAGACCAAAGAGCTAAATATTCAGCAAACAATAACACAGAAAAATTTAATATTAATATATAATATCCAAAAACAACTGATAAAAACAAATATACAACTGACAAGCACGAGACAAATACATAGTTATACAACAAGAAGACAATCATATAGAACAGAGAAGAACTTATGCAACAGATGCAGAAGAATACCTACGACAGACACTATATTAAAATATAATAACCTATCAAGAGAAAAAAAAGAATTTAAATCACGTACAATACAAGAATAAACTTAAACAAATGTTGCAACAACAAATATTATAACAATATAGAAGGAATCAAAAACTAAGAGCAGGACCACTTCGTCCTCAATACCGACAGTCCGAGACGAGACGGAAATCTCACCATCTCGAGACGAGGCCAGAGGACGGGAAACCAACGCAGCACTAGCCAGTTTGTGTGAATTGACATAGTGTATATTGTGTGTATGTTGTATATGTATATTTTGTCAGTTTATACAAGCAAATAAAATACTTTAAACTTTAAAAAAAAATGTAGTGATGTATAAAATTGCTTCTTTACGTTAGCAGCTACAACCTGCTTCTGTTTGTTGTTTCTAAATATGTTATGTAAAGGGAGTATCGTGCCTGGGTTTGGATCAGAGTCGTGCGCTCTCGAGCGTGCAAATTTTGTCGTTAGGGGTATTTAGATCGTCTTGACTGGAAGGCGCGTGGCGCAGAAGGGTTTAATCTTTTTTCAATGATTAAATTAATTATTTTTTACAACACCGATAAATAATGCAAGTAATAATAATTTAGTAGTAAACTTTGGTGGCAACTAGTAACTGAAAGACTAACAATAATTTGTGTATGGTGTTGTTATTTGTGTGAATTTGCGTGTTGATAATAATAAAAGCAACACAGATAAATACATGAAGGCTATATTTATTTGATATTATAAATCCAGTAAACATATTATTGTAAGAAACAGTTCATGTTTATCTTGTGGCATTATCTATGTATCATAGATGTTTTTAATTTTTAATTTTTTTAAAAAATTAATTTATTAATTAATTAATTTTAATTAAATTAAAAAAAATATATTGTTTTTTAAATTAAAAATTAACAGACATAATAAAGAAGGTATTTCTAAAAATACTTATATTTTAGTGGTGTATTAAATAAATGGCAAGCGTACGCGGTAAAAAAAAAAAACCTTGTAGAAATAACGAATATACGAACATCGCATCCACTTAAGGAAATAAGGGAATAAATAATAAATAGAATTCTCTAACAATCACTTAGAAATACCGAACTTTTTGGGAAAATTGCTTACCCTTCGGTTGCAGGATTGTGACAGCAAAATGTCAATCTAATTTAAATGAATGTCACATTGACAAGTACCAAAGTTAATTCCCTCAAAATTATTCTAAAGAACATGTTTGCTTCGTTAGAAATCGACCTATTAAGGTTTTTAAAGTTGTATTTCACATCTTATTACATATTTCAGTTGTATAATGATTTGGTTAATAGTTTTGTACTGTGGCTGTGTCCTCCATTACTATCATTTTGACGTGTCAAGAAAGTAGTTCCCATGTTCTCCAACGTCATGCAGATATCGCTATTTACCCGAATCTGGCGTAATATTCAATTCAATGTAAATTTGAATGATTCGACAGGCCGTATAAAGCAAACTGTCTAAGCTATCAAAGCAGGTGTGGTTAAAATATATTTTTTGAATTCCTATTCTTATATGAAGGCAACTTTACGTACTTTGACTTTAGCGCCTCTGATGTTTGATACATTAACTACTTGCCCTCCGGAAGGGAAAGCGTCAATAGTCTTGACGGCATTAAGTTCACAGATCACCTATGAATAGCCATTGAACTCAGTCAAAATCCTGTGCATCTGGGAATTATTTCGGTATCCAGACATCAACGGCGTTTTTTTTACCGCGTTAATTTGAAAATGTAATTATTGGTTTTCACATTATTTATTATCGATAGGAGATAATTTATAGCCAAACAAAAACATGCTACCTAAGGCTTATTCTTTTATTCATCGATATCTAATTAACATATAACAGAAAAATACTGTAATCAATACACCTATCGATGAACTAAAAAATACAAAGATTTTTATTTTTAATGCTAAAACGTATTGAAAATGTGTATATAAAATCCCTACGATTATTAATTACTACGTGCAACAATATCCTACAGAATTATATACACATTTTGGAGATGTTTCAACATTAAAAACAAAAATCATCGTCTCCTTCCAAGCAGACATGTTCTTGTTTAGCAATAAATTATCCACTTTTAATTCGAATATTTATGTCAATCTGTCGATGTAAATTTAATGACCAACGTATTTCAGTAAATTGCAGAAAATTAATGCGGTGTAGCCGAGTTCGCACGTAGTTGCGCAGCCATTTTGGTCGGCTTCATAGATAAGGACAAGGAGTACAGCTGCAGTAGGGACTGCCAACTTAATGCGCTACGTAGAAGTTTAAAAAATAAAAATACTAACTTTCCGATTGTAGCCCTCCTCTTGTTTGGAGGTAGAACTGAGGGTTTACAACTCGACTAAGTGCTTTACTTTTCAATGCAAAATAATCCGGCTAGTTTACATGATTAAGTTTGTTGGCGTCGCATGAACTAGGGTGTACTTGAGTTCAATCAGGTGCAGTTAAAATTAAAAAAAACTTTCTACTGCAAAAACTTCAAGTAAGCAACCTGAACACAAGTTTCGAACATTTCCGCACTTGACAAGCGAAGCCGCAAAAATCAGTCCACCAACGGACAAAATCTCAAAACATAATAACATAAACTATACAAGCGAACGCTATACATATAACTGAATGAAATTAATTTAAAACAACTGAACACTTAATTAAATAAATCATACAATCAATACATTAACTAAATCTTATATAAAAATAAACATTACATCTGCGAAAATTCTCTCGAAGCATTGACAAAGGCTGATCGGAGTAAACATGACAAAATCTATGCAACTAAAAAAAAAAAAAACTCGCGAAAACAAGGTGTCCGTCCACAGCAATACGTAGTTGAAGTTAAAATTTTATGCTTATTGAATATATTTTTTCATTATTAATTAAGGCTTTGCGTAATTTTACGTTTTTATGTTATTTATGAAACTGTCATGAAATACGTCACTGGAATTTATCAGTGAAATTATAAAATCTAATAATAATGATATTTGGCAATTACTTATTTCTGTAGACTTTATAATACTGGCAACGCTTGGACTTATTTTTAATTTTTAGATACCTATTTGCACTTATACTATACATGTTTAAATTTTACAGATATTGAATAAATATAAGCTATTCTGCAAACACGTCTTGCATCCCAATTCATGCGATTTCGGCTGAAGCAACTCTATAGCGAGTGTGTGTATGTGTGTAGGCAACTTATTAATAATTACCTTCAACTGGTTGTATTATGCCATCTATAGTAATAATGACGTTACTTTTTCGCAGGTATTTTTGCTATTAAACTCTAGCGACCAGCACTTTCTGGTGTCACGTTTGACAACCTCTCCCCACTACAAATAGCGCAGCCTTAATGCAACTTAAGGCTGGGCAAGATTGTTACAGATCCCTGCAAATCGTCAATAACTATAACTTCACAGGTTTTGCATCTTTTAAGGAAGAATTAATGTAAAATTATATAGTAATAAGTTAATAGTTTCTAATTATTGAGTCTCAAGTTAAACTGTTGAAAAAGTAAATAAGAATAAAACTTAATTTTAAACTAATATAAAAAATACGAAGTAAGAGTTTGAGCCCGCAGATGATGTTACATACATCATATTTACAAAAAAGAAAATGAAATTGTACAGTGGTTATGCCAAAACCTATTCAAAATGAAAGATTGACCTTGGTCTTTTTTTTACAACTACATGTACAAAGAAGTATTTGCAACACCCCTACATAGAAAACACCACCTTTGTCCTTTTGCCGTAAGATGGAGCCGTAAACGTATACAGAATATTGAAATATGAAATATCCATCTAATAAATGATGCAATATTATTACATTTTAAGATAAATTCCATATTTTCATTTATATTTTATTTAATATACGTATTACGTATAAAACTCTGCAATAGTACTATACACCACAGTGTTCCCAGGGCATACGAGTGAGCTACATAGATAGTGGGTATGTTGAACAGACGAAGACAACGGTCGCACTATACCCATTTGCCTACGATGTCCTTAGTACAACAAAGGAAAAAAACTATCTGCCGTGTCTGCCTGTCAGGGAAAATTGCGTATACAATTTTTGTGGGATTGTAAATGGTTGGCCTTAGAGATATGACAGGATATAAAAATAGTAATAAGAATTTATATCTTTTCGGCTAACAGCAGTAGATACCGCCGGATCTTAATTTTTCTTTGTCTTTTAAGATAAGATCATAGAAAATTAAAGAAGTGCCCTCCAAATGGTACCTACGTGAACGCTCAAGGTGTTCATATATATTCAATAAAGCTTTCTCCGAATATTCTTTTGATTCTTGATTATTAGAAATTGCATTAATTTGAAACACTCAACTATATAACTTTGCTTTCAATTTAAATATTTACAACAGAAATATACAAGGAGCATGTCGGCCGTTAGAAACTAATACGTGGTTGAATATATCAGGACTGCCGATAAATTCGGAAAGGAGAAATAAAGAATACACATCAAAAATAAAGTGCGTTTTGATGTAGGTATGTTCTATTAATATCTATTAGCGGATAATTTTATTCACATGACTCATACTACTGGTTAGAAATTCAAAATTTGACATTACGCATTTTAGCTGTATTCAATCATTACCTAATGTCAAATCCTTTTTGCTTGCGTAAACTGTAAACACCGTGAGTGACTAGTGCGATAAAGCGTATGGCATTTTTTTCTCAGTTCACAGTTACTTGCAATGTAAAATATACATAATACCCTTTTATTTATAAAAAAAAAAACACATTCACCGCTATATTTATTGCCGTGCCAATTATTATTAATGAAAAATTGTCATAAAAAAATCACACATATACTTAAGAAGAATAAGTTCAGTTTTTAAAGTGTAATGGTACTAATCTCCATCTGCTGACTGTTAGATTGCGGTATTTTTTTAAAATAAAATTTAAGATAACTATACCCGATTCTTTAATAATTGAGAATGTAAAAAATACTTTTACCAAATATATAAGAATAAATAATAATTTTTGGCATCTTTTTAACATCGAATGTTAAAACCGTGAAAGAAAATAACATAACATATTTCCACCGTCGAAGCAATTAATAAATTATTTTTATTTCTCATATTTAATATTCACTATATCACCATAGATTTCCCAAAAATTAAACATGTTTTTTTCTCATTATCCCCGATAGCTTTTTTTCCTTTGCTGTACGCGTTGAGTACCTACGCTACCTGCTCTGTACGATGTATCCATCTGCAAATCTGCCCGACCACTCGACACACTAGAAATATGTTGGAAATAGTAGATATGCTACACATTTCAAATCGGTTCAAATATACTATGCGCCCCTTACTCCACCATTGCCGTTCTATCCTATCCCCTTTATTTCGTCAAAATACTTCTCTATAACCACCCATTTGTATAAGCATAAATATTTTTTTGTTAGGAACGTTAGAAATGGTACCCACAGAGACATCTATTTTTTAAAAGAATTATGAATTTTACCATTTTTGACAGTGATGAAATTTTTTTATAATCTTGCCCACCCTTAATGTTCCTTGTTGAAGGTGCCATTTGTCTGTTCTTGCATAAACGTTCCTTGCAATCAGTTTGCATGGTTAAATATTGTCCTGACGTCAAAATCGCCATAAATTGTAGATACAGCAATTTTAATCGCTTTTTATGCTTCTGGCGATAATAAATTTCGTACAACAAACACATATTTTTAAATTTCTACTTTTATTAATTTATTTAGTGGTACCACGAATTTCTAAATATAACAATACATAAGTACATTCAAAACATCTTATAGCTATATATAATTTTATGGTGTTTTATTTTATTACAAAATAGGATTTATGAATATTCATTATACATATTTATTTAATAATATAAGTAGATTTATATAATATATATATGGTTTTTTTTCTCTACATTAAGGCGCTTATAAAAAAATAATCGTTTAGTGATAAAAAAGGAAGGTGCGTATCATATAATTGAAGGTGAGAAAGAAAAAGATGGGCCGACTATGCTGTGTTTGTGCAAATATTCCGCTAAGCTTTTAGATCTCTATAAAAGAAGAAAGTAAGGCATCTTAATATAAAAACTATTTTACAGAATTAAAAACTTATTTATGTATTACTTAAAATTACGAAATATTATAATACAAAAATAGAAATTTATCATAAAATAAAGCAAATTCTTTAGTCCCAACATTAATAGCACTCTATATCTGTTTTAGTATATATCAAAGGCATTTCTCGTAACATTTTGATTTTTTTGCAATACTATTCATACAATTTCCCATAAGTTCATCGAAAATATGAAATAAGTAATAAAGAAAGAAGAATTTTGTATAATTATAGCAAAATGGGTTCTAAATTCTTGGAGTTATATTATTCATTTCGTTAAAAATACCATCATAACTTAAAAATGAATTATATAAAAAATTGTTGCTACATGATGAAGATGATAAATACTATATTAATTCTGCGTTAATGATGTTAATATGTGACTAACCCGAATGAGTAATAAGAAAAACCACAAACCCACGTTATTTATCGTTGGTTTTCATGCTATAAAAAGTAGTGAAATAAACTTGATAACAAATTTAAAAAAAAAGAAGTACAGACTGTTATTTCTTACCCACTAAGCAAAATTTAAATTTTTCGCATTCATCTTTAAAAATCTTTATAGTTGTATTCGTTTTCCACCTTTGGTTAGTTCGCTTTGGTTAAAGTGAACAAACCGGAACAAATAAAAAAACTGAAATAACCAAATCAGTAGTAACATTAAAAAAATCGAATTTACATTTTTAGGTTAGTTTGTGAAGTAATCAACTGACCCAGATTTTGGTTGGTTACCACAGGGAGATGAGTTTGATTAGTCCAATTTGGTCGGTTGCTTAAAAAAATATTAAAAACTGAACAAACCTAACTGACCAAGAATGAACAAGAAAACGAATACACCATATTTATGTCTATTCAGTTTCTAAAAACAATGTGAAAAATTTAAATTTTATGTTACAAGATTAATAAAATTAATATACAGCAAAACTACATACACCGTTTACAATGTTCTCGATTTTATATTTCAAGCCTTAAAAATTATTACAAATCACCAAATGAATCGCATGTATCACGGTAAAGCTGTTATTTGTAAAGAGTATATTTATTTCCTAAAATGATGGTTATAAAATAGCGTTTGAATTTGACACTGAGATGTAAACACTGCTACCGTTATTTCTGTAGAGGGCGCTACGTGCTATTTTGGTGACAAATGTAATGTAAATATCACCCTATCAATTACGACGAAAACTAGCGAAACTATAGGTAAATTCGACTTTTCCTTTAAACTAATACCGATTTTACGTTTTACTATACGATAACAGCGTGTGGAATGTGTGTAAAGATCAAAATAACACGTAGAACACCATTTTCCAACTTAGAACATCCTCAACGCCACGACCAACGTTAGTAAGGCAATACCGATTGGTTGCTGGATTCCCGCGCTGCTTTTCTCGCATTCGGCCGGTTTATCGTGATCTATGTATTTGCACAGGGCGGCGATGAAATTCTTTTGGGCATCGGCGTTTACAGTCGCATCCAATTTCTCGTTAAAAACTACAGTTGGCACAGACAGCAAGGGGTTTTGTAAAGCTTGTGTTTTCTGCCCTTGAATCTCTAGGAATTGGTTTCCTGAAACAAAGAGAAATAGAGGTAATTGAAATGATTTGTTGAACAGGTCAATTCTCATACTGGTACACATTGAGGACAAAATTGCAGAAAGCTAGGCAAAACGTCACAAACCAATATTTTAGTAGGTATTACATTTCTGGGAAGTTAGGTTGTTAATTTGATGTGGCAGGAACAATTATTTATCGCTAATGTGGACATTACACTATAAAAGTTCGTTACAGAGTTCTTAGACCAAGATTTTTTATAAAATGTTCACAAAATTTTTATAAAGGCTGAAAGTTTGCTCATTACACACTATAAAAGTTCTTTGCCAAATATACATATATTTTTTCAATTATATTGTTTGTGTTTACTTGGTTTTAGCCGAAATCTTGTATCTTGAATAAAAAAATGAAACTTTCATACTATTTTATTGACGTGAAGTTTCGCTTTTGTATATAAAAACTTTCTCAATCTATGATTACCTAACTAAACTATACAGACTATTCCACATAAGTGGTTCATTAAAAGTTTATAATGGGGTCTTATTTACTTATATTTCAGATTTTGGCACCATTATCTGTTCGATTAGAACTATAAATGTGAAACAGTTTAACCAAAATATCAATTCCGGTTGACCGGAAATAGACGTCAACCTTGTTATTTTAAATAGAATGATCAATTATTTTATTCATTTTTAGATTCTACAACCATAAATACGTCAGTCTTCATTAGCTATTCCTATAGCTACATGTTGCCGTTTTTGAGTTATTTAGGTTTTTCTTTTTTTTTAGTCATACCATTGTATCATTCAGAAGTTAATGTCTCGGTTAATAGTGCAAATAGAGACTCCAGATTTGCTATGCTATGAATGTAGATATAACTCTAAGAAACGGCACGCACACTTCACATCGCACAGGGTGTTGAAAACTGAGGAATAAAAATGACATATTTTCAAATGCAGAAAACTCATTTTTTTAAATAGAAGACTTTTGAAACACTTAAAGCTACAAACTTTTCAGCAATCTTATACCATTTCTGCTACTTAAATAAGGTATGGGTTTATATACAGAGTGTTAGGTAAACATGCGGCAAAAAATCAAGGGGTTATTCCTTGGCCTATTCTAAGAATATTTTGTTCTATGATGATTTTTGAGAAACTCCTTTGTTTCGAAGATACAGGGCGAAGATTTGCGACAGTAACATTTTATTATCAAAAAGTACATGTAAAGTTGCTTAATCTACAATAAATGGCTTCCTCCAGCCTGGATACAAGCATTAAATCTTCTCGTCATTGACTGTCGAACTCTTCCAACCACACTAGGGTCGTTTCTAATTGAGTTACACCCAGCAATTATCCGATTTCACAAATCGTCCAAATTCTCCACTGGAGTAGCGCAAACTATTTACTTCAGAGATCCCCAGAAGAAATAATCTAGAGAGTTTAAATCTAGAGATCGAGCAGTCCAAGCGTGTGGCCCACCTCGGCCAATCCAGCGATCTCCGTACGTTGCTGTTAAAAAAATACGAGCAACAAACTGAAATGTGGTGGTACACCATCACATAAACCACATTGCAATTCTTGTCGCGTATGGTACATCCTCCAGAAACTCAGGCAGCGTTGCTTCCAAGAAGTTGCGGTACACCACGCCAGTAAGTCTTCCTAGCAGAAATACTGGTCCAATTAGATAGTCACCCACAATTCCAACGCAAACATGATGAACAGAACTGATGTTGAAAACGATCTTCAATACCTCATGCGGATTTTCATCTGCTCACACATAGTTATTATGAAAATTCCTTATTGCATTTCTTGAGAAACTGAATGCGGATGCGAACTAATGTTTGCAATACCAATCAGCCAATTGAAAATCAGCAGGTAGTAGTGTCTGAACGCGTTGAATGTGGTATGGTACAACAATTGTCCTTAAGAATTTCCAAAACTGTCAATGACTTACATTCAAAGTATTTGCAATTTTTCGCGTAGAACTACCAGGATCTTCCTCTATCATCTCCAGCACGTTCTGTTCCAATAGTACCGTTCTTGCAGTCATTGATCTTCCTGGCCCTCCACTTCGTTTCATTGAGCCTGTTTCACGAAGACGTCGATGAATGTTTTCGAAGATTTTTCGGTCGGGGACATTACGGGCAGGAAATCGTTCAATGTACAATCGTCTAGCTTCTAATGAGGTGCCATCAGCAAGTTCATACATGAAATGCATGTCAGTCAACTCGGCGTTCGTATACATCATGATAGAGGATTTCACTAACTATTAAAGACACGTCAAACAGCCAAACGTCACTCAATCTAAACAAATGCGACCGATGAGACGTTTCAAAATGAAAATCAACTACTAGATAAAACAGCCTGTTTCGTGTTAATCGAGATCAAAAAAATAACAACGCATTGTAAAGCAATTTTTGTACTTGATAACTCATTGGCGATATATCATACTTTTATTTACATTAATAATTTCAACGAAATAAATATATTGCCGCAAATTTTGTTCGCACTGTATCTTCGAAACAAAGAGGTTTTTCAAAAATCATTATAGGACAAAATATTCTTAGAATAAGCCAAGGAATAACCCCTTGAATTTTTGCCGCATGTTTACCCAATACCCTGTATAATATTTATAGTTAAATAAATAAATAATTTTGCTCTTTCCCGACACTGATGTATTGTTAGTACTCGCTACTTGTAACCAATATTTATTTTTTTATTTATGAGACCATTTAATTCTAGTTTCTTCTCTATGTTTTATTAACAATTATCTGTAATTTTTTGACCATGTGTCTATTCCTAGGAACCACGGCAATAAACTCTTATTATTACTTGTGTTAAACGTTAGTGTCACATACCGTAGTCGACAAATTTTAATTTTAGTACAGGGATGTTATACTATGCGTAAAATGACCTTCCGCGCCGATGCCAATATTGAAACGATATTGGGTGTTGGGCATATGGCGGGAGACACGGTTATAATATTTTAAAACGGCGCACTTTTTCCTATTCTCTGCTTTCCTATACTATAATTAATTTTTCACGATTACAGTATATGGAACTTAGTACTAACCTGGCGCCCTAATAATAACAGATATAATCGAACATTGTTTAACAAAACCAAAATACCTTTCAATAGAACTAATTTTAATCGAAACTTGAATTATGTTTATGAAGACCTTCTTACTAGTAGGAATAATAAAATTAACTTTGGGCTTAATTGTACCAAACCTATGAAAGATAATCTACATACTAATTATATAATTAATAATAACGTAGCTAGTAATCATGTAACTGATGATGACTATAGCTGATGATCATATAAATAATAACGACGTGTTTGATGCTAATGTTAAGTACTGAAAATGTAAATGATAATATTAGTGAAGTGTCCATTAATAATGATCCTATGCGAAATTAGCGCACGATGATGGCTATACATCCAGAAGTAATTAAGTCTCCATTGCTATCAAGTGCTAAGGAAGAAAGTGAAGATAGTGACGTATTTATATAAAAACCAAAAAAAGACAATTAACAAACGCAGTTCAAAAATATTACAACCTCCACAAGCTTTAACAGACTATATTTTCTACTAATACCCTACTAAAAAAAGACGTAGTGTAGTGGGTTTTTGGCTCCCTGAGTTGGTAACTGAGCGGCAAGAAGAAGAAGATGAACATGGCTTCTCATCGATGCCATGATATTTGTTTTGTAGTTTTTAAACAATAAAATTACTGAACAAAACAGGTGCAATTTTAATTAGAGTTAGTATACATATTTTATCATTACTTACGATTAGAAACCAGATTATATGCAAAGTGCATATATTTTATTTTTTGCATATCTTTAATTATAGTCTATATGTAGACGTACTACACTAATTGAAGTTAATTAGCGCTAATTAGTGATTGCATATATTGCATATTTAGGCATTTCTATGAATATTTTTACAAAAGTTGCATATATTGCATATTTAAGCTTTTTCTTGTCGTTTCTATTAGTAAAAATTCCCAGTAATTCCTAATGCAGTCGACAACCGACAATTCTCAAAACGATAAATCTTTTACATTGGTTTCTCTAATACTTTTTTTCCAAGAACTGCACGTGTTTAATTTCGTCTAGCAGAAGGGATGTGGTAAATAAGTTTTATTATTATTAATTCCAAATAAACTATTCATTCATTGAATATCTTTGAGCGAAACAGCATGTAATTGTGCTACGTTTTTTAAATATGTGCAGTACATACAATGAGTATAGCGAACAAAATTTCTTTACGGATTAAGCCATATCCTAAACTGGTAAAGGATGGCGACAAAATATTTTGTCGAGCCTGCAGTAAACTGGTAAGTTTAATTTTACTAAAAGCTTTACAATTGTTTTTAAATTCTTTAACTTTTGATATAAAATGACAATTGTTGTTGTAGGTGTCTTCTGAGAGAAAATACCTGATTGATCAACACGCTAAAACTCCATCACATATTGGAAAATGTGAAAAATTAAAGCGATCCGCATGTGTGTCAGCAATCTATACGTCAATGTGTAGCATCAACTTCACGAAACTCAGAACAAGAAGAATATAATACGGATCTGTGTAACGCATTAATTTCGTCAAACATACCATTAGCAAGATTAAACAATGTTAATTTGAAATCATTTCTGCAAAAATATTGCAAACATAATATACCTGACGAAAGTACCTTACGAAAAAATTATGTCACATCTTGTTACCAGCAAACAATAGCAGAAATTTAACAATTGGTAGGGAATAATTTTATTTATATCATGGTAGACGAAAGTACGGATAAGTGTGGTCGTTATATTGCCCATTTGTTAGTAGGAATTCTTCATGAAGATATTGTAGGTAAATCATATTTAATTTATTGTAAAGAACTTCAAAAAACAAATAATGTGACAATTGCCCAATTCGTTCAAGAAGGTTTATCAAATTTCTTTTTACCTAGAAGTATACCTTGTGAAAAATTTTACTAATGTTGTCCGACACTGCACCATACATGATAAAAGCCGCGCAAAATTTAATTTTTTTTTATAGTAACATTATTCATACCACTTGTTTAGCTCATGGGTTCAATCGTGTAGCCGCAGACGTTAGGAATCAATTCCCTTTGATTAATGATTTAATTAGCAATGTCAAAAAAGTATTTTTAAAAGCACCTTTACGAATCCAATTTTATAAGGAGCGACTTCCCGGTGTTAAGTTGCCTCCTGAACCGATTATTACGAGATGGGGTACATGGTTAGAGGCTGCAATTTTTTTTGCCGATAATTTTGAAGGAGTAAAAAATGTAATTCTTGAAATCACTGCTGACTGCATTGCTCTAGAAAACTGTAAAAAGATAGTAACATCAACAGAATTGCTACAAAACCTTTTGTATATTAAGTCAAATTATAGCGTGTGTCACATACACAATTTTGAAAAACATTTAATTATAAATTGTTTTAGAAATATGTTGTGAAAAAATTTTGTGCAATAAAGTTAATGTTTAAATTTCTGCTCTTATTTATTTTGATGTAAAAATTTTGCATATAGTCGCAATTTTTTTGCATATATGCCCCAGGTTTATGCATATTTTCTCAAAAATCGGATCATATATGTCGATACATTCCAGTTTTTCTTTGCATATAATCCGGTCTCTACTTATGGATGTATGTAAAAATACCGTCAATTTACCTTCGGTCGAAGCGGCGCAGTTGTCTATCTCAGCCTGCACCGGTACGTTTTCGCTTTCCGCACAAGATTTCACGGGAAAATCAACTGAGGGGGTCCTTGTAACTTTCGCCAGCAAACAGTTGATGAAGTCGACGGTGACTTTTCTATCGCCATCGTTTCCCGGAGGGATCTTTGCCAAAGCGCAAGCGTGTATCTTATTTCCTTTACATTCGTCCGGACCGTGATGGCATTGGAATGTGTACCCATTACCCTCTTTGGTAGTCTAAAAAAAAAAGAAATGGAATAATTACAATTTATAGCGTGGGCGGATTACATACAAATATGAAATTCTTTTCTTTTTGAAAATATAAATATATATTGTAACGCTCCGGAGTAACATACAGCCCGGTATAAAAAAATTAATTTTAAAAATGATACTTTAATTAAATTAGTAAAAATCAAATTTTTAACATCCCAGTGTCATCTATATTCATCAGTTTTAAATCATAAGCGTACCCTCTCAACTGCCAGATGGCATGCAGAGTGAGAATTACCAATTGACTAGAGGACGCGCTGGCATTAAAAAAATTACGAATAGCTGCAGCTACCCCCCTTATATTACTTCAGTACGTGAGGAGATGCTATGTGAGACTGTCGCCAAAATGTTCTCTATTCCAATATGCGTGTTTACAATGCCCAGTTTCCACAATCATACGCACGAGAGTCTTGTACATCGATTATGATCAATTTTGTATGATAAAGAAAACATTTAAGTGTGAACAAAACTGGTTATATTTAATAACAGAGTTCGAAATGTGAAACCGTGTACAAGCAGCATAAATATAAGGATATTCTTATCTCAGGTAAGTTACGTGAGTTCGCTTATTCAATATCAATTACGTTTAGTTAGTAATTCCACTTTTTGCAATATAAATTCATCATAGAGAACATGAATACGTTTAAAATTAAATTTCTAAATTTCCGCGTTTTCTCTGAACGTTCAAACTGAGTTATTCTATGCTTAAGAGGCGGGTGAATCAGAATGTCCAACCTTGAGGGTAAAATCACTGGATATCGGTTCGTGCCGTAACCACATATCAAATATTAACATAGAAAAGTACCAACTTATACAAATTTTCCCCCACTGATTGCAAACTGTTCAGCGATTGTACGAAATTCCTAACTCCAAAATGCGCCGATCGTACAAAACGAAATTTCTTATAAGTATATTTAATTTTAGATTAGGATTAAAATAATACGTCTATTTTTTAGGTAGATTTGGAGGAGGAATACCTTCCAAAGGGATGAATTCACCGGACATCAAAGTGGACAGGCATAACCAGGCATCTGATGGGGGCCCTGGTACATAGTACTTCTAAACACGGAGGATGGCTCGGGACAGGAACATATCTTAGGAAAATTGTCGTTGAAGTTAAAGGACCAAAGATTATAGGTAAAATTTGGATAAAATTAATATGATAAACTTTACTTAACAATTAACAATCATTTTTAGGTTGGAATTTGGAATAAAATTGGATTTTATCAAAATAGCCGTAAAATTTTACAAAATTAATTGAGACACGTCTGCCTCTGACGGAGGTTGGCTAATGAATCCTTTCAAGTTGAAAAATTCTAACAGGCTTTTATAGCGATTGTCTTTCAACAAAGGGGACAAACTGTCTCAGAGAGTTGGTTAATTTCACCGAAGTGAGGGGAATATAAGATATTTAATACATGAGAATGCCCATGTGACCGAATGAACTGTCGAATGTTTATACAAAATTAAAATAAACAATTATTACAAAATTCTGGAATCACCTTACATTTAATATAAGGTAAAGGTAGGTGTCTCTAGATCACGAGAAAAAAATACATTTAAAAATTTTCAACACATTACTATGCAAAATTTACAATGTAAAAAAAAAAGAATTACTGTACTACAATAAGTAGTCAATCATTTATACACATAACATTTTGACGAAACCGAATTCCAGCAATTTTCCATGTCTTTCTCTTGACATATCAATGCAATTGGATTGCCAATGCACATAAAAACATTATTAGACTAAGTTTAAATAAAATAAGTACACTGTAAAAAAATTAAAATGTTCATAAGAATTGAACAGTACAGGGACCGCCTCTTTGGAGACCATTGTGGGCCTCCCCCCGCTGGAACTCTATGTGAGAGCGGAGGCAATGAATGCGATCCTTAGACTGAAAGCCAACAACCTGTGGCATCCCAACTTCAGGTGAGAGGACACACTTATACTACGGGCACGTTGCTGGACGGGCCATTGCACTAAATGCCCACGGACAGCATTGGCACACGAAATTATCTTCACTGAAAAGGTGAAAATCTCCATACCGAACAGAGACCAGGCGCGTAGTGAGATCACTGCTAACGAAAACTGGTACACGGATGGATCCAAATCCAACCAGGGGACAGGAGCCGGTATTTGTGGGCTCAGTCCTAATCAAAGGATATTCATAAGCCTGGGGAAACATACAACGGTCTTCCAGGCAGAGGTATTCGCTCTTGCAGCCTGTGCAGAAATGATTGCAAAAGGGGGCTACATGAGGAGGAAAATTAATATAATGATTGACAGCCAGGCTGTCATTAAGGCAGTCTCAAACCCTGTAACTAGGTCAAAACTAGTTAGGGACTGCAAACAATCCCTCAATGCACTGGCACGAGACAACACGGTGTCTCTGATTTGGGTGCCGGGACATGAGGATATAAAGGGCAACGTAATGGCCGATGAACTAGCCAAGGAGGGCTCTAAGACACACTTCACAACCATTACTGGGTTGGTAACTGGACACTGCCCTCTGAAAAAGCATCTATACAACACAGGCCGTGTAAGCGAACCGTGGTGTAGAAGATGCGAACTACAGGAGGAAACGAGTTTACATGTAATCTGCACATGTGAGGAACTGAAGGTACTCAGGCAGAAATATTTCGGGAGAGATCTATTGGAGCCCTCGAAGGTCCTCAAGTTTCCACTAGGCAAGGTACTGGGCTTTATAGAGAACACCAAGCTGCTCGAGTGGAAATAAGAGAATCAATAAGGATGGTACAATGAGCACCAAGCTCAAGTGCCCGGACATCAAGTGCCCACTCTAACCTGAATGAATGAAGAATTGAACTTAGATCCAACTTTGATCTGTTAATATATGTTATAAAAATATACTATTAAAATTCTAATATTCGATTTCTATGTGTAGGTATATCACTGCCGATCATCTTTACTTCCTGAAGGGAACAATCTGAAGAAAAATGCCTTGAAAGACTTGCCACATGCAGAGATTTCCTACATCACCTGGACAGCGTCTGTCTGTTTGCTGCTATATTTTATATCCTTTTCTTATATCATATTATTTTTAAAATATATAAAAGTAAAACTAGTAACTTTACACTTAAATAGTATCAAATGCTCATTCCACGACAATATATATCCCTATGTAAATTTTATTTATTTCTTAGACCTTGCTTGGTTTCTCTTGTGGCCATTGTAAAATTACGGTGCTTTCTTTTTTCCTGCTTAGACTATGCCGTGCTTTTTCTTAATCGTTGGTCAAAGTGCATGCACGCACTTGGACCGTTTGTACGTCACCAAAATGTGTGCAAACAATATTAAAAAAAAAAAAGTTAAAAAGATAATAATGCTAAAGGTGATGCCGAAAATGTTGTCCATTATTTTGAAGGCACAGTCGAACTCATATAGCTTCATATTCTGAAAACTATATACGATGAGTTGTGCGGCAGTGATGGGAGATTTAACGATTTTTCGTGAGATTTCACGATTTGTATGAAAATCTTTTAAACGATTTACCGATTTCATATTACTTACTATTTCACGAATTTTATACTATACGAAAAAATAAATAAATAAAATAAAATGTAACAATTTTGATATTTCTGATCTTGTTGACATCTATTGTTTAATAGTTTTCATAAATATAATCTGACCATGCAAAACATTTCCCACACTTAGTTAACAATTTACAAAATTTAAATAATGAATGATGAGAAATGTCAATTTTGTAGATTTCGGTTTGAGGGAAAATGACGATATTATTCAGTTTTGGAAAAGAGTGTCTCGAATCACATTGGGAAATGGAGAGCAAAAATTTGGAATTTTAAGTAAATTTATATTGCATTTGTTATCTCATCCACATTCAAGTGCTAGTCTGGAAAGAATTTTTTCACAGATTAATTGGAACACCCAAATAAGGAATATTTTGAAAGATGACACTTTAAGTAGTCTATTGCTTACCAAGAGCTTAATAGCAAGAAGTAGATCTACATGTTTTAATTTCAAAGTAACAACAGACCTCATACAAAGAATGGATAGTAAGATATTATATTCACAATGTGAACAGGATTCTGAAGAATCTGATTAATAAATCATATCCATCATATCAATGATTATTAATATGCAACTTTTATTTGTTATTGAGAGAGATATTTATTGTGCTATAGCCGTTTACGTTGTGTAGTGTAACAAAAATATGTACATATACTTAAATATATATGCTATCTTGTACCTATCTCTTTTTTGAAAAATATGTGGTACCATACAGCCAAATTTAAATTTCCCGCAATTATTTCAATACTTCAAAGGAAAGGCTTTAAGATTAATAATTAATATAGCACAAAATGGTAGGTAATTTTATGTTTCAACGTTGAAGTTACTAAGAATAATTGCGGAAAATTTAAATTTGGCTGCAAAGTAAACGTTTTTCTAATTTAAAATTTATATATAATAGCAAATTTAACAATATTTGATAAACGATATATTTGCTCTATTAATTATCCAACAAAATGAAAACGTTTTATCCCAATCTAAAATTGGCACGAAATTTGAAAAATTTTATTAACAAAATTTGCTTGGCCCAATAATATACTATGAGATTCAAAATGATTGTCGTAAGAAAAAAACTGTTTTCCGGAAAAAATTATCTATACTTATTACCAATTTAATGAGCGAAGTTAGCTACATTAAATTATATATTACATTACATTAAATTTCATACATTAAATCAATTTTTTTGACATTTAGCGACATTGGCGTTCGTGTTGTAGTATCTTTCGACTATTTATCTTATAATTTTTTTCAAACCGTTTATATTTACATCTAATATCATCAACAATAGTATTTCTGAATACTGTAAGAAAATAAGGAATTTATCTGTGGTAATTAGCTCAACAAACAGGTAAAAAATCAATATTAACATTAAGTGAAATAGTTTATTACATTTTATAATTTTATAGGCTTATCCTACACTTCAGCGCAACGAGCTGTCAAAAGAAAGTTACATTTTCATCCCTATAAAGTGTCTACAGTACAGGAATTATTACCATTAGATCACGATAGGCGATTGGAATATTGTCATTGGTTTAATAACAATTTAAGGGACGAAGATGCTAAACAAATCATTTTTCTCGGATGAAGCCTGACTTTATCTAACAGGCTATATCAATTCACAAAATTATCGTATCTGTCGGTCTGCAGAAAATCCACACGAATTTCGTGAAACGCAATTGCATTCCATAAAAGTTGGAGTTTGGTTAGCTATGTCCAGGCAACGAATAATAGGGCCAATTTTCTTCGAGGAAACTTAACAGCCCACGTTACCAACAGATGTTGGAATTGTTTATTGCAGAGTTACAGAAAATGAGCTTGAAGCAGGTTATTTTCAGCACGATAATGCTCCAGCACATACTGCTCGACAAACCTGCCAATATCTTCAACAGTTTTTTGCTGACAGGGTCGTTAGAGCACAAAGATGACCACCAAGATCGCCTGATCTAACCCCATTAGATTACTTCATGTTTGGCTATCTAAAAAATAGGATCTATAGAAACCGCATGCATACCATAGAAGAACTGAGAGATGCAGTTTTGTCACTTAATAATTATACTAATTGTATGTTATAATTAGTAATAAATTAGTAATAAATAAATTTAGTTAAACACCAGTTAGTACTGAATTATAAAATCATAATTTAGTAAAGTTAAGTTAATTACATTTCATTTTTACAAGCAGAAACACCAATCCATAGTGGTTTATATAATGCGAGTTCAAATATAGGTTACGTTTTCCTTATTTATGGCAGATCCGTTTACTTTCTTGTGTTCCAACACTGACTTAGTTCAAACTTCATTACAAACACGTGGCATATACCTACACCCTGTTACTATCTATAGGAGCGGAATTGACAATCTTTTTGAATCTCATAGTATTTGTTTGCCCACTTTTAAGCAAAGATTTTAGTCAATACAACTAAAATTTGGTTGAATCAACCGAACGGGATTTTCAGTATATTTAGCCGAAACTAGTAAGCCAATAAGTTTGTACTGTTCTTTATCATTATTAATTAAAAATGTTCTTCATTGCATTCCTATAGCTGTGCGCTTGTATATGCAGTTACTTATGCAATTCTTTATTCTTTTATTCTTACTTATGGCATGTTTGCATTAGTGCTCTCTAGGAGTCTCGTTTGTAAAACAAGAGAACGAAATCTAGGTTACAATAACGAAAAAAAACCTTGTCTGGAAACACTAATGCAGATGAAACGCGTCGCATTTACGCGTACACTTTTGGGTCATTCACACAATCAACCTCTTGTAAATATGAGGATTTAACAAAGGAGCGCAATAACTTAATAACAATATGGCTTTAATAAAGTAACTTCAAAAGAGAAAAACAGAATACATATTGTTATGTATTCTGTTTTTCTCTTTTGAAGTAAATAACTAGCGATGAAAACTATTTTGCAATGTTACTACTTACTACTTCCAATATTACAATATATACAAATTGGAATAATAATAATTGCGTAGGTAGTTACATACATATATTACATATATTACCTCAAGGAAAACTGGAAGCCAAACAACTTTAATTGTATCAAGTTTTATAGTGACATTATAACAAAAACAAGTACAATCAGAAGAATACATGCTCAATAGTAAATCCAACAACAATTTTCGTTTAAATACGGTATTTTTTTTTGTTTAAACGAACATAAAGATTATGGTAAGTTATTTTTGTTGGTTGAAAAGTAAAATTTGGTTAAGATAAATATCGATTTGTGTCAATATTTTTATATAGTAAACTTCTAAGGAACTGAGAATTATAGCAAAGGAAGAAAGAGAGAAGGGGAAAACAGTCAAACTGGGATTTCAGAAACTGATAATAGACGGGGAAGTCTGAAAATGGAATGTGAAAATCAACCAATTAGAACAGGGAAAAGAACACAAAAAAAAACTGAAAGCAAAAACAGAGAGGATGGATAGAATGACGGCGTACAGATTAACCACGCTGTTGCTATAATTAATATACCTAGTTCTGAGTAATTATTTACTGCATAATGCGTTTATTTAAAACATAATGTGTAGTTTTGTTGCACAATTTGTTGATATAACCTACCTATAAAGGAGCATATTACTTGCCACAAATGCAATAGTGAATTTTCAGTAGAATTTTGCGTACAGTAAGACTGTTGGATCAAGGAATAAAGCGCCCTTAAGTTGAGAAGTTTTGATCTCATTAATTTATTTTGTTCCGTAAATGACGTTTGCGAATTCTCCTTCGCCGGTACATACAATGTTTTTTCCGGAAAATGCACCAAATCAACTTTTTACAACCGTATTGAGTGAAATAGGAGAAGCGCCATCTTTACAACAATGGTTGTATCACATATACCTATTGAACGTAACTATATGAGTAGAAAACTTCGTCATAATAATAATGCTTAGATCACAGAACCTGTTTACAAAAGTGTGGGCTAGGTTTGGAAAAAAAAAAAATAATTTGAACATAATAATTACATTCAATTTACTACAATTGTGGTTAGCGTATTCCTTATTTCTTAATAATTAATAATAATAAGACACTAAACGCACTACTACACTCAATAAGACTAATTGGATTTGTTAAATTAATAAATTAAATTAATAAACTAGAAGTAACAAAATAATATAATCGCTTTTATACCAATTATTTCCTTAATTTTCCCAATATCTCTAAAATAAGCGAGATTTTATTGGTTTTAGAGTTTGTTTGTTGATTTCATTAACGACAATACGTAAATCTCGAGGGATGTTGCTATTTAGATATATTTATTACTGCTATGGCGACAGGACGATGCCCGTCTTAACATTAGATTTTTTGCTTCAGAAAGAGCAATTCGTAAATTTTGAAGTATGTCCAAGATCTTGGCAAACCGACGTTCTTCTTAACATTAGCGGAATTCAGAATATTGCAATTATAGTTAATTAATTATTAATTCCATCCGTGAACTTGTGTTCGAAATTTCGAGAATAAACAAGCTTGTTCATCGATGTGCCCAAAGCTGGATTTGGAAACACCAACGATGGAAACACAAGTATACGATTTTTCGCCAATCCAGAGATGGCAGCAGAAATTACGGGTGTCGACTACACCGGTGTGAACTTGGCAAGCAACTTTATTAAAAAAAAATAAACGTAGTACGGTTCGATTGTACTTCGTTTGTACCCGTTTGTACCACCACCTTCAGTTTCGTTTGTACCTCAAAGGTTAAAACAATAGAAAGGGTTAAAAAAAAATTAGCAAACAAGTACAAGATATTCAAAAACGGACAACGCCATTCGAAAGAGCATTGTTTGTACCCGTTTGTACCACCTTCGTTTTCGTTTGTACCTCAAACGTTAAAAAAATAGAAAGGGTTAAAAAAAAATTTAGCAAGCAAGTACAAGATATTCAAAAACGGACAACGCCATTCGAAAGAGCATTGTTTGTACCCGTTTGTACCCCCATTTAAATCGTTTGTACTTCCACCAAAACCGGAGTAGAAAACATTTGAAAATAAGTAAGTTGGCGAGAGAAATTTCGCTCATTTTTGAGATATCGGAAAACGGTCAACGCTATTCAAAAGAGCATTGTTTGTACCCGTTTGTACCTCTTTTTACGTCGTTTGTACTTCAACCAAACCGGAAGTAGTGACAATTGAAAATATGTCAAAGAGAGAAATTTGGGTATTTTTTAAGATATCAAAAAACGGCGAAGGTTGTTCGAAAGAGCATCGTTTGTACCCGCTTGTACCACCTTTAGTTTCGTTTGCACCTCAAAGGTTAAAAAAATAGAAAGGGTTAAAAAAAAATTTAGCAAGCAAGTACAAGATATTGAAAAACGGACAACGCCATTCGAAAGAGCATTGTTTGTACCCGTTTGTACCACCTTCGTTTTCGTTTGTATCTCAAACGTTAAAAAAATAGAAAGGGTTAAAAAAAAATTTAGCAAGCAAGTACAAGATATTGTGCTTGACTGATATTGATACGTTCATTTTTTTTTAATAAAGTTGCTTGCCAAGTTCACACCGGTCGACTACGACCTCATAAAATGGTTAAAAGTAATTTTAGAGGTAATTTCCAGCGGTCATCAAGTCAACTTAGAGAAATTTGCTAAATATGATGCTGATGATGATTTGCTGATATGAGACTGCCAAACGTTACGTGGAATTATATTCGTGGTATCTCCCTACCATGCACAAGTTATTGATCCACGGTGCAACGGTGACAGAAAAGGCACTGTTGCCTATTGGATTACTGTCCGAAGAAGGAACAGAGGCACGGAACAAGCATTTTCGTTTATATCGGATGAATTTCGCCAGGAAATGCTCCAGAGAGCAGGGTAATTTAGATGTTCTCAATGGATTACTGCTCAGCTCTGATCCCTCAATTACTAGTATGAGTCCAAAACCAAAACGGAGATCAATGCCACATAGCCAGGAAGCAATGGAAATGCTTATTCCTGTTGGGCCCAGTACTGATAACGAAAGTTCTTCTGAAGAATCAGTGACAGAAGCTGGAGAATGGACCTCTGACGAAGAGGTTTGGGACCTATCACCTCAGATAATAATTTTTTTTGTATTTATATACGTTACGATCTATTGATCCTTTACTTGATTTATATTCCTTTAAGACAACAAATCCCATTAAGTAAACTGTAAACGACATTGTAATTAGGAATTTATTTCATTACATCCAAATTATTTAGATGCATTGTACTATTAGGCGTTTACGAAAATTGGATTATAAGGTATCTACCGACTTTCCTATATCCTTATGATTTCCTTTCACTTTCGGTACATCGGTATATATCCGGTCCAATTTTCGTAAACCCTTATTAGTATAATCTCATATATTTCCCTTAAATTTACATTTAATTAGTGATTTATATTATATTTGCTATTTCAATCAAATTTTTTGTCAACTGTATTGACCCTTTACCTGATTTACAATCCTCTAATACAACGAAATAATTAAGTAAACTGTAAACAACATTGTAATTAGGGATTTTTTTCATTACATAGCAATCAACAAGCAATGTACTCCAAAGAGGTCTTACAACTATAAAAATGCATACAAGCCTATCTAAAGTATATAGTAACACCAAGCAATAATTTTGGCCACCTAAATGCAATGTAAAATCATCTCCTGTCTGCATAATTACCAAATGTTGTTCCTGAAAATGGCTATCGTGATATGTTGTTACTACATGCGATCTCGAAATTTTACACGTTTTCTTAAATAACTTAGCAACCCAGCAATCAAAAATTAAAAACTTTTTCTATTTGTAAAGCAACTTCAATGCAATATTTATAATAATAATAATAATAATCTTTATTTCCACTACACAGTACAAGTCGAAATAACGTCTAAACTAAGAAAAAGAAAATATTTGCTTATGCACCTACAGCATTTTAATATAAATATATACAATTAAACTAATTAAATTCAAGATATTCAGCAACACTGTATGGCTCAATATTACATATGTAAGAATACGTCATGCGTTTAAACCTTACAAAGTTATTTTCTAATTTTATATTTGAAGGTAATTTGTTGAAAAAACGAATACTATTGTAAAGTACACCTTTGGTGGATTTAGTCAGTCGATGTCGAGGAACATTATAATTTGTTTTATATCTTGTTGTATGTATATGTGTTTTTTCGTTCTCTAAATAAAGTTTTGTTTTTAAAGTTAAATAAAAGACATCCATGTATGTAAATACCACACAAAGTGAGAAAGCCGCTAGATCTAAAGACGGATCGAAGTGATACGTTAAAATTCAGACCTAGTAGTGCTCGCACCGCCCTTTTCTGCAAAATGAATATGTGTTCAGCTTCGGGAGAGGATCCCCAGAGCAAGATACCATAACGGATTATCGAAGCACAGTATGAATGATATACTGCCTTCACAGTTGCATAATTGCAGACTCTACTTAATATTTTTATTGCGAAGCAAGCACCACCCAGTCTGCCACACACCTGTTCTATGTGGTGGGTCCATCTAAGTGTGTCATCTATACTGACTCCCAAGAAACGACAGGATTTTGTTAATTTTATTTTATCGTTATCAAGAACAATACCAACTGGAGTGTGTATAGTTTCATTGATTTTAAACAGTATACAATACGTTTTGTTTTCATTTATTTGTAAACCATTCTCTGTAAACCATTGTTTTACAGAACGATATATGTCTTGTCCAGTTTGTATTAAGGATGGAAAATCAAAACCACTAAACAGCAAGTTTGTATCATCTGCGTAATTAATGATTTTTTGATTGTTACATGAAACGTTTACAAAAATATCATTTATAAAAATTAAAAATAATAATGGCCCCAGCACACTACCCTGAGAACACCAATGTCTGCGGAGAGCGTACTGGAATACGCTACGCCCGAAACACTGTTTAGTTTAACTGTCTGTCGTCTATTGGCTACACTGTTGAAAATACTACGGTGTTGGCGTTAATTTTGCGCTAGTCAAATATTTTAGTGTTGATTTTTTCCAAACTTTGCCAGACGAGTTGACTAGGCGTATTTAATAGAACAGAAATGACTAGAATTTCGTGTGAATTCTTTGTTCAGATATGAGGATTGACTATTTTTCTAGACATTTACAAGCGTCAACCAATCAGAATTTTTCCCTCGGATAGAAATATAGAAACCCCACTTATTCTAATACAGTATTGCATTATACGCACCACCTGCATTGCACGTGTATCTGTTTTCGTGTTTGATTCTCCGTATTAACATATCCAAACAAACCACCAAATGTGACTGACTTGCAAAGTGTAACCTCGTGTTATTAAACGTTAATTCCAGTGGACATAAAAAATTTCAACATCTTAAAGATGTATTGGGAACATCTATTTCCGCAATTAGTTTAGACTTGAATCAAATAGCATAAACATTGACTTAATTTTATAATGGTTCTCAAAAAATCATTTTAAAATTGGTACGTTTAGTTGAAACCAAAACTTGTGAATTAGTGGTTTTGCATATTTATAATTGAGAAAACGTCTTAAAGAGAGAATATTATAGCACTAAGAAATAGGAGTTGCATATTAAAAAGACGTTGTGTTTAGAAAATGGTGTTAAAACACCCAATAGATCGCATTCATTTAGTTAAACAGCTAGTAAATTTGTCTAGTCTAGATCAAATAAAATGTGACTAGAAGTATTTTATAATTCCACGTGTCAGTTGGACAAAATAACCCCTTAGCAATAGACAATACTTGACTATCTTTTGCTCGTCAAATTTAAACTTCTATAGTTCTCGACAAAATAACACGAAAAGAGTGTGGACCTCTCCTGACTATTAAATTAGTCAAAAAAGTGTTAAAATTTTCAACAGTGTAAGTATGACTTGAACCATTCCAATGGCACACCTCTCACACCATAACACCGAAGTTTCTCAAGCAGTAATGCATGTGATATAGTATCAAACGCTTTAGTAAGATCTAAAAAGATACCGCAAACTAAGTTATTTTCTTCCAAATTAGATAGAATCCAATTAGAGTATTCGAATAAAGCCGTATTAGTGCTTTTCCCGGTAATAAAACCATGTTGATTTTTGTTTATGAGATTATGCTTGTTGAAAAACGAAAAAACTTGTTCAGCAACCACAGTCTCAAAGATTTTTGCAAATGTTGTTAATTGGCTGATAGGCCTGTAATTTTCGAAATTGTTACGATCACCTTTTTTGTATGTAGGTACTATAATTGCATGTTTGAGGAGAGTTGGAAATTGTCCATTCATTAAGGAGTCGTTAATAATCTGACAAAGTGGCTCCGCAATCACATGAAAACAGCTTTCTATAAGGTGTAATGGGATTTCATCAATACCAATAGAGTTTTTATTTTTTAATTTAGATACAATTTGTTTTAAATCTGAAGTTACTATTGGTCTAAAGTTGAAAGAAAATGGATTTTGTTTAATAGGTAGGTGAGTCGATTGCTTGGAATCCGATGCCGCTCCCGATAAAGAGTTAAAGAAGTCATTAAATTTATTAGCTAAGGATTTTGGATCATTTGTGTAATCAACGGTATTACTACTCTTCCCCAACTCCTTATTTATTATTTCCCACATAGTTTTAGATAATAATAATAATTTTGGAGTCATTAACACGTTTTTTTAGTATTTATTAAAATATTTTTGTATTGAGATTTTAATTGGTTTAAATATGGTTTACACTCAGGCAAATATAATGAAATTGTTTCAAATATCGCTATTCTATTTTTGAACATATCCATTTCCGGCGAGGTAAGATTGGTTACATTTTCCGTAACTACCTGCTTTTTTAAAGGAAAAAAAGCATTAAATTAAAATTTGTCATCTATTGAAATATCCTGAAAAACCAAATTAAAATGTTCCTGAGCTATTGATGAATGAAATCCAGCCAAGGCAGTCCTACTAAAATTACGCCGTAGCGCAATTCAACTTGTATTTGTTTTAATTTCAATGTTAACGCTAACAATCTGAGAGTAGTGATCATACTCCATTTAAAAAAAAATGGATCTTATAGAGCTACTCTTCTACTGAACACTCTGTATATATTTAGAAATTTTAAAACTAAAGCACATATTTTGTTGTACGTCCTATAGAAAAGGTGTTAAATTACTTTTCCGCACTATTGGCCTACCCAGTATGTTTGATAGTATAAGCAAAGGCTACAAACTACACGAATGCGAGAGGTTTTATTAGCAAATATCGAAAGAAACTTCCTTTCTCAGCAAAGCCGTGAATCAGCAAATAGAAGAGACGATTGAAAGGGTCATCGACTTCTATTAATGGAATGGAACTGCGTGCAGTTAACTGCCATGTATACAATAACGTTTTGGATCGTGAGCGCGGGATGTAAGACAAAAGTAACCGAACGATGCCACTCAAAGCGAGCGAGAGGGAAGATATCGAATGCCTTTCACTACTAGAAATCCATATTTTCTCTCTTGCTCGCTGAAGCTTGCATCGTTCGGATATTTTTTTCCTTCTAGTCTACCTACCTATATATACACAAGAAACATTTGATTATCGTTCGTATATACAAAATGGGAATTTCTATTTTCATTCTAGTTAAGTACAACGTTATGAACTTAGAAGTATACTTCTCGTAGGAAAAATCGGGACACCAGCAATCGAGAATTTTAATTTTTTTTTTGGTGTAAATGCAGCTTTCGGAGAACATATGTCTAGTTTCTTGCTTTGTTATACTTATTTGGTAGAAATATATTAATTATGCGTACATGTTTACATTTCGCTGCTCGTATGAAGATTTTTGTTCATAACTGTATTTAATTATCCTATGTATAAAGTTTCTTTCTCTCTATTTATGTTCCTGTTTAAACTTTGAATCAATTTCTCCTGTTGAAGTGTAAATACGTTCACTCAAAGCTTTATTAGCTTTATTTACACCCAAAGAAATTAAAAATCCTCAATTGCTGGTGTCCCGATCGATTTTTCCTGCGAGAAATGTACACTCAAACATAAAATTCATGTTTCCTTTAGATTAAATACATCTAATTTAAATGTAAACATATCTCACGCCACACTCTACGAAAGCTTGAACGCTTAATGAAACAATAGCCACATTTTAAGCAAAGCTTCTTTTTGTCTTCTGCCGTAATTTCAATATTATTTAAAATTTCTTTTCTGCACAGTTTAACAGCGTCGCTGCTTGTATTTCCCACTGCAACCACTCGCGGTAGAATATAATTCCCAATCTTCTTTGAATTACCTCCAATTTTTTTGCTAGGTCGCCCTCCATTTTCATCTTCTCGGGTTGAGATATATTCTCCATTTTGTTTTGTTCCTTTCTGACACTTCTTTTTTTATTAAAATTTGTTGCACTTTTTCTTCTTTTCACTGTTTTTTTTTTGTATTTTGTTTTTTTGTTATTCTGACTGCGCCATGTTATATATATACTCCGCGATGGGTTTTGATTATCTTTATTATTCAATATTAATGTTACAGAAGCTTACAAACATAGGTCTTATTGCTACAGACGTTGGATAGGTACTGACTGACTGTGCGCATGTGCGATCACCTATATGTAACAGTATTCGTTTTATATGTTTGGTCACTTCAGGTTTGTTCAGTTTCTAATAAAAACTGACGTGTTGTGTTTCTTTTAATGATGTGACCAAACTGAACTAACCAAACTCGTTACTCTTTACCCCTCTAGTAATCACCCGAAAAGCGCAATCAGTTGATCACTTCAGTTGAACCATATAAGAAGCTAACCTCAAAATGGAATTTGGTCACTTGCTGTGTTTTTTTTTAATGTTGCTGGTTCGGTCACTTTAGTTCTTTTGTTCTTTTAATTTAGCCAAAGTAAACTAACCAAAGATGTAAAAATGGGCTTATTGCTTGTATGGTGGTGGGAGGCGAAATTAAAAAATGTACGCTTGTATCATTGAATGTGTAATTGGAATTGAAATGTATTTATAACTTTAAAATATTTGAATGAATCTTTTTTAATAGTTCAATAAAATTTACATTTTACATTTTATTGAGTAAATGTTTAAAGAACACCTTTTTCAAATGTCAAATCGACAATTTGTTGGATTAAACGAACAAGATAAAATATTGGTTACACATGAACACCATAATTTTGTTAAATTAAGTCTACAGTGTGCAACAATATAAATATGCTTGTTTCAAATAGGATGAGCATATGATTCACTTAAATGCAACATGGTTAAATCAATGCTCAAATTTGTGGCACTACGAAAAATGTTGAAATAACCTTTTCCTTTCTCTCAGTGTAGAGACTCATTATATTGTAAAAATACAAAGATATAATACCTTAGCCAGACATGAGTTTTGAATTTGACTGTACGTACCTATGTGTATATGCGGGAGGAGAGATGCACATGTGAACTACTGATCTTAAAAATAATGCTAGGACTTTGAAGAAACACTAGTGTACAGTAAATATGAAAGAGTTGCAGCGCTTTCTAAAACGATAATTGTGTGAATTATGTGTTTGTTTAACTTGATAATGGTACATGCTAAAACACTAATTTAATTCACATAATTTTAAACAACCGTGCACATAACTAACACACGAAATACAAATAAACTTCTGTCTCACAACAGTTTTTAATATTCAATACTATACACATTTCATTAGCTGTGCTATCATCAGGTGTACCAGTATATTGTCAGAATACCAAATACGTATATAAATCTCCTGACCTCTTCATGGGGTCATTAAGAAATATAACTACACTTATTCCAGAGAAACTAGTTGAAAAAAAAAAGTTTTGCAGAATTAACTTTAATAAATTATGGGTTAGCCAGATATTAAACCTGTGTAAAAAATACAATCTTAGTCCAGTTTTTCAAGATCCTAATACTTTAAGAAAGTAATTAAAATGTAATATTGAAATTATTGATTTTAAAAAATGTGCTGGGATTTATGAGATCAAATGGAGTGTTTGTATCTAATAAAGTATACATAGGTCGAACAAACCCGGTAAACCAAGTTCAAATTTCCCGCAATTATATTTAGTAATACAAAATCGCAGGTAATTTCATGCTTTTAATGCAGGCATTAATGTTGAAGTTAAAAAATAATTGCGGGAAATTTGAATTTGGTTTACTGGGAAGAGGAATGTGGAGATTAGATTTAAAGAACATTTATATCATTAAAAATCATAATGCTGATAAATCTGCTTTAGCATATCATTGTGTTAATAGAGGACACACCTTCTCAATTAATGATTTCAAATTGTAAAAATCTTAACGTGTGGGAAGCCATTTATATGAAAAAAAAAAACATAACACCCATTAGTATAAATATTTAGAATTTATTGAAGATAATAGTCCTGAAACTTGATTTTGTAACCTAGGATGTACTTTATTATATATACCACGGGCAGCTCCTTTTAAAGAGCCACGGGGCCATTTCCCCACCATTGCAAATCACAAATTAATCATTAAAAAGCTTCTATTTTATTTTATAGCTTATATTATTTTTATTAAGCATCGCCATTTTGATGTATGCGGTGTCAAATAGATCAGCTGTTGTTGCAGTATTTTGTTTGAGAGACTTATAAATCGTGCTATTTTTAAGGTTATTCTTGCGTTTTTGTGACATTTTATATTTACGGTGTTATTTAGACTAAAGTTTTTTTTTAGTAAGTGACTTTATTAATGTGAAGCTACCTAAATTATGGAATAATAAATTGTTTTTAAAAAACTACTTCATTGGACTGCTTCTTACAGTTTGTTAAGAGAACTCAACTGTGAAGAAAACATTTAGTGAGGTTTGTGATGTTATTATTTTGAATCTATAGTCTACAGATATGAATTAGCGTTTATTCTACAATATATGTCTTGTTGTGTACCTTGAAGTAAAAGCATTCGTAAATTATTACCCCTGGTAGTGACATCAGGTTCCATCAGTAAGAGCCAACTATAATCTACCTGTTACCATCCTGTTATAGATATGTGGTATAACTTTAATCGCATTCTCCTTTATGAAGAGTGCTTATTGCAGTTAACGTCTGCTGCAAAGAATCTGAGAGAAAATAAATTACTTAAATATACACTGTCGCAACGAAAGAATAAAGGTATTTCTGCACTGTTGACACAAAGCATAGATATGACAAGTACTCTATTTCAGATGGATTAATAGTCAGCTGATCCGAGAGATTAAGAATATGTATTGGTAATTTCAACATCGCAGACAGTTTCTTGAAGAACATCCGATCTTATTAATAAAAGTGATCATTGAGTGTTATTGTAAAATACGGGTTCATACTTTGGTGAAATTAACGCAAGAGCTGCAAGTCGAATTAATAGAAAAAATGAAACGAACTTATATTGTTTAGCCACCAATAAAGAAATGTCATAACATAATGTGTTTACTACACCCCAAAAATATTAAATAACCTAAAAACTTCAAATTTCAAGTATTACTGTATTAGCCTATTCATTGATTAAATATCGATGTAAGGCCTTTCCAGCAGTAATAAATACATTTCTGTATGTTTATAGTATATACTAGGGTCAAAGTGGAGTATGAGCATTTTACCTATTTTTTTATTTTAAAATATTACCATTACGTCCTTGTTTTATGTTTAAATTGTTTTCTTACGACCCTGTCATACATCAAAATGGCGGCCCTCATGTGATCCGAATGCTGCGCATCCCTAAGCTCCGTCTATATATTTATCCTTGTCTATGCAGTATACGCAAAATTACATTGAAGTGAGGCCAGCCGTATCTTGTTCAAAGATATTATAATTTTAATTATAGTAATGTTTTTAAAAACTACTTCATTGGACTGCTTCTTACAGTTTGTTAAGAGAACTCAACTGTGAAGAAAACATTTAGTGAGGTTTGTGATGTTATTATTTTGAATCTATAGTCTACAGATATGAATTAGCGTTTATTCTACAATATATGTCTTGTTGTGTACCTTGAAGTAAAAGCATTCGTAAATTATTACCCCTGGTAGTGACATCAGGTTCCATCAGTAAGAGCCAACTATAATCTACCTGTTACCATCCTGTTATAGATATGTGGTATAACTTTAATCGCATTCTCCTTTATGAAGAGTGCTTATTGCAGTTAACGTCTGCTGCAAAGAATCTGAGAGAAAATAAATTACTTAAATATACACTGTCGCAACGAAAGAATAAAGGTATTTCTGCACTGTTGACACAAAGCATAGATATGACAAGTACTCTATTTCAGATGGATTAATAGTCAGCTGATCCGAGAGATTAAGAATATGTATTGGTAATTTCAACATCGCAGACAGTTTCTTGAAGAACATCCGATCTTATTAATAAAAGTGATCATTGAGTGTTATTGTAAAATACGGGTTCATACTTTGGTGAAATTAACGCAAGAGCTGCAAGTCGAATTAATAAGAAAAAAATGAAACGAACTTATATTGTTTAGCCACCAATAAAGAAATGTCATAACATAATGTGTTTACTACACCCCAAAAATATTAAATAACCTAAAAACTTCAAATTTCAAGTATTACTGTATTAGCCTATTCATTTGAATTAAATATCGATGTAAGGCCTTTCCAGCAGTAATAAATACATTTCTGTATGTTTATAGTATATACTAGGGTCAAAGTGGAGTATGAGCATTTTACCTATTTTTTTATTTTAAAATATTACCATTACGTCCTTGTTTTATGTTTAAATTGTTTTCTTACGACCCTGTCATACATCAAAATGGCGGCCCTCATGTGATCCGAATGCTGCGCATCCCTAAGCTCCGTCTATATATTTATCCTTGTCTATGCAGTATACGCAAAAATTACATTGAAGTGAGGCCAGCCGTGTCTTGTTCAAAGATATTATAATTTTTAATTATAGTAATTGTTTTTAAAAAACTACTTCATTGGACTGCTTCTTACAGTTTGTTAAGAGAACTCAACTGTGAAGAAAACATTTAGTGAGGTTTGTGATGTTATTATTTTGAATCTATAGTCTACAGATATGAATTAGCGTTTATTCTACAATATATGTCTTGTTGTGTACCTTGAAGTAAAAGCATTCGTAAATTATTACCCCTGGTAGTGACATCAGGTTCCATCAGTAAGAGCCAACTATAATCTACCTGTTACCATCCTGTTATAGATATGTGGTATAACTTTAATCGCATTCTCCTTTATGAAGAGTGCTTATTGCAGTTAACGTCTGCTGCAAAGAATCTGAGAGAAAATAAATTACTTAAATATACACTGTCGCAACGAAAGAATAAAGGTATTTCTGCACTGTTGACACAAAGCATAGATATGACAAGTACTCTATTTCAGATGGATTAATAGTCAGCTGATCCGAGAGATTAAGAATATGTATTGGTAATTTCAACATCGCAGACAGTTTCTTGAAGAACATCCGATCTTATTAATAAAAGTGATCATTGAGTGTTATTGTAAAATACGGGTTCATACTTTGGTGAAATTAACGCAAGAGCTGCAAGTCGAATTAATAAGAAAAAAATGAAACGAACTTATATTGTTTAGCCACCAATAAAGAAATGTCATAACATAATGTGTTTACTACACCCCAAAAATATTAAATAACCTAAAAACTTCAAATTTCAAGTATTACTGTATTAGCCTATTCATTTGAATTAAATATCGATGTAAGGCCTTTCCAGCAGTAATAAATACATTTCTGTATGTTTATAGTATATACTAGGGTCAAAGTGGAGTATGAGCATTTTACCTATTTTTTTATATTTTAAAATATTACCATTACGTCCTTGTTTTATGTTTAAATTGTTTTCTTACGACCCTGTCATACATCAAAATGGCGGCCCTCATGTGATCCGAATGCTGCGCATCCCTAAGCTCCGTCTATATATTTATCCTTGTCTATGCAGTATACGCAAAAATTACATTGAAGTGAGGCCAGCCGTATCTTGTTCAAAGATATTATAATTTTTAATTATAGTAATAAAGCGTAATATTATCCTAGGATGACATCGCAAATTAATAATTATAGTATTTCAAATCAAAATGCACTACCAGTCATATCTTTCTTACGGTAAAAATGATAAAAATAAAATAATAAATATAACATGGGATTTATTCCTGAAAAATACATCATAATAGTGTTTAAGTAAAAAACAAGCCATTTGCTTAGGTAAACAAACAAAGAAAATAAAAATTGTGTTTCCCCTTGTTTGTAAGAAATACGTCCGCTTATACATACTTAGAATATCCATTATATTTTACTCGGAAATACCCTGATATTTATGTTTAGGTAAATAAGTATTCCCGATAAGAACTTTTAACGCGGCGTAAGTCGGTAATTTAATCACTACCGTACACCTTCCATTAAGGTATGTTAACTGTTCATTCTTGCAATCATTTGCAAACCATTGAACTAACGAAGAAGGGATCATTTAATACTTTATTGCCTTCATATCGTATATATTCATTCATATTCATATTATTAAGAAAATTGTCTATTGAACGTATAAAAATATATAGTAACTATATTAACCATGGACTAATGTACAATGATTTGCTATAATAATGAAAAACTATAGTTATTTGTATCACTAGCCCAGAAACTACAGTACACTATTCGTACTTGTGGGTCTCGGCGAGTTTCTGGCCGTGTGACACACACTATTTTTTTGGGCCGACAAATCTTAATTTTGAATTGAAAATATAAAAGAAATTTTGACGCTAGGGAGTTGGCAGTACAAGTTGGCACGCATGTTACATAATATGAGATTCAAAATGATTGTCCTAATAAAAAAACTGTTTTCCGGAAAAAATTATCTATACTTATTACCAATTTAATGAGCGAAGTTAGCTACATACAAATTTCATACATTAAATGAATTTTCTTGACATTTAGCGACATTGGCGTTCGTGTTGTAGTATCTTTCGATTATTTATCTTATAATTTTTTTCAAACCGTTTATATTTACATAATATCACCAACAATAGTATTTCTGAATACTGTAAGAAAATAAGGGAATTTATCTGTGGTAATTAGCTCAACAAACAGGTAAAAAATCAATATTAACATTAAGTGAAATAGTTTATTACATTTTATAGGCTTATCATACACTTCAGCGCAATGAGCTGTCAAAAGAAAGTTACATTTTCATCCTTATAAAGTTTCTACGGCACAGGAATTATTACCATTAGATCACGATAGGCGATTGGAATATTGTCATTGGTTTAATAACAATTTAAGGGACGATGAATTGCTAAACAAATTATTTTTCTCGGATGAAGCCTGGTTTTATCTAACAGGCTATATCAATTCACAAAACTATCGTATCTGGTCTGCAGAAAATCCACACGAATTTCGAGAAACGCAATTGCATCCCATAAAAGTTGGAGTTTGGTTAGCTATGTCCAGGCAACGAATAATAGGGCCAATTTTCTTCGAAGAAACTGTAACAGCCCAACGTTACCAACAGATGTTGGAATTGTTTATTGTAGAGTTACAAGAAAATGAGCTTGAAGCAGCTTATTTTCAGCACGATAATGCTCCAGCACATACTGCTTGACAAACCTGCCAATATCTTCAACAGTTTTTTGCTGATAGGGTTGTTAGAGCACAAAGATGGCCACCAAGATCGCCTGATCTAAGCCCATTAGATTACTTTATGTTTGGTTATCTAAAAAATAGGATCTATAGAAACCGCATGCATACCATAGAAGAACTGAGAGATGTAGTTTTGTCACTTAATAATTATACTAATTGTTATGTTATAATTTCAAATTAATAAATAAATTTAAAATCATAATTTAGTAAAGTTAAATTAATTACATTTCATTTTTACAAGCAAAAACACCAATCCATAGTCGTTTATATAATGCGAGTTCTCTCATAGTACCTTAGTAGTTTGAAGTTTCCGAGAATAAGTCCTTTTCTGTAATTTTCTTTCTAGTTTAATATCTATTTATCAATAATAAATGCAATGAAGATACCAGTTCATCTCAGCAAGGTTAAACAGTAGCTTAATGACAATTTATTACACATCTGTCATGTGGAATCTAGTGTGGCCAACTTTTAGTGACATTTTTGCCTGCCTAGCCGGGAAAACGTTAGTTTTTCTGCCGCTTTGAAGTACTACAAAATGAGTGTTTCTGGACGGAGACGTAAACAATTATTTTAGTAATGAATTTTGTTATTACTTAATCAAAAGTTGTAAATAATATTTTATCATAGCAATAAGTAACACATTTCGTTCTGTCAATGAAAATTCACTCAAATAATGTAGATTATTGATATCATGTCCAGTATTTTCCTCAGTGAAGGAAAATGCGAGAAAATATAATTGAAAACAAGCCATATAAGACAAAATAACTCATTACTAATTCAAGGTTGTAATTTGGAGCTATATAAAATTGGGCGTTCTAAATATGCATGCAATTATTAAAGATTTAGAATCGCAGTTTCTCTTGCCACCTCTTGATTAACCGTGGCTTTTTCCACGATACGGGGCCATTGTCACGTTATTTTACAAGGACGCCGTGACTAACTCCTGAATTACAATTCAAACTGTATAATGACAACTTACTGAGTTTATTCAATGAAATAATTAACATTTTTCGAGGTTGCTTCAAAGCTTGTGTTGTCATTTTTAATATATTTAGTATAGGGATTTTTCCTTCGTTTCTTGGCCAATTTTAATCTCATTTTAAATAACATTCGTAAAGTTGTGGCCTTCATTCAAAATTTATTAAACTTTAATTAATACATTTTTTGATAAATTTTACAGCTTAACGTTTTATGGTCGATATAAATTTCTACAAATGAAGATAATTCATTGGATGTTCTTGTAAATCTTTAAGAATAACCAAAAACAGTTCTTATATTACGTTACTGATTCTCTTTTCTTGTCTAAAAATGAGTTTCAACCGTATAAAGTACATTTAGTAAAAGAATTAAATGAAGATGATTCTCATAGAAGGCTCTAGTTTTGTCAGGAAATGGTGGATAAGATTGATCGCAATGGAACTTAAGATGTTAATAGCCAACGCTTTATTTTACTAGCTCAATCCGTATATTATTGTAATTTCTATCTATTGTTGTAATTCTTGGAAAAAGTGTCTATCTGCAAATGTGAAAAGATACAGGGTGATCCATTTAAAAAAAAACTACCGATGACGTCATATCTCGAAACATATGGACATCAAAGTATGTTACAGAGTAGAATAAAAATACTACAAAAACTTTCGTTATTATATTTTAAATAAAACTAATAATTTAGCAAAAAATCAGGTGTCCTGTATATTATGCCCTAGATAAGACGATTACTAAGGAATAAGGAAAATAGATACAAATATTAACCATATAATACACAATGCAATTGTACTACCAACAATGACTTATACATGCGAGTCTTGGCCTTGCAATATAAAAGAAACATGAAGGGGAGGAAAATAATTACTGCCGAAATGAAATTACTAAGAACAGAACGAGATAAAATAAGTACAAATGAAAAAATATGACAAAAGATAAATCAAAAAACATTTACTACTATAAGAAACTGAAATGGTACGGGCTTGTAGTAAGGACGAAAAATAAAGGTAAGAGAGAGAAAGAGAAATACCTAGGAAAAATTGAAACGATAAAATAGGACGAGAACGAAGAAGGATTCTATGTGAAATGAAGGAAGAAAGAACTAGCGAAAAATCGAAAAGCATGGAGGGAATGCGTTAATAGATCAAAACCTTGACCAGTGGCTATACAGGGTAAGTTTTTTTATCTTGAGACAACGGAATATCTCTAAAACATTGTATCAAATCAAAAAAGGTTTTAATAAGATTTGTTATAATGTAGGGGGCTTACTGAATGGTGCCAAACTGGATCCCCCACCTCACTTTCCCAGAGTGGGAGGGGGACAACTTTGAAATCTTAAATGGGAACCTCATTTTGTATTGCAGATTCGGCTTCTACGCCATCAAGTATCTAGTTTTTGTTTGAAACTCTTTTTTCGATTGGTAACAGATTGCGCTGTAATCGCAAAAAACATGATTGTGAACGTCTAGAAAAAAATACACAAAAAAGAGAAGCAAGCAAACATGATTTTGTGTTTTTTTTTTATTTTAAACATAAACTAACATTTCAAAAAGCCATGTGTTAGAAACTGTGCCCCTTCACTTCGATACATTTATTTATTCGCAATTGGAATGCTATTCAACAATACAAAACCGTACTTTATTCAGTACTTGACAAGCTGTGAATACTTACACATTGTCCGATCCCCATTTAGATTATTAATTATTAACCCAATACAAATTAGTTACTGTTGAATATTTGAACAGTAATGGAGGCTATGGAGGGTATGATAAAGTAAAGTTCTTCGTTGTTGAGTGGGGGATCGAGTTGGGCACCATTCACTGAGCTCCCTACATTATAACATACCGTATTAAGATCTTTTTTTTGATTTGATGCAGTGTTTTAGAGGTATTCCGTTGTCTCAAGATAAAAAACTCACCCAGTATATAAGAAGACTAATCAAGCCCATATAAAAGCGAAATAGCTCAAAAAATTATCGATAGATGTCGATAACGTACCTAAATTACCATGGCTGTGTTCGCAGAGGAATCACAAACTAGTCAGAGCCAATCATATATCGTGACATCAGTGAGAAAACTGTTTCGGATTTCTTTGAGCCAATCGAATCGCGTCTGACTAGTTTGTGATTCCTCTGCGAACACAGCTATTATAATGCAGTTTGATAGTTCTCGGATAAAAGCATGTGTCAGCGCTAGATAGAAGAAGAATTAATTTACGAAACCAAGTACAACGTAAGTAGTATATATAGATATCTTTTATTGCAGGTGAATATCCGTATGAAAATCCATTTCCATTCTTTTAATTTTCAAATGCATTCTACAATCATAATTATTCATAAATAGTTACTCATATAAACACGATTAACAAAGTGAACTGTTAAAATTCAAGTTTTCAAACGTGACGATAACGATTCAAAGCAAAGACCGATTATCGTTACTTCATGATTAGTTGATCAGAACAAAATAACCTCTCATTGTAATTGTTTTTCCTTTGCCATTGTAATAATGAAATCGAATAATATACAAATATAACTATATAATATACTTATGATATGCAGTACGCAGAGCATTACGGGCATTATGCCGATACAGCTGTTCTTTCATAATTCATTACCTACATGTGAGTTGGTTTATTATTAAGAAAGACATTTTGTAATAATAAAGCGTGTAAAAATTCTTTTATTTTTCTGTAATTTATAGCATATTATAATCCTGTTAGAGGATTAGAAACGTTTTCTCCAAATAATATTGTTAAAATTCCACCGTATGTTCTCTTAACGCTGTCGATTCAATAGGCCTTCGTATTGCTAGAATTGTTTGCGTGGATATTTACGTGTTTATTTTCCTTATTGCCAGTATTTTCTTATCATCGAAAGAACATGCCGCGCCGTCACTGAAAACACCTAATATGTAAAAAGTTTCTGCAATCTATTTATGTTTCTGCTTTTTTTGCAATTTCTATATAAAACGTGGATTACATATTTTAAATTTAAATTTTTAAGCTTGGGCTTAATATTAAATTTAAAAATATGAACAAAAAGAACCTAATTATTATTATGGGAATTTTTGCATAGGTTTGCTCCTTCAACTGAATAAGAAATAAGCTATTAAACCGCTCGTTTTGTAATATTCTCACTTTTAATACTTACATATATCATAAATAACTAGCACCCTCTTGACAAAATTTAAATTTTCCACAATTATTTTTAGTAACTTCCAACAGAAAGACTATATAGAAATAACTAGTAATCTAATACAAAACCATTGGTAATTTCGTGTTTCATTGTTGTAGTTACTAAGAATAATTGTGGGAAATTTAAATTCTGCAAAGGGGGTAGGTAAGTGAGTAAATTGGCATTGATATTTGTAAAGGTAAAAAGGAAATGCAAGGTTTGTGAACACTTATTTTTTGATGTAACAATAAATAAATTTCCGCAGTTCAACATCTTAATATAACTGAAAGAAATTGAAATTAAAACTAGCTACAAAAAATAAATCATTACTTCTACAAATATGGCAATGATAGTACAAAAAAAAAATTAAAATTCATAGATGGATCATACACTCATTTTTGTACAGGTAAGAAACAAAAAAATACTATTTTAGATTTTTAGACTACCAATAAGAAACGATAAAAAATATACAGCGGGATTATTGTATAGCACTTTTCAAAAATAAAAGCGAGTAAAGATATACATGAGCAATGTCTAATTATACAAAAAATTACGGTTCTAAGTACACGGAGTACCGAGAAAATGATTTTCTTTCTTCGAGTCGGGCCTGACTCATGTTAGCATACCGGTGAACCATCAGTTCGCGCCTTGGGAAGCTTTGGGATTACATTTAGTGTGCACCATGGCTATGTTTCTCTCAGGAGAGGGGGAAGTCTTTCGTTTAGGCCACTTCGCACATTGGCGCGTCCATCAGTCCCGCCAAATATTTTTAAATTCAGTTCGGTAAACATCGCAAACACTCGTTCATATTCGTTTTTAGTTCTCGCGTTCGCGTCAAACCAAACGTCAAACCCGTTCTGTAAATATATCGCACGTGGTTAGACATTGCCGGCAAGTGGTTTTGTTGTGGAAGAAAGTTATATAATAATAAACAGTTGTAAGTATAGGACCGGCATTTCAACTTTATTATAATAAACATATATTACAATCAATTATAGTTGTATGATATATGGGTCGAAAGAATTGGGCTTAGCGAACTAGAAACTAGATCCAGAAGCTGCATATAAGAGGTACAGAGTTTGTGACCGGCATTTTAGGAATTTTGTAGTAGATACCTGGAAGTACAAAATTAAAATTTGGGAGTCTGCCAACTTTGAATTAATCAGGTAGGGAGTGTATGATTTTGTCGTCTATGTTAGACTGTGGACATAATATTGCTTACACAGTGAGTTTCTTCATTTTGGCACTAGCATTGTGCAGCAAAACTTATGCATAGCACAGGTATTGTTTTTTTTGTTAAACTTAAACAATCGATCAGAAATACTTACTGGGTTTGTACATGCATATTGCTGTTGTCTGTACCAAACTGAACTAATCTACATATTAACATACATAACATTACGAAGTAGTCTGGCAATATATATGCAGTGACAATATGAAATTACATGTGTCTTAGTATCATTTGTTTCAGGGTATCGTGAGGACTCTACAGAGGACAATTCTATTTATTCTTTATGGAAGAGAAGTTGTAGCTAATATTTTATTAACACCGAGCACGATCTTCTCCAAAAAGTTTTCTGAATGTAGTTATTACATAAGTAAACTGATTGTTTTTTTTTTTTCAAATAAAATAGGCACCAGAAAACACATTTTAATTAATAGAATTATTTATTTATCATTGGGTTAAGAGTATTAATAATATCGTTAAAGGAAAATTCACAAATTGTTCTGATAAAATAAAAACCGTAGCCGATGAAAAATACTTAAAAATGAAGAAAAAGAAATAACGTAAAACAATTATGTGTTTTATTATTATGCGTAGTTATGCTTGTAAATATATCTTATTCAAGGTGTTAGAGTACAGTTTTTGTATTTTATACATTACTATTATTTAATGTTTGTAGAATTTGTCTAGTTTCATAATTTATTGTTTTCTATGCTACTTTTTTTTTATTCTATAATGTCCATACTTTTATACATATTAATTTGGATGGAGGAAATATAAATTTACTGATTTGTCAATGTTATACTGTTACATTATCAACATATGTTATTAACTAGTTAGGTATATATATAATGTTTTCGGTTTTCTGTTATAAATGTATAAATCTGAATACTGCTACCTGTTTAACTTTTATAATCATATAAAAGCACATTTTATCAAGGGGAGTCAATTAATAACACTGCTTCTTGATTAATAATAGTGCTTTTTATTGATTATATATAATATCCATAAATCCTATATATAATATATTTTAAATTTGAAAATACCGCCATTTCAATTTTTGCTTAGGACACTTGCCACTGCGGCGCTGTTTAGAACGATCTACCCCCACCACGAGAGAAACGCCTCTATATTATTTTCTCTATGGTGTGCACTTGCTATTCGCCAGGGGGGGCGCACTAAATACGATTTGTTTATATCAGCGTGACGTCACGATTTGTTGTGGGGTACAATCCACCAGGCGGCGCCGAATGCTGGAATAAATCATGTGTTACCGCCATTGTTGTTTTTGTGTCATTTTCGTTTCTGATAACGTATTGAGGTGTTATCAAATCAAAAATTTTTGCGGCTTGAAAAGTTGTTTTTACGAAGCCTTCTTTCTGCACCAAGTAAGTTAAAAAAGTGAAAATTGTTGTGATAAAAGTGATTTACTGTACGATTGTTGCTTTAGACATGAGAGGCCGTTCCTGTGGAATAATGGGTTGCACTAACCGAACATCTTCTAGACATCACTTTCCTAATCCAGAAAAGGATACGGAACGCTTCAATAAATGGATTGAGCCTTCTGGTAATGAGAAATTGCGAAGTGTGGATCTGAACATAATTTATCAAAATTATCGTATCTATCATATTCATTTTGCTCAAGAAGACATATCGTCTAAGATGTTTTTATGGAAAACAGTTATTCCATCATTATTCCTACCAAGATTGCCACTGACAACAGGTAATTTATTTCTTCTGTTCTGTATGTAGTATGTCGATAAAAGTCAGATATCGACATGTCGACTTGGATTTTGCTTTTTTCGCGAACGTCTCAATTTCTGGTACTTATTTTCTAATATATGTGGTTATGGAAAAGAATATACTTTACTTTATAATTTATACAAATATACATATATAAGTTAAGATACTTTCTGTAAATGTTTCGATGAAAATATATGTGTAATTATAGAATGTGTGGTCGTTTTATTCATATTATAACAATAAAATGTATTAAAGGAAGGCTGTGTTACCACTTTTGCGCAATTTTCAACATATGAATTTCCATATGTTGAAAATTGCGCAAAAATGGTAACACAGTCTTCCTTTAATACTCTGAGGTAAATTTAAATAATTTTCAAGTAACCGCGCTAAATGTCCGTTAAGCGGGGGTACATATCGCTAGATGGCGCGAGTAGCACAGTTACCCGAATTTCTTAATAGTAACCCATCTATACCAACTATCTTATCTATGATTTAGTGTGCATTTGCTATTCGCAGTGGATGTATGCGTTTGCAATGGCAGCGTATAGATTGAACAGCACGCTACAAAAGATAAACAAATATACATTAATTTTATTGCAAACATAATAAAGTTTATTTTAAAACAAATTTAATAATTAAAATGTACTACTATTTTACGTGGTACACGAATTCATGGCAAAAGCACATCATAAAAAAAAAAACACCTGACTGCTTTGTTTGCATTCTGGTGCTTCCGTCTTATCTCAGTTTAAATCTTGTATAAATAACAACTGCTTTGAATGAATTCACTATGCCTAGCATTTAATTCTTTCAATGTTTACTTACAGATGGTTGAAATTCATTCTTATCAGATTTATGTGCATACATACGGTAAACACAAATGTGGGCCGTCTTTAACTACATTTTGGCGCCTAAAATTTGGAAAATTACAAACATGCACATAGAACGTAATTTTTGTATATAGGCATTACTCATGTATATCTTTAACCCTTTATTTTGAAAAGTGCTATACAATAATAACCTGTATACTAACGTTCATAAAGTTTGAAAGAAAATAATTTTCTACATAGTTATTTCTCTGAATTTGAGAAAACAGAAATATAAAATAAGAAAAAAATAATATTTAAATCGCGATTTTTTTTAGAAATGATCCAATTAAAAAACATAAAAAGGGGTTAATCGGCAAAAAATGAAAACCTATGAAATATATACTTCTCTATACTATAAAAAAGGGTCATATCAATTTTATTATAAACTCAGATAAATTAAAAAATTATTTTTCAAAAAATGCTATTTACAAGAATCACATCTGTATATAGGAAAATTTAAATCGTAAAAAGATCTGCAAAGATACGGCACAATTTTTTTGTTTGTTATAATTAAAAACCTAAAAATACCATATAACTGGCATATCATTTTACATAGTTCGACTAGCGTACAAAATGCAGCACAAATTTGAAGTAAAATATTTGCTTTCCTTATCTGTTATTTTTATGAGTTGCCACTATGATTTACGATTTCGCACAAGAAATGAGATGTTGCATTTTATTTGATGTTCTTGCACACTAAAACTAACTTTAACTAAGGTCTGTGCGTGTGTGTTTCAATATATTTCTTTTACAAATTCGGAATAATTTTTGAGAGTATGTCAATTTTGTATTCTTTTATAATAAACTAACCTTTGATTTTTTACTTTTATTTATGACTTTTACTATTAATACGAATACCATATACTCATGATCGATTTTGTCCCACCTTACAACATTAAAATCAGGTCACTTTTTCCCACAATTTAAATATTGGCTTTTGTTGCCTGCCATAGCTTTTTTTCTCACGTGACTACAAACCACCTAATTAATACGGGTTATATCGAAAAAAAAAAATCATTTTGTATTATATGCTACCGAGCTATCTGTGAACAAAATATCCTCTACTCAAGTGTGCTGCTCAACTCATGACCTGTAAACACGGTTCGCAGCTAAAATAGGCATTTGGCATCCCCCACCAGTTCTGGATGTAGAAACACTGGTGACATCTGGATTGGTCATGCAGAGTGCCACTTTTAAGCGCAACACTTTTCCCATATGCTTCATTAGTCTTCTTATATATAGGCAATGGCTTTGACCAATTCATTTGACGCCTGTACTGGGCATAAGAATTTTTAGAAGAAGAAGAGAGTTCGCAACGGTTTATCAAATAAAAGTTTATTTTTACAAAAATCTTAAATAAATGTAAACTTAAAAAAAACTATGCCAAATTAGGATATTGTCCCCTAAATTTTACTTGTTGCACTGTCTGTAAAAACCTGAATAAATGATTCAAAGAATAATTATATTTAGTAGATATTAAGTAGTTTTTCTAATTAAATCAGTGATTTAAGTATGTGGTTAGTCTGTTTGGTTTATCCCATCGGTTTATCAAAAAAAGTTATCGCATTTGTGGTGGTGGTGGTTTTAATATTCACACAAATACGGATTTCCATTTCCTTGAATAACTCCTCTGTGGGGTTTATGTTTGTTGATATTTAGTAGATGATTTTAATTCTCTACAAATACTTTTAAGGAAATCATGAATAAATTCTCAGTAGAAAAAAAATAAATAATAAGAATAGCAAGTTATGTAACTTATGTACGTAAGTGTAGCAAATATTTACTAGAAAGCATCGACTCTGAGGTATGCCTGTCTATCTTTACACCGCTTTGATTATGAATAACACTTCGCTACGTGTACAACATAGATTCAGGGTGATGTCATTTTGTTACGTTAACGTACTTATAGATTTAAAGAAATTGGCTGATTCACTGTATCGCAGGTAAATTAATTGGCTAACCAGACATGAAGGTTTATTACGCGAACACGGAATGTTTTTACAACCGTTCTTTTGTACATCTGCTGATACAATTAAGCACGTTCTTGCAATATTAAATTTTTATTTTAACAGGTTAAGGTTCCTCAACTGACTACGTACAGCCATACACACATAAAGTACAAAAATTAAGGTGTATTAAAGTGATTGTTCTAAAACGACTTCCCCAACAAAAAAAAAAAATAATAATATATAGGTTAAAACAGTTTTATTATTTTCCTTCTGGTTTAGTGGAGTTTTGGCTTATGATAAATCTCTTTATAATATGTTGTAAGACGTTTCGACTTTATTGTAAGCTCTTTTTAAATTATCCCTAAATACCATCAATTATAAGTAAAGAATGATTCTTATAATAAAAATTAAAAATATGCTTCTAAATGTTAAAGAAAGTAGAGATTCTTATAAGAAAACTAAATACAAATAATCTGCAAGAAAAGTTAACTAACACTTTATAGTATACGTAAAGGGTAGGCCACCACATTTGCGTCGGTTTATATACGAAAAGTAGTAACATATTTTCAATTTTTCTTTGTTAAAGGTTATACGGGTTCAGAAGGACCATATTTAAAAATTATTTTGATGTATACAGGTGACTCAGAGAAAAGTTACACACCAAAGTTGTGAAAAATTAAATGGAACACCCTGTATATTATGGCATATGTTGATTATTAAACTTCTAAATAAGGTAATAAATACAGGTTGTTCCATTTAAAATAAGAAAGTTACTTGCCTTTAAAGATAGCGAAAATTAAAAGTACGTTTTTGTTAACCTTGTGTAATTTTTTTTGCATTACTTTTATTTTATTATCAAGTCTAACGCTTTAGTTAAAAAGTAAATACAGTTTAAAATATCTAGCTTAAATATACATGACAAGCATGCCTCTTAAATTTTAGTCTACATTTTGAAGAATAGTTAAATTTTATTAAATTATCGTAAACGAGTTGAGTTAGGTATAAGAAACCTAATATCAACTTGCCTTTATTTAGTATGTACTATCGAAATATGCCATAATATACAGGGTGTTCTATTTAATTTTGCATAACTTTGGTGTTTTCCTTGAGTCACCCTGTATAATTCAAAATACTGCTAAATGTGGTCCTTCTGAACCTGTATAACCTTTAACAAACAAAATTGAAAATATGTTACCACTTTTCGTATATAAACCGACTATTATTACTGTAGTTTCAAGTTTTCCTCGCCCATCTTGTACGAACGTTACAATTAACACCACAATAATAGAATCTGAAGGCATTAGACAGGCAAAATAAAGGGGGGGAAAGAAGGGAACTCTGGACCTGGTTAGATAAAGAAAGTAGAAAGAAATGGCGGTCTTCTTTCTACTTTCTTTATCTAACCAGGTCCAGAGCTCCCTTCTTGCGGAATCCTTAGTAATCCCACATACGGGCTCTGTCTTTTAGAGCCTTCCTTGGCTAGTTCGTCGGCTATTACATTGCCCTTTATATCCTCATGTCCCGGCACTCAAATCAGAGACACCGAGTAGTCTCGTGCCAGTGCACTGAGGAATTGTTTACAGTTTCTAACTAGTTTTGACCTAGTTATGGGGTTTGAGACTGCTTGGCTGTCAGTCGTTATATTAATTTTCCTCCTCATGTATGTTTTGCAATCAATTCTGCACAGGCTGCAAGGACGAATATATTTTCCTAGAATACCGTTGTATGCTTCCCCAGGCTTAGGGATATCCTTTGATTAGGACTGGGCCCACAAATGCCGGCTCCTGTGCCCTGGCTGGATTTGGATTCGTCCGTGAACCAGTTGTCAATAGCAGTGATCTCACTACGCGCCTGGTCTCTGTTCGGTATGGAGATTTTCACCTTTTCAGTGAAGATAATTTCGGATGCCGTGATGTCCGTGGGCATTTGCAGCAATGGCCCGTCCAGCATCGTGCCCGTAGTATAAGTGTGCCCTCCCATCCTGAAGTTGAGATGCCACAAGTTGTTGGCTTTCAGTCTGAGGATCGCATTCCTTGCCTCCGCTCTCACATAAAGCTCCAGCGGGGGGAAGGCCCACAATGGTCTCCAAAGAAGCGGTCCCTGTGCTGTTATTGCAACAGTGATTCCCAGCAATGCCTGTCACTGGACAGCGGTTAGCAGCTTCACTGCGGAGGACACTTCTGTCCTCCTCCACCAGACTACTGCCCTGTATATTATCGCTGGTCTTATCACGGCAGTATATAGCCAATGGATCATCCTCGGCTTTAGTCCCCAGGTTTTACCAGCAACTCTCTTGCAGCGCCAGAATAGTTGCGTAGTCCTGGTCGTTGTTTTAACTAAGTGATTTTTCCAGCTCAGTTTCGCATCGAAGGTAACACCCATATACTTTACTTCCTTGGTTAATTGCAACTCCTGCCCAAACAGTCTAATGCCGCCTAGGTCATTGAGTTTCCTCATGTTGGTGAAAGCAACCAACTTTGTTTTTTGTGGATTAACTGAGAGTCCTTGTGAAAGGCACCATTCCTCCACCATTCGCAGTGCATTACGCATGATGCCCGCCACCACGCCCGGGAACTTCCCTTTAGCTACAATGACGTCCATATTCCTTTGTCGTTTAATGACCTGATGAGATCATCCACGACCAAGCTCCACAGCAGTGGTGACAGTACCCAAGGAAAGGCACCCAAATTCATCTCTACGATTTTGATAAAATTTGATAGGAATGCAGAACAGCGAAAAATATTTGACACGTATAGTTTTTAGCGTCCCATATTTGATTTTAGGGGGTCTAATAGGAGCTCAAATTTTCTCTCAGAAGCGTATTTTTTGTAATATTTTAGAAACATGAAGAGATATGGAGATCGGCTAGACACGAGATCGTTCCTTGCGCAGCGGTACATTTTAGGTTGAAAAAAAAAAAAAAAAAAAAAAAAAAAGAACAATGGCGCATCCACGAGCTGGTATGTATGTAATATGTTAAAAATACCATTTTTCACCCCTACTCTTGTGTATTATAAAGCCGGCGTCAACCTAGCTACGCTTTTCCCCAGCAACGTTTCCAATACCTGTGGCAACCAAACTGTTCCAGCAACGTTTTCGAAAAAAAATCATATTGTCCAAACTAAATGTTGTCAAGTTGTTGTAGTTATGCCAAAAAAAAGTTCGTGCGTTGTTGGTCATCTCGTAAATATAAATTACTTTTCCACGTCTCGGCAAATCAATGTGTTTATATTTGCCAATGTATGCAACTGATTACAAATGCGACATTCCTGATGATCTCCTAAATTGTGTTAAAAATAGAATATTCACAAAATATTATATCAGCAGCTATTAGTAGCATACATATCCAGCCACAATATAATTAAATTATTTGCTAATTTTTCTTAGTTAAGTAATTCTCTACAATTTTATTTTGCAATTTTAGTCTATAACCTAAAAAGTTTGCTTATGTTGAGTGCCGAAAAACTATTTCAGCTTCTTTTTACTGCTTGCTCTAAACCGGTTAATCTAATACAGAAAAATGTAAAACATATTTTTTTACTGAGCATTTTGAGAGGTTAAAAAGGAATACGGTGTTGCCATTTACTAAAATATTATTTCAGTAGCTACCAACTTTGCCGAGAAATAAACTACTTCTTAAATACTCTAGATAAAATAACTTACATTAGATTTGCCATAGGGTATCAGAGTCAAGTTCACGTGTTTCTTGATCTCGGGTATCTGCAGTGCTGGATAGAGTTGCTTCGTGATAAACTGGATGGAATCCGGGCACAGTGACTCATAATAAACAGCTACTTTGACCTGAAAACGAGAAAGACGTTTTTTGTAGTGACAGGTGATAGTAGACCAGTAAATAGTGTACAAATTCAAATCGCGATCGTTTAATTCGCTCCATGCGCTTGCTTTTTCCGACATTCTAACCGTACATAATGGAAACACAGGATGTACGCACTGTTACGTTTGAATTAACCGACTTTCGCGATTGGAATAAGATTATAGGCTATCGGTGTAAATTGGTATATTTTTGTTAGAATGTCCACCTAAAGTCTATATACAGTTATGGATAAAATAAATGACCTGGTAATTATTGCTGTTTGTGTATGCAAATGCCTAGTATTTAATGCCTTATAAGTACGTAATAGTGTTTGTTCTACATAAGATGGGTAGGTCGAAAATTAACCACCAGCCTAAACAACTGTTTAAATTACCTGTATTGTTCGTAAAAGTAGTAAAAGGTTTGAAATAATATTGATTTTTGGATTTATTATTTCTGTTTGTAATGAAAAAGAACAGAACACTTTAGTTTCTTTTGATTTATTTATAATTTCAACGTTTCTGACATTTACTTTGGCTTTACTTTTTTAAAAGGCTGGTAAAACCATTATAGAAAAAAAAATCGAGTTAACGTCAGTAATTATAGTCCTATTTCTATGTTTAGTACACGTAAAGAAGGACATGTTAATCTAACAAAAAACGCGGCATTTAACCACGAAATTTGGGTTAAATACAGTCAAACAAAAATCATTGTTAAAGTAACAAAATGCGAATGTTAAAATAATTGTGTAGATTTGATAATATTTTTAGCATTGTTTTAACAATTAAGATAATTTTATTTTAAACATTCAATATTGTTAGGGCAATAATGTTCGGGTAAAATAAACAACTATTCCATGTTAAATTAACCAAAAGAATTAATTAATATTAAAATAAAAAGCAGTAGTTGCTAGGTTAAATATACATTTTAAGTTAAATTGAATAAATGTTATCTGTTATGTCAAAATAACAATTTTTGTTGTGTTGAACAAGAAAATTATGTTGAGCCAAAACAAAACTGCTTTTTAGTTAATAATATTTTATTGCTACAGTAACCTATCGCTTTACAAAGGGAAATGTTCAGGTATCTTGGTATTGTCCAGTTATCATCTCATTCACAACATAAATAAAATGTAAAATATCTGTAAGGCGGGGATAAATTTAAAAAACCCTCAAAAAATAGCAGTTTTACCGACATCACTGCCATTGCACACCACCAATCGCTGCTTTAATGGTCGCAAATCCTGTTGAATGTTTGATTGGCAAATGCACTAGATTAATATTTATTAACTCTGACTGTTATGCTTTATGACCCTTATGTGTCATTTACTGGTGTGAAATGGAAGGAACACCATCTTCACTGCGATTTCTGAAATACATACCTACCTATATTTAACGTATTTGCTACTACGTGGAAGAAAACTATTATACACGTAAACCCATTGGTTTTGTTAAATTAATAAAACGATATGGTTGCCTTCATTATACGGTATTCTTGTGAGATTAATGAAAATTTTGGTTAACGCAACAAACATTACGGAACATCTAATATAGTTATATCAATAGAACGAATTTTGTGAAAGTAATTAAAAATGTTGTTAATGCAATAATATTTTTCCAACAAAAGGATGTTGGTTGACGGAATGCATTTTCTTCTCTCGGTGCGAATTTCAGATATACGCCTAAAGTTAAAATATAGAGAATCTTAATTTATGTATTGTATGTGTTTGATTAACCATAATTTGTTGTTAAAACAACTGCCAAGAAGCTTAGTTTTGATCATGACATTTTAGTAATTTTAAGAGAATTAGTTGAGTTAATATAAACAGAAAATTCGTTTCATTCATCAAACAACTAAAATGTTTCTTTAGTTCAACAAAATTATGTTAACTAAAAGAAATTCTTACTCTAACAATTAATTTATGTAAAGTCAAACAAAAATATTGTCACATCAACGCATTTGAGCTTAACAAAGTGATTTTGATTAATTCAACATTTTTTTTCTCTACGTGTAGGTAAGATTAGGGAACGATATGTTTCTGTGTGCTTGTGTCAAATGTTGGGCGATAAATACATATTCAAATGCATTTTTTTTTTGTTTTACCAGAGATAACCATAAACTTCGAGGATTGAGGCACAGATCATCAGATGGTTGAGGTCAACATTTTGCGTATTCATATAATGAGAATCTTGACTATTTTCGATACGTTTTCCAAAAAATTTATGACGCTCAAGAAGTTAATTAGATGGCGGATGAAAAGCGTATAAGTTATAATGATTAATAACACTAGTTCTGTTAACTATGTTAGAGGTATTGAAAATAGTAAACGTATAGAAATTAATTTAGGAAGAGCGACATACAATTTAGCGGAAAAAAATTTGTTAGGGGTAGTATTATTCAGGAACCAGATGTTATTAAAAGGGAAGTTTGCGGATTACGGGGACGTTATAAAACATTTTATATAGGGAATGATGTTCCAATTAGAACGGCTATTGTAATTACCGTTAACGAATTAAGTAATAAAAGTAATGTGAACATTATTACTGTTGAAATTCAAAACTTTGGAGAACTAAAATTCATTGGAATATCTTTATATATTCTCCAGAGCAAAGATATTCAGGGAAGTTTGATAATAATATACAAATTTTTAATATTGTAATAAGCGAATTAGGGTCGATGAGGAGGAAATAATTTCTTAATTGCGACAGACGCTAATAGTAAACATCAGTTATGGGGTACACTAAGATAGAACAAGCATTTATTGCGTATTAATAATTTTTTTTTTTTAATTTAAAATAGGTATCTACTTTAAAAATGCAGACGTTGATAATAATTTTGCAGCTATGTTCTTATCCGTTTCTTATTATAATGGAAATTGTTTTCTTGGTAGTAGCGGATGTGTGATAAAACTCTTTTTTGATTTACATAGTTTAATTTGAAATTTAAAATTTGGACGTTTCGGCTAATATGGAAATGAACAAACGATGAATAATTAATATGGTAAAGTTATGTTAAGAATAAAAAAAAAACAAAAAAAAATTGAAAAATTAACATTTTGAATACAATTAGTGAGATGATAATGCGATTTATTTAAGTAACAAATGAGATTACCTCAATTTTTTTCTTCTAAATCAAATATAAAGAAACGTTTACATTATTGATTTGTAATAAATGAAAATTATAATTAAATTGTATTATTTAAAATTTTAAAGGAGCGAAAACATCTCTTTAAATTTATGTGACATTGTACAAGAGTATTAAACACGAAATAAAATCGTTTCAAGAATGTTACGTGGCCTGTAATTTTTTTCTTTTATTAATGTTTCAGTGTGGTCGAAATTAAATGTGTGGTGTTCATTATACTTACATGTGTTTTTTGAGAGAGGTTATGACTTAGTAGAATATTTTATGTCCATTTAATCTGTTTGTTAGATGTGTTGCTTAGTTTTGACAATTGCTAATTAGTGATTGCATATATTGCATGTTTAGGCATTTCTATGCATACTTTTACAAAAGTTGCATATATTGCATAATTAAACTTTTTCTTATCCTTTCTATTAGTAAAAATTCCTAGTAATTCCTAATGTAGATCGACAACCGACAATTCTCAGTGGTGTCTCTAATACCTTTTTCAAGAACTACACGTGTTTAATTTCGCCTAGCAGAACGGATGTGGTAAATACGTTTTATTATTATTAATTCCCAAATACACTATTCATTCATTGAATATCTTTGAGGGAAACAACATGCAATTGTGTTACGTTTTTAAATACTGTGCGTACATACAATGAGTATAGCGAACAAAATTTCTTTATGGATTAAGCCATATCCTGAACTGATAAAGAATGACGACAAAATATTTTGTCGAGCCTGCAGTAAACTGGTAAGTTTAATTTGACTAAAAGCTTTACAATTGTTTTTAAATTCTTTAATTTTTTGGTATAAAATGACAATTGTTGTTGTATGTGTCTTCTGAGAGAAAATACCTAATTGATCAACACGCTAAAACTCCATTGGAAAATGTGAAAAACTAAAGCGATCCGCATGTGTGCAGCAATCTATACGTCAATGTGTAGCATCAACTTCACGAAACTCAGGACAAGAGGAATATAATACGGATTAATTTCGTCTAACATACCATTAGCAAGATTAAACAATGTTAATTTGAAATCATTTCTGCAAAAGTATTGCTAAAATAATATACCTGACGAAAGTATCTTACGAAAAAATTATGTCACATCTTGTTACCAGCAAACAATAGCAGAAATTTAACAACTGGTAGGGAATAATTTTATTTATATCATGGTAGATAAAAGTACGGATAAGTATGGACGTTATATTGCCTATTTGTTAATAGGAATTCTTCATGAAGATATTTTAGGTAATCATTATTAATTTATTGTAAAGAACTTCAAAAATAAAATAATGTGACAATTGCCCAATTCATTTCAAGGTTATCAAATTCTTTTTACCTGGAAGTATACTTCTGTGAAAAATTTTACTAATGTTGTCCGACGCTGCACCATACATGATAAAAGCCGCGCAAAACTTAAAAAAAAATTATAGTAACATTATTCATACCACTTGTTTAGCTTATGGGTTCAATCGTGCAGCCGAAGACATTAGGAATCAATTCTCTTTGATTAATGATTTAATTAACAATGTCAAAAAAGTATTTTTAAAAGCACCTTGCGAATCCATTTTATAAGCAGCGACATCCGGTGTTAAGTTGCCTCTGAACCGATTATTACGAGATGGGGTACATGGTTAGAGGGCTGGAATTTTTTTCGCCGATAATTTTGAAGGAATAAAAATGTAATTCTTGAAATCACTGCTGACTGCATTGCTCTAGAAAACTGTAAAAAGATAGTAACATCAACAGATTGCTACAACAACTTATGTATATTAAGTCAATTATAGCTTTCTTTCAAGTTCCGTTCGTAACTAGAAACGCAAGGATGTCGCTGTCGGAATCAGACGAAATGGTAGATGAATTTGATATGCTATGTAAGAAGGTTAAGGGTACAATGGGTAATTCTATATTACGGTAAATTTAAGAAAAGTGATAATAAAAATGCGGGGTATTTGAAAATTGAAGGAAGTTAAGAAAATTTTTAGAAGGTGAACAGTAAACGATTTCGACTTTAATTTTAGGTTTAGAATGTATTGCAAAGTTAAAAAAATGCATCAATTCATCTGTGGATGTTGAAAGAAGCTTTTTCTTTTTCGAACATATGTATTCGATAGAAGACAAAACTTTCTTTTACACAATTTTGAAAAACATTTATTATAATTCTTGTTTTAGAATATGTTGTGAAAAAATTGTACAATAAAGTTCATGTTTACAATTCTGCTCTTTATTTATTTTATGTAAAAATTTTGCATATTGTCGCAATTTTTTTTGCATATATGCACCAGATTTATGCATATTTTCTCAAAAATCGATGCATATATATGCGGATGTATTCCAGTTTTTCTTTGCTTATAATTCGGTCTCTAGTTGTAACTATACACTACTCGATATTCTGAGTATTAAGTAGTAGTGAAAATAATAGAATACAAATATAATCATAGGTAAATGAGTATAAAGTAGAATATTCTGCGAAAGTAGGGATATTTTTAAGAATAGTAGCAAATATTATTCATACAGATTTAACTAAATATTCGTATTCACTCTCTGCTATATTAAGAAAGTAACGAGTATCTGCGAGTATTTAAAAAATACTGTACAGTCCCACATATTTGGGAGGGGTATATTCCCCTACGTTCGTGCTGACTTGTGTTGCCTACGTATTAGAGAACTGTCCACATATATTTTTCCTCAACTGTGTCTAAACCAATATGGATTTCTACGAATTAATTTTTTTTTTTTTAGAGTTATAGCCGAATGTTGCATTTTGCGTAATAAAAATAAATGTTGGCCTAAGTTCGTGCGTATTAATCCGTTTTTATCGTTATATAAAGATTTTACTTTAAGGTCGAAATTAGCGGATAGCGGTAGTTATATTCAGAGAAATTGGATAGCTCGCAAAAAAAAATGAGGGTAGAAACATGAGGGCATGTCTTAAAAAAGAAAATACGCCTCCTAGGAAGCCATATATAATTATGGAACCCAGCCGCGCGCCGTCTGTGCTCCTTAGCCATCGATCTGTTTGCTCCGTGTATACACATTCGAGCACTTTACGTCATTCCGAGATGATGATGCTCTGCCGCCCATGCTCGATAATGGAGGGGAGATATCCCGTTTCGTACCCGCGTTCCATTCTGGATCGTTCGATCCGACAGCGCAGAGCCGGAGGCAGTGCTCGAAGCTCGAGAGAATATATGGGTTGACGGGGGCGGTGTTTTATACGAAGAAAAGACAAAGATAAATTGTAAAAATGTCAAGTGAGGATGGATTTTCGTTTTGTCCTTTCGTAGGTGTTGAGGATTGATCGCGAAATATCCAAGCGTTTCTCCACAGTGTCAATAAGCATTCCGTGTCCGTTTTCTATTAGAGTTATGTTATGAGATTCAGCGAATTCGAATTTCCAACCGCGGGATCTTTTTCTATAAAGGGTGTTTCCGGTTTCTGATATTATTTTCAAGGGTGATGAACCTTTTTAAAATAATTAACGGTAATTCTATTTAACAAAGTTGAGATATTAATGTACAAAAATGTATTTTTATCACGGTCAATATACGGTATGCTTAGGGTAATCGAGGAGAGATGACGCTTAGGTGAGATGGCGCAGTAAACTCTTCTCTTGTATGCTGGTGTTTATACGGTCATACTCTGGCGTCACTATTCCGTTGTAATTTGCACTACCGATACGTTGTAATGTGGTTAGCGGTTTTTACTGGGAATTGGTGAAGTTGTTGTATTTTTATAAATATATTATACATTTCTTGAAAAAACGTTTGCATCATACAAAACGGAACAGAAATACAGGTATGCTAGACAACGTTTTTACGTTATTTCAGCATGGTTATATACCTTCATTTACCAATAACAGACGAGTACGTCATTACTGCAAATTCGGGTGCCACTAGCCAAATACCATCATAACAATAACCAACTAACATTATAAACTCTATTCCTGCTTCACATAAAGATACTATGTGAGTGCTACTGCCTTTCTTAATCTGCTAGCTGTCACCATCTTTCACTGTATTCCCACCCTATAGTTATACGCTGTTCAACTGTCAAAGGCTTAATTCTGCTTGCTCAGTACAGGGTGGATTTGCCGTTCTATATCTGGCTATTATCTATTAAACATAATTAGTTATTCAACTAAACCATATCGAACCACCACTTATGTAACACAATCGACGAGTTTAATAGTTTCGTTAACTCGATGACACCTACGCAGAACGCGCGAACACCGGGCGCATTTCCTTAACTTTACGTGCTGAGAAGTATGTATAACTCCATATATTTTTAATGTTATATCATTACAGTATTTCCGTTTTTAGGCCACAACAACAGCAACGCACGTGTTCTAACACTTTGTTGCCAAACATAAGCGCAAAACATTTCATCCCAGGAGTAAACAAGGAACTTAACATCCACTATCCAAAACGAAAATGCAATACCGAAATAATGTNTGCAAATTCGGGTGCCATGGCATGGAATACCATATTGATTAAAATATGATGTGCGATATGTTCTAACATAATAACGTTATTCATGTTCAATAAAGATACTTATGTTGTGTCCTACTGCTTTTATGTTATTTGATCTTGTCACATCTTTCCAAATGTATTCCCACCTTAGTATAGTGCTTACTGTCAAAGGTGTTATTAGTCTCATAAGGTGTAGATGCGATATTCGTACATACTTTATTAAAATAAGTGTTATTTCAACTAAACCATAAAACCATTGTGTAAGTACAATCGAAGGAGTTAATAGTTTCTGTTAGATGCTTATTTCTACGCAGAACGCCAGAGAACAACGCCATTCCTTACTTTCGTGCGAGAAGTATGTATAAAAATCCACTATATTTTTAATGTTATATTCTTACAGATTTCTTTTAGAGAAGTAACGAGCTGTTCTAAACATTCCATTTGCAACGGATAGCAAAATTTATCCAGGATAACAAGGAATTACTCCACTGGGATTCCAAACGAAAATGCATACGAAAAAATGTTGTAAAAATTGATTATGCTACCGATGTCAATTGCTATTGCAAACACAATTTATTGGTATACTATATATCTATGTGTTCTAATACAAATATTGCTTGCAGAAGTGTTCTTTACATACATTTGCAGACTAACCTAACATTAAACATTTTGAACAGTGCTCTTAAGAAAAAACATTTCTATGGTTGAAAACCACATGTGTGTGGTAGATCATTATCTGTCTCAAAGAAAAGAATTTGTTACGAAGCATAGGATTTTTATTAATTATGGCAGATCGAGGATGCATTAAAATTGTATAAAGCGATTGAATTAATTAGTCTGGAAATTGACGTACTTGGACAACATATTGAAACGAAATCAGACGTAGTAAATCAGAGAGCACTGGTTTGGATAGAGAGAAATTGCATAAATCGTTACGTGACATACTTTAAGCATACATGGTCCCGGTTATTAAAATTTATTGTACTCACTTGTGCTTTTTGTTATTTTTTCCACTGCTATCATGATTAACATACTTTAATCCTGATTTTCAAAAAGATCATCACTAATATTACGGTAAATGTTATTTTTTAGAGTTTGTTTATTCAACTGTCAAAAGTTTTTGACAATTAAATAACCTAAGCGGTTTGTTTATGTTTGACGAACAGAAAATTTGCAACACGGTCGTGACGTCATAGGAAACTGACTCACGTAGTACTCGTCTGTTATAATAAATGAACTATAGCTAACAACGTTTAATATTTTCTTAACCTTATTTCGGAGCGTTGCTGCATTAGGCCCACTAAAATCTGATGCGCCGTCTCTCCTTATAGGGTACGGTGAGTTGACGCATTCATATATAAAGGAGAGTTGACGCACTGATATATCATAAAATTACATTTGTATAGGTAGTGTTAGTACTAAAGTGACTAAATAATCGGTCTTCTTTAGGCATGCCGAAAATGTTTATTATTTTATTTTTTTGCCGAGTCACACTACTCAGTTTTTACAGCCTTTAGATAGAGGGTTCTTTAGTCTTTCAAAGTTTTTATTATGACGCTTGCAATTTGTTTTTTGATAGCGAACCGGAAGACGGATACCAGGCTCCTTTTTGGCAATTTTTAGCAACTACGTGGGAAAATTCTGCCACATAAGAACGCAGTGTCTTCGTTCAAGCAACAGGCATAGTCCCGTTGATTCTGTTTGTTACCTGATTATTTCGTATGCTGAGAGGAGGAACCACATACACCTCGCGATTCGTTCATGAACTCTCAGTCCAAACTGAATATAAACAACACCTTAGATGCTGCACGATCAGGAATCGGTCAGTCTCACCACAGCCTAGTTTTCATCATATTCAGCAAAAGAAGACGTACTCGTGGGAAATTGTTGGACCAAATATCTCCGGTGACACATACACGTGCCATAGAAACTACAAGAAAACGTAGTAAACAAGTTGCTTCTGTTTTACGAGCTGTGAGCATATCTCGGAAAAGAAAAATAATTGTAACGTTCAGGGAAAGATCCCAAGCCAATCAAAAAAAAGTGCTAAAAAGAAGTCAATACTGAAAAACGAAAAAAAGAAACAAAAAACGCGTTCATGAATCTTCAGACGATGCTTGAGAATGATACGATATTCATTTATGATGATTCTTCAAGCTGCGAAGATGAATCACAACCTTATGTAGGATTTAGAGAAGCCTACAGCAAAACGAAAAAATTGGAAGATTGGATTCAGTGCATACCATGTCACCGATGGGTACACGAAAGCTGCACTAAGTTTAGCGATTTTCTGTGATTTCTGTGAAAGAAGTCAAAGAGCAGTAAAAACAGCATTTTAGCATGATTTTAAATATCCGTTTTAGTTTAGAATGTATTTTGTGTATGTTGTTTAACAATAACAATTTTGTTTTTTTTATCAACATAATTTGCATATGTTGGAGTAATGTTATATTAATGTAAATTCAAACGAGGTTTACTGCTTACTGTGGAGTTTAATGTTTTAAACGGATGCGCCGTTTCACCTAATACACTGCGTTATCTCTCCTTTATACTGAGGTTTGATGGCGCACGGTTTATAAAAACGAAAAAAAATCTATTTTTTTTGACATTAATAGTTTACAGTACGCCGGCAGTATACGATAACTTAATTAAGTGCTTTTAAACAGTCTGAATTTAATTTCCATATTTTTGTCAAACAAAGTTACAATTTGTGATTTCCAAAAATATTCGTCATTCTCCTCGATTTACCCTACGCGCATATGGAAGTTACGTCACATAGGAGCATAAATGGCGCCACATACATAATTATTATATATTAAAATCGATTCGACCGTGAGGTTTGTTAAGCGAAAGGTGAGTTTAGGAAATCCGGACGGGGTTACGAAACATATTTTAAAGTGTTAACGTGTTTTCACGATTCAATTTTGTAGAAAAACCACGAAAACACTTTGTAACACACACAAGAAATTCGCTACAATTGTAGAAATAAACACGAGCGCTACCAGATGGCGACAAGATAGATAAAGTAAATTCATATCTTAAAACGGGCTTTTTTAAAGCAAAGCTGCATTTGAATTACATTAATTGGTAGTTGTGAATAATTTGGATTTTTAACATTTGCTATTTACCATACATGTATTTTATTGTTCTCGATAGCTCCTTAACGACGTCATCTGACCGGCCTTGACGAATTTGAGATTTCAAAACGAGCATGGTTTTTTATTTTTAAAGGGTGCACACTAAAAGTTTGCAAAACTCCCGTACGATTTTGGGCATTTTATACCCCTGAAACGGTACAGGTAACGCAGATTACGTCTGTTATATACAACGAACAAGAATATTGACACCCTCATTCGCAATATGTCCATATCAGTGAGGAAATTAATGACATGGTTAAGTAGAATGCTTTACAACTTTCGATACCAAAACAAACATCAGTTTTCACCAGGAGCAGTTATAGCCCAATGAACGATATAAGCTAGACAATGAGAAATTTTCCATTCAAACATGCGTAAAGTACCTGGGATGTTCTTGTTCAATAAATTAAATGGACAAACACATCAATTTCAAAATGCTAAAATCCCCTTACCTTATGCGATGCATTAGAAAGTCGGATGGGGAACTGATTTCAGTAATCCATGTGTATACAAGGTGTCCACCGAACTGGGACATTAGATTTTTTTGAACTTCTAGTAGAAATTTGATTTGAAACTGCAGTGTATGTCATGGCCTACTGTGATCTATTTAAGAAAAATATTTTCAACTTTTATAGACTTTCGGGTATACAGGGTGTTGATATCAACTTTCTTATTTTTAAATGAATGGTATATTTTTTACCGGTCTATATGAATTTGGCGAGTGATTGCAACTAGTTTATATGAAGATTCCCTATCCCTAAACTCGACCGTTTTTGAGATATTTTCATTTTCGTGGATTTTTTGACATTTGCACTCTTTTAAATAAAATCAAATATTTCATGAGATAGCAGATATTTAGTGGTTCTACTAAAGTCGATGTCAATACAAGGACGTAGCTATAAGATGTTATAGCAGTAATCACTGAATCACATACAGAGTGTTCAAAAACGCGCCTCCAATGTGGATACCTTTAACCTAACAAAACTTTTTTCTTTCAAATGGAATATGGTATTTTTACTACAGCATTGAATGCAGCACAAAATTCTACATCGATTGATATTAGGGTTTGGTATACCTATTTTTGATAGTTTTTTAGATATTAGCATTTATTGCCTAAAATATGACTAATTTCCAAGTTTCGAGTAAATAAAATATTTTTTTCCTAGAAACACTCTGTATATTATTTTTTAGAATGATGCGTTATCTTTTTTTGCATTGTTTGGTTTCCATACCTGAGATATTTATCACTGGAAGGTTTCCAATTATTAGCAAATTTTATGTAATTGTAATGCCATAATTATTATACGACAGCAAATTACATGTTAATATTTTTACCTGCTTATTAAATACATCTAAATAAGTCAAATTAAAAAAAAAAACTCAGAAACTATTATTCTGAAGGAAAAAACACTATAAGGTAAAGTCAGGTAAGTGTGTAATAAAAATTGCATATAGTGCGAAGAAAATGTAACACTGTTCACATAATAAGACATTTTTATAAATTTTACACATAGAAGTACGTAATATATGCCCAGTTGTAAGCCTTCATAGATACGCCTTTATAATTATCAACAGTTTACTAGAAAAACAGAACTTTTAAACACTGTAATACTACACACTTACCCAGCAAATGGGGCAAGTGTGTAATCGTTCCGCATTTTATATATTAATATAGCATTATCCTTTATAGTTCGGCCAAGTGTGTAATACTAAACTGATGCTTGTTTAATAAGGTATGATATATTCACAAGATATTCAAGTTATTATACGTTAGGAGATGCGAACTTTTATTTGTAAAACTAGTATGAAGTTTAGTACATTAGCATTATAACAAGAGGACGTCCGTATTTCAATTTTAAAAATAAATATAGCCAAACTACATTCTTGCCCCGGTTACACACTTACCTGACTTTACCTTACAGGTATTTTACTTTTAGAAGTAATAGTAGGTTATTTTTCGAAGGTTTTTTCATGTAACCCGGAATAGTAAAATTTCGAAATGTGAGCAACTTTTCCAAGGATTTTGATAGATAATTTATTGTCTTTCGCCTTTTACAATTTAAGGCATGGACATCGTCAATATGTGTAATATAAAATACAACTATATAGAGAGAATATACATATAGATAAAATAAATACATTAGTTTAAAGACAAAACAAAGAAAATGAATATGGAACTTTACAATTCATTTGAGTTCGTATTAAAATACTCGTCAAATGTATAAATTTCAATTTTGATTAACAGCTCCTTTATTGTTCTTACACAAATACATTATTTGGTAGTGCCCTGGTTTTTTCTGGTAGGTGGTTGTAGCATTTGATGGCATAATAGTTTATCGAAAATCTGGACCGGTTTATTCTTTGATAGGGTATCACATAATTGTTTTTGTAGCGAGTGTCGTGAGTGTGATGACTTTTTTATGTTTCGTATTTGTGTTTATTGTTATGTACGTACTTCAAGCATTCCAACACATAAACAGACTGGAATGGTAAGTACATTTTGACTTTTGAATAATCCCTGCCATGACGTAGGTACGAGACATTACACAACACTCGGACTACCTCCTTTTGTTTTAGAAACACTGCTTATGCTTCTGGTGTCCCCACAGTAATATGCCATATGTCGCTCTTGAACTGAACAAAGAGAAGTAAGTAACCTTTGCTGTTTCATGGTTTGCAATTTTTTTCATTCTTCTTACAGCATATATGACCGATGCTAATTTGTTAGCTGTTTCATTTATGCGACACCTGTAATTTAAGTTGTATGATAGACGTAGGCCTAAGAAATTCTCTTTTGCATCTAGAGTTTGCTTGCACGGTTGTTAACATTTGTGTTTTATTGTGGTTTAGATGCGACCCATTGCTCGCGAACCACTTGTTTGCTTCAGCTGATGCTGTATTTGCGTTGCTTAATGTACCTTCTGTCGCTGTACTTCTGGACAAGAGTGACGTATCATCTACAAATAAACAAATTTTATCGCAATCTACATTTTCCGGAAGACCATTAATATATATTAAGAGAAGGGGTCCAAGTACTGATCCTTGTGGCACTCCTTTGTCTAGTTTGGCATATTTCGTTCTCTGATGCCGCCATTGATGGTAATTTGCTCTTTTCCCTTTAGGTACGACGATAATAACTTGTGCGAATTTCCTCTAATTCCATAGAAATAATTTTTTTCAAGCAGCAGATCGTAATCCACACAGTCGAAGGCTTTTGTCGGATCGCAGCAAGTCAGCACCAGTTCATACCCATCCTCGAATGTCTCAACTATCTCTTCTAATAGATCTATAATAGCTGATGTTGTGCTTTTGCCTTTTCCGCACCATACTGGTTCTTACTTAATATTTCCTGGCTTTCCAAGAACGATGAAAGTCTTGTCTTCAGGACAATTTCAAAAACTTTTGAGAAGGTGGGTATAATAGCTATAGGCCTATAGTTTACTGGATCTGACCTATCCCTTTTTTTATGTATTGGCATTATTTTTGATTTTTTTTTAATTCTGCAGGATATATACCTTCTGCGATGCATATGTTGAATATTCCCACTAGTGGATGCGCAATCATCGATATTATAGCCTCTATTACGTCTATCGATAAACCATATACTAGGTGAGTTTTTTATCTTGAGACAACGGACTATCTCTAAAACACTGCATCAAATCAAAAAATGTTCTTAATAAGATTTGTTATAATCTAGCGGGCTCACTGAATGGTGCCAAACCATGATATTAGAAAATAAAGTATGCTCATCTGAAAACCAAAACTCGTCTTTTTCGCGCATGGCCCTCAGATACGTCATCACTCGGCTGTCGCCATTGTTGTTGATGTATTTACCAAATTACTATATTTATTTTAACAAGTTTCAGTTTATTTTTAAATCGATTAGAACACTTTATTTAGTTTTTCTTTAATGTTTTGGGTCAGCTTATGCTTGTAGTAGTTTCGATTTACGTGTATAGTGATTTTAGTTACGTGTTATAAGTTCGTTTTAGGTTTTGTATCGATAAACGTTGTAGTGGAAATTCTTGAGTGACTTTCATTCGTTTGAGGGAGTAGAATAAAAAGAATTGATAAATGAATTTGTAAAAAAGGAAAAATAAAACACTGGACTCACAATCGTTAATTAATTCTTTCTTTTTTTTATTCCAACACTGTCTGCATTAATGTTTGTACCAGACTAATAGATATTTCATTTGCCATTAAAAAAAATATATGAACCACTTACAATTAGTGAAATTTTAGTACGTTTAAGTACAAACAAGTATGAAGGTTAAAAGCTAAAGAAGTGTAGAACATGTTCAATTAAAGTAAAGCTCGTAATGATTAATGCTTTATTTGCTTCAATGCACTAAAATAAGCAAACATGAACTGTTATACTAAAGGCAAAAATTACTTTACATCAACGGAATCACTCATCACAAAGCAATAACGATTTTGCATTCAATTGAAAATTACATTTAAAAATGTGAATTATCTAAAATTTTGTTTCAATGCAAATTTGATTGAAGGAAATGGCAACAAAAAAAAAACAGTTATATTGATTTTAATAGGATAGATTTAAAAAAAAAATGGGAGTTAATTTTCTTTCGGTATAATAAAGAATAAAACTTGAAAAAGATGAATACCATATTTTTCCAATGCTATTTCCAGGACAGATATTCAATAAACGTTTGGGCCGGACTGGTCAACGGACCACTTACTGGTTCCATTGTGCTGCCAAGGGATTCATTTGTACATTTCAGCCCTAGTAGTTTATGGAAGTACCGAAGTATAAAAAAGATTGTTCCTAAGATTGATTGTCCCTATATAGAGTTACAAAATATATTATATTTCATTCTTTTTTTTTTGCAATTGTACATAATTTTATCAATGTGAAATCCCAAGAGACCTACAGGTGCTGTAATACTTTACCTAAGCGACTGTATTCCGTCGAAATAAAAATGATTAAATGAAGTGTATTCAAATTCCGGTCTCTACCGATTTTTTCCTGTACACTCAAAGCGTTCACACTTGTTGCGAGAGCACACACACTGCTGCAACCCCTGTTTGCGTGATGAACATACGACCTAATTAACTTTATTGCAAAGCTTAATAACCACCACACCCTGGTGACTCACGTGAAATTATGACAAAGCTTTTCTATGTTTAGGGATAACATGTTGACGGAAAATTATACCGAATGCAGGAGATTTTGACGGAATAATGTTTGCTTATAATTGAAGTTTAAAATTGAATAAGTGAAAGTCTAGTGTGATTTGATTATTTGCGAAAATTACGTATTTCGGCATCATCTACTGAATTTCATTTTTTATTTATATTTAAAACAGTGTTAAGGTAGTGTACAGAAAACTTAAAAGAAGGAAAGTGCAAATAAAATAAATATTTATGAAAGTTTTAATTACCAATCGTCAAAGATGACAATAAGGATATAATTTAGACAACATCAACGTTAAATAAAATAAAAAATAAAGCTTTTTAAAATATTTTATCTAATGTGTATGTACGTATAATTTAACCGGCATTGTTTATAATTGAAAACTAAGTTACATTTCATCAATGCTGGATTGTTTGCCGAATGGCCATGACTAATTTAGATATACCAAAGCAGGATGACATTTTAAAAAAACCACATAAGCTCTTACACCATACATAGGGGAGGGTGGGGCAAGATGGGGCCACGAGGCATGATGGGGACATCGTCTTATCTACAAAATGGCAGTAAGCATCTGTCAAATAATAGCAGACCTGATATTGACAAGTGCTGTTTTATGTTTGTTGTAATGTAGGAAACTTTACTAATCATAATAACAAAGTTATTGCTGTTTGTGCGTGAACTTTGCAATTTCTAGAATTTCGTTATTATTTTGATGGTGAGTTCAACGGCCAGTATCGGAAGTATAAGTAAATTATTTACAACTACACTTTTTTGTGCTTATTAATTGACATGTGCGTGCATTTTCTATAATGCGTTATTTGTTTATTTCAAATATTTTATATCTTATTATAACATAACCAGAAAATGTCCCAAAGAGGCAAGATGGCGCTATTGGTATGGGGCAACATGGGAACATCACTATCTTATTCTTCAGTCTGGCCCGTTACGCCTGGATATAGTTGGATATTTAAATATAGAATTAAATTGTTTCATTACTTGCAACAGGGTTGTCGTGGGTACAAAAGAGAAGAGAATGAGTATGAGGTACCACAAACAATTCTAGAAAGAAAAGTGGAAGAAGCGCGCCAGCTTGCTGGATCTCTCCAACCTAGAAATTCATTAGGCTAAAAACACTTTTTTTCCCTAGAAGACGAGATACAGCAAGCTACATATTTGAAAAAATGGAAATGGGTCTGTCAGGATTAACAATTCAAGATTTAAGAAACCTTGCTTATCGATGGTCTGAAAAACTGAAAGTTCATTGTTGAACAAATGCAAAAATTGCAGGAAAAGATTGGCTGATAGGATTTGTAAGATGTGATCCGGACTGATCAATTAGAAAACCAGAAAGGACAAGAGCTGCAAGAGCCATGGCTTTAACAGAATAGCGGCAAAACAAGTTTTTGATTTGCTTGGCAAAACTTTGGATAGGCATAAATTTACCGCTGATAAAATTTAGAATTGTACTGAGATCGGTGTATCAATTGCACCAAAAAACAAAGCGCCTTAACTTCGGCAGAACAGGGAGCTACTGTTACCATTGAAGTCTGTTTTAGTGCAGCAGAAGCTTATTTGCCCTCCAATGCGTGTATTTCCACGAGCTAGAATAAATCTATAGTTTATGAATAATTGTTCTCATAGAGAAGAGGTTCATTGAAGCGGTTGGATGCAAACAAATATCTATTCCTGGACAGACATTATACGTATACTAAAAATATAAAACTAATCTATTATGCTAAAAGGTATGGAGTTGTGTTTCCAGGCTCTTGAAGAATGAACTCTACTTGCGGTTCCTGAATGTTCAGTTATTGATGAAGTCTCCATCATGCTTTCTTGAAAACATAATGCCTATTTCTCATGTTAGGAATAACGTACAGGTTCAATCAAAGCGTGGCAAGGGAAAAGACAACAATCCTTACAAGCACTACGTATAAAAATCTGCTACAAGAAAATATAGGTATAAAATATAAGTCTGGAGAATCCCTAAGGCAAACTAGAAGTGCTGAGGGAGAGTTAAAGGAAAAGAAAAATGACAAGGAAGAATACAGAAGAGACCAAGAAGCCGAATTTTGTAAGGAAAGCAACGAGATAGATTTTTAGAAAACTTCAAGGAAATAATCCAGTTCTTTTGTTGACGAAGATGACGCTCTATGTTAGTATTGTGAGGGGAAGTATGGATACAATCAATATAATACAATCAATTGTGAAGATTAAGTTTAATATTCTAATCGTTATTGTATCTTTTTATAATTTTAAGTAGTTCATTTAAAGGGTTTTAGCTTTGTTCCTGCATCTTTTTAAGAATAAAATCTATTTTTTTACCTATTACCCAAATTTATGTTACAACCCATTCTTAACTCACCTAGAACCCCATATTGTCCCCATGGTGGGACAAGATGGTGTATTTACACATTTCTTTTCAAAATTTTCTCACAACATTAGGAGTACTCATCGAAAAATTGTAAATACATCTATCAGCAGGTAAATGTTTGAAGATTACAACAAGCCTACTTAGAACCTTGCATATCAATTTACAATCCTGATGCAGTGTTATCTAAAGCTTAGTGTTCCTATCTTACCCCACCTTCCCCTACATATTTTACTAATTATCTTAAAAAGTATCCATTTTAGATGCGTAATGAATATGATTTTTTTTTTTGTATTTTTGTAAGGGCAGTTTGATGAGAAAGAGAAAAATAGGTAGTTGTATTTAAAAAAAAAAAGGTTTTGACACTTTTTCAATTCGAAAGTTTTAACTGTAATTTTCGGACACGCTGTATAATGTTTTCAAAAAATTCATTCGGTTTCGAATGCTACTCTATACGGTCAACAATTCTAGAAAGTTTCAATTTTGCAAGTTAAATACCTTTACAGTTATATAGAAATGCAAGTATTTCAAATATGGTTAGAAATAACAACATAGTTGTTTTAATAAACTTACTTTAGATTTGAACGAGTAATTAAAAAATGTTATTATATATAGGGTGTTCTATTGAAAACAACAAGTTGACAGCCACTTCCGGGGCAACCGGATGCGCTAGATTATTAAAAATATTTTAGTTCAATACCGCAGGTGGGCTTTGGTATACTGCACAATTTTCAGAATTTTCGATTCGATGCGTTACTCGTGAGACCCTGCATAACTGCTTAAAAATGACATACAAATTTAAAGAAAAACCAAACAATATTTAAAAATGTAAATTTAAATTACATAAGTGTTTAACCTAATTATATTAATCTAGAAGAATAAAACATTATGTAGGAATAATATAGTTATATAAAATTCAAGTTGATTACAAATATGAATATATTCCAGTTTTCTTTTTACAAATTTAATTAAGGTAAGATTTCAAAAATATAATTCCATTCTCAATTTTTTTTTTTATATTAAAATAACTTTTAAAATTTAAAATACCAAAAAACTTTTTATAGATTATTATTACAATTGCCGCAAAACCAAGATACCTTAAAGAATTGTAAAGGAAACGGAAAAGAAAATATCCAAGTGCATGCGTATTTACATAACATAATATCTAGAAATCTGAAATTCTGTTTAAAATAAACAAAGGCTCTGCTCCGATAAGCCAGTGAAAAGTGCCCCTAAAGCTATCGGGCTGAAATTAAAGCAAACTACGGTCACACATACTATAAATACCAAAAATTAGCACATTCGCTGCCACCCCATTCGAGATATTTGCATAAGGGTGAAAAATTCAATATTTTTTTCTCAGGAATTACTTAAGGTATCACGTTCAAAAAAAAAATGTAAGTAAACACTGATTATGGGCATTCTATAAAAAATTAAGAACTAATTCCCTCCACTCAGTTCAAAGTTATTATTATTTTCCCCTTTTTAGGGGTGGTTTTTTTGAGTTTGGTTCAAGGTGCCAACTTGGCTTTTTATTATATTAGACCGTCTGCATTTAGATTTATTATATATATTTTTTAGTTTTTTCTGTGTGGTAGAACATGTAAATAAAAAATAAAATCTCTTTGAATGATTTTAGTAGGAGCAATTTGTTATTGGTTATTTTAGGGTTAAAATAATTATTCATCGATTAATTTCAGGATTATTTGTATAAATGTTTCAGCCCTATTAGTTATAAAAGCACCGAAATATACAAAAGTATATTGTAACAATAAAATAATATTTAATTCCGTACACGCAGTTCAAAACTATTATTATTTTCCCTTTCTAAAGGGTGATTTTTTTGAGTTGGGTTTAGGGTCCCAATTTAACTTTTTATTGTACATGAGTGTATATTTATATTTGGGTTTATTATATATCTCGTCAAGTTCTTTCAATGAAGTAATATAAATAAAAAATAAAACCTCTTTGATCTTAGCAGCAGCATTGGGTTATCGATTATTTTAAGGATAAAATTCAAATTATTCATTGATCGGATTCAGGATTATTTATATGTACATTTCAGCCCTAATATCTATAAAAGCATCGACATATAAAAAAGACTCTTGTAACAATAAAATAATATTTAATTCCGCACACGCTGTTCAAAGTTATTTTCTCCTTTTGGGGGATGTTTTTTCAAGTTGGATTTAACAATTCGACTTGATTTTTTGTTACCTATAAGTCTATGCGTTTTGGTACAATATATATATGTTTTTATATGATATAACATATTGACATAAATCAATCAAATCTCTGTTAGATATTTATTGTTCTAGTAACAACATAATTCTATCCACATTTGTTATTGCGACAAGCTATTGTAACGTTTTTCGGTTCTTAAAACGTTGTCGGGGTTTTAGAAAAACACACAGGCGATATATTTAGATTCACTTATTCTATTAACACAATTACGGTAATTAAAATCTATTAAAAATGCTTATTAACTATATCACTTAACCACTAATGTCTTTATTTATGTAAACGATATTTATATTACATGTACTAGTTCAATCGCGACCGCACTATCGAACTCGTATCGATTGACTGCCTCCTGGCCAACCCGACGCGTTATTTATAGCTGGCGCGAACATCCAGATTGTTCGAGGGCCTTCTAGAACGTCCTCGAAGATTCTGGAGAATATTCTCGAATCTTCGACCCGGTGCTGCCCTCTGTTATTCGTCGTAGGTAGTTCTTCTTCCGCTATGCCAGCGCCATCTAGGGACGCCTATCGGAACCGCCAGTTGAAAAGTTGGCGCTCGTTACACTGCTCCCTCCTTAGATCTGTTCCGTCCCGGAACAGGAACTATCACCTCCATGAAGATACGAACAGTTCTCTCCATTCTTACACGACGAGGTCCGGAAGAAATAGCACGCTACCGTTCGTCGCCTCCCTTCTGCTGACCGCGGGTTGTAGCTGCATACTAGGAACTCTATTCCAGTATATCGGAAAATTTCTTCGAGCATGTTCCTTACGACCCTCCAGTCCAAGCCATCCAATCCACAGCCTATTTTTGGCACCCTGATCTTATTGATCTCCAGCTCCAACAGCTGCTCTCTTAAACTTATCAGGCTGTCCCACATCGTCCGGTAGGTTGGCTTGCCAACTGAGGCTTCTTTGGTCACCAAGTAGAATAAAGGCCGTTTCTTTCCTGGCAAGTGCAGAGCCTTGCCCACCTCAGGGTTCTGGCTTCGAAGATCTTGGACGCCACCAAATTTCTTCTTGAAGACGGTAGCTATCCCCTTGCCCATTCTTAAATCTTGGGCAACACAGTGTGCTAACGCGCACCCTTCAGGAGCCAAAAACAAATCCTCCTGAATCTCCGTTGTTACACCATGACGCACTTTGCGGCCATTCCCATACTTGTCCATGAACTCCTCATAGCTGAGTTCTTCTTCGGGGAGTCTACAAACTCGGACCATCTGCTCGTCCTCTTGATTGTCCCCAAGATAAGGAGCTAGGCGATTAAAATGCACCACTCTTGCTTTACCATTGGGTTTCTTTCTGATGCGATAGATGACGTCATTAATTCGCTTTATCACTTCGTAAGGCCCGTCCCACGATCGTTGCAGCTTAGGTGAGAAGCCTCGACGTCGCTGAGGATTGAACAGCCAGACCAGGTCTCCAGGCTGATATCCGCCTTCATTCGCTCTGATGTCGTAGTGTTCCTTCATGCGGTCGCTTGCTTCATGGATATTCGCCCTCACCCGATCGTGAATATCATCCATTCGCCTTCGCAATTCGAAACATAGTCATCTCCAACTACTTCTTCATTCGGTTTAAAGCCGAACTTAAGATCGCATGGTAAGCGCAGTTCTCGTCCAAAAAGCACACTAGATGGACTTTGGCCAGTGGTTTCGTGGACCGATGCTCTATACGCCAGCAAGAATAGATGTAGTTGCTGGTCCCAATCTCGCTGGTGGTCTGCGACAACTTTTGATAGATACTTGATAACTGTCCTGTTCATGCGCTCCACCATGCCATCTGATTGCGGGTGCAAGGCAGTTGTTCGGGTCTTGCGAATACCCAATATTTTGCACATCTCTTGAAACACTGCTGATTCAAAATTCCGTCCCTGGTCGGAGTGAAGTTCAAGCGGCACACCAAACCGACTGAAAAGTTCTTTAACTAAAGTCTCAGCCACTGTAACAGCTTCCTGATTTGGTAATGCGTAAGCTTCCACCCATTTGCTGAAGTAGTCTACTGCAACCAAGATGTATTTATTTCCAAATTCCGTCGTGGGAAATGGTCCGGCAACATCAATCGCAATCCTTTCAAAAGGACTGCCAACGTTGTATTGCCTCATAGGGGCCTCTTCCTTTGGGAAGGTCCATTGGCAGCGGCGCAAGTTGTACATCTCCGGCACCAGTCTTTCACGTCATTCTTGCAATTAACCCAATAGAATCGCTCTCTGACCTTCTCTATAGTCTTCCGGACTCCAAGATGCCCTCCCGATGTTCCATCATGAAGAAGTTTTAAAACTTCGGGAATTCTTGCTTTCGGAACCACAATCTGAAGTCTGCTATTGGTCCCAGCTTCGTCTTCTAACACTCGTCTGAGAAGACCATTTTCCATTACCAAAGAGCCCCACTGAGCCCAATACGATTTTAGCTCTCGCGAATATGGTGCTACCGTTTCCCAGTTAGGCCGCGCTTCTTGCATCTTCCACTCCATCACACGCTTCAAAACTTCGTCAGACTCCTGGTCAGCTCGGATTGGTCTTCAGTCCATCCATCATCTATGACAGTAGTCCTCAAGCAGGTTGCTTCATTTTCTCTTCGCACGACAGCAGTGCGTGCAATCCTTGGAACAGGGTCTCCTCGATAGTGCGTCAGCGTTTCGATGACTGGTTCCAGGCCGATGTTCCGAATCAAAGTCATACTCTTGCAGACGCTCTATCCATCTGGCAACCTGCCCTTCCGGATTCTTGAAGCGTAGCAGCCACATCAATGCGCATGGTCGGTTCTTAACAAGAACTTCCTGCCATAGAGATATTTATGGAAGTGCTCTATAGACTTAACTACGGCCAACAGCTCTCTCCTGGTCACACAATAGTTGCGTTCCGGTTTCGACAGCACTTTGCTGAAGTAACCGAGCACTTTTTCGTGGCCATCTTGAACTTGGGACAACACGCCTCCGATGCCCACGTTGCTGGCATCAGTATCCAAAATGAATTTTCCTTCAGCCTGTGGATAGCACAAGATGGGCGCAGTGGTCAGCTTCTGTTTCAATTCTTCAAAGGCATCCTGGCAGCTCTTCTCCCAGACGTAGTCTCTGCCTCTTCAGTTAGTCTCGTGATAGGCTTGGCGATGTTAGCAAATCCAGGAACGAATCGTCGGTAATAAGTGCATAGCCCAAGGAAACTTCTTATTCATGCTTGTCCTTCGAACCGGCCAAGACTTGACCGCTTCTGTCTTCCCTGGGTCAACCGACACTCCATCCTCTGATACTACGTGGCCGAGGTAGTGCACTTGCTTCCGGAACAGGTTGCACTTTTTGGGGTTAAGCTTCAAATTCGCTCCTTTCAATCGCTGAAATACTTGCTCCAAGTTCTTCAAATGGTCCTCAAAAGATTTTCCTAAGACAATTATATCGTCGAGGTATACCAAGCAAGTTTCCCAGGATAGTCCTCTCAGTACGTTGTCCATCAATCTTTCAAACGTCGCGGGAGCATTACATAACCAAATGGCATGACGTTAAATTGCCACAATCCTGTCCCGATCGTAAACGCCGTCTTCTCCTTATCCTTTGCCTCTACTTCGACTTGCCAATAACCACTCTTCAGGTCGAGGGTCGAAAATACCTTACACCCACCTAGGGTATCTAAAGTGTCATCGATTCTGGGCAAAGGATAACTGTCCTTCTTGGTTACATTATTTAGTTGTCGATAATCCACGCAGAACCTAGTTGAACCATCCTTCTTCTTCACCAGTACCACTGGAGAAGCCCATGGACTGTTCGATGGTTCAATTACGCCATCCTGCTCCATATCCTGTATAATTTGTTCTGCTTCGGCTCGTTTCGCCAATGGCAATCTTCTGGGGCTTGGCGGATCGGCTGGGCATCTCCAGTGTCTATTCGATGTCGTACAACATTAGTCCTGCCCCTCGTGTTCCGGTCTTCTGCTTGGAAAAGATCTTGGTAGCGTCCAAGCAGCTGTTTCACGGTATGGCGTTGTTGTGTTGTCAAATCCTTGCAAGACAAGTCAATGAAGTTATTCAACCATCCAGGAAGCGGATCTGGAGTTGTTGTTACGCCATCCTCTTTGTTGACAATCGACGACACACTAGCACAACTTCCCAAAGGTACGCCCTTCTTCAGCTTTACTGGATAACTATTGACGTTCATCAGTCGGACGGGCAGTTTTTCTCCAGCTTGTATCACTGCCTTAGCGACCAGTATTCCACGACCTTGACCGCTAATCGCTCCCGGTTCCAGCATTAAAACTTGCCCTTTGGGAATGTCTCCACTCACGCTCGCTTCCACAATGGTTTCACTGCGGCTCGCCACAGTTACTTCTTCTGCCAACACTACGCAGGCCGACATATTCTTGCTATGGTTGAGAATAACTTCTTCTTTGCCAACCTTCAACACTCCTGCTTGCAAGTCCAGTTTGAACCCAAATTCTGTCATTATGTCCATTCCGAGGATTACGTCTTGTTCTATATCTGCAACTACTACACGATACTGGCATGCAGTATCACCAATACGGAAGTGGGCCATCGTCTCCCCCAACACGTTGACTGATTGCCCAGTTGCCGTACGTAGCGTCCATCTGGTTGGATGTATCCGGTTCTTCTTTCCCACTGCTTCCGGCCGAAGAATTGTCATTGTTGCACCAGTATCTAGCAGTAAATCTCTCGGTTTCCCATTTACATGCCCATACACAACGAGGCTGCTAGGTCTACATCCACTGAAGCAACAATCACTGGTGTTACTGGGCATCAGCTACATAGGTCGACGATCGCCCCTTCTCGTCGGCCCATTTTAGTTTTCCGTCGGCTTTGGTTTCGTGGATCGGGACACCGACTACGTACGTGCCCCATCCTTCCACAATTCCAGCATCGTCTTCCTGGTTGCCTAGTTTGCACGGATTCCCTTTTCGTCATCAATTCCGTCATCTTTTTCGTAATTATTTCATCTAATTTCGCCATAATTCCTTCTAATGGCTCTTCTTCCTCGTGACTCCCTAGAACACGGACGCGAGCAGGTCCTTTGACCGATTGCTTCACGGCTTCAAACTCTAGTGCTTGAGCTAAAGCCTGGTTCAACGTTTGCGGCCGAGCGAGCTTCACTGCCTGTTGAGTATCCTTATCAAGCAGGCCATCCAGGAATTTTTCCACAGCGAGACTCTCGCACACATCTTCCGGTACCGTTGGGTACGCACTCTTAACCAGACGAACGACGTCAGCTTCATACTCCTGTAGAGTCTCGTTCGACCTCTGGCAGCGATTTTTCAACTGCGAGCGATATACTTGCTGCAGATGTTTATTACCGAAACGCATCTCCAATTGATTAAGTAGCGTTTGGTAATTTTGTCGCTCCGTCGAAGGAATAGCTTGGAGTACCTTCAACGCATCGCCGCGCAGAGCTACTGATAGCATGGCTGCCTTGGTAGTTTCGGTCCAGCCATATACCGTAGCCGTTGTATCCAGCAGCGTCATATAATCTTCTAAGGGCGTCTTCCCATCGAAGGTAGGCAGGTCACATTTACCTTGAACCGTACAGATGGGCACTATATTTCTGGGTTCCAACTGACTGTTCTCCGTATTGGTTGAATTTCCAGTTTCTTCCGTCTTCGGTATAGCTCCAGAATGAATTTGTTCTTCTAGCACCTTCATGCGACCGTCCAATTCTTCAATCATTCTAGATTTTTCTTCTTGGAGTTTTTCGTCGATTCTATTCATTAGTTCCTGTTTTACGTTATTAGAACTTTCTATAACTTTCTCTTCTATGTTTTCAATCTTTTCTTCTAATTTTCTAGAATTTTCTATATTTTTCTCGTCCATGTTTTCAATTTTTTCTAGAACTTTCTCTTCTAAATTGCGAGAATTTTCCATAACTTTCTCTTCCAGTTTTCTAGAATTTTCTATATTCTTCTCGTCCATGTTTTCAATCTTTTCTTCCAGTTTTCTAGAATTTTCTATATTCTTCTCGTCCATGTTTTCAATTTTTTCTAGAACTTTCTCTTCTAGTTTTCTAGAATTTTCTATATTCTTCTCGTCCATGTTTTCAATTTTTTCTAGAACTTTCTCTTCTAGTTTTCTAGAATTTTCTATATTCTTCTCGTCCATGTTTTCAATTTTTTCTTCTAGTTTTCTAGAATTTTTCTGAGAATTTTCTAGAACTTTCTCTTCTAAATTGCGAGAATTTTCCATATTTTTCTCTTCCATGTTTCTAAGTTCCACTAGAAGTTCGCCATTACCACCAGACACTTCAAACAAATATGTCTCAGGATCTTCACCAGCTGCTTCTATTGCTCTTCGTAATCTCGACTGAAGCTCGGCCTTCCTTCCACTCGTATCTTCATCCCTTTCTTCTAATTCCCGTTTGAGATCTACCACTTTCAAATCCACTAATTTACAGTATTTCGCTGCCATTGTTTCTACTATTAGTCCACTAATATATCGCCAAATACCCCACACCTGACACCAATTGTAACGTTTTTCGGTTCTTAAAACGTTGTCGGGGTTTTAGAAAAACACACAGGCGATATATTTAGATTCACTTATTCTATTAACACAATTACGGTAATTAAAATCTATTAAAAATGCTTATTAACTATATCACTTAACCACTAATGTCTTTATTTATGTAAACGATATTTATATTACATGTACTAGTTCAATCGCGACCGCACTATCGAACTCGTATCGATTGACTGCCTCCTGGCCAACCCGACGCGTTATTTATAGCTGGCGCGAACATCCAGATTGTTCGAGGGCCTTCTAGAACGTCCTCGAAGATTCTGGAGAATATTCTCGAATCTTCGACCCGGTGCTGCCCTCTGTTATTCGTCGTAGGTAGTTCTTCTTCCGCTATGCCAGCGCCATCTAGGGACGCCTATCGGAACCGCCAGTTGAAAAGTTGGCGCTCGTTACACTATGTATTTATAGTTGTTATAATTTTCCTAATGTTGCACAGAACCGCTATTCGTATTTTACTTTTGTTCTTACTGCCAAATAGATATATACATTTATTATACATATTTCTTTAATCAATGTTCTGAGACGTGCATAACGGAATCTTAAATTCAAAAAACCACCCTCCAAAGGGAACTTTGAACTTCGTGTACGGAGTTAATATTATTTTATATTGATTATGAATACATATATCTTAATTATAAATGTAACAACAGATAATATATTATATAATAATATATTACTTATTATCATTTATTCTTACAGAATTATTTTTTATGGCTCAGTGCTTTCATAACTACTAGGGCTGAAATGTACAACATATAAATAATCCTGAAACCCTTCGATGATTTTCCTTTTTTATTTGCATGTTCTACTACACAGAAAGAGAACTTAAAAAATATATAATGAACCCAAATACATATATTACTATATAACAAAAAATCGGATAGACACATTAAACTCAACTAAAAAAAAACCGCCCTTCAAAAAGGAAAAATAACTTTCAACTACGTGTACGGAAATAAATATTATTTTGTTGTTATAATTTTCTTTTTTATATTTCGATACTTTTATAACTACTAGGGCTGAAACATACATACATAGATAATCCTGAAATTGATGGATGAACAATTGTTTTAACCCTAAAATAAACAATAACAAATTGTCCTTACCAAGATCATTCAAAGAGATTTTATTTTTTATTTACATATTCTACTACACAGAAAAAACTGAAAAATATATATAATAAACCTAAATGCATACGGTCTAATATAATAAAAAGCCAAGTTGGCACCTTGAACCAAACTCAAAAAAACCACCTCTAAAAAGGGGAAAATAATAATAACTTTGAACTGAGTGAACGGAATCAGTTGTTGATTTTTTATAGAATGCCCATAATCAGGGCTTACTTACATATTCTTTTTGAACGTGATAGCTTAAGTAATTCCTGAGAAAAAAATATGGAATTTTTTCCACCCTTGTGCTAATATCTCGTATGGGGTGGCATCGTTTGAGCTAATTTTTAATATTTACAGTATGTGTAACAGTAGTACTCATTTGCTTTAATTTCAGTCCGATAGCTTTAGGGGCACTTTTCAATGGCTTATCGGAGCAGTGCGGGGACTCCGTAGAATCGCTAAGTTATAGCGATCGCTATGATAGCGAAACGAAGATATTGTTCGTTATAGGATATTAGTACTCCGGTTAGCGTTCGTTATCTTGTTCGGCAAAGATCGGAATTCGCTTCCTTATATCGTTAAATTTTAGTAATTTTATATTTATGTAGTTTGAGACATTGCAAAATGAATGCTGACAAATGTATTTCTACAGCTGTTATTAGCATAAATATGGCATGCATAAACTTCCATTTGGGATGTTACCTACAAATATATATATATATATATATATATATATATATATATATATATATATATATATAGAGACATAAACGGTTATAACGGAGCCCGACCAATATACGAACGGATAGTTATTAAGCCCGGACCGACGTTGTTGAGCCCACTTTCGGGCTCAACAACGTATCTAGGTAAATTTTGGTCAGAGACATCATGTGAAGGCTTCAGGAACCTCTGGGCAAATTTTCGCTCGGGCTCATAATTGTACCCCTAATGCATTCTACATGCAGCGAAAACTGTAGCGGTATTAAGCTAGATGGCGCACCAACGATTCATATATAAGCCTATAGACCCATCGGATGTTATTGAGCCCTTTGCATATTCCTCGATATTCACGTAATCTTGTGAAGCCCGATAACTTGGCAACAATGTTCTCTTACTTTGTAACGCAAAATCAGGTTGAAAGGTTGTGTGAGATTATATTTTCTCTAAAAGTTGCAAATTTAAATTATTAAAAAAGTTTACTTAAAATTTATGTAATTTGTAAATTGTAGCTTTTCACATAAACATTAAATTTATTGTGGAATTGAAACATAATTAAATTAAATATCCTTTAAGTATTTACAATTTACTGCATTTTTTCATACGAAAAAATAACATCAAATATATCTAACAATCGATAAAATTAGCTAGTGGTGTGAAAGGCGAAATCATTTCAATATAACTTTAAAAATATTTATTCTATCTACAATAGTTAATGATTATGAAACAAAACAAAAGGCATTTTCTATAAACAAAGGCTTTTTTAAATTTAATAACATTTTATGGGTACAGTTAAGGTTGTCACACATTAGCCCATCACAACACAACAGCACGGTGCTTTCAGAAACCGGGAGAGAATAAATATAAAAGAATGAACACGCGCCCACAATTCTAACACAGCACGGATCAGTGCGAACGGTACAGAAGTGGATTGTCAATGCCCGATCCCTCCCGTCACACAACGAAACGCGCCTGCTGGTAAAAGTTTAGAAGATGCAAATAATTTGTTAAAAGGGGATGAAGAATAATTACTTTACTTGGTTCAAAAATACCAATTAGTTTTGAAAATTTAAAAATCAGGTAACATTTTAAAATACTGAAAAAATTTCGTTCCATCCTCCTCCAAATCATTAAGCAAATTATAAAATTCTCCTAGATTCAATCTTTTTTGGTTAAAGGAATGAATCCGTCTGCTTTTTCTTTGTACTTTTTTCTTCTTCTGTTAATAGTAATGTGATTACTACTACCATCCGAACTGCTGCTATCACACAAATTGAATCTGATCTGTTGGTCTCCACCGCACTATTTGCGATCCCACTTTCTATCGCGCTGGTTAACTGTGACGAGATAATGTGCGACAACCTCTTATTTGAAAATTTATATGTTCTAAAAATTCACCAAAATGGTATTTAAAAAAGGGCAACGTTTATTTGATGCCGTGTTTTAGAATAAATAAACATTGTTATAGATTCAAGTATTTCGTACGAGCTAGAAAAATGGCTCAATATAACTTTCTTTTCAAATAATTTAAGTATTGTGAAATCAACAAAATTTTCGAATGTTGCAAACACAAAAATTTTAGATATATCTTTCAAGTATTTGTTTTAATTTTTTGACCAAGACAATTAAACATTTAACTAATTAAAGTTATCTGTAGATTTTTATATCAGGATAATTCTGAAATAACCTTTAAAAAATAAATAGGAGATCTAAATCTAAGATAATTATTGTTTTAATTTTTTTTATTTGATTTATATCGGTTTAGGAAGGGAGTAATTTGAAAATAATTATTACGGAAATAAATCCTAACAATCCCATGCTTTTCGTAATTATTAAAAGTATAATTACTTAAAGAAAGATGTAAACCCTCCAGCTCTTAATTTAATTGCATAAATTTACAATCAGATTTTTTTATTATTATTATTTTGGATTTCTAGCTCTAAACCTCTGCTCGAGCAATTTACTTTCACTGATATTATTATATATTATACAGGGTATTCCACGTAACTGGTTCATTAACAGTTTATGATGTTCTATTATTTACTTATATTTGAGATTTTGGGACCAGTATCTGTTCGATTGGAACTATAAATGCAAAATACCTTAACCAAAATATCAATTCCGGTTGACCGGAAATGGATGTCAACTTTCTTATTTTAAATAGAATGATATAATTTTTTATTCATTTATGGATTCTACAACTATAAATACGTCAGTTTTCTTTAGCTATTCCTATAGCTACATGTTGCCGTTTTTGAGTTATTTAAGTTTTTTTTTTTAGTCATAATCATTGCATCATTGAGAAATTAATATCTCGGTTAATACTGCAAGTAGAGACTCCAAATTTGCTGTGTTATGAATGTAGATATTACTCTAAGAAACGGTAAGCACACTTTACATTCTAACATACAGGGTGTTCAAAATTGAGGAACAAAGTAACATATTTTCAAATGCAGAAAACTCATTTTTTTTAAATGGAACACCCTGTATTTTAATTCGGAATTAGGAAGTAAATATCATCCCCTATCGTTTTATATAGCATTCCCTATACCTATCTTTAATAGATTTTGAGATATGAGCGATTTTTGTTAAACAGACTAAGTAGCCCTATCTTTAAATGTTTGTAGCTGGCTCTGAAATGGATTCACGTCAAATTCATGTATTATTTTTGAATAACCATACAAGAATGTCTGTTCGAATAGCCATTTCTATCAATATTGCGTTGTACGAAAGTGTAATTACAATGATATACATAAACACTTTTGGTTAGTCAATGAATTTGACATTAATCCCATTCAGAGCCAGCTACAAACACGCAAAGATAGGGCTACTTAGTCTGTTTAACAAAAAGTCGTTCATATCTCAAAATCTATTAAAGATAGGTATAGCGAATGCTCATATAAAGTGATAGGGGATGATATTTACTTCCTAATTCCGAATTAAAATACAGGGTGTTCTATTAAAAAAAAATAATACTTAGTCTGTTTAACAAATAGTCGCTCATATCTCAAAATCTATTAAAGATAGGTATAGCGAATGCTCATATAAAGCGATAGGGGATGATATTTACTTCCTAATTCCGAATTAAAATACAGGTATTCTATTTAAAAAAATTGAGTTTTCTGCATTTGAAAATATGTCACTTTGTTCCTCAGTTTTGAACACCCTGTACGTTAGAATGTAAAGTGTGCTTACCGTTTTCTTAGAGTAATATCTACATTCATAACATAGCAAATTTGGAGTCTGTACTTGCAGTATTAACCGAGATATTAATTTCTCAATGATGCAATGATTATGACTAGCAAAAAAAGAAAAACTTAAATAACTCAAAAACGGCAACATGTAGCTATAGGAATAGCTAATGAAAACTGACGTATTTATAGTTGTAGAATCCAAAAATGAATAAAAAATTATATCATTCTATTTAAAATAAGAAAGTTGACATCCATTTCCGGTCAACCGGAAGTGATATTTTGGTTAAGGTATTTTGCATTTATAGTTCCAATCAAACAGATAATGGTGCCAAAATCTCAAATATAAGTAAATAATAAAACATCATAAACTTTTAATGAACCAGTTACGTGGAATACGCTGTATATAACACTTTGGTATTGAAGAAAAAGCATCTTTTTCATGATTTTACTAGGACCACCACTCATTTCTTTAAAAAAATGTGTTTTCCTGATCATATTTTTGTTTTCCTTTGTTTTTCTTGGATTTTAGGTACTTTTTATAAAAATATAGAAATGTATAACGGCGCTTCGCTCTTATTACAAAAGCTTTTTTAAAACATGAAAAATATAAATGATTTTTTTTGTTTAATAAATGACAAAATCATAATTGTTTTGTTTACTATAAATTTTCAATATATCTTTTTGTTTTATTTACAGATCGTGCTTCAATATCAATATCTTGAAACACAATCAACATTTGATTATTTATTATTAATTAAATATGAAAATATTATTAAATTTTGTAATTAAAAAGATTTTTAAAAAATATTATTGTATTTAGATATATTAATTATAAAGTGAAGTTATATAGTTTTATGAAGTATTGTATGTCTATTTCATCATTAACTGCAACATTTTCGCTTATAAATTTGAATCATTTCTAGTATATAACGTATTTTTAAATTTTGTTCTGTGTTTAAAATTGTTATATTTTTAAAATCAATTTAATACTTCACAAAACTAAATAACTTAATTTTATGACTAAATACAATATTTTTAGAAATCTGAATACAAAATTTAATGTTTTCCACATTAATAATAAATAATCAAATCAACATAGTAGATTGAAGCGCAATCTGTAAATAAAATAAAAAGATATATTAAAAATTTATAGTAAATAAAACAATTATGATTTTATCATTTATTACACTAAAAAAATATATTTATAAATAACATTACCCCATTTAAAATTGATATTTTTACATGTCTTTATTATTTAAAAAAGCTTTTGTAATAAAAGCGAAACGTTGTTATATATTTCTATATTTTTATAAAAAAGGACCTCAAAACCAAGAAAAAAAAAGAAAAGCCACTCATTTTCGTAAATTATTATTTAATTTGATAACGTATCTATTCTAAAAATGTAATAAGGGCTAAGGAACATGGGAAAAACATACTGGCATCGGTTTTGTCATAAATAGTTAGTGGCAACACCGCAGGGCTCAACAAAAACCGATGTATTTATATTACATACACCGGGCTTTGAAATGTATGTTTATATATGCAGGGTTCAACAACTAGCCATTCATATAGTGGGCTTCACAACATACTGTTTATCACTATATATATATATATATATATATATATATATATATATATATAAATTAAACAGGCTGTGCAGATGGCAATACCTTAATGGAAGTAAACCGTGGGAAACACCCTGGTGGATATTACACTTAATTTTTTTTGACAGAGATCTTCGATAAGAAAGATATTTTACATAACCTAGAATAATAAAAGCATTTCATATTTCAGGGACCTAAAATGCAAAATTCGACAAGTCCACAGGAAGAAAGATTAAGATACAGTAAAAAAAAAACTCATAATACTCGATCAAATATATGAAGTATGTATTTGTTATATCATAAGTGATTACTGATTTTAGAAAAACAGTGCATAAGGACACTTGAAAGGATAATTAATAAGTAGACACTTTTGCTTTGTAACTGATATTGCAACTTGTCGTGTTTTGCTTCTAGGCTTCCGGTCGGTTGTTATCTTTACTTTATAAAGTAGCTTAGCAGAGTGAAAATCATAAGCTTAATTAACAAAATTTTGCAACATATTCTACTCTACTTGTTTTTAAAATATTTTTTTTCAATAATTAAAAAAATTCCCAAGATCTGGTATTTAACACTGATACTTTACAAAATCTTTATACAACATTTTACCTAGTACAGTATAGAATCCTTTAATAGTCAAATCTATAATAAATGAAGTTTTAGTAAATCTTTTCTACAAAAAACAACAATTTTTGGCGGCTGAAAATAAATAAATTAACAAGTTATTGTGGTTCTTATGTAATGTGCAAATATACAGTATATACTGTGAGTATAGTCTCACTTATAAAAATAAATAGTCATTCTTAAGAATAGCACAGATGATAAATTAAAATGTAATAAACATCATTGCTTTCGGATTTTTTTGTTTCTTAATTTCAAAATTCTTGAAAAACATTAAAAAGGACTGTATTTTTACCACTTGCTACTTTCGTTTTAAGTTTGTCGTATATTAATCAGCCCACAGCCGATAACGGTTATAGCACATATATAAAATATAGATTATTTTATGCCATAACCAACAATAACCTAAATTAATTTTTCAATTTTATGACTGTACATGTGTCGACTGTCGTAACGACAACAAATTTGTACACGCTACAATAGCGAGTGATATCTCGGCATAGCGAATTTTCTCTGCTCACCGGAGTACCAAACTTTCGAATTCGTTATGGTTTGGTGATAGTGGGGTGCGGGGACTTATCATAACGATTCTACGGAGTCCCACTACAGAGCCTTTATATCAAAGGATTTCTTTTAGGCCGTCAAGTCGGTCGCATGAGATAATTTTTTATTAATTTATTAATTTTCTTTTGGTAGAAACGGCAGCTATCTTTTCGGCCGCCACTGTATAAACTTATACATTTGCAACACAATACAAAATGATGTTTCTACTGACTGATTTAGCCACAAAGTTGTAAAACCTGTTCGGAATTTAAATTGCTCACATATCAGAAAATTTGTCGGTTGTCCCGGATGTGGTGAACGATCATATATTATCGAGTTGTTTCTCTTAAGGAATAAATATGTGTTATTATTTCGTTACCTTATCCTATCAAGATTATTGTCTGGTACATGTATGCACTAAACTCCATTCACTTTAAGAATGCAGTAGATAGCGCTGCGATCGGCGCCCAAATAACACTGAAGAATGAAAAATTAGCGGCAAATTCAAATTGTAAATTGTCAGTGTCATAAACGAAAAAGTTTGGTTATCAAAATTTTGTAGTAATAGGAAAGGATAACATGAAACCACTACGCTTTTAGTAGTTTATTTAGAATGTTATAGTCATAATATAAGGTGATCAAATAATACAAATAAAGTAACAGTGAATACATTTTTCTGTTCTGACTGAGTGGCAGGGAGCATTATCCATAATAATAACAGAGTTTGGTTCCAGAAAAGGAAGCGCATTTCTCATCCACTCCGTGAACACTTGGCTGTTCATTTCTTCGTGATAATCTCCAGTTTTCTTGGATTCGAAGAAAAGGAGACCGTTTTCAAGGAAACGCTACCAATATATAAAACAATTAAACGTTTTCCTTTTCCTGAAGGGTTTTTCAGTCCCGTTGAAACTCCTTCCACAAATGCTTGTCTTGCAGTGAGTACTGTGGTGTCTGCCCATATTTTTTGCTTTGTATGACTTGCATTAACCCAAGTTTCATCCAAATAATATATCTTTCTACCACTAACACGAAATTTCCGAATGTTGTTTAAATATTGACGCCTCTATAATACAATATCTTGCCGTTCTATTAAAACACTATTGCCACTTCGCTTCATCCACTTAAATCCTAACTTTTTTAAAATTTTCCAGAGCGTCGTTCTTTTCAATATTGGCAAAGTGTCATCTGCATTAATAACCTGTAAGATACAATGCGATGAAGTAAATGTAAGATAAATTGATAATATTATATTTACACCCAATAGTTTTGTGCACGTAGGTAATTCGTTCTGCAAGAAAAAGGAATGTACGTGTCGTCTAATTGCTGACCTATCTGCTTCGTCCAAGGAATCATATGCACTTTGACGAAGACGTTTTTTAGGGGGTGAACTGATAACTCCTGTGGTCTCCTTTTCTTTTACAATATCCCACACTGTTCTTTCACCCACCCCAAGTTGCTTTGCAGTCAATTGCTGCCGATTTAGAACTGTCCCGCTTAAGCTCCAGATACAAATTATAAGCCATTATCCTTTGCTTACTGCCAATATGTTTTCCCCGAGGATTTTTTGATGACCCTGCAGGTAGATCAAATACCTCTTCATCTGCCATACTAAAATTGATGTAAATATACTATGTCATCACTATCATTTTATATAGTTATTAAACAATACCTTCAAATATTCAACAGTACTCAGTAGAGCTCTAAGAAGAACTATTTTTGTAACAATTTGCTTATAAAAATTACACTAACCACACGAACGACACAAAAAAGCAATAAACACGCAAATACAGAGCTGAAACCAACACCAGGACAAATGTTATACCTAGATGTCAGAAAATATTTTGTTTTATCCAACTTAATTTTCATTTGCTATATAAAATGTTTTTCGTATGTGTGAATTCGCCTCGTCTATTAGCCAATCGCAAGTCGTAAATCTTTCGCCTATCTAATGTAACGCTGCATTCTTACAGTGAATAGACCTTAGGTGCCATTCACTACTAAATTTTTAAATTTTATTCTAAAGGATGAAACCGTAAAATTTAACAAAATTGCAAATAATTGGAATCGGTTGAATTTTGATTAGTATTACGCCTAAAAATATCTTCCAAAATTTGGCAAATTGATGTCTCCACACCATAATCAATTCTCAATATTCTCATAACATTTCTAATATCATCTGCTCAAATTTACCACGAACGTTTATCATTTGGACTCACAAGCACGCCAGAAGTGCACCAAAAAGTAAAGCAGACACTGCTGTGAAGTCGAAAAAGAGTTTTATCCAGAGAAAGAGAGTCCATAGGAATAACATTATAAAATTTGGAAGTGGTTAAAAACGTAATGTTAAAAAACTGGCGAATATATTTAAAATTTCGGAGCAAGACAATTTTATATTAACTTCAAAGAAATGTCAGTTCAATCTGGAAGAATTTCGATTTTTAGATCACATACTAAGAAAAAATGCACTCAAAATAGGTTCAAAGAAACATAATGTCATAACTAGAGTGGTCAACTTTCGTCTGCGCGCCATGGAATAAGAAATATCTTATTCCATGCAAATTGTAATAATGTTCAGCTTTTAGTGCGTCAAATATGACATTATAGGAAATACCCTATAGAGGAACAAAATTTGACATAAACGATACTAACTTAATTCCAATCTTAAACAATGAAAACTCAATTAAGGCAAACGTTCAATAGGAGAAGAAATTTACGTACTTTTAAATACAATTTTTGCGAAGGTTATCACTAAATTATCAGTTTTGTGCAGGATGTTCGCAAAGTGATTACATATATGCATATTTTTAAACTTGTTGTTAACTGAAATTTGTATACCTAATAATTTTTAACAATTATTGTATATACCTACTGTTTGGTTTTTGTAAAAAATAATTTCGGATAGACTTGAAACTTAAAACCCCACCAAATGTTAAGCTCACCTTTGGGTTTCAGTCTTGTCAGTTGATAGTGAAGACTTTTGTAAAATATTAACCATACATGCCCAAAACGTTAATTTTTTGCAGCTTAAAATAGTTTTACATTCCGCATATGTATGTACACTGCCCGACTTATTTAATGTCGTCGCCTGCAGCGCGGTTACTATCAAAACTACTCACCATTTGGACAGATGCGCGTTCGGCTAGCGTCGGCTGTTCCAGGTAAATGATTTATTGTTTATTAGGGTATACAGTTGTAAAACCCGCCGCAATTATGCAAATCAGGTAGAAAAATTGGATTATTTAATATCACAAATAAACGTTATATACTGCGGTTTGAACATGCTTTAAATTGAAATATCTCTTTCATAACTTGGACCCAATTGAATCTTAAACTCATATAGAAATAAATAAACTTTGGTATACATGGTAAATCTTGTATTAATTGTTTTAAAAACGTAAGAAACAGTAAACAACAGAGGAATACTTCATAAAATTATAGCCTCAACAAATATTTAGCTATTGCAAGCGTTTATTAATTACAATTTTTTTAAATGGAGATTTCAATAATATTTAATTATTAGCATTTACTATTCCAGAACCCACCTACATGTGAGTAACGCTGTAAATTTGCTATTCATCAGAAAATAAAAACTATGTTTGGCCTGGTAATATTATTTATTTAAGTAAACATGCTAATTCCATATATAAACAATATAGAATCTAATAAAAAAAATAATATTGCAACTGGTATTTGCCCACTACCACTGTAGACTTGCCATTTCTGTATCCGTATTGGGCAAGTGTGAATATTTCTTGCTTTTCAAAAACGGCAACCAATCTCTTACGTATTACAGTTTCCAAAACCTTTAAGAAAACCGGTAACACAGATACTAATCTGATGGAGACCGGACTATATGCAAAGTGCATATATTTTATTTTTTGCATATCTTTAATTATAGTCTATATGTAGACGTATTACATTAATTGAAGTTAATTAGCGCTAATCGGTGATTACATATTTAGGCATTTCTATGCATATTTTTACAAAAGTTGCATATATTGCATATTTAAGCTTTTTCTTATCCTTTCTATTAGTAAAAATTCCTAGTAATTCCTAATGTAGATCAACAACCGACAGTTCTCAGAACGATAAATCTTTTACATTGGTTTCTCTAATACTTTTTCCAAGAACTGCACGTGTCTAATTTCGCCTAGCAGAAGGGATGTGGTAAATACGTTTTATTATTATTAATTCCCAAATAAACTATTCATTCATTGAATATCTTTGAGCGAAACAGCATGTAATTGTGCTACGTTTTTAAATACTGTGCGTACATACAATGAGTATAGCGAACAAAATTTCTTTATGGATTAAGGCATATCCTGAACTGGTAAAGGATGGCGACAAAATATTTTGTGGAGCCTGCAGTAAACTGGTAAGTTTAATTTTACTAAAAGCTTTACAATTGTTTTTAAATTCTTTAACTTTTGATATAAAATGAAAATTGTTGTTGTAGGTGTCTTCTGAGAGAAAATACCTGATTGATCAACACGCTAAAATTCCATCACATATTGGAAAATGTGAAAAACTAAAGCGATCCGCATGTGTGCAGCAATCTTTACGTCCATATGTAACATCAACTTCACGAAACTCAGAACAAGAAGAATATAATACAGATCTGTGTAACGCATTAATTTCGTCTTACATACCATGAAAAAAAATTATGTCACATCTTGTTACCAGCAAATAATAGCAGAAACTCAACAATTGGTAGGGAATAATTTTATATATATCATGGTAAATGAAAGTACCGATAAGTGTGGCCGTTATATTGGCCATTTGTTAGGATGGAATAGGAATTCTTCATGAAGGTATTGTAGATAAATCATATTTAATTTATTGTAAAGAACTTCAAAAAAACAAATAATGTGACAATTGCCCAATTCGCTCAAGAAGGTTTACCAAATTTCTTTTTACCTGGAAGTATACCTTGTGAAAAAATATTACTAATGTTTTCCGACGATGCACCATACATGATAAAAGCCGCGCAAAATTTAAAATTTTTTTATAGTAACATTATTCATACCACTTGTTTAGCTTATGGGTTCAATCGTGTAGCCGAAGACATTAGGAATCAATTCCCTTTGATTAATGATTTAATTAGCAATGTCAAAAAAGTATTTTTAAAAGCACCTCTACGAATCCAATTTTATAAGGAGCGACTTTCCGGTGTTAAGTTGCCTCCTGAACCGATTATTACGAGATGGGGTACATGGTTAGCGGCTGCAATTTTTTTCGCCGATAATTTTGAAGGAATAAAAAATGTAATTCTTGAAATCACTGTTGACTGCATTGCTCTAGAAAACTGTAAAAAGATAGTAACATCAACAGAATTACTACAAAACCTTTTGTATATTAAGTCAAATTATAGCTTTGTTTCAAGTTCCATTCGTAAACTAGAAACGCAAGGGATGTCCCTCTCGGAATCAGTCGAAATAGTAAACGATTTGATATGCTATGTAAGAAGGTTAAGGGTACAAATAGGTAATTCTATATACGATAAATTTAAAAATGATAAATAAAAATGCGGGGTATTTGAAATTGAAGAGAGTTAAGAAAATTTTGGAAGGTGAAACAATAAACGATGTCGACTTTAATTTTAGTTTAGAATGTATTGCAAATTTAAAAATGCAGCAATTACATCTGGGGATGTTGAAAGAAGCTTTTCTATTTCCAAACATATGTACTCTGATAGAAGACAAAACTTTCTTTTACACAATTTTGGAAAAACATGTAATTATAAATTGTTTTAGAAATATGTTGTAGAAAAATTTTGTGCAATAAAGTTAATGTTTAAATTTTGCTCTTATTTATTTTATGTGAAATTTTGCATATTGTCGCAATTTTTTTGCATATATGCCCCAGGTTTATGCATATTTTCTCAAAAATTGATGCATATATATGCGCATATATTCCAGTTTTTCTTTGCATATAATCCGGACTCTAATGATAAGAAATAAATTATTGAACCTAACCCAAAAGTAATTAATTAATTATAGTTACAGCAACTAACACGCATCTAATTTTATTACAAAAAAAACATCTATAAATGGAAAAGTTACGGCCAGGCACTTCCCTAGTAGCAAAATTTAAATTTCTCATAATGATTCTTCGTAACTTAAACAGAAAGACATCAAAGTAACAAGTAATCTAATACAAAATTATTGGTAATTTCGTATTTTATTATTGAAGTTACTAAAAATAATTTAATTTTTACTACTTATGGGCTGGTACAGTCGGTATTTGATCTTATAAATCAGACGCAATATAATTTATTCCTACATATTTTCTTCATTTTAATAATTTACTAATCATTTTCGCAAACGCTAGCGGAATTATAAATTTTCCATACACAAACCAGCTTGCACACCTACTAAGAAGAAAAAAAACTCGATAACAGAATCCTATTTGAAACTTAAACGTGTTAATATAGTATTCCAAGATGCACTTCGCTATATATTTGTTTTCTCTTTAAAATAATCATTATTTAAATTCCCAAATTAGTCACCACATCCAGTTAATTTTAATTGATTGTTTCCTATAAAATTAACGCAGAAACAAAGAGTTGGAATGCATTATTTAGTAAGTAACGAGCTGCATGTAAAATAGGCGAACACATTAATATTCGAAGCACAACTATTTGCATCTTTTCTCTCAGAAAGAGAAATGCATAGATCAGTCTAACGTTGAAATTAATGTTTGAACTTATTATCGATCCGTTTCTGTGATTTTAATCTGAATGGAGTACCGCAGAAGCTGAGTGCGTTTACGGCAGAATATGTAGGTAACAATAAAAAAGAAACCTTCTCTGATTGGTCAAGGTAAAACAATTGAAAAGCGTTAGAGAACATAAATAATGCATACCGCAGAAGATAACGTATTCTTTATAGGCGTACTCCCATGGACAAATAAATTTAAATCTAAAAGATTTAGTTATTTTAATTTCTACATATCGATTTAACATCTTTACCTTGTGATCATGTTGGCAGCTGACTAAAACAAAGGACCATAGACACAGCGCGGTTAAAACTTCGAAGGTGCGGCCCATGATTTGTCGCGTTCACAATCTTACTTTCTCAGCAAACGAGCAACAACTGCGGAAAGGATCTGACCAGCGATCGTCTCTGGAGTAACTAGTAGAACTGGTAGCTAACGGTGCGACCTACAAACGCGAATTTACCGCCGCCAGATGGCCTGAAGCGTCAACACGCCGGATCTCTTGTCCTTTCCCTCCACTGCTGGTGGTACGAATCGTTACACAGTGTAGGTACGGGGTTAGTTAAATGTAGGGAGATGGGGACTTATTGGTATTCGTATTCGTTATAGGGATCTCGAAATTATGTTCTGCATTTTAGAATATAACACATAAGGTAAACTATCCAATAGCTGACACCTTGAGGCACCATTTTTATTTCATATGTTACTGGTATCTTTGGTTTTTTATGTATGTCGTCTAGAAGTATATAGGTCTCAAGATTGCACATTTCTAAATCGAGTCATATAATAAACATCGCTGTACTTATACTTACATTTACTTTTTTATGAATAGTGTCGGGGAATAACGGCGACAAGGTAGCGGCACAGTATAGAAAGATAACAGTAGAGACAGATTGGCTTCCCGCTCTCGTCCGTTTTTCGAATCGTAGTAAAATGAGCGTGGCCGGTCATAAATAAATCGTATTGCGCAGCACGTGAATCGTGTACGATCGTGCATTTCATTCAAGAAAATTTTGGCGGGGTGCTAGTGTTTATAGCAGCACGTATGTATGTGTATGTATCAATCACGATAAATTAAATACCACGTTTAGGCACTTATGTTATGTCGCTATGATGTTCACCCCCATTTTATTTTTAAATTTCGTTTGTTCTCTTGATCTCTTATTTGTGATTCTTGGTTTACGTGTACGGTGTATTAGCCACACATTTTATAATTATTTTTTTCATAGACAGTTTTACATACGTTTTTTGTGTTCAGTTTTAAGTGATCATTCATAAGTATTTTAATATAATCAATTGTACACTTAAATGTCAATAATACTTACAACTATGGGACTAATAACACCACATACTAAGAAAAGGTGTTTTAAAGTATGAAGTGCACTTCAATGTTTACAGTAAAAAGTACCCGAGAGATCAACATTTAATTTTTTGTTTTTATTAAAGGTTGTAATGTAAGCAATACATCATAGCAATCATTGGTGATGCTTGATGATGGAACCAGAGGAATTTGGATCAACTACCTGCATTGGTTACAATCGTTGGCATACTCCCAACTGCAAGAATAGTGCGAGAAATAATTACAATTTAAGTTTTTTCGCAAAATTCGTTGCGATACATTTATGGATATTTGATATGGAAATGTTTAAATGTTTACAATTGTGATGTTTGTGAAGGGTTTTCCCAGCAACACGATCAGTTAGACAATTCAACGTTATTTTGCCATTTAAAGGCATGTGAACATGCGAATAAGCAGAAATTTGGAAAATTAAAAACACCTTTCTTTTATGTTATAATATTAGAGAAAATATTTTTTAATACTTTTGAATTAGTGTCACCACAACTGAAGTGTTTGGAAAAATTCATAGCACAGTTCAGTTCTATTAATTTTGAACATCCATATCAAGAATGCGACTATTTTACACATTGAAGTTTCTGATTTCAAAGATGTTGGGTTTCAGGGTACACATTAAATAGAAGCACGTGTGAAATCGGCAGAAAAAGCTTGACAAAATGGAGTGACAAAGCCATATAACTTCATAAAGTTGTCAATTATATCAATATGTAAATAACTTTCGACTTGCTACCTTTCGTTGCTGGAATAAATTGTTGACCAGTACATTTGTATGTAATCTCTAATGAAAACTTTCTGTTTGTAATATTTTTCATTGTCTATATTGTAGGCATAGCAAATATAAACTATTTACTACTTATGTCTTTCAATATTAACCTGTTTACTCTTACCTGGAAATTAACTGGCAAAAGCCCAATCAAAAATGTCCAGTATATCGTGTAGGCAGTGCTGTTATCATGAAAGCGTTCTAATCCAGACAATGCATATTTTTTCTGAGAAGCCAGACTTAATAAAATTCACATTATTTTGTAAAAATATTGGAGAACGACGTTTCCATATGATAGGTAATTTCTTTTAGTTAATTATATAATTAAATTACAGCAATAGAAAATTTAACAGATCGGTATTTTTCAATAGATTAAGTGCTATCAACTAGGTATATCACTAAATTTCAAATCAAAAATGCCACTATAAATAAAGTGGCTTATTTTATGCAATTTCATAATTTTGAATATATAGGAAATTTTGCGATCAGGTAAATAAATTCACTTCTACACTTTTATAATGTTTACTTACAGTTGCGTTATAGTATCAATAATAACGAAATGTCAATTTATTAAAACATTTCTACAAAAAAAATTGGTTATATGCACATTGCATGTTTATAACTCACAGCTAATATTCTTACAGCGACTCTTTCTCTTGCATCTACTAAATTTCGACCAATTCAATAATAAATATATGATATAACTTTGACATAACCTCCGCTATAAAGCATAGAGATCAAATTTTTAAATGTTCCTACATTTTTCCGGTAGACGCATAGGATGCGCGAGGCCGTGCACTCCGTAGCATCAATGTGATCAAGGTCCTTAAAATAGGACGAAGAATTTCATTCATAAAAAGGGGTTCTGTCATTACTGATATATTTCTATACTGTGGTAGCGGCCAGCGCTACCGAAGGGAATCCCCCGCTTGGGCCAACGAGCGAGGCGGTGGTCCAGTGTTGCCAACTTGGTGAATTTTCCACTAAATCTGGTGTATCGAAAGCACGTCTGGTGTACACAAATCATATTCTAGTGGCTAATGAAAAGTTTAGTGGATTTTCTTTAATTTTAGTAATAAATCTAGTGAATTCATTGAAGACGAAGCCTAAATTACATCAAAGTATAGGAAAACCAAGTAGCACCACTCTCGTCAAGATAAATTGTGATAAATGCTTATTTGGCAAAGATGGACAATTTAAGTTAAATATGGAGTAAAAGGTAAATTGAGGTGTTTGCATTGTAATATAGAATTTATAAATGTTATAAAAATTGTAGTTTCAACCTTTGAAAAAGACCTAAATTGGTCGAAACGTTAGGCAAGAAGAAAAATTAAGAATGAGTAACTGAAATTAAAGATAAATTTGAGGCCACTATCTCACGACTTTTATTTACTACTCCTGAAAAACATTACGGCCAAGAAAATCATATCAAGAATAAATAAAAGCACAAAATTAAATAAATAAGGATATATATTATGATTTTATAAAACACGATTACAGTTATTCAGTTGTAAATTGTTGTGAATTATTAATATTTGACGACTACCTAATAAGTGTTGTATTAAATTCATATATAATAGACAAAATCAAATGTATTGTGTGTAATAAGTTTTTGAAGGTCATTGTGCGAATTATAATAAAATTATAACAAAAAATGAAATAGAAGTAATTAATAGTAAAACACTATTAATTACATATAAATACACAAAATATTTTTTTGTGTTTTTTTCTTAAAATATCTTATAACGTAATTCAATTCCCAATTCTAGTGATTTTCTGATGGAATTATAATCCCGATCTAGTGAAATATGTCTTCTGTCAATTGGCAACACTGGGTCGGTCGCGGAGATGATAGGCAGTAACGTACATACTGTATACGTGAATGGATGCCTGACTATATGTTTTAATATTGAGTTCCATTTTTTATATACTACACTATTTGAGTAATAAATACTCCTTAAACGTTTACGCCTCTATATATAATTAGTTTCCCTGACAATAGAATACAATTTTTATTTCATCCAGTAGCTGACACGTCCAAACTTGTTTACATCCAAAAGCTGACATACCATTTTCTGACATATATTATGTAACAATAATTGCCGTTAGTTTCGAAATAAACATAAATTCACTTCATAGGAGACTTTATTGTATTCAAAAATATAAATGTTTCTATAATAATAATAATAATAATAATAATGTAATATTCATGCATGTATTGACAATATGTTATATTGAATTTACCTACAAAGCAAAATTTCTGGAACTGTATAAAGCCGCGAGAATTCGCAGATAAAGGAGGTCTTATTTTCTGAAGAATTTCGTATCTTTCGTACCAAATGGTATCTACAGGATTTGGCCATTTAAAATTTAAACCACTCATGGACATTGAGCTGATGAAATATTTATTCCTTTCAATATTTTTCTTAATAACTTTTCCTGGAAAATATTCTTCCTCGTAGATTATTATAACAAAATCACCAATTTCAATTTGCTCCTCTTTGTTATTATTCTGTTCAGCTATGGTTGCTTGACTGACTGATCATCTTGATGCGCCCAGTCTTCGCCCTCGCCTTCTGATTCCAGATGAACATGTAACCATGGATGAAATACGTTCGATACATATTCAAAAAATGTCTCTCCCGTCATCCGTCCAGATTCACTACGACCAAGTGCCCAACCATTTGGCATTGTATCTGTTATAGCGAGAGGGTACTCTTTCATAAGGGTAGACCACCATTGGCGGTGCAATCATGCCTAGTGCATTAGCTGTAATTAACGTTGTCAAGCAGTCTTTTTTATCATTGTTAATCCGTGAATATACAGTCTTATCACATCTTTTAACTAACACTTTTGATCCTTTCGGTGACAAAAAAAATGCGGTCTCGTCGGCATTATATACCCTTTTTGGATCACTTATTATGTTTTTATAATTATTGTTGTCTAAATATTCTTCAACTTCCTTAAACCAATTTTTAATTTTTATTTCATTCACTGTAGAACGTGCAAATGTTAAATTTTGAGACAGAGCCTTGCTGACACCGTAGGATGCCTTTTTAAAAATGATAGATACCATTTAGTACCCGATCTACAATTAACAAAATTCGTTTTACGTTTGAGATTTTTACAAAGAAGTTTAATTGAGTTTATTAGCTGTTCCTTTGTAACAGGAAAGCCTCGTTCGGCACTGAAGAATAATCACTCTGTTAATATGTTTTGTTCCTCTGGTGTAAGATTTGTTTTTGGACCCATCCTGCACATTTCTGGATAAATTCCATTAATTTTGATGTATTTTTAACGTCATATTTTATCGATGCTGCTCTCATTGATAACTCTCCTTTCTTAACTGAAACGATAGCTCCCTTCATGTTTTCTTGATCATATTGCAAGATTTTCTTTTTAATTGATGCCATAATAAACTATAAGAAATAAAAGTCATATAAATTATGATAACCCTATGCTGACAGTTATATACCAATATCTGACACCTAGGTCAGGTATTGGTAGCATATGTAGAAAACACTTATGGTTCATTTTCCACTATCTTTGCACTAATTGCCATGAGTTTTTTTAGCTTCATTCTAAAAACCCTATACCTGACATCCTATGTCAGTTATTAGAAATTAACATTATTACGAAGCCAATACCTGACATCCTTCGCATAACCTAAACATGCCCTTCTATTTGCAAATTTCGTACCTAATACTTGCGATTAATATATTTCTTTATCTTATTATCAAATATACCAACTCGAAATACTACACTTACCTTAAAGTTGTGGTGAACACACTAACGATCTTCTTATTTTGAGTCAAAGAAAGACAACGTTAACGGTCACTCGTATGAACCGACTATTAAAAAATCTGCACCGGCGCAGAAGGGTAATATTGATAGTAAAATTAAATGCCTACATATGTATAGCTAATTTACTATTGCCAACAGAAAAAGATAGATATATACATTTTCTTATTTTGTCAGAAATAGTGTGAACATGTCAGGTAATGGGTGTATGTCAACCACTGGTTGTTTTACCTTACATGATATAACTTGATACACCACATAAGATTATTATGAATCGTTCCCTGAATACTTTAATAGTGTCTACCGTCAGTCAGCTGTAAGTTATATTAATCCAAAATACCCTCAGATCAATGCTTCCTCCAGTATCCACATATATTTGATATCTGAAGATGATATACTCAATCGCTTAAAAAAATTAAGACAGAAAGATGGGGCACGTACGCAGTCGGTGCCCCGATCCAAGAAAAATCAAAGCCGAAGCGAAAAATGAAGCAACCTGCTTGAGGATTACTGTCATAGACGATGGATGGACTGAAGACCAAATCCGAGCTGACCAGGAGTTTGATGAAATTTTGAATCGTGTAATGGAGTGGAAGACGCAAGAAGCGCGGCCTAACTGGGAAACGGTAGCACCGTATTCACGAGAGCTAACATCCTATTGGGCACAGTGGAACTCTTTGGTAATGGAAAATGGTCTTCTCAGACGAGTGTTAAAAGACGAAGCTGGGACCAATAGCAAGCTTCAGATTGTGGTGCCGAAAGCAAGAATTCCCGAAGATTTCAAAATTCTTCATGATGGAACATCGGGAGGGCATCTTGAAGTTCGCAAGACTATATGAAAATTCAGGAAGCGATTCTATTGGGTTAATTGCAAGAATGACGTGAAAGACTGTGCCGGAGATGTACAACTGCGCGCTGCCAATGGACCTTCCCAAAGGAAGAGTCCTTTATGAGGAATACACTTGGCAGTCTTTTGCCGAGCCATTTTCCACGACGGAATTTGGAAATAAATACATCTTGGTTGCAGTAGACTACTTCAGCAAATGGGTGGAAGCTTATGCATTACCAAACCAGAAAGCTGTAACAGTCGCTGAGACTTTAATTAAAGAACTTTTTAGTCGGTCTGGTGTGCCGCTTGAACTTCACTCCGACCAGGGACATAATTTTGAATCAGCGGTGTTTCAAGACGTGTGCAACATATTGGGTATTCGCAAGACCCGAACAACTGCATTGCACCCGCAATCAGATGGCATGGTGGAGCGCATGAACAGGACAGTTTTATCAAGTATCTATCAAAAGTTGTCGCAGACCACCAGCGAGATTGGAACCAGCAACTACATCTGTTCTTGCTGGCGTATAGAGCATCGGTTCACGAAACCACTGGCCACAGTCCATCTAGTGCGCTTTTTGGACGAGTGCTGCGCTTACCATGCGATCTTAAGTTCGGCTTTAAACCGAATGAAGAAGTAGTTGGAGATGACTACGTTTCGAACTTGCAGAGGCGAATGGATGATATTCATGATCGGGTGAGGGCGAATATCCATGAAGCAAGTGACCGCATGAAGGAACACTACGACGTCAGAGCGAATGAAGGCGGATGTCAGCCTGGAGATCTGGTCTGGCTGTTCAATCTTCAGCGACGTCGAGGCTTCTCACCTAAGCTGCAACGATCGTGGGACGGACCTTACGAAATGGTAAAGCGAATTAATGATGTCGTCTACCGCATCAGAAAGAAACCCAATGGTAAGGCAAAAGTGGTGCATTTTAATCGCCTTCTTGGGGACAATCAGGAGGACGAGCAGATTGTCCGAGTTTGTAGACTCCTAGAAGAAGAACTCAGTTATGAGGAATTTATGGGCAAGTATGGGAGTGGCCGCAAAGTGCGTCGTGGTGTAACAACGGAGATTCAGGAAGATTTGTTTTTGGCTCCTGAAGGGTGCGCGTTAGCATACTGTGTTGACCAAGATTTAAGAATGGGCAAGGGGATAGCCACCGTCTTCAAGAAGAAATTTGGTGGTGTCCAACATCTCCGAAGCCAGAACCCTGAGGTGGGCAAGGCTCTGCACTTGCCAGGAAAGAAGTGGCCTTTATTCTACTTGGTGACCAAAGAAGCCTCAGTGGGCAAGCCTACCTACCGGACGATGTGAGACAGCCTGATAAGTCTAAGGGAGCAGCTATTGGAGCTGGGGATCAATAAGATCAGGGTGCCAAAAATAGGCTGTGGACTGGATGGCTTAAACTGGAGAGTCGTAAGGAACAAGCTCGAAGAAATTTTCCAATATACTGGAATAGAGTTCCTAGTATGCAGCTACAACCCGCGGTCGGAGAAGGGAGGCAACGGACGGTAGCGTGCTATTTCTTCCGGACTTCGTTGTGTAGGAATGGAGAGCAATGTTCGTACCTTCATGGAGGTGATAGTTCCTGTTCCGGGACGGAACAGATCTAAGAAGGGGGCAGTGTAACGAGCGCCAACTTTCAAATTGGCGGTTTCGATAGGCGTCCCTAGATGGCGCTAGCATAGCGGAAGAACGAATGACGTACGAGGAAAGACAGAGGGCAGTACCGGGTCGAAGATTCGTGATTATTCTGCTGAATCTAGAAACACGCCCTAGATGCGGTCGAACAATCTCGTAATTCCGGCGCCAGATATAAAATACGCGTGTTTTGTCAGTCAGTCAGTGTACGAGTTGAATTGAGCAGATAAGAAAATAGCGAGTGGAAATAAATACGAGCGAATTAGTACGGGTGATATAAATATCAGTGGAAATAAATCGTTTTCATAAATTAAGACATTAGTAATTAAGTGATTTAATTAATAAGTGATTTTTAATAGTAAGTAGTGAGTAATTTAATACTAGTGTTTATCTTATTTAATAGATTTTAAGTAGTCCGTAAGTGTATTAATAAATAATAATAATAAATGGTCTTTATTTCCTCAAACACAACAACGTACTTACATATATGGAGTATAACTTAACAAGGAAACAGGGCGAAATTCAGACGAATCTGTTCTCAATTTAACCCTTACATAACCAAAAAAAAAAACAAAACAATTTCAAGCACACGAGACGATGTACAATTTAAATCTAAATAAATACATAATTAGAAATATAAAGAGCTATACAGTGAGCAAGTTAATTTAAATATATCACCTGTGTATTTTTATAAACCCCGACAACGTTTTAAGAATAGAAAAACGTTACAATATGTAAAGCGGTCTATTCAATAGAACTACTTTTTTATGGTCTCAATATTTCGTTACTTATTAATGACTTCTTCAGAAGGTAATCTACATTATAACCGGATATGAAACAATAACAATGAAAATATGTCAATAATACTTACAATTTGAATATAACAATAAAAATTAAATTATTTTAATTTAGAAATGTTGAATAGTCAAAAAACTTTTTTTATCAATAAGGTAAAGTTAGGAGAGATCTATTGGAGCCCTCGAAGGTCCTCAAGTTTCCACTGGGCAAGATACTGGGCTTTATAGAGAACACCAAGCTGCTCGAGTGGAAATAAGAGAATCAATAGGGATGGTACAATGAGCACCTAGCTCAAGTGCCCACCCTAACTTAAATGAATGAATGAATGAAGGTAAAGTTACTAGATAAATATCACAATAAAATATTACAATAATATTGACAAGGTTTTTTGACTATTCAACATTTCTAAATTAAAACAATTTAATTTATATTATTATATTCAAATTGTAATTGTTTTTAATAGTTTTATTGATATATTTTCATTATTGTTTTTATGTTATATGTTTCATATCTTGTTATAATGTTGTAGATTAACTCCTGAAGGGTCATTACTAAATGAAGAAATATTAAGGTCATAAAAAAGTACCCTATTATTATACACCGAACATTGAAGAATTAAAATTGCTTAAAAATTCCCACATTTGATATCTTCTGGCTCAAACTTTAAGGATAAAGGGACGCTATGCTAGATATTTGCAGGGGAGCGCCAAGGGCATTAGCGCCGCCGGTGGATGGCGTAGTTAAAAGTAGATTCTAAAATTTGTTTTTGAATCCATAATGTGGGCTCATCTTCCGATTCATAGTCAAACAGTTTTTTTCTTCGATCTTTTTCTTAATGGTCTATTTTCTACAAATACCGGCTCCAAGTCTAAATCATTAGCAATATCCACAGCGCTGTTTATATATTTTCCAAATTCTATATCTGATTTTTCTGTAAAATAAGAATGCAAAATTTAAAGTTTTTTTCAAACACGGTTTTTTTATTTATTATTCTTAAATCGCGATTGTAACAAGGGCCCTTAGCGATAAATGAGGTAATATTGCAAGCTGAATTAAACTGATTTAAAACGTTGCAAAATTAATAAAACGGAGGGAGGAGAGGGGGGAGGAGGAGTTGGTCCGTGACTGGCCACACCACTCAATATTGTCACGAACCGCCACTGCCCTACATTATAAAAGATCAGATCCAAATCAGAATCGCATAAAAATATAAAAGTTGTTTGGTGGCCTGACAAAATCCTTATACTGTAACTGGTACTTTGAACTCTTTGCGTGACGGTGAAGATATTATGTAATATAATCCAGCAGCTTGTCTGCTTCCTCATTAGAGAATAGTCAAATTATTCTAGCATTATTCTTTGACAAAAGACAATTGTTTAATTTAAGCATCGTGGCGAATGCCTTGAATTCTTCGCATTGTGATCGCGTTCTTATTTGCGGGAAATGGGTCTCCTACGAGAGTTATTATGCATATATAAGTAGATACGTCCGTGCTTATGTAGAGTACCTATATTTCAGTTAGTCTGAGTTTGTTGTGGAATAAAGACAATAGATACAACTGCAAAAAAAAGTATGTTTCTCGACATTAGGATCTACATGAAAATTATTATATCACAATTCATTCGCAGTAAACATTTTGTGTTTCTTACGTATTCGCAACATCCCTGAAACTGCCCGCCCCATTTTATGTTTTGTTTGTAACTTACCGAATGAAACGTTTCCGTTGCGATGTATCTGATACATCAGACATTGGAGACGATATAAGAATGTTTATTGCAACTAAGTGCTGTTTTCGCCAGCACGTTGATCTTGAATAAATTTTAATTGACACGAACCCACACAGCATATTTCGTCCGAGAGATATCCACTGGATGTTCCAATTATCAAAACATATGCATATCCATTACAGATGTTAGATAGATATCCATGAGATATTCGTTTTAGAGTTATTACAATTGTTTATAAAATGAATAGAAATATATTTACCGGAATTTTAACGTAAAAATTAAAACCAAAATAAACACAATTTGGCTGTTTGGAAGTTATATGAACTTTGTATCAGATATCTTATGGATATCTATCTGATGTTATAGATTTTACAATAATGTAAAAGTTCAGATTCGTTACAGAATTAACGTTATTTCTAAAAAAAGACGGTTGGATTTACTAATGGTATGAATATTAAGTAAAATTGAATAGCTGTCTAAACATATATGTGCTGAAAGTATGTAGTTAGGTCGAACACTAGGTCGAAATCGTCGAACCTAATGAGATCAACCAATCCCAAATTTACCTGTCTATGTGCGCTGTGTTTATTTGCCATGTTTATACTCATTCGTACATGTGACGTCGAGAGTCGGTAAACAAGTTAAAAAGTGCCGTTGCGCTGTATGCATTTGAAGTTACGTAGTAGATGTACCTAGCAGTACAACATCACCACGGCTTTGTTGATATTACCGTATAGGTAAGCATCACTTCATAATATTGTCGGAGTGAAATTATGCTAGGCAGAAGAAAACCATAAAATATATTGGTTTCAGTAAAAAATCTAAATCTAGTGTTTCTATTAAAGGCTTAGTAATTTCACAGTATTCTTCTAAGTAGAATAATTCGTTGTCGGTAAACGATAACAGCTGTAATTTTTGAAGAATGGTAGGTAATTTTTTCTTTTCTGAAATTATTTGCTTGATACTGTCATATAGTGAGTTCCACCAAAGTAATTGTACTTATAAAAGAAGTAATTGTAAATAGAGAATTTGCATAATATAATTACAAATTACAATTCCAACACAGATTTTGCTACAATTACAATTCCAAATTACTTCAATAAAAAAAAAGTGCCGATAAGACGCACCTCAACTTTAGAAATGATTTATTGAAAAAATATATTATGTTACCTACGGACCATAAACGCACCCAAAATTTAAGTCCATTTTTCTATGTAAAAAAGCGCGTCTTATAGTCCGAAAAATACGGTAATTACTTTTCAAGTAGGAATTACCCAGCTCTGGTTTTCATAAGCTTGTCTGTGAAACCATATGACAAGGTTTTCATAAGCTTGTCTGTAAAAGCATGTGATAAGGTTAGAATGACAATTAAGCCAAGCTATAGAGAAAGCTGGTACAAACCTTGATAAAAGATTGCAACAATCAAAACAAAATAGGAATTGGGTATTAATTTCTTCTTTTTCTTGGTTTTTAGATCATAGAGATATGGAAATGTACATTAACAACCACGTTTCGTTTTAATTTCAAAAGCTTTTTCAAGATACATATAAAAATATAAATTGTAAATGATGTAAATTATAAATATTTTTTTTGTTTAATAAATGACAAAATCATAATTGTTTGGTTACTATGAATTTTGAATACATCGTTATGTTTTATTTAAAGATTGCGTTTCGATATAGTATGTTCTAAAACTAAGTTATATAGTTTTGTAAAATATTGTATGTCTGTTTTATCATTAACTGCGTTTATAATTTGAATTTTTTCAAGCATATTTAATTTTATAGCTAAATACAATATTTTAAAGATTTATTTAATTACAAAATTCAATTTTTCATATTCTACAACAAATAATCAAAACATACAATATTGAAACGGAAGTGTTAAATAATTAAAACATATAACGATATATTCGAAACTCATAGCAAACAAAACAATTATGATTTTGTCATTTATTAAACAAAAAAAAATTTTTATAATTTACACCATTTACAATTTATATATATACTTGAAAAAGCTTTTGAAATTAAAGGGCAACGCCGTTGTTAATGTACATTTCCATATTTTTATGACTTAAAAACCACACTTCAAAACACCTTGACATCACAAATTCCACTAACGACTTTAATAGGTACCGATGAACTGTTCAGTTACTGCTTATGATGATAACTTTGCTATTGAAACGTGCGTGCAGCTTAGTGTAGTGACAAATTTACGCTGAAAAATTTCGGTAATTAATGTGATTTTTCAATTTTTTCTTGCTTCAACATTTGTTTCTACGTACCATTCAAATATTTTCTCATCAAATTTATGCAATTTATAGTTCCAATAGAAATTATAAGAAATATTAAACAGACAGTTTCACCAGCAAGGAATTCCTTTAGGTATAACTGGTAAGCAGTGACAGAGATAGGAAAAAACTTATAGACTGTTGTAAGATTATAATTTTTCTATAACGCAAAATTCTCGGGATTTGTATAGGGTGTTTCGTAACCTCGATACACCTTTCAACTTTCTTTCTTCTTTTAAATACAATACCTCCAATATTTTTACATTTTTAAAGTAGCAGTAAATTAAAAAAAAATACTTCAGTGCTAAACTCTGATTTCCAAGATATCTTTGATTTTCTAAAAATCGTAATACCTTTAATATAACTGCATGTGTATTTACAGTATTTTAATACACTGGTTGATCGTAAATAAAGTGCAAACTCAGTCAACTTCAAATGGATATCTTTTTTTTTTTTAAATAGGACACCTGTATATGTTTACATCATTGAATTCCTATTAACAAGTGCTTTAACTTTTGTTCAATATACTCTGCCTATCTCTTTTCCTTATAGTTTTGGTTAATTTTTCATTGTTACTGTTATATTCATAATCTTAGTAGGCGACGACTGTAAAAACGAAGGCCAAAAAGTAAATATTTATACTCTTATAGTAAACTCAATTTGCAATATCAACTGAATATTAATAAATAATATAACCTTATGTAATAAAATAATTTAATACCATAAAATAATTACTATTTCTAATATTAATGTTTTATTCATATTTTTGTGATTTTCCTTTACTTCGCATAGCTTTCTGCTTTATGGATACCCTTTTAGATCCTACATCCTCTTCCACATTTGCCTTATTCTGCTCCTGTTCAGGTTGGTGTGAGTTTTCCAAAATTTCTTTAATGTCTTGCAGTATATTATTTTTAAAAACCATCAAATTGACACCATCATTTTCTGCTGCAATAAACGCAATAATTTCTATTAAAAGCTACAAATTAAGCTTTTCTGCATTCACTTTACCAACATATTCACTCAAACTGTTCTGGTATTCGTCATTAACTGTCGCAATATCTTTATTTCCAAGAAGCTCCTCCAGTGCTGCTTCTATATTTTTTGCGTCCTCTTTCTCAAAAATATTATCGTCCATTACAAAATTCCCTTTAAAATGTCTAAAATCAGGAGCTAACATTGTATGAGCATACACAAAATCGAAAGCATCGTCAGTCATCAATTTACAATATATATAAAGTGGGTCTACTTGTTTCCGCCTCTCCATCTCCTTTCTAAATTGTAATATTTGAAGGTGTTCGTCCTTCATTAATCTTATTTTCACAAAGTTTCTATAATATTAAGAGTTAGCATAAGGAATTTTATGTACGAAAGCACAACTTACTTAAACGGTTGTTTGTAATACAGGCCATACATCAAATAAAATGCTCCTGTTTTTATATATATGTTCTTAGCGTAGATGTGATATTTCTTACTTTCAAACAAAAACACTTCAGTGTAGTGTCGAAACTCATCGTAACTTGACTTACCTCTGAAAGAATTGTTAAGTAGCAATTATTATGCTCATAAAATATTTCTTACATTGTACACTTACGAAAATACTAAGGTGAAGGACATGTCCTTCCAAATACTCGCAAATGTTCGGTACGAGAATGTTTGTTGGTCAGCAAAGCGTTGCAGTAATATTTTACTATCTTTACTGAACCCCGTTTGTACCGCTTTATATCTCTTCACTTCTTCTCTTTTCGAAAACATTTTTATTAAATTTAACCAATTTCGCTACACTAAAATATACGGTGATAAGGTTATGTTTGGTTTGTTTTTGTTATTTTCATCTCTGTTTCATTATCTTTGATTTCTAGACTGCGCTCGCGGTGGTGGGGAGAGATTTTCAAATATGACAACATCATCATGTGCTGGCCTCTATAGGCGGGTAGAGATCATATTGCTGTAAGTATTATTAGGTATGTTCGTTTTGGCACTCTGCGTCGTAACGCGAAAATCTATAGTCGCGCGACGCCGCGCTGCGTAAAGTTTTTCAACGCAAGCTGTTGCTGTAAAACGCTGGATTGACGCCAGCTTTAGAGTTTCTAATTCCTGTTCGTTTTGCCCATAATACGAAAATAATTCATTACTTTTAGGTTATTTGCTCTGATTTGTGAAGTAGTACTGTTTTATTTTGTTGTCATTTCTATGATTTTTGGAGAAAGTTTTTAAGGTACAAATTTGAATTATTATATAGTGGATATAGTTACTTAAATTTACGTATTCGTTGTTATTCTATACCCTATACATTATATTTTAAGAGTAAGTCTTAAGTCGGATTTCTTTTATTATACATAATAAGAATAATATATAATGATAATTGTTTTTACAAATGTAAATCCTGAAATTTTCTGTTTGTTTCTTCGAGCCGTTTTACACGTACGAGAATTTTTACATAAATCATAACAAAAATTTTGGTGACAATTTTCGTAAGAATTTTTGTCGCGACACTTTCAAGTCGTTTTACACAGGAATAAATTTTAACCGGAATTTTCACGATATTTGTTGTTATAAGCAGGCGCATTTGTTAAATTAAATTGTTATTTGATTATGGTTAAACATTTGGATCATAGTTGTTTAGATTTAAGTTACAACTTAGAAGTGCAAATGGAACTAACCTTATTCCTGTGTAAAACGACCTGAAAGTGTCGCGACAAAATTTTTTACGAAAATTCTCACCAAAATTTTCGAGATAATTTTTGTTATGATTTATGTAAAAATTCTCGTACGTGTAAAACAGCTCTTATACGTTTATTAGAGGCAGTGTTCTCAACCTTTAAGCATAGAATTTCCCACGAGAACTATAAAAATTTCCCTTTTTTAAACAAAATTCCCACGAATGCGAAAACCATAGTAGCAATCACGTACCAATATATAAGAATGAATCTTGCGCATCTCGTGATGACGCGGTTGGGACCCAGTCCCTACCAATAAAATTAACTAGAGCTCATTATAGGTGCCGACCATTCTACTGAGTAAAAAACTCATAAAATTACGCATTACCAAATAAATAGAAATGGACAAATATAAATAATTAATCCACATGTACATTCAAAGTGTTTTAAATCACAATTGAACCTTAATTTTCAACGAAAATATCATAGAATAACGTGAATACACGCTGACGACGGCGGTTGGGAGCAACCGCGCGACCTTGAGCGTATTTGGGACTTCGGAAGAGCATAGCTTGTACATTTTGTACCTGGTAAATACGTCTTATTTTAGGATATCACAATGTTGCTAAAAAAAAAAAATTCCCACGAATACCATGCTAATTCCCTTTTTTCCTTCGACTTCAAAACTTCCAACGAATCGGGAAATTTTGCACGAGTTGGCAACACTGATTAAAGGAGAATTGAAAGGCTATGTTGACGTAAGATGGGAGGTTTTCTCTAATTGTAGAGTTTCCAGTAATTAGAAATAACTGTAAAAGTTTTATTCCATTAATACTTCGCACTAATGCAATTTAAAATAAAGTAAATAATATTAAAGGCATGCATGTATAATTACAGATAGCTATTTTAATAAAAGGGAAGAGTTTACTTGTGAATTTGTTTCCAATGTTGAGGTTCAGATATAATACGATACAAAAATAAAAATTTAAAACCTTTAGCAAGAAAAACTGAAAAGGACATATAGGTATAAACTTTAATCTACGCAAATAAAATCCACTGTTCATGGAGCAAAAGAATTATAACTAAAAATGTACTTTGAAACAAAAACAATAAGGAATTTACAAGGTGGAAAAAGTAAGAAACGCCAAAGAATATATATATATATAAATAAGAAACAACTAAAGATTTACACTTATTTTAAAAATAAATAGAGAACTCTTTTGTAGCCAAATATATAAAAGTAATATACACATACAACAAAATTGAATAGTTACTACTGACTACAGACAAAGTTCAGGTCTAGCCGGCTTGATACGAGCGTCAATTACTCTTGATTTAAAAATAAATAAAAAATGCTTTCAAGCTGAATTATATACAGGCTATTCCATGTAAGTGGTTCATTAAAAGTTTATGATGTTCTATTATCCACTTATATTTGATATTTTGGCACCATTATCTCTTCGATTGGAACTATAAATGTGAAATACCTTAACCAATATATCACTTCCAGTTGACCGGAAATGGATGTCAATTTTGTTATTTTAAATAGAATGGTCTAATTTTTTATTCGTTTTTGGATTCTATGACCATAAATACGTCAATTTTCATTAGCTATTCCTATGGCTACATGTTGCCGTTTTTGAGTTATTTTTCTCTTAAGTTTTTCTTTTTTTTTAGTCATAAACATTGCATCATTGAGAAATTAATATCTCGATTAATACTGCAAGTAGAGACTCCAAATTTGCTATGTTATGAATGTAGATATAACCCTAAGAAATGGCACACACACTTTACATTCTCACATATAGGGTGTTCAAAACTAAGGAACAAAGTGACATGTTTTCAAATGCAGAAAACTCATTTTTTTTTTAAATAGAACGGCCTGTATTTTAATTCGAAATTAGGAAGTAAATATCATCCCCTATCACTTTATATCAGCATTCCCTATATCTATCTTTACTAGATTTTGAGATATGAGCGACTTTTTGTTAACCAGACTAAGTATATAGCCCTATCTTTAAATGTTTGTAGCTGGCTCTGAATGGGATTAATGTCATATTCAGATTAACCATAAGTGTTTATGTATATCATCGTAATTACACTTTTTTACAACGCAATATTAATAGAAATGACTATTCGAACAGCGACATTCTTGTATGGTTATTTAAAGAATAAGACATGGATTTGACATTAATCCCATTCAGGGCCAGCTACAAACATTTAAAGATAGGGTTAGTTAATTTGTTTAACAAATAGTCGCTTATATCTCAAAATCTATTAAAGATAGGTATAGGGAATACTGATATAAAATGATAGGGGATGATATTTACTTTCTAATTTCGAATTAAAGTACAGAGTGTTCTATTTTAAAAAAATTGAGTTTTCTGCATTTGAAAATATGTAACTTTGTTCCTCTGTTTTGAACGCCCTGTATGTTAGAATGTAAAGTGTGCGTGCCGTTTCTTAGAGTTATATCTACATTCATAACATAACAAATTTGGAGTCTCTACTTGCAGTATTAACCGAGATATACATTTCTCAATGATGCAGTGATTATGACTAAAAAGAAAGAAAAACTTAAATAACTCAAAAACGGCAACATGTAGCTATAGGAATAGCTAATGAAAACTGACGTATTTATGGTGGTAGAATCCAAAAATGAATAAAAAATTAGATCATTTTATTTAAAATAACAAAGGTTGACATCCATTTCCTGTCAACCGGAAGTGTTATTTTGGTTAAAGTATTTTACATTTATAATTCCAATCGAACAGATAATTGTGCCAAAATCTCAAATATAAGTAGATAATAGAACATCATAAACTTTTAATGAACCACTTACGTGGAATACTGTATATTAATGTAATTCTCAACATAAAACAAAATGCAGCAACACAAGCCTAGTCAGCACTAGTTCGTCCGCAATTGTCCGCGTTCTGATAATAGCATTATATACACTCGCTTTTACTAATAACTCTTTGAGTTTTTATAATGTAATTGGAAACACATTTTTAAAGACCTTTTTTTTTGGTTTTTTAGTTACACATCTATAAGTTTGCAATAAAAAAAGTCAACTTTTTTTCAGAATCTATTACCTTTTTAACAAAATTATATTACAAATAAAACTAACCGTGTTGTCACATAGTGATTGTCCAGGATTTTTTTTCTGATAATACAGGCAGCTGGTTGTTTTTATGTGATACAGATGATAGTGACGATGATTTATTGTATAAAGGAACCCGGTATGCAATTGAAGATTTTCAATAAACGATCCTGCTATTATATACAGAAAAGAAATTTCTTCAGCAATTTCGTCATATTACTTGACTAGAGAAAAGAATTACATACCTTGTTTATCAAAAATCAATTTTTAATAAACAACTAACTTCTTTTTTTTTACCTTTTTCAATCATCTCCATATTCATTTTTATATACAATTTTCGGTCGAACAAACGACAATTAATCAAACACATCAATGAAAATAAAACTGTGCTCGAATCGAAGCTTATATTTTTCAACATTGATAGGTCCTTGGTAAACACAATTCGACTACGTTGAATTGGGTGTCATCGACCGTTTTATAAAGTTGGCTCGATTTCTCGATCTTTACAGGTCTGACAATCATTCTCGATGTCAGTGTAATATATAAAGCTGTATTCAACTTATAATTTTAACCCCGATTACGTGATATTATTGTAACAACTGTAAGTAATTATAGGTCAGCGAGAGAGATGCATTTTTGAAATTAGCTTTTCCATTTCAGGAGAAGCGACAAACTTAATTTTGAAAGTCGGTTATTCCCAATGCTGAACAACCGATAAGGACATAATTCGTTTACGAAAGACGTATCCGTCATCTTTATTTCGTGAAATGAGATTTCTTAGTAATAATATCGACACAATTAACGTTCGTTCATTACAAAAACAACACCAAAGAATGTGACATTCGCCCCGAAGACATTAGATAAGATTGGGCATTTAAACGTACCACGTAACGTTCCAGGAGCCAAGTGATTCACAAATCCGACTGCTTGCTAATCGCTTTAGACCTTTGACTTGATTCGATTACGTTCAATAAACCACCTGCAGTCGCCCGTCGAATGTTTGCCCGCGATTTGAGTAGCAAATTGCGTGAATGTCAAGTCGATCCGCTGCTTTAAACAAAGACCTCTTCGTCACTCTTCGCACCGTGTGACAACAACGTATAAAAGGTCGGCAGAAAGCTACAATTCGCGCAGTTCCTCCGTCGATTTGGTTGAGTGTGTAGTTTTGCTGCTTGTTGTTGTGCGATATTTAAAAGTTCACGTGTTCTGTGTAAATATGGGGAAGTTTTGCTGTGTTGCTTCGTTATTTTTTGTATTACTTCTTATTGGATATTCTACGCAACATTCATACAATTTAGGAGAATGCCCTAATGTAGCACCTATGACAGAATTCTCGATGAATAGTGTAAGTATATCGGTACACTCTGACATTTTATCCAATTTATCTTAACAAAAACTCCGGGAAAAAACAGCAGATGGACATATTACAGTTTAGTCATATGTCTATGTAATTTGATATTGTTAAAAGCTTTATCACAAGTAAGTGCTATCAATAACACTTTCACGATACATGTAAGTGTTAAACATAAACATTTAATCGTAAATTAGCAACGTTTATATCGCGAATCTGTAATTTGTATCTTTTACCCAAAATCAAACCCGCGTGTTTATACATTATTAAGTAAAAGTTAAAGCGCCTGTTTTCTAGGGTTGCATGTAGAGACCGGACTATATGTAAAGAAAAACTGGAATATATGCGCATATGTATATGCATCGATTTTTAAGAAAATATGCATAAACCTGGGGCATATATGCAAAAAAAATTGCGACAATATGCAAAATTTTTACATAAAATAAATAAGAGCAGAAATTTATTGCACAATTTTTTTTCACAAAATATTTCTAAAACAATTTATAATGAAATGTTTTTCAAAATTGTGTAAAAGAAAGTTTTGTCTTCTATCAAAATACATATGTTTCGAAATAGAAAAGCTTCTTTCAACGCCCACATATGTAATTGGTGCATTTTTTAACTTTGCAATACATTCTAAACTAAAATTAAAGTCGAAATCGTTTACTGTTTCACCTTCCAAAATATTCTTAACTTTCTTCAATTTCAAATACCCCGCATTTTTATTTATCACTTTTTTTCAATTTATTGTGTACAGAATTACCTATTGTACTCTTAACCTTCTTACATAGCATATCAAATTCGTCTACTATTTTGACTGATTCCCAGAGCGACATCCCTTGCGTTTCTAGTTTACGAATGGAACTTGAAACAAAGCTATAATTTGACTTAATATACAAAAGGTTTTGTAGAAATTCTGTTGATGTTACTATCTTCTTACAGTTTTCTAGAGCAATGCAGTTAGCAGTGATTTCAAGAATTACATTTTTTATTCCTTCAAAATTATCGGCGAAAAAAATTGCAGCCTCAAACCATGTACTCCATCTCTAATAATCGGTTCAGGAGGCAACTTAACACCGGGAAGTCGCTCCTTATAAAATTGGATTCGTAAAGGTGCTTTTAAAAATACATTTTTGACATTGCTAATTAAATCATTAATCAAAGGGAATTGATTCCTAATGTCTTCGGCTACACGATTGAACCCATGAGCTGAACAAGTGGTATGAATAATATTACTATAAAAAAATTTTAAATTTTGTGCGGCTTTTATAATTCATGGTGCAGCGTCGGACAACATTAATAAAATCTTTTCACCTGGTATACTTCCAGGTAAAAAGAAATTTGATAAACCTTCTTGAACGAATTGGGCAATTGTCACTTTTTTTTTTTTTTTTGAAGTTCTTTACAATAAATTAAATATGATTTACCTACAATATCTTCAAGAAGAATTCCTATTAACAAATAGGCAATATAACGGCCACACTTATCCGTACTTTCATCTACCATGATATAAATAAAATTATTCCCTACCAATTGTTGAATTTCTGCTATTGTTTGCTGGTAACAAGATGTGACATAATTTTTTCGTAAGCACTTTCGTCAGTTTATATATGTTTGCAATATTTTTGCAGAAATGATTTCAAATTAACATTGTTTAATCTTGCTAATGGTATGTTAGACGAAATTAATGCGTTACACAGATCCGTATTATATTCTTCTTGTTCTGAGGTTCGTGAAGTTGATGCTACACATCCAATATGTGATGGAGTTTTAGCGTGTTGATCAATCGGGTATTTTCTCTTAGAAGATACCTACAACAACAATTGTCATTTTATATCAAAAGTTAAAGAATTTAAAAACAATTGTAAAGCTTTTAGTAAAATTAAACTTACCAGTTTACTGCAGGCTCGACAAAATATTTTGTCGCCATCCTTTACCAGTTCAGGATATGGCTTAATCCATAAAGAAGTTTTGTTCACTATACTCATTGTATATACGCACAGTATTTAAAAACGTAACACAATTACATGCTGTTTCGCTCAAAGATATTCAATGACTGAATAGTTTATTTGGGAATTAATAATAATAAAACGTATTTACCACATCCCTCCTGTTAGGCGAAATTAAACACATGCAGTTCTTGGAAAAAAGTATTAGAGAAACCAATGTAAAAGATTTATCGTTCTGAGAATTGTTGGTTGTCGATCTACATTAGAAACTACTAGGAATTTTTACTAATAGAAGGGATAACAAAAAGCTTAAATATGCAATATATGCAATCACTAATTAGCGCTAATTAACTCAATTAGTGTAATACGTCTATACATATAGACTATAATTAAAGATAGGCAAAAAATAAAATATATGCAGTTTGCATATAATCCGGTCTCTAGTCATCACTATAGTGGTAAAACTGCCACTATTCAACAGCATACGCCACTGCTTTTTCTAGACTACCACTACACCACTATTACATCGCTATTTCAGGTATATGTGTATAACCATATATTTCCATGTACATTAATGATTAATTTCAAATTTTATTATATATAAATTACAAATGTGATTTGGCATTTGGTAAAGTCACTAGATATACAGTGTGTGTCAAAAAGTTTATCTTGCATTTCACAAAAAAAAAAATATTCTTAATGAAAAGTTCTGCATGATCCATCAAAATTTTTAAAACAATCGCTGAAATACAGGGAAAATCAAAATTATGATTGGGACCCAGGCAACCTAATTTAAATTTCCCACAATTATCTTAAGTAACTTCAAACGTTAAATTATAAAATTACTTATGATTTTGTATTACATTAACAGTTATTTTAGTAAAAATAAGAATCACATCTAGGAAGCAAGTGTATTTTTTCGCTGCGCCACTCCCCGCACGTTCAGCTTTATTAGCTTTTTATTTTATGTCGCACAGTCACTAAATGAGTTTCCTTACTTGATACCACCCACGATAAGTAAGCAGTAGACAAAAATAAAAGATTAGATGACGGATAGACCAGTGCGCATCCAAAATTTTGACATCATTTCAGCAGTTTAGGTTCTTCATATACATATTTTGAATAAAAAAAATCCAGATTCAAGAATAAACCTATATGTCGTCGTCGTCAAGTCAAAAGCTGCTACTTGTTTTTTTCCTCAAAATGAGATATATGTTTAATATCCCAGATTTAGACCCCATACACCTCCCTATACTTGTCCCTACTGTCAGCTTTGTGATAATGTACGCGATTACCATAATATTTTAGCTTGAAATATCTGTTATGTAGTCAGAAAATATGCCATGGGAAACTATACTATCCACAAGGCAGAAAAGTTAACCGCGCTTCCTACATCTCGAAAACTACCATGTGAGTCATTTCCTCACAGTCTGAGCGGCTGAAAAATTTAGACTTATGAATATATTCGCACGTGGATTATGTTTCCATTACGGGGTTTTTTGGTAGTTGTTTCGTTTCTCAGCTTTTCAAATTCAATTAAACCAGTTGATTATATTTTAAGGAACATTTCAGTTTTTACCAGAGTGTACCCATCTATTTAAGGGTAAATATAAGTCGTTTAAAAATTACTATTCTTCTCAAATCTAACCTTGAAATATTTGAACTAAGAAGGCTCGTAAGGAAAGGCTGTTTTGGAATATAAGCATCACAGTAAAAGCATTTTTTGAATCATTTTTAATTTGGATCGAATTGTTTTTGTTAAATTATATTTACCTTTACTGCCAAAGCCAATAATATTTCAGTTTCATTGTGCCACTTTACAAAGACCTCTTTTCACAAAGAAAATTAGAAAAAGAAAGTTCGTTCACTTTCAGGAGGTAAAACTTGCACTGTCTATAGAATATCATAGAATTTTATATAAGTAAAACTATATTTTTGGTCAAAATAAAGCGTGTTTTTCTAATTTGAATGTGTTTTATTTTTGTTTTATCAACTGCTATGTGACATTTGTAAAAAGCAAAATCTGCTATCTTCCATATTCATAGTCCAGGCAAAATCTTAAGGAAAAGTACGACTTACGTAAGAAAACCTTACATCTTAAACAACTTTCTATTAGGAATTAGTAACACGCTATAAAATTTGTTCTTTTCAATCCTTTATTTTAAAATCACTGTCGACCGGTCTCGGCTTATGCCATCTTCTAGACACAATACGTCTCAAAAGAACTAGAAGCTACGTGACATCCTCTACGAAGATGGCATAAGCCGAAACCGGTCGACAGTGATTTTAAAATAAAGGATTGGAAAGAACAAATTTTATAGCGTATTACTAATTCCATATATACCACCAATCTAAAAAGTTCCAATAACTGTAACTTTCTATTTCATAGTCATAATATCGACTCACTTCGGCTATTCTCCGATAAGGATGCTTCCTGTGGAATTGATGAATAGAAGTCTATTAAATGACATTGCCATAAAATCAGCTGCGTACCACATTGACTAGCTTCACATGTACTTATCTTCTATATTTATATACATTTATATTTAGTAAAAAAAGATTGATTTTACGAATTTTGCTTGTTGACATTTAATTGGTTTTATGAGTCTATGATTATATTTATGTGGTTTTGGTTGACAGTTTACGACTGGTTAAAAATTTGTGTAAACTAATTAGATAGACCATAATATAAAGTATTTTTAAATTTGAAACTCCAATTATTTGCGCAATAAGACTCAAAGAATCTTTTTTTTTTTTCTATTTCAAATCATTTTTCCAGTTTGATTACCAAGATTTGCTAATGTAAATATTTTGTCGTACTTCATACAAACCGTCTTGTCTTTTTTAGCAAGCACAGTTAAAAGTTTTTGAATGATGCGGATAAACCTCGAATCTGCTGTATCAACTATACTGTATGTTATAGGCAAATACAATATAAATACGTTTACTAGCATAATATTTGGTAATACAATGTTGTAGGACTTTCACAAAAATTTACTTACCTACCTTGAAACTGTATATCAGTGACAAAAACAGCACAAGAAGTTAATAGTGCAAAAAAAATAATGATATGGGTAAGCCATCAGCATTTTCTATGCTCGGTAATCGTGCGTTAACAAGCGGCAATAAAATGTATGGAATTTGTTTAGAAAACAATACCTCTTTCTAAATTCTGCATTACTATTTCACGGAATTTTTGTGCATTCCTAATATACTGTTTCGGTTGTCTATTGCTATCATATTTTATATTTATATAATCCAAAAAATCCTCTATATCTGCCATTGCATTCCATTAATTAATTAATAAACGATTAATGACATCCAAAATGAAAACATGTGTCAAATTTATATCAAGTATTCTTTCCTAAGGTATCCTTAAGGTACCTATGGAACCACCTTAAGATTTTCCTTATGTAAGGTAACCTTAAGGAAAAAATGTAGTCTATAAAACAAAAATTTGTATGTCAAGGAGAATCTTAAGGAAAAGTATAGCTCAAGGGAGTACCTGCGGAGGCTACCGTACCTTAAGGTACCTGCGGAGCTACCGTAAGATTTTCCTTATGTAAGGTAACCTTAAGAAAAAAATGTGGTCTATGAAACAAAAATGCTTATGTCAAGGAGAACCCTAAAGAAAAGTATACCTTAAGAAAGCACTATGAATATGGCGGTTAGTGTTCTCAAAATGTTAATATCGATTGAAAATTGAATATATTTAATTGTATTTTCTCACAAATGGTTTAATTTTGCACATTACCGTCTAGCCAATTATTTATGGATTAATATTTAATATAACTGTAAAACTAGAAGACTTAATTAGTTTGTCGTTTCTCCTGTAAAATGTCGTAAAACCCACATAGCAGATTTTAACTTGACAACGACGATGTTTTACATATTCATACACCTACCATGCGGGCCAAGGCGCCGCCTGACTTGGTCAGTCTTGGCTGTTGGTCTTTGACGGCCACTGGACTAGACTAAACTATTTGTTCTGTTTAATATGAAATTAGAACATTCACAAATTCAAAATGTGCGTAACGTATCATTTGTTGGCTTCAAGCATTTTCCCGAAAATCGGATTTTCTTATTAGGTCCACACTTTATTGCTAATAGTTAATAAATTTTATTGTATAACTTCAGTCTTAGTAAGCAAATTGTATTAAGCACTAGAAAATTTACGATAAATTCTAGAATTGAAATTAAAACTTTTCTATCTAAATTACATTAAATAAAAGAGTGAGAACTTCATCAGATAGTTTTCTGTGCAATCTCAATTATCGCGTAAACTAACACCTACAAACTTAAGTAGATAACAATATTGCCACACGCAAGTTTTTTTCAAGTCCTGCGAATATAGAAATCAAACCACAACGTTATAATATTAAGATTTTCGATTAAGAAGAATAAAAAATACGATGAACATCGTTACATATAATTCTGCCGCGAATTTATATACACCTATACAGACTGTCCCACCGAACTGGGTCATTAGATTTTTCTGAACTTCTAGCAGGAATCTGATTTTGAAACATGCAGTGTAGTCATGGCCCACTGTGGTCTATTTAAAGAAAATATTTTCAACTTTATAGCACTTTCGGTATACACACAGGGTGTTGATATCAACTTTCTTATTTTAAATGGAATGGTACAATTTTTATCGGTACAATGAATGTATCGAGTCATTTGCAATTAGTTTACATGAGGGTTCCCTATCCCTGAACTCAACCGTTTTTGAGATATTTCCAATTCTGTTAATTTTTTGACGTTTGCGTTTCAAGTGAAATTAAATAGCTGATGAGGTATCAGATATTTAGTGGTTCTACTAATGTCGATGTAAGTACAAAGAAGTAGGTAGAAAGTGTTATGGCAATAATGACCAAATCACATACAGGGTGTTCGAAAACGCATCTCCAATGTGGATACTTTTAAACCCACAAAACTTTTTTTATTTCAAATGGAACATGGTATTTTTTACTACAGCATTGAATGCAGCGTAAATTTCTACATCGATTGACATTAGGATTTGGTATACATAGCATTTATTGCCCAAAATATGACTAATTTCCAAGTTTCGAGTAAATACAATATTTTTTTCTAAAACACTCTGTATATTATTTTTTAGAATGATGTGTTATCTTTTTTTTGCAATGTTTGGTTTCCATACCTGAGATATTTATCATTGGAAGTTTTTCAATTATTAGCAAATTTTATGTAATTGTAATTATAAAATATTAATAAGGCATAATTATTATTCAACAGCAAATTACATGTTAATATTTTTGCCTGCTTATTAAATATATCGAAAATAAGTCAAATTAAAAAAAACTAAGAAACTATTCTGAAAGAACATTTATATTGGACATTTTCGAAGACTTTTAATAGTTTGCTCCTGATTTATGTTATCTGTCTGCGTCGCTTAATACCTAGTTTAATACAAAAAGCCAAGAGGCTGCATTGTTTTCGGAGACTCCATGTCAGACGGCTCCCGTACAAAGAAAATACCTGATCTAGTAAGTGAACAATATTTGAAATATTTTGGGTGCATTTAGGATATCTGCTTTACTTTCCCTTTGTATTTTATTTTTTCAGGTTTTTATTCATTGCAAATAAGTGTAGGTGTCTAATCATTGTTACATTCTTCATGAATGTAGAATAAGTCTAAAATGTTATTTGTATATGTCACTTTCAATGTTTTTTCTTATTTCTTTCGATTTACAATATTTTACTTGTTAGAAGAAAATGTGTAAAGGAGTTGACAGCATTAGGACTTACTATAAAAGATATGACTTGTTAATACTGCATAGGTTTATCACTGTGCAATTTGGTAAATTACCAACAATGGATATCATTTGTTTGTTAGCACATCTCATGGCCTACTAATATCTAATAATTAATGTACGTTCTCTATGACTAAAAGACATTACTATCAGTAAGAAACTAGAGATAAGAGAGAAATTTTAGATAGGTTAGGCAAATAATATGCAGAGTATTTTGTAGGAAAAAAACTCATTTTATTTGGTTGAATTTAGGCATATTGTTAGCAATTTTTTGTAAGAAATGCTAATACTTCATAACTATTAAGAATAGGTATACCAAACCCCATCAATCGATGTAGAATTTTGCGCTGCATTCAATGCTGTAGTAAAAAATACCATGTTCCATTTGAAAGAAAAAAGTTTTGTTAGTTTAAAGGTATCCACATTGGAGGCGCGTTTTTGAACATCCTGTATGTGATTCAGTGATTGTTGCTATAACATCCTTGTATTTACATCGACTTTAGTAGAACCACTAAATATCTGCTATTTCATGAACTATTTGATTTTATTTGAAAGAGTGCAAATGTCAAAAAATCAACGGAAATGAAAGTATCTCAAAAACGGTTAACTTTAGGGATAGGGAACCTTCATGTAAATTAGTTGCAAATGACTCGCCAAATTCATTAGACCGATAAAACTTATACCATTCCATTTAAAATAAGAAAGTTGATATTAACACCCTGTATACCGAAAGTGCTATAAAGTTGAAAATATTTTCCTTAAATAGATCACAGTAGGCCATGTCGACACTGCAAGTTTCAAAATCAAATTTCCACTAGAAGTTCAAAAAAATCGAATGTCCCAGTTCGGTGGGACAGCCTGTATATGTTCTTTTTTTTGGGAAAACATTCCAAAACAAAAGTCACAAAGATATTACACTAGTTACGATGTCAGGAGCGGTAGATGCAGTGGACGTTCTTATCAGGCAGTCAAGTAAGCACTGAGATGTAACTAAACGTATTGTAATTGCACATTCGCACATGAACTCTCTAATGCAAAGCATCTTTTAAAAATAAAAGTTCTTTTCTTCATTCTTTGTATTTTATTCAATTTAAAAAAAATACAAAGGTCCAGTGTTAAGTCACTTATGCTTTTTGTTTCAATAGTTATTTACATCTTCACTAATGCATTACAACAACAATACCTAAGCGAAGCGAGCGTTTTTTTTTTTTCTATTTAAGTGCCTATTACTACTCATATTATAATAGCTCTGTTTTGTTTTTTCTTCTCTTTTTGCATTTGCAGGTAGACATTGGAATTGTAACTGAAACACTAAAAATAACTATCTAATCTATCAGGAATTAAATAATTCAAGGCTTGTTTTTCGTAATTAAGGTTAAATTATGTGAAAAATATTTACCGAAGGATATCGCACAAGGTCCTAGCGTTTATAATCACAATTTTCCGATTTCTTGAGTGTGAATCATACAAGGCTGCAAATAGTGTTTCTACGAATAGCTCTTTATCATCTAAACAAGACTTCCTTATTATCTATTGATGTCTCACAACCACATAACTTTATTCTCATTAATAAAGGCATGAATCCTCTCATGCCATTTTTCCTTCCCACGCGTGTGCATGTTAATTAATATAAGCTGCAAATAAATTAACGATAATGTAATCTAATAGTAAAAATATTTGCGCCATTAAAATATTGCTGCTATTTGTTTGTTTTAAAAGTAGTAATGATGGGATAAAATCGTTAATTTGTAAATCAATCTGATTGGTTTATGTAGAACCCTCTCAGGAGTGTGATAATAATACCTTATTATATACAGAGTGTCCCACCGAACTGGGTCATTAGATTTTTTTGAACTTCTAGCAGGAATTTGATTTTGAAACTGCAATGTAGTCATGCCCACTGTGGTCTATTTAAGGAAAAATATTTTCAACTTTATAGTACTTTCGGTATACAGGGTGTTGATATCAACTTTCTTATTTTAAATGGAATGGTACAATTTTTATCGGTACAATGAATGTATCCAGTCATTTGCGATTAGTCTACATCAAGGTTCCCTATCCCTGAACTCAACCGTTTTTGAGATATTTGCAATTTTGTTGATTTTTTGACTTTTGCACTGTTTCAAGTGAAATTAAATAGCTGCTGAGGTATCAGATATTTAGTGGCTCCACTAATGTCGATGTAAGTACAAAGACGTAGGTAGAAAGTGTTATGGCAATAATGACCTAAATGACCGAATCACATACAGGGTGTTCGAAAACGCATCTCCAATGTGGATACCTTTAAACCAATGAAACTTTTTTATTTCAAATGGAACATGATATTTTCTATTACAACATTGAATGCAGCGTAAAATTCTACATCGATTGACTTAGGGTTTGGTATACCTATTTTTGATAGTTTTTGAGATATTTATTGCCTAAAATATTACTAATTTCCAAGTTTCGAGTAAATAAAATATTTTTTCCTAAAAACACTCTGTATATTATTTTTTAGAATGATGCGTTATCTTTTTTGTATTGTTTGATTTCCATACCTGAGATTTTTTTCATTGAAAGTTTTCCAATTATTAGCAAATTTCATGTAATTGTAATTATAAAATATTAATAAGCCATAATTATCATGAGACGGCAAATTACATGTTAATGTTTTTGCCTGCTTATTAAATATAACTATTATCCTGAAAGAATATTTATATTGGACATTTAGGAAAACTTTTAATAGTTTGTTCCTGATTTATGTTATCTGTCTGTATCGCTTAATACCTAGTTTAATACAAAAAGCCAAGAGATTGCATTGTTTTCGGAGACTCCATGTCAGACGGCTCCCCTACAAAGAAAATACCTGGTCTAGTAAGTGAACTATATTTGAAATATTATGGGTGTGTTTAGGATATCTGCTTTAATTTCCCTTGTATTTTATTTTTTCAAGTTTTTATTCATTGCAAATAAGTGTAGGTATCTAATCATTATTACATTCTTCATGAATGTAGAATAAGTCTAAAATTGTATACGTAACTTTCAATGTTTTTCTTATTTCTTTCGATTTACAATATTTTACTTATTAGAAGAAAATGTGTGAAGGAGTTGACAGCATTAGGACTTACTATAAAAGATATGACTTGTTAATACTGCATAGGTTTATCACTGCGCAATTTGGCAAATTACCAACAATGGATATCACTTATTTGTTAGCACATCTCATGGCCTGCTAATATCTAATAATTAATGTACGTTCTCTATGACTAAAAGACATTACTATTAGTAAGAAACTAGTGAACGTTAGATATCTGAAACATAAATATTTAGATAGGTTAGGCAAATAATGCACAGAGTGCTTTGTAGGAAAAAACTCATTTTATTTGGTTGAAACTTAGAATTTCGGTATATTTTTAACATTTTTTTGCAAGAAATGCTACAACTTCAAAAAGTATTAAGAATAAGTATACCAAACTTAATATCAATCGATGTAGAATTTTGCGCTGCATTCAATGCAGTAGTAAGAAATACCATGTTCCATTTGAAATAAAAAAGTTTTTGTTAGGTTTTGCAAATGACGCCAAATTCATAAGATCGATAAAAATTGTACCATTCCATTTAAAATAAGAAAGTTGATATCAACATCCTGTATACCGAAAGTGCTATAAAGTTGAAAATATTTTCCTTGAATAGATCACAGTAGGCCATGTCGACACTGCAAGTTTCAAAATCAATTTTCTACTAGAAATTCAAAAAATCTAATGTCGCAGTTCGGTGGGACACCTGTGTATACAGAACATTTCAATTGAAACGAGCCTCCTCAAATACTACAAATGTACTAAAAAATTACCAAAAATAGTTTCAAGATTAGTTATAAAATTCTTAAAGCAAATATGTTTGCAAAGAAATTATTTATTTTATTAACCCTCCGTTTATTGTATATTCAAGAAATATATTTAGCTATCGCCCGTGTAATCCAATGTCGTTGTTAGGTATGTTACTAATCTGTAGTTGGTAACACGAGCAGTAGCAACTAAGATGGCGAAGCTTGTAACGTCATTTGTAATGTTGAGGTTTGACTAAATAAAACAAGTTAATAATTAACACAGCGTGTAATTACAAACAGTCGTTGTCCTATTTTCTTGAAATTTGGGCAACACTGGGTCTGTTAACAAACTGTCTTTATGTAGCACAGCTCGAGGCACTAGAAATGAGAAAGTATTAAATGTATCAAATTCAAAAACAAATATTTTAGCACTAACTGAGATTGACGAGCAATATGCTTTCTTACAATGTTTGTTATGCATATAAGTGCAATAATATTGTACATAATAATTGTTAATGCAAGTTCTGCTTTTATAAACGAAGTAAATGCTTCAGTAATATTTGCAACACAAGTTTGTAAAACAGAAATTATTAATAAGTAGTAATGGGTATAGCAATCACTAATTTTAATTTTAAAACCTAAAATAATTCTTTTCCTTTTCTGATAACATCTGTTTAGAATTCTGTGTTCCCTGCAGGTAGCAATAATAGTTTGTGGCATACTTTAATCCTTTCAGATTAGAGGATTAGAAATATTTTCTTCAAATAATATTGTTAAAATTTTACCATATGATCTATTTTATGTTTATAAAATAAGCTAAATATATATTTTTAAATAAAGCTGTCCACTCAATAGTCCTTGGCATTGCTACAATTTTTATTTATTTATTGCATGTATTTTCTTATCATCTACAGAACAAGCCGCGCCGTCATCGAAACTACCATGTATTTTATTATCCTATGTATAAAGCAAGGTCCGTATATACAAGATTACCTCCACGGTACAAATAATATGGTATGCTCGTTTTGAATCTCAAATTAGTCAAGGCCGGTCAGATGACGTCATTAAGGAGCTTATCGAAAACAATAAAATACACATATGGTAAATAGCAAAATGTTAAAATCTAAATTATTCCCAACTATCAATTAATGTAATTCAAATGCAGCTTTGCTTTAAAAAAGCCCGTTTTAAGTTGAAATTTACTTATCTATCTTGTCGCCATCTAGTAGCGCTCCGGTGTTATTTCTACAATTGTAGCGAATTTCGTGTGTGTTTACAAGGTGTTTTCGTGGTTTTTCTGGAAAATTGAATCGTGAAAACACCTTAACGCTTTTAAAATATGTTCCGTAACCCCGTCCGGATTTTCTAAACTTACCTTTCGCATTAACAAAACCCTCACGGTCGAAATCGACTTTAATATAATAAAAATTATATATGTGGCGCCATTTATGCTCCTATGTGACGTAACTTCCATATGCGCGTAAGCATACCGCATTATTTGTAACGTGGTTACCTCATAATTTATCAAGAGAAAGAGCGCGAACGCGTCATCATGTATGCTGTTTTTAATAAGTAAAGTGGTGCATATATGTAAAAATAAATGACGATTTGCACTCCCAGAATATTTATTTTTTATAATAAAAAACGAATTTCTACTATTATGTAATAGTAAACATAAGTAAATCAAGTAAAAATATTATATAAATATAACACAAAACTTAGAACTACACACATAGAGCACGATATTAAATTAGAAACTAAGAAAAAGTAAAGTAAAATGGTAAAAAGATAACGATTATGTATTATCAAACTAAATATTTATTCTTCCCAATAAAAAAAGCATTTTCTTATTATTATATAGTCATAAGCATAAGTAAATTAAGCTAACAAAATAGGTAACATTAATTTAAAAACAGAAAACAAAAAAATTAGAAATACAGATGAGTTGTAATGTTTTTTTGTAAATTTATTTCTTGGCAAATTTGCGTCCTTCAGATTTAACTTCTCTCTTTCAGTGATTTTTTGTTTGTTTCACGTTTAAATATTTATTTTTTAAAAAAAATCTTAGTTTAGAAAATTTTTCAATTAATGTTTTATCAACAAGAACGTGTCTTGCAATATACTTTCAAGTTCTTTTTATTATAACAGAATACCCCAATACACTAACCTTTTAATGTCAACAAACAAGAGAGTGATCGCGAGGCGCGTCATCACACCGTCACGTGTATCCACCATCTCCTTTCCCCGGGCCTCACCTACAATTTATGACTAAAGCATGGACAAACTCGTTCGGAAAAGCGGGGAAGCGGAAAACTCAGTGGCGTTGCCTACACGCAATCTATGCTTAGGAACTGGCATATGTATCTACATACATATGTACAATATAAATTCACCTTCTCGGTCACTCCGCGTGTTTTCCTCCGAGCGAGGATTAGTTGGACGTTTCGGTGGCATCTCAGCTACCTTTTTTCGACTTCTAGTCACTACTGGCGTTCGAAGACTATTTGACATGTTTATGCGTTGCCGTGTAAGTATCCCTGGTTGCCGGCTGCCATGTGCTATTGGCTCAGGTGACTGACCAATTACTTCTGGCATCTGTTGTTCCTGTAGTGGATGACCGACGACCATTTGGTTTGTAACAGATCTACTGTTTTGTGCAGGACTGGCAGGTTTACGAAATACACTGATGTTGCAGGCACTCTTCCAAGCGACAGTAAAATGTAGCGCATCATCTCGTTTATTTAGGCATTCTGGCCGTTTTTCAATTTCAATTGCTTCCCTAAGAGTTCTTGGTTTTAAATTTTCAATATTAGCAATTGTCCTAGTTCCATCGAAATTGATCTTATGGCCAGTTAATAACGAATGTTGTGCTAGAGAAGAGTTAAACGCTTTCTGTTTTACCGCGATTTTATGTTCTTCTCTGCGAACATTTATCCTCCTGTTAGTTTGTCCAATGTAAGAAGATGAGCACTCACCACAAGGAATTTCATAAACGCCTTGATTTTCTAGAGGAATACTTTCTTTAGGGATTTTAGCACTTGGCCAATTTTTCTTCCGGTGGTAAATAACTGCTTGAATGCCGTGTTTTTTTAATATTTTACCAATTACGTCAGTTGTACCCTTTACATAAGGAATTATAACTTTGCCTACATATTCTGTTCTTTCTCTCGATTTGTTTTTTCTTATTTAGGACTCGGTTATGGATTTATTGTTAAATCCATTTGAAATTAAAGCGTCTCTGATGTTTTTACTTCTAAATTTCTTGTTCTTCATCGGTAAGTTTCACTGATCTCGATACTAATGTATTAATGACCGCTTGGAGTTGCGCTGGATGGTGATGTGACTTAGCATTTAGGTATCTGTTTGTGTGTGTCGGTTTTCGATATACCGTATGTCCTAAAGTACCATCCTGTTTTTTCTTGACTAGTATATCTAGAAAAGAAAGCTGACCATTTTGTTCTTTTTCCATTGTAAATTTGATTTTTGGATGTATGTTGTTTAAATGGGACAAGAAATTTTGTAGTTCTTCTTCTCCATGGGGCCAAATTACAAAAGTATCATCTACATACCTTAACCACAGCTTCGGCTTTTTTTGAGTTGTTTGTAAAGCGACTACCTCGAAATTTTCCATAAATAAATTTGCTAACGCAGGAGAAAGCGGTGAGCCCATGGGAGCACCTTCAACTTGTTTATAGCGCCGACCTTTGTATATAAAATAAGTATTTTTGAAACAGTGGTTCGCTAAATTAATGATATATTCTGGCGGTTTGTATTTTTCTTGTATAAAAGAGACCGCTTCTTTTACCGGAACTTTTGTAAATAAAGATACAACGTCAAAACTCACTAAAATATCTTTATCTTCAAGGCGATGTTGCTTGATTAAATCAATAAAATGCAAAGAGTTCCTTACGTATGATTCTGCTTGTTCTACATACGGTTGTAATTGTGAAGCGAGGTATTTGGCTAACGCTTGAGTGGGTGATCCTATCGAACTAACTATTGGACGGAGTGGAACATCTTGTTTGTGAATCTTTGGTAGTGCATATAGTTTTGGGCATCTAGAAGACTTTTCTCTGGGTATTATTCGATTCTGTATTTCTGGATCAATTGGAGTTGCTTTAATTTTATTTTTTGTGGTTTCTCTAGGTAGTTGTTGGGTCTGTGGATATTTCTTTATATGCTGGATCATCTAGAAGATTTTGTATCTTTGTTTCATAATCTGAAATGTTCATTACTACCGTTGCATTTCCTTTGTCTGCTGGACGAATTATAATATTAGGATCATTGCGTAGATCTTTTAAAGCTAGGACTTCTTTTTTAGACAGATTCTTTTGTGGAGGTTTGGCTTTTCTTAATATGTATGCTGTTTCTTGTCGAACAATTTCCGCTGTTGTTTTATCCAGTTTTTGTAATTCCGGTTCTATACCACAGATTATCTCTTCAACTGGAATCCGCGTAGGAGCTATGGCGAGGAAAACACGCGGAGTGACCGAGAAGGTGAATTTATATGTTATACCCGCGAGAACCTTAGATATACCATACATATGTACCTACATAGTTTTACGAAGTCAGTAGAGAATATTATGTAAGGTTCTGTATTCACATGTGAGAGAACTTCATATTTACAAAGGAAAATCTAGAAAGTATTGCGTGGTTACAATTTTTAAAAACTTATAAATTACAATGAAAAGTAACAATAATTAACATAATTTAGTGAAAAGAGCTTCCCCTGTTTTTCGCCTAGTTGCATCAATATTTTGAATAGAAGTCTTGAGGTAGCGGTCTTGATTGGATTTATTAAGATTTAATACATTTTTTTTGATAATCGTTTAAATTCAACGTGCCGTTAGATATAACAAACTTACCACCATTTTCAAATGTATTGTTGTAGAAAATTACAATGTTTTGTTGTCAATAATATGTAAATTATTTCTAATCAATGATAAAAAGAATTACCAAGTTTTAGTTTCTTTATTTTTTATTAAATAGTTAGTGATTCTGTATTCCTGGTTTTTTATCTTTTTTTTTTAAATAAAATACAAGAAATAAAGAAAATGTCACTATTACCTATTTAAATAAGTAATACAATTATATATTTTATTAAGACGCCGCCAATGCGTAGAATATTGCCAAAACACATTGCGTTATGATTCGTGTCGAACAAACAAGTTATGTGTATACGTGTCATCACTGTGCATTGAAATATTCCACGTGATTTATGGGCGCATGTAGTTTTTATACATGGGTGTATTTTTCTTACTCGGTCAAAACAACTAGAGGATTTGTACGGGCAGTCGGGTAACTTTCTATCGACACCCGTATGTGCGTGTGTTCGCTCGGAACGCAGACCTCCTTGCTGTGCTTATGAGGTAATCTTATGTATACAGACCTTGTGTATAAAGCTTTTTTCTCTCTATTATGTTTCTGTTTAAACCTTGAATTACTTCATCTGTTGAAATGTAAATACGTTCCCTGAAAACTTTGTTTACATCAAAAAAAAATTAAAAATTCTCAACCCGATTTTTCCTGCGAGTAGTGTAGTACATACAATACGACATAATAATATCGATAGTTTTTATTTTCTTCGTAAAGTTTCCTGAAAAGTAAGTGGACAAATTGATTTTCAGATGCTGGGATTATGGTACGTCATCAAAAAAACTAGCACCTCCAGTTCCTGTGTCACCTACAATTTCACCCACTACAGAAGAGCCCGACACTTACCAAATCGAACAAACCAGCCACACGTTCATACCTGGCAAACACGCCTACCACTACACAGGGGAGCTGACTGTACCTGATACTGCCATACCTGCGAGGATGAAGGTCAAGTTTCCATTGAGTAAGTTCTAAGTAGGGTCTTCGATATTTTTGTTAGTTTGAATGAAAAAGGATAATAAATACCACCTAATACCTGCTCTTCTCGGAGATACAGGGTTTCTATTAAAATGCATTATTTTTTTTCAATTATTTCTCTAATTTAAAGTGTGCAGCCGTTTTAACTTAAGAATATATTTATTGTGATTAAAGGGATTAATTGAGAATTATTAACAATTACTGAAGCCCCATATTTTGTTATATCATACATTCTGTAGAAACTTGTAAGTGGAAAATAGAAAAAAATGCTCAGTACAAACAGTAGTAAAATGATGGATTGATAAGAGAAGTACAAAAGGTTATTAACAATTGTTGAAAAATAAAAAAAAGTTTGTTCAGCATTTTGTAACGCATTTATTCAACGGCCTAATGAAGATAAATAGCTACACAGTTAAACAATTGATACAATACTCTTTCTAATTATCTTGTTATTACCTTCTTCTTAGGTTTTCTTTTTTATGAATATATTATTTGTTATTTTACGTTCAAATCAAGTTTCCAAAAAATGTTGCCTTTCCTTTGCATTTACATAAATTGAACTAAAGTTAGGAATTCAGAAGTTTATAAAACACGATTTAACGAAGAAAAGGCCCTACTCCGACAGGCCACTAAAAAGTGCCCATAAAGCTATAAATTTAAACGAATGAGTTGAACTACTGTCCTCTGACATTAGTAAAGCAGTAAGGACGACCTCATTCGCTCCTTTTTAAAGCTTCATGTTTTGACCATGTACATAATTTTTAATTTCTTCTTTTCTTGGTTTTTAGGTCATAAATATTGAAAACATTAATGACTACTACAACGTTTCGTTTTATTTCAAAGCTTCTTCAAGTATATACATATAAAATGTAGAAAGTGTAAATTATAAATATTTTTTTTTATTTAATTCAATCCTTTGTTCTTTTGTAGTTCGTTTTCAACGACCTTGAAGTCTGCCATCTTCTAAAACTGTTGCCGGGAATTTTCAAACGTGTAGTAAATTACATTTTAAAGAAAGTAGAAAAATAGATTAGAAAAATTCACAAAATGCGTTTTTTTTCTAATAATATTTCAAATATTTCTGAACAGCTTATAGTAATAAAAAAACACGACTCTAGTAAAATAATATTTGATTAAGTGATACCAGAGTTGGGCAAAATTCAATCAATTAATCAATCGAAATTGAAATAAATTCAATTATTAATTGAAGTGACTGATGAAAAATTGAAATTTATATTTTCAATCCAAACAAATAATTAAAAATTGAAGTTAGTATAATTTTAAATCTGGCGGAATTGATTTCATTCAATCGTTATTTTCTAATTACTCACACTCAGAGTTCGATATTAATCGATGGAGTTTTCAATCATTTGATTTTTGGATTAAAATTGTCAATCGGGAATTAATCGAAATTAATTTAATTGCTAGTTGACAATGTATGTTATACTGAATATGCGCTTTAAAATTTAATTTATCATCTAAAATAACCCCGAGATATTTGACATATTCTTTGCAATGAATTCTACCCTCCTCTGATTTAAATGTAGGTTTTCTTTGCCTCGATTTGCCAAAAAATACCGCCTCTACTTTATACGCATTCAAATTTAATTGAGTATCTAAACACCTATTTAAAATATTAGCTAAACCCTGATTAGCCCAATTTTTTTAACGTATATTGCCCTGCTTAACAGGCTGTCATTCCGAAAGTCCACGACTGTAGATGATGCGTTCTACCATTTACTATCGACTCAAAAAAAGATGACATAGGGAAAATAAGCCATAAGGAAACATAGAGAAAGATACATCTCCTTTAATCTACCAGCCTTTGTGCGTGTGTAGATTCTAAGAATTATTTTGTTATTGAATTCTCCTGCGGAAACTGTAAAACAAAACACTGTGAATATAAACGTAGCTGAAAATATTTCGGCGTCTTTGTCGGTTAACATCAAGGGGATTATTTTTCGGAACGATTGTCGGCATATATACCTTTCCTTTGTTGTTTATTTTAGCCATCGGTTACTGGCACGTGACCAGATGGTATAATTTGGGCAAATATTTAAAATGTGTTCTTGTATAATTATTTGAAGAAATAAATTTACTGAAACCATTACTTCAGTTACAAAAAACAACTGTTTAAGGTTTAGTTTTATAAAAAATTCTTAATATGGATATATAAATAAATAATCTATCAGACATAAATGCCAAATGGCAATTTTTATTGAAAAAATCTAGAAAATATGAAAACTCTTATTTTTTATTAAAAATTATTTTAATAGTTATTAAAAAAATACTTATTCTTTTTTAATGTTTTATTCCTATGGCTTTTTATGACGGCACAAATCGAATTACATTTGTTGGAATTTCTGTATAAAATGTGGATTAGATGTTTTGAGTTTTAAGCTTTAAAAATTAAGATGATTCGACTTAATAGTAAAATGAAAAATATGAACATATTCCTAACGAGTATGAAGTAGGGAACATACACAGCGAGTATAAATCTGCTATTACAATTGCAACATTTTTTTTTTATAAACAATCTAACTTGATATTCTACGCGAAACAGGCACACCGATTTAAAAAAAACATCTGTTGCTATGCATGTATTACAGTTTATATCACCACAATAGATACAATGCCTTTCAAAATTTTCAGATTGTTTTAGAACAGTTTGTTTCAAATAATTTCTCTACTTGCTAGGATCTAAATTAAAGTCAAACGTATTGCTTTTTGTTATAGTTTATAATCACACTACAATTGTAGGAATCTCGTTGTGTGGCAAAATTTTTGTAGTGAAGGCCTATCTTTTTAGAAACTTTACTACACAGATTGCTTTTATATAACAATGTCTTCAATGTTTCTAAATATGTTGTTCCTCGTTGAATATTTTTAATTCTCATATTAGGATCAAAAAAATATGCACTTCCATTCATTACATCTGCAATTAGCAGCATCCAGTGCATATTTTGTATTATTGGAATCAACAGTTTCGACTTCCTAAATTGTTTTGTTTGTGTTAAACAGGTATCACTTAAAAACTCATGTGCAGGTTCAAATTCAGTCTTATGACAAAATATTTTTAGAGAAAGCTCTATAAGAAAATTATCTAGCCACACACAGAGAAGTAATTTCTAGAATCAAGTGAGAATTTCTCAACTGAAGTACCTCTCGTTCTTATATATAAGCAAATGAATAATTTCTTGGACGAAGAAAATTATTTTCTCAATATCCCAAGAAATTAATTCCTTGTTTGAAGAAATTTAATGTCCTTAGACAAAGGAAAGCTGGTTACTTGAAGCAAATAAAAAAAAACTAGTTTCAAGAATATTATGTATTTATTTCGAACTTACGAGAACTTTGAATTGAGAAAAAATAAATTTGATATAAAGCAGGCCTCTCCTTAAAATAAATGCAAAGCGAGCTTAATATTAGTTTGTCGTTTTCTAGTAGTAATCTAATCTTTCTCATCTAATACCTTTAAATCAAACGTTATTTTTATTAAACATGAAAACGGTACTTACTTGAACTTAAGGATTCCTTTCTCTAAATCAAGAAACAAAAATGGTGTTTTTATTCTTAAGGTTATCGCACATTAGCCCGTCACAGCACGGCACGGTGCGTCCCATCACAAAACCAATAGTATTGCGCTGAGCTATGTATGTTGGTATAATGGGCGCTTGTTCATTCATTTGCATTGCTTTAATTCTGTCCGTTTTTTTTTTGACGGGGCGGATCGTGCTGTTTTGTGACGGACTAGTGTGCGATAACCTTTACTCTAGTACTGTTGGTTACAAAAAAACTGATTAAAGTTTCGTCAAAAATAACTGAACTGTTGGTTATTCTGAAAAAGCCAGCAGCATGACGAGATGTTACTCAATTGTTTGCAAACAGCAAGACCAAATCCAATATATTATTATAATTTTAATTATGCTGACAGAGGACCCTATGCAGGATTAGTTGCTTGATAATAATTTTCGTTGGCTAAATATACATATTTGTATCTTACTTATAATATACGTTGTTTCTTACATAGGATTTGTATTGTTACCATGTAACACCACATACTTTAAAACTCGAAATAAATTACAAGTATACATAGTTAACATATTAATAAAATTAGTTTATTTAAATTTTATTTTGTGAATTGTTAAATCATAGGTAAGGAAAAAAATACAAATCGAATAACTTTACAACTAAAAAGTATTTATTTAGATACTACATTTACAGTATATTACAGTATTTTATTGCGGTTTCTATCTCCGCCCCAATGCTACACCACTCAAAATGGCCTTTATATTGAAACCGAATATACAATTGTTCTTCAGACATATCTATTTATCAAAGTATGCCTAACTATATATGTATATTTTTTTTATTTACTAGTATATATACGCATTATAAAAATACTTACCGTTATTCAAATCACTATAAACAGGTGACAAACAGATTTAGGTAACGCACAGGGCAAATATTATCGAAATACTGCGAAATATCTAATACCGAAATGCAAACTCGATCACACTGGATAAAACCAAGTTTCAGCGTGTATCAACCCCTCCACATTCCAATTTCTTTTTCTATACTAAATACAAGAAACTTATGTTACTTGCGTCAAGGAAATATCACTCAATATTAGAAAAATCGTAAGAGAGTGAATTATTCCTTATAAAAAATTATATGTACTTGTTTTAAGAGAGATAACATTTGCCACAAATAAATTTTGTTTTGATATTAGTAAATTTTCAAGAAAATAATTTATTATATTTTAAGGACACCTATTAACTCGGATCTAGTAAATTCTCTAAAATAAAGAAAATACTATCTTACATTTAGTAAAAATGTGTAAGAACACAGATGTACTTGACAATAGAAAACGTTTTTCTCTGTGCACATATCACGATTGTCTTTGTGATTATTTAGGAATCTGTAACTGGAAAAATACAATTTTTCTCCATGAAAAATTGAAACTACATAGTCTTACAAAAGTAGGAGCAGATTTATACTCGCTAATCTATGTTCCCTGCTTCATTCTCGTTAGGAATTTGCAAAAAAAAAGGTGGAAATTTTTAGCAATAGACGTTTTTTTTAAATTTGGTGTCCCCGTTTCTCGTCGAGTATCAAGTTCAATTGTCTATAAGAACATGTTAGAAAAGTAGGAGCAGATTTATACTCGCTGTGTATGTTCCCTACTTCATACTCGTTAGGAATTTGCAAAGAGAGCTAGAAATTTTCGTGACCATCAGCATAGCAATAGATGTTTTGGCATCGATGTAAGAATTTTCAGACAACGGGACACTTAGCAGCAGTGCGATTAATTATCAATACCACGGGTCAATTACTAGTGTTTTTTTTATGAAAATCATGTCATTTTAACGGAATACAGTATCATATGTTGTTTTAAGCCCGTATTCGTCGCCAAGAAATCTATTGCTAACTTCACACCGGTGTTACCTGTTCCTGTGTTCTCTAATTAATAGCTTCATTTACCTGTTGGCTATAATAGGTTGAATCATTTTAGATTTCGGTTCCGCTTCCTACACCGTCTTCATGACCGATTATACAAACTACGCGGCGATCTTCACCTGTCAGAAATTGGCAGTCACCAACAGACAATCCGTATCCATATTATCCAGGAAGAAGTACTTGGACAACGTTTACTTAGACAAAGTGCAGAACAAGTTGAGGTCGTTTAACATCAACCCCCTATGACCTGTCCATAATCTCGCAGAAGGATTGCGACGCTCAAGTGGACGGCTACAATTTGAACATTGATGGAGACACCTTTTCCACCAAGAATATCGCCGGCGTAGTTCGGAAAGCGGGCGAAAAACTGGGAGATGGTATAGAATACGTTGCCGGTGGAGCTAAGAAGTTATACCAAGAGCATAAAGGCAGCAGTGATGACAACAAGGAAAACGGAGAAAACTATAGGACTAGGCACAGCGACACCAACACCAATCCAGATGCTGAATGGATACCCTAGAAGTTAATTTAGAATTAAATTAGAATTTTTCTAATAAACTATAAGTTACAGGTTATATTATAAGGTGACTGACTAAAGTGCATAGCATGTTGAACAATATATTTATAGTGATGTATAACGCAGGGATGGAAATAAACACTATCTTATAGTACAAAAGGTATTTTGTTGTTTTAATTCTTACCACATCCAGTTTTATAGCCCAGATAATAATTTAAGGTTTCAACAACTTCACGAGCATATACAGGGTGTATCAGATATAGAGGTAAATATAATAATATGTAGCAGCTGTAATCATATACAATCAAAAAGAATTAATGCACAGGGGGCTTCTGTAGCATTAACGAGAAAAAAATATTTTGTAAATGCCGTGGGCTAGAGCCGCACCTGTGCCCAACCTAAATGCTGTCCAGAGTATACCCCCACATACCAACATCCACAGAACACCAATAAAGAGAAACGCAAGTCCTGTACAATTCGTTGGAAACACGTGACGTCATGACGGGGCGGCCAGCGGAGCCATGTTTACGCAATATGGGGCCAGATTTTAAAAATTAGATATGTTTCGATTTTCCTTAGTCTCATCAGTGTGATACGCCTGCTAATAATGGTTCGTATTTACAGCTTACATTTAATTTAACAATGTAATGATTATAGCTTTAATTTATTTTTTAACAATTTTTGAGATTGTAATTTTTTTCGCTGATAATCGTAACGTGTTTCTTATCATTCATCTGATATGAACAATCACATTTTAAGAACTTAGAACTTAAGAAACTTTGTTACAGCATTGTTAAATGAAATATTAGGCGTGAATATTGACCAATATGCTTGCAGAAAACTATCATATGCCTAATTTCAACAAATAACTTAGTCTAGAAGTTAGGTTAGAAACACAATCACTAATAAACATTTAAATTCTCTTTTAAGCATGTTGCTTCTGTTATAAAAACATAATGAAAATTTAGATAACAAATGAAGATCTCTCGGAAAGCAGGGAAACTCTGAAAATTCTAAAACAAAAATAAACTCTAATAACACGTAATCAATAAAATCTCAAAGGAATGTCCTCTGTGCCCATATTAAATTTGGTTTATTTAATTTTGAATACTATTTATAAGCAAGACTTTTAATTAAACATTAGAAAAAAAGGAAATTTTGTTGAAATAACCTTTGGATTGCGATTTGTTTAAGGAAACAGCCTTTTGTTGTATGTGTTTATAGTTACATAGCCGAAGACATTTCTTAATAAAACTAACGCAAGAAGAATGTTCAAGCAAACTTGGAACAGATTAACAAACACCTCTTTACTTCGTGCGAGTGACAGGAAACGGGTGGGGAAGTCATTGTTTAGAGATAAAACTGTACACGATTGTGATAAATTAGTAAATGACATGAATTTGAAATTAAATTGTTACTATCTTGAACCAAATTACCCGATTAATTTCCAAAAGTAGGTGACAATGGAGACAACTCATTATTAAAAATATTAAAGAGGTTGCCAGAAAAATAGCATCGCACTTAAAATACATTTGTAAGTAATGATTATTGTAACCTGAACTATCAAAATGCCTTGAGCATATTCGAAAGTTTTCTATCTCTGCGGTATCATATAATATCCTTCCAAGTTTTCAGCGTTGGTTTATATATTAGAAACCTATGGCAACGAATTCATTCTTTAACTCTATCAATACTTTGATACCCAGGAATTTACAATTTCTGTGAATCTTATGCTATAGGTATGCCAAATTACACAACGAAAATTTTGCGTTAAATCTAGTAAATTAATTTTAAAATAAAAATTTATTACTTACGTTTTGAATAGCACAGAGGACGACGTTTTAACACTATTGGCGGGTAATTACAACTGTGGAATAAGCTGCGGGCAAAGTGGCAAAATCGTCATCATGATGGGGCAAACGTGGGAAATTATAATAAAGCTATTAAAAACAATCGGAAATTTTCCTAAAATTCCTACCTGTATCATATTTACAATTACCAAGTGTTTAAGGTTATTTAGATATTGTATAGTGCTGATACTAGGGATACTAGGTTTATGAAGCGATAATTGCCAATATTCATTTAACGAACTGAAGTTGTGACAAAAGTGGGCGGCCGCCTCGTGGCTAAGTTCATTTGTTTCCAATAACGCGTATGACCTTTTCATACCCATGCCACCATCATTCAGCCATTACCGCTGTTAGTTTTGTGTGGATCGCCGCTTGGAGTGCAAGCCACTTCGAACATTTTATTCAAATTCTTCCCGTCTCGAAAAAACGATCCTTTTCAGGACCATCATGATTTCATATAAAGAAAATCGAAGCTTGATGCATCGGCAAAAGCGTGGGAATGTATAGATTCATTTTCGCGCGACATCATAAGCCGAATTCGATTGAGCACTACGGTCTTGTTTGGTCACTGTGACCTGGTCTACAGTGGTCATCTGTGGTCACACGTGTTATCAGTCAGTATTTGTGACGTCATAAATTTACAAATGTTTGAGCGGCAAAAACTGTGTTTTTGTAACAACTATCACATAAGGCTTTTGTTAGTGTTAAATCAAAATAGTTTTCAATATTAAAGATAATATATATAAACGCGATACTGCTCACAACCATATAAAGAGTAATAATTCAGAGCGTCGTATGCAAGCAGCAATTGTATGTATTGTAGGTTAGAAGAGAATATCTCCCAATATAAAAATAAGAACAGCTCTTATTGCATTGTGTTCAAGAACTAACATCTATTTTCATAAACATACCCTCTTTAGTATTTTCAATTACAATAACTGCTGCCCAGACTACATACTAATTGCATTTGTTACCACATGTAATATGGGAGGTTAGACGCTCATACCGTACTTGTGACCGATCTCCGAGCGCGGTCTTAAAATTGACAGACCAAACATGACCAGGTCACGTCGTGACGTCATCAGTCTCTCAATCGAATTCGAGCGGTCTGTGGATCACGACTGACCACTAATGACCAATCTCAATCGAATTCGCCTATAGTAAAAAGGCGTGTTTGCAAATTTTCTGTATCTACATTTATTTCTGTGTAATTCAACTCAATTCTTTTTGCGTTATTTGATTAAATAAATCCAAAAGAAATAACTCAGATTCATATGGTACCGTTTATTAATAACTAACTCTCGATTCGACAAAGCAAAAGAAAAATATTTACGTTTTTTTTGTAACTAGTGAAGTCGCATATCCGGTGAAACTCGAACGTCTTATCAGGATATTATAAATAATACTTTGTAGACTTACGTAGAATACTCTTAACAAAAAAGGAATGTTTATTTTATAAAAAGAAGAAATTTAAAATGCCTCAGTTTGCTATTTTTACAAGGCCTTTATTTATTCAGAATGACGTTAAATGAACTTACGGCATACCATTAAGATAATACTAAATGGGTGCAATGTATTTATCATAATACCACGTTTAGCGGTGCTTAACATGACGTTTCCTTGCATCAGGTCGCGGACTAAAGAATTTTTGGCTCTAAATTTTACTTTTTTTTATTCTTTAATATAATGAAATCCGGTTTCGATAGGTTTGTGCTTTATATGTCGTGTAGTTAACACCCAATGATCTTGTTTTTTAAATGAGGAAGGAAATGTGTTAATAAAAGATATGAGTAAGTAACCTACATGCTATTTTTTTACATTCAATTTATTTGTTTTATTTAGTGCTTTCCATTCACTCATAAAAGCAGTTCGGTAGTACTTTCGGTGTACTGCAACTGCAATTTTATGCGTTCCTTTGATAAGGAGCACGAAACTCCCAATGTACTCAGTTTTACCTCCCCTTTTCCCCTTATGCACTCACTTATTTGCTAGTGTTTCGTGTTCTACACGCCATTTATGACAAGGCTAGAAAGCTACAGCGATTTTTTAAAATTATTTGTGGAAAAATGTTTCTTTTTGCTTTGGTAAACTAAATGATTGCAAATTAAATATTACTATTATAATCGTTGTAAGATTTTTTTGACATTTAGAAGTAAGATTTCCTTGCGGTCACGATTTGTTGTTTACATCAAAATCTCCTCCTCCTCTCTTTACAATTTAAAAGCACAAAAAGCGTTCCATTGGTTCTAAATTCTGTAGATCAAGAGTAGAGTAGAGTAGTAGCAGAGTAGGAGTGATAGACGGTGAATGAAAACCACTAATTTAAACAGATGCTAATGATTTGTTGTGGATACCTCAATGTCATATAAAATACAACAGTGAAAATGTTGCATATGTAGGGGAAGGTGGGGCAAGATGGGAACATTAAGTTTTAGAACACTGTATCAGGATTGCAAATTGATATACAAGGTTCTAAGTACGCTTGTTGTAATCTTTAAACATTTATCTGCTGATGGATGAATTTACAATTTTTCGATGGGTACTCTTGATGTTGTGAGAAAATTTTGAAAAGAAATGTGTAAATATTGCCCCACCATGGGGGCAAGATGGGGTTCCAGGTGAGTTAAAAATGGGGTGGTACCCTAAATCTAGGTAATAGTTAAAAAAATAGATTCTTAAAATATTCTTCAAAACATGCAGGAACAAAGCTTAAACTCTTTAAAGCGGAACTACTTAAAATAAAAAAAATACAATAACGATGAGAATATTAAACTTAATCTTCACAATTGAGACAATAGAAGACGAACTCATCCACATTATTCGCACACCCTCCATGTACCCAACCTCGCCATCCAGGGCATTGTATCAATACTTCCCCTTACAATACTAACATTGAGCGTCATCTTCCTCAACAGAAAAGAACTTGATTATTTCCTTGACGTTTTCTAAAAATCTATCTCTTTGCTCTCCTTACAAAATTCGGCTTCTTGATCTTTTCTGTTTTCTTCTTTGTCATTTTTTTCCTTTAACTCTCCCTCAGCACTTCTAGTTGCCTTAGGGATTCTCCAGACTTCTATTTTCTTGTAGCAGATTTTTATACGTAGTGCTTGTAAGGATTGTTGTCTTTCCCTTGTTACGCTTTGATTGAACCTGTACTTTATTCCTAAGATGAGAAATAGGCATTATGTCTTCGAGAAAGCATAAAGGCATATCCAGGCATAACGGACCAGACTGAAGAGTGAGATAGTGATGTCCCCATGTTGCCCCTACCAATAGCCCACCTTGCCTCTTGGGACATTTTCTGGTTATGTTATAATAACATATTAAATATTTGAAATAAACAAATAACGCACTATAGAAAATACATGCGAAACATGTCAATTAATAAGCACAAAAAAGTGTAGTTGCAAATAATTTACTTATGCTTCCGATACTGCCCGTTGAACTCCTTATCAAAACAATAAAGAAATTCTGAAAATTGCAAATTTCACGCACAAAGAGCAATAACTTTGTTATTACGACTAGTAAAGTTTCCTACATTACAACAAACATAAAACAGCACTTGTCAATATTAGGACTGCTATTATTTGACAAATGCTTACTGCCGTTTTGTAGATAAGACGATGTCCCCATCATGCCTCGTGACCCCATCTTGCCCCACCCTCCCCTAAGTAGTGGAGAGACTGAAGTCAGTAATGGAGAGACTGAAGTGGATAATGCTGTTATAGACCAGGATATAGTTGAAAATGAACAAAATAGGCAAGCTTGGTTATATAATTAACATTTAATAACGGCCATAGAAAGTAGATACGATGAATTGTATCATCCACAGAAGAAGAAAAAAACACTTCTGGACCCACATAAATAATGACTTAATCAGCCAAAATATAAATGTAAGCAAATAAAGTATTGAATGCTCACTATTTATGGCTGTAGTAATCTTTTATTTTAATTGTATATTCTAGTTTTCAGCGAATAATTGTTATCGAAAATGGCAAAATTTAATTAGAACATATAAGGTCAGTAAAGACAATGAAAAGAAAAGTGGTAGATGTCCAACTCGTTTTCAATTCTTTGATAGACTTGATCAATTCTTGGGTGACAAGCCAAATAACAGCAGTGCACACATAATTGATGTAGGTCAATTGGAAAACTGTGTGGCTCAGAGAGACAATAATTTTGATACTTGTGCAGCACAAGTCACACCAGATATACTTGTATGTATGTATGTAATTAGAAGGGTAACACTGCGTCCTAAAAGATCTATTGTGTCCCCTATTCTTGCTGCTTTACAGCTGGCCTTCCAATCCTATTCCTTTCAGAAAGTGTAGGATGTCAGAGGGCCCCAGTCTAGGTAAGTCTCCCCCTTCGATTTCATATGCTCCCAGGTGCAATGCCCTCGAGTTGCACAGTGCTACGCAGTTTGAGCAGATATACTTACTGCAGCTCCAAAAAAAGTACTAGTGGGAAAAATACTTATTTGAAAGCAAAAAGCGAATATTATGGCAAAAGAAGTGAAATCGATAAAGAAAATAGTAAGAAGTAACAGGAATACTTGACAGAAGGTTTAGAGATAAAACGGCAAAAACTGAAGTTAGATAGAAGGAAAGTTGCGTTAATGGAACAAATTTTGAAACTGCAAAAGTGAATTTAAGATTCTTGAATTAAGAATTTAATTTTTTTTTAGTTGAAATTTTGATAAATTTAATACTGTTTATTAAAAATTATATATTTGTTTTCTTTAACTTTTTGTTTTAAGAATTTTTTGTTTAAGGTCAACTTGTGTATTTAACAGTGGCGGCTCGTGAGTTATGAAAGAGGGTGGGTACAAAATAAAATTATTTTTTGTACATAACTTCCATTCTCCTATTTTTCATGCTGGAAAAGACGTCTATGACTTTGTTGTAAATATAGAGAAAGGCAGAAAAATTTAACTAAAGAAAATTTCTGCGTCTGAAGGTTGCAAAATTAAGTTTCTTTTCCTTATTTTGATAACATAACCTAACTTATAACGCGTTTTATTATTACTATTGTTATCAATATCACTATATTTTTCGAATGTTTTTTTTCATGTAACCTGGAAAATTTATAGTAAATTTCAAAATGTTGGTAACTTTTCCAAGATTCTTTCATATAGTCTGGAATACTGAAAAGTAAAATTTCTAAAGCAGTGATAATTTCCATAGAAGTTTTACTTGTTTAAAAGTAAAATTACAAAGAAAAGTTTAGTATTTCTGATTTTTTTCCTAACAAAAAGGAATATGTTGATATTGAAATTAAATCAAAGGCAAATTCGTGTTCCAATCCTTTTTATTATATTATCTCATTGCGACATGTTTCGGTTTATTAAACCATCATCTGGCAATAAAACGTCAAAAAGGAAAATGCCCAGGTAGAGAGTGTATTTAATTAGAATTTAATGCATAAAAGACAAACAAATATAAAAATTTCTAATGCTTACCCAAAACTACTGCACGTCAGTTACCCGCCTCTTGACATTGGCGGTGAATTCGCAAAAATCAAGGGCCAGCGTATGCAATCGGGCGACTGCACACAAAAAAATAATTGCTCAATTTGAATATAAATGCATCACATTGAATATACCATAACTTCCTATATAAGCAAGAAGATGGTGTATTTATATTGAGAATAAATATGTATACTAAAATCATTATGAACATATAATATTTTCACCACAAAAATAATTATTTTAGATTTGAGTAAATAGATTTTCTCAACTGGAAACTATCATATTTTTGCCTTAATAATTTATGTACATTTGATAGAAGTATATAAAAGTATTATTTGAAGTATTGCCAATATTTGCTTCCAAAATATAAGTATATTGAACTGATAATACTTACCTGTTTAATTTTTTCTACTATTCAAGGGTAATAATTCCCTACAAATTTTGTGTCTGTAACACCAAAAAACCTCGGTAGGGGAAAATTAATAAATAAAGAAATAGTGTAATTAAATAAATTTACTATCGTACTTTATAGTTTTACAATGTTTGGGGGAAGGTAGTGTATCAGGGTACTCCAGGAGTGCGCGCGGGATATTGATGCGTAGAGGTATAGATGTTATGCGTATCCGTCGTTGCGACTGGTGTTCTCGGGATACTTCTCACTTAATGCCCGGGCCTGGTATCTAGTCGACGTTGGTTACTGATATAATTTCAATCAGTATAATAATTTGCTGGTATTACCTACTGAAAACTAATAACTAGTAAATACCTACATATGTTTGTTAATGTACACACCTGCCATGTTCATATATTATCGATTATTATTATATATTACTGACTCTAAGTATTATTTCAAAGTTTTTTAAACCAGTAATCCTTTAAAATTAGATAACACATACGCCCTTACCTTCGAATATTTTAATGGTAGCATCTGTGCATCAGCCCCATTCCACCCCATTCTCTAAGTAGCTATGAAACGGCTGGGGTATCCATTTAGATTTACTTACACTCACAACCAACAACACTGTTCGCTGGTCAATCAAAAAATGACGCCTAGTAAAGCGTATGTATATGCAAAACCCCCTAAATCCCTCTAAAAAAGAGGGAACCAATGATAAGATAAGTTTTAGTGCAATAAATGGTGGGGTAAAATTCGTTTCAAAATGTTTCAATATTATGGTAATTTCAATTTGCTATTTCATGTTTTCAGTACGCAACATTTAATAATTTTATATAGTAATTCATTATAGCAAACGTATAAGGGTTTTTATTTTGAATCTACAGACTTTCTCACTATGATTGCATAGATTTATTCCTTACAACAACAACAATTTTCATTTGGAGGAAGTATACTTCAATGCAAATATTTATACTATTTGTTCTAAGAGTATATTGTGTTTTCAGAGGATTTATACTCTTATGTTCTAACCAACAAGATTTAGTTCATTTAAATATATGTTAAGTTTCGATTTCTGAATAAAACAAATATTCAGATAGATAGATAGATTTCCTTGGCAAATAATGGATAAATATTTGATAGCTATGTGTTCCAGGTAGAAAACTTATCGAGTATAGAAAGTTAGTGTAGTGAAATAGGAGAACCGCCATCTTAACGGCAATTTCTGTACTTGTAGAATATGTTTAACGTATTTGCTACTATAGGTAAGAAAACTTTGCTATTACATGTTTAGAACATCATGACGTTATGATTTACAGTTTTGTAATACAATTTTGACGTAAATCTACTACTACTTTATCTGTAACTGTACGACTTTGTATAAAATAAATAGTTTCTTTAAGAAGATCATAAGTACTTGATATTATATATCCAAAAAATACTTTTTTGCTGTTAAGCTAATTTATTTTTAATAAAAGATATCATTTTTAACTGTAATTTCCCAAATTGAAAGAAATGTTAGGTGTTTTCTGAGAGATATTAATATTTTTTGTTAGTAATATTACAATGCCAATGTGTTTTTTCTAAGAAACAATTTTTTTCCATTAATATACACGTAAAACATGTTGTACATTTACCCCCATTGAATGTGGAAAAGTATCCAAAAAAGTGATTTTTACCAAGAAAGATTACCTAATTTTTTTAGTGTGTGGGTGAGTTTTTAACAGATAATGCTGAATTAATTCAACAGTGCATGCAAGTTGTTTCGGATATTCCATGTTCAAATTGTAGCAGAATGCATAACAATGCTTTATAGCATATTTGGACAACAACCACATTTTGAAAAACAAAATTTCACGATTTAATTATAATGTTGTACCTATTTTTTTCATTTCATTTTCTTATTTTAATAAATTGCATTATAATAACATGTCGTATTATTTCATGTCTGATATCTATCGCTAAAAATTATGAACACTACTTTAAAATGCACTACTTTTAAACGCGGCCCGCGAACGTATTTGCACACTAAAGTTTGGCCCACAACATGTCAAAGGTTGCCCATACTTGCTTATTTGTAGCATTAAAAGAACAACATATTTTCTAATATGAATTAACACCACCTACTAATAATCAGTGTAATAGTTCTAAAATAACAAGGAAATAGAATCACGTGTGGCCGAGCACCATGTCATTTCTGTCTATGTCTGACTTAACCAAAACATTCTAGGTTACCGCATGCGCCCGTTGTTTATTTCCTTATCACTTGAAAATTACTACACTGTTGAAAATATTACGGTGTTGGCGTTAATTTTGCGCTAGTCAAATATTTTAGTGTTGATTTTTACAAACTTTGCCAGACGAATTGACTACATGTGTTTAGTAGAACAGAAATTACTAGAATTTGGTGTGAATTCTTTGTTCAGATATGAGGATTTACTATTTTCTCTAGACATTCAGAAGCATCAACCAATCAGAATTTTTCCCTCGGATAGAAATATAGAAACCCATCTAATCTAATACAGTATTGCATTATACGCACCACCTGCATTGCACGTGTATCTGTTTTCGAGTTTGTTTTTGCGTATTAACATATCCAAACAAACCACCAAATGTGACTGACCTGCAAAGTGTAACCTTGTGTTATTAAACGTTAATTCCAGTGGGCATAAAAAATTTCAACATCTTAAAGATGTATTGGGAACAACTATTTACGTAATTAGTTCAGATTTGAATCAAATAGCATAAACATTCACTTAATTTTATAATGGTTCTCAAAAAATCATTTTAAAATTAATACGTTTAGTTGAAACCAAAACTTTTGAATGAGTGGTTCTGTATATTTATAATTGAGAAAACGTCTTAAAGAGAGCATATTATAGCACTAAGAAATAGGAGTTGCATATTAAGAAGACGTTGTGTTTAGAAAACGGTGTTAAATCATCCAATAGATTCATTTAGTTAAACAGCTAGTAAATTTGTCTAGTGTAGATCAAATAAAATGTGACTAGAAGTATATCATAATTCCACGTGTTAGTTGGACAAAATAACCCCTTAGCAATAGACAATACTTGACTATCTTTGTTCGTCAAATTTAAACTTCTATAGTTCTCGACAAAATAACACGAAAACAGTGTGGACCTCTCCTGACTATTAAATTAGTCAAAAAAGTGTTAAAATTTTCAACAGTGTATGTTTGTGACTGTAATTATCCAAATTGTAAGAAATTTTAAGTTTTTCCTAAGAGGTATTAATATTTTTCTTAGCAATATTACAATGTTAGAGCCGTTTTACACGTACGAGAATTTTTACATAAATCATAACAAAAATTATCTCGAAAATTTTGGTAAGAATTTTCGTAAGAAATTTTGTCGCGACACTTTCAGGGTCGTTTTACACAGGAATAAGGTTACTTCCATTTGCACTTCTAAGTTGTAACGTAAATCTAAACAATTTTGATCCAAATGTTTAACCATTATCAAATAACAATTTAATTTAACATTGCCTGTTTATAACAACAAATATCGTGAAAATTCCGGTTAAAATTTATTCCTGTGTACAAAGACCTGAAGGTGTCGCGACAAAATTCCTTAAGAAAATTCTCACCAAAATTTTCGGGATAATTTTTGTTATGATTTATGTAAAAATTCTCGTACGTGTAAAACGGCTCTTAGAGATTTTGTTCTAAGAAACAGAAATTTTCCTATAATATTCATGTAAAATACTTGTATTATGGAAAAATTTCCAACATTTCAACATTTACCTTAAGTTTCTGTACATTCATCCCCATTATTCAGTGCGGAAAATTATCAAAAAAAAAAAATGATTTTTACCAAAAAAAATTACATTTACATTTACGGCCGTTTGCACCGTCTGTGATTAACATTTTAATTAACTAATCAAAGATTAAATTTAATTACGAATTAAATATGAATAGGATTGCACCGAACAAATTTAATTAATGATTAGTTAATGAAAAAGTTTGCGACAGAAATATAGGTTGGTAGTGCGTTAAGTTTAGTTTTTAGTCAAAAATCATATTTATATTGGGAACACTGTTCCATCATAACGAAAATTGCCGCTATGCGAATACGCGATTTTAAGCGGCATTTGAAAGTTATTGGAATTTAAGCTGAAGAAAATTGCTACAGAATTAGATATTGAAATAAAAAAAGTTGAGTAGTAGTTTTAAAATAGAAATTAATATGTGAATGCAGGTTTTTTTTTCTTCATTAAGGAATTCTTTTATTTGTTTGTTCTGCAAATGCTCCAATTTTTGATACTTTATTTGACCTCTGCTATTACTTGTTAGAATTATTTTATTATTACCGTCATTTCCTTATATATTTTGTTCCTTTTATTTAATAAATAAATGGTTAATTACATACACAATGTTTCTTTTAAAAAAAATCAAAGTGATAATGCGTTTAGAGTAAATAAAATATATTTCGTTTATACAAAAGCCAAAGAATACAAATACAAAAAAAAATGTTCAAAAGTTAATTTCTATATAGCAATGAATTACAAATTGTTGATATAATTATTAATTAGTAATGCCTGTGTCGCAGCAGGTACATCATCAACAGCGTCATAATTAATCTCATGAAGTTGTCCATTTAAAATTTCTTGATTTAATTTTTCTTCATTGATTTCCTCTTTACCAACATTTATGGCTATATTGTGCAATACTGAGGTACCAACTATTACTGCCATAAAGGTATCCAGCTTTAAGCGACAACCATATGCCAGTATTGGAAAACATTCTTCTGAGAAACATGCTGTCAATGACATTCCGTGTTGTAATATGGCTTTCATTATAATGATTTTTCACAAGTGTTTCAGACTTTAACAGTGGGGTCAATAAGTATGTTTTTAAGGCATATCCACTGTCGCTTACGGAAAAGAATGGATCGTTAAAGTGTGTATTCCCTGGCCATCGTACTACGATATCCATTATTTTTAAATTAGCATCACATAAAAATTGTGAATTTATAGAAAGATATCCTTTCCTATTACGAAATACCTCCGGGTCATTCCCACCTGAAACCATGAGTAACCCTCAAATACATTTATTGTCAGTTTTTATTTCCGGAATTAATTTTTGATTTACCTTGGACTTTCTAAAACCTGTCAAATATACACTTCTTGCATGCCGCTATTCCTTGTTCTAATCTTCAAAATGAACACTTTAATTAGCCAGCTATTTCAATTTACGGTCACAGATATTTGTATTATAACCAAAACCCCATAACATAACCTATAATCGCCTATAAACGCGATTGTAAACAAAGAAACTACGCTTGCGCCAACTTTAATTATGACTTAATTCGTACCTTGGGTACTGATTAAAGATAATCACTAAATAAGGATTTAATTATTAGTTAAGCAGTCGGTGCAAAGGAATTTAAAATTTAATTATGATTAAATGTTAATTATAACTTAATCACGAACGGTGCAAACGGCCGTAATAGTATTCCTACATTTCACTATTGAATAGTTTCATTTTCATATCAAGGTTTTTGAAAGCCTTTTTACTAATACATAATCTTCTTCAATATTATTTAACCGGTTTTGATTATTCTTTTATTTTTTCCTTTTTTTGGGTATTCCGGTTTTTTCTTACTAATTATATACTGTTTTTACGTTTCGGAATTTTGTTTTATTCCTTTTTCAATATTTTATTTTAATCCTACAATTTCACAAATTTATTAAGCATTACAACTAAAAATTTACAAAGTTACTATTTTTAAACTTATAATAATTAAAAAACTAGTAATTACAACTTAATTGCTTTCAAACTTACTTTTAGGTGTTTTCATAGTTAATAACCTTTACGGCGTTGTCAAAATTTCTTTAAGTTACATTTTAAAATTGTAAAAGACACTTTAAAACAATAACAAGTAACGACAAACAAACATATACTAAGGCGCAAGGCCGTTCAGTTTTGTTTTCAAACCAGAAAACAGGCCGTTTTTTATATTTAAAAATCGCCTCTACATTTTCACGATAAGGTGCATGACGACTCAATTCGTTTTTCCTTTAGAATTTGCTATAATCAAATTATTATAAATGTGACTTAAGTTATTTATATCATTTTTATCGTTAATTGCATGTATATTGTTTTTAATATGCCACATTTCTTTGAAAAGTCTTTTATAGTAATTATTTTCAATCTCTAAAATTTCCGTTTTATTAAAATTAAATTTATGGTTGTTATTTAGTGCATGTTTTGCCAGAGCAGTAGAGTTTACATTTTGTGTATTTATGCTATATTTGTGCGAGTAAATTCTCTTCTCTATGTATTGTTGTGATTGTCCAATATACACCCTTCACAGTTTTCACAGTTAATTTGTAAATTGTATGTGTTTGCTTATAAAATCTATTGGTTTTTAGTTTTTGTGAACCACTTTTTATTTGTGTAATTTGGTTTATGAGCAATGTTGATTTTATATTGTTTCAGTAATTTTTGTAAATTCTCTGATAATTGTTCTGTGTATGGTATGGAAATATATATATTTTTTTTTTGTTCTCCTCTTTATTTTAGTTAGTTTATATTTAGTTATATATATAAATTTGTGAAATTGTAGGATTAAAATAAAATATTGAAAAAGGAATAAAACAAAATTCCGAAACGTAAAAACAGTGTATAATTAGTAAGAAAAAACCGGAATACCCAAAAAAAGGAAAAAATAAAAGACTAATACATAATGACAGTGAGATATTGAACTTACAATTTTTTTTTCTGTTGTAGATATTCAGGTAAATTAATTGATTACTTTTTTCTCTTACAGATTCTTCCCATTATTATTTTCACTATTGAAAAAAAAAAAAGTTACCACATTATTTTTTCTTGCACATGGGTCATTCCATATCAACCGGAACACTTAAAAAATTTGATGTCTTGAATTCTTTTTATATTTTAAATTTGAAGTCTTTGCCTAAAATTAGAAGACCCGTTTTTTTTTTCTAAAGCTCTACAGTTTCTATTTACAAAGATATTTGCGAACAAAGTTTGCAAAATCGATAAAATAATCGCAGAAGTAATATTGTTTGGTTATGCATAAATTAAAACATTAAAGCAAAATGCATATAAATCATGGTTATTCTAAAGTTCAAACTACACAGGTTCATTTAATAATGCCTAAATTAGATTGTACTTTATTATGACCCCCTTTTTCTCCTGTTTAATAAAACAATGTCTTTTTTCTCTATGTTTACTACAAAATTAAATTTTTGAAAAAATATCATAATATTATTTAAGCTATGTTCTACAAGAATAGAAGTATTTGAAAATGGAGAACCTACGGGTATTCTACAAAAATAAATAAATTCATACAATACTATACGTTACATTACGATATATCACAATGTAACGTAGAGTAGTGCAGGTTTCAAAAATTTAATTTCGCGGTAAACATAGAGAAAAAAGACATTATTTTATTAAACAGGAAAAAAGGGGGTTATAATGAAGTACAATCTAATTTAGGCATTATTAAATGAAACTGTGTAGTTTCAACTTTAGAATACACCATGATTTATATGCATTTTGCTTTAATGTTTTAATTTATGCATAACCAAACAATATTACTTCTGCGATTATTTTATCGATTTTGCAAACTTTGTTCGCAAATATCTTTGTAAATAGAAACTGTAGAGCTTTAGGAAAAAATACGGGTCTTCTAATTTTAGGCAAAGACTTTAAAATTTAAAATATAAAAAGAATCCAAGACATCAAATTTTTTAAGTGTTCCGGTTGATATGGAATGACTCACTTAGGCATTCTAGTGAAGCCCGGCGCTGCCCTAGCTATAAATGTACAACTTCCACATTGACACAACAATAAATATTAGTGCTTCTACTAAGCTTTGGGAAAATTTAATTCTCTGCAAAAAGGATTCTAATCCGTTTTGGTTATAAAATAAAAACGAACTCTTAAAATTGTTTAAAACCGGTGGAACGGTTACAGGTATCCTATAATGCGGGTTATTGTTTGTTATTTACTTAGAACTATTAGCGTGGAGTTTCAATAAACCTCTAATTATGGTGATTCACGCCTACAGGTATAGAAACGCAGAAGAACAACGAGGCAAGTTCACAGCTCTCACAAAAATTCGATTATTATTATTGGAGACGATCGTAATGCAGAATCATCATCAGTAAATATATTATTATTTATTATTTCAATTAAAATTAAAAGACGCTCACGAATAGAACCGCTAATTTCAATTTTCTTGACGCCGGCGCATTGGGACAGGAAAACGTCACAGACTTACGTCCCGACAGTGACAGTAGGTGTTCGAGCGAGTCGACCGTGTGATCGTCGTTCCGCGTTCGGCTTCCGTTTGTCGTGCACACTTTTAATAATAGTGGTGTGAGTAGTGGCTATGCGGCGGGTTACGTTGGACGTTACGTTTTTCGATTTTCCGCGTGCCGTTTGGTGATGTTCGCGTAAACCTCGGACGTTCGCAACTGGATCCGGTGGGCAGCGAAAAACGTACGGAAATGTCGAGAGACTCGCCGTCCGGCAAGCGGCCATCGGCTAGACAACTGGTGAGTACCGTTTCCCTGACGTTTTGTCGTCAATATTTACGTAAATATAGCGCGACTCGGTCGCCATGATGTGGATTATGAAGATCACGTAAACGTTCTCCAGCACCATTAACCGTGCTGGCGGTGTACCGATTGCTTTTCTCGGTCAGATTGGGAATATCGGCGTGTCCCGGCGACAATGTGAACCGCTGTCAAACGCGAACACATGATCTATACAACTGTTTTTTTACGCACGAACTTTCTGCCATATACTTTTGCGTAACTGTCTGCTTGAAGTTTTGTTGACATCGCATTAGTTTGACAGGTCCATGTGCAATTGCATATGTGAAGTTGAGTTGCGCCTATTCTCAGTAAATGAATAAATATACCATGAAAGATATTCCATACTTGGAAATATGTAGGTAGTGTCACCTTATTGTTTACATTTCAGTATTTAAACATTATGTGTCACATCTTCCACTAACAATAAGCAAAATTTAGTAACAGAAGTATTTCAGCCACTAAACAATGAAGCTGTGAATGTTGAAGTTGTTGAAATATTTTTGTTTACTGAATATGTATCATGTCCGCCCTCAAAAACGTCTCAAAAGATACAGGAGAAAGAGACTTGCTTTGAAAACATTTTCGGAAACAACAGTAACACCTAGAAAATGCTTTTTACCTATACGTATTATAATAATAATCTTTATGTCCAATAGCTTACTATTAGCAGGGCAACAGTAGATACCTGCATGACGAGAAAAATCGTAATATAGTCATTTGGAACATGATGTGTAAGCGCAGTTGTAGGTTTAGGTTATAAGAACAAAAAGGCTATATCCGGATAAGCTAATGAAATCGGCTATTTTTTTTTATGAAGTAGCTTTATATGTAATATCGAATCCCTGAAAGTTTTAACTTGGTAATGTTTATTAGTTTTCGAATACATAACTGTCAAGAAGAAAAACAAGAATCATTTTTGCTAACTTATGTAATATATTTTTGTGAGTTCCTGGTATGTCGATAGTGATTATCTGGTTTTTTGACGATCTTAGACACTCTCCAAATAAACCAAAAATATAAGTAAATACTTTAATAGTGGTTTTTTTTTTATAAGTTGTTCTTAGGGGACACTCATGATTATTTCACCAAATATATCTACCACATACTCAAACAACGTGCACAAATTGCAACTCGATACAGGGGGTATAACATAGTAAAATCATGAAAATAAATAGATAAAATATGTTCTTACAGTCAAAACTTTAAACTTCTGGGATGACATTAAGTAAAGTTATAAGATGATGAAACAATTTACGGCCGTTTGCACCGTCTGTGATTAACATTTTAATTAACTAATCAAAAATTAAGTTTAATTACGAATTAAATATGAATAGGATTGCACCGCACAAATTCAATTAATGATTAGTTAATTAAAAAGTTTGCGACAGAAATATAAGTTGGTAGTGCGTTAAGTTTAGTTTTTAGTCAAAAATTGTATTTATATTGGGAACACTGTTCCATCATAATGAAAATTGTCGCTATGCGAATGCGCAATTTTAAGCGGCATTTGAAATTTATTGGAATTTAAGCTGAAGAAAATTGCTACAGAATTAGATAACTGAAATAAAAAAAGTTGTGTAGCTTTTAAAATGGAAATTAATATGTGAATGCAGGTTTTTTTTTCATTATGGAATTCTTTTATTTGTTTGTTCTGCAAATGCTCTAATTTCTGATACTTTATTTGACCTCTGTTATTACTTGTTAGAATTATTTTATTACATATTGCCATCATTTCCTTATATATTTTGTTCCTTTTTTTAACGAATAAACGGTTACACAATATTTCTTTAAAAAAAATCAAAGTGATAATGCAATTAGAGTAAATAAAATATATTTCGTTTATACAAAAGCCAAAGAAAACAAATACAAAAAAAAAAATTCAAAAGTTAATTTCTAGTAATGAATTACAAATTGTTGAAATAATCATTAATTAGTAATGCCTGTGTCGCAGCAGGTACATCATCAACAGCGTCATAATTAATCTCATGAAGTTGCCCATTTAAAATTTCTTGATTTTATTTTTCTTCATTGATTTCCTCTTCACCCACATTTATGGCTATATTGTGCAATACTGAGGTACCAACTGCTACTGCCATAAAGGTATCCAGCTTTAAGCGACAACCATGTGCCAGTAATGGAAAACATTCTTCTTAGAAACATGCTTTCAATGAAATTCACAGTGTTGTAATATGGTTTTCATTATAACGATTTTTCACAACTGTTTCAGAATTAAAATAAATATGTTTTTGGGGCATATCCACTGTCGCTTATGGAAAAGAATGGATCGTTAAAGTGTGTATTCCCTGGCCATTGTACTACGATATCCATTATTTTTAAATTAGCAACACATAAAAATTGTGGATTTATAAAAAGATATCCTTTCCTATTACGAAATACCTCCGGGTCATTCCCACCTGAAACCACGAGTAATCTTCAAATACTCTTCAAATAATCAATTGTTAGTTTTTTATTTCGGGAATTAATTTTTGATTTACCTTGGACTTTCTAAAGCCCTGCAAAATATACACTTCTTGCACGCCGCTATGCCTTGTCCTAATCTTCAAAGTGAACACTTTAATTAGCCAGCTATTTCAATTTACGGTCACAGATATTTGTATTATAACCAAACCGTATAACATAACCTATAATCGCCTATAAACACGATTGTAAACAAAAAAACTACGCTTGCGCCAACTTTAATTATGAGTTAATTCGTACCTTGGGTACTGATTAAAGATAATCACGAATTAAGGATTTAATTATTAGTTAAGCAGTCGATGCAAGGGAAATTCAACTTTAATTATGACTAAATTTTAATTACAACTTAATCACGAACAAAGTATTTTAAAGTTAAGTTAATCTGATTAAAAAAAATTATGTAAGTATGAATATAGATAGGTAATTAAATGGAAAGAATGGGGAGCGGGATATTAAAATTTGGTTTCTAAATTATAATAAAAATGGGATAGAGAAAAGGAATTAGGGGAACAAAGGAAGATTGGAAGGCGTGTAAAACTCTTGCCGGCCGAGGAGAAACAGAAAGAATTCAAACGAGAACATCGTATTAAACAAACAGGCAAACAAGTACACAAACTTCAGAAAATCTTAAACATTTAAATGAAAAATTGCAATGGAATCAAGGATGCAGGTAAAATTTGATTACATGCAACTCAATGTGCAAGTTAAAGAAATGTAAAATTATGCGAACCCGCAACACAGGGCAGTCTGTTAATTAAAATTAAAGGAAAGGTTAAAATTTTATTAAACGGTTAGATTAGATAAAAAGTTAAATTTTTAAATATTGGGAAAGTGGTTTATGAAAAATATCTAACTGAAAAAAAAATTAATCAGATTAACTTAACTTTAAAATACTTTGTTCTACCATTAAAATGTTTCATTATCTTATAATATATAAGTTTAAACTTCTAAGACTTCTAAGGCCACATTAAATAAATCTTAGAAGTCTAAACTTTTTGACTGTAAGTACATATTTTATCTATTTATTTTCATTTTATATCAATGTAGATTGTGGCTGAAGGTGATCTAATTCGAGTCTCCTCTCTGTAAATTAGAGAGAGATGCCGAGGGTCCCCAGTTTCAAGAAAAATGGACTGAAGAATTCTTTTTTATATTGCACAATGGTAAGCGTGTATTTGTTTGCTGTGTAATGAATCCATTTCAGTGATGAAAGAATTCAATATAAAGAGGCATTACTCAACTAAGCATCCTATGCTGCACTCACTCACAGGACAAATGAGAAAAGACAAAATCCAGAAGCTTACCGCAAATTTGGAAAAACAGCAGCAAATGTTTCATAAACAAAGAACACAACTTCATAATGTTGTGAAAGCTACTTTTATAGTTAGTTCAAAATTGGCAAAGTCATTACAACCATTTGCCGAAGGAGAATTTATCAAGGAGTGTATATTAGAAGTTTGCAGTGTTTTGTGCCCTGAAAAGAAAAATGAATTTGAAAAAAATAGTTTGTAAAGACGAAGTGTTGCCCGACGTATAAAAATGATGGCTAATGATATAAAAACAACTTTGACTGACCGTATGGCTGCACCCTAAAAAAAAATGCTGTAAAATTACCCCAAAAATAGATGGCAACTGGACTACCGCATATTTTTGGGGTAAATTTACACCTATAGGGGATTTTTCACATGCTTGTGGAATATTCCTTGAAAGTGTGGTAATTTTCCCTGGTAAATTTACACCTCTAAAGTGATATTCCCTAATGGAATGGAATAATTTCAGGTAGATTTACCACACCTTCAAGGAATATTCCACCAGTATGTGAAAAATCTCCTATAGGTGTAAATTTACCCCAAAAATAGGCGGTAGCCCAGTTGCCATCTATTTTTGGGGTAATTTTACCACATTTTTTTTTAATGTATAGATTAGAGTAACAACAAAGAAATTAGAAATAATTGATTGTTAGGTTGTTTTATCATCCAGAAATATTAAGTTTCTAATCTAATAACATGTTTATGTCATTTGGAACTTAATGCAGATTCTCCACTTAAATATTCAAAATATACATTTATAATATTAGATTTAATTTTAATAATTTCTGAAAGATATATTAATTAGTTGGATTACAGAGAGTTTACAAGAATTTCAATAAATTTTGCAAGAATAAGCAATGTTTTAAAGAGTAAACATTTTGGGAGAAAGCTCGATAAGAAAAGCCAATAGTTACTAAGAATTGGTTGTATTCATAATACAAAGATCTAGTTGAATGTAACCATAAAATAAATTTTGACTAACAAAATACATTAAAAAATCTTATCAATTTGAGTTTGGATTTGGAGCTTTTTTATTTTTGTTGCCCAGTTCAGGGTATATTTAAAAAAAAATACCTCTGCAGAACTTCTAATGTGTTAGAAGCCTCTTTTGCGTACTGCAAATGAAAATTAAAATATGCCGCCATCATTTGTTGTAATGCAGAACGAAATGAATCTGTTGGGTCTAATAACTGCCTTTCTACCATTAAAGAATGCGACTTCACATTTCCTAGAAAAGAAAAATAAATTTAAAAAGCATATGAAATAAGTATATTTTTATTAATACCTTCTTCCAAGCATATTATCAACGGTGTATTCACCTCAATTTCTTCAAGTTTAGATTTATCCTGAAAATTTTTAATAAATTTAGCATTTAAAAATGTATTGTATGTAGATAATAGTGCTGCGAATCGAAGCCTCTTTATGTGAAACCGGGGTTTGGATGCAGTGATTGATCGTCTTTAAAAATTGTAACCGGTAAAACCGGTTTTCAAAATCAAAACCGGTTTTTAAAAGCAGATTATTGCGCCTTAAATAGGTTTTTCGAATTTAAAATACATAGCACTTTTAAAAAGTAATACGTATTGTTTTTAGTTTGACACTAGTTTTGAAAATCGATTTTAAAAACTGAATTTTAAAAACCGATTTTTACTAAAAATCGATTAACCGGTTTTTGATATCTGGCGATTCCCGCAATACCAGTATATACATAAATAATGTTGTGATTAACTATTGAACTCAAATTTGCCGTCCTGCGGTCTTGCACATTTGCATGTATAAGTGCTTAATACCTACTTTACTTTTGTCATTAAATCCTAGAGTAAAACCAAAATAGTCTCTTCCTTACTTTACTTGTATCATCACTTTACAACGAAAACATAGCCTCCAATAACGGCAAGACACTAGTCGTTTTATATTTCCAAATGTTTAATGAAAGAGAAAAAAAAGAATTGACTCCTTCAAAACGAAGACTTTCTGTTGTTTGAATTGAAAAGTTTGATACGGTAGTTTCCTGCGTGTCAAATGCTATTGAGGTTAAGTTCCCAGTATATCATATTAGATATCCATACGCAGGTGTATGTCTATTATTTATGTGTGCTGTCATAGCTAAGTACATGGTAATCATCTCAATACATAATTAATGTAAAATGATCTTATCTCAATCTTTATTTGCAAGACAAAAGGAAAAACACACCATTTACATTTATGCGTTGAAGCCATCAGTGTAGATGCCGCACAGCCGCACTTGTATTCAAACTGCCAGCCTCAGACGCTTGCGCGTTGTATAGTCGACGCTATGTAATGCATTCTCGTAACGGGTTTAATTTTTGATCAAGCGACACAATGTAATGCAATGTTAAAAAAAACATTTTGTGTTGCAATCAAATAACAGATGCATATATATAATCAGATTTTTATATCTCTTGTATTGTCCATACTGTATTTTTACCAACATAAGGGGTAATATTCCACGAAATATGTTATTTTTCCTTGTTCCTAAGCAAATTTCCCCAAGTGGGGGAAAATTACTTCATTTATTCAAGTATTTTCCCATCAAAGTCGGTTTACCAGGCAAAATTACATCTAATTTGTGGTAATCTGATCTTTACCCTCTTTTTGGTGTAATTTTACCTTATATTTCATATGTTTTTTCACATACCAGTCAGGTAAATTTACCATCATTTTTTAGAGTGTGGTTTTGAATCATTTTCCATAACATTAGGCGAGAGCACTTATTTGTCTGACACAGCTCAACTGGCTATATTTATTCGAGGTGTTGATAAAGAGTTCACTCTTACTGAGGAATTGGTTGCTTTACAGCCGCTAAAAGGAACCACTACAGGAGAGGACATTTTTAATGAAGTTGAAAAGGTATTCACAAGTTTTGGTTTGCCATGGTCAAAATTAGTTGGTGTATTCACAGATGGTGCACCTTCTGTGGTCGGCTTACGTAAAGGTTTCATCGGAATTTTGTATGAAAAAGCAACTGAATTAAATGTGCAAAAAGATGATTTGATAGTCCTTCATTGCATTATCCGCTTGTGTTCTATAAGTCCATTCGACTCCAGAATGTTATGAATGTGGTAGTAAAACCCATCAATTTTATTCGATTCCACGGGCTTAACCATCGTCAGTTCAAGGCGTTTTTGGATGAAATATCAGCCGAATATGATGACGTAACATATTATTGTGAAGTCAGATGGTTGGGCAAAGGAAAAATGCTGAAACGGTTTTACGAGCTTAGAAATGAGATAGCAGATTTTATGCAAATAAAAGATAAACCACTATCTAAATTGAGTGACCCAAAATGGATATGTGACTTAGCATTTCTGGTCGATTTTACAGGCCATTTGAATGATTTAAATTTGAAACTTCAAAAACAAGGACAGTTAGTAAATGATTTGTACAGCCGTTTGAAAGCGTTTCAAAACAAAATCCGCTTGTGGGAGGCACAGTTGCTGTCTGGTAACAGTTATCATTTCACCACGCTTTCTGCGTAAGAAAATACTGCTTATGCTCAATATGCTGAAGAACTCAAGTTACTGCTGGAGCAATTTTCGAACAGATTTAGCGATTTTAAAAACATGGAAGACAGTTTCAATTTATTAGCTACTCCAACAAAAAGTAAGGTACAAAATGCTCCAATACACTTGCAAATGGAGTTGATCGAGCTTCAAGAAAACTCACTCCTAAAATCTAAATTTGAAGACGTGGAGTTGTGCGATTTCTACAAAAAATTTCTACAAAAATACGAAGAAGACCATTTTCCGGAGCTTAGAAAATTCGCAAGAAGATTGATTGGTGCGTTTGGCAGTACTTATAAATGCGAACAGTTCTTTTCAATGGTGAAAGTTAATAAATCAAAACATCGTACAAGGCTGACTGACGATAATTTGGAAAATTCTTTACGTCTTTGTATCAGTGAAATTCATCCAAACATCGATGGATTAGTTTCCCAAATTTAAGCTCAAGGGTCTCATTGATTTCGTTGTCGCTATTTAACTTTCGTAGTTTGTAATAATTCCGATTTAATTATAATGTTGTGCCAATTTTTTTTAATTCATTTTCTTATTTTAATAAATAGCATTATAATAACATTGATAGATCTCGATAGATATCAAACATTTCATGTTTGATATCTATCGCTATGAACACTACTTTAAAATGCACTACTTTTAAACGCGGCCCGCGAACGTATTTGCACACTAAAGTTTGGCCCACAACATGTTAATGGTTGCCCATACTTATCTAAAGAGTATACTGAATGAGAGATTTTACTAAATAAGGCGTAGTTTGTGTAAAAACAATTAAAAACCGCAAATAAAAGGACTCCGAAAACTGCAACATAAGTAAATCCTAAATTTCTTATTGAGTTTTTAAAATCCCTCATTCGGTGTGTTCAAATAACGTTATTTAACATGCTCAGAAATTTTGAAACAAATCGGTTTGCACATCTTTGAGAAAATGTTCCTTGTCTCTTGCCGATTATCCTTACGATTTTCCATTGAATTCAAATTATGTACGTGGTAAAAAAAGTTGCTTACAATTTTACCGGTAAATTTGCTTCACAAGGTAAAATTTCTACCATCTAGTAAATTTCACATGCTGATGTATTTTTCAAAGATTGTATTGTAAAATTCGTATGTAATATTTATATGAACTGTATATTTGCCGAACGCGTACAGTTAAATAACCTAATAACCAATCACATTGTGGCATATTCAATAAAAAATAAATATAAAAGATCCTCAAATTTTTACCCAAATTTAAATACCCAAAAAAATTGTCAATTTTACATTTTTAAGTAAATTTTGATAGTAAACATAAAATTGTACATGTTTTTTCCTTTCGAATTTTTACTACATCTTAAATTTACATGAAAAAGCTATAAATTTTACCGAAATCTTTTTTTTTCCTGTTAAATATCCTAGAAAAAACATGTAAAACAAAATTTACATGATTTATTGTGGTAACTTCACAACGTTATTACATGTAATATTCCTAATTTACCATGGCAAAATTACTGTAATTTTTTACAGTGTAGTGACCCCCTTAATTGCACTATTTTTTTCTTTCAATATTGACATATTTTAATTTAATTTACTGCATATTATGTTTTGTATATACTATTATATAGAAATTAGGTTTGCTACATAAAATAAAAATGTCATGTGTAAAATTTCTACCATCTAGTAAATTTCACATGTTGATGTATTTTTCAAAGATTGTACTGTAAAATTCGTATGTAATATTTATATGAACTGTAGCTATATACCTGTATATTACCGAACACTGAAGTAATTTTCAAATGTGTTTTTATAAAGAAAGCAAGTAAAAATACTAAAGAATGGAATATCGCATGTATAAATATACATTGTACGGTAAATTACACATGTAAAAGAATTTACATGTAATTTCTTTTACAGGTGTAATTTAATATTATAGCCTATTATTTTTTTGCAGCGTATATACTTTAAACTAAATTTCTATTTAAACTAGCCAACAATTCCAATATACCTTTGGTAACATGGAAATCACAGCTTACTTTAAATAACAATATAATTTAAAGCATTTTGCACAATATGCAACACGTTCAATAATATGAATAAAACTAAAAATGCATGAACACAGGTATTTTTAGGTTTTTTATTTATTAAACTAAATACTCAGAAGATAAAACCGAGAAAACGAAAAGAAATTAATAAATTGTTATATACAATACATATACACTGAGGGAAAGGAATGCATTGATTTAACCAAAATACGTATAACCAACCAAAAAATTTGCATTAAATACGGCCCACCGAAATTTATTGTTAGATTGAAATTTACGATTTGTTGAAATATATTTGTTAACTTAAAAATAATAGACTCGTTGATTCAACTGAACCCTCAATTTCAATTTAAGCAAGTTTAATCGTTAATGCAACACTTTAGTTTAGTTGTTAATACAGCTCTAAGTATGTTAGAACAACAAAAAGAAGTGTTTTGTTTAACTAGCATTGCTGCTTACCGTAACTTCGAAATTGTGTTGAAACTACAAAAACAAATTCTTGCTTCAATGCATCTTTATGGTTACATTAGCAAATAAAACGTATTGAGTGCACAAAATTAAGAGTGTCAATGCAAACATTTTATTTTTGGTTGATTTGAAACAAAAATTTTGTTCGTACAAATAATCTCATTTTGAATATTTTGGAAATTTTATTAATTACAAAGTGGGGTTTGGAAACAAAATATGACTAAATTAGGTTGATATATTTATTAATAACTTCACAACAGCTATAAAGTATGAAATATGTAAGTACACTTTACAATAATAGTAGGTATTTAAAAGTAATGCCTAAAAACATGTATTTACAAATATATTTAAATGCACTTCCGAGCGTCTTCTGGGCGGTAAATGGATTGTTTCTACGTCCAGAACCTCCAGGTAGGTAGGTACGCACTATACCTATGAAAATGTATTCTACAACCTAATAAATACGATATATTCTGGGTCTTAATATACCCGTTTTAAACATGAAGTATATCGTTGCATTATGTTGTGCTAATAGCTAAATATGGTGTTCATTTGCAATAACATCTATAAAAATCAAAATGTGCTTACCTGAAAAGACTGAAGTTAAATAGTCAAATCCACACTGGATTAATAATTCTTTTACTCGCTCGTCCCCCATTTAATATATATAATAGGTATGCAATAATTAAAAAATATGTTGGTATTGTACTAGTATTAGAACTCACAATATATCACAATATCACGAGCCACGAACGAAGACAATGTGATATCTGATGCTTTTTAACAGCAAGCAAGCGATCAAATCACGCCACAACATTGATCAAATGAGTATCTGACGGTATAGGTAATATACCTACATTAATATATGTAGGTACATTCCATAATATACAAATATTGAATTACTAAACTGTATTACAACCTAAAATAGAAATAATATACATTGTAATTATGATGTTTTTTAGGAAAGAACTCTCTACATTATAATTACTATACATAAAACGGATAACGTAGTATATACGCATACTTTTAAGATCTACACATGTAGATGCGCAAAGCGCAAACACCTTTTTTGGTTAAGTTAACCATTTTTTAGTTTCAATATTATGCTATGAATGTTTTCATTCAACTACTAAGATTTTTTTGTTTTAACATTACCATTTCGGTCCGTCCAAACAAAAACTTTTTAGATATCTTAGTTTCAACCATCTAAGGTTTTTCAGTCAATAGATTTTTTAACACAAAATAAATAGTTGCGCAAATGACTCATTTTAGTTGGATTAAATACAAAATTTGTTGCATTAACACCTTTTGTGTTAACATAGTAGATATTGTTAGATTAACGCATTTCTTTCTCTCATTGTAGTTAAAATAAAAAAAAATAACATATGTATATACATCGTTCAGATTCAAGTTGACAATGCGATTTCAGGTTGACATTACATCCTAAACTTCTTTATTTTAAAATGGTTATGTCTAAAAACAACTCAAAATCGGGCTTCTGCATCAAATTTAAAAAAAAAATTACTAAAATTGGTAATATTCATTCTTGAAATTATCCAAAATGGACACAAATATTAATCGTTAACTCTACAATTTATATGTACGTAATTTCATCTGTGACAAATATTAACTTCTAAATATGAAGTTTTCTATAGATACTACATACTATTACTACACCGAGAGAAAAAAAGTGTTGTATTAACTAATAAAATGGTGTATTGAACACTTTTTTCTTTTTCAATATGAGCAATGATATTTTAGTGTTAATGCAATACGTAAAAAAATGTTAAATTGCGTTAGTTAACTGAATAATAATAAATGTTATAGGAAACAGACCACGCGTGATTCTTTGAACATGTACTTAATTTTCCATTAACAATTTCTACCTGCTAATTGAATAATACAACAACATTATCCCAACACAGTTACTTGTTGTAGACACACAAATTAATAATTGTCTCTATAATTTTATAATATTGGTTTAGCACTATAAAATGTTGATTCAAAACTTATATTGTTTCATTTAACCTTCCTGTAGTATTTATCGAATGACTATTTGCATGTAATTCAACACCTTTAGGTGGTTATACGAAAAGGATTTTCTTGTTAGTGGAACCATTTTCGATTTTGTTTAAAATCACGTTACCGATCGGGCGAGTTTTTAATTTCATCGATAGATCCATCGATTACTGTATCATTAATGTATTAAACAGAAATATACTGTAATCGATGGATCTATCGATGAAATTAAAAATCCGCCCGCACATTCAGCAATTAGTCCATTGACAGTAACGCATAGCTATATATTGCCTAATTAGTAAGACTATAGTAGGTAATAGAAGAAAAACATTTTACGGCATTATATACTAAACTTATATTAGCTTAATAACATAACTAAAAAATTATAAAGGTTTTATTATTCATACAAGGGAAAGTACAATTTAACGTTTCATGATAAATCATTAATAACAACATTTAACTAAAATTCGTTATCAGCATTTACCGATTTCGTAATACTACCCACCAAATAATCATTATTTTCAACGGAATTGGTTTTTATCATATTAATCGATTTACTTAAACAATTAGAGGCAAAATGATTTTTACGATTACATTTATGACATATTTTACCATAAGCTGGACAACTGTTTTGCGCATGCGTAAAATTACAACATGTACACCGACCTGTTCTAGAATTGTTCGAATCCGTTACAAACGATCTTGTTTGAATTTGCCGGACACTTCTTTCCATTATCTTCCATCCTTGTGCGGCCCTTGGGTGAAACGTGTCTTCTGTCTTGCTCCTGCATCCGACTGTCGATCGATGTGTTTTCCAGCGTAATTGTAATATTATTTAAAATTTCTCGAACTGCCTTTCCTATAACAGTGTGACAGCGTCGCTGCTTGTATTTCGGATGTTTTTCCACTGCAACCACTCGCGGTAGAATATAATTCCCAATCTTCTTTGAATTGCCTCCAATTTTTGCTAGATCGCCCTCCATTTTCATCTTCTCGGGTTGAGATATATTCTCCATTTTGTTTTGTTCCTTTCTGACACTTTTTTTTTATAATTTGTTACACTTTTTCTTCCTTTCACTGATTTTTTTTTTGTATTTTGTTTGTTTTTTATTCCGACTGCGCCATGTTATATACATACTCCGCGATGGGTTTTGATTATATTTATTATTCAATATTAATGTTACAGAAGCTTACAAACATAAGTAGGTCTTATTGCTACGGAGGTTGGATACTGACTGACTATACGCATGTGCGATCACCTATATGTAATAGTATTAAATATTACATTTTATTGAGTTAACACCGATAGTAAATATTTAAAGAATACCTTTTTCAAATGTCACATCGACAATTTGTAGGATTAAACCAACAAGATAAAATATTGGTTACGCCTGAACACTATAATCTTGTTAAATTAACTCTAAAGTGTGCAAGAATATAAATATGTTTGTTTCAAATAGGAGCATATGATTCACTTAATGCAGCATGATTAAATCAATGCTCAAATTCCGTGACACTACGGAAAATGTTGAAATACCATTTCATTTCTTTCAGTGTATATCATAATTCCGATATCCCCATTGCTTCTTCTTGGTTTAGAATCTATTTGTATTTTATATTTGGGAAATATATGTATACGCTACTTCTGAAAAACACGTACGGTTACGCTTGCACCTATCTGATTATAAGTTAGTATGCCCTTGAAAGTACTATGTTAAATTTTAAGAACAATTGATAATTACATATACAAATATCTGTAAATGCGTATTTATAAAACTAGCTTACCTAATTCTTTTATAGCACCTAATAAGTCACACTGAATCGCTCAACCAGGGATCAACAATGAACACCTTACGCGAAATCTATGATTGTTTGTGACGCATCACTATTACATTGCCACGTATATCATCGAGCCAATAATAAGTCCGACAAACGAATAGAATTACCTACGCGCAAGATAAATAACCCAATAACCAATCACATTGCAGCCTATGAATTTCGTATTTTTTATGATATCTATAGTTTTACCCGAAAATTCAAGTAAAAACAAATAAATATAAGAGATCTTCATATTTTGTACAGTAAAATTACTTTTAAAGTGCACTAAATACCCAAAAATTGACAATTTTACACTTTTAAGTAAATTTTGATAGTAGACACAAAATTGTACATGTTCTTTCCTGTATTTTCCTTTTGAATTTTTGTTACATCTTAAACTTCCATGAAAAAGCTATAAATTTTACCGATATTACTTTTTCCATGTTAAATATCCTAGAAAAAATATGTAAAACAAAATTTACATGATTTATTGTGGTAAATTCACAACGTTGTTACATGTAATATTTCTGATTTACCATGGCAAAATTACTGTGATTTTTTACAGTGAAGAGTAAAGTACTTCAGTTCTCTTGTTAATAGATGTTGTTTTAAATTAAACGCTATATCCAAATATGAAGTTTCCCTTAATTTTAGCAAAAAAACGAGATTTAAACGTTTTCTCGGAATTACCCTGTATACAAAATTTATTGGGATCATACAGCAGTCATATCCTATTCTGTGTAGAATTTCTGAGAGAAAATCATGCATGCAATGGCAAATTAGTTAGTTTAATTTTTTTTATAGCATTGAAAAGGAAAACTTTAAAATGGGATTATTATTTTGGGAAACTTAAAAAAAAAGGACTGACAACAGGCACCCATCTACAGTGAGAACTCCACAAGTTGAAGAAATGGTACTAAATGAAATTGAGGAACATCCTACAAGCACCAGGAAAATTGCGTTTGCTTTAAACATTAGTCAGGTCACAGTTTGGAGAATATTGAAAAATCAACTGTTGTATCCATATCACATTCAACGGGTGCAGGCACTTTTGCCGACAGATTTTCCGCAATGAGTAACTTTTTGTCAATGGATGCAACACAAAATCGCACAAAATCCTGACTATTTGGCTCAAATATTCTTCACCGACGAGGCTACTTTCCCTAGAAACGTGATTATTAATTTTCATAATAATCACATATGGGCCGAAGAAAATTCTTTGGACTTTTTTCTCTGGGGTCACGTTAAATTATTGGTTTATACGACTCCCATTGAAAATGTCGATGAGCTGAGAAATCCTATTATCGCAGCGTTTGAAACAATTCGAAATACCCCTGGTATTCTCGAACGGACTCGCCAGTCAATACGACGGAGGATAGAAGCTTGTATTGCAGTTGGGGGCGGTCATTTTCAACCGTTAGTATAAGTTAATTTTGTTTTACTAATTATGTTGTTAATTTATAATAAAAACATTAATTATGTTAACTTACTATTAAACATTGTACAACTTTAGAACTAAGCGATTTTGGACATATGTTTTTATGAACTTTTATGACGAAAGTAACCCCAGGAATCAGCGCTTAAAGTTTGTCGCATATATTGAGAATCACCTTGTATAATTAAATTTTAGGCAGATTTGATGAGTGTTATTTTAGTTTCAAGACATGCAGAGGTAAACTGTAAGAAAAAAGATTTACTAAATTCAAAGACGAACAAATTTCACATATGATGCGCACTTTCTGCTGGTCACTGTATACTGGGTGAGTTTTTTTGTCTTGAGACAACGGAATATCTCTAAAACACTGCATCAAATCAAAAAAAGATCTTATTAAGATTTGTTATAATTTAGGGGGCTCACTGAATGGTACCGAACTCGATGCCCCACCTAACCCCCTCCAGAGTGGGAGGGGGGACAACTTTGAAATTTTAAATGGGAACCCCATTTTGTATTGCAAATTCGAATTCTACACCATCAAGTATGTAGTTTTTGTTTGAAACTTTATTTTTTGATTCGGAACAGATTGCGCTGTAATCGCAAAAAACATGATTGTGAACGTCTAGACAAAATACACAAAAATGAGAAGCAAGCAAACATGATTTTTTGTTTTTTTTTATTTTAACATTAAATAACATTTCAAAAAGCCATAGATGTAAATCATTTCATTCTCTCTCGTCATGTTATAGCCTCCATTACTGTTCAACTATTCAAAACTAACTAATTTGTATCGGATTAATAATTAATAATCTAAATGGGGATCGAACAATGTGTAAGTATTCACAGCTTGTCAAGTACTGAATAAGGTACGGTTTTGTATCGTTGAATAGTATTCCAATTGCGAATAAATAAATGTATCGAAGTGAAGGGGCACAGTTTCGAACACAGGGCTTTTTGAAATGTTAGTTTATGTTAAAATAAAAAAACACAAAATCATGTTTGCTTGCTTCTCTTTTTTGTGTATTTTTTTCTAGATATTCACAATCATGTTTTTTTTGCAATTACAGCACAATCTGTTACGAATTGAAAAAAAAGTTTCAAACAAAAACTACATACTTGATGGCGTAGAATCCGAATCTGCAATACAAAATAGGGGTTCCTATTTAAGATTTCAAAGTTGTCCCCGCTCCCACTCTGGGGGGTGAGTTGGGGGATCGAGTTCGACACCATTCAGTGAGCCCCCTACATTGTAACAACTCTTACTAAGATCTTTTTTTGATTTGATGCAGTGTTTTAGAGATATTCCGTTGTCTCAAGATAAAAGAGCTCACCCAGTATAATTTATATTTTCGCATATTTTTGAGTTGAAAATGCTTTTGAAATAAAGGCTAAACCACGTTATATATTTCTATACCTTTCTAAAAGACTCAAAAACTAAGAAACGGGAAAAAAACGAAAATATATTGGTGAAGGAAATTTATTTCTGATAATTAAATAATTTAGAATGTGCATTTGCTGTATAGTCGGAGAAATATCGCAAAAGCAAGGATATACAGAATATATATGACGACCAGCACGCGCGGGGCCTTATTGCGCCGCTGGGCTTTATTACGTGGCCGAGCTTTATTGCGCCGCTGGACTTTATTCCCTCGCTGGGCCTAATTCCACCGCTGGTCCTTACTGTCCACTTTTCATCTTTCGGATATATTATTTTGATTCTCTCATCTAATCCCGTGAAAATTACAGGCCTCTTCGAGGTGTACGCCTTGAGCGTATCCATACTATTGACAAGGAGCCTATTTTTGTTGCTGTACACCGCTTTGAACATGTCAAAGCCCTCGTCGCCGGTGGCAAGCTGATACCCTATGAGCACTTTATAGTGTTTTGTATCTTTCACCTCTTTATATTCCGGAATATCGCAATCTGCGCATCGCGCGGCCAACCTTACCACCCTATGGTTTATCTTCCTATTCAGATCGTAGGTGACGTGCAAACCGGACATCTGTAGAAATCGCGGATTCGTCTCGTCCTCGATGTCGCTCACCGCGTGCTCCAGCACACTCTTTAATAAGCTGCCGTTTAACTTCACGCAGTGTAGATTCTCGTGGAACGGTATCGCCGCCAGTAGATGTGCAACCGTCAACGCGTACTCCGCTTCGGGCGTGGGGTCAATCTCGGACACTATGAAGTGGCTGCGTCTCAGGGCGATGGGCTTATCGGTCCAATAGCGGTGTCCCTTTTCGTACTTATGCGCGAAGTAATCAACATAAGCGTCCGCGACGAAATTCCCAAAATTGCACTCCTGCCAGTAGCAGGAGTTGTTCAGATATACCCTGCACTTGGCTAAAACAATCTCCCTCTCTCTCTTTACCGCAGGCCTAAATTCCTCAAGCAGTTGCTTCGCCTGTTCGTCTTCTTCGATCTCATTGCCCATATGCGCCGGACCACCCGTCCATCCGCGCACGGTTCCCTCGCTATCTAAACGCAAGTTAATATCCCCAACGTAGCGTCCGTAACATCCGCAATACACGATTGGCACATTTTTCCCGTCTTTAGCCTTCACTACCTGTGAAATATAATCAAAAATTTAAATTTAGGGGATTATTGCAGTTCATTTTTGGGCAAAATTAGTTGCAATAAATCAGGCAGTACGTTACATTAGGGGCGACTGAGAATTTATACAGGATGTGCGAACTGATAGCTTATTTGTATTACTACATAGAGAAAAATCCGCACAGTAATGTTTACACTTCACTATTGGACGAAAATTACAGTAAGAATTTTTACTATTGTGCGAAATTTTTAATTTCTAACGTCGCTGCGGTTTTGCACACCACAGTTACAAAAAAAAAATTGTTAAAAAATATTGCAGCACAATCTTCTAGAAAATAATGTGAAATGTTTTCCAATATTTTACAACTAGTACATATAATAAATTGCATATGAGGCAGTGGGAAAGAGTTATGCAGGAGAATTTTTATACTGGGAAACTTTATAGTGTTCGAACACTAGTTCACGGATCGAATTATTAATTAACTATAACTGCAATATTCTGATTTGCGCTAATGTTAAGAAGGACGTCGGTCTTGCAAAATCTTGGATATCTCAAAATTTACGAATTGTTGTCTCTGAAGCAAAAAGCTATGTTCAAGACGGGCATCAGCCGGTCTACGTGGCAGTAATAATTATATCTACCAACTGCCAACATCCCTCGAGATTTATGTATTTTCGTTAATGAAATCGACAAACAAACCTTCAAACTAATAAAATCTCGTTTATTTTAGAGATATTGCGAAAATTAAGAAAATTATTTGGTATAAAATGCCATCATATTAATTTTGTTACTTCTAGTTTATTCATTACAAACCCATTAATTGCACTTAAACAATAAGTACTCTTCAATTAACAAATTGAATATTATTAAGAAGGAAGGATTACGCTAACCACAATTGTAGTTAATTCAATGTAATTATTATGTTCAAATTACTTTTTTTTTCTAAACCTAGCCCACACTTTTGTAAACAGTTTCTGTAATCTATAAGCATTATTATTATGGCGATGTTTTCTACTCATATAGTTACGTTCAATAGGTGTGTGTGATACAGCCATTGTTGTAAAGATGGCGCTTCTCCTACGTTATTCAAACACAGCTATAAAAAGTTGATTTGGTGCATTTACCGGAAAAACATTGTATACCGGCGAAGGAGAATTCGCAAAGGTCACATACAGAATAAAATTAATGAGATCAAAACTTCTCAAATCCAACAGTCCGCAGAATTCTGCTGAAAATTCACTTTTGCATTTTCGACAAACAATATGCAATTTATGCTTCTTTTTATAGGTAGGTTACGTCAACAAATTGTGCAACAAAACTACACATTATGTTTCGAAAAAACACATTATACAGTAAATAATTATTCACAACTAGGTTAGGTATATTATTTATAGCGTAGATAATCTGTACAAAATCTTAATGTCGGTTCACTACACAGATTTGTAATAGACAGTGACGGTTGCTACTAAAGGGCCAAGGCGCGTGCCCACCCAATCACCAACATAAACACAGAAAGAAATTCGCATGTAATTCAGTACATTATTTTATTTTATTAATTTTACATATATTTATAACTATAGTATCATATTTCATTATTTTTACATATTTTTAAAACGATGGTATCAAAGCTTCTTTTCACACTACAGACACTAGTGCATACGCGAACGCTCAAAACTATGTTCCGAGGCACTATTTCCAATGTACCTATTTCGAGTATGAATCGGACGGCGTCCGTTTATCTTCTCCATATGTGCTTATGCGGGCGCTTTGGGGCACACAAATTCGTGTCTCGAGTTAACGTCTTGCATTGTTTTTAGCGCGTACCGCGTATGTGTGATTTCAAAGATTTGAAGTGGCGTTGATCATCAAATAAACTACACTTCCCCAAGTAAAACTCGAACTTACAATAGTGTATTCATTAAAAATATTTATAAAAAATATGAGTGGATGTCCGCATGTTCACTAACAAATAAATAATTTTGCTTTATCTGCTTAATTTTTAAGAAAGAGGTTAATGCGTGGAATAAACAAGGGTTGAATGATTTAAAGCATATCGCAGAGAGGGCAAAGAAACACGAAAATTTCCCTTCGCACATGAATGCGTGCGTGAACAGTTACACGATGCTTATTTGCGACATAAAATTAAGTATAACGAAGATGTGTGATAGATAATAATAATAATGATAATAATAATTCATGCCTTCGCATCCCCCAACAGTTTTCGCCAATTACAGGGGCATCGGCGGCCATGAGTTATTATTATGCCTGCGCCCGTGGAGCGACTTAAGATGTTCGTCTCTCAGCATTCGCCAAGCAGTGAAGAAAACCACGAAAACCTCACTCTGAGGCCAGTCCGTCGGGTTCGAACCGAGGATCCCGCGACTGACAGCCGAGCCACAGTATAAACCTTATCTAGTAGTTTCACTAAGTGTCGGCACCTTTGATGTTTTATCTATCAATTTAAGGATATTCGCGATGGCGTTTGGCGGCTATATTTGCAACTAATAATTGCAAAGTGGGTACGAAAATAACCTATATACTCAAACCGACTGACAATTGACAGAAAAGCTTTACACAGGTAACACAAGGGTTAAAATAAATATCAGCATGCGAATCAGCTGGTCCATCCATGTATCCATCTAATAAATGATGCAATATTATTACATTTTAAATAATTCTATATTTTCCTATATGTTATCTAATATATGTATTACGTATAAAAACACTGCAATAGTACTATATACAACGTTCCCAGGACATACGAGTGAGCTACGTGGATATGTGGGTATGTTGAACAGATGAAGACAACGGTTGCATTATACACATTTGCCGACGATGTCCTTAGTACAACAAAGGAAAAAAAAACTATCCGCCGTGTCTGGCTGTAAGGGAAAATTGCGTATACAATTTTTGTGGGATTGTAAATGGTTAGCCTTAGAGAATAGAGATAGATATAACAAATAACATGATTATGAACGTCTAAAAAAAATACACAAAAAAGAGAAGCAGGCAAACATGATTTTGTGTTTTTTGATTTTAACATTAAATAACATTTCAAAAAGCCGTTACGGTAATTTATATTGCGTAATGTTATAGCCACAATTACTGTTCAAATATTCACCTAACTAAATTTGGTATTGGATTAAATAATCTAAATGGGGATCGGACAATGTGTAAGTATTCACAGCTTTGTCAAGTACTGAATACAGTACGGTTTTGTATCGTTGAATAGCATTCCAATTGCGAATAAATAAATGTATCGAAGTGAAGGGGCATAGTTTCGAATACATGGCTTTTTGAAATGTTAGTTTATGTTAATATAAAAAAAGAACACAAAATCATGTTTGCTTGAATCTCTTTTTGTGTATTTTTTCTAGACGTTCACAATCATGTTTTTTTTTGCGATTACAGCACAATCTGTTACGAATCGAAAAAAAGTTTCAAACAGAAACTACATACTTGATGGCGTAGAATCCGAATCTGCAATACAAAATGGGGTGCCCCATTTAAGATTTCAAAGTTGTCCCCCCTCCCACTCTGGGGGGTGAGGTTGGGGATCGAGTTCGGCACCATTCAGTGAGCCCCCTACATTATAACAAATCTTATTAAGATCTTTTTTTGATTTAATGCAGTGTTTTAGAGATATTCCGTTGTCTCAAGATAAAAGAGCTCACCCAGTATAATTTATATTTTCGCATATTTTTGAGTTGAAAATGCTTTTGAAATAAAGGCTAAACCTCGTTATATATTTCTATATCTTTCTAAAAGACTCAAAAACTAAGAAAAGGGAAGAAAACGAAAATATATTGGTGAAGGACATTTATTTCTGATAATTAAATAATTTAGAATGTGCATGTGCTGTATAGTCGGAGAAATATCGCAAAAGCAAGGATATACAGAATACATATGACGACCAGCACGCGCTGGGCCGTATTGCGCCGCTGGGCTTTATTACGTGGCCGAGCTTTATTGCGCCGCTGGACTTTATTGCCTCGCTGGGCCTAATTCCACCGCTGGTCCTTACTGTCCACTTTTCATCTTTCGGATATATTATTTTGATTCTCTCCTCTAATCCCGTGAAAATTACAGGCATCTTCGAGGTGTACGCCTTGATCGCCTCCATACTGCTGACAAGGAGTCTATTTTTGTTGCTGTACACCGCTTTCAACATGTCGAAGCCCTCGTCGCCGGTGGCAAGCTGATACCCTATGAGCACTTTATAGTGTTTTGTATCTTTCACCTCTTTATATTCCGGAATATCGCAATCTGCGCATCGCGCGGTCAACCTTACCACCCTATGGTTTATCTCCCTATTCAGATCGTAGGTGACGTGCAAACCGGACATCTGTAGAAATCGCGGACTTGTCTCGTCCTCGATGTCGCTCACCGCGTGCTCCAGCACTCTCTTCAACAGGCTCCCGTTTATCTTCACGCAATGTAGATTCTCGTGGATCGGTATCGACGCCAGTAGATGTGCAACCGTAAACGCGTACTCCGCTTCGGGCGTGGGGTCAATCTCGGACACTATGAAGTGGCTGCGTATCAGGGCGATGGGCTTATCGGTCCAATAGCGGTGTCCTTTTTCGTATTGATGCGCGAAGTAATCAACATAAGCGTCCGCGACGAAATTCCCAAAATTGCACTCCTGCCAGTAGCAGGAGTTGTTCAGATATACCCTGCACTTGGCTAAAACAATCTCCCTCTCTCTCTTTACCGCAGGCCTAAATTCCTCAAGCAGTTGCTTCGCCTGCTCGTCTTCTTCGATCTCATTGCCCATATGCGTCGGACCTCCCGTCCATCCGCGCACGTTTCCCTCGCTGTCTAAACGCAAGTTAATATCTCCAACGTAGCGTCCGTAATATCCGCAATACACGATTGGCACATTTTTCCCGTCTTTAGCCTTCACTACCTGTGAAATATAATCAAAAAATTAAATTTAGGGGATCATTGCAGATCATTTTTGGACAGAATTAGTTGCAATAAATCAGGCAGTACGTTACATTAGGGGCGACTGAGAATTTATACAGAATGTGCGAACTGATAGCTCATTTGTATTACTATATAGAGAAAAATCCGCATAGTAATGTTTACACTTCACTGTTTTACGAAAATTATAGTAAGATTGTTTACTATTGTACGAAATTTTTAATTTCTAACGTCGCTGCAGTTTTGCACACAACAGTTACAAAAAAAAAATTGTTAGAAAAATATTGCAGTACAATCTTCTAGAAAATAATGTGAAATGTTTTCCAATATTTTACAACTAGTACATATAATAAATTGCATATGAGGCAGTGGGAAAGAGTTATGAAGGAGAATTTTTATACTGGGAAACTTTATAGTGTTCGAACACTAGTTCACGGATCGAATTATTAATTAACTATAATTGCAATATTCTGATTTGCGCCAATGTTAAGAAGGACGTCGGTCTTGCAAGATCTTGGACATATCTCAAAATTTACGAATTGCTGACTCTGAAGCAAAAAGCTTATGTTCAAGACGGGCATCGACCGGTCCACGTGACAGTAATAATTATATCTATCAACGGCCAACATCCCTGGCGATTTATGTATTTTCGTTAATGAAATCAACAGACAAACCCTCAAATTAATAAAATCCCGTTTATTTTAGAGATATTGCGAAAATTATTTGGTATAAAATGCCATCATATTGATTTTGTTACTTCTAGTTTATTAATTTAACAAACCCATTAATTGCACTTAAACAATAAGTACTCTTCAATTAACAAAGTGAATATTATTAAGAAGTAAGGATTACGCTAACCACAATTGTAGTTAATTCAATGTAATTATTATGTTCAAATTACTTTTTTTTTCTAAACCTAGCCCACACTTTTGTAAACAGTTTCTGTAATCTATAAGCATTATTATTATGGCGAAGTTTTCTACCCATATAGTTACGTTCAATAGGTGTGTGTGATACAGCCATTGTTGTTAAGATGGCGCTTCCCCTACGTTATTCAAGCACGGCTATAAAAAGTTGATTTGGTGCATTTACCGGAAAAACATTGTATACCGGCGAAGGAGAATTCGCAAACGTCACATACAGAATAAAATAAATTAATCAGATCAAAACTTCTCAAATCCAACAGTCCGCAGAATTCTGCTGAAAATTCACTTTTGCATTTTCGGCAAACAATATGCAATTTATGCTTCTTTTTATAGGCAGGTTATGTCAACAAATTGTGCAACAAAACTACACATTATGTTTCAAAAATTAAGCGGCTTTTGGAATGTTATTTAATGTTAAAATAAAAAACACAAAATCATGTTTGCTTGCATCTCTTATTTGTGTATTTTTTCTAGACGTTCACAATCATGTTTTTTTTGCGATTACAGCACAATCTGTTACGAATCGGAAAAAGTGTCAAACAAAAACTACATACTTGATGGCGTGGAATCGGAATCTGCAATACAAAATGGGGGTTTCGACACCATTCAGTGAGCCCCCTACATTATAACAAATCTTATTAAGATCTTTTTTTGATTTGATGCAGTGTTTTAGAGATATTCCGTTGTCTCAAGATAAAAGAGCTCACCCAGTATAATTTATATTTTCGCATATTTTTGAGTTGAAAATGCTTTTGAAATAAAGGCTAAACCTCGTTATATATTTCTATATCTTTCTAAAAGACTCAAAAACTAAGAAAAGGGAAGAAAACGAAAATATATTGGTGAAGGAAATTTATTTCTGATAATTAAATAATTTAGAATGTGCATGTGCGGTACAGTCGGAGAAATATCGCAAAAGCAGGGATATACAGAATACATATGACGACCAGCACGCGTGGGGCCGTATTGCGCCGCTGGGGCTTTATTACGTGGCCGAGCTTTATTGCACCGCTGGACTTTATTGCCTCGCTGGGCCTAATTCTACCGCCGGTCCTTAACCTCCAATTTTCGTCTTTCGGATATATTATTTTGATTCTCTCATCTAATCCCGTGAAAATTACACGCGTCCTCGAGGTGTACGCCTTGATCGTGTCCATACTGCTGACAAGGAGTCTATTTTTGTTACTGTACACCGCTTTCAACATGTCGAAGCCCTCGTCGCCGGTGGCAAGCCGATACCCTATGAGCACTTTATAGTGTTCTGTATCTTTCACCTCTTTATATTCCGGAATATCGCAATCTGCGCATCGCGCGGTTAACCTTACCACCCTATGGTTTATCTCCCTATTCAGATCGTAGGTGACGTGCAAACCGGACATCTGTAGAAATCGCGGACTCCTGTCGTCCTCCATGTCGCTTACCGCGTGCTCCAGCACGCTCTTCAACAAGCTCCCGTTTATCTTCACGCAATGTAGATTCTCGTGGATCGGTATCGCCGCCAGTAGATGTGCAACCGTCATCGCGTACCCCGCTTCGCGCCTTGGGTCAATGTCGGACACTATGAGGTGGCTGCGTATCAGGGCGATGGGCTTATCGGTCCAATAGCGGTGTCCCTTTTCGTATTGATGCGCGAAGTAATCAACATAAGCGTCCGCGACGAAATTCCCAAAATTGCACTCCTCCCAGAAGCAGGAGTTGTTCAGATATACCCTGCACTTGGCTAAAACAATCTCCCTCTCTCTCTCTACCGCAGGCCTAAATTCCTCGAGCAGTTGCGTCGCCTGCTCGTCTTCTTCGATGTCATTGCCCATATGCGTCGGACCTCCCGTCCATCCGCGCACGTTTCCCTCGCTGTCTAAACGTAAGTTAATGTCCCCAACGTAGCGTCCGTAACATCCGCAATACACGATTGGCACATTTTTTCCGTCTTTAGCCTTTACTACCTGTGAAATATATTCAAAAATTTAAATTTAGGGTATCATTGCAGATCATTTTTGGGCAGAATTAGTTGCAATAAATCAGGCAGTACGTTACATTAGGGGTTACTGAGAATTTATACAGGATGTGGGAACTGATACCTTATTTGTATTACTATATAGAGAAAAATCCGCATGGTATTGTTTACACTGTTGGACGAAAATTATAGTAAGAATGTTTACTAATATACGAAATTTTTAATTTCTAACGTCGCTGCAGTTTTGCACACCACAGTTACAAAAAAAAAAAAATTGTTGAAAAGTATTGCAGCACAATCTTCTAGAAAATATTGTGAAATGTTTTACAATATTTTACAACTAGTACATATAATAAATAGCATATGAGGCAGTGGGAAAGAGTTATGAAGGAGAATTTTTATACTGGGAAACTTTATAGTGTTCGAACACTAGTTCACGGATCGAATTATTAATTAACTATAACTGCAATATTCTGATTTGCGCTAATGTTAAGAAGAACGTCGGTTTGCCAAGATCTTGGACATACCTCAAAATTTATGAATTGCTGTTTCTGAAGCAAAAAGCTTATGTTCAAGACGGGCATCGGCCGGTCCACGTAGCAGTAATAATTATATCTACCAACTGCCAACATCCTTCGAGATTTATGTATTTTCGTTAATGAAATCAACAAACAAACCCTCAAACTAATAAAATCTCGTTTATTTTAGAGAAATTGCGAAAATTATTTGGTATAAAACGCCATCATATTAATTTTGTTACTTCTAATTTATAAATTTAACAAACCCATTAATTGCACTTAAACAATAAGTACTTTTCAATTAACAAAGTGAATATTATTAAAAAGTAAGGATTACGCTAACCACAATTGTAGTTAATTCAATTCAATTTATTATGTTCAAATTACAATTTTCTAAACGTAGCAAACACTTTTGTAAACAGGTTCTGTAATCTAAGCATTATTATTATGGGGAAGTCTTCTACCTATACAGTTACGTTCAATAGGTGTATGTGATACAGCCATTGTTGTAAAGATGGCGCCTCTCCTACTTTATTCAAACACGGCTATAAAAAGTTGATTTGGTGCATCTACCGGGAAAATATTGTATCGGCGAAGGAGAATTCGCAAACGTCACATACAGAATAAAATAAATTAATCAGATCAAAACTTCTCAAATCCAACAGTCCGCAAAATTCTACTGAAAATTCATTTTTGCATTTTCGGCAAACAATATGCAATTTATGCATAATACCCTTTCATTTATTCTAAAAAAAATACACAATCACCGCTATATTTATTGCTGTGCCAATTATTATTAATGAAAAATTATCATAAAAAAAACACTTTGACTTAGACTTAAGAAAACTAAGTTCAGTTTTCAAAATGCAATAGTATCTAGTAATCTCCATCTGCTGACTTTTAGATTAGGGTATTTTTTTTTAAATAAGATTTGAGATAACTGTATTCGATTCTTCAATAATTGAGAATGTAAAAAAATTTAAAATTAAACAGATAAAACAAAATAGTTTATTTGTTAGTGAACCATCCGCACATCCACTCATATTTTTTATATTAAATACTCTATAAGTTCGAGTTTTACTTGTGGAAGTGTAGTTTATTTGAAGATCAGGAATAGGCCTTCCGTTCTCCTTAATTAAAAGAATTTCCTCAAATGATAGCGGGTTTTTTTTAAAGATTTTGCACACAATTAACGTCCATCAATAATAAATAAACATCACTTTAAGCCTAAGCCTTTGAAATCGCACATGCGCGGTACACGTTGAAAACGATGCAGTCGCAATGAATGCAAGACGTTAACTGGAGACACGAAGTTGCGTGCCCCAAAGTGACCGTATAAGTGCATATGGTGAAGATAAGCGGAGCCGGCCGATTCATACTCGAAATAGGTACATCGGAAATAGTGCCCCGGAACATAGTTTTGAGCGTTAGCATATGCGCTGTGGGTGTGGCGCGGAAGGAAACTTTGTTATTAAATTACGTGGTAGATCTGGTGAATTATTTCTGGAAAGAATGCTGCGCCACTTAATGAAACTTTCTCTGAAAAAAAAAATATTATTAATAAAAGCAAAGGTAGAAAGAACGTTCCCGAACGTATCAAGCAAATGAAAAACAATGTAAATGCCTTGGCTATAGTTGCCAAGGTAACTAAAGATCCTGCGATTTATAATGAATACCATCGACGCAAAATTATCTCTAAGAATGAATTTATAAGCAGTACAAAAGAAAAATTTATGAATCAAATAGAAAACTCCGAAAACAAAGTACTACAGTCGGCTCCGCTTATAAGGATGACGCTGGTGCCAAAAAAAATTGTTCATTATATGCGAGCAGTCGCTATAATAATAATAATAATAATATGTACACTATGTTAATAAATAAATGCAAATGAAGGAGGCGTTTTAGGTAGGCAACCAATTTAACAAAATCATACCGTTGTGATCCGTAATGCACAATTCTTTTAAAACCTCATATTTCGTAGTTTATTACATTGTCTACTTAAGGCCTTTTTTTGCCGACGAATATCCTTAAACTATGTTTATAAATATTTAAAACTATTCATATCGAAATTAAGACGTTACAGGCATTTCGAACGAATTGTTCCTTGTTTGAAACCGCCGCGGCACGGGTTTTTAAGATGTTTTTGGAGATAGTGGGAGTAACAGCTGTGTACGTATTGTGAAATAAAACTGACATTAGTATCTGTAACAGTATAACACAGTAAGGACATGCTCGCAAAAATCCACGGGTGTGAACTTGGCAAGCAACTTTATTAAAAAAAAATAAACGTAGTACGGTTCGATTGTACTTCGTTTGTACCCGTTTGTACCACCTTCAGTTTCGTTTGTACCTCAAAGGTTAAAACAATAGAAAGGGTTAAAAAAAAATTAGCAAGCAAGTACAAGATATTCAAAAACGGACAACGCCATTCGAAAGAGCATTGTTTGTACCCGTTTGTACTTCCATTTAAATCGTTTGTACTTCCACCAAACCGGAAGTAGAAACATTTGAAAATAAGTAAGTTGGCGAGAGAAATTTCGCTCATTTTTGAGATATCGGAAAACGGCCAACGCTATTCAAAAAGCATCGTTTGTACCCGTTTGTACCTCTTTTACATCGTTTGTACTTCAAACCAAACCGGAAGTAGTGACAATTCAAAATATATCAAAAAGAGAAATTTGGGTAATTTTTAAGATATCAAAAAACGGCCAAGGCTATTCGAAAGAGCATCGTTTGTACCCGTTTGTACCTCTTTTTACATCGTTTGTACTTCAACCAAACCGGAAGTAGTGACAATTCAAAATATGTCAAAGAGAGAAATTTGGGTATTTTTTAAGATATCAAAAAACGGCTAAGGCTATTCGAAAGAGCATCGTTTGTACCCGTTTGTACCTCTTTTTACATCGTTTGTACTTCAACCAAACCGGAAGTAGTGACAATTCAAAATACAGTCGCGAGCAAATGTTATAGGCACCCTAAATTTTGGGCGAATATCACAGTAAGAAATGAGTAAATAAAAACTTGTAGGTAATACATTACAAATATGTAGTATTTTAAGGATCTTATTAATTTGTTGCATGTTAGAGTGTTTTTAGTACAGCTATACTACTTTTTAGGTGGGAGGGGAAAAGTGACATCTCGAAGACTTGAAAATATATACAAAAAAATAATACATTTACAAAGGGTATCTATAAAGACTATTGTAACCATAAAGACGATTATGTAAATGTTGAAATAACTGTTACAAAAAAAATGCAAGAAACATGAAACCCATTAGTTTTGTCAAAGGTGCCTATAACATTTGCTCGCGACTGTATGTCAAAGAGAGAAATTTGGGTATTTTTTAAGATATCAAAAAACGGCCAAGGCTATTCGAAAGAGCATCGTTTGTACCCGTTTGTACCTTTTTTTACATCGTTTGTACTTCAACCAAACCGGAAGTAGTGACAATTCAAAATATGTCAAAGAGAGAAATTTGGATATTTTTTAAGATATCAAAAAACGGCCAAGGCTATTCGAAAGAGCATCGTTTGTACCCGTTTGTACCTCTTTTTACATCGTTTGTACTTCAACCAAACCGGAGTAGAGACCTACGAAAATATGTCGGACACAGAAATATTGCTAATTTTTGAGATATCGCAAAGTGGCTAACGCTATTCTATAGAATATCGTTTTCAACTGTTTGCACCTTTTTTAAAATCGTTTGTACTTCAGCGAAACCGTAAGTAGTTCTTTTCAATGTTTATGTTACATTTTTGTCTTAATTGACCAAGGTTTCCCCTATTTTAGAAAACATATAAATACAGATATTCTGCATTTTGCCAGATTAGGTCAGACAACCTAGTAATATAACCACTATTTATTTATTAACTGTGTATTTAATTTTACTTTGTGAGACCTTTCAGTATATTCATTTCAGTAAATATGTATGTTGTTTTTAAACCATCTTTTATTATATATTTCTATATCTTTGGTTGCAGATACCGGTTGTAAATGTATGCATTTAACACCAATTATACTTTTTTTTATAATCTAATTATTATAGACCTCTTCTAGGGAGATTATAAAGAAAGATATTCAATTGAGTCGTATAGCGGCATATTTAACGCATTGAATCGAATGACATTGCCCGTTGTGCGATATCTCAAAGATTAACGAAATTTCTCTTTCATATCTTCAAATGGGTCCGGTTTGGTTGAAGTACAAACGATGTAAAAAGAGGTACAAACGGATACAAACGATGCTCTTTTGAATAGCGTTGGCCGTTTTCCGATATCTCAAAAATGAGCGAAATTTCTCTCGCCAACTTACTTATTTTTTTTTTTAACCCTTTCTATTCCTTTAACCTTTGAGGTACAAACGAAACTGAAGGTGGTACAAACGGGTACAAACAAAGTACAATCGAACCGTACTACGTTTATTTTTTTTTAATAAAGTTGCTTGCCAAGTTCACACCGGTCAAAAATCCATTGTTCTTTAGTGGTCCATTTTGAATGACCTTCAAGCCCAGCTGCCATCTTGTAAAGCTGTTGCCGGGAATTTTTAAAAGTGTGGAATAATTTATATTTTAAAAGAAGTAGAAAAGTAAATTAAAAAATACACAAATTTATGCGTTATTTATTCTGATTTTGTTGCAAATATTTATGAACAGTTTATAGTATTAAGAAACGCGATTCCAGTAAAATAATGTTTGATTAAGTGATACATATATTTGCAAGTGTTTTACGATAATTATGTTCATATTCTTTCCTTTTTGTGAAATAAATCTTTATATTTTTATAATGTAAAATATTCCTCCAGGAGTAAACATGTTGTGGTTCTTTCTCGAATAAATTAAATAAAAATGCAACAGCTTCGATGGAAGGGACTTTCTGACACGATACACAATAATTTTTAATTAGGGTTCAAGAGGTACGACTATATTGTTCTGTGCGATACAAAGATTGTTCCTTTTTATTTGACTACTTCATTTCTAACATTCGACCCCGCCCTGGTTTGTCAACAATAATGTCCGGGGGTGCACAAGTGGATACAGTTCAAACGTAGACTATATAATATCGAATTGTCTATAATGTGAATAAATGCGATTAAAATTTATACCAGTATAATGCAGTTCAAACCAAAATCACATTATTTTAAAAAGTGAACATAGGTTTTGCATCAATGAATGCGTCGCTTTTCTGGAATAGATATACTTTAATAAGCAATGTTGAATAATTATAAATGTTTTATATACTGACAATTAATAATTATTGTCCAACAAAGTGTATATTTAATCTTCTTGTAATTAAACGGTAAACCTGAAATTCAACAGATGATGTTAGTTTTTGAATATTTCAAATTTTAGCTTGTCGCACACGAATTAAGAAATACATTTGTTTAACTTCAGATAATAATAAATAATTTCGATTTTGAAAATTACTTCAAAAAATATATCCTTAATAAAAATGCGCAAGCAAAAGTTATTTAGGATGGTTTAATAGATCTAACAAAGGTGAAATAATAATAAATTGGGTATAATTTATAATTTTAATTTTGTAAGTTAACATTAGAAACTTAAGCGGGAAAAAATAACAAAAATGAGAAAGAACATTTAATATTCCTAATGTAAAAACATATATTTTATAAATATTCATATGTAACAGGCTAGAATTTGAAATGTTCAAAAACTAACATCATCTGATGGATTTCACGTTTACTATTTAATCACAAGATAAATAATATACAAATTGTTGGATAATAATTATTGATTGTCAGTATATAAAACATTTGTAATTATTCAATACTGCTTATTAAAATACTTGTATATATTCTAGAAAAGCGGCGCAACCATTGATACAAAACCGACCTTGTTGCAGAACTTTTCTTCCTTTATATCTTTGATATAACACAAACAAAAAGAAATTAACACACTGGTGAACAAATGAAATAAAGCAAGAGGTAAAGAAGAAGAAAATATCATGGGGAAAATTACCTGGGGAATATTAAAAAAATCTGGAAGATTACAACCTATACAGGGTTATTATTGTATAGCACTTTTCAAAATAAAGGGGTTAAAGATATACATGAGCAATGTCTATATACAATAAATTGCGGTTCTAAGTACACGGAGTACCGAGAAAATGATTTTTCTTTATCCGAGTCCGGCCCTGACTCATTTAGCATACCGGTGAACCATCGGTCGTCGCTACACTTTGAACGTTGGGATTACATTTAGTGTGCACTTGCTATTCGCAGTGGATGCTGTTACGTGTCAAAAACACCTTTTCTTATTTAATCTCTTTTTAAGGACTGTTAGAACTTATTTTACTGCTTATTTACCTATTCCGTCTTTAACTCATTTTATTGCCGCCTATTTTTGTTTCATTTTTCAATCTCAAAGCATTGCGCACCTTTTTTTTATTTCTCTAACTGTACACTATCTTATCTGAAACTATCTAAATTCATTGACCTTTACTAGTTACCGAGAATTTGGCGATTTACTTATTTCATATAACGTCACGTTTAACCTTGAAGTTGTTTTTTTGTAAATGTACCGCTTTATTTGTGACCTTTTTCTAAATTCTTAAATTGTCAAATTTTTAGTATCTATTTAGATGCATTTGTTTTGTAAATTTCATTAAACTCCGTTCATAATTAGCTCCGAATTTATTTATTTTTGTTAATTGCTGCACATTTTCTTGTGCGCACTGTACTTGCAACGTTAGACATTTCGCATAAACACGACCACGTGCAAACCCTTAATCCTCGATACTCGGATCCTATTGGCTACTTAATGGCACAGCGTGGGAGATAGATTCCTCTCCCTTTTTCACTTGACTTACTCTCCAGCCCGCTAAGTGTGTAGACATAACCGTCTAAGAGGCGACGCTCTGCCGTACCCCATTTTGACCAAAATTACCCGTCCGGTAACCCCTGTGGGGGGATATCAGGTCAAAAGGAAACCACTCCACGGAAGCAATTTTTGAGTTATTGTATTTTGGCGACGAAAACTTCCCCTGGAGCCCGCTGACGCGGATCTCTCACAAGCAGCGTCCCTAAGCCGTACACGGACACGGGCTCTCTTCATCCACCTGCTTCTTCCACTTCATCCTCCCCGAGGTGTTTGGTGGCAATCAACCGTTCGCGCATTGTTTTTATATGTAAGTTAATTTTAAGATTTTTTTTTTGTATTTGTAGTAACGAACTACCATTGGATTCAGAATAATTTAACGTAACTTTTGATATTTTAGTTTCTTTGCTCTCATTGTTTAATTTAACGTAACTTTTGATATTATTTTAATTTTTTGTTCTTTCCTCTTTTCACATTAAAACAATGGTAGGTCGTGTTCAATTGCATGCTCGATCGAGTAGGTAGATTTTTCTTGTTTCTTTGTAATACAAATTTTTGACAATAACACGTCACTCCCAAAAGTTCATTTCGTGTATTTATACTTTGTAATCGTTTGTTTGGTTTCACCTAATCAACTGTTAATATAACTGTTTAAATAGTTTTTCTGAGTTTTATTTAATTCAATTTTATTGTCCTTGGCGCATTAGTTTTTTTTTTCATTTAATTAACTTTTTTATTCAATTTAATTATTTATAAATCAAAATTCTGCAAGTACCAATCCCTTGTTTCCCCTACTGGAAAATAGCCATTCTGGGCTGTGGCTAAAGTACTGGGCGACAGCGTCGGGCCAAGGAAGGCAACAACAGACTCAACCCAGTGGCGCTCAATCCGACACCTCTCCGGCGCCTCACTGGCCGAAACGACCCCTACAGTCGCAACGTGGGAAATAAATTATAAACGTTGTTTTATTTATCCCTCTTCCCCATCCTTTGGTACTTTGCAATCATTCATTTATTTAATATCTATAATCTTTTATAAACAATATTTTTTTTTTATTATTCAATCTGGTCTCATGCTCTGGAAAATTGCTACTATCTAATACGCCCTGAGAATTCGCTGGTAGCAATGCATGCGTTTGCAATGGCAGCGTATAGATTTGAAACACGCTACATAAAGTTAACAATCATACATTAGTTTTATTGCAAACATAATAAGTTTATTTTAAAACAAATTTAACCTTTAAAATGTACTACAATTTTATGTGATACACCAGTTCATGGCAAAAGCACATCATAAAAAAAAAACACCTGACTGCTTTGTTTGCATTCTGGTGCTTCCGTCTTATCTCAGTTTAAATCTTGTGTAAATAACATCTGCTTTGAATGAATTCACTATGCCTAGCATTTAATTTTTTCGATGTTTAACTTACAGATGGTTGAAATTCATTTCTTATCAGATTTATGTGCATACATACGGTAAACACAGATGTGGGTCGTCTTTAACTACATTTTGGGCCCTAAAATTTGGAAAATTACAACATGCACATAAATCCGTAATTTTTTGTATATAAGCATTACTCATGTATATCTTTCACCCCTTTATTTTGAAAAGTGCTATACAATAATAACCCTGTATAAAAGGCAAAGAGAAAAGGAGAAAATACAAGTAAAAAAGGCAAAATAATGGGGGGAGTTCGGAGTAAGAATGGAAGAAAACGCCTCCGGCAATGCAAAAATACTACACCATATTAATAAGAAGTTTAAAAATGTGAAAGATCAAGATGGAGAAATTATCACAGAAGAAATCAAAATAACGGAGAGATGGAAAGAATACTATGAAAAATTATTAGGCGGCGACTATAAAGAAGGCCAGGACAAGAATGAGATTACGAATAACATAGTTGAAGAAACACTGTCAAAACGAAAGAGAACAAGAAGAAGGTGAAGCAGAAATAACAGAACATGAAATTTTGGAAGCAGTAAGCAAGATTAAAATAGGTAGAGCGCCGGGAATAGACGGGTTAAGACCGGAAATGATCAAATGTATGGCCAAGAAGGGATATCCTTATTACACAAAATGTTAAACTTGGCATGGCTGACCGAAACAATACGAACTGAATGGAAGACAACGATTATCACCCTAGTAAAAAAGGCAACTACAACGACTGAATTTTGGATGAATCTCATTACTTTGCACCACCTGCAAACTGTATGAACGTATAACTGAACAGAGGCTAAAACAAAAAATAGAAAGAATACTTTGTGATTGATGCACAAGCAGCTTTTCGAGCAGATAGATCCACACAGGATTGGATATTTAAAGTAAGACAAGTCGTAGAGAAGATAATGTCGACAAATAGCAAAATGCTTGTGGCAGCAATAGATTTTGAAAAAGCATTTGACAGCATAAAAAGAGGAAATCTGGAAAATCTTAGAAGCGAGAGGAATAAACGTAAAACTCATTGAAATAGTCAAAAGTCGATACAGGAAAACAGAGAATAAGGTAAGGGTAGGAGGAACAGCAACTGAAAGTTTGACAACCTTCACAGGAGTCAGACAGGGAGGAGTTCTCAGTCCACTCCTTTTTATCATTGTGATGGATGAAATATCCAAAAGGGTAAACACCAGGACGAAAGGAACTACACTGTTGAAAATATTATCGGTGTTGGCGTTAATTAGGCGCTAGTCAAATATTTTAGTGTTGATCTTTACAAACTTTGCCAGACCAGTTGACTACGCGTATTTAGTTGAACAGAAATTACTAGAATTTCGTGTGAATTCTTTGTTCAGATATGAGGATTTACTATTTTGCTAGACATTCAGAAGCGTCAACCAATCAGAATTTTTCCCTCGGATAGAAATATAGAAACCCCACCTAATATAATACGTTATTGCATTATACGCACCACCTGCATTGCACGTGTATCTGTTTTCGGGTTTGTTTCTCCGTATTAACATATCCAAACAAACCACCAAACGTGACTGATCTGCAAAGCGTAACCTTGTGTTATTAAACGTTAATTCCAGTGGGCATAAAAAATTTCAACAACTTAAAGATGTTTTGGGAACATCTATTTACGCAATTAGTTCAGATTTAAATCAAATAGCATAAACATTCACTTAATTTTATAATGGTTCTCAAAAAATCATTTTAAAATTCGTACGTTTAGTTGAAACCAAAACTTTTGAATGAATTCGCATGGTTCTGCATATTTATAATTGAGAACACGTCTTAAAGAGAGAATATTATAGCACTTAGAAGTAGAAGTTGCATATTAAAAAGGCGTTGTGTTTAGAAAACTGTGTTAAATCACCCAATAGATCGCATTCATTTAGTTAAACAGCTAGTAAATTTGTCTAGTCTAGATCAAATAAAATGTGACTAGAAGTATTTTATAATTCCACGTGTATGTTGGACAAAATAACCCCTTAGCAATAGACAATACTTGACTATCTTTGCTCGTCAAATTTAAACTTCTATCAAAATCTATCTATCTCGACAAAATAACACGAAAACAGTGTGGACCTCTCCTGACTATTAAATTAGTCAAAAAAGTGTTAAAATTTTCAACAGTGTAGTAAAGAAAAACTACAAGACAAAATAGAAAAATGGAGTAAAAATGGGAAAATACCGACTACATATAAATATAGAAAAGACCAAAGTAATGGAGATAGCTAATCGGATAGAAGACATGTACTCGTCGAGTATGCCTTGGTGATTTGGTGTCCGATCACCATAAAAGATGAAAAGCTGATTGAAAAGGTGCAAAATAATGTTTCTTTGTAATGTAGTTTCTTTACTACAAAACACACAAAAGGAACCCTCCCTTTGACTCATATAATCACATAAGGAATGAATTTAAGATATATCTTCTCAAATCCAGGCGTGAAATAGCGAAATTGAATGTAATATATAAAGTTTTTAATAACTTTTTCGACAATGCTTGGCTATTGTCATTATTTAGACTGCATATACCATACTATCGTATCAGGCCTCGGCCTTCCATCTATGTAGACTCGCGTGTGCTGTCACCAATTAATAGAATATGTAAGCAATATAATAAATACTTTGATACTATAGAGATTTTTGGCGTCTCCAAACGAATTTTCATAAAATCCGCCAGGTCCATGATTCTATCTCTTTAAATAAAATTCTTGCGTTTCCTCATTAGTATTGGTATTATTATTAACATTATCTTGATAATTATTAATTAACTTTTCGTTGTTTTATACTGTTATTAATTATCTTAACCAAATTATCATTTCTGACAGTAATTTATAGTTATGTATGTTTCTATTTATTGTCAGTGACACGCGCGTATACAAGGGGGGGTAATGGGGGTAATTACCCCCCCCCATGAGCCAACGAAACCTACTTGTAAATTAAAATTTTGCATTTAAAGACAAACATTCATCCTTCTTTTTTCCTTTTTTTGTGTAATTACCCCTCCCATGATGACACTATTCAAATTGTATCGAAAAAGAGTCGACCTTTTTTTTTTTTTTTTAGTTAAAATAAAAATATCATCTTTATTACCCCCCCTATAAACTCAAGTTGTATACGCGCCTGGTCAGTGATCCATTTTCTGTATAAGAACCAATTAATTGAGGATTTATCCTATTTTGGTATCTAATAATAAATAAATAAATAAACTCCAAATACAGGGAAACAAATAGGAAGCGTGGAAGAATTAAAATACTTAGGAACAATCTCTAACTCGGACGGAAGAATAGGAGAGGAAATAACTAGCAGAATAAGTAAAATGAGTGCAAGAGGACGGATCAATTGGCGAAAGAGGCGGTGTCTAGGGGAGATAGCTTGATTAGTAGATTTGGTCTAATTTCGGCTAGTGTAGCTAAAAAAGCGTTTAGAGATAAACTTGATAATGATTTATCGTATCAGACGGTAGAATTAATAACAGGTCACGGTAATTTTAAATCATTTTTATGTAGAATTGGGAGGGTTAATGATTCGCTTTGTGAGTGTGGCGGGGTAGATACAGCGGGGCATGTCTTATTTGAATGTCCACTCACTGATGAGTGGTGGTCGCGTACGGAGGTTAGGGCATTAGCTAGGGGGTTAAATTGGCCGGGTTCAAACACGAAGCAAATTACTCGAACACTAATGCCTATAACGTCTTAATTCCGACAATAAAGTGTACAGTTTTAAATATTTATAAATATGATTTAAGGGTATTCGTCGGCAAAAAAAAGACTTTAAATGCATAATGAAATAAAAATCCACGGTACAAATAATACGGTATGCTTACGCGCATATGGAAGTTACGTCACATAAGGGCATAAATGGCGCCACATATATAATTATTATTAAAATCGATTTCGACCGTGAAGGTTTTATTAATGCGAAAGGTAAGTTTAGAAAATCCGGACGGGGTTACGGAACATATTTTAAAAGCGTTAAGGTGTTTTCACGATTCAATTTTCTAGAAAAAAACCACGAAAATACTTTGTAAACACACACGAAATTCGCTACAATTGTAGAAATAAACACGAGCGCTACTACATGGCGTCAAAATAGATAAAGTAAATTTCAACTTAAAACGGGCTTTTTTAAAGCAAAGCTGCATTTGAATTACACTAATTGGTAGTTGTGAATAATTTGGATTTTCACATTTTGCTATTTACCATACATGAATCTTATTGTTTTCGATACGCTCCTTAATGACGTCATCTGACCGGCCTTGACGAATTTGAGATTCAAAACGAGCATACCGTATTATTTGTACCGTGTAAAAATCGAAAAATTAGGCATCAGGAATTGTGCATTACGGATCACAACTATATGACTTTGTTAAATTGGTTGCCTACCTAAAACGCCCCCTCCATTCGTATTTATTTTTTGACATTGTGTGCTAGATCCTGCTATCTGAGCCCTGTAACAGAAATAGAATTTATTGGATTGATAAATAAAATCAAATCGAAGTACACGATAGATCCTTATGGAATATCTATTAAAATCTTGAAAGATCTTACGTTGCATATCCCATAATATCCATTATAAATACCTACATGACGGAAGGTGTGTTTCCGAAAGAACTAAAAATGGCGAGGGTAATTCCAATATATAAAAATGGGGATATAAACAACCCAGAAAACTACAGACCTATATCCATTTTACCAGCTCTCTCGAAAGTCTTCGAACAGGTAATTGCTAATAGATTGGTTGACTTTTTCGATAACAGCAATGCCATTACACCATCACAACATGGATTCCGTAAGGATAAAACGACTATGACGGGTCTAGCGCAGGTAATGAAGTGTGCAATGAACGCACTTGATCAGCAAGAACAAGTTCAATTGACCTACTGTGATCTGAGTCAGGCTTATATATATACCGGGTGTCCAGCCTAAGATGCACCGGTCCATAGCCGATTTATTACTGTTTTTTTGAAAAAATGTTTTAAATAAATATTGTCTCGAATCATATTCTGCACATTTTAAAATTAGTTTCAGTAATGGCGGACTTCCGGTTGTATCGGAAGTGGGTACTAACTATATTATTTTAAATGGAACAACCTGTATATTATTGTATTTTTGGATTCCTTGTTCAATTTAAATAACAATACGTTAGGCATACATTGGGGCTAAGTTGTAGCGTTTCTGAATTACATGACGTTTTTCGAAAAAAAAAATGACATTTGCAGTGTCTTCCGTGTTTGGAAATATCTCCGGAAATACGAAAGTTATAAAGATGCGGTTTTCAGTTTTCGCTTAACCATGAAACAGCACACGTCTTTTATTTTAAAATTGTTGCATTTAAATTACAGCGTTATTAAATAGGGATCTGTAACTTTCGAACTCTAAAATCATGGATAACTTGATTTTTTTAAATTGAATGGTATAGCAATTTTTACACAAATGGATGTAAAATTTAATTTTCTTTCGATTTTATATCATTGTGTCTATCTCCAACGGTTTTGGAGATATTCGCGATTTTTCAGTTTTTCATGATAGATAGGTATTGCGAAGCGCCGGCCACCTTCTCCTCGCAATTTACCAGGCTTGCAACTGACAGCAGTAATACTGGCATGCTTAGAAAGTGGCCAACAGAATACAATAGGACCACTGGAAACAAAGAAAACTTGAAATTAAAAAAGAAAACGCAACATTGCGAACTTTTTCGAGAAAGTGATGTTTTCAGACGTAGCTACCTTCCACAAAAATGGATTTGCGAATCGTCACAATTGTCGTTCTTATGACACAAAATCCCCATCGATTTATTGCAGCACATAGTCAGTACAGAAGGTCAGTGAACGTGTTAGCAGGTATCTTTAGACAACATATCATAGGCCCGTTCTTTCATAACCAACGCCTGATGGGTAGTGTTTATATGGAATTTCTTCAGAATAATTTGGGTGTTCTGTCGGAAAATATTCCGTTAGCTACTCGTCAGCTGATGTGGTTCCAACACGATGGTGCTCCATCTCCCAATACTGTCGAATTTCTTCAGTTTTTTTTATGTCTTTTTCAGACCGCTGGGACAGATGACAGATGGCCTCCCAGATCGCCAGATCTTACAAGCTGCGATTTCTTTTTATGGGGTTCGGTTAAAAATAAAGTTTATGAGACGCCACCAACAACACCTGATGATATGCGCCATCGTATTTTAAAAGCCTTTCAAGAAGTCACACCAGAAATGCTCAGAAATGTTCAAAAATGTTTGCAAAAGCGATTTCAAGTGTGTAGGGCCTAAAACGGGTCGCATTTTGAAAATTTAATATATAAATGTAATTTAGTGTTGTACAAATTCTCTGTATAATGACGGCACTAACATTTAAAGTGTAACCTGTTGCGAACAAGACGCTCGATGTGTATGTGCGCCATTCATTGGACAGAGTAATGTAGTTCGAAAAATGTTCTGATTTATTGATATACCAGTAATGTTGTGTTTTCTTTTATCTTATACAGTCCCTGACCATAATATTAGACGCACTTGAATTTTTTCAGTTATTTCGACTGTTGACTTTATAATAATCATTATTTTGTTATAAAAATGTTTTATTTTTTAATTTGCAATCTTAGTAGCTAAACAAACAGAATAAAACTAATTTAAACTTAATAAAAAAAAAATAAAAACTTCATTTGTATAAATTTTAGAAGAAAATCAATATTTGGTGGAGCCACCTTTAGCGGTGATTAACGCTTGAATTCGCCGTGGCATGCTATTAATTCAGTTCTGAACGGTCTTCTGCGTACGTGGGTGACGATTCTAGATATGTATAATTTTTTTCTATTGACTGGGTTTTGGTGGTAATGGCTTCCTTTCATGTCTGGGGAATTGCCCGGTCAGCTAAGAAGAGGGATGTTACTCTGCTGCAAAAATATTTTAATGGACCGAGCAGTGTGGCAGGGGACTCTATCTACGACCTGAAACCCAATTCCTTCAACTTCCGCCGTATGGCATGCTCAGACACGTTAATATTTGACTGATACAAACGGTTTTTGATGTGTTTTGTGGTTGCAAACAGGACCAGTTATAAGAAGTCTCCAAAACCACATGATCCATCAGTCGAAGGACTGGTTTCCAAATGGAGAGCCGTTCGTTTTTATGCAAGATAGAGCCCCCTGCCACACTGCTCGGTCCATTAAAACATTTTGCAGCAGAGTAACATCCCTCTCTTTAGCTGGCCAGGCAATTCCCCAAACATGAACCCAATCGAAAATGTTTGGGAGCTGGTAAAGCGAGAAGTAGCAAAGGAAGCCATTACCACAAAAACCCAGTTAATAGAAAAAAATTATACATGTCTGGAATCGTCACCCACGTATGCAGAAGACCGTTCAGAACTGAATTAATAGGCATGCCACGGCGAATTCAAGCGTGAATCACCGCGTAAAGGTGGCTCCACCAAATATTGATTTTCTTCTAAATTTATACGAATGAAGTTTTTTTTTTTATTAAGTTTTAAATTAGTTTTATTCTGTTTGTTTAGCTACTAAGATTGCAAATTAAAAATAAAAACATTTTTATAACAAAAAATGATTGTTAAAGTCAACAGTCGAAATAACTGAAAAAATTCAAGTGCGTCTAATATTATGGCCAGGGACTGTATATTCATTTCCATCGCACTTTAGTAAATTCTACATTTTTTTAATTTTAAGTTTTGTTTCCGGTGGTCCTATTGTTCTGTTGGCCACTTTCTAAGCATTCTATTACTGCAGCCAGTCCCAATGGGCCTGGTGAAATGCGAAGGGAAGATGGCCGGCGCTTCGCTATACGTAATCTATCATGAAAAAAACTAAAAATCCGAATATCTCCAAACCGTTGGAGATAGACACAATGATACTCGTATAAAATCGAAAGAAAATTAAATTTTACACCCATTATGTAAAAATTGCTGTACCATTCAATTTAAAAACTCAAGTTATCCATGATTTTAGAGTTCGAAAATTACAGAGCCCTATTTAATAACTTAAACACAACAATTTTAAAATAAAAGACGGGTGCTGTTTCATGATTAAGCGAAAACTGAAAACCGCATCTTTCTAACTTTCGTATTTCCTGAGATAACTCCAGACACCGCAGACATTGCAAATGTAATTTTTCTCGAAAAACGTCATGTAATTCGGAAACGGTACAACTTAGCCCCAATGTATGCCTAACGTATTGTTATTTAAATTTAACAAGGAATCCAAAAGTACAATAATATACAGGGTGTTCTATTTAGTAGTAGTTAGTTACTACTTCCGGTACAACCGGAAGTCCGCCATTACTGAAACTAATTTTAAAATGTGTAGAATATGATTCCAGGCAACATTTATTTGAAACATTTTTCCAAAAAAAAAAACAATAATAAATCGGCTATGGACCGTTGCATCTTAGGCTGGACACCCGTCAACTTGTCTGCTGATAAGGCCTGTCTGTATGCAAACGATCTTATCGTTATCGTTTGGTAATCAAAGAAAAAACCAAAGAAAATAAATCAATGAAAGCAGATTAGATTAGATTAGATTAGATTAGAATTGGGGTGGCCTATCGACCTGTTTCACCGCGACCTTTTCAGATCTATTGTGATCCCCTTTTGTCCTAGAGGACGCTCTCTAATTTTGCCCTCTTAATTAGGCCTATCATCTTTGAGAGCGGTTTCTTTAAGTAGCTACTAGCTGTGGGGTTCTCCTCGCCCATTACTAGAAACCTTGTCCTCGCCAGGCCTTCGCATTGGACAGCAACATGAACTGGTGTTTCTTTCTCCTCTTGGCAGTATCTGCAGGTTGCATCATCTGCCAGGCCTGTGTTATACATATGCCTATTCAGTCTACAGTGACCAGTCAGCAGACCTAATGAAAGCAGAACTATATAGTTATGCAGCAAACAGAGAAGTGGTTTGAATCCAATAAACTGAAATTAAATATGATTAAGACGCAACACCTGGGCTTCGTTATGAGTAGGAGAGAGGAGATGTCAAGTATTAAGATCCTGGCCTCAATGTAGACGCCAGACTCAATCGAATCGGTTATTGCTAAAACATCTTAAGCCAACCGTAACTAAACGTACAGTTAATTGACTTACGGCGTTTAAGTAATAACCGATACAATTGGTCTGCACATATTGAACAGTTAGCGAAAAAGCTGTTCGCTGCCATTTACAGCATAAGAAGTATTAACGCTCATATTTCTACTCACCAAGCTGCCAGATTAACATACTTCGCGAATCTCCATAGCATCCTTGCATATGGTCTGCATTTTTGGGGAATGGCGTCAGAGGGGGGCCGAATTTTTCGACTACAAAAGAAAGCATTGAGAGCTTTAACCGGTTTGAAAAATGCGCAGTCGTATAAAGAAGTATTTGTTAATAAAGGTATACTAACGTTACCAAACATATACGTACGTACCACCACTAAAAGCATCCACCGAGATAAGAATCATTTAAGTACGAATTGGTGACACACACGAATATAACGCCAGGTCAAGAAATGACTTAAAATTGCCGTATCATCGACCGCAGACTACCCAACGAAGTTCAGAATTCTGGGGCACTAAAATATGCAATAAGCTCCAGGAAAGCTTAACACGGCTTTCCAATAAATGAATGTATAAAAGCTTAAAATAAACGTTAATGGCCAGCGCTTTCTATTCGGTACGACTGTGATTGTACTTTTAGTTGTTAGTTTGTCTCATGTGTTTATAGTACACTTCTCACAGGAAAAATCGGGACACCAGCAATCGTGAATTTTAAAATTTCTTGGGTGTAAATGCAGCTTTCAGAGGATATATGCACTTATCAAAGACATAAATCACTTTTTTTGTGTGTATTATTGCGATCAAAGGGTAAAGACTAAAAATTTTAAACAGAAAATAAATATATATAGAAAAAAAGTTTATACATTAAATAACACATTGGAATTTCGGTGGCGGTGTTTCCTTAGAAATACGAATACGGAAATTTAATGCAAAAAAAATACATAACAAATAAAACGCCTCTTGAATAGACGGCTTCATTGAGAAACATAGTATATGTATTTAATTTGGTTGATGTTATGTAAAGATAATTCTTTTTTTAAGAAAACACGGCGATGGGACTTTAAAATTATATTACCTATTACCTATTACTGTGATATTAGTTACTTAGTTTGATTTATGCCCGCAAGTATATAATACTTTAGCAATAGACAATATGTCAATCAGCCTCCTGAGTTTTTGAATAATGTGATTTTCATCTTGATTAATTACACTATTATTGATGTATTCATTATTGCTGTTATTTAGTATTCTTAAATATTGTGTTACTACAAAATATTTTTCGAGGTATTAAAAAATTGTCAAAAATAGTTTTAAGGTTATTTATAAAATTTTTAAAGCAATTAATTTCACAAAGAAATTATTTATTTTATTAACCCTGTTTATTGTGTTTTATTATTGTGTTTTCAAGAAATATATCTTAACTATCGCCTGTGTGATCCAATGTCGTTCTATTTTATTGAAATATAGCTAACACTTTTGGTCTGTAACACAGCTTCGGGCAGTAGCAACGAAAATGTATTAAATGTATCAAATTCAATAATAAATATTTTAGCACTAACTAACTGAGATTGACGAACAATATGCTTTCTTACAATGTTTGTTATGTATTATAAATCCAATAATATTTAAATAATTGTTAATAAACCTGTGCTACGTAAAGACAGTTTGTAAAGAGACCCAGTGTTGGCCATATTTCAAGAAAATAGATCAGGGACGTCAGATTACACAGGCGATAGCTAAGATATATTTCCTAAAAATACAATAAACGGAGGGTTCATAAAATAAATAATTTCTTTGCGAACTTAATTTCTTTATTTAAGAATTTTATAAATAATCTTAAACCTGGTTTTGGTATTTTTTTATAGATAGAAGAAAACTTTATAGTAATACAATATTTAAGAATATTAAACAACAATAGTAATTATTAATACATCAATAATAGTGTAGTCAATAAATATGTGAAAATCACATTATCCCAAAATTGAGGAGGCTGACTGACATATTATCTATTGCTAAACTAATACTCGCGAGCATAAATCCAAGTAAGTAACTAATATCAAAGCAGCACTAACAAGTAACATAATTTTAAATAATAAAATCCCATCACCACATGTTTTCTGAATAAAGAATTATCTCTACATAACATCAAATAAGTTAAATACGTATATATATTTCTAAATGTAGCCGTCTATTTAAGAGTTCTTTTTGTTATGTATTTTTTTTCATTGGTATTTCTAAAGGAAACGCCGCCACCGAAACTCCGATTTGTTTATTCTATACATAAACCTTTTTCTCTCTATATATTTATTTTTCTGTTTGAATTTCTAGTCGTTACCTTTGATCGCAGTAATATACATAATTAAGTGATTTATGGCTATGATAAGTGAATACGTCCTCCGAAAGTTGCATTTACAATCAGGAAATTTTAAAATTCTGAATTGCTGGTGTCCCGATTTTTCCTGTGAGAAGTGTACATTGTCGTATACTTTTCGAATATTCTATGGTGTTTCATTTTATGCGCGCCTGCATATTTTTTTTTGACTGTCTTTATACCATTATGACGATATTGTATGATGACTAATGCGAGATGTGTGGCTTCAACGTTCGGTGAGTTCTTCATTAGTGGTATGGTTGAGAGCATTGCGTCTAAGTTTTCGAATCACACACATGTAGATAACATTGGTCCTCTAGTCCTCTAGTAGTCTAGTGCAGTGATTTTCAACCATTTTTCTTCTGCGGACCGGCAAAAACTTAAAAAATGTGCTATGAACCAGTAAACTATCGAGACTAAAATATACATAAAGAATAAGGTAAATATCTTTATTTATTAATCGAACAGTTATTCAAATATACAGGGTATTCTACGTAAGTGGTTCATTGAAAGTTTATGATGTTCTATTATTTACTTATATTTGAGATTTTGGTACCATTATTTGTTCGATTGGAACTATAAATGTAAAATACTTAAGCCAAAATATCACTTCCGGTTGACCGGAAATGGATGTCAACTTTGTTATTTTAAATAGAATGATCTAATTTTTATTCATTTTTGGATTCCACGACCCTAAATACGTCAGCATTCATTAGTTATTTACTTATATTTGAGATTTTGGTACCATTATCTGTTCGATTGGAACTATAAATGTAAAATACTTTAGCCAAAATATCACTTCCGGTTGACCGGAAATGGATGTCAACTTTCTTATTTTAAATACAATGATCTAATTTTTTATTCATTTTTGGATTCTACGACCATAAATACGTCAGTATTGATTAGTTATTCCTATAGCTACATGTTGCCGTTTTTGAGTTATTTAAGTTTTTCTTTTTTTTTTTTAGTCTTAATCATTGCATCATTGAGAAATTAATATTTCGCTTAATACTGCAAGTAGAGACCCCAAATTTGCTATGGTATGAATGTAAATATACCTCTAAGAAACGGTATGCACACTTCCCATTATAACATACAGGGTGTTCAAAACTGAGGAACAAAGTGACATATTTTCAAATGCAGAAAACTCAATTTGTTTAAATAGAACAGCCTGCATTTTAATTTGAAATTAGAAAGTAAATATCATCCCCTATTATTTTATATCAGCATTCCCTATACCTATCTTTAATAGATTTTGAGATATGAGCGACTATTTGTTAAACAGACTAACTAACCCTATCTTTAAATGTTTGTAGCGGCTCAGAATGGGATTAATGTCAAATTCATGTATTATTCTTTGAATAATCATACAAGAATGTCGCTGTTCGAATAGTCATTTCTATTAATATTGCGTTGTACAAAAGTGTAATTACGATGATACATAAACACTTACGGACTTACGGTTAGTCAGTGAATTTGACATTAATCCCATTCAGAGCCAGCTACAAACATTTAAAGATAGGGCTACTTAGTCTGTTTAACAAAAAGTCGCTCATATCTCAAAATCTATTAAAGATAGGTATAGGAATGCTTATATAAAGTGATAGGGATGATATTTTACTTCTTAATTCCGAATTTAAATACAGGTTGTTCTATTTAAAAAAAGAGAATACTTAGTCTGTTTAACAAAAAGTCGCTCATATCTCAAAATATATTAAAGATAGATATAGGGAATGCTCATATAAAGCGATAGGGGATGATATTTACTTCTTAATTCCGAATTAAAATACAGGGTGTTCTATTTAAAAAAAAATGAGTTTTCTGCATTTGAAAATATGTCACTTTGTTCCTCAGTTTTGAACAGCCTGTATGTTAGAATGTAAAGTGTGCCTTACCGTTTCTTAGAGTTATATCTACATTCATAACATAGCAAATTTGGAGTCTCTACTTGCAGTATTAACCGAGATATTAATTTCTCAATGATGCAATGATTATGACTAAAAAAAAAAAGAAAAACTTAAATAACTCAAAAACGGCAACATGTAGCTATAGGAATAGCTAATGAAAATTGACGTATTTATAGTTGTAGAATCCAAAAATGAATAAAAAATTATATCATTCTATTTAAAATAACAAAGTTGATATCCATTTCCGGTCAACCGGAAGTGATATTTGGGTTAAGGTATTTTACATTTATAGTTCCAATCGAACAGATACTGCTGCTAAAATCTCAAATGTAAGTAAATAATAGAACATCATAAACTTTTAATGAACCAGTTACGTGGAATACCCTGTATATATTATATTAGTTAAAAATACTCCATCGGGGTAACATTAATGGTGAAATTCTATGCATATTTATACCGCCTATAAGATTATCTGTAAACACTGGTAGGTACATAATAAAGCTTATATTGATGAATGTTGATAATGTGTGATACTTAAATACCAGACAAAGTAAAAGACATAAAGCCATTAAATAAAAACTTATTCAAGCGTTTCACATAAAGATAGGTTTCGATTTAACAACAAATTTATATTTTTTTTCCTTAATTTATAAAAATATTACTAACTTTCCTTAACGTCTAAATCTACTTCATCCATAACCATTACGGTTAATAGTCATATATGATCATCGATGGTTAAATATTTCTTCGTGTGTCCAACTTTTTCTTTAAAAGTCAGTTTATTTACTGACACTTACTTTCAAGATCTCTATTAAATGAGCTAGTCCAATCTTGTAATGCTATTGTAATCTTGTAGTGCTGTTGCATTATTTACTTTTGCCGTGAATCTTTTCTTCACAATTAAAAACTAACGTTAACAACGCAGTAAGCACTGAATTTGAGAAGGATAGTGCAGAGTAAGTTCCTGCGCGCGCACACACAAAGTAAATATCCCTAACAATGTAGAAACCTCGAAAACAGATTTTTCATCTTTCTGAATATTTTTCGGCTAATATGGACAATCCTTCTATTTCGTAGGCGGTGAAGGATACTTTTACTAATAATATTTTAATTATTAGCCACACATTTGGGGTAAAATATCGAAATTGCTCTCAGTTACGTTTCCGTAATCGTTGTGAAATCAGTCTTTGCTAGTAGGGTTGTAAAGATTGTTAGATATGCCGAAACGGAAAGAGTTAAATATCGAAACGCCTGCTCTTATAATTGCGCATCATAAAGCCGGTAAAAGCGATCACCAAATAGCGAAAGAATTAAACTTAAACAACACTACCGTGGATTGTACCGAGAAAGTGGCAGTTTCATGAATTAAGCACGCAGTGGAAGGCCAAGAGTGACAACTGCTGCTGAAGATCGTGCAATAGTGGTTATTAGCACGAAAAATTGACGAAAAACAGCCCCGGAAATTGCTGCTGGAATCATTGCAAGCCGTCGGAAGTCAGTAAGCGTAACCACAGTAAAGTGTGGCTTGTACAAAGCAATATGGACGAATTGCGATGAAAAAACCGTTATTACGCGTACAGAATAAACGGAAACGGTTAAAATGAGCTCGTGACACCAACACTGGTCGATTGAAGAATGGAATAAGGTCTTGTGGACGGATGAATCAAAGTTTTTCGGAGATTTTCGGTTCAAGAAGATGATGTGTGAAGAAGTGTTCGGAGATCTGCGGGTGAACGTGCGAAAGAACACTGTTTGTTCCTATACAGTTAAACATGGCGGCACAGTCGTTGACGATATTGTGAAGATCGAGGGTATAATGAAGAAAGAACAGTACAGAAACATTTTAGGGAACAATGCTATTCCTTCAGGATTAAGAATTATAGGTTCGCATTTTGTGTTTCAGCAAGATAACGGCCCAAAACACACATTTAAACTGTGCAAAGACTATTTACAACAGTTACAAGCAGACTGATCTATCGAAGTAATGGACTGCCCTGCCCAAAGCCCCGATCTAAACCCCATCGAGCTACTGTGAGAAGAGTTTGATCGGGAGGTCCGAAAATCAGCACCAACATCGAAGGCCGATACGTGGAACAAGCTGCAAGAAGCATGGGCCCGGATAACACCCGATACATTGGCAAAACTAATTGCAAGAATGCCGCGATTATGTGCTGCTGTTATAAAAAATAAAGGAGGTCACATAGATGAATCACAAGTGTAGATATAATATGTAATTCTACTGCAAGGTATGAAATTATGCATGTTAATGCTAACAAAATTATGTGTTCGCTTTTTAATTTGTGGTTTTAATCATTTTTTCTTAAAACCCTGGATGCCCAAATACTTTTGAACAGTAGTGTATATGAATAGTCGTAATATAATAATAATAATAATAATAATAATAATAATAATAATAATAATAGTTTACTTGCCACAATTAAAGTTCACAATTAATATATGACAATAAAGTTAACTTTAACAAAATAATAAATCAAGTTTCATAATGCAATAATATTACAAATTTACATTGCAAACAATTATCAATTGAGACAAAATTATTTATGTGGTAAACGGATTTGGGTTCAGCGAATTGCGCTGCTTTACAACTCAAACTTCTCCTAACCAAATAACTTAATTAAGTAATAACAATATAAAAAACAGAGTGTGATTTACAGAATAAATTAAAATTCATTATACAGTCAAACCAACCCAAGAATGAGAATAGCATTTTTAATTTCACAATACAGATACCTACTTAGTACTTGTAACCGTACGAATCATATATGGAAATCGAATATACACAGTAAGAAATTTTTAACACTAGAACTACACTACGCCGAGTTCATAGAGGTCCCTCTAAATAGTGTAATGTTTTTAACACTAAGAGTAGTGTTAGTAGTTAGAGGATATTTTAATATGGCTTAGTGTAAATATAGAATACCACTACTAGTGCGAATGTTACTGCTTCATAGTGTTTATCTAATCTTTTAGTGTAGATCGTAAGGCCACTAATAGTGTGCATTAAACAACATCAATAGTGATTGTTAACTCTAGAAAGAGGTAATTTTCTCTATTAAATGTTTTATCAATACTACTGCAACGGAAGGAAAGTAAATTAAGTTCCTTATTCTCTAATAAATAAAGCAACGACCGTGTTCGTTGGGATAAAACGTAATTACTCCGACATAAAATAATTCTATACATATACAGTACTTATATAGTATAAAAATAAATTCAAATATTGAAATTAAACGAATCGACAAAACACGAAAGTAGTTTTTTTGAACATGTTGAACATCTTATCATCCTTGCTATCAAGTGTTCTTCTACTAACGATGCAGTAAAATTGATAAGAATCTCGACCTATTTACTTTCTCCCTTTCTGATGGTATCCTCCTATAATACAATTCTAAATAAATGTATTGTTTATAATATATAGACAATCACTTACCTTTTAGTTTACTGCAGCATGTATGTAATACATAACCTAACTAGAATAGCGTATTGGCGGCTGATGTACCTACATATCTACATATATGTAGGTATGCATTGCATACAAGACCTACGTCTTGTCCACTGAACCACTGAACACTAAACCGTTACAACTATTCTGGTCAATCAACGCATCGTAACTGATCATGTGTTATTACAGCGCGCGAAATACAATACGCACTCCAAAGACTTAACTATTGTTACACTGATAGAGTATATACTTTACTCTGTCAGTGTTGAATTGCACTAAGTAGCATGTTAGTGTAATTATTTCACACTACTTTTTCTTAGTGTTAAACCAAAGTGTATAAATACACTACAATTTTAACTCTATATGATCAACCCTAACACTAAGAACATTAACACTAGCGCTATTTCTTACTGTGTACTGATGAATCACACGAATCCGACCCACCTCTAATATAGTATTTAGAATGGATAGCTTCGTATAGTACCTACCAGTGTTGGGCAAAATTCATTCAGAATAAGAATGAAAATAAATTGTCAGCTTCCTTATTCTTATTCAGAAAAAATAGATAAATTTTTATTCCTCATTGTATTATTCAATAATGAATTTCCACATTCATTTCATTCATTATTCAAATAATTATTCCAATAATTAATTATTCTTCATTTGAATAATTATTCTCCATTTGAATAATTATTCTTCCTTCGAATAATTATTCTTCTCTTGAATAATTATTCTTCTCTTGAATAATTATTCTTCATTTGAATAACTACTGTTATTCAAATAAATATTCCTATTCAAATAATCGTTTTCATTTAAATAACTGCTTTCCATATCAGGGGTTGAGTAGTTCGAGACTCGCATTGATTTATTTCTTAAATGGCGGAATATTATTCCGCTCGAAAATTATTTTTTGATGGCATCGGGAAGGTAAATAAACACTTTTTTTCAATATCAGGGAGTGGAGATTGATAGGGAGGATGTATTTTTCTTAAAGCAATAATATTGTTTTTAGCAATGGCGGGAAGGAAAGCGGATAGTTTGCTTTATATTAGGGGTTGAGTGGTTTGGTTAGAGGGTCGCATCGATTTTTTTTCTTGAATGACGGAATATATTTTTCAGCAATGGTAAGAAGCGGTATGAATATTTTTTGAGTGGTTGGTTAGAGGGTCACATCGATTTTTTTTCTTGAATGGCGGAATATATTTTTCAGCAATGTTAAGAAGCGGTATGAATAACTTTTGAGTGGTTGGTCGTATCGATTTCTTTTCTTGAATGACTGAATATATCTTTCCGCAATGTTAAGACGCGGTATGAATAACTTTTGTTAACATCAGAGGGTGGGGAGTTGGTGCAGGAGACGCATTAGTTTTTTTGAATCATGATAATCCTTTTTTGACGGCATCGGGAAGGGAGAGTGTTACTTGTTTTCAATATCAGGTAGTGGGGATTGATAGGGAGGATGTATTTATTTCTTAAAGCAATGATATTTGTTTTTTAGCAACAGCGGGAAGGAAAACGGATAGTTTGTTTTATATTAGAGGTTGGGTGGTTGGTTCGAGAGTCGTATGGATTTTTTTTCTTGAATGACGGAATATACTTCTCAGCAATGTTAAGACGCGGTATGAATAACTTTTGTTAACATCAGAGGGTGGGGAGTTGGTGCAGGAGACGCATTAGTTTTTTTGAATCATGATAATTCTTTTTTGATGGCATCGGGAAGGGAGAGAGTTACTTTTTTTTTTCAATATCAGGTAGTGGGGATTGATAGGGAGGATGTATTTATTTCTTAAAGCCATGATATTTGTTTTTTAGCAACAGCGGGAAGGAAAACGGATAGTTTGTTTTATATTAGAGGTTGGGTGGTTGGTTCGAGAGTCGTATGGATTTTTTTTCTTGAATGACGGAATATACTTCTCAGCAATGTTAAGACGCGGTATGAATAACTTTTGTTAACATTAGAGGGTGGGGAGTTGGTGCAGCAGACGCATTAGTTTTTTTGAATCATGATAATTCTTTTTTGACGGCATCGGGAAGGGAGAGTGTTACTTTTTTTCAATATCAGGTAGTGGGGATTGATAGGGAGGATGTATTTATTTCTTAAAGCCATGATATTTGTTTTTTAGCAACAGCGGGAAGGAAAACGGATAGTTTGTTTTATATTAGAGGTTGGTGGTTGGTTCGAGAGTCGTATGGATTTTTTTTCTTGAATGACGGAATATACTTCTCAGCAATGTTAAGACGCGGTATGAATAACTTTTGTTAACATCAGAGGGTGGGGAGTTGGTGCAGGAGACGCATTAGTTTTTTTGAATCATGATAATTCTTTTTTGACGGCATCGGGAAGGGAGAGTGTTACTTTTTTTCAATATCAGGTAGTGGGGATTGATAGGGAGGATGTATTTATTTCTTAAAGCATGATATTTGTTTTTTAGCAACAGCGGGAAGGAAAACGGATAGTTTGTTTTATATTAGAGGTTGGGTGGTTGGTTCGAGAGTCGTATGGATTTTTTTTCTTGAATGACGGAATATACTTCTCAGCAATGTTAAGACGCGGTATGAATAACTTTTGTTAACATCAGAGGGTGGGGAGTTGGTGCAGGAGACGCATTAGTTTTTTTGAATCATGATAATTCTTTTTTGACGGCATCGGGAAGGGAGAGTGTTTTTTTTTCAATATCAGGTAGTGGGGATTGATAGGGAGGATGTATTTATTTCTTAAAGCAATGATATTTGTTTTTTAGCAACAGCGGGAAGGAAAACGGATAGTTTGTTTTATATTAGAGGTTGGGTGAAAAAAATAAACATTTTACAAAAAAATGTAATCTTCGGCAGTTTGAATTTAAAATCTTCAGTTCACAGTAATTTGTAAATTGACTAACAACATGTTTCAGTAATTTTAATGTAAATGTAATTTTTAAATAAGTTTTAAAATGTCAGTGTGATTGTCCCTTAATGTATAAATAAATTTAATTTATAATAAACAATTTTTTCTGAGGAAGACAACAGTAATAAAGTTTGTCGAAACGTAAAATGAAGAGTTTGATTGTTTAAAAAAAATTAATTCATTATATAGCAACCAGCCGCTAACTCACGAAAAAACATTAAATTACAAAATGCACCCTTGTTTTCATCTCAACACTGTTACAAATAATTAACAAAAAGTTCACAGACTAGTCTCACAGTTTCGCTCCGTGAACGGTGAAACTTCATCAACAACTCTAACACCAATAATTATTGGGATTAAAAGACTTGGTGGTATGCTTGTTTATGTGTATGTTTCATAATCGAGGGCATGCATTATTTTTGTAATAATAAAATCTAGATCGGACGGTGCGCATTGTTTTTTTTTTAATAATGGAACTAACTGAAAAAATATAGTAATGCGCAATCGTTCCAAAACATTGCCAAGAGTTGATTGAAAGAGAATGAAGAGAATATAAACACTGCCAGAATTTAATTGAAAAAGGATACATATCTGTCCATTTAACTACCGGAGTGAAATTTCTGGTTATTCTCTATTCTGTGACACAGTTTTAAGTTTCATGTACGCTTCTTTTCTGTTTGAAAACATTGAAAACTATTGCCGCCGAAAAATACAAGTAAATTATTCCTTTCAAATATTTTATTACATATAGGTGACTGTTGCATATATTAAAAATTGTGTACTTAACTTCTTTCTTAGACAATCAAGTAGACAATATATCTCCTTATTGTAATAAGTTTCAATAGTAGAAAAAAAAATAGTTTCAAGGTCAGGTACAACTATTATGATATTAATCCCAACCCTGACGCGTTTAAACGCAAAAAACTTCTATTCTTTGCAGCACATATAAGAATCAGAGACTTGCACGAGTAAGTAAAAATGTAGTCGATTAATAATTGGCGATTACCTTTCCCGACGATGCGAGTAGGTAATCATTAAGACCGGCATCGTAGGAATCGGCATCGTCGCATCGCAAGAATCGTACGATTCTTACTCGTAAGAATATGCTACAATAATTGTGCATATATGGTGCCATTTGTTGGTTATCACTTATTATAGTGGCTTGATTTTTCTAATGTATTGTATGTTTATAGTTTCTAATAAAAGTTTTCCAAATTTCGTGTTCCTGCTCTTTTATATGATATGGTTTCTGTCGAGATTAAATCATACTAGATCTATCTAAACAAACGTTAGTTTTATCGCTTTCTACCAGTAAACGAATAACAATGACACTGTAAACTGCCCTTATCGCAAAACTTGGGAAAAAAAAGAAAAAAGCAAGTGCTCCTCAAGGTCCGTATATACAAGGTTACCTCATAACTTTTCAGCTAATCAAGAGAAAGAGCGCGAACGCGTCATCATGTATGCTGTTTTTTAATAAATAAAGTGGTGCATATATGTAAAAACAAATGGCGATTTGTACTCCCAAACTAAATATTTATTTTTTATAATAAAAAACGAATTTCTACTATTATGTAATAGTAAACATAAGTAAATCAAGTAAAAATATTATATAAATATAACACAAAACTTAGAACTACGCACATAGAGCATGACATTAAATTAGAAACTAAGAAAAAGTAAAGTAAAATGGTAAAAAGATAACCGTTATATATTATCAAACTAAATATTTATTCTTCCTAATAAAAAAGCAGTTTCTTATTATTATATAATCATAAGCATAAGTAAATTAAGCTAACAAAATAACATTAATTTAAAAACTAAGAAAACTAAAATTAATGTTTTTTTTTCTTTGTTTCTTGGCAAACTTGCGTCCTTCAGATTTAACTTCTCTCTTTCGAGTGATTTTTTTTTGTTTTAAGTTTAAATATTTATTTTAAAAAAAAAAATCTTAATTTAGAAAACTTTTCAATTAATGTTTTACAGTGGCGGCTCGTGAGTTATGAAAGAGAGTGGGCACAATATAAGAACTTGCCTATTTTTTGTACATAAAATTCATTCTCCTATTTTTCATGCTGGAAAATACGTCAGTGACTTTGTTGTAAAAATGCCTTCAGTCGATCTTCTGACATTGTGCTTCTCAGAAATGTTTTAATGCATTTGAGGGTGGAAAAACATCATTCACATACTGCTGTCGACATGGGGGTTGTACAAATAATATCCCAACAATTTATGTTTCCGTCAAAACTTTTTTTTAAGTTGTTGTGTGTTATGAACACTAAAAGCGGCAAAACACCACCTACATCTACGTCACATATGTCCTCGCGCTCATAAATTACTGAAAGCTCACTTTTCAATTTTACTCCAACATAGGATAAGATTTCACATTTTTTTATACACATAATTAACCGACGCAAAATATGACGATTTTTTTCTACACCTTCGTTGTACTTAATTTTATGTCGCAAATAAGCATTGTCTAACTATTCCCGTATGTCCACTTTGCCTAGAACATTGAAATCCACGCATGCATTCATGTAAGAAACGGAATTTTCGTGTTTCTTTGCCCTCTTTGCGATATGCTTTAAATCATTTAACCCTTGTTTATTACTGACCTCTTTCTTAAAAATTAAGCAGATAAAACAAAATAGTTTATTTGTTAGTGAACATCCGCACATCCACTCATATTTTTATTAAATACTCTATTGTAAGTTCCAGTTTTACTTGTGGAAGTGTAGTTTATTTGAAGATCAGGAATAGGCCTTTCTTTCTCTTTAATTAAAAGTTTTTCCTCAAATGAGAGCGGGTTTTTTTTTCCAAGATTTTGCACTCAATTAACTTCCATCATTAACAATAAACGCCACTTCAAGCCTTTGAAATCACACATGCGCGGTACGCGTTGAAAACGATGCAGTCGCAACGAATGCAAGACGTTAACTGGGGACACGGCATTACGTGCCCCGTAGCAACCGTATAAGCGCATACAGCGAAGATAAACGGAGCCGTCCGATTCATACTCCAAATAGGTACATCGGAAAGAGTGCCCCGGAACATAGTTCGCTTCGCATAGCGTTCGCATATACGCTAGCGTTTGCGGTGCGGAAGGATACTTTCATACCATCGTTATAAAAATACGTAAAAATAATAAAATAAAATAATGCACTGAATTACATGCAAATTTCTTTTTGTGTGTGTCTTGGTGGTCGCCACTCATATTTTATCAACAAGAACGTGTCTTGCAATATACTTTCAAGTTCTTTTTATTATAACAGAATACCCCAATACTAGCCTTTTAATGTAAACAAACACGGGAATGATCGCGAAGCGCGTCATCACAGCGTCAACGTATATCCACCCTCTCCTTTAACCGGGCCTCACCTTACGAGGTAACCATATGTATACGGACCTTGAGTGCTCCTGACGATGCTGCGAGTAGTAATCATACGATGCCACGATGCCGATTGCTACTCATACCTCATATACACGATTATGCGTATTACAAGACGCATCGTTATACTCGTCAAATGCGTAAACGTACATACCTATACTCGCACGATGCCGTACTCACTCGTGCAGGTCTCTGATAAGAATACGGGTGTTAAGGCAACGATAGCGAGCAGATATACGTGCATATAAGTACCTGCATCGAAGATTATTCCGTTATTTGAATGACGATTTATTTCGTGGAAAATTATTCCAGTAATGCTTTATTTAAATAACGTTTCATTCAATAATTCCTTATTCAAATAACGCCGGACCACTTCATTCGGCAATAACCTAATATCGAATAAAGAATAATTGATTAAAGTTTCATTCAAATAATCATTTGAATAAATAATTATTCTTTGGTGCCCAACACTGGTACCTACCTTTAGGTGGAGCACGAGGTTTAGAAAGAATCGTAAGTATTTAGCTTTTTATAAATAAAGGGTAACTACCTGTGGGTAAGGCCCGCTGTTGGGATCGCCGCTCGGGGTTTTAGAGACGTTGTACAGTAGCCGATGCGAATGACCTCCTACCACCAGATCGACACGTTCGAATTGTTTCGTAATCGCCGTATTAAACGCCGAATGTGCGTGCGCTACAACTATGATTATCTTGACGCCGTTCCGAGTCATCTCATCCACTTCCCGCTGGACCGCTTTCAATTCGTCGGTGACAGTTAAACCGTTCTCGTCAAACTTCCAGACCAGCGTCCTATGAACGAAAGCGGTGACGCCTACCTTCCCACTTACGTCTTGCACGTCTAGTGTTACCGATTTTTTGAGGATGTTGTATGCCGGGGAAGTTACCGGTAACTGGCAGTTCGCGCACACCACCGCCTTATCCTTTATCGCCGTCATATATATGCTAAAGTTCTTCGTCCTTTCCTCCGGCGTCTTGCCGGTGTTCGTTTCTTCGTCTCCCAAACCAATCGCGTCGACAGGCAGCAGTTTCAAGAATTCTGCGCAAATGTTGCCCCTGTGCACGCTGTACCAGATGCTCCCTTTGAACCAGTCCATCGCGTCGATGAAGATGGTCGACGCGAACCTGTCTTTCTGTTCTTTAACATAGTGTACGATGCGCGCTATTCCGTACTCGGATTTTTGGGTGATCTTGTTTATGACCGGTTCGAATTTCGCATGGAACCCAGAAAGGTGTAGCACTTTTAGTGTGTCTTGTTGCATCGTCAAGTTGTTGAGCAGAAGGATCATGACGAACGTTAGGAGGTTCATAATTATATTAAACTTAAAGGGTATAATAACTTGTGAGAACTGAGCGAGGTATACGCGTCTCGCTGTCAATGTAAGAAAAAATTACGAGTGACAGGGCATGTCAACGGTTAACCCTAATAAAGATTCTAAATTGCTTTATTTTTTTCTCATTTTTTTTAGGGTTTCTCTTGTGCTCTGATTTAAAAATAAAAAAAAAAATTGAATAAGAATTATTAATAAAGAATGGGGATCCAACAAAAAATGGTTAAATGCAAACAAAAATGTGTGTTAAAATAATTATCTAAATTTGACAATATTTCTAGCATTGTTGTAACAATCAAGGTAATTTTATTTTAAACCTTAAATATTGTTAGGGCAGTTAAGTGTTCTGATAGGTAAAATAAATAATTATTTCATGGTAAGTCTGCCAAAAGAATTCATTAGAAAACCAGAAGTTGTTACTTTAAACGGTTAAACAAAGCTGCTAATCTGAGCAAGCGGTAAAAGGAACACTTCGGAGCAGCTTCTTTTCACTTGTAGATATAGAACTGTCATTGTGTTGATATAATTACTTAACCTAACTTTGTTTAGTGGTAAAATTGATAGATAAATACAGGCCCGTCAAGGTTTCGTGCTTTTAACCAGGTATCATTCGGTTATGACCAATAGTATTCGGTTGTGTTTTTCGTGACATCACAGTTCCAACCTGGTTGAACCAATTTTAACCGGAGTCGGGACTTGGGTATTTAACGTTTTTAGCAATATACATAACCTCTTCTTACTGTTTACAGCTGTTTGCAACGGGTGTCAATCCTAAGTTTTCATCAGTCGATAGAAAAAGTATAAAAAATGTTGCTTAAATTTATAATTAATAATATAAATGTTGAGTTTGAAGAAACTGATAGTATAGTTATAGATAATTTAATCCATGGTAAATATAAAGATATGTGTTTTACATTTATTCTTAATAAATTTTTTGAGGAGGCTATTAATAGCGGCAAATTAAAAAAATACGGCTTATGCGATATCGGAAACTTTTACAACTACACTATTAATTGAATAATCTTTTATGAGTGACATTCCATTAATATTAATTATTTTAATTAATATCGTCAACTGCGTTACTGAATATGTGCGTATTCTAAATCAGTAAAAAAATTGAAGTTTACCAGGAAACTCGGCGATTTCTGGCTACTGAAATATTTAGCTTCCTCTGACGTAGGCCAAATAATTATCTTAGTTGATAGTTTTACAATACATTCTAATAGTTCATTTATTAATACACATGCTGTTGAATTTGCAACATTGAAGCGATCTGCTATAGACGACGCGATTGTCTCTCCCTTCGCTAAATACCAAAGCCTCATCAAGAGACATTTTTCTAATGGCACTGCCATGCATCCGCCTATATTTTTTCTTGTAAAATTTGAGTGTACTAGACGGACTAAGCACTGAAATGTATCGACTTGCATTCTAAAATGCATATAAAAATCATACGCCAGATATCTATTAACCCAAGTTTCGAAATAATCTGGTATTCTATCATATCTTACTCTTTCGTATAAAGGAATAATTTTATATGCACAATTTTTTTAAAATGACAGGCAAAACATTCAAACTGTTGTTTAGAGAATGTGTGATATCGTCCAACAGCCTAATGCAAGACACAAATATTTTCTTTTCAGTAATTCTCTTATACATTTCGTAAAAAAAGCCGAATGTTATAACCTACAACAGTTATAACCAAACCTGTATAACCGTTTACATTCGATCGGATAACTTGTTGTTAATACCCGGTACTTACCTATCACGTCATGGTTCGAACTCATTGATTAACCAGCTGTGTACAATCGAAAATGTCTAATGTTAGCTATGTACTGTCAGAATTTAATTTGTCAATACCAGAGTATTCATTGTCAACAAAATATTAATTATTTTTTCTTGGTTTATTTACACCGTTTTTATTTGGATTTTTTGTCATGGATTTAAAAAGGGTATAGTAGGTTGCAAAAACACTAAAGGTGTTCCTTGATGGTTTCCTGTACATGTACACTGGCCGACTTATTTAATGTCGTCGTCTACAGCGTAGTGACTATCAAAATTACTCACCATTTGCATAGGTGCGCGTTCGGCTGGCGTCGGCTGTTCCAGGTAAATGATTTATTGGGGTATACAGTTGTAAAACGCTTCGCAATTATGCAAATTAGGTAGATTTAAGATTATTCGATATCGAAAGGAAACCTTTAATATTGTGGTTTGAACCCAGTTTGAATTGAAATATCTGTTTTACAGCTTGAGATCAAGTGACTTTTAAAACTAAAGCTCTTATTTTATGTTTATAAAATAATCACGTGAATGTATAAATAACAAATCAAGTTATATTAATTGCTGGGTTATTTCTAATAAATTTTATTTACTTTATTTATATACAATTTATTTTTAAAATAGAAAATGTATTAGAGAACAAAAGAGTAATACTTCATAAGTTCATTACCTTTAGTTTCAATAAATATTATTATTATTATTACCCACAGGTAAGAAACATGGTAAAATTCGTGTAACTAAGAAAGTCACACATATCCTTTGTTAGACTTTTTGTTAAATGATGCTATTTATAGAGCAATTATATTAAACAGAAATTTTAATATACTACATAAACTATTATCACATTACTAAGAATAAAGCTTTCCTTTGAAATTTCAATAGCCAAATTATCAACTCATTAATTATATGCATTTCAATCTAGGGCAATTATAAAACTCAGCCGCTTACCATGAATCCTCATTGTAATCCAACAAGTAAAATTTTACTGAATAATGAGCTGATATACTTAAATGCGGCAGAGCAACAATTCTGTAAAAACTTTTTTCTTAATATTTACCTGAGGAATGAATTTAAATGATTAACAAACCTACATACTCCTAATGTTCCTAATTTCAGAATTAGAGGGAAATACTTGCAACACAATATTATTAATAAAATTATAAATAATAAAAATATAATTATGAGTGCAATTTAAAAATTTTATAAAATTGAGAATGGATTCATTCAAATATTCTTATTTTCGTCAAGACAACAACATGAGTCTATATGATTTTTTTTTTGCAGATTTGTGCATTTTTTTTATTTTATATATTTATACGCATTTTAAAACATAAATATGAAAAAAATGTTTTTAAAAATTTGTTGCTCAACTAAACACTATCATGTGGATATACGAGCTCGTCATTCAAAAACACTAGGCGTCGTTGGAATACATAAAGGACTAGTGGCAATTATCGTAAACGGCCGAGTTTTGTAATTGTAGGTAAATGGCAAATGCAAATTTAGGCAATTCTCATAAAAGCAATGAATTTATAATTTGTGTATTAAAATTTCAAAGAAAAGCTTGATTTTCAGTGATGTGATAATTAATATACTTTATTAAAATTGTTGTTTATTACAATTAGGGTTGAATCCTTTCATTTAGAATTAATCTTTTATTAATTTATGAATATATTGTTTTGTTTATATATTTTTCAAAATTAGTTTTTTTTTTAGAGTGTATGTTTATTTTTGCAGAATGCGTTTCTTTTTTGGTTACGTTTTACATTACCATTTCTTGTTTATATATGTTTATATATTTAATGACAGTAACGTAATTAGATTTTATATTGTTTATATTTGGAATTAGCATGTTTACTTAAATAAATAATATAACCAGACTAAACATAGTTTCAATTTTTTTATGAATAGCAATTTTATAGCGTTAGTTACACGTAGGTGGATCCTGCAATAATAAATGCTAATAATTAAATATTATTGAAGTCTCCATTTAAGAAAATAGTAATTAATAAATGCTTACAATAGCTAATATTTGTTGCAGCTATAGTTTTATGAAGTCTCCCTCTGATGTTTCCTATATCCTACGTTTTTAAAACAATTAATACACAAGATTTACCATGAATACCACACTTTATTTCTATATGAGTTTTAAGAGTCAATTGGGTCCAAGTTATGAAAGAGATATTTCAATTCAAAACACGTTCAAACCACTATATATAGTCTGGTTCATGTTAAGAAGAAAGTATTACTCTTATGGAGATAGTACCCAACGATGCCAAATCTATTTAAGTACTTAATTTTTCGTATGTTGTCGCGCTGAACAACTTGACGAATTTCATGTTGGCGCTTAAATGTCAATCCTGTGAATTTTATTGGTTATGTACCACTGTGTCCCATTAGTATGAAAATCAATAGAATAATATTGATTGTATTATTATCTCCACATCAAAATATGTAACACAAATAAGGTGTTGTGTTTTCTGTTCTTGTATTTATTTTCAGGAAAACATAGAAGTATATGTCATAATAAATTTACAAATATTTACAGAGGTATGCTTACAAACTAAAGATCATTTCTATAATCATAAGTATATGATTAACATATATCGCATGACCAATATAAAGATGATGATGAGATCGATGTTAAAATAGTAATAAACTCTTTAGGTTCATTGTCCAATTCCCACATGACTTCTTCAATTAAAATGGCTAAACTTAAAACCACACTGTGCTAAATATTATATAATTATTATGCCTTCGATAACATATTTAATTTTTTCCAATTCTCAGTAGATAAGTAGAGGCATATCTTAGCATTCAGAACGGAAGCATTTTTGTTGCCACCATCAACTAATGCATAATGTTGGCCATTACATTTTGATACTCTTAGAGATTAATACTTAAATCTTCCGAAAGTGCTTGTCTAGATGTATTAGCGGTGCTACCAGTCCGCTGTTCTGTTACGAAATGTTATTTACCCATGATTTATCAATGAAAATAATGTTTCTCCCTTCGCTGTGATATTATCTAATAGTATGTTAATAATGACATTTTGTAATACCATCATATCATGATCCGTCAACATTTCTTTCAAATATTCTTAAATATAAAACCAATGTCTATTAAGAACCTGGAGGACATACTTGTCGAAAAATTAGGTAAATCTGCGCTGTTTGTTGCAGCTAATATGATATGCATCGTGGATGGAATACTTCTTAGACAAAAGTTGTGAACTTTACACTCTAACAAGTGTTTGGATGTGTTCATCATACATTTGCAAACGAGAATTATTGCGGATACTGTCTTTTCGCCTTCGCTTGTAAGATTTCATACATCAATTCACCTTTTTGTCATTTGTAATTATAACAACTGTTTTATTTGGGTTTACTAACAATAGACAACACAGATGACGGTGATAATAGTTTGTAAATCCAAATTAATTTAAGATTAATAGGTACATAATGTTAGGAAAAAGAAAACTGGGATAAATGCAAGTGACACAAAAAGATATTCGAAATCGAGAAGTGACAGGAACAGGAAATATAATACAGACATTATCATTGCCGACAGCCATCATGTAAATCTGGCAACAATCTCAATGATAGAAAGAGATAGACACATATGGATAGTTATAAAATGAAAAAGGATACATATAGTCCATAAGAATAATACTTCTTTTAAAACTTGAACTAGACTGTACAAGGTTTACTTGTAATATTGAATAATCCATTTTTTCTACCTGATATGCATAATTGCGAAGCGTTTTACAACTGTATACCTCAATAAATCATTTACCTGGAACAGCCGACGCCAACCGAACACGCACCTGCGCAAATGTAAGTAGTTTTGATAGTCACTACGCTGTAGACGGACGACGTTAAATAAGTCGGCCAGTGTACATAGGTGAGTGGTAATTGTAATATTTGTAATGTAAAGTGCATGGTTGATGTTAAGGCATGAATTGAAATTTGATTTGCAGAAGCTGCGTGTGGAGAAGTTTATTTGTAATATACATTTCTCGCCACATTGCAAACTGAAATGTATTATATCGACTACATCAGACTCTGCCTGCAGTAAACGTTCCAGGTAATTTATATGATGATTACTGTAGCAATGTTTTTTTTTTTTCATGGGATTTCACTTTTGTTATATTAGGCTTCGATGCGAAGCCAAATATGTCGTCCCAGTCGCAGTTTATGAATTGTGAGGAGGGTGGTAGTAATTGCTTAAATACTTAAGTCTTTCTTGAAGCAGACAATGCAGAACAACTTGAAAGTGAGCCTGTAATCACTCTATTGGTGGCAATTGGACGATTTTCAGAGAATGAAGTATCAGTGGCCTCGAAAACACATTGGATAGGATTGATTGTAAAGAAAATTGTCTAAAACATATAAGAAATTGTAGTGTGTGTAAGGCAGAATTTAACACAATCATAGAAGACAAAATTTACTCTGTAATTCAGTGACGTTCCCACCAGTTTTTTAGAGTATACACTGTAAAAAATTACAGTAATTTTGCCATGGTAAATCAGGAATATTACATGTAATAACGTTGTGAATTTACCACAATAAATCTTGTAAATTTTGTTTTACATGTTTTTTCTAGGATATTTAACATGGAAAAAGAGATTTCGATAAAATTTATAGCTTTTTCATGTAAGTTTAAGATGTAACAAAAATTCAAAAGGAAAATACAGGAAAAAACATGTACAATTTTGTGTTTACTATCAAAATTTACTTAAAAGTGTAAAATTGACAATTTTTTTGGGTTTTTAGTGCACTTTAAAAGTAATTTTACTAGTGAACTATTAATTTTACTGTACAAAATATGAGGATATTTTATATTTATTTGTTTTTACTTGAATTTTCGGGTAAAACTATAGATATCATGGAAAATACGAAATTCATACGCCGTAATGTGATTGGTTATTGGATTATTTATCTGTGCACGTAGGTAATTCTATTCGTAATTCTATTCGTCTGTCGAACTTATTGTTGGCTCAATGATATCACGTGGTAAACAATCGTGGGTTTCGCGTAGTGATGAGCGAAACGGTGATTTTTAAATCACGCCGTGAGTCGTGATTGTGATTTATAAATAACGGTGATTATAAACGGTGCACTGAGAAAAAAATAAATAATCATAAATAGAAATACAATTATCGTAAGTAAAAGTTCAGCTGGATAGGGGATAAAAGCACAGATTACTTAACACTAGTAAAAAAGAGATCCTAAACACTGATACTAACAACACGCAATCTAAGTTACTTACGGTCTGCCTCATACGGGTAACTTATGAAGTTACTTATGATAATTAAACTGAAGTAGTAAACCAAAGAGTATATGCAGTTGCGGTAAGTAAAAGATTTGCTCATGTCAAGTAGATGTATTGCTATGAGTGAACTATTCTATAATGGCTATCACAACTTCATAATTAGTACAAGCTATTTAGATTACTTGTGGTAAGGAAACAGTATCATTAATGCACGTTCACTAAATACCTGATATATGGAAAGTAATGGTTTGCTATAGATATACAATATACTTACCTTAAATTTGTTGTTCAACTTGCAGGTAGTGCAGGAAACGAGGAAGTTTAGTGAATATTTAATATAAATTTAAATAAAAAGCAGTATTATTAGTAATAGTTTTATTTTGTATAGGACAAACACATTGACTACCTGATATGAATGAAAGATATTGGTTTCACTTTAACAACAGTTTTTTTTAAACAATTTACAACGTAATGATATAAAATATAATCCTTAAATATATTCCTTAATAATGAAAAAATGAACAAAGCAATAATAAAAGATAAGGTAAATGGGGCCCCCTTGAAACGTTATTTAGTTATTGAAATTATTGAAATCTAAACAGAGGACAACCAGAAATATGGCTTTAAAGTTACAACTAATAACAAACAAAGAAATAATATACCGAGGCTGTAAACTTGCGGTTTCTGTTGGTTCTTTGCACTAGGCCTTGTCTCGGCGAGTTGATCCTCTGCCGGCGTACGCGGCAGTTATGTCCGGTGATCGCCTCGAAAACGGCTACTTCGCCGGGGTATCCCTAACTGTAGGTGGCACTTGGACTATCACTCAGGTACACTGTAAAAAATTGCAGTAATTTTGCCATGGTAAATTAGGAATATTACATGTAATAACGTTGTGAATTTACCACAATAAATCATGTAAATTTTGTTTTACATGTTTTTTTCTAGGATATTTAACATGGAAACAAAGTTTCGGTAAAATTTATAGTTTTTTCATGTAAGTTTAAGATGTAACAAAAATTCCAAAGGAAAATGCAGGAAAAACATGTACAATTTTGTGTTTACTATCAAAATTTACATAAAAGTGTAAAACTGACAATTTTTTGGGTATTTAGTGCACTTTAAAAGTACTAGTACTAGTAAACTAATAATTTTACTGTACAAAATATGAGAATCTTTTATGTTTATTTGTTTTTACTTTTACGAATTTTCGGGTAAAACTGTAGATATCATGGAAAATACGAAATTCATACGCCGCAATGTGATTGTTTATTGGGTTATTTATCGTGCGCGTAGGTAATTCTATTCGTTTGTCGAATTTATTATCGGCTCAATGGTATCAGGTGGTAATGTAATAGTGATGCGGCACAAACAATCGTAAGTTTCGCGTAAGGGTGTTCATTCTTGATCTTTGGTTGAGCGATTCAGTGTGACTTATTAGATGCTATAAAAGAATTAGGTAAGTTAGTTTTATAAATACGCATTTACAGATATTTGTATATGTAGTTATCAATTGTTCTTAAAATTTAACATAGTACTTTGAAGGACATACTAACTTATAATCAGATAGATGCAAGCGTAAGCGTAACGTGTTTTTAGGAGTAGATATACATTATATTTCCCAAATATAAATTAATAAATAAATTATGATGTAGTATGTAGTATCTATTGCAACTTCATATTTAGAAGTTAATATTTGTCACAGATGAAATTACGTACATATAAATTGTAGGGTAAACGATTAATATTTGTGTCCCTTTTGGATAAATTCAAGAATGAATCTTACCAATTTTAGTAATTTTTTTTTTTTAAATTTGATGCAGAAGCCCGATTTTGAGTTTTTTTTAGAAATAAGCATTTTAAAATAAAGAAGTTTAGGAGGTTATGTCAGCCTGAAATTGGATTGTCAACTTGAATCTGAAGGATGTATAGATAATAATTCTCAGTATCTATTATAAATAACTAGTCATACATATGTTAATTTTTTTTTTTATTTTAACTATATGTATTGTATATAACGATTTATTGATTTCTTTTCGTTTTCTCGGTTTTTAGGTCTTCAGAAAAACATGGAAATGTTCAACGAGGTTTCGCTTTTATTGCAAAAGCTTTTTCAACTAAAAATATATAAGAAATATAAATCATAAAGTGGTAATGAAAATTAGGAATAAATTTGTTGTCTAATAAATGACAAAATCATAATTGTTTTGTTTACTTTACTTTAATTTTCAATATATCGTTTTGTTTTATTTAAAGATTGTGTTTCAATGTAATATATTTTGATTATTTATTGTTAAATATGCAAATATTATTGAATTTTGTAATGAAATAGACTTCTAAGAAATATTACTGTATTTAGTTATAAATATATTGTTGTCAATTTTATGATCAACTGCGTTTTTTTGTTTATGAATTTGAATCATTTTAAGTATATTACGTGTTTTTAAATTTTGTTCCTTATTTAAAATTCTTATATCGTTAAAATCAAATGTATGATTTCAATTTATTTCATGTTTTTTAAGGTTGTAAGATTTTTGTTATATTTATATTATTTTATTCTATTTTCTAAATAATTATGGTTTTCAGTTTGACAAATTACACATACAAATACACGTTTTTAGAATATCTAAATTTTATGTATGAAGAAGATTTTACAACTATAAAACACAAACATCGAAAGAAAATAAAACAAAATACAATCCAGTAACTCAAAATACCGAAAGTATACAAAACAATAATTCGGTAACCAATTTTTTAAAAACAATAATACCTAATAATGTAATCATTGCATTATCATTAGGAACAAATTTTGATTTAGATTATAACACAAATGAAATTCCTATTAATAATATAATAGCTACACAGACTAGGCTTTTGAACCTTTCAAAAGACAATTTCAAATGTGTTCTCTTTCAAAATTGTTTAATGAAAAAATCATTGCGTTAAGTTTATACATTTGTATCTTCTCAGTGTTTAGTTTAACAAATAAAAAACCTAAAATTACCAGTTTACGCATTTTTAGTTTTATTCTTCAGTGTTCGGTAAATCTACAGTTCATATAAATATTATATAGGAATTTTACAGTACAATCTTTTGAAAATACATCAGCATGTGAAATTTACTAGATGGTGAAAATTTTACCTTATGAAGCAAATTTACCTGTAAAATTGTAGGCAACTTTGTTACCAACGATTTTACATGTAATTTTACTAGATTTTTTTTTACAGTGTAGCGACGGCATCCACACTTTAACTTTACCAGCGGGAGCAGACATCATCCCAATGATAGGGAATTCAAATATCCCACCACGTGGTTTAAAACTACAATCTTGAAACATCCGATTGCTTATAGGCTCGGTGCTTTTTCTTTCGCTGCGATTCTTTATAGGGATGGGGCCTTGAGTTAACCCATCCGGTATTTTTAATATAATTGCATTGCAACTGGCCTACAATGGCCGTACTCCTTGGCCACTCTTTTTCGACAACCTTTTGCCCACGTCCGTAACTCTTACTTTACGCTTGCGCGCGTAGTAGTCTCGGAGACTATTTTATTACTCCGCCGCATTAGGCAATCAGGAATAGTAAAACAATCACGGAGTGGCAGCAAAACTCAAATAATCATAGTTGTGGCAAGTTGTTACCTATTTAAGAAAATACTTGAGTTTAATAGCGATCAGCATTGTTATTACTTCTACTAACCATGTGCTGTAGTTAGATACAGTGCCAGTGGTCATAAGTAATACCAAATACAATATAAATATATACATATACGGACAAAGAATAGTTCCGCTGGCGTACTATAGATGTCCCAGCTAGGCTGATTTTAGAAAAGTGTACGACCAAACAAATATTAAACGTGATCTGACGTGATTAAACGTAAGTGGAATTTTCCATTGCATAAACGCGTAAAAATATAAGATAACCGAAGAGTCGGTGCGAGACGAATGAAACTGGTTTAACTGCGCGCGCAGCGAAGTGGTAGAGCATTCACTGAATGAATTGTCATTTGGCAAAATTATTATGAAATGAATATTAAAGGAGTCAAAACAAGTAACAGTTTAGTAAATAAAACAAAAACCAAAACACACATATTGGCTCAATGGATTAATTCGTTTTATAATGAAATTAAAACATATTTTTGTGTTAAAGCGAAGCTATACACACGGAATATTTGCTTTTATTTATTTCGTCAAATGCCTATTAACTTTTTCATAGCACACATATTATATCTTATTTACCACTGTTGATTTATTTGCGGTGATAAAATATTTTTGGTTTTAGTGGGCTAGTGGACCTTTAAAATAATCTTTGTTTCTTGATATATAAATTTATGTTTTTTTTTTGCTAATTCTTGTTTATATCTGCAGTTAACACCGAAAGAATATTGTCTTGCTAAAAAATGAAATAAAATATCAAAAAACATTAAAAAAGTGTATCTATAAAATCTATAAATTTTTCTTTTTTTTTTTAAATTCATTCTCAGAAATTTGAAAAACATAAGCTCATATTTGTTTCCAAAATTATTGTTTACTGTTTTCATAGGATAGTCGATGGCGTACCGAACAAGAATATTTTTTTATCATATTGCTTATAATGTAACTGAGAACATTACAGTACAAGTTTCAATCGCAGCCCGGTAAACAAAATTCAAATCTTTCGCAATTATATTCAATAGCTTCAACTTAAAGGTATTTAAATAACCATTAATGTAATACAAAATCGTAGGTAACTTCATGCTTTAATATTGAAGTTACTGAAAATACCTGCGCGAAATTTGAATTTGGTTTACTTTGTAAAGACCCCTTTACAAAAAAAAAATATGCAACATTATTATTATCTGGTTGTACTTTTAAGGTATTTTCCTTAATTTTGTTTTTATCAAGTGTAGAAGTACAAGTACGCTAGCTTATGTCTGATATAAGCTCTTGTCGCTCTTGAACTTTTTCTGTTTCGTTGTTTGTCGAATCAATATAGAAAATATAATTGTTGGACATTATATTATTGTACATATCTTATAATGGTTAGAACTGTCAAACTATATATTTGTAACAAAAAAAATGATAAAAAATAGAAAAAAAGAAAGAATTAGCAGAATTCAAATTTCCTGAATTTATTTTCAGGAAAGATTTTCATTTTTGCTTTTAGGAAATCTCAGATTACTTTTGGAAATGAGACATAATACTAGAAAATTTTATAGTTGCATACCAAGTGCAAATGTAGACTTTTTATAATAAATCATAAAATTAGAATTTTTATAAATCATCAATAAAAATCATCGATGTATGTATTTATGTAAATAGAAGAATGATGTTACACTGCGACCTAAAAGATCTATTGTGTCCCCTATTCTTGCTGCTTTACAGCTGGCCTTCCAATCTTATTCCTTTCAGAAAGTGTAGGATGTCAGAGGGCCCCAGTCTAGGTAAGTCTCCCTCTTCGATTTCACATGCTCCCAGGTGCAATGCCCTCGAGTTGCACGTGCTACACAGTTTGAGAGGAGGTGGATGGGTGTTTCATCCTGTTCCCCACAAAATCTGCATTCAGGTTCCTTCGCTAATCCAAGCTTACTCAAGTGTCCTTTCAGTTTACAGTGGCCTGAAAGTATTCCTGTTAATATGCGAACATTGTTCTTACACAGGTTGGTGCAACCAAGTGCAAATGTAGACTTTTATAATAAATCATAAAATTGGAATTTTTATAAATCATCAATAAAGATCATCGATTATAGCGTATCTCTGTGTAGTACGTTAATTAAATAGCGATAAAGTATAATGGATGCATTCATAAAGAACAACCCTCCAAACATACATTCATTCTGTAAAATAACTTGGATATATATAAACTGCAAAACTAACACCTAGCATCCATGCACGGGAGTAGAATTCATATTTGCCGCGATTATTTATAGTTATTGCCAATAGAAATAGATTTCTGAATTACCCACAGCTGTAATACTCAAGTGCTTCCATATCAAGTACATAGTTCGCTTGGTCCACTTTTTGGTTGGTTTAAATATATCGGTTTTTCAATGGTGTTTATGGTAACCTTTGAAATATCTCCTGTCAGTTGTGACGTTTATTTTTTTTTTTCCATATTGATGGCAATTTGTGCCTCTTTATCCACTTGATTGTACACTAATCTCATGAGTTATGAATAGTAACGTGAATTTTCTCATGTTCCTCACGACCCTTCTGGTTATCAAATCATCGACCGCCCAGGACGAAATGCTGAAGGTGCTGCATCTTTCCGCGTTCCACTCCTCATACGAACCGGTGAAGCACGGCAAGATCGTCCAGTATGGAATCGCGCGCATCGCGAAATTTGTGAAACAACAGAAGGAATTACATCCGTCGACAATCTTCATCGATACCATGGATTGGTTTACGGGCAGTATCTGGTACACCGTGCATAGGGCCAACGTTAAACACATTTCTATAATATATTGCCGATAGACATCATAGGCATGGGACATGAAGAGCCGAACGCCTGCAAAACGGCAGAGGAAAGGACAAAGAACTTTACCGAGTTTATAGTTTCGATAAAGGATAAAGTAATTGTCTGCGCGAATTGCCACGTTCCGGATTCTTCTCCTATGCATCCTATCATCAAGAAATCGACGGTACTGGAAGTGAAGGGTTTCGAGCTTAAAGTTGGCGTCACCGCTTTCGTCCGTAAGAAGCTCGTCTGGGAGATGACCGAGGGCGGGATGAGTGTTTCGGATGAATTCGATGCAGTCGATAAAGAAGTGGAGAAGATGACGCAGGATGGTATTAAAGTAATCATAGTTGTAGCGCATGGTCAGGCGTCGTTCAATAGTCTGTTTACTGCGAAGCTCAAAAATGTGGATCTGGTGATAGGAGGCCACTCGCATCAGCTATTATACAATGGTCGTCCGCCAAGTAAAGATGTCAGCTCAGGCGATTATCCGCTTAAAGTAACTGGTAGAGATGCTCAACTATACCGATTGTGTATTGCGGATGTTACGGACGTTATGTCGGGGAGTTGAACCTTTTCATCAACAAAGAAGGCCGAGTCACCAGTTGGAACGGGAATCCGGTACATATGGGCAGCGACCGTGAAGAAGACGAAGAGACGCTAGCGCTGATGCGCGAATTTAAAGCGAAAGTAGACGTGGAAAAGGAAAACGTGCTAGGCCAGAGCAGGGTATATTTGAACCATTCCTGCTATTGGGAGGAGTGCAATTTGGCAATTTCGTGGCCGACACGTTCGTGGATTACGCAGCGAGTCAGTATCCGAGTTCCAACCGATATTGGACGGATAGTGCCATCGCGCTCATACGAGGGAAATATTTTTCGGCCGACATCATACCCGAAAGGGACGAGAATTATACGATCACGGTCGCCGATATATTGGCCTCGGTGGTGATATACGAAAATCTATATACGTTGACGGTGAACGGCAGCATATTGAGACAGGCGATGGAATACGCGGCTAGCGACGACGAGACGAAACCACGGCGCGATTTTTACAAGTGTCGGGTCTGCGCGTCATCTACGATCTGAATAGAGACGTAAACGATAGGGTGGTGAAATTGTCGGCGCGCTGCGCGGCCTGCGAGATTCCGGAATACCTGCCGGTGGAGGATACAAAGGAATACAAGGTGATCATGGTGTACGTGCTTACCAATGGTTACGCGAATTTTGATATGTTGAAAGCGATGTCGTCTACCCCGGAAGAGTCTCAAAATCAGCGATATTGATGTAATTAAGCGGTATATTAAGTCTCATAAGGTGATACAGCCCGCGAAGGACGAAAGGATTATCGTGCACCACAGGAAGGACCTAAAGTTGAGATCGTTAGATACTAGTGGTGTAATAAAGTGCCGTACGTGTTATCTTTTATACGCACTCGGCACGTTTCCTTTCGCGATGTTTCTCGATATATGATACCCATGTTAAATCAAAATCGATCAATTAAAAAATAAATCATCATAATCTAGTTTTGCGTGTATAAGATTAGTATACCAGTAATTTACACGTTAAAACTGGTGCTGTGCATTTTAACCAGATAACCGGTATTATCATAATCGGTTAACCCGTCACGGCGATTGAGTCAAAAACATAGTGGAGAATTACGAATCATATTATAGGAATCTTTAATTTTAGGAGTCATTAGGATTCGAATCACTAAAAAGATTCGAATCCTAATGACTCCTAAAATTAAAGATTCCTGTAATACGATTCATACCGAAATATTGTAAAAAATTCATATAGATTTGTGATGATTCATGACTCTTTGTGATTAGAATTCTAATCACTCTTTGCACTTTATTCTAAGGATCTTGCAAAAAAAAAAGGTAAATTGGAATTTTCGTAAAATGAAACAAAGTGAAGCAATAATGGATTATTTTGTTTTATTATTTGTTAATAACAAAAGGAAAACCTCAAAAATATCAATCAAAGGTTAAACACAAAATTGTCTTGATGAATACAGGCACATACATAGGTATAAGATATTAGCAGACATTCAATCTTTTATATTAAAATTAAGAAAAAGCAGATACGATACCGTCTTTGAATTTATTCTTGACCGTTTATCTGCCACTATTTGTCCACTTTTTAAAAAAAACACGCTCGCATGGTACGGATGTAGCGGGTATAGGTAATCTCTTTCCCATTAACTCAAATAATGTTGGATATATTGATTTTTTATTTTTCCACCAAAGCAAAGGATTTTCAGTTCGCCTTAATATCTATTTATCTCTACTTGGCAAGCAGTATCTGAGCTTCGACTCTTTACTAAATGAGCTGTATTGTTATCATATTCATCCCAAATAGAATCAGTTACATCTACAGAATGGTGGGCACTTTCACTGAAATTGATCGTATTTTCCACAATTATAGTACTGCCCTGCTCGATGATCGATGCTTTGGAATTCTCATATGGTGTTTCTGTTTGGAAACCTTCCTTTTTGCAGCGTGGATCTAAGAATGTGGCGTCAACGACCAATATATTCTCTTCAGTACCCTTAAATCTCGTAGATATCTGATCTAGAATGACACGCAACATATTCTTAAATTCTTTTGGCACATCTTTATCATCTTGAAGGTTTTGACAATATTGTAATATTAAATTGCTTAAAATAATTAATTTAGAAATTGTAACATTTTTGTCGGCACTAATTTCTATGATTATTTCATTAAAATACTTTAAAACCTTGCAAGCACATGAAATTAAATTCCATTCTTTTGCGGTTAAGTGGTCTAGATCAGAATTAAGAATAGCTATGGTGGATACAAGTGGTTCCCTTATTCTCAAGATCCTCTCAAACATTATGTACGTCGAGTTCCATCTAGTTGGAACGTCTTGTTTTAAGCTTAGAGTCATACCGCAGGGACTCCGATATGATTTCGTATCAAATGATTCCCTGCGGTACGACTCTTGTATACTAGTATAGATAAGGAATCGAGGTCAGAGTCGGAGTCGAAGTCTGACTCCGACTCCGACTCCTTGAGTATACTAGGATACAAGAATCGTACCGATACGGATTCGTATGAACCGAAATGATTCGTATCGGCTGATACGAATCCGTATAAATAGTAAAGATTCGTACCGTATGAATCATATATGGGAATCGAATATACTGATAAATCATACGAATCCGACCCACCTCTAGTGGAGATGTTTTATAACTTAGCATTTGATAACATTAATTGCCGATAGTGCTACAAATCAAAATGTTTGTACAACAATGACCTCAATTGAAACTGGAATTAAATACATTGTACATTCTAGACATCTAGAATCTAGAGACTTGCCTGAGTAAGTACAGCAAGGTGCAAGTTATAAGTACGTAACATACATACTGTAACGTTTTTCTATTGTTAAAACGTTGTCGGGGTTTAGAGAAATACACAGGTGATATATTTAAATTAACTTGATTTATTAACTCACTTACGAACTACTTAAAATCTATTAAATAAGATCAAAATAAACACTAAAATTAAATCAATCACTACTTACTATTAAAAATCCCTTATTTATTAAATCACTTAATCACTAATGTCTTAGTTTATGTAAACGATTTATTTGCACCCATATTTATATCACACGTACTAATTCGCTCGTATTTATCTCCACTCGCTATTTGCTTATCTGCTCAATTCAATTCGTACCCACTGACTGACTCTTGGCCAATCCCCACGCATTATTTATATCTGACGCGAAACTGCGAGATTGTTCGGAATTCATCTAGGGCGTCCTTCCAGATTCAGGATAATAACCACGAATCTTCGACCCGGCATTGCCCTCTGTCGTTCCTCTTTCCCAGAGTAAGGTTTTTGCCATGGTTTTCCCTTACTCCGTGGCCATTGATTTTATATAAGTATATTATATATAATCGTGTCCTTGCCGAATGCTGGAGATAACGAAAGTCGTTCCATGGGCGCATTAAATAATAACTGATAGCTGACTGATTTACAGTAGACTCGCGATTATGTGAACTAATCACATTTTACATTTTTTATCATTTTTCAAAAGTAATATTCGTATGGTCGCGAGGCTACTGTATTATTTTTTTGTTATTAAAAATCATAGGGAAGTTATTTAGTTAGAGTAGGATCATTTCAATTGTTATGGAACCCATCTAGTACTTAGAATAGGTAGCCTCGTGTAGTATCTTTTCAGGTGGAGCACGGGGTTGGGATGATTTGTAATAATTTAGTTTTCATAAATAAATTGTCGTTCCTCTTTGGAACCTCGTACGTAATTCTTTCTTCCGCTATGCTAGCGCCATCTAGGGGCGTCTATCGAAACCGCCAATTTAAAAATTGGCGTTCGTTACAATATATATACGTTTTCGACGAGTATTTATATGGCGATGTCTATTACCAGTACACACAGAGAAGTAATTTCTAGAATCAAGTGAGAATTTTCTCAACTGAAGTACCTCTCGTTCTTATATATAAGCAAATGAATAATTTCTTGGACGAAGAAAATTATTTTCGCAATATCCCAAGAAATTAATTCCTTGTTTGAAGAAATTTAATGTCCTTAGACAAAGGAAAGCTGGTTACTTGAAACAAATAAAAAAAAAACTGGTTTCAAGAATATTATGTATTTAATTCGAACTTGTGAGAACTTTGAGTTGAGAAAAAGTAATAAATTTGATATAAAGCAGGCCTCTCCTTAAAATAAATGCAAAGCGAGCTTAATATTAGTTTGTCGTTTTCTAGTGGTAAACATCTAATACCTTTAAATCAAACGTTATTTTATTAAACATGAAAACGGTACTTACTTGAACTTAAGGATTCCTTTCTCTACATCAAGAAACAAAAATGGTGTTTTTATTCTTAAGGTTATCGCACATTAGCCCGTCACAGCACGGCACGGTGCGTCCCATCACAAAACCAATAGCATTTCGCTGAGCTATGTATGCTGGTATAATGGGTGCTTGTTCATTCATTTGCATTGCTTTAATTCTATCCGTTTTTTTTTTTTTTTTGAGGGGGCGCACCGTGTTGTTTTATGACGGACTAATGTGCGATAACCTTTACTCTAGTACTGTTGGTTGCAAAAAACTGATTAAAGTTTCGTCAAAAATAACTGAACTGTTGGTTATTCTGAAAAAGCCAGCAGCATGACGAAATGTTACTAAATTGTTTGCAAACAGCAAGACCAAACCCAATATATTATTATTAATTTTAATTATGCTGGCAGAGGACCCTATGCAGGATTAGTTGCTTGATAATAATTTTCGTTGGCTAAATATACATATTTGTATCTTACTTATAATATACGTTGTTTCTTACATGGGATTTGTATTGTTACCATGTAACACCACATACTTTAAGGTAAAAACGCGAAATAAATTACAAGTATACATAGTTAACATATTAATAAAATTAGTTTATTTAAATTTTATTTTGTGATTTGTTAAATCATAGATAAGAAAAAAAATACAAATCGAATAACTTTACAACTAAAAAGTATTTATTTAGATACTACATTTACAGTATATTACAGTGTTTTATTGCGGTTTCTATCTCCGCGCCAATGCTACACCGCTCAAAATGGCCTTTATATTGAAGCCGAATATAAAATTGTTCTTCAGACATATCTATTTATAAAAATATCCATAACTATATATGTATATTTTTTTTATTTACTAGTATATATACGCATTATATTATAAAAATACTTATCGTTATTCAAACCACTATAAACAGGTGACAAACAGATTTAGGTAACGCACAGGACAAATATTATCGAAATACTGCGAAATATCTAATACCGAAATGCAAACTCGATCATACTGGATAAAATCAAGTTTCAGCGTATATCAACCCCTCCACATTCTAACTTTTTTTTCTATTCTAAATACAAGAAACTTATGTTACTTGCGTCAAGGAAATATCACTCAATATTAGAAAAATCGTGAGAGAGTGAATTATTCCTTATAAAAATTATATGTACTTGTTTTAAGAGAGATAACATTTGCCACAAATAAATTTTGTTTTGATATTAGTGAAATTTCAAGAAAATAATTTATTATATTTAAGGACACCTATTAACTCGGATCTAGTAAATTCTCTAAAATAAAGAAAATACTATCTTACATTTATCTTACAAAATGTGTAAGAACACAGATGAACTTGACAATAGAAAACGTTTTTTTGTGTGTACTCTGCGGCCAATGGGATGCGAGCTGGTGCACGTGCGAGTATAGATACGAGTGCACGTGCGATCGATAATCTGCTTGTTTATAATTTTAGGATGCATTAGACCGAAATTGTGTTTAAAATGAAATTAAAATAATTCATTGCAAAACTATTTGTGGATGAACCTTATCCAAATTTAACAAAGTGATGCGGCAGATTGGATACAGTGGCGGCTCGTGGTCGGAAACATAGGGTGTTCACAAAATCAAGAACATGCAAATTTTTAACTAAAATCCAGTCATTTTTTCGTACATGTCCTTCTTAAATTTTCTTGTAAAGTCTCTAATTTTGCCCTTTGTAGTTTGCGTCAAATTAAGTTCTGGTTTTGGTCTGCCCATACTTTTAACTTGAATTTTTTGTTCATAACTAAACGAATTAAAATTGTCTTTCAAATATTGCACAGTAAAACTGTACGCATCCATAGTTCTTATTTATACATTGTTTAGTGTTTACTTACAATACTACTTTGTTTGTTTTGTGTGCATTTCATTATCTTTTTTCGTACTGTATATTTCATTTCATTACTTTTTTTAGGTTTTATATATATTCTTTTTTGTTTGTCGGCTGCACCAAAGTGCATTAGTAGCGGCTTTGCTTTGTCGGCTTTTTGCAGAGGGATTTAACGATGCGGCGTAGTTTTTAACTGCGGCTGCGCCGTTGCAATTTATTTTGTTTTTCTAAAAAATCAATTATTATTGTATCTTTGAGCGAAATGTACGTTTTTTGGGAACAGTTAAAGATTTACGAGTTTAAGTTTGTGATTTTATGTGGCGGGGTTTAATAAACGTATTGCTGAGATGAAGTACCTCAAACGAAAATTTAAATCAGTGTTTTAAATAAAATAGATAGTTTTTTTTTTAACAAATATATTGTCTAATTTCCTTTCTTTTACAAAGTCAAATTTAAGATATTTATAAATTAACACTAAGTAGTTAAATTGTTACAACCATGATTATTGTGTTAATTATATCAATTTTACGTACGATTGTTGGCTGTGTAGAGTACGGACGTGTTTCGGGCGACTGCAACAAGCAACGCGTTTTGTGAGTGTATCACGTAAAGAAGAGGCTGTTAATTAAGATAAAGAGTAAGTTAAAAATAGAGAGCATAGAGAGTAACAAGCGAAAAACGAAATTTGGCGTGTCTAATACATGAAATAAGATAATAGAAACACCGATAAGAGCAACACTTCCGACGGGTCGACCGGAGTGCGGCTTTTTACGCGGTAAGGTAAAACATCTGTGGGCAAATAAAAAGTGCGCGTTTTTAAGGGAACAGTACTACAAGTAAACCAACTATATATATACAGGGCGAATTAGCGAAATAACAAAATAATAATGGATGAAATAATTGAAGGGATCAAGGACATTAAGATATTTATAAAAGAGATAAAAGAAAGCCAAAAAGAGATAAGAGAAAATCAAAAAGAATTTCAAGATGAAGTATTAATATTAAAACGGGAAAATATACAGTTGAAACGAAGAGTGCAAGAACTGGAAAATAAGCTTGAAAGAATTGAAAAAGAGCAAAAGAAAGAAAATATTGTAATTAAAGGATTGGATCCGAAAGAAAATGTAAACAACATCCATGTACAAGAGTTCATAAAAGAGAAGCTGGGCATCAACGTGGAGATAAAGGAGGTACAAAAGATTGGAATGAATAAAAAGAAAATGATTAATAAGGCAAAAATGAACAATATGGATAACAAAAAACTGGTATTGAAAAATAAAAATAAGCTAAAGGGAACTAAATATTTTATTGAAGCGGAATTAACAGCCGAAGAAGAAAAAATACAGAAAAAGTTAAGGGAAGTTGCAAGAGTTGAAAGGGACAAAGGAAGGAAGGCTAAAGTAGCATATCAAAAAATAATGATAAACTCAGAATGGTATAAATGGGACGCGGAAAATCAAGAAATCACAAAAGCTGAAACTAGTGGAGGGTCAAAAAACTGACCAAAGATACGAGGGGCGGAGCACAAAGGTAACGACCGGAGCAGATTTGAGGACAACGAATAAAAGGACAACGGAAAATAACAAGAGGAAAAAAGATAAGAGGTATAATGTGCGAGTTGGAACATGGAATATAAGAACACTACTCGAAGTCGGAAAAATGGAAGAGATAGGGAAAGAATTAGAAAAATATAAAATAGGAATACTAGCGCTTCAAGAAGTAAGATGGGGAGGAGAAGGAAGAGTAGATAAGGAAAAATACTCCATATTATACGCTGGAGAAGAAAAGCAAGGAACTCATGGCACAGCGTTTATGTTGGACAGAAGATTCAGAGATAAAATTATGCAGTTTAGTAGAATAAGTGGTAGAATCTCATATATTAGAATTAAAAATGAAGTAGCAAATATATCAATAATAAATGCGTATGCACCGACAGAAGGAGCACCTGTAGAAGAAAAAGAAATATTTTATGAAACATTAGTAGAACAATGTGAAAGAATAGCGAAACACGACACAGTAATAGTAGTAGGAGATTTCAATGGAAAAATAGGACAAGAAGAATACTGGGAGAATGTAGCTGGAAAAGAAACTATACATGAGATAACAAACAATAACGGAGCGAGATTATGCAATATGGCAGCAGAAATGGATTTAATGATAGCAAGCACAAAGTTCAAACACAAAAGGGAGCACAAGATAACGTGGACTTTCCCCGGACAGCTAAGAGGCAATCAAATTGATCATGTATTAATAACAAAAAAAAGAGAAAAGATGATTCAAGATGTCAGATCATTTAGAGGAACGAGTGTAGATACAGACCATCTCCTAGTAATTGCAAAAGTAAAATTAAGGGTAGTAAACGATAAAAAGATGAAAATAACTAAAAAGAAATGGAATATACATAATTTAAAAAGAGAAGAAAGTTTAAGAAATTACCAGAGGGAAATTGAAAAAATGTTAGAAAAACAGAATATACACGAAGACATAGAAGAGGAATGGGGGGAACTGAAAAATACAGTAAATGAAGTGTCCGAAAGAGTTTTGGGAAGAAAAACGAAGGAAGTTAAAAATGAGTGGTTTGACAAAGAATGTGAAGCAATAATCGAAACAAAAAGGACAGCAAGAATAAAGTGGATAAAAACAAGAAAAGAAGAAGACTACAAAATATATAGCCAGATAAGGAAAGAATGTACAAAACTGATAAAAGTCAAGAAACAAAAATGGATAAATGAAATAATGCAAGAAATAGAAGCAGATAATAAGAATAATAGTAAGCTCTACCAGCGTATAAGAAAGCAGAAGAGAAGAAAGAATACAATGGTTAACATAGGAAAGAAGGAGTGGGAAGAATATATGAAAAACATATCGAAAATAGAAGATGAAGATACTAATGAAGAAATTATGGAGGAGAATATAAAGAACAGCAGAAGTAGAAGAGCCATCGATAAATGAATTTTATGAAGTGCTAAATGACCTGAAGAATGGAAAAGCAGCAGGGCCTGATGAAATTTGCAATGAAATGATAAAGAGCGCAGGAGAAGAAATGAGGGAAAGGCTATACAGACTGATTTTGCAAATATGGAGGACAGAATCAATGCCGGCGGAATGGAAAATAGGATATGTAGTGCCCATACCAAAGAAAGGAGATTTAACAAACTGTCAAAACTACAGAAGAATAACGTTACTGAACACAGCATACAAAATATTTAACATCGATAATTTTAAGAAAATTAAAAACATATTCAGAAAGCAGTATAGGAGAACACCAGAATGGATTTAGGAAAGAAAAGTCAACAATAGACGCGATACATGTATTAACCCAAGTGATAGAAAAATGCTATGAAAATGACATCGAGTTGCATGTATTATTTATAGATTTCAGAGAAGCTTTTGATAGTTTAAAAAGAAACATGATAGTTAAAGACGCAAGAGCACTGGGAATACCTGAAAAACTGATAAGATTGATAAAAATGACGATAGAAGAATCAAAGGCAGCAGTAGTTACATATGAAGGGATAGCAGAGGCGGTAGAAATTACAAGAGGTGTGAGACAAGGTGATGGGCTATCAGCGACCCTGTTTAATATAGCGATAGAAGGAGCAATAAAAGGGAGTAAGGCCACCGGAAATATAATAACAAAATCCGTTCAAATAATAGCATATGCAGATGACATCGCGGTGATATCGAGGAATAAGAAAAACCTAGAAGAGACGACAGCAAAACTATTACATGAAGCAAGCAAAAAGAGGACTGCAGATCAACCAGCAAAAAACAAAATATATGAAAATAGGTAGAGCAGAGAGAGATGTACACTTAAAGATCAAAATAGCAGAGCATGAATACGAAGAAGTGAAATCATTCAAATATCTAGGAGTCATGATAAACAACAGAAATGAAAAAAGTATGGAAATTATGCATAGAATTCAATCCGGATACAATGCGTATTACAAATATAGAGATATCATGAAAAATAGAATTATAAGCAAGAGGACGAAACTAAGAGTATATAAAACTGCAATAAGACCAGTAGTAGTTTACGCAGCTGAAGCAATGTGTCTAACGAATAAGGAAGAAGAACAGTTAAAAGTGTTTGAACGAAAAATAATTAGAAAAATTTTTGGGCCCAAGAAAGAAGACGACCAACACTACAGAAGACTGATGAACTTCGAAATAGAGAATATTCTAGAGGAAGAAAATATAGTCAGAACAATTAAATCAAAACGAATAAGATGGTATGGACACGTAAATAGAAAGAGTAAAGGGACAATAATTCGAAAGATAATGGAGTGGAAACCTAAGGATTCCAGGCCCAGGGGAAGACCAAAAAGTAGATGGGAAGATCAAGTAGTGAGTGATATAAAAAAGATGGGTGTAAACGGATGGAGAAATAGGATGAAGGACCGGCAGGAATGGAAAAAAGTCGCGGATGAAGCTAAGAAGCATAACAGCCTATAGATAATAAGAAGAAGGAAGGGCGGAGTGACCCACCGCTTTAATACCGAAGGGGTCTCAAGAGCTTTTAGCGGTTTCAGTTCCGAAAGGAACGTATAACCTAATATATATATATATATATATATATCAATTTTTATCATCTACAATTCTTTGAGAATCTTCTTATACCTAAAACTAAAATATAAAATTAAATTTAATACTGACCTGTATTAATTACTCATCTAAACTGCACGAGTGTGATTAAACATTGAGCACTTGCTTAATATCAGTAACAAATTAATAGATTAATATATTAAAATTTTTAAATTCCAAGCAAAAGAAAACAACACATGTGAGCCACCCCGATATCTATATCACATCCAGTGAACCAAATTCAAATTTCCCGCAATTATTTTTAGTAACTTCAACATTAAAGCATGAAAATACCTACGATTTTGTATTAGATTAATAGTTATTTGAATACCTTTAAGTTGAAGTCACTAAATATAAGTGCGGGAAATTTGAATTTGGTTGACTGGGACACTGGCTCTCTCGCTCGCACGTACGAAGTAGAGAGCCAGAAAACAAACAAAAAACCTGGAAACAAATCCGTCCAATACCGAAAAATATAGCAATAGTGAAATAAATACGAAAATTCTGTTAAAACTTAAAGTATAAAGAAATACACCGTTATCTTATAATATCAAAACAACTTTAAAAAAAATAACATTAAATTAAGAAATTTATTCAGATAATTGTTTTTTTTTTTTTAATAAAAAGCTGTAGTGTTTAGTTTAGTATGTTATTTAATAAATTAAAATAAGTACGCACCCTTGGTTTAATTATAAAACTGTCACCAACAAACAGTATTAGTTCTTATGGTAGTTACGAGCTGTGAACGGTGAGTCATTCATAAACAAAACATATATAATATAGTTTATCCGTAAATCACGATATCTGAACGTTGATGTCGATCGATTTGTTAACGTGACCCGAGAACGCAACGAAAGCGAACACATGAGCACACTCAATTTGTGCACCGTTCATATGGAATCTGCCGTATCCCTCCCCACCTCCGCTACGTCCTTTATGCGGCTAGGCATTGGATAAAATCAACGTAGTCCCGCCTACTCGGCGCACGTGCTCCGTCGTCGGTCGCTTGCTCGCGATGTACATACATATGTATAGAAAGGAACGTCGCGTCGTTTATGCGTTTCGCTGCGTTATATTTCACGAGTATATTAAGATCGAGTAATAGATTTTATTAGTTTGTAAACGACGATTTGTTTAGGGGGTTCACGTGCTTATGTGCTCCTATACAGAAACCGCCACTGATTGGATATGACAATTAGACGGTTTAAAAACTTGAAAAATACGTAAAATACGGCGACGAAAAACAACCTTGTATGCCAATTTGACCTTGTGCGAAACGATTCATCAACAAGTTTCTTAATAATATGAAACTATTAGCGGGCGCAAAATTTAGATATTCAGAATTTAAGCGAAAATATAGCGAAATAAACATTGGTTTGTTAACTAAACGAGTAACTATAGGGGAAATACACGGTAAAATACGTTTGAAATGAGTGTTTTGTAGGAAAGCGATTTAACGTGAAACATGAATGCGAAACACGGCGTGTCTGCGATAACTGTGAAAAGAGGACAAGAGGACAACGTATCAAAACAAGGACAATCCTCTCAAAACGAGGACGGGTGGCAGCTCTGGTTCTACTACTGATTCTAATCTCCCGGGATAAAATACATACTCGATTAACTCAAATTATCCCATTTATTTGTGGTAATTACATTACTTTTCATGTAGAATGTCCATATACTTTATAGTCGGAGAAATATCGCATAAACAAAGATGCAAAATACAAACGACGAGCACCACGGCCGACGCCTTATTGCGCCGCTTGTCTTTAATGCCCTCATTTGATATTTCCTGTATATTATTTTGATTCTCTCTTCTATTCCCGTGTAAATTACATTCTTTCTGGAGGTGTATGCCTTGATCGTGTCTATACTGCTGATTTCGAGTTTATTTTTGGTGCTGTATATCGCTCCCAACATGTCGAAGTCATCGTCGCCGGTGGCAAGCTGATACCCTATGATCACGTTATAGTGTTCTGTATCTTCCACCTCTTTATATTCCGGAATATCGCACTCCCCGCATCGCGCGGTCAACTTTACCACCCTATCGTTTATCTTCCTATTCAGATCGTAGGTGACGTGCAAACCGGACATCTGTAGAAATCGCGGACTCGTCTCGTCCTCGATGTCGCTCACCGCGTGCTCCAGCACAGTCTTTAACAGGCTACCGTTTAACTTCACGCAGTGTAGACTCTCGTCGGCCGGTATCGCCGCTAGTACATGTGCAACCGTCATCGCGTATTCCGTATCCTGTTTGGTGTCGATATCGGCCACTAGGAAGTGGCTGCGTAACAACGCGATGGGCTTATCGGTCCAAAAGCGGTGTCGTTTTCCGTACTCTTCCGTGAAATAATCAACATAAGCGTCCGCGACGAAATTCCCAAAATTGCACTCCTCCCAATAGCAGGAGTTGTTCAGATATACTTTGCACTTGGCCAAAACCTTCTGCCTCTCTTTCCTTACCGCAGGCCTAAACTCCTCGAGCAGTTGCTTCGCCTGCTCGTCTTCTTCAACCTCATTGCCCATATGCGCCGGACCGCCTGTCCATCCGCGCACGTTTCCCTCGCTATCTAAACGCAAGTTAATATCCCCAACGTAGTGTCCGTAACATCCGCAATACACGATCGGAACATCTGTGCCGTCTTTAGCCTTCACAACCTGTGAAATACAATCAAAAGTTTAAATTTAGGGGACCATTGCAGAGCATTTTTGAGCAGAATAAATTAGGCAGTACGTTATTCGGCAGTCATTAGACCCCAGTGGGATTTTATATGGGACGAATTATAGCTGATAGCTTATCTATCTGTATTAGAGGCGATTGTCAGACTGATTTGTTATCAGACACTTGGAATACGTTGCGTGAGGGAGATGTAAAACTTTTTTGGACTAGGGCAGTGACTATATATAAGTAGACTGATCAAGTCCATATAAAAGCGAAATAGCTCTAAAAATTGTCGATAGATGTCGATAACATCCATAAATTACCATACAATGCCGTTCGATAGTTCTCGGATAAAGATGTGTCAGCGCTATCTAGGAATAAATTTACCAAATCAAGTAGGGTATAGGTATCTTTTATTGAAGCCTTCCAATTGAGCCCAGTTTCGTCAGCATTGTAAACATTTTCGAGAGCATAGTCTTCTTCCTTCAATACGTCCCGTAGTTTGATTTTGAAACCATCAGCTGCTGAAGAATCAGCAGACAGCTTTTCTCCTTGTATTTGGAGCTCACGAATGCCATGTCTTGATTTAAACCGTTTTAACCAGCCCGTGCTTGCTTGAAAATTCGACAGCCCTCCAAGCTTTTGATTAAATTGAATTGCTTTTTCACATAGAATGGGACCAGAGATAGGTTCTCCTTGTGATCTTTTTTGTGTAAACCACTTGTAAACAGCGTCATCTAGATCCGTGTTCGTGGCGAGCTTCATAGTTTTACGACTTGTAGATCCTTCAGTAGAATCAAGGTTGGATATAAAATTTGTTATGGTCGTCTTTTGTTTTTTGATATCCGCAATTGTCGACTTACCAACCTTGTACTCATTAGATAACTTGGTTGCAGATTCACCTTCCTGTAACCGTTTATTAATCTCGTATTTATCTTTCATAGAAAGTACGACACGTCTAGGCATTTTAAATCGCGACTTTAAATTGACGAACTATCGCAACAGAGGGATCGCCGGTACTAAGGCTAGTGTTCGTATATCCCTTATTCCGCATTTCCCGTTTTGATATCGTAATTCTTTTTTTTAAGTGCCAAATATAAAATTAATAATTTTTTTTAATAAGTTAAAATAATACGCAAGTGTTTTTCCTACTTACCAAACTTTACCAAAAGAATAAATTAACAAAGAACTTATTTCATTCATCATAAATATCAAGATGAAGGCGGCGCTTTTTAAGTGGTACGTCTTGAGTTTTATTTGTATGCCATACGTTTTTTTACAATGTTCGTATTTTATTTATATAACAACTAACAATTAGTTTATTAAACTTGATTGCACGCGTGAAAAGCTGTTACATACACGTTTTAATAAATTCTTCGCAAGGGATTTATGAAAATTATACGCACTGAAAGCATATAAGTATGTATATGTATTGCTTATCACTGTATTTGCCGCTCCTCTGAACATGCCGCCGCGTGCGGTACATGCTCTGAAAATGTATGTTTTCTAGCAGTTCGGTTAAGCGGTCGTTCGGTTGATCGACGTTCGGATAATCGACCTCTACTGTACTTCGATGTGGCGCTGAGGTAAATATATTTGGCAGAGCCTGATTTCATGAGGGATATGCCTATTGTATTTATTTAAAGATGTATGCACCGAGAAAAAAAGATGTGTTGATTCATCAAATTTGTTGAGTGAACCATTTGAAGACACGAGTGGATGAAGGTGTTATGTTACAAAATCATACTTTTTCAGAAATTAAGTTTTTTTACGTAATTTGTCTCAAAAGTAATGTAACATAACCCCTTCATACATTCACAAGACTCGAGTGTTCTTGAATTTCTGGAATTTTCGGTGGTGCTATGTGAAAGATGGATACAAAACACCTTGATTCATGCAAAAAAGGCAGTTTTTAAAATGCGACATAGCACCTTCATCCACTCGTATCTTCAAATGGTTCACTCAACAAATTTTTGTATTTAAATATGCTCCTAACCACGGGAATGTTTAAATCACTTTTGAATCAATTGTTGTGGTTCATCCAATAATCTTAATGTTGAATTAAAATAAATATTTGTTCAAATCGACCGCACAATGCATTGAGTTAACTAATTTTGTAAGTTCCACTGAAGGTTAAAGCAAATGCTTGTTTGAATTAACATATATAATTCAATTAAAATATGCGTTTTCTTTCAATGAGGTTACTGTTTTGCAATAAAATTTAAGTGTGTTGATTTAAACGAAAACTGGTTGACTGAATGCAAAAAGTTCAAAATAATAATTTTTGTTGTGTCAACATTTTCATTTTTCTCAGTGTGCAAAACAGGATTCTTCAATTTAGACAAAGGAATGTTAACTGCAACAAATGCTTTACATAAATTTGAATAGAGAGTGTCCTCATTGCCAGACTTTTGTTGGTAAATTTCTGTCTGGACGTATTGTACCAATTGTTGTTAACAACGAAACATAATGTTATGATCCCATTGATCGACCAAACGACACTGACAACCGATCTTATGCACGTGCAGCAGTGTTGGGCAAGATAGGAGAAGTGAATAAATTTCTACAGCGACTAGATACACTCGTGTTTATTCGCGTCATGAGTGGGGAGCAGTGTTAACTACTGATTTACCGAGAGCCGACAACACACGAGTATGTCTAATCCCTGTAGAAATTTATTTACTTCCCCTTGACCAACACTGGCGTGCAGTTTATATTCAGCCGCGCGCCGCGCTGGGATTAAGGATTGTATACAGGTTTACCGGTTAACCGGTAAATTGACCAAAAAACGTCCGGTAAATTACAAAAATTTACCGGTAATTCGGTAAATGAAAAATCCATACCAGACATTTTTATCTACGAAATATTGGGCCGTATTATTTGCCCTTTATTAAGCCTTAAAGACTGTTTAAAATTTTGACGAATTTTATTAATTTTTTGTTATTATTTTCCCTTGTCTAATGAGTTAGAGAATGTTGTTAAAATCTAATAAATATAATATTTTAAACAACAGAAAGCGTTCTTTAAAATATTATTTAATTTTTCAATTGGCTCAATAATAAATTACTGACAGTTAATATGAGCGATATTCAAGATATGTTGGCTGAAATTGAGTTAATTGATAATAATTAATTGGATTTTTAGATTCTAGTATTAATTTATTTTCACGAAAAAAACTCCACAAGTAATGCTTTTTCATCTTCCGAAAAGTTCCTTGCTCTTCCCCTTTTACTTTTTCTAGAAATGGTTTTATTTCATATTTATTCATCTTAATATTTAACTGTTAATTATTACTTACTGCATAATTAATGTAAATTTCGAGTTTAAATGTAATTGCAATTCCATACAAACACACCAAACAAAAGCACTAATTAAATCCCAGATCCGTCAATATCGGCCATACCTGTCATTTAACGTAAATAATAGACAACAGAACTAATAGACGTATAGAAAAGTCATCGTTATTTGCCATGTTGTCGCGTTTAGTGTTTCTAAGCGATTATTTTGTTAAAAATGATTTAAATAAAGAAAATAATAAACCATTATTTAAAATGTTCATTAAGACATTTATTAAGCCCGAACAGTTATTTAGTTTACAAAGTTAACAGTTTACAAAGGTTAAATAATTTTTAAAATAAAAGAAAATAATACCGCCCATTGTGTTTATAGATATTTAAAGGTCTCAAGGGACATTGAAAATAATAAAAAAAAGCAGGTAAGTCTAAGTAAAATATACCCAATTATTAATTGTATAGGTAAATATATATATATAATATAATATTTTTGTTTAATTTTAATTTAAACTTTCTTGAGATTGAGAGCCGCTGTAATGCACTAGAATACAGAATATAGAAAAGAAACTGACAAATTTTTTGATTAGAAACCTATAACCTCCATTCCACTGAGTTAGTCAGAAAGAGAATGAATCAAAACATTCTCAATAAAAAAAGCAAAAAGTTTTAAAAAAATCGTGTAGAAGTTAAAAGAAAATAAGTCTCAAAAAAGATGGATAAGGAAAAGCAACGCAAAGAAAAGGGAGATTAATGTTCATTTGTTGCTAGGATGGTTGCTAGGACGGTATAGGAAGCAAAACACCCCACTTTTACTACCTGCCTATTTTATTTATCTCTAGAAAAAAAATGAGTTAGCATAGTTGATTTGTGCTCTGGAGTTTTCTAAGATTTTTAAAAGTTTAAAATCGTTTTTTAAAGAGTAAGTAAATGTCTCATTTTTTAATAATTAAAAATAATAATATATAAGAACAACATTTCACGTATTTAAATTAATAGCAATTTGGAATACACCACATTATATGCAACATTATTGTAAAATAACATTAAAATTTCAACCTTAAATATTGTTTTTTAGTTCTAACAACTATTTAAAATAATTAAATACAAATATTTATTATAAAATTCTAATATTATGCCTTAAGATTGCGCAAAATATGTATTATTCTAGCCTACTTCTAACCCTATTTTCTTCGAGAATCCCCATTAGTTACACATGAAAAAAAAATTACCGGTAATTTACCGGTAAACCGGTATTTTCATTTTCATTTACCGAATTACCGGTAAATGAAAAAATTGGTAAATTTATAATCACTAGCTGGGATGTGGCGTCAAAATATATTTCCACTAACAGTGATCATTAGATATGGGTAATTTCGGATAGCGTAGTTTCAAAGTCAACGAAAGAACGTGAAACGTGCGGTGTGTAACACGTGCTAACTTTCCGATCGCTGGAATTATAGGTTCATTTATGAAAATTAATTATTTCTAAATAGATAGTTCTATTAGTCTTTTATGCCTTATACAGAAGTGATTTTGTAGTTATCTCCTGGAGGTTTTTGTACACATAACTGTCAATAATAGCAAATTCGGAATCGAGAATGGCCACAACACGTAGTCAAACAATTAAAAGTCGCAATAAAACATCACAGCACAACATTTCACAAAGTAATGCACCAAAAGACCTAAACAGTAATTAGGTCACCATAGTTTATGAAGACTACAACGATCAAAAACAAACCCTAAGTGAAATAAATATTTCATTACGTGATCAACTTGCTACTATAAATTTCGAAGTATCGGTGTTAAAACAGGCAAAACAATTACTTGAAACGGAAATTGTGAATCTTAGAATCAAGGTTTATATTATTAAACAATTAAAAAATACCATTTTGGAACTTACTCCGCATCAAGAAAAACCTCCTGTTGATGATGCATCTACTCAGACTGACGCACAAAAACATATACACTTACAAACACAATATGAGTTGCACAACCGTGATATGTACAGTAGATCGCTTTTTTAATGTCATGCCCTACGGAGCAGATATCAAAACTTTTTCCTTCTGGGAGTGGCTTATACGTTGTTGCTTCGACCGATATCGAGAATCTAAATATTTCCGTCCCTAAAATAACAAACCCTAAACGCGATTAAATTTATGACCTTTTTTTGATAAATACTTTCTTGCATGGCACACTCTGCACAGTTTTACACCTAAATGGAATAAAAGCTACAACCCATACACACTTGACGATAGGTACTAGTATTTTTTAAATATCTGTAGTGGGATGTTAACGAAGACGTTTGATGGTTTTAATGTTTGGCTATCCGGGACTACTTGAAGACCCGTTGCCATCGTTATCGCCGATTGCTTGTAGATACGCTTACTGGTATACGTATCCGATGCGTATTAAATTGATACCCATTTTCTTTAGAGTTGTTATTGTTATATTAACTATTTATTTATTATACTATACTACTTATTTTGCTTCCGTAACATTCCTAACTGGTATGTTATTTTGTTACCATAGGGTATATAAAAAATATAAAATAGATAAGTATAATAAAAAACAGTAAATTTTCAATTACCTAGAATGACTAATTTTAAATCGAAAAAATGGTTTTTCAACAACACTTTAAATTAAATACCAAATTGACGAAACGTCGTGAATAAATAAACAATTTTGAGACAAACGTATTTTTCCTATACCATGACCGAAAATTTCCAATTAAGAGTGAAATAATCAAAATTTTAAGATTTAGGATGAAGTAAATAACATTTGGATATGTATTAGAACTTCATGAAGTCATTATTTGAGCCATGTTTTGGTTGATTTAATAAATTTGGTGATTAATACTTCGAATAATTCATCAGATCAAAACTTCTATAAAAGAAAAGAAAGCTGATAATATTCTGTACAATGAAAACGGTATGGCATCGCACGTATTTATCTATTTTATTATTTTCATTGAATGCATATAGGTTTTAGTTAAATATAACATCCTTACCATCGTGAAAAGGGAATGCCTATTTGTTTCTAAAATTCTAAAAAGGGATTCGGTGAACAGGTCATGAAAAATAGGTAAAGATTTACCGGTTTAGCTAACAGTTATTATTTTTACCCAGAGTTTTATAAAAAAAATACATTATCTAACGCTGTCGATGCGATTCGACTAGATTGAATAAACAATAAAGTAACTATATAATACTCGGTATATGAAAGACAAAGTACACAAAATATAAATAATCACACAATATTTTGAACTATTGCAAAAAGAACTACTCAACTGGATAGAACTACAAAATTATTAGTATAAATAAAAAAACTATAACGATCTCTAATAAAAAGTTTTTCCAAAGATCGTGTGTCACGTTCGAGTATCGTATAGGTAAATTTTGAACAATCGATAATTTACATTAGATGCATCTTTAAATACGTTATTGATATAGAAATCCGTAAAATCTGTTATTTATAAAATAGAGAATCACGTCATTTCCTATTGAAGAAAGAGAGAAATTAATCCTTTTATTTCAAGAAAATACAATGAAAATAATGACGGTAACTGTAAATATAACATAAATAAACATTCAGAAATAATACAATCAAGCAATTAAAACCGTCAACTTCTCCTGTATGTAACTCTACTATATGCGATATATTTTATACCTCCATAACACTTTAAGCATATCGATATAGGTAACAAACATACTTTCGTCAGAAAATACGTTACCAATTAGGATTCAATCCGTAGGCATCGAAACCTTTCCTAACTTAACCGTTCGTATAAGCTAGCAGCGACCGTGAGCACATTTAAAATTATGATGTTATTTTAGGACCAAATTCTCCACTTGAAAATGCGTTATAATACGTATAGATGTAAGAAAGAAGGTCTATCGGCGGTAATTAAGAGCACACCGGGAATAAGCCACTCCCATAAGGAAGAAAGTTTTGATATCGCCTGCCTAGGGCATGACATAAATTTTCAGACTCACTGTACACATCACCGAATATAATGGTTAAAACTTCAAGGGAAATCGGTCACTATACGTCTAGGAAACAGGGAAAAATTACTTACACTAAAAATGGTCGTTGTGAGACAAAAAAGACGATAGGCCAATGTCCTCAAGTAAATAAAAAGCAATTGTTAACAGATACCCTTTCGGCAATTAATATGAATAAGAAAAGTAAAGTTATGCTTCTCGCTGATAGTCATGGGGAGAGATGTGGCTAATATATTACGCAATCAGTTGCCACAGTGCACGGTGCAGTCGATATTTAAACCGAATGCGGTTCTAGAGAATGTTATAGTTATAGAGGATATTCAATAATTGACAAAACGATACACAGACAATGATTGTGTAATTATCTTTGCCAGAACTAACAATGTATTAAAAGGTGTGCCTCTCAATAAAGAATTTATCCTAACATGTTTTCAGTGCTCTCCTTTACACATGTGTTTTTACATGTCTACCCCGCGGTTGACCCTCGCGGCGGGGTAGACATTTCTCTGGCGAGAACAAGATTGTTTTGTTTACTTTAATTTAATTTTCAATATATCGTTCTGTTTTATTTAAAGATTGTGTTTCAATGTAATATGTTTTGATTATTTATTGTTAAATATGTAAATATTATTGAATTTTGTAATTAAGTAGACTTCTACAAAATATTACTGTATTTAGTTATAAAATTAAGTTATATATAGTTTTGTGAAGTATTGTATGTCAATTTTATGATCAACTGCGTTGAATTTGAATCTTTTCAAGTATATTACGTGTTTTTTAATTTTGTTCCTTATTTAAAATTATTATATCGTTAAAATCAAATGTATGATTTTAATTTATTTCATGTTTTTTAAGGTTGTAAGATTTTTGTTATATTTATATTCTTTTATTCTATTTTCTAAATATTTATGGTTTTCAGTTTGACAAATAACACATACAAACACAAGTTTTTAGAATATCTAAATTTTATGTATGAAGAAGGTTTTACAACTATAAAACTCAAAATACCGAAAGTATACAAAACAATAATCGGGTAACCAATATTTTAAATACAATAATACCTAATAATATTATCAATGCATTATCATTAATGCATTGATAATATTAAATAATCAACAAATGCTTTAGATTATAACACAAATGAAATTCCTACTAATAATAATAATATAATATAATAGCTACTGCTGTGGACAGGCGCCCCGGTTTTCGCAAGTTCAGATGTAGTCATGTTTACTCCGATCAGCCTTCGTCAATGTGTCGGGAAAATTTTCACAGATGAAAATATTTATTTTTATAGATTTTATAAGATTTTGTTAATGAATTGTTTGTTTGATTTATTTAGTTAAGTGTTCAGTTGTTTTAAATTAATTTCGTTCATGTATATTTTGCGTTCGCTAGTATTGTTTATGTTATTATGTTTCGTGATTTTGTCCGTGGGCGGACTGATCGGCGCGGCTTCGCTGTACGCAGCGGGCGAGTTTGTCTGGCAGTTCCTTGGCAGACACAAGCGTCAGTAGACGTAAATTTTTATATTGTTTGCTGCCATTTTGTTAATACTTTGTTTTAGAGATTTGTTCCGTTTAAATTGAATTTTATTCTGTCCATCAAGGAACTCGCTTAATAATAATTGTTATTATATTGTTGTGTACACAATTTAGATATAAGATCATTTATTATTTTTATTCGGGAAGATATTTTAGTTTAAAGAGTTAATTTTTTCGTTTTTTAATTTTGCTGATTTGTATTTAATTATTAATCACCTCGGGTTGGGCGAATAGAAGCATTGTGCTTGTAATTAAATTTTTCTTTTGTAAATTTACTTGATTTGTCCACGTTTCATTTAGTTTGTATTAATTTTGAAACCACGTGGATTGATTTGATATAAAAAGGATTATCTTCTTGAACAATTTTGTTTTTTCTTTGATATAGGATTTAGCATTGTCTTATTGTAATTTAGAGTCTAATGCAGTTTTTGATTTCGGCCAGAACCCTATGTTCATGGTTTTTTTTTCTGCAATTTGTATTTAATGTTTTTTTTCCTTTTTTATATAATAAAATTTTTAATTGTTATTTAACGTCATTCAAAATTCTGTTCTTTTATTTTTGATTAAACCTTTTCAATTTTTGGGGTATTCAAGAAAGTCAGATTTCTTTCACCCACAATTTACTTGTCGTGATTAAATTCAGGTTTTAATTCGCGAGGGTAACTCTGAGTTTAATTGTTCTTTTGCGCCCTTTAAATTTTTTTTTATCCGTTGAGCTAGCTTATTTGATTTTTCATTTTTATTTATTCATTTTGCATTTTCTTTAGTACTTTCAGTACACAGCACTACGTAGACTAGACTTTTGCACCTTTCAAACAACCATTTCAAATGTTCTTTTCTTCTTTAAAATTGTTTAATGAAAAAAAATCATTGCGTTAAGTTTATACATTTGTATCTTCTGAGTGTTTAGTTTAATAAATAAAAAATACCTGTTCACGTATTTTTAGTTTTATTCATATTATTGAACGTTTTGCGTATTGTGCAAAATGCTTTAAATTAGATTGTTATTTAAAGTAAGCTGTGGTTTCCATGTTACCAAATGTATATTGGAATCGTTGGCTAGTTTAAATAGAAATTTAATTTAAGGTATAGTACGCTACACAAAAGTAATAGGTTATAATATTAAATTACACCTGTAAAAGAAATTAGATGTAAATTCTTTTACATGTGTAATTTAATATTACAGCCTTGGCAGTAATATTAAATTATACCTGTAAAAAAATTTACCGTGCAATGTAAATTTATACATGCGATATTCCATTCTTTAGTATTTTTACTTGCTTTCTTTATAAAAATACATCTGAAAATGACTTCAGTGTTCGGTAAATATACAGTTCATATAAATATTACATACGAATTTTACAGTACAATCATTGAAAAATACATCAGCATGTGAAATTTACTAGATGGTAGAAATTTTACCTTATGAAGCAAATTTACCTATAAAATTGTAGGCAACTTTGTTACCAACGATTTTACATGTAATTTTACTAGAATTTTTTTTACAGTGCACTGTAAAAAATTACAGTAATTTTGCCATGGTAAATCAGGAATATTACACGTAATAACGTTGTGAATTTACCACAATAAATCATGTAAATTTTGTTTTACATGTTTTTTCTAGGATATTTAATATGGAAAAAGAAATTTCGGTAAAATTTATAGCTTTTTCATGTAAGTTTAAGATGTAACAAAAATTCAAAAGGAAAATACAGGAAAAACATGTACAATTTTGTATTTACTCTCAAAATTTACTTAAAAGTGTAAAATTGACATTTTTTTGGGGTATTTAGTGCACTTTAAAAGTAATTTTACTAGTGAACTATTAATTTTGCTGTAGAAATATTAGGATCTTTTATATTTATTTGTTTTTACTTGAATTTTCGGGTAAAACTATAGATATCATGGAAAATACGAAATTCATACGCCGCAATGTGATTGGTTATTGGATTATTTATCTGTGGGCGTAGGTAATTCTATTCGTTTGTCGAACTTATTATTGGCTCAATGATATCATGTACGTCACAAACAATCGTAGGTTCCGCGTAAGCGTGTTCATTCTTGATCCCTGGTTGAACGATTCAGTATGACCTATTAGGTGCTATAAAAGAATTAGGTAAGGTGCTTGCTCTCTTTATAAAATATATATGAAAATTACTTCAGTGTTTGGTAAATATAGAATTCATATAAATATTACATACGAATTTTACAGTACAATCTTTGAAAAACACATCAGCATGTGAAATTTACTAGATGGTAGAAATGTTACCTTATGAAGCAAATTTACCTGTAAAATTGTAGGCAACTTTGTTACCAACGATTTTACATGTAATTTTACTGCAACTTTTTTTACAGTGTACCATAATTAATAATTCATTTCGTGAAGGTGTTTTTCCGGATATTTTGAAAACAGCAAAATTGATTCCAATGTTTAAAAAAAGGTGATAAACAGGAGGTCAGTAATTATAGGCCCATTTCTGTTTTGTCATGTTTTGCTAAAATATTTGAGAAAATAATGTATTCTAGACTAATATCATTCTTTAACAAAAATAATATTCTTACCCCGGCACAGTTCGGCTTCATCGGTGGTAGCTTTACAGATGAAGTAATTTTCAAATTATGGAATAACATATATAAAATGTTGGATGAAGGTAAGGTAGTGGGAGGCCTAGTCTTTGATCTTAGTCAAGCATTTGACCTGGTCAACCATAACTTGCTACTGCGTAAACTGTCACGATATGGGATTAGAGGTCAGGGCTTACGATGGCTCACATCATACTTAGGTAATCGCAAGCAATTTATTACTATTAATTCTAACAACACTACATGCTCATCAGTAAAGACCGGATTATATGCAAAAAAAACTGGAATATATGCGCATATATATGCATCGATTTTTGAGAAAATATGCATAAACTTGGGGTATATATGCAAAAAAATTGCTACAATATGCAAAATTTTTACATAAAATAAATAAGAGCAGAAATTTAAACATTAACTTTATTGCACAAAATTTTTTCACAACATATTTCTAAAACAATTTATATTTAAATGTTTTTCAAAATTGTGTAAAAGAAAGTTTTGTCTTCTATCAGAATACATATGTTTCGAAATAGAAAACCTTCTTTCAACATCCACAGATGTAATTAGTGCATTTTTTAACTTTGCAATACATTCTAAACTAAAATTGAAGTCGAAATCTTTTACTATTTCACCTTCCAAAATTTTCTTTCTCTCTTTCTTCAATTTCAAATACCCCACATTCTTATTTATCACTTTTCTAAATTTATCGTATATAGAATTACCTATTGTACCCTTAACCTTCTTACATAGCATATTAAATTCATCTACTATTTCGACTGATTCCGAGAGCGACATCCCTTGCGTTTCTAGTTTACGAATGGAACTTGAAACAAAGCTATAATTTGACTTAATATACAAAAGGTTTTGTAGCAATTCTGTTGATGTTACTATCTTTTTACAGTTTTCTAGAGCAATGCAGTCAGCAGTGATTTCAAGAATTACATTTTTTATTCCTCCAAAATTATCGGCGAAAAAAATTGCAGCCTCTAACTATGTACCCCTCTCGTAATAATCGGTTCAGGAGGCAACTTAACACCGGGAAGTCGCTCCTTATAAAATTGGATTCGTAATAGTGCTTTTAAAAATACTTTTTTGACATTGCTAATTAAATCATTAATCAAAGGGAATAGATTCCTAATGTTTTCGGCTACACGATTGAACCCTTGAGCTAAACAAGTGGTATGAATAATGTTACTATAAAAAAAAATTTAAATTTTGTGCAGCTTTTATCATGCGTGGTGCAGCGTCGGACAACATTGGTAAATTTTTTTCACAAGATATACTTCCAGATAAAAAGAAATCTGATAAACCTTCTTGAACGAATTGGGCAATTGTTTTTTGAAGTTCTTTACAATAAATTAAATATGATTAGCTACAATACCTTCATGAAGAACTCCTATTAACAAATGGGCAACATAACGGCCACACTTATCCGTACTTTCATCTACCATGATATAAATAAAATTATTCCCTACCAATTGTTGAATTTCTGCTATTGTTTGCTGGTAACAAGATGTGACATAATTTTTTCGTAAGGTACTTTCGTCAGGTATATTATGTTTGCAATATTTTTGCAGAAATGTAATGTAAATTATATTCTTCTTGTTCTGAGTTTCGTGAAGTTGATGCTACACATTGACGTATAGATTGCTGCACACATGCGGATCGCTTTAGTTTTTCACATTTTTCAATATGTGATGGAGTTTTAGCGTGTTGATCAGTCAGGTATTTTCTCTCAGAAGACACCTACAACAACAATTATCATTTTATATCAAAAGTTAAAGAATTTAAAAACAATTGTAAAGCTTTTAGTAAAATTAAACTTACCAGTTTACTGCAGGCTCGGCAAAATATTTTGTCGCCATCCTTTACCAGTTCAGGATATGGCTTAATCCATAAAGAAATTTTGTTCGCTATACTCATTGTATGTTAAAAACGTAACACAATTACATGCTGTTTCACTCAAAGATATTCAATGAATGAATAGTTTATTTGGGAATTAATAATAATAAAACGAATTTACCACATCCCTTCTGCTAGACGAAATTAAACACGTGCAGTTCTTGGAAAAAAGTATTAGAGAAACCAATGTAAAAGATTTATGGTTCTGGGAATTGTCGGTTGTAGATCTACATTAGGAATAAACACGTGCAGTTCTTGGAAAAAAGTATTAGAGAAACCAATGTAAAAGATTTATTGTTTTGAGAATTGTCGGTTGTCGATCTACATTAGGAATTACTAGGAATTTTTACTAATAGAAAGGATAAGAAAAAAGCTTAAATATGCAATATATGCAACTTTTGTAAAAATATGCATAGAAATGCCTAAATAAATTGCAATATATGCAATCACTAATTAGCGCTAATTAACTTCAATTAGTATAATACGTCTACATATAGACTATGATTAAAGATATGCAAGAATAAAATATATGCACTTTGCATATAATCCGGTCCCTACTCATCAGTAATCGATGTTACCCGGGGCATACCTCAAGGCTCTGTTCTCGGTCCCTTGCTGTTTTTGATTTATGTGAATGACTTGAGTGATAGTTTTAATATTAATGACATTTACCGATTTGCCGATGATACTACAATTATTTTTGCTCATTGTTCTGTAGCCGAGACGTCAAAGAAGGCAACTACATATGGACCTAACATGTCACAATGGTGTAATAATAACCGCTTGCTGATTAATGGAACAAAAACTGGCTTATTATCTTTCAATACAGGTAGACAGGTACGCGACCAATCTTTGCTTACACGGTTAAACTCAAAAACTGTTCCTATTACCTCAAATACAAAATTTCTTACAATTAGATGCATTATTGACGACGTCTTTTCATGGCAATATCATATTTCCGCACTCTGTGCTAAGCAGCTATGTTCTTTTAGTTATGCCGTGTCCAAGCTGCGAACTAGTGTTAATCGTGATGCTATCTTGTCGTTCCATCATGCTCACATTGAGTCTCGAATAAGATAGGGTATTATCTTTTGGAGCCTCTCCCCACACTTTTCTCGGTGCTTTTTGTTACAGAAAAGAATAATCAGATAGATCCATATTTTCATTAAAACAGGTTCTTGCCTACCATTACTTCAGCACCACCGTATCATGTCTCTGCCCTCATTGCTTTTGTATGGGTGTGCAATGTATGCATTTAAACATATTACAGACTTCGTTAGTAACGGTGATTTTAATACAACTTACAATACGAGACACTCGAGTATGTTGCGCATTCCCAAACATCGAACTGCACTGTTTGAGAAAAGTCCGGGCTACGCCTGCATCAAGGTTTGATGGACTGCCGAGTAGACTGCGTAATGAGTCTGACTTCAGTAAGTTTAAAATTTCAATCTACTATTGTGTAATAGTAAACATGAGTAAATCAAGTAAAAATATTATAGAAATATAACACAAAACTTAGAACTATACACATAGAGCATGACATTAAATTAAAAACTAAGAAAAAGTAAAGTAAAATGGTAAAAAGATAACGATTATATATTATCAAACTAAATATTTATTCTTCCTAATAAAAAAAAAAAAACATTCTTATTTTAAACTAAGTAAACTAATAATTTAGAAACACAGATTTATGTAATGCTTTTTTTTCTCTTTTTCTTGGCAAATTTGCGTCCTTTAGATTTAACTTCTCTCTTTCAGTGATTTTTTTTGTTGTTTTAAGTTTAAATATTTATTTAAAAAAAAATCTTAAATTAGAAAATGTTTCAATTAATCAACAAGTTCTTTTTATTATTCTTTTTATTATAACAATACCCCAATACTAACCTTTTAATGTAAACAAACACGAGAATGATCGCTAGGCGCGTCATCACAGCGTCATCATGTATCCACCCTCTCCTTTCCCCGGGCCTCACCTATAACTTACGAGATAATCTTATGTATTCGGACGTGATACGGACCTTGACCGTTGGGTAACTATATATTGCAATTAAAATAATTTTGCCGACACGTAAGAAGGAAGAAAACTTAGAACTACACACATATGTATGTATATAGAGCATAACATTAAATTAGAAACTAAAAAAAAAGTAAAGTAAAATGGTAAAAAATTAACGAATATATATTATCAAACTAAATATTTATTCTTCCTAATAAAACAAACATTTCAATGTAAACACGAGAATTATCGCGTGGCGAGTCATCACAGCGTCATCACCTATCCACCCTCTCCTTTCCCCGGACCTTGCAATGCTATTGCAATTAAATAATATTTTACCGACCGTAAGAGGGCCATCTTGTATGTAGTAGTCTAACTATAAAGCTTATATTTAAATCGAGATTGACATCAACGGAGTGTCGCCATCTACCGCTTTTGTCCAAAATGTTAAAAAATCCGTTAACTATTTTGTCCATAAGGTTGTCTAACTAGTATGTATATAAACAATGGTAATAGTATATTACGGAGTACAATTATACCCGCCCGGATTTATGAAGGTTAAGGGGAGGTGGACTAGAAAACGTATCGGTAACGTTACACGTTTTAGGGAAATGGGGGTTAATTCATCGTATCAAGCGGTAGAATCGAATAATAATAATAACCTTTATTTCCAAATTGACAACTGATATGTACATCATTAGGAAGGTCAGCAGAAAAGATAGAAAAATGAAATAAAAATGAAGAATTATTTCACAACAATATAAATACTACTTAATTATTATGTTTCACAATGAAAGAAACTCTTCTATTTTATAAAAAGCATTACTTATCAACATTTGTTTTATTTCTTTCTTGAATTGTTTGATAGGTAATATTTTGAGTTCATACTGCAGATTATTATAAAATTTTATTGCTTGATATTTAATCTGCTGCGTTAAAGATATTCTGTGATAAGGAATAGTTAAAGTTGAATTAATTCTTGTTGAATAATTATGTACATCCGACTGAGTTTTAAAAATTCTCTAAATTATTTTTTGCAAAAACTAAACGTTTATAAATGTACAATGACGAATAGTTTAATATTTTTAACGATGTAAATAAGTTTTGCAGTGTTCTCTAGTACTAACTTTTAATAATAGCTCTTAATACATTTTTTTTGTATTTGTTAAATTCTTTCACTGCATTCCGTGCTACCCCATAACAAAATACTATTATTAACTAGGGAATAAAAATCTGAGTAATATATTAATTTAGCAGTGTCTGCGTCTGTTAGGTCTACTGTTCTCCGGATTTGGTAAACGGTCGTGTTTAATTTATTGCATAAGAAATTTATATATTGTTTTCATTAAGTTTTAATTTATTAGCTCTAAACCATTTTTCTGCATCCCCTATACCCAACCGACTCCAGCTCAGCCAAATCTTCTGCTGTTTTTGCTTTAAATACTAGAGTAGTATCATCACAAACATAATTGTTTGGCACATCTGAAGATTAGTGCATAAATCGTTGACATATATAAGGAACATTATCGGCCCTAGCTTAGATCCTTGTGGTACTCCACAATCTATGTTCTGATGTTTCGAACGTTCATTAGCAATCATCACTATTTGTTTTCGATTTGCAAAGTATGATTGAAATAATTTTAAAGGATCACCTCTTATGCCATAAAAGTCTAACTTTTCAAATAAGATATTGTGGCTAACACAGTCAAACGCTTTAGATAAATCTAAAATTGTCGCAGATACTTTTTTTCTCTCGTCGAAACTGTTAATAACTGTATCAATTAGTTCACAAATAGCTTGTATTGTTGACTTATTTTGTAAACAACCATATTGTTCTTTGCAAAACAAAGACTTTCTGTTGAAATAGTCAAGCAATCTATTCTTTAATATGTCTTCGAACACCTTGGATATGACCGGTAAAATAGAAATTGGTCGATCATCCCGGGTCATTTATATTGCCTTTTTTGTGGAATGGTATAACTTTAGCTGTTTTCAACTCATCGGGAAAAACATTATCGCGGATACATAAATTTAAGAGCCTGGCTAAGGGTTCAGAAATAAAAGGAGCTACGTGCTTTAAGATTGATGACGTCATGCCGTATATGTCTTCTACAGCAGATTGTTTAAGGTTCATAATTGTGGTAAATACTTCAGTTTCCGAGGTATATTCTAAATAAAAAGACGTATTTTGATATTTTTCTGATCTGCTTAAGAAGTAGCTTGAACTGTGAGTTGAATAAAGATAATTTTAAATCATTTATGTATAATTGGGAGGGTTAATGATTCGCATTGTTAATGCCCACTCGCTGGTGAGCGGCGATCGCGTACGGAATTATTAACTAAGAGGTTAGCTAAGTTAGCCGCGACACGGAACAGATATTAGGGATAATGAGTTGGTCAAATGGTGGGAATTTTTTAGTAATGCCGCTAATATTTTATACCATTTAGTGGTCTGAATTAGTGCGAAATTGTAGCTTTCAGCATAGTTGGCGTATGTAAATAAATATTTAAAATATAAATCTTTAATTTAATTGCTATTGGTTAAAATAATTGGGATTAACTAATTGTTAGTTATTATAATAGGTACGGCTGTTTTGTTTGTTTTTACTACTACTACTACTACGCTGGTTTACCCTGTTTCAATTTCAAATTCATCATGTGTGAAAAATGGAGCAGTTACTTGAAGACGGCATGGCTGTGGTTGTTGCGGAGACGTGGAGGCTGCCTCTTCTAAACTTAGAAGGATGATAATAATTTGCTATCAGGTCTAGGACTTCTTCCCAGATCCTGTTACCAGAGTAATGTTTTTCCGTGGTTTTCCCTTACTCCTTGGCGAATGCTGGGAAATAACTAAACTCGTTCCATGGGTGCAAATACAGGGTGATTCTCAATATATGCGACAAACTTTAAGCGCTGATTCCTGGGGTTATTTTGATTATAAAAGTTCACAAGAACATATGTCCAAAATCGCTTAGTTCTAAAGTTGTACAATGTTTAATAGTAAGTTATATATAACATAATAAATATTTTTATTATAAATAAACAAAATAATTAGTAAAACAAAAGTAACTTATACTAACTGTTGAAAATGACCGGCCCCAACTGCAATACGAGCTTCTATCCCCCGTCATATTGACTGGCGAGTCCGTTCTAAAATACCAGGGGTATTTCGAATTGTTTGAAAAACTGCGATAATACGATTTCTCAGTTCGACATTTTCAATGGGAGTCGTATAAACTAATGATTTAAGGTGACCCCAGAGAAAAAAGTCCAAAGAATTTAAGTCTGGAGACCGAGGATGCCACATTTGTGGACCTCCCCTTCCTATCCACCGATCTGGATACGTATTGTCCAAAAACTCGCGAGCAACTAAACTAAATACATTTGTAATCTTAATTGCAACGGAACTTCTTCCATCAGTAGGGGTAGCTCCTCTTCAAGAAAATTGCGGTATACCTCGCCATTTAACCGCATCGGTAAAAAATGTGGATCTATCAAGTGATCTCCAACAATTCCGGCCCATACATTGACAGCGAATTGGTGTTGATGACGGGCATTCACTAGTTCGTGCGGATTTTCTTCGGCCCATATGTGATTATTATGAAAATTAATAATCGCGTTTCTAGCCGAAGTAGCCTCGTCGGTGAAGAATATTTGAGCCAAATAGTCAGGATTTTGTGCGATTTTGTGTTGCATCCATTGACAAAAAGCCACTCTTGGCGGAAAATCTGCCGGCAAAAATGCCTACACCCGTTAAATGTGATATGGATACAGCAGTGTTGATCTTTTAATATTCTCCAAAACTGTGGCCTGACTAATGTTTAAAGCAAACGCAATTTTTCTGGTGCTTTTAGTAGGATGTTCCTCAATTTCATTTAGTACCATTTCTTCAACTTGTAGAGTTCTCACTGTAGATGGGTGCCCGTTATCAGTCGTCCGTTTTTTAAAATTTCCCGTTTCACTAACAATAAGACGTTGGTGAAGACGGGCAAATATTGAATGATGCGGGATGATACGGTTCGGGTATCGTTCTTCATAAAGACGTCTAGCAGCACGCGAATTTCCATTGGCAAGACGGTAAACGAAATGCATATCACACATCTCAGCATTCGTGTAATTCATTTTAGAAAACAGAAACTGGAAATAAACTGAATGAATACTCTAACAACTATTGACAAATATTGAAATGACAAATAAACAATTCCCTCTCAACACAATAGTTTTTGAAGAACCAACTGTGATATTATATCGTGTTAGTCCTAGTTCATAATTTATTATTAAACATTCAATAACTTTAAAACCAAACCGTTTTGGATATATACTCATATGAACTTTTATGATCAAAATAACCTCAGGAATCAGCTCTTAAAGTTTGTCGCATATATTGAGAATCACCCTGTATAATAACAATCGATAGCTGGGCGATTTACAGTAGATTCGCGATTATATGAACTAATCACATTTTTATTTGTTCACATATATCATTGTTTCACATAAATCAGTATTCACACGCGAGTCTAATGTATTATATTTTGTTATTATTATTAACAATCATTGGGAAAGTATTTTATTAGAATATGTACATTTCATTCGTTATTGAATCTATTTAGTACTTAGAATAGGTAGCCTCATGTAGTACCTTTATCACTGAGAGAAAGAAATGCGTTAATCTAACAATATCTACTATGTTAACACAAAAGGTGTTAATGCAACAAATTTTGTATTTAATCCAACTAAAATGAGTCATTTGTGCAACTATTTATTTGTGTTAAAAAAATCTGTTGACTGAAAAACCTTAGATGGTTGAACCTAAGATATCTAAAAAGTTTTTGTTTGGACGGACCGAAATGGTAATGTTAAAACAAAAAAATCTTAGTAGTTGAATGAAAACATTCATAGCATAATATTGAAACTAAGAAATGGTTAACTTAACCAAAAAGGTGTTTTGCGCACCTACATACTGTGTGGTTGTAAGCGAGCGCATCATAGGAAGTCCGAACGCTATGCACAAGCAATGTAAAAGTTGGGATAATCGATGCAGTCGCTTTAAACCAGACCGTATGTAGATCTTAAAAGTATGCGTATATACTACGTTATCCGTTTTATGTATAGTAATTATTATGTAGAGTTCTTTTCTAAAAAACAATATCATAATTACAATGTATATTATTTCTACTTTAAGTTGTAATACAATTTAGTAATTCAATATTTGTATATTATGGGATGTACCTACATGTTGTGGCGTGATTTGATCGCTTGCTTGCTGTTAAAAAGCATCAGATATCACATTGTCTGCGTTCGTGGCTCGTGATATCGTCATATATTGTGAGTTCTAATACTAGTACAATACCAACATATTGTTTAATTATTACATACCTATTATATACAGGGTTTTCCACGGAACTGGCTGGTTAGAAGTTTTCCGGCTTAACGAAATTCCTCAGTTTTAAAAAATTGGGGTTTGCAACAATTTGGCACTTACTTTCTTTCTAAAATATTTTCACCTTTTTTGCACTTCCGGTTAACCGGAAGTCGCCACGAACTTTGTTATTTTAAATGGAACACCCCATATATTTTATATTTTTGAATTTACCATAAAATTCTATGACGATTACCATTAGGGTATCTTATACCTATCTTCAACTGTTTCTAAGATATTACGATTTTTGTTAAAATTTTGACATTTACATTGTTGTATGTAATTAATTAATTCTCACTTGATTTAAGTGTCAGAAATCTCCGACTTTGAAATCAACAAGTGCTAACATTGTTTTACCAAAACGTAGAAAAAAAATTCAGTGACATTATATAGGGTGTTTAAAAATTAGTGACATATCCAAGAATTTTGAATGTTGCAAAACTTAATTTTTTCAAATAGAAAACCCTGTACATTTTTCTATTTTTGGATGCAGAATTAAATTCTGTACCGATTTGCTGTAGCATTCCCTATACTCATCTTCAGTAGTTTTCTTTTAAATTACTCGTTTTGTTTATTACCGCTTTCAAATGGCCGAATAATTTCTATCTGGTGGGCCATTTTATTATTCGACGTCTTAATCTGTCGCCTTATACTTCTTCTCACTTCAACTGGGTCTAATTCATCAAACGTTCTCGTCACACGAATCATTAAATCTTGCTTGGTAGTACCGAAATTTGCTTACAGTGTGTAATCTGTGTAATGTATTATTTCAAAGTTTTCTAAATTTTATTAGATATATTAGCTGAAAATTCCTATAATTACCGTAAATTCTCTGTAAGTTCTTCCTGCATTCTCAGTGAATGTAAAATAAATTTAAAGTATCCAGGTTAAAATAAGCTCCTTCAATATTTTTCATTATCTAATTCATAAGTTCCATAATAATATGCATTTATCTGAACACGCGACGTGTAACAAACAATGATTATAACAATAATACTTACTAATAATAGTAAATTGTTGTAATGTTAATGTCATGGCCCACCAGATAGAAATTATTCGGCCATTTGAAAGCGGTAATAAACAAAACGAGTAATTTAAAAGAAAACTACTGAAGATGAGTATAGGGAATGCTACAGCAAATCGGTACAGAATTTAATTCTGCATCCAAAAATAGAAAAATGTACAGGGTTTTCTATTTGAAAAAATTAAGTTTTGCAACATTCAAAATTCTTGGATATGTCACTAATTTTTAAACACCCTATATAATGTCACTGAATTTTTTTTCTACGTTTTGGTAAAACAAATGTTAGCACTTGTTGATTTCAAAGTCGGAGATTTCTGACACTTAAATCAAGTGAGAATTAATTAATTACATACAACAATGTAAATGTCAAAATTTTAACAAAAATCGTAATATCTTAGAAACAGTTGAAGATAGGTATAAGATACTCTAATGGTAATCGTCATAGAATTTTATGGTAAATTCAAAAATATAAAAATATATGGGGTGTTCCATTTAAAATAACAAAGTTCGTGGCGACTTCCGGTTAACCGGAAGTGCAAAAAAGGTGAAAATATTTTAGAAAGAAAGTAAGTGCCAAATTGTTGCAAACCCCAATTTTTTAAAACTGAGGAATTTCGTTAAGCCGGAAAACTTCTAACCAGCCAGTTCCGTGGAAAACCCTGTATATTAAATGGGGGACGAGCGAGTAAAAGAATTATTAATCCAGTGGGGATTTGAATATTTAACTTCAGTGTTTGCAGGTAAGCACATTTTGATTTTTATAGATGTTTTTGCAAATGAACGCCATTATTAGCTATTAGCACAACATAATGCAACGGTATACTTCATGTTTAAACGGGTATATTAAGACCCAGAATATATCGTATTTATTAGGTTGTAGAATACATTTTCATAGGTATAGTGCGTACCTACCTTCCTGGAGGTTCTGGACATAGAAACAATCCATTTACCGCCCAGAAAACGCTCGGAAGTGCATTCAAATATATTTGTAAATACATGTTTTTAGGCATTACTTTTAAATACCTTAGTATTATTGTAAAATGTACTTACATATTTCATACTTTATAACTGTTGCGAAGTTATATGAACCTAATTTAGTCATATTTTGTTTCCAAATCCCATTTTGTAATTAATAAAATTTCCAAAATATTCAAAATGAGATTATTTGAATGAACAAAATTTTTGTTTCAAATCAACCAAAAATAAAATGTTTGCATTACTTTAATTTTGTGCACTCAATACGTTTATTTGCTAATGTAACCATAAAGATGCATTGAAGCAAGAATTTGTTTTTGTAGTTTCAACACAATTTCGAAGTTACGGTAAGCAGCAATGCTAGTTAAACAAAACACTTCTTTTTGTTGTTCTAACATACTTAGAGCTGTATTAACAAATCAAAACCAATGTTACATCAGGTAAACTAAAGTGTTGCATTAACGATTAAACTTGCTTAAATTGAAATTGAGGGTTCAGTTGAATCAACGAGTCTATTATTTTTAAGTTAACAAATATATTTCAACAAATCGTAAATTTCAATCTAACAATAAATTTCGGTGGGCCGTATTTAATGCAAACTTTTTGGTTGGTTATGCGTATTTTGGTTAAACCAATGCATTCCTTTCCCTCAGTGAGGTGGTATTTTTTTTTAGGATGAATCGTAAGTATTTAGCTTTTCATAAATAAAGTGTAACTACCTGTGGATAAGGCCCGCTGTGGGATTCGCCGTTCGGGGTTTTAGAGGCGTTGTACAGTAGCCGATGCGAATGACCTCCTATCACCAGATCGACATTTTGCAACCGTTTCGTAATCGCCGTATTAAACGCCGAATGTGCGTGCGCTACAACTATGATTATCTTGACGCCGTTCCGAGTCATCTCATCCACTTCCCGCTGGACCGCTTGAAATTCGTTAGTGATAGTTAAACCGTTATCGTCAAACTTCCAGACCAGCGACCTATGGACGAAAGCGGTGACGCCTACCTTCCCACTTACGTCTTGCACGTCTAGCGTTACCCGATTTTTTTACGATGTTGTATACTGGGGAAGTTACCGGTAACTCGCAGTTCGCGCACACCACCGCCTTATCATTTAACGCCAGCATATAATTGGTGAAGTTCTTCGTCCTTTGCTGCGGCGTCTTGCCAGTGTTCGTTTCTTCGTCTCCCAAACCAATCGCGTCGACAGGCAGCAGTTTCAAGAACTCTGCGCAAATGTTGCCCTTGTGCACGCTGTACCAGATGCTCCCTTTGAACCAGTCCATCGCGTCGATGAAGATGGTCGACGCGAACCTGTCTTTCTGTTCTTTAACATAGTGTACGATGCGCGCTATTCCGTACTCGGATTTTTGGGTGATCTTGTTTATGACCGGTTCGAATTTCGCATGGAACCCAGAAAGGTGTAGCACTTTTAGTGTGTCTTGTTGCATCGTGAATTTGTTGACCAGAAAGATCGTGACGAACGTTAAGAGGTTCATAGTTACATTTAACTTGAAGGATATAATAACTTGTGAGAGCTGAGTGAGCTATACGCGCCTCGTTGTCAATATAAGAAAAGAATTCACGAGTGACAGAACATGTCAACGATTAACTCTAATATGATAGATTTACATTACACTACGTACTGTCATTTTTTGGGGTTACTTTGTGCAATGCCAAATTAAAAAAAAATAAAGGTCCAACAGAAAAAAAATGTCCCTAAAGATATAGAACCGAAATTAAAAGGAATGTGTAACTCTGTCACGCATACTATAAATACCAACACACGCACAGTATATATGTATATCGAGTAGTTTCACATCGCCGGTAACATGGGTTTCAAACATGGCGCCCAAGGAAATTCGCGGTGTCGCATAGGTGGGTGAAATTGTAACTAAAACTATTTGAATCTGTTTACAAGCAAAAATCTAACCTACAAAGCCGTTCCATTCTGTCATTTTGACATTGATGTTGCGCGATTTTCTGTCAATTGTCAGTCTGTTTGAGTATATAGGTTATTTTCGTACCCACTTTGCAATTACTAGTTGTAAATATAGCCGCTAAACGCCATCGCGAATTTCCTTAAATTGATAGACAAAACATCAAAGGCGTCGACACTTAGTGAAACTACTCGATAAGGTTTATACTTTGCCAAAAGTTAGCTGAATCGATGCCACCCATTCGAGATATTACCGTAAGGGTGCAAAAATTGATTTTTTTTCTCGGGAATGATTCAAGCTATCAAGTTCAAAAAAAAGTATGTGCACCCTAAAAAAATGTGGTAAAATTACCCCAAAAATAGATGGCAACTGGGCTACCGCCTATTTTTGGGGTAAATTTACATCTATAGGGGAATTTTCACATGCTTGTAGAATATTTCTTGAAAGTGTGGTAATTTTCCCTGGTAAATTTACACCTCTAAAGTAATATTCCCTAATGGAATGGAATAATTTAAGGTAGATTTACCACACCTTCAAGGAATATTCCACCAGTATGTGAAAAATCCCCTATAGGTATAAATTTACCCCATTTTTCTACGCGGCTAACCCGAGCCTCGCTTCCTATGTATTAATTCGCTGACTTAGTTACTATTGCTTCTAACAATCATACCACAGGAAACGAGGCTTCGATTTTCGCCTATTACATATATTATTCTATTGTGATACATAATGGAACTTTCCGTGGCAATATGTTAAGTGGACCAGAAAAACGCGAAATGGAATTTATGGAATAATTTATACACAAGTTTTAAATTTTGTATTCGTAAATGACAAGTATTGACAAATCTGTCAACTAATCATATGGAAACCAAAATAATGGCGTCCAAAAAACGGTAACGGCGATGAACGACGCTACTGATGCTTCCTATACTGTGGTATGGCGTTAAAAAAATTGTAATGGCGGAGAATCCCTGTCAATTGTGACGTTTACTTTTTTTTACATTGATCACAATTTATGTGTTTTTTCGACTTAATTTTCCACTAACCTCAATCTCAGTGGGAACATGAATTTTCTCACGTTTCTTACGATCCTTCTGGTTACCAAATCGACGATGCAAGGCGAGATGCTGAAGGTGCTGCACCTTTCCGCGTTCCACTCCTCGTTCGAACCAATGAAGCACGGGAAAGTCACCCAGTATGGAATCGCGCGCATCGTGGCATTTGTTAAACAGCAGAAGGAAGTGCATCCGTCGACAATTTTTATCGATACCATGGATTGGTTTACGGGCAGTATCTGGTACACCGTGCATAAGGCTAATATTTGCTCACACTTCTATAATATATTGCCCGTAGACGTCATAGGCCTGGGACATGAAGAGACGAACGCTTGTATAACCGAAGAGGAAAGAACGAAGAACTTTACCGACTTTATACTATCGATAAAGGATAAAAAGATAGTCTGTGCGAACTGCGAGGTTCCAAGAGCCTCCCCTATACATGATATCATCAAGAAATCGGTGGTACTGGAAGTGAACGAGTTCCCACATAAAGTGGGGATCACCGCTTTTGTCCGTAAGTCGCTCGTCTGGAAGTTTAGCGAGGGCGGGATGACTGTTTCGGATGAGTTGAAAGCAGTTGAGAGAGAAGTGGAGGAGATGACTCACGAAGGTATTAAGGTAATCATAGTCATTGCACACGGGCAGGCGTCGTTCAATACTGCGTTTACGAAAAAGCTCAAAGACGTTGATTTAGTAATAGGAGGACACGCACATCAGCTATTATACAACGGTAAGCCGCCCAGTAAAGATAGCAGCGCGGGCGAGTACCCTCAGTTAGTAGCTGACAGAGTTGGTAACACGATGCCGGTTGTGTATGCTGGATGTTACGGGCATTACGTCGGAGAGTTGAACATGTATTTCGACAATGAAGGCCTAGCGACTGTTTGGAACGGAAATCCTGTACATATGAGCAGCGACCGACCGGAAGACGGAGAGGCAGCAAACCTGCTTTACGAGTTTAAGTTGAAAGTAGATGCGCAAAAAACACTCGTTCTAGGCCGGAGTAGAGTATTTTTGAACCGTTCTTGCTACTGGGATGAGTGCAATTTTGGCAGTTTCGTGGCTGACGCTTTCGTGGATTACGCCGCGAAGCAGTTTCCAAGCACCAGCCGATATTGGACGGATCATTCCATCGCCCTCGTCCACGGAAAGTATTTTGCTGCCGACATAGTGCCCGTCAAGGACGATAATTACGAGATCACGGTTGCCGATGTATTGGCCGCCGTGGTTAGATACGAACATCTGTATACGTTGACAATCAACGGCAGCGTTCTGGAGGAGGTGATGGAGTACGCGGTAAGCGATGACACAGACGAAACGACACCGCGATTTTTACAAATATCGGGTTTGCACGTCGTCTACGATATGAATAACGATGTAAACGAAAGGGTGGTGAAATTGTCGGTACGGTGCGCGTTGTGCGAGATTCCGGAATACCTACCGGTGGATGAAAACATGGAATACAAAATAGTCACGACAAATGTGCTTGCCAATGGCTTCGCTAATTTCAATATGTTTAAAACCGCTGCTGCCCGGAAGAGTTTCGAGGTCAGCGATGTTGAAGTGATTAAGAATTATATTAGAAAACGTGGAGTAATACAGCCGCCAAAAGATGAGAGAATCATCATGCAGAAGAAGGGAAAGTTGAAGCTGAGAACGTTAGATACCAATGGAGTAATAAAGTACCGCACGGGTTATCTCTTGTATGCGTTCAGCATGTTTCCCTTCGCCATACTTCTCGAACGATAATCCATAGTTTTAATCCAAATTTCTCTACTAATAATAATAATAAATCATCTTAAGTCATAGTTTTGCAATTATCTATCCCTACACAGTCTAGCGGTGGGCGATTCGAATCTTTTTAGTGATTCGAATCCTAATGACTTCTAAAATTAAAGATTCCTGTAATACGATTCATAACGAAATATTGTAAAAAATTCATATAGATTTGTGATGATTCATGACTCTTTGTGATTAGAATTCTAATCACTCTTTGCACTTTATTCTAAGGATCTTGCAAAAAAAAAACGGTAAATTGGGATTTTCGTAAAATGAAACAAAGTGAAGCAATAATGGATTATTTTGTTTTATTATTTGTTAATAACAAAAGGAAAACCTCAAAATATCAATCAAAGGTTAAACACAAAATTGTCTTGATGAATACAGGCACATACATAGATAATATACATAGGTATAAGATATTAGCAGACATTCAATCTTTTATATTAAAATTAAGAAAAAGCAGATACGATACCGTCTTTGAATTTATTCTTGACCGTTTATCTGTCACTATTTGTGCACTTTTTGAAAAAATGCGCTCGCATGGTACGGATGTAGCGGGTATAGATAATCTCTTTCTCATTAGATTAGATTAGATTAGATTAGGATAGGGGTGGCCTATCGACCTGTTTCACCCGCGACCTTTTCAGATTATTGTGATCCCTTTTTCCTAGAGGACGCTCTCTAATTTTGCCCTCTTGATTAGGCCTATCATCTTTGAGAGCGGCTTCTTTATGTAGCTACTAGCTGTGGGGTTCTCCTCCCCCATTATTAGAAACCTTTGTCCTCGCCAGGCCTTCACATTGGCACAGCACATGAACTGGTGTTTCTTCCTCCTCTTGGCAGTATCTGCAGGTTGCATCATCTGCCAGGCCTATGTTATACATATGCCTATTCAGTCTACAGTGACAGTCAGCAGACCTACTATCATTTTGACAGTCTTCCTGTCTTTATTCAGTAGATCTCTCGTGAGTTCAGGCCTCTGCTCCTTTAGGAACTCTTTTGCCTGCCATTGTCCCGGTGATTTATGCCACCACTCTCTGGACTGATTGTATATCCATTCATTGATGGATTTTTGATTTGCGATTTGGTAGTGCCGAAAGAAGGGTCGGGCTCCAACGAATGGCCTTGACGAACCTCGCCGGCAGCTCGTCCGCCGCTCATTTCCTCTCACGCCCGAGTGGCTAGGGACCGGCTAGGGTTACTTTCCTTTGGGTGCCCACCTCATTTAGGGCGCTTACACAGTCCCAAATCAGCTTAGAGTCCACGCTTGAGGAGCTAATCGCTTTAAAGTGTGGACTGGCTGTCGGAGAAGATAGCGACGCTTTTACCCGGTGCGGTACATCTTTCTATCTCTCTGACACAGTGGTGAATTGCAGCAACCTCAGCTTGGAACACAGTCGTGTCTTTGCTGAAGCTTACCGAAGAGCCTTTTTAGGTTTCTTAGTGTAATATTCCCGCTCCGACGCGCGTAATCCCGTTTAGAGCCGTCAGTAAACCAGTTTGAGTCCGCTCTTACCGGGGCACCTGCCTCCCCAGTCTTCTTATCTGGTATTATAACTGATATTTCTTATCTAGGTTAGGGTTCGAACCATGGCATCACATGGCATTCCTAAAATAGGTGCCTCTTGAGTTCGTCTAGCAGTTTTTTATAGTCAGCCCCGTGCGATTTACTTATCGGTACTTGACTATGTAAGAGTCTATGTACTGTGGACCTTGCGGCTCCTTGTACAAAAATATGTATTGGTGGCAGGTTCAGAATTACTTCTATCGCGGCGGTAGGGTCGATCTCAACGCCCCGTGGGGCACAGGCACGCTAACCTCTGCACGCCACCCACGCCTTTGCCGCCCCCGCCCGCCGCGCCTTTGGCCACATGCTACTGCTCCATACGTTAGCATGGGTCTGATTACCCTTGTGTACAACCACAGAGTCATCTTGGGGCTAAGGCCCAATTCTTTCCACAGAGCTCCTGCACCTGCCCAGGCGATGGTGGCTTTGCTAGTCAATTTTTGGATATGTGAATTCCATGTGTGCCTTTGATCAAACCATACTCCCAGGTATTTCGCCTCTTTGACGTATGGAATTCGCTCACCTCCTATCACTAGTGGCTGTAAGCCTTCTAGCGTTTTTTTCTTGTAAACGTGACAGCCTTGTTTTTTTGAAGCATTGACTGATAGTCGCTCTTGTGTACCATTTGTCAACCGTGTTGAGAGCGGTTTGCATACGCTCCACCAGAACTTTTGGAAACCGCCCTCTGACGACTATTGTAAGGTCGTCAGCATATCCAAGGCAATGGAATCCCTTACCGGTCAGCTTCGGATTAGGTCGTCTACCAGGGTAGCCCACAGCAAGGGAGAAAGAACTCCACCCTGCGGACATCCCCTCCGCCCCGCCTCAATGGTAGCCTCACCAATTGTGGATGTGATTATCCTTCTTTCCAGCTGGCTCTTACCCACTGTAGAAGTTTCGGGCGCGACGCCCCTTCTCCGTAGCGCCCCGATGAGTGAATTAGTGGTAGCATTGTTAAATGCTCCCTCGATGTCCAGGAAAGTCGTCATGGCTATCTCTTTGTCTTCTATAGACTTAGTAATTAGCCTGTTGAGGTCATCTAAAGCGACTCTGTAGATTTTCCCGTTGGTATGCGTATTGTCTGTCACTGAGTGGCTGTTCTCTCAGTGCGGTATCTCTTATGTACCTATCCACCAACCTTTCAAGAGTTTTAGTAAAAAGGAGGATAGGCTTATTGGTCTGTATGACTTCGGCGTTTGATCGGATACTTTACCTACCTTAGGTAGGTATACCACCTCACCTTTTGCCATGCAGTTGGGACGTATCCCCAGGCTATACATGCTCTGAAGATTTTCACGAGATGTGGCATCAGTACCTCTATCCCATTCTGAAGTAGGGCAGGGAATATTCCATCCGTGCCTGCAGATTGAAAGGCAGAAATCTGCTTAGCGCCCACTTGACTCTCGTGGGTCTCGTGATTTCTGCGGCCAGCCTCCCGTCTTGTCGTTTTGGCCTCTCTGGCGTACGATCTGCTACGGCCGGCCCACGAGCACAGTCAGGATTTTTGCGGACGGAAAGTGAACCTTCAACAGTTCCTCGATGCTCTCTTTATGAGTGCTAGTGTAGGTTCCATTCAATCTTTTGATGAAGCCCACCTCGGTCGCAGCACAACCATCCTTGGCTAGACTTTATGGATTCGTGAGCATGCGGGAGCTTCGTTCAGCTCCTCGCAAAACTTCCTCCATGAGTCCCTTTTGCCTTGCGGATTTCCTTGTTGTACTGTGTCAGTTTACTTTTATAAGTGTCCCAGCTGTGGTCGGACTTGGCTTTGTTGAACAGCCTTCGAACTCGGCCTCAGATGCTCTAGTTCTTATTCCACCATGCTGTTTTGGCGCCTTATAGCGTCTTGTTTTTTCTGGGCAGTTTTCCGTGTATGCAGCCATAATGGCTTCATGCACTTGGTCTGCCGCTAGTTCTAGCCCTTCTATTACCCCACAAGTGCCGTACCTCCCCGAGAGACTCCCTGAGGGATGTTACATATCCTTGCCAGTTTGTCTCCCTTGGTTTCTGTACTTGACCTCGGTGAGAGTAACATTCAGGTTAAATCTTATGTGTCGATGGTCCGAACACGAAGGTTCCTCCGACACATGCCATCCCTTTATGGCGTCAATCATCCTACCTGAGCATAGCGTAACATCTAGCACTCCGCTCTGGATCTTGTGACGAACGTTGGTTCCGTGCCTACGTTGGCTACCTCCAACCCTGTTGAAAGATAAATTGCATGAGTGACTCACCTCGTGCGTTGGTGTTAGTGCTCCCCCATAGCTGTATGGTGTGCGTTTGCGTCGCTCCCTATTATCACTTGGAGGCCCTTTTCCTCTCCATATGCAGCATATTACTTATTAGGGAGGTGGGCACTCCTTGTCCTCCCGGGGAAGTAGGCCGAGCAGATGATCCAGCTCTGGTTCCTTCCTCCGTCTTGGCCGTAAGGATTCCTGTAATCACGTTCGTCGGTGCAAAGCACCGGGATTAGTGTACAAGTAACCCTCGTGCTGTGTACTATGCATGCTCTTGGCCTTAAGGACCTAGGATTGTATAATATTTACCTTGTTGTGGTGTTAACTGCAACTTTTCTTTTTATTAACCATGGTTCCTGCAGTAGTGCCACATCCAGCTTTCGTTGTCGAACCTCCTAACTAGCGTTGCTGACGCAGCTTTTGCATGTTGGAGGTTCGCCTGCAGGACCTGTATCTCTCTCTTCCCTAGGAAGAGGGTTCTGTGTCGGCTTCGTCCTCCGCAGCCTTGTCTACCTCCATTGGAGCAGCCACCTCGTGGCAAGATGCCGTCTGAGGGGACTAACTCCGCTTCGGGAGAGACTGGCTCTCCGGAGGGGCAGCGTCCGTTGCCGCTTCCGTTCCCGTGGGCACAATACCTTGAGGGTCCGTCGGCGCGTTGGAACAGGTGGCGTCTCCTCGCCTGTCTGCTCTACTCCAGACTGCCCTTCTTTGACTCGGAATTTGAGTTTTTCCTAGGCCAAAGAACGGCTGGAGATCTAGTTTCTTTAATTCCTCTGCTGACTCCTTATCTGCAGAGAAAGTCCAGTGTGCCTTGTCTCCTTGTTGGAATTCCAAATGGTCCAAAGCATGTGTTAAGGCGTCGATTTCCCACCTTTAGACGGCTTAGGATCTTCTCCGCCGGTACTTGTTCACCTTCTCATCAGCACAAACGTTGTGCAGATCCACGGCCTTGGAATGTCCTTGCCTCCAGAGCTTGAGGGTCGCTCCTCCAAGGTCTGAGCGTTGGAACTACTTCCTTTAGCCACTGCGCGCTTTCCTGATCAGCACAGATCACGATAAGGTGACCTGGTCTCTGTGTGCACCTCACGAACCGGACTTGGGGTCCTTGTTCCGAGATGTCATCATACGCTGCCAGCAAGGAGTCCTGGACTGCTGTAAGCTGGTCCGGCTCCAAGCGGTTAGCTGGATAGCCATCACTGACTATCGCGATTTTCACCGAGGAGGCTGCCTCTCTGAAGGATAATCCCTCAGTTTTGGGTTTTTTGCTCTTCGGTACATTGGGTGGGGGTATTACTTCCGACCGTGGTCGTTTTTTTCGGATACACCTTGTTTTACTCGTCCGCTCAACCTTTTCTGGCTCTACGGATTTAGTTGCCTTTTTGGCTTTGGTTGCGCCTTGGTGGCGCATCCTGACCTTTTGTGCGTGCCGGATGAAGTTGTCTCTGATTACGGCTCTTCGAGCCTGAATGTAATCTTGGCCCTGCTTCACCAGCTTTTGCACTTTGGCCTAGAAATACCCGACAGTCTTGCTGTTCGGATTGTCTCGTCGGACATTAAGTCAATGTCCTCGACTGAGCCTACCCTCAGGTGGTCTTTTTGTTAGTCTGATGTACCAGGCGTCTCCGCTTTGGTACATCTCCTTTTGGATTTTCCCCTGCTTAACAACTTTGGGAAAAGGTTTTTTAAAAGTTACTTGGTCTCCATAAATGGTCCCACGAGTAGCTGGGAAGGGTTGGTCCACTTCAGCAGAGCCCCGCAGTACTGAAGTAAGGCATTTATGCAATGGGGTGCGCCGGTGCCCAAGGTTGGACTAGTTGGGACTGGTCTTCTATCCAGCCACGCATCCATCGGCCTAGTCCGCCACCTGTAGGATTTAGGTTTTTATTGAGGTTGTCTCCTCTCGGCCCGTGCAGTTAAGCCTAGGCCCCATATCCCCGAAGGGGATGGTATAACAGCCGCGAGTGAATTAGATTCGCTCTACGACCGGCGCCGTAATTTCCTGGTGAAAACCATTAGCCACGACACGAACGGCTTGGTCAGGAGATTTTTTTTCGACCTGTTCTGGTCTAGACCGCAATGTTTTGCGTTAACAGTGTACCTCGAGTAGGATGGAGTACTTGTACTCCGCACTGCGGTCCGCAGCAGGGGAAGCTATGCCTGAAAGGACTGATTGCGCTTAGCCTGCTACTGGTCCGTTCATAGAGGACTATGATTGGTCCTCACCACCTTCTTTCTCATTAAATGCAAATAAGTGTGGATATATTGATTTTTTATTGTTTCACCAAGCAAAGATTTTTCATTCGCCTAAAAGAGTTCATCTATATATCTAGTTATCTCTACTTGGCAAACAGTATCTGCAGCTTCGGACTCTCTACTAAATGAGTGTATTCTTATCATATTCATCCCAAATAGATCAGTTAACATTACAGAATGTGAACTTTCAAGGAAATGTGTATCATATTTCCACCAATTATAGTACTGCCCGCTCGATGATCGATGCTTTGGAATTCTCATATGGTGTTTCTGTTTGGAAAACCTTTCCTTTTTGAAGCGTGGATCTAAAATGTGGCGTCAACGACCAATATATTTTCTTCAATACCCTTAAATCTCGTAGATATCTGATCTAGAATGACACGCAATTTATTCTTAATTCTTTTGGCACATTTTATCATTTTGAAGGTTTGCTTAAAATATAAATTTAGAAATTGTAACATTTTTGTCGGCACTAATTCTATGATTATTTAATTAAATACTTTAAACCTTGCAAGCACATGAAATTAAATTCCATTCTTTGCGGTTAAGTGGTCTAGATCAGAATTAAGAATAGCTATAGTGGAACAAGTGGTTCCTTATTCTCAAGATCCTCTCAAACATTATGTACAGCTCGAGTTCTCTTAGTTGAAACGTCTTGTTTTAAGCTTAGAGTCCATACCGCAGGGATTCCGATATGATTTCGTATCAATGATTCCTGCGGTCGACTCTTGTATACTAGTATAGACAAGGAATCGGAGTCAGAGTCGGAGTCGAAGTCTGACTGCGACTCCGACTCCTTCAGTATACTAGTATACAAGAACCGTACCGATACGGATTCGTATGAACCGAAATGATTCGTATCGGCTGATATGAATCCGTATAAATAGTAAAGATTCGTACCGTACCGTACCGATGTCGCAACTACTGTCTACCAGGTCGGTGGAGGCGGAGTGGGACATAAGAACACTCTCAGTTAATACGACCAGAGGATGCCCACAGGGGTAGTTACATCCCCACTATGTGGAGCCTAATAGTAGAACGAACTCTTATGCGGACTGACGGATCTAGCATATCTTGTCAAGGGTATGCTGATGATATTGTCATATACGCAAGAGGCAATTTGAGAATACCCTCTGTGACATAAATTCAAAGAGGCTTGAACTTCACGAGAAAGTCAGTTTTGTCAATCGATGGGACTCAATGTCAACCCCACTAAGACAACCCTAGTAGCATTACCAGGAAAGAGAAATCCAATCTGATAGAACCATAAACTGGAATGGGCAAAATATAGAATAGAAAGCAGAAGTTAAATATCTAGGCCTTACCTAGACAAAAACTTATGGAACAAACATGAATTTGAAGTAACCAACAAGCCAAAAGAACTCTGATGGTGTGCAAAAACTTTGCAGGGAAAAATTGGGGATGCAACCCAAAAAAAAGCTTTGGATGTATAGCGATAGTGAGACCGATCACAATGCATCAGAGCAATGGACAAAGAACTAATCTGGCACCGCGAAACTAACTCTCGAAAGTGCCAAAGATTAGCATGTGTATACGTAACGGGCGTATGAGAACTGCCAACAGCAGCTATTGAGCAGTATTGGATCTTGCCCCCTCCACATAGTAGTAGAGGGTGTGGCGAAAAGAACGCCACTAAGAATGGTCAAGGGAAGGAATGATTAGCATAGGCTCCAATCTCCTGACGGTGATCAAACCTGGGAATATGCCCGGATGATATGTTAAAAAAATGTAGCTTTTGTGAAAGAATTCACCATAAAGCTAAGTAACAGGAGCGAGTGGGATCATAACACCATCTTGAACTTGAATAGAAAAGCCATCAAATGTACACTGATGGCTCCAAAACGGCAGAAGGAACTGGAATAGGAATATATGGCCTAGAACTACATATTTCGAAAGCTTGCGAAAATACCCAAGTATATTTCAGGCGGAAATACACGCTATTGGAAGATGTGTTCAGTTCATTATGGAAAGGAACTATCGGAAGCAGGAGATTATCATCGTGTCTGATAGTCAAGCAGTCATCAAAGCGCTGAACTCATATGAAATCAGCTCCAAGATGGTCTGGGAATACCTAGGGAAACTAAATGAGCTAGGCAAAAGAAATAAAGTAACCCTCCTGTGGTTCGGGTACACAGGAGTGGAACGGAAACGAACGTGGTATTAATATATAAGGTCTGCTCGATAAAATTGCGCATCCTTGACATAACGCGTTATCAACCCGTTCACAAAATTTAATGGTTGACTTTTATCGTGTTTAGAAGTCGCCACTACGCGTGTATCATCTGCGCGTGAGCATGTATGTATCAATTAATACCACGCCCTGAACCGAATTAGTTAGTCCGCATATTGAAGGGGGTAGTAGCGATGGTTGGAATTTGGAATTCAGCGCTCTTATTATAGCGTTACTTTGTTATGCCGATTTGTGTAACACTGATCTGCGTAGATTTGTCGAGTTTGTAGATGGACAAGTCAGTTTTTCTATTTCAATAAAGTAAATTGCTGAAGTTCCGAATGAGGATCGCTGATTTCGGGATTTTGATGTATGTTAACGGAAAGATCGTGTTTTGTTGAGCCCCAAATGATTATTCCTTTTTTGGAGCAAATGAAAAGAAAATGTTAAAAAATCTGTTTAAAAAATACTATTTCGGGGTTATGTACGCGATGTTTCTGACGGTTGGTGGTGGTGCTGTAGAAGCAAAATTTACTAAAATGAGGTGGAATTTACACAAAAGAGACGCTAAATGTGCTTGCACAGTTTTTACCCTTTGCAACATGAGCTGTGGGGCTTACTTAAATGCAATTAACAAAATTCTAGCAAAACAACAACATTAATATGGAGATTATTAAATAATTAGGTGGAATATGGAAGTAACTCCAATATTTCAAAAATGTTACATCTTTTTGTACAATTTTATCACAATTGCACTGCTGACAATAAACACATACTTTCAAAGTAAGGTCTCAAAACAACAATTTGAGAACTTTTTATTGAACAGATACATAATAATAATAAATAATAAAAGATAATTTACATTTTTGGACATTATTAACTCATTAATATAATTTAAATTCATGCCTTGACATTCCCCAACAGCTCATGTTGCACACAGAAAAAAACTCTGCAAGTAAATCTAGTTCGTTTGAATTTAGCGCATGTTTTTTTTTTCTAAATTCTATCTTCTTGTAAGTAACTTATACTGTGTTGTTAGATGGTCGTCGACTTATAATGTTTTCAACCGCTTTGTGAAACTTCCTATCATAGCATTTACAAAAGAAAAAGGCAAGGAATGGCCCGAATTAGAAAATGAAACTTGGCTTTCTGACTTAATGTTCCTTACAGATGTGCTAGGACATTTGCAATAACTCAATTTGGCTTTATAGGGTAAAGAAAAAAATATTACTTATTTGTCACAAACTGTATTCAAGTTTGAAGCAAAACTTCGACTGTTTGTTTACGATCTTGAAAACAAGATATTTGATCATTTCCACGAATAAAAACACATGTAATTAATATCAAAGAAGAAAAGCTGAATATAAATAAAAGTTGAAAGAATTACAATCAAATTTCAATCATATGTAGGTTTGAAGATTTGAAAAGTTTGAAATCTACATTTGCATCATCTATTTTGTGATATTATTGAGGATGGATTTCCAATTTCTGAAATAATCCTTACTGAAAAGGATGCTGGAGAATTGGAGAGATGAAGGAAGATCAGGCATTGCACATGTCCACAAAGCTTCTTCTATGATTGACTTTTGGAAACTTGTGCCAGAATCAAAATATCCAAACTTTAAGAAAGCTGCTTGTCGTCTATTTTCCACATTTGGAACAACATATTGTTGCGAATATTTGTACTTCACAATCAAGTTCGTGAAGTCAGAACATCGTTCATAGTCAACATTTTACAGAATTTCTGCGGACAGCCTTAACCATTTTCACGGCAAATTTTAAAAATTTGGTCCAAGATTGTCGTTAGATGTAATCGTACGTTTTATTAATAAATATATTTTTATTATATTAGTCCTTTTTGTTATGCGGTCGAATTTCCCGAAGCCAAATCTCCGTAGTTTACTGAGAAAGATTCCGAGATATAGAAAAATTCATCTTATAGAAGTTCGAGTTATGGGAATTCTATTATTAAGCATTCGATTTTTATTATATTTGAATTTCATTACTAAAATATTTAAATAATTATTTTCCTTTTCACAATTATATTTTTACATGTAGTTTGTAAAAATATGCAATTACATTAAATAATAAAAAAATTATGTATCCACGTGTGGCTCTTTATAAAATACATCAAACCGGATTGCGGCTCTCTTTGACCTCATATGTGCTCACCCCCCTGGTATATTGGAAAAGAATTAGGAAGTACACTTTCGAATTTAATTTATTTATCTACACACAAAAAAAATAATTACTCAATTTGAATATAAGTGCATCACATTGAATATAACATAACTTCCTATATAAGCAAGAAGATGATGTATTTATATTGAGAATAAAATTTGTTCATTTTTCAAACCCATGAATTTGTTAGACGAAACAATTTTTTAGTTCAAATGTAATCAATATATCTAAATCATTATGAACATATAATATTTTCACCACAAGAATAATTATTTAGATTGAGTAAATTAGATTTTCAACTGGAAACTATGCCTTAATAATTTATGTACATTTGAATAGAAGTATATAAAAGTATTATTTGGAAGTATTGCCATTATTTGCTTCCAAAATATAAGTATATTGAACTGATAATACTTCCCTGCTTAATGTAAGCATTTCTACTATTCAGGTAATAATTACCTACTTATTTGTGCTGTAACACCAAAAAGCCTCTGTAGGGGAAAATTAATAAATAAATAAATATTATGTAATTATAAATTTACTGTCCTGCTTTTATAGTTTTACAATGTTTGGAGAAGATAGCTATCGGGGTCTCCAGGAGTGCGCACGGGATATGTATAGATGTTATGCGTATCCGTCTGTTGCGATCGGTGTTCTCGGATACTTCCTACTCAATGCCTGGGCCTGTATCTGGTCGGCGTTCAATCAGTGCAATAATTTGCTGGTATTGCCTACTGATAAACTAATAACTAGTAAATACCTACATATTTTGTTAATGTACATACCTACCATGTTCATATATTATCGACCAATGCGCTGACTCTAAATACATATTCAAAGCTTTTTAAACCAGTAATCCTTTAATATTCGATAACATGTACGTATTTACCTTCGAATATTTTAATGGTAGCATCTGTGCATCAGCCCCATTCCATCCCATTCTCTAAGTAGCTGTGAAACGGCTGGGGCATCCATTTAGATTTACTTACAATCACAACCAACAACACTGTTCCCTAGTCAATCAAAAAGTGACGCCAAGTAAAGCGTATGTACATGCAAAACCCCCTACACCCCTCTAAAAAAGAGGGAACCAATGACAGATAAGATTTAGTGCAATAAATGGTGGGGTAAAATTCGTTTCAAATGTGTCAATATTATGGTAATTTCAATTTGATATTTTCATGTTTTCAGTACAAAGCATTTAATAATTTTATATAGTAATTCATTATACCAAACGTATAAGGGATTTTATTTTGAATCTACAGACTTTCTCACTATGATGATTCCTTACAACAATAACAATGTTCATTTGGAGGAAGTACACTTCAATGCAAATATTTATACTATTTGTTCTAAGAGTATATTGTGTTTTCAGAGAATTTACTCTTATGTTCTAACCAACGAGATTTAGTTCATTTAAACATATATTTAGTTCCGATTTCTGAATTAATAAAAATGTTCAGATTGATAATAGATTTTTTGTGTGTATTACTACTCACCTAATTATTTTATTTAAAATATTTTATTAAGAAAAAGTAATAAACTTTTGTTGTAAATAAGTTTAGTAGAGATTTAGTTACGTATAAAATAAACACCAAATACGATCCTATTTCAACCGTGTTCCGTGTGAATTATTTCGATTATTGAAATCATCCGAATATTTACAACACTAATACTCTTCTTCGTCCAAAATATGCGCAATTTTTATTAAAGTTGAAGTGGAGAGCATTTTTATACAATTGCAAACAGCAAACTCACTGCCGGTAGATCGCCAGTGTGAATTCATTGAAAATTGACTGGAGTGTGACTTACCGGTGCCTTGCATGTTCGTTGATCTATAGTGTGAATAGAGCTTTAACCGTCGTGACCGATCACCCGCCCTGACCGGTTAACTGGTGATGATAATACCGGTTTTCCGGTTAAAATGCACAGCACTGATCTGGACGCGCCTTAAGATGGGATTTGGGAAGTACAATAATCGGATACTAGGCATAAAGTTATTACAACGTGTGACCGAACACCAGTTCAGAACATTCGAAATTTGCGCATACGCGGTTTAAATGAAGAAGATAAAATGGAAGAAAATAAATATTTGCTTACCACTGGAAAAATACTTTATTTATAACTGTAATTTTCCTAATTGTGAGAAATTTAAAGTTTTTCCTGAGAGATATCAATACTTTTCTTAGTAATACATTTCAATGTTAGAGCTTTTTTCTAAGAAGCAGCAATTTTCGCATTAATACCGATATTATGGGAAAATTTCTAACATTTTGACATTTTCCTTTAGTTTAAAATTATCCCCACTGAGTGCGGAGAATTATCAAAAAAAAAGTAATTTTTACCAAGGAAATTTTTTTAGTGTGTATGCTGTACTCTACTATTTTGAAAAATAAATTTTTTTTTTTTGCTAAAACACTATTTTATTCGAAAATTTACTTTTTAATTAGCCCTAGTATTTTTAAGTAACGATAATCAAGACGCCAAATCTCATATAGGAATTATAGAACACAACGGCTCAATTTTCGTACTATATATTTCTATCAGTATGTGGAAGCAATGTATAACATACACACGAACAATAATGAATTTTCTGGTCTACTTTCTTTTGTACAGGAAACTGATTGGCTCCTTTTTGTTAGCTTTTCTGTTTCTGCGAATATTATCCTCTCCTCATTTCCGATTTGTATCGTCTTACTAGCTTCAATGTACGCTTTCAGCATGTCCATTTCCAGACCGCCTTTTACTTCCCTAAATTTCGCATCACCGAAAGTATATCCGTTCCCACCATCGCGCAGAAACTGAAGAGTCAACGCCTTATAGATACTGTTATCGTTTACAGTTCGGTATTCTGGAATATCACACTCGGCGCACCTAGCTTTTACAGAAACGATTCTTTTGGACGATGGTTTAGTTAGGTCATAGATGATGTGCAGACCAGCCACCTGTAGGAAACCAGGGGCGTCCTCGTCATCTAATAACGTAGCCGAATATTCTAGTACCTGCTTGAGAGTGGCACCGCTAAGCGTCACAGAGTAGATAATATTATTATAAGGAAGACACGACATTAGATCCGACATATAGAGGATTTGATTTTCGGCCGAAATCGATTCCTTGATATTTCCGGAATTCACAAAAGCGATAGCGGCATCCGTCCAATATTTCTGTTTAGAATCGACCCATTGTTTGGCCCTGTGGTGGATGAACGCGTCCGTCAACAGATTTCCGAAGCTGCATTCCTCTTTCCAACAAGTCCCGTTTATGTATACTCTAGATCTGCCCACGACTTGGTGTCTAAATTCCTCCACTGCCGGCTTGAAAGTTTCTAGCAATTTTAGCGCATCTCCATTTTCGTCAATGGTTTTATCCATGTACTGTGGATTCCCAATGAAATCTGTCACCTTGCCATCTCCATCGAGATTCAGCGCGATATTTCCAACGTATTGTCCAAATTCCCCACAATATACTATCAACACTTCCTCACCGTCCTCAAGTTTTTATTTTTCTCCGGATACGGCCGTCGCTGTCGCCTCGAGGAGGTTTGCCGTTGTACAAGAGCTTCCGGGAATGTCCTCCAACGACCAGGTCGACGTTCTTGAACTTCTTTACCACCCTCATTACGTTAATGGAGTCACCGTGCGCTATAACTACGATTATTTTAATGCCTTGACTCGTGAGCAGCTCAACTTCTTGATTAACAGCGTCGATTTCGTCAGTAATCTTCATCTTCCGGTAGGGTTTCCTCGGTGCGCGGTCTCTGACTATGAAGGCAGTAACACCGACTTTGGCGTTTTCCAACTCGAAGACCTTGGATTTTTTTATGCAGTTACTGCCCTCAAAGGTGGACGTGATCTCGCAGTTGGCGCACAATATGGTTTTATCGCAGATGGAGTTTATGTATTGCCAAAAGCGTGTCTCTCGCGCTTTAACGTCGCCAAGGAACATCTCGCTGCAGCCTAGTCCCAACGCGTCTACGTCCAGGATTTTCATAAAAGCGGTGGAGATTTTCGTTTTATGTACGCTATACCAGATGGATCCAGTGGTCCAATCCATGGTATCTAAATAGAGCACCGATCCACCCATCTTTTTCTGGGAGTTAACATATTCGATAATACGCGCCATGCCCCCTCTGACTGTCTTATCTTTGCCTGACGAGTCGAAATGGGAGCGAAAACGATTGGTGTGTAATATTTTCACTGTCACTTGACTCTCTGATAATTTGAAGAGCAGAAATATAGATACCGCGACTAATGTATAACGAATCATTACGGTTATAAATTAATATTGTAAAAATAAAAAAAAAATAAGGCTATTATTAGACCAAATGTCATTTATGACATATCTTGTTTATGCCCTGTTATCTAGTGGCGCGCTAAACGGTGAAATCTTGGCAACCGGTTACTGGATAGACGAACGTCTAATTGCAGGGGTGGTCCCTCCAATAGCGATGCAGAAGCATTACGTCCAATTCGCCTTTGTGGCGCGCTTTTTTTTTTCAAAGGATGAAATTTATAGTTTGATAATTTGTGTAATGGTTATTGTTATATATAGCGATCGATCTAGGCTTTTATTATGTGATAATACAAAGATGTAAGGTTAGGCTTAAGTTTTCGTGTTATACACAGAAACTTGAATATACGTGAAATGGGTTGCGAATACGATCTACGCTCGTTGTTTGGTACGAGGCGGGGTGTCAAATGTCAAATAGTTTTGAAAGTGATTTCACCGACATTCGTTCTATATCCAATTCTTGAACACTTTTCAGCATTTTGGCTGACTTATTTAATGCCGTCATCTACAGCGCAGTGACCATCAAAACTACTCACCATTTGAAGAGGTGCGCGTTCGGTTAGCGTCGGCTGTTCCAGGTAAATGATTTATTGAGGTATACAGTTGTAAAACTCTTCCGCAATTATGCAATTATGCATCAGGTGGAAAAATTGATTTATTTAATATCACAAGTAAACGTTATATATTGCGATTTGAACGTGTTTTAAATTGAAATATCTCTTTCATAACTTGGACCCAATTGACTCTTAAAATTTAAACTCACATAGAAATAAATAAAGTTTGGTATTCATAGTAAATATTGTATTTTAAAAATGCAGGAAATAGCAAACAACAGAGGAAGACTTCATAAAACTATAGCTTCTACAAATATTAGCTATTGTAAACGTTTATTAATTACTATTTTTATAAATGGATCAATAATATTTAATTATTAGCATTTAATATTGCGAGGCCCACCTACGTGTAAGTAACGCTGTAAAATTGCTATTCATAGGAAATAAAAAACTATGTTTGGCCTGGTTATATTATTTAGTTAAGTAAACATACTAATTCCAAATATAAACAATATAAAATCTAGTAAACGAAATAATCATTCCATAACTGTCATTAAATATACAATATTTGAAAAGGAGTACCGACCGGAACTTCGTTGAAGAATAAACTAAGTTATATGGGTAATACGGTCTTTAAAATAAAACTGCTAAATAGCCTCAATATTTCGTCATATATTTATGACTTCCTCAGGAGGACATCTACAATATTACAAAGAATATGAACCAATAGTAATAAAATTATTAAAATAATACTTACAAAGTTCAAATATAATAATCAAATTAAACGTATTTTAAATTTTAGAATTTTTAAAGTCAAAAAACATTTTTGTAAACAAGGTAATGTTACTATGTATTTTTTAAAATGTTGCAGTAAATATGGTTGAGTTGATTTGTGTTCTGTTTTTGAAATTAATAGAATTTTGATTACTGTTAATATGACCATTTCTAGAAATAACCGCTTTTTGTAATTACTTTCAACATCAAGAATTTTAGTATTATCATAATTAAAATTGTGGTCTAAATTTTGAAAAATGTAAGACAAGGCACATGAACGTTTACCTATACGACTATCACTTTTATGTTGGGTTATTCTATTCTTTAACATTTGAGAAGTTTGACCAATATAACAACCTTGACAATCACGACAAGGAATATTATATACCAAATCACTTTGGTCCAGAATTGGTATTCTTGTCTTTAGTTTTTTGTAAGATTGTTCTTATGGTTGTTTATTATACTTCGCAATTTTGATATTATTAAAATCTTTAAAATGTTTAATTACTTTATTAGTTAAACCTTCTACGAAATGTAATTTATAATATTAAAAGTGGTAGTTGTATTAGTATTTATATGTTCATGTAAGGAATTTGGAGAGTAAATTATTTGAAAGAATATTTTTAGGTAGCCGTTATTGGAAAAAAATTTAAATAACTTTTTTAAATTGTCGTTAGAAATCTTGTGTCGCTAATTTGTGTAATGTGTTTTTCATAGCAATCACAGTATTATATTTCTGATTTATAGGATGATTAGAGTAAAAGTTAATAATCTACCAGAAGATGTTGGTTTTTGATACCAATCTAAAATGATAATGTTTATTCTCTGATCTTATAACTTTGGTATCAAGAAAGGTACATACAATCATTTTCCATTCAGCAGTGAATTGTAAATGATTATTATACGAATTAAATAATCTTTAAAGTAATATCTACCTTATCATTAGGTATTGAACAAATAATGTCATCAACATATTTAAAAAATAAATGGAATTTTGAAAGGTAATTTAGGTATACAGCATCTAATAAACAATCCATAACAATCATTGCCAAAATTGGACTAATTGGGGAACCCATTGGTGTCCAAAAATTTGTAGATAATATTTATTCATGAAAGAAAAATAACAATTATTACAAACAAAACGTAATAATAGTATAAAATTATCTTTCGAAATTGTATAGTGTGTGGTTCAATTAAAGACCATTTTTGTATCAGAATATCAATTACTAAATCTATTGGAATATTTGTAAATATTACACAACATCCAAAGATATCAACATAAAATTTTCAGGTATGATCATTCCTTTAATAGTACTAACAAAAGTGAAAGTATCTTTAATTTATAAGAAGTATTTTCAGAGAAGGCCAAAGTAAGAATGTTTTGATAAAATTTTTGCTAAATTATATGTAACACAGTTAACCGAGCTAACAATGGGACGCATCGGTATATTCTGTTTATGTATTTTAGGTAAGCAATATAATTTAGATGGTACTGCTTTATATGTAGTTATATGTTTAGCATCATTATCACTCATTTCTTTTTTTGTTTTTAATTTTTTTATAAGCTCATTATGTCTTCTCTGTGTAACCGAAGTTGGATCTCTGTCTAAAAACTTATAAGTTCTTGTATCATTTAAAAGTAATTCTGTTTTTTCTATATAGTTTTTTTTATTCATAGCTACAGTACATCCACCTTTGTCAGCCTGTAAAATATATAAATTTGGATGGTCTTTTAAAAAATTTTTTGTTTTTTCATATGTTTGTGTAATACATGAATTTGGAAGGAATTTAGATTTTGTTAAATGATTTGTGACATTATTAGTTATTCCTGCTCTTATTAAATTTTTATTTGTTTCTGGTAGTTCATCAACCATACACTCAACATCAGCTAAAAATCTTTTTGCATTAAATTATACAGTGACCGGCATAAATATTGCAACATATGGGAAATTTTTTTTATTGTTAAAATATACTAAAACTTTTCTTGGGGGATAGGTTGTGCATGTCTAGAAACCCCAAAATTTATTTTGACATACGTCACGTGACCACTAGTATGGCGGTAAATTTAAAAACTATGACGTGAATCTGCAAAAAGTGAGGTTAGATGATATGATATTAAAAAAAATTGCTTAGAATTCAATTTTGAGGCTGTATGCAAATTTTTGTAAACATATTTAAAAGAAAATAAAAATCACAATTTTTCCAAATATTGTTTCATTGAATTACATATTTCCATTTTTTTCGCTCTTGGCAGCTCAACTGCAGTACTATTTCCAAATTTGATTGATACTCTAACAGTTTTGTCAATTTTTGCATTATTAACATAGCGAAAACTGAAAAGTACGTTTTCACTGTGACAATTGTTGTTGCAAGGGACTTTATCTAGCAATAATAAATAAAATTTTACAAACATTTTCTCTATAAACCACTTAGCAGACATTACGTTTATTGAAAATTATTATATTTCTTGTTTGTTTTCGGCATTAAAGTGGAGACCGTTAGTCAAAAACTAATAATACTACATGCACGTACCGAAGGTTTTGAAGTAGCTTTTGAAATTGGAGAACAACGAATAATAAACAGTAGGTAAAATAAAAATGATAGTGATTGCTTATTTGCCAAAAAATTAATAGTATATTTCAAACCAAGGGAGGAAAGTGCTCTACTGTAATAGTCCAAGGCCTGCAATAGCACTTTCCTCACGTGGTTTGAATACTATTTTTTCCCAGCCAGTCCAATTTTAACTAACTCGCAGGTATGTCTTTATTATTTTTAAAATAATACAGACACCTGTGAGTGACATGATAGATAGTAGGCTTAATCTGTCAAATATTTTTTGAGAACTGTCAGGTTAGCCTCGTTTTAAAAGTGTTTAATAATAGCTTAATTGAAATTTAATACCTAATAATTTAGCAATTATCTCATAAATAGGCTCAGACTGGGCCGAGTGTACTAATGTCATCTATCAATAATGTCACATATTATAAGATGTACAGGTTCATCATGTCAATGTCACTTACTTTTCCTCCCTAGGGAGGTAAAGTGCAACTTTCTGCCCTTGGGAGGTAAAGTACAACTTACCACCCTAGGGAGGTAACGTACAACTTTCCTTTAATGAGGGAGGAAAGTGGGCACTTTCATCCCTGCTGGGAAAAAAAATAGTTCACTACATTATTTTGTTGTTTCAAAGCCTACCTTACTTACATATAAGAAACAACGATATGTATGTCTAACAAGTATGTATTTTTAGAGTTTCATTTCTTAGTTGTTCATTACTATTAGTTATTGCTTAAATGTGTTTGCTTATTAAATTGACAAATTTTGCAAATAGTACTGCAGTTGAGCTGTTAAAAGCGAAAAAAAATGGAAATATGTAATTCAATGAAACAATATTTGGAAAAAATTGTGATTTTTATGTTTTTTTAAATATGTTTACAAAAATTTGCGTGTGGCCTCAGAATTGAATTCTAAGCAACTTTTTCAAATAACTTTTTTGGATATCATGTCATCTAACCTCACTTCCTGCAGATTCACGGCATATTTTTTAAATTTACCGCCATACTAGTGGTTACGTGACGTATGTCAAAATAAATTTTGGGGTTTCTAGACATGCACAACCTATTCCTCCAAAAAAGTTTTAGTATATTTTAATAATAAAAAAAAATCCCATATGTTGCAATATTTATGCCGGTCACTGTATAACATATACAAACAAAAAATGATAATGTAAAACCTAACCAGAAAAAAAAACACGTTCTGTAAAAATAAAAATAAATAAAATATAATAAATAACTCTAAAAAAATTTAAAAAAAATCTATAATATATAAAAAAACAATATAACATAAATTAATAAAAGAACAATTCTAAGGAATGGTGGCAAACATATCAGTACCTGGTGTAGTACCCGTTATTTTTGATACATTCTTGCAATCTTTCATTCATCCAATCTACAAGATTTTCACAATATTGACTGCCCCGTAGTCTGTCCCGCACACTATACGCATGTCTTGTAAGAGATTTTCCACTGTTCGTATATTATTTACCCCCTCTTCCCTATAATTGCGCACAATAAGAGACCATAAATTCTCTATCACATTTAAGTGCGGCGATTTGGCGGGCCATGGAATTAATATGAAGTCTTCGTTATTTGCAAACCAATTGCGTACTGGCTTGCCGGTATGAACAGGAGAATTATCCTACACGAGGTAAATTGGTCCTTCAGGGAAAAAAGTGCGTGCAGTAGGTAATAAAATATTTTCGAGGATGTCAGCATATTCTGCTGATGTGAGTCGTCCAGTAACGGAGACAATTTCTCCTGGACCAGCTGGATCCATCCCCAAAAACCACAATTAATTCGACCACTCCTCCTTGTTGCTTGAATATTTTCTCTGTCATACGCCACATCACTTTCAAAGTATCGTCTAAAGATGTAAAAACTTTTTCACAAAATATCACATTTTCCCAATTCCGGTTTATATTGACACGTGCGAAATTCAGCCTAGCAGTGGCATGCTGCTCAGTTATTTCCATTTTGCGCGCAGGTCGTCGACAATGGATACCATTTTTATTAAGGGCTCTCTGTATTGTACGGGTTGAGCATTCTAATTGCAAATGCTCTCTTATCTTTATTGATGTGGTAAATGGGCTTTGTTCCCATACTTCTAGAATGTCATTCATATCATTTTCGGACAGCATACGTCTCTGACCCTGTCCTGGATAGCGTTTGTAGTGGCCTGTCTTCAAAATTCGCGTTAGAATATCGAGCAATCCAACGTTGAATTTATCGTATCGTTTATCAACGGCCAAACATATTCTAGGAACTATGAACAATTTTTTGCTATATATTAAAATACGAAATTTATGTAACTTCTTTTAAAAACTAAAACAAGAATGATTTTAGTTCAAATAATTCTTAGCCACCACATTAATCAATACTTACTGTAAATATACCAATCAATAGAAAGAGAACCTTACTTATCGATAACCCAACTTCTTCCGCAATTTCCCGCGTAGGTTTCCCAAGCTCTGACATGGCCACTATTTTTGCTCCAACTTCCAGTAAGGAATCCTTCTGAAACATTCTTCTCGGCATGTTTTCCAACACATCAACCCTTTTCTACACGAATGTTGTAGTTGGTATTTACCCACTGTTACTAGCTGCTCTTATATTACATAATATTGCCACCTTTCCATATTTCTTTAATTGCGCTTGTAATTATTTACGCATAGTGTCAATACAATAATCCTTTCAAAGCGATTTTGCTAAATGAAGGGATTTACACCCTAATTGTAATAAACAACAGTTTTAATAAACTACATCAACTAGATATAAATAAATCAGAATAAAGTTTTTCTTTGAAATTTTAATACCCAAATTTCAAATTCATTACTTTTATGAGTATTGCCTAAATTTGCATTTGCCATTTACAAACAATTACATAACCCAGCCCTTTACCATAATTACCACCAATCCTCTATGTAATCCAACGACGCCTAATGTTTTTGAATGATGAGCTCATATATCTACGTAATAGTGTTTAGATGAGCAATAAATTTTTAAAAACATTTTTTTTCATACTTATATTTTAAAATTCATGTAAATATATATAAAATTTACCTAAATCTGCAAAAAAAATTATAATTTTTTAAACCGTGTTCATATTCAATTATACTTATTCAAATTTTATTAATAATTTTGTGTTGCAAGTATTCCCTCTAATTCTGAAATTAGAAACATTAGGAGTATGTAATTTTGTTACTCATTTAGATTCATCCATCATATAAATATTAAAAAAAAGTTTTTAAGAATTTATTGCTCTACCATGTAAGTATATGAGCTCGTTATTTATCAAAATTTGACTCGTTGGATTGCATAGAGGATTCATATTAATTGTCGTAAGCGGCCGTGTTTTATAATTGCCCCAGATTGAAATGGATGTAATGAATTAATGCATTTGTAAATTTGGCTATCGAAATTTCAAAGAAAACTTTAAATGTTATATTAATTTATGTAGTTTATTAAAATTTCCGTTTAATAGAAATACCCTGTAACTCGCATCATTTAACAAAATGAATGATATGCAGGACATATGTGATTTTCTTATGAACAGGAATTTTACGGCGTTTCTTACCTGTGGGTAATTACAATAATAATATTTATTGAAACTGAAGGTAATTAAGTGTTACTCTCTTGTTTTCTAATAGATTTCCTATTTTAAAAATAAATTATATATAAATAAAATTTATATATAAATAAGCCAGTAATTAATACAACTCTATTTGTTATTTATACATTCACTTCATTACTTTTAAACATAAAGTAAGAGTCGCTTAATCTCAAGCTGTAAAACAGATATTTCAATTCAAACTGGGTTCAAACCACAATATTAAAGGTTTCCTTTCGATATCGAATAATCTTAAATCTACCTAATTTGCATAATTGCGAAGCGTTTTACAACTGTATACCCTAATAAATCATTTACCTGAAACAACTGACGCCAGCCGAACGCGAACCTGTGCAAATGGTGAGTAGTTTTGATAGTCACTGCGCTGTAGACGACGCCATTAAATAAGTCGGCCAGTATACTTAAACAGACCACTATCTCACACTTTTTGAATAGCAAAGTTAGTCATCATCATAACTGTGTCATTTCGTTGAGATCTAGTGCTGTATAAAAGTAAGATTAGGCACTATCAATTTATCAGGCTCATCAAAATCTAAATCTTTTCAAAGAAAATCAATTGGATTAATAGCTACTTGAACAAATTTTGGAAAGAAATCCAAATAAGTGCTGTTAAAAAATCTCCTGCTTTCGGCACATTCAAAAAAACATTTTTTTATTACAAGAGTACATAACAGTATTCAGGTAATGTAAATTGTTCTAGTATAATTTAGATAATAAATGTGCCTACAATTTACAGAGAACAATGCTGAAATATTGTTATGCATGCAACAGAAGTGACATTACAAAATACTTTCTTCCCAAATCTCAAAGGACTGGATTGAAGTAATGCGCGAAATATGGGTTTATTTTATCAACAGTTAATGTTATATGTATAGCAATGAATTTTGCTTTTACAACTATATAATACTTCTATTAAATGTATCTATGAAATTTCTGTAGGATTTGTATTACCATTTCCTTGATGAAGAACCTAAACCCTAACAATGATGTATATACATTACTGTTTTTATCAAATTGCCTCTTATACTCACTTTGAATAGTCAATAATGGTTCTTTTTATTACTTGTACTGGGGTTGATCATTATCGATGTGACCTTGGCAAGCAACTTTAAACTTAAAAAGAAACGTGATACAGTCTGATTGTACATCGTTAGTACCCGTTTGTACCACTTCGGTTTCGTTTGTACCTCAAAGATTAAAAAATAGAAATGGTAAAAAAAAATCAGCAAGCAAGTACAACATATCCAAAATCGGACAACGTCATTCGAAAGAGCATCGTTTGTACCCGTTTGTACCTCTCTTTAAATCGTTTGTACTTCAAGCAAACCGGAAGTAGAGGCAATTGAAAATATGTCAAAAAGAGAAATTTTGCTAATTTTCGAGATATCGGAAAACGGCTAACGCTAACTTCTACTTCAATGTTTTCCGAAATAGGGATGGGATCCTTGATCGATTAAGACAAAAATGTAACTTTAATTAATGTTTATTTATTTATTTGTACATAATTTGTTGTACAGGTGTATGACAAATGATCAGATTGATCAAAATTAATGTTAATTTATTTATTTTTACCCAATTTGTTATACAGGGTGTATGACAACTGCTCAGATTGACCAAAAATCAATGTTTATTTATTTTTTACGTAATTTGTTATACAGATGTATGACAAAAGATCAGATCGATTGTGAAATGGTATCTAGTTAGCTTACGCAAGTGGAGGTGTAGAGCATACATCTATTTGCGTACAGCATTGTGCGTACTTCGGTTTATCCTTAGCAAACTCTAAAGATAGATTGTTCTATCGCTTACCCCACACAGCAGAGCCAGCAAAGGTGTTATTACTTAAATTGTGGGTTGAATGGACATGAAATAACTGGCCTTCTTGATACTGGTTGTTCTGCGGTTTTGCTGCGCCAGACGAACGCAGTCGATATCGGGTTGAAATGGAAACCTACTGAAACTGTCATTCGAGGATACAACAATGCAACAGTGAGGGCAGTTGGCGTCTTGGAAAGTAACCTGAGAGTCGATGAAGCGGAGGCGCAAGTGAAAATTATCGTGGTGCCCAGCGATGCACAACGGGGCCCACTGCTGGTGGGTTAAAGTTTTCTTAACCTTGACGGGATAAGTATGAATATGCAAGACAGTAAGGTTAAGATAACCCGAGGACCGTTTGAAGGTTTGACATTAGGGTCAGAAACACCAACATCGGTTTAACTTATTATTTTTTACTTTCAAGGCATACTAATTCGCAAAGAAATTATTTATTTTATTAACCCTCCGTTTATTGTATTTTTAGGAAATATATCTTCGCTATCGCCTGTGTATTCTGCCGTCGTTGATCTATTTTCTTGAAATATGGCCAACACTGGGTCTCCTTACAAACTATCTTTATGTAGCACAGGTTTATTAACAATTATTTACAATATTATTGAATTTATAATACATAACAAAACATTGTAAGAAAGCATATTGTTTCTCAATCTCAGTTAATGCTAAAATATTTATTTTTGAAATGAGACATTTAATACTTTTTGGTTGCTACTGCCTAAAGCTATGTTACAGACCAAAAGTGTTAGCTATATTTCAATAAAATAAAAAAGACATTGGATTAAGGCCGTTTTACACCTAGCTATTTATTGCGCAATTTATTGGCCAATTTAACATTGTTACGTGTATATTACGTATTAAATCCGTGTTACACACGTAACAATGTAAAATTGCGCAATAAATAGCTGGGTGTAAAACGGCTTTACACACGCGATAGTTAAGATATATTTCTTGAAAATACAATAAACGCAGGGTTAATAAAATATTAATTATTAATTCCTTTAAAAATTTTGTAAATAATCTTAAACTATTTTTGTTAACTTTTTAATACATAGAAAAATATTTTGTAGTAATACAATATTTAAGAATACTAAACAACAGGAGTAATGAATACATCAATAATAGTGTAATTAATCAATGTGAAAATCACATTGTTCAAAAACTTAGGAGGCTGATTAACACACCGAGAGAAAAAAGTGTTGTATTAACTAATAAAATGGTGTATTGAACACTTTTTTCTTTTTCAATATGAGCAATGATATGTTAGTGTTAATGCAATACGTAAAAAAATGTTAAATTGTGTTAGTTAACTGAATAATAATAAATGTTATGAGAAACAGACTACGCGTGATTCTTTGACCATTGTACTTAATTTTTCATTAACAATTTCTACCTGCTAATTGAATAGTACAACAACATTATCCCAACACAGTTACTTGTTGTAGACACACGAAGTAATAATTGTCTCTATAATTTTATAATATTGGTTTAGTACTATAAAATGTTAATTCAAAACTTATATTGTTTCATTTAACCTACCTGTAGTATTCATCGAATGACTATTTGCATGTAATTCAACACCTTTAGGTGGTTATACGAAAAAGATTTTCTTGTTAGTGGAACCATTTTCGATTTTGTTTAAAATCACGTTACTGATCGGGCGAGTTTTTACTTTCATCGATGGATGCATCCATTACTGTATGATTAATGTATTAAACAGAGATATACTGTAATCGATGGATCTATCGATGAAATTAAAAGTCTGCCCGCACATTCAGCAATTAGTCCATTGACAGTAACGCATAGCTATATATTGCCTAATTAGGAAGACTATAGTAGGTAATAGAAGAAAAACATTTACGGCATTATATACTAAACTTATATTAGCTTAATAACATAACTATAAAATTATAAAGATTTTATTCATACATTTCAAAGGAAAGTGCAATTTAACGTTTCATAATAAATCATTAATAACAACATTTAACCAAAATTCGTTATCAGCATTTACCGATTTCGTAATACTACCCACCAAATAATTATTATTTTCAACGGAATTGGTTTTTTATCATATTAATCGATTTACTTACAACAATTAGAGGCAAAATGATTTTTACGATTACGATTATGACATATTTTACCATAGGCTGGACAACTGTTTTGTGCATGCGTAAAATTACAACGTGTACACCGACCTGTTCTAGAATTGTTAGAATCCGTTACAAACGGATTCTTGTTTGAATTTGCCTCACACCTTTTTCCAATGATCTTCCATCCTTGTGCGGCCCTTGGGTGAAACGTGTCTTCTGTCTTGCTCCTGCATCCGGCTGTCGATCGATGTGTTTTCCAGCGTAATTTCAATATTATTTAAAATTTCTCGAACTTCCTTTCCTATACAGTGTAACAGCGTCGCTGCTTGTATTTCGGCTGTTTTCTCACTGCAACCACTCGCGGTAGAATATAATTCCCAATCTTCTTTGAATTGCCTCCAATTTTTTGCTAGGTCGCCGTCCATTTTCATCTTCTCGGGTTGAGATACATTCGCCATTTTGTTTTGTTTCTTTCTGACACTTTTTTTTATAATTTGTTGCACTTTTTCTTCCTTTCACTGATTTTTTTTTGTATTTTGTTTGTTTTTTATTCTGACTGCGTCATGTTATATATATACTGCACGATGGGTTTTGATTATCTTTATTATTCAATATTAATGTTACAGAAACTTACAACCATAGGTCTTATTGCTACGAAGGTTGGATACTGACTGACTATACGCATGTGCGATCACCTATATGTAATAGTATTAAATATTACATTTCATTGAGTTAACACCGATAGTAAATATTTAAAGAACACTGTTTTCAAATTTAAAATCGACAATTTGTGGGGATTAAACCAACAAGATAAAATATTGGTTACGCCTGAACACTATAATTTCGTTAAATTAACTCTAAAGTGTGCAACAATATAAATATGTTTGTTTCAAATAGGAGCATATGATTCACTTAAATGCAACATGGTTAAATCAATGCTCAAATTCGTGACACTACGAAAATTGTTGAAATAACCATTTCATTTCTCTCAGTGTAGATGCTAGATGTCTAGAATGTACGATGTATTTAATTCAAGTTTCAATTGAATTCATTTTTGTACAAACATTGTGATTTTGGCGTGTCCACTATATTTTTGACTTAATCGAATTGACCGGTCACCGTTCTGATCGCTTAATTGCCGTGACCGGTTAAGCGCCGTGATCGGATAACCTTCGCGACCAGTTAACCGTCGTGATCGATCAAGTGCCGTGACCGGTTAACTGGTGATGATAATACCGGTACCCGGTTAAAATGCACAGCACTAGTCTGGACGCGGCTTAAGATGGGATTTGGGAAGTGCAATAATCGGATACTAGGCACAAAGTTTATAGCACACATTTAGCAATATGTGATCGAAGACCAGTTCAGAACATTCAAAGTTTACACATACCCGCTTTACTTATTTTCTTACCACTTGAAAAATACTTTATTTACCTATAACTGCAATTTCCCTAATTGTAAGAAATTTAAAGTTTTTCCTGAGAGATATTAATATTTTTCTTAGTAATACATTTCAATGTTAAAGCTTTTTTCTAAGAAAAAGAAATTTTCGCATCAATATTTTCGTAAAATACCGGTATTATGGGAAAATTTCTAACATTTTGATATTTTCCTTTAGTTTCTGTACAATTATCCCCACTCAGTGCGGAAAATTTTTACCTAGGAAAATTACCCAGTTTTGTTAATGTGTACGCTTTACTCTACTATTTTGGAAAATAATTTTTTTTTTGCTAAAATAACGCTATTTTATTCGAAAATGCACTTTTTGATTAGCCCTAGTATTTTTAAGTAACGATAATCAAGCCGCCAAATCTCATATAAGAATAGAACACAACGGCTCAATTTGTGTACTATATATTTCTATCAGTAAGTGTTCCTGTATTGGACGGTACGGACTAACGATTCAGTGTAAAATCATGTGAAATATGTGGAAGTAATGTATAACACACACGTGAACAATAATGAATTTTCTGGTCTACTTTCCTTGGTACATTCTGATTGGCTCCTTTTTGTTAGCTTTTCTGTTTCTGCGAATATTATCCTCTCCTCCTTTCCGATTTGTATCGTCTTACAATATTCAACGTACGCTTTCAGCATGTCCATTTCTATACCACCTTTTACTTCCTTAAATTTCGCATCACCGAAAGTATATCCGTTCCCACCATCGACCAAAAACTGAATAGTCAACACGTTATAGGTACTGTTATCGCGTACAGGTCGGTACTCTGGAATGTCACACTCGGCGCACCTAGCTTTTACAGAAACGATTCTTTTGAACGATGGTTTATTTAAGTCATAGATGATGTGCAGACCAGCCACCTGTAGGAAACCAGGCGCGGACTCTTCATCTAATAAATGAGCCGAATATTCTAGTATCTGCTTGAGACTGGCACCGCTAAGCATCACAGAGACGATAATATTATTATAAGGAAGACACGACATTAGATCCGACATATAGAGGATTTGATTTTCGGCCGAAATCGATTCCTTGATATTTCCAGAATTCACAAAAGCGATAGCGGCATCCGTCCAATATTTCTGTTTAGAATCGACCCATTGTTTGGCCCTGTGGTGGATGAACGCGTCCGTCAACAGATTTCCGAAGCTGCATTCCTCTTTCCAACAAGTCCCGTTTATGTATACTCTAGATCTGCCCACGACTTGCTGTCTAAATTCCTCCACTGCCGGCTTGAAAGTTTCTAGCAATTTTAGCGCATCTCCATTTTCGTCAATGGTTTTATCCATGTACTGTGGATTCCCAATGAAATCTGTCACCTTGCCATCTCCATCGAGATTCAGCGCGATATTTCCAACGTATTGTCCAAATTCCCCACAATATACTATCAACACTTCCTCACCGTCCTCAGTTTTAATTTTCTCCGGATACGGACCGTCGCTGTCGCCTCGAGGAGGTTTGCCGTTGTACAAGAGCTTCCGGGAATGTCCTCCAACGACCAGGTCGACGTTCTTGAACTTCTTTACCATCGCCATTACGTTAATGGCGTGACCGTGCGCTATAACTATGATTATTTTAATGCCTTGACTCGTGAGCAGCTCAACTTCTTGATTAACAGCGTCGATTTCGTCAGTAATCTTCATCTTCCGGTAGGGTCTCTTCGGTACGCGGTCTCTGACTATGAAGGCGGTAACACCGACTTTGGCGTTTTCCAACTCGAAGACCTTGGATTTTTTTATGCAGTTACTGCCCTCAAAGGTGGACGTGATCTCGCAGTTGGCGCACAATATGGTTTTATCGCAGATGGAGTTTATGTATTGCCAAAAGCGTGTCTCTCGAGATTTAGCGTCGCCAAGGAACATCTCGCTGCAGCCTAGTCCCAACGCGTCTACGTCCAGGATTTTCATGAAAGCGGTGGAGATTTTCGTTTTATGTACGCTATACCAGATGGATCCCGTGGTCCAATCCATGGTATCGAAATAGAGCACCGATCCACCCATCTTTTTCTGGGAGTTAACATATTCGATAATACGCGCCATGCCCCCTCTGGCTTTCTTATCTTTGCCTAACGACTCGAATTGGGAGCGAAAACGATTGGTGTGTAATATTTTCACTGTCACTTGACTCTCTGATAATTTGAAGAGCAGAAATATAGATAACGCGACTAATGTATAACGAATCATTACGGTTATAAATTAATATTGTAAAAATAAAAAAAAAAATAAGGCTATTATTAGACCAAATGTCATTTATGACATACCTTGTTTATGCCGTGCCTTCTAGTAGCACGCTAAACGGTGAAATCTTGGTAACCGGGTAATTGCAGGGGTGAATCCTCCAATAGCAATGCAGAAGCATTACGTCCAATCATGATTCGCCTTTGTGACGCGCTTTTTTTTCAAAGGATGGAATTCAGCTTGATAATTATTCTAATGGTTATTGTTATATATAGCGATCGGTCTAGGCTTTTTTTATGTGGTAATACAAAGATGTAAGGTTAGGCTTAAGTTATGTTTCCATGTTATACACAGGAACCTGAATATACGTGAAATGGGTTGTGAATACGATCTACGCTCGTTGTTTGGTACGAGACGGGGTGTCAAATGACAATTAGTTTTGAATGTAATTTCACCGATATTCGTTCTATGTTCAATTCTTGAACGATATGATCGTCAATACTTCAGCATTTGCATGTACTTAAACAAACCACCATCGCACACTTTTTAAACAGCAAAGTTAGTCATCATCATAACTGTGTCGTTTCGTTGAGATCTAGTGCTGTATAAAAGTAAGATTAGGCACTATCAGTTTATCAGGCTTATCAAAATCTAACTCTTTTCAAAGAAAATCAATTGGATTAATAGCTACTTGAACAAATTTTGGAAGAAGAAATCCAAATAAATGCTGTTAAAGAATCTCCTGCTTTCGGCACATTCAAAAAAACATTTTTTTATTCTTGATGAATTTCATAAAGAGTATACAAGAGTACATAACAGTTTTCAGGTAATGTAAATTGTTCTAGTATAATTTAGATAATAAATGTGCCTACAATTTACAGAGAATAATGCTGAAATATTGTTATGCATGCAACAGAAGTGACATTAAAACATTCTTGCCAAATCTGAAAGGACTGGATTGAAGTAATGTGCGAAATATGGGTTTATTTTATCAACAGTTAATGTTATATGTATAGCAATGAATTTTACTTTTACAACTATATAATACTTCTATTAAATGTATCTATGAAATTTCTGTAGGATTTGTATTACCATTTCCTTGATGAAGAACCTAAACCCTAACATGATGTATATACATTATTGTTTTTATCAAATTGCCCCCTTATACTCACTTTGAATAGTCAATAATGGTTCTTTTTATTACTTGTACTGGGGTTGATCATTACCGGTGTGAACTTGGCAAGCAACTTTAAAAAACTAGGTTAAAAAACTAGAAATGATTAAAAAAAATCAGCAAGCAAGTGCAACATACCCAAAATCGGACAACGTCATTCGAAAGAGCATCGTTTGTACCCGTTTGTACCTCTCTTTAAATCGTTTGTACTTCAACCCAAACCGGAAGTAGAAATACTTGAAAATACACACAGAAAAACGATTACTTGATGCAAGTGATTCTCACTTCAGTCAAGTAAACAGCACGTTCATATATACGCAAAGAAGTAGTTACTTCAACGAAGAATAGTAAATTCTTGAATATTTAAATAAATATGTATTTGATTTAAACACTTACATATTCCTGTGTCGCGTACGCGTTTGCTAGCATCCCCACTGTTAGATCAGATGATCTAAAATCACCAATAAGAATCAATTAACGTATGCGTTTGCACATGTGCAATTCCTACCATTACCGACTAACTAAATTTAAGTATCTAAAATATTTGGACGAAGAAAATTACTATTTGGTTTCAGTAATATCCCAAGAAAATAAAATATTTTACATAAAAAGGTGTAATTATTTAAACCTATAATATTTTCTTGAATTAAGTAAATATTTACTTGTGCTAAGTGAATATAGTCAAGAAAATGTTTTTATTTCAATTAAGAAATCGTTTTTCTGTGTGTAAGTAAGTCGCAGAGAGAAATTTCCCTAATGTTTGAGATATCGGAAAATGCCTAAGGAAACCGGAAGTAGAGACATTCGAAAAATATATCGAGTAGGCAATTGCTTCAATTTTCGTGATATCGCAAAGTGGTCAACGTCATTCGAAAGAACGAAGCCGAAAGTAGTTCTTTCCCATATTAAGTTACATTTTTGTCTTAATCGATCAAGGATCCCATCCCTATTTCGGAAAACATTGAAGTAGAACGCTTTAAAAGGAGGTACATACGGTTACAAACGATGTTCTTTCGAATAGCACTGACCGTTTTGCGATATCTCAAAAAATAGCCAAATTTCTCTTTGACATATTTTGAATTGCCTCTACTTCCGGTTTGGTTGAAGTACAAAGGATTTAAAAGGAGGTACAAACGGGTATAAACGATGCTCTTTCGAATGACTTTGTCCGATTTTGAATATCGTGTACTTGCTTGCTGACATTTTTTAACCCTTTTTTTAACCTTTGAGGTACAAACGAAACCGAAGGTGGTACAAACAGATACTAACGAAGTACAATCGAACTGTATCACGTTTTTTTTTTGTTTTTTTTTTTTTTTAATAAAATTGCTTGCGAAGTTCACAACGGTTTGATCATTGATTACTTCTGACAAATTATAAATGCCTTCGAAATAAATGTCATGTATTGTTACAATCAAAAATTTATATATACATAGTACAGAGGATTCCACGTAAGTGGTTCATTAAAAGTTTATGATGTTCTATTATCTACTTATATTTGAGATTTTGGCACCATTATCTATTCGTTTGCAACTATAAATGTAAAATACTTTAACCAAAATATCACTTCCGGTTGACCGGAAATGGATGTCAACTTTGTTATTTTAAATAGAATGATTTAATTTTTTATTCATTTTTGGATTCTACGACCATAAATACGTCTATATATGATATACATAAATACTGACCATAAGTATTTATGTATATCATCGTAATTACACGTTTGTACAGCGCAATATTAATAGAAATGACTATTCGAACAGCGACATTCTTGTATGGTTATTCAAAGAATTTGACATTAATCCCATTCAGAGCCAGATACAAACATTTAAAGATAGGGTTAGTTAGTCTGTTTAACAAATAGTCGCTCATATCTCAAAATCTATTAAAGATAGGTATAGGGAATGCTGATATAAAATGATAGGCGATGATATTTACTTTCTAATTTCAAATTAAAATACAGAGTGTTGTATTCAAAAAAATGGAGTTTTCTGCATTTGCAATTATGTCACTTTGTTCTTCAGTTTTGAACACCCTGTATGTTAGAATGTAAAGTGTAAGTAGCGTTTCTTAGAGTTATATTTACATGCATAACATAGCAAATTTGGAGTCTCTAATAGCAGTATTAACCGAGATATTATTTTCTCAATGATGCAATGATTATGACTAAAAGAAAAAGAAAAACTTAAATAACTCAAAAACGGCAACATGTAGCTATATAGGAATAGGTAACGAATACTGACGTATTTTATGGTCGTAGAATCCAAAAACGAATAAAAATTATATCATTCTACTTAAAATAACAACGTTAACATCCATTTCCGGCCAACCGGAAGTAATATTTTGGTTGAAGTATTTTACATTTATAGTTCCAATCAAACAGATAATGATGCCAAAATCTCAAATATAAGTAAATAATAGAACATCATAAACTTTTAATGAACCACTTGCGTGGAATAGCCTGTATACTGTTACAAACAACTCACCATTACTCGTATAACAATATTTATTATAGAACTATTTGCAAGCAAACAACAAAAGTAGAATAAAACAACAGGTGTGTCGCCTACTACGGACCGGGCACTTCTGCTTCCCACCGCCTCTTCGTTGTCGGAGTTCCGAATTTCATTCCGCCCCATTCCCTCCTTTGAGGGTCGGTTAAAAATCCCTTATGCGAATTCTACTAACAATCGGCAATCTTGACGTAGGCACGACTCGGGACTACACCAGGAGATGACATCGGCTTTTATCAGCTTCCTTTTTGCACTGTAACATTTAAGCATTATGACGCCACCAAAATTTCTAACCAAAACAAAAAAAATAAAAAAAACAAACTACTGCTGACTCCTCCGAAAGGTCTAAAGATCTTACCTGTCATTCAGGGTCCCGCCGGCTTCAGTGGAGACGGGTGTGGGTTAATAACAGCGATCGAAACCAAAGGCGCCACCCGCTTTTAAAATATACCCTGTCGAGGCGTCCGTCAAAACGGGAAATTCGGGGATAGTAAGTAAAAGGGGGAAATCAGCGTAACAACAAAAAAAAATAATTAACGAAACTACAGTTTGCGTGGTAAATGTAAATAACAAGTTTATTGTAAAAGATTAAGTAAGCGTAATAAAAAGGAATAATATAAATTGTAAATATTTCAGGGGAAAAAAAAAAGTAATGGGTGGATCAAAATAGAACTCTCACCCAGGAAAACGTTAGGTTGACTAAGTTGCATAAACGCAGACGATAACAATTATGAATAGGGCTCAATTAAAATCGAGTTTCCTTAAAAAAATAATTGATACGCAACAAAGTTACTAAAGTACTCTTATATAACAACTACGGATGGGTTTCGTACGCGTTACGTTGATGATCACCAAAGCTTTGCGTTAACAATAAATCTACAAAGGTGAGTTTAAAACTCAGCCGCATCCGACGACGATAACGATTATAAAAGTATAAAAATATATAACAAACACTCGATACTCAAAGGGAAAAAAAACAAACAAAAGCCCCCCCGATGCCTAATTGGCTTCTTTACTCTAGTATAATGGCTCTACGCTGCCGTTTAGGCGAGTATACAAAATTAAAAAAAAGGTAAAATTCTAAGCACAAGCCTGTATATTCCTTTCGCAGACGTCCTCCCCCACGTCTGGCGTCCTTGGAGTAACGTGCCGACTTCCGGTGCTGACGGCCACCCAGATCAGGATTTGCGGACCTGACTCCAGGCTCGGTATACTCGTGAGAAGCGTGAAGATCTTTGGCGGTGGTTATTCCCTGAATGGCAGGCTCGAGATGGTTTGAACAAAGGATCTAATTAGGGAGATTACATCACCCCCATCAAAATTAGGCAGCGGTAATTATGCCATAACAGGCCCACAGCATAAAAATAATGTAATTGAGAAAGTTAACCCGAAGGTGGAACCCTGTAACGATTACCAAAGTCTTAGAAAACGTAAAGAGAAAGAAAGTCACTCATACCTTGCGTCCAAGGGCTAAGAAACCACACGCGTTCAGAACACGTGGGTGGTGAAATACGTAGGTCGTCTGACTGCCAAAAATCCGCCTAAGCGATACGAACCGCAATACTTCCACACTAGGCCTTCGCCTAAACCATCAAATACATTACGATTCAACCAGCAGTGCACACAAAATGCCACCAAATCCGCATTACACAAATGCGTAAATTTAACACAGCAAAACGGCAAAATGCGGACGAACCAAACGCAGGTCTAATCACTAGTAGAGCCAACACGGGAGTGTCTCGAAAACGGAAGATCGTTTCGAACGTTTTCCGATAAATCGACGATTCTAGAATAATCGATACCGGAAGCGACGTAAATAGAACTCCACAAACAAAACGCTCTAAACATCCCCCTAGACAATACAAAGTACTCGCAGAAATGATAACTTGAAGAGAAATTTAGAAATGAAAAGTTGGTAACCCTGACTTACCGAACAACCGCCGATAACTTCTGTCGCTCTGTCAAAACAGCTGACATGAGAGAAGTAAACAAAACGAACGTGGTATACCAACTCTTCCAGGAAACAGAAGAAAGTATGGGAAAAATAACAAACACCCCGAGAAAAAGGCACGTAAAATAAGACTGAACAAAACACAGATCGGAAATATCCCCGGTAAGGTAGTAAGAATGAGTAAAACCCAAAGCTAACGTAACCTCCACTTCTAGTGACAATTACCAAGCAAAATCGAGGGTTAACAAAAATGTAACACGTAAAGCGACTAGTATGTTACACCCCAAGGTTACTCCGAATAAAAGGAACGTTAAAAAGGTACAGCTAGGAAAAAAGAGATACAGTACAAGCGAAAAGTAAGAAAACAGCGTTACAGCATTTATGTAACCAGTGTAGTTTGACTTATTACCACCTTGAAGAATAGTTTACGGGTTGCACCTCTTCCGAGGCTCAACGGTTAACTGCAGTTCACACAGTCGCAACCACAAGAAAAAATTCAGCACCGACACACAAAAAAAATCTATTATCAATCTGAATATTTTTATTTATTCAAAAATCGAAACTTAATATATATTTAAACGAAGTAAATCTTGTTGGTTAGAACATAAGAGTAAATTCTCTGAAAACACAATATACTCTTGGAACAAATAGTATAAATATTTCCATTGAAGTATACTTCCTCCAAATGAACATTGTTATAGTTGTAAGGAATAAATCTATGTAATCATAGTGAGAAAGTCTGTAGATTCAAAATAAAATCCCTTATACGTTTGGTATAATGAATTACTATATAAAATTATTAAATGTTTTGTACTGAAAACATGAAATATCAAATTGAAATTACCATAATATTGAAACATTTGAAACGAATTTTACCCCACCATTTATTGCACTAAAAACTTATCTTATCATTGGTTCCCTCTTTTTTAGAGGGGTGTAGAAGGTTTTGCATATACATACGCTTTGCTTGGCGTCACTTTTTGATTGACTAGCGAGCAGTGTTGTTGGTTGTGAGTGTAAGTAAATCTAAATGGATGCCCCAGCCGTTTCACAGCTACTTAGAGAATGAGGTGGAATAGAGCTGATGCACAGATGCTACCATAATATATGAACATGGTAGGTGTGTACATTAACAAACATATGTAGGTATTTACTAGTTATTAGTTTTCAGTAGGCAATACCAGCAAATTATTGCAGTGATTGAACGCCGACTAGATACCAGGCCCAGGCATTGAGTGGGAACTATCCCGAGAATACCGATCGCAACGACGGATACGCATAACATCTATACATATCCCGTGTGCACTCCTGGAGTACCCTGATACGCTATCTTCTCCCAAACATTGTAAAACTATAAAGTAGGACAGTAAATTTATTTAATTACATAATATTTCTTTATTTATTAATTTTCCCCTACCGAGGCTTTTTGGTGTTACAGACACAAAATTAGTAGGTAATTATTACCCTTGAATAGTAGAAATGCTTAGATTAAGCAGGTAAGTATTATCAGTTCAATATACTTATATTTTGGAAGCAAATAATGGCAATACTTCAAATAATACTTTTATATACTTCTATCAAATGTACATAACTTATTAAGGCATAAATATCATAGTTTGCAGTTGAGAAAATCTATTTACTCAAATCTAAAATAATTATTCTTGTGGTGAAAATATTATATGTTCATAATGATTTTAGTATATTGATTACATTTGAACTAAAAAATTGTTTCGTCTAACAAATTCACGCGTTTGAAAAACTGAACAAATTTTATTCTCAATATAAATACATCATCTTCTTGCGTATATAGGAAGTTATGTTATATTCAATGTGATGCACTTATATTCAATTTGAGTAATTATTTTTTTTGTGTGTAGCGCTGTTTGTGAACTAGGCTGCCTACCAATTCAGTGACCAAGGAAACCATAACATTCATCTCACAACTACGTCACCTGGTCACCTACCAATTCAATTGTTAGCGATACCGTATAATTCTCAAGGCGACGCACAGTGCATCGTCTTATGGACAAAAATCAAAAATCGAAATTATTTTTAGCCGGTTATTTACCATTTGGTATTCATAAATAAGGATTATACATCAATTTTATAAAGTTAGTTCATTTTGTACTTTTCTTTTAAGTCAATACAATGACCAACTTTCAGGAATCAATTCCTTTGGAAACAATCACATTGTCATTTGCATCCTTTCTCCTCTGTTTTTGTTTTATTGACTGTCAATTTGACAGGTGTCATTGTATTTATTTCTGTACCTGTCATTCATAGTGAATTAGTTTTTGTGTTTAACGCATTTCTATATGTGAAAACCACCACCAAGCATGGATTTTTTAAGCCAAGGTACGTACTTTGAAGTAATCAATTTTACGAGTTGGAATTGATATGTAAAAGGGGGTTCGATGGCAGTTCCGGCCATAGTCAATATAAACGAACATTTACCACTCCATCAAGTACCGATGAATATTTGTTTTTAATAGCTTTGGTGCCTCTAAAATTGACTGACGTAGGTACAGGAAAAGACGTGTGGGTTAATCCGCGACCATCGTCCACTCTTTATTGCAGACCCATAAAATTTATTTTTCAAAGAGAAGATCCTAACCTCGTGCGCTCTGAGGAAACGAAAATGAATGAGGCAATTTCTCAACTCCAGACCTTTGAAATACAGTTAGAAAATGACCAAAGAATGAGGATTAATTTCAAAATGTTGTTCACAATGATAGATGGTAGTGTTTGTAATATTTTGTCCAACACAAATGCCACGTCCAAGTATGTTTCGTTTGTAAAGCTACTCCAAAAGAAATGAACACTGTTAAATAGTAAATCGTCCACCTGCTGTCGAACAATATCTTCGGTTTGTCAACCCTACACAGTTGGATCAGGTTCTTTGAATGTAATATAAATATAAATAGGAAAATGATTTACTGTAACAAATTTCTGGGAGAAATTTTTCAAAGAAAAATTAATCCCAAGCAGGATTTGAACCATGCACCCACCGTTCACCGGACTACCGCTCTAACCAATTGAGCTATTGGGACTATGCCGAATTCAAACCTGTGATTGTCGATATATATAATCGAACACATACTTGCTAACCGCATCAACGGGAATAAATGTACTAATGCAAATATACTAATAATGCAAGTGTTACAGTGAAATAAATATAATATAAATATAAATAGGAAAATCATTCATCATTTTCATATTTACATTTATTTCACTGTAACACTTGCATTATTAGTATATTTGCATTAGTACATTCTTTGAATGTGTTCTGCACATAGGATACCGACTACCAATAAAAACATGGCAAGTTCGAGGAAAAGAACACAAAGAAATTATAAAGGCCAACAAAAACAGAATTCAATTGGAATTTAAATCAAAACTGGGTCTATTGGTTGACAAGCCGAAACCAGGATATGGCTCAAGTAACGATGGAAATACAGCAAGGCGCTTTTTTTCAAGACCAGATATTAGTTCGAAAATTACTAGGGTAAGCAAGAATTTAATTATAAAATTCTCCATTATTTTACGAGTGTTGGCAAGCCGCCATCCCATAAATTTGGATACATTTCAATTATTATTAGACGAAACCAGGATCTTATACCTAAAACTATATGGATGGTTTTATATGCCTAGCAGCGTTCACAAGATTTTAATTCACGGGTGTGAAATAATTGCATCGTTTTCTTTGCCAATCGGACAATTGTCTGAAGAAGCGTTAGAAGCAAGACACAAAGAAGTCAGAAGAAATAGATTGAATCACACTCGTAAATGTTCAAGAACCAGCTTCAATTTTGATTTAATCAAAATATTGTTGTTAACTTCTCAACCACTCATATCATCTAGACGACAAACCGGAAAAAATTATAAAAAAAGCAGATTCAAGGATGATGATGGGGAAATTCAGAAATTCTTCAAGCAACCGAACGAATCTTCAACATCGTCTAATGAGTTGGACCATCTCAATTTAATGGAACTAAATACATCAGATACTGAGAGCGGAGAGTCTGACTAAATAATACGCATTACAATTGTTACATGCGTTTGTTAATTTCTTTAATTTATGTAGTATATAGGCGTAAGTAGTATGGATTTTTTTATATTATTTTTTATTTACTAGTTTATTAAAATTTTACAACAATTAAAATATATTTCTTAAGATAAAATTCTGTAGTTTAGAGTAACTCACATTTCTTAAAAAAAAAACTAAAAGAATCATCGTTATCAGATCAGTATTTATTTATCACAAAAACAGTATTATATTTCTTACATATGAAGAATTATTATGAAGAAACTTGGCAGGTGCGAATCTTATCTTTGTGGCGCAAGAGCATGTGATTAAGTGTCTAACTGATACTGATACTCTACTTTCTATGATTTCTGTTTACCCATTTTTAAAATGTATAAAATCCTTTCTTTACCGTGCTTATACATATCAAAATATATATCCTACATATATCAGTCTAAAATAAAAATTGCTAATAAAAAGGTGCTGCAATCGTGGGAACTACGATTACAACACCTGTATTAAAAATGAGTTATACTCACCTTCTTGTACCATGAATCTAATAAGTCAAGGTGCATATAATTGAAGAACCAAGTATTCAATCATTTAGTTAGTGAATTTAGATGTATTAATAGTCACAATTTTAATTTCATAATTTATTAAAAAAGTTTTTGTAAAATGATCTATTTTATTGAATAAATAAATATTTCATGATAATTTTTTTCTGTAAGGATTTAATTTTTTTTAGTTAATATTGAATACATTTTATTGTTTTGTGTGTTTTATTATAGGTATGTACATATTTTGGGCGTAATTACTTATAAAGAATAAATTAAGCTATATGGGTAATACGGTCTTTAAAATAAAACTGCTAAATAACCTCAATATTTCGTCATATATTTATGACTTCATCAGGAGGACATCTACAATATTACAAAGAATATGAACCAATAATAATAAAATATTTAAAATAATACTTACAAAGTTCAAATATAATAATCAAATTATACGTATTTTAAATTTAGAATTTTTTAAAAGTCAAAAAACATTTTTGTAAACAAGGTAATGTTACTATGTATTTTTTAAAATCTTGCAATAAATATGGTTGAGTTGATTTGTGTCTGTTTTGAAATTAATTGAATTTTGATTACTGTTAATATGAACCATTTCTAGAAATAACCGCTTTTTGTAATTACTTTCAACATCAAGAATTTTAGTATTATCATAATTAAAATTGTGGTCTAAATTTTGAAAATGTAAAGACAAGGCACATGAACAAACCTATACGACTATCACTTTTATGTTGGGTTATTCTATCCTTTAGCATTTGAGAAGTTTGACCGAAATAACAACCTTGACAATCACGACAAGGAATATATATATTGGTTCATATTCTTTGTAATATTGTAGATGTCCTCCTGATGAAGTCATAAATATATGACGAAATATTGAGGCTATTTAGCAGTTCTATTTTAAAGACCGTATTACCCATATAGCTTAGTTTATTCTTCAACGAAGTTCCGGTCGGTACTCCTTTTCAAGTAATTACTTATATACAGACTTAATAGCGTCAAATAAAAAAATGGTTAGGCAAATAAATAAATATAACTGTAAACAAACGGTTTTTTTCCGTTTTTCTAAGGTTTTGGTAAATATACCTGGTAAAAACATATTTGCGAGCCTACATATGGGGTATATTCGTAATCAGCGTGAAATTTTGTATAATATCAGATTTTTGTCCACTAACTCGCTCGGGCGAGTTAGTGGACAAAAAAAATTGATAATGGTGGATTATTATACAAAATTTCACGCTGATTACGAATATACCCCATATGTAGGGTCGCAAATATGATTTTACCAGGTTCCTAGCTGCACTGTACGGCGTTAACTAGATAACCTACCGATTCAGTTCTTGGCAATACCACATGACTCTTAAGGTCGCCAACCAAAAGCAGCTCATGGATGGTGTAAACCAAGCAACCTGCCAATTAGTACGTATTTGACTATATGTAACAAACTACAGCGTAAACCAAACTACATACTGCTGTGAACTGATTGTACAAGCATATATGTTTCAAGAAATTAAAAATGACAAAATTAATTTAACTAGCTCAGCAAATAAAGATTTAAAAAGGGCGCACAAAAACAGATAACCTCAAGGTTATTTTCAGAATTGAACTAATCATGAAAACAAAATGTGGGCGTAAGTAAATTGACTTTCTTTAAAATCCCGAATAATTGAAATGGCTAATTCAAAAATAAAAGAACTATTTAAAATGATATTTACAATCATAAATTTTATTGTTCAAAAAGAGGAAAAAAAAAACATTTAATTACAAACAACAGGGGAAAAAACCTTAAGACTGAAGGTCTTGGATTAAAATAACCCCTTCGTGAATTTACAATTAAAAAGGACAATGCAAATCCTTTAGCAAACAAAATGGTAGATTCGTTCTAGAAGGAATTTCTCATACCACAAAAAATCCACGTGGTCTCAAAAATTCAAAGCAAACTAAAATTTAATTAAATTAACGTGGAGAAACAAGCAAAATCAAAATGAAATTTAAAATACAAGCTCTAAGCTACTCTTCACCTACCCCGAGGTGATTAAAATACAATAAAATTAAAACTAACAAAAAAAAAACGGAAAATTTGAACTCTTAACGCGGTTACTTCTAGAACAACAAATTATTAACGGGCCTTATACATAAATTGTGCACAATATTATAACACCAATTAATAAACTGAGTTGTCTGAATGATGATCAAAATTAACAAAATAACGAACAAATCTTTACAAATGAAAGATTGCAAAATGGATGCAAAGAGCTCAATATTTACATATACTTACATACGCGACAATAATTCAGACACTGAGTTCCTTTAGAGGCCTCTCAACGCGTATATACAAAATAGCAATTGCGCGCGCTGCGTCAGCCGCAAAAATCATAGAAAATGCCTTTTAAGAAGGACCTAAAACATGAAAAACAAAAGCTAAACATATAAAGGAAAGAAAATAAACTAACTAACTGAACAATAATATACATCAAACAAAACTACTAAATTCTTAGCAAAATACACAAATATTAAATTTCAGTGAGAATTTGCGCGCGGCATAGCCAAAGCTTGATCTTCGAAAATTAACACCATTGAAGTCAAATAACCGGAGAGCCATGCCATAGCAATACGTACTTACTCAGTCGGTTGTCTGGACTCGGAATAGCTTCATTCGATTCTTCGATCTCGAGATAGGGACTGCACTAGTCACTTGCACAGGAAATGTCAAAGAAGGAAGTCAGAGCGAATTAAAAAATGGATATGAAATCATCAGACATCAATTAGATTAAAAAATATAAGCATATTTGGGTAAAGCTCCTGGGAAAACAAAACATGTATAAAAGTAATAAACCCACTGATATTGCTATTTATTGTACAATTAACATGCCTTATGGTTTAGTTCCTAGTAGTAGTTCAACTGTAAAATGAAAATACCTTTTAAAACCATTTAATAACACTGCAGCTATTCGAAATACTTCAAACACCAAATAAATTTTATTCCTACGCAAAGATAACAAATACATAATAGATGCATTCAACTTCGCACATTAATAAATCCAGCCTAAGCTTTTTTAAAATGACAACAGAGATAGCACATCTGTGTTTATACAGGTGTCCCACCGCACTGGGTCATTAGATTTTTTTGAACTTCTAGCAGGAATTTGATTTTGAAACTTACAGTATTTTCATGGCCAGTGTGGTCTATTTAAGGAAAATATTTTCAACTTTAGAGCACTTTCGATATACACGTGTTGATATCAACTTTCTTATTTTAAATGGAATGGTACAATTTTTATCGGTACATGAATGTATCGAGTCATTTCCAATTAGCTTATATGAAGATTCCCTATCCTAAACTCAACTGTTTTTTGAGATATTTTCAATTTTGTTGATTTCTTGACGTTTGCACTGTTTTAAGTGAAATTAAATAGCTGATGAGGTATCAGATATTTAGTGGTTCTACTAATGTCGATGTAAGTACAAAGACGTAGGTAGAAAGTGTTATGGCAATAATGACCGAATCACATACCGGGTGTTCGAAAACGCATCTCCAATGTGGATACCTTTAAACCAACAAAACTTTTTTATTTCAAATGGAACATGGTATTTTTTACTACAGCATTCAATGCGCGTAAAATTCTACATCGATCGTTTTTGAGATACTTTTATTGCATTTATTGCCTAAAATATAACTAAATTCCAAGTTTCGAGTACATAAAATATTTATTTCCTAAAAACACTCTATTATTTTTTAGAATGATGCGTTATCTTTTTTTGCATTGTTTGGTTTCCATACCTGAGATATTTATCATCGGAAGTTTTCCAATTATTAGCAAATTTGATGTAATTGTAATTATAAAATATTAATAAGCCATAATTATTATGCGACAGCAAATCACATGTTAATATTTTTGCCTACTTACTAAATACATCGAAAATAAGTCAAATTAAAAAAAAACTAAGAAACTATTATTCTGAAAGAACATTTATATTGGACATTTTCGAAGATTTTTAATAGTTTGTTCCTGATTTATGTTATCTGTCTGTATCGCTTAATACCTAGATTAATACAAAAAGCCAAGAAGCTGCATTGTTTTCGGAGACTCCATGTCAGACGACTCCCCTACAAAGAAAATACCTAGTCTAGTAAGTGAACAATATTTGGAATATTATGGGTGTATTTAGGATATCTGCTTTAATTTCCCTTTGTATTTTATTTTTTTGAGATTTTTATTCATTGCAAATAAGTGTAGGTATCTAATTATTGTTACATTCTTCATGAATGTAGAATAAGTCTAAAATGTTATTTGTATATGTGTAACTTTCAATATTTTTCTTATTTATATTCTAAGTATCCAATGAACGCTATATATGTAAAGCTTAGATAAGAGTAAAAAAAAAAAACTCGTTCTTTCGTTCATTTAATATTTAATATATGATTGCTAGTTTCGGCTTTTAAAAAGCCATCTTCAGATCAACGTCAAAAAGGTAAAATTGTCTATCATCAAGTTAAAAAACACCAAACTTGAATAATAAATTAAGTGGACACCCACAATTATAAATATAAATTAAATATAAATTTAAATATAATAAAACTTTTCACAAAATGACAACAATACAAACGATTCAACATATGCAAAACGTGTCTAATGTATTTATTGTAAAGTTTGAGTTTACAATAAACACATTCATGTTTGGTGTCTTTTAACTTGATGATAGACAATTTTACCTTTTTGACGTTGATCTGAAGATGGCTTTTTAAAAGCCGAAACTAGCAATCATATATTAAATGAACGAAAGAACGAGTTTTTTTTTACTCCTTATCTAACCTTTTTCTTATTTCTTTCGATTTACAATATTTTACAATATTTCAGTTTAGAAGAAAATGTGTGAAGGAGTTGAGACAGCATTAGGACGTACTATAAAAGATATGACTTGTTAATACTGCATAGGTTTATCACTGCGCAATTTAGTAAATCACCAACAATGGATGTCACTTGTTTGTTAGCACATCTCATGGCCTACTAAGATCTAACAATTAATGTACGTTCTCTATGACTAAAAGAGATTACTATTCGTAAGAAACTAGTGAACGTTAGATATCTGAAACATAAATATTTAGATAGACTAACCAAATAATGTGCAGAGTGTTTTGTAGGAAAAAACTCATTTTATTTGTTTGAAACTTGGAATTTAGGCATATTTTTAGCAATTTTTGGCAAGAAATGCTAATACTTCAAAAACTATTAAGAATAGGTATACCAAACCCTAATATCAATCGATGTAGAATTTTGCACTGCATTCAATGCTGTAGTAAAAAATACCATGTTCCATTTGAAAGAAAAAAGTTTTGTTAGCTTAAAGGTATCCACATTGGAGGCGCGTTTTTGAACACCCTGTATGTGATTCAGTGATTATTGCTATAACACATTATAGCTACGTCCTTGTATTTACATCGACTTTAGTAGAACCACTAAATATCTGCTGTCTCATGAAATATATGATTTTATTTGAAAGAGTGCAAATGTCAAAAAATCAACGAAAATGAAAGTATCTTAGAAAAGGTCGAGTTTAGGGATAGGGAACCTTCATATAAACTAGTTGGAAATGACTCGCAAAATTCATTATACCCATAAAAATTGTACCATTCCATTTAAAATGAGAAAGCTATAAAGTTGAAAATATTTTCCTTAAATAGATCACAGGGGGGCCATGTCAACACTGCAAGTTTCAAAATCAAATTTCTGCTAGAAGTTCAAAAAAATCTAATGTCCCAGTTTGGTGGGACAGCCTGTATATTTCGAAGCGGCCAGTTAATGCATAGATCCGTCTACTATCCACGCTAAACATATAGGCTCTATTTTACCCTGTAGGTCGTACAATTGGAATGTGTCGCTGGTGTACATCTACGCAGGGGTTAGAATAAAAACGGTTATAAGTGACAGCTCTTTCGTGTGCTACTTATACCCTTTCTATTCTAACCTTTTTAATTGCGATTTTTATTTTCCCGAATTTGCTGGATTTTGCAAGCACAAGTTCCCACATACTATCATTACCTATACGCGTATCCGCAAATCACAAATCGCGAATCCATGCATTTCGTAGCCGTAAGAGAACTTAGCTAACCAGTTAAAAATATTGAACATTTAATATCCATTGATTTATTTTAAATTGTCACGACATACCAAAATCAACCTTTGAATTATCACTTAAATAAAAATCATGATTAAAACATAAATTTCCTTGGGATTTTGAGCAAACTTGCCAATCACTTCCTTGATCAAGTATCTCTTTTTTTCTGCAATTATTTTTCGATGAAGGTTGATAGGAATATAAGCCGAAAGGCTGCCCATACCTGGCTACGCCCATGGCCGTGTAGACTTAGCTTATCAATCGAGGCACCAAAAATCTTAGATAGGAAAAAAAACAACGGCTAAACTTTCTTACCTAATATTTATATCAGTAAATGTAACTTTGTACATTGGACGCTGCCCGACCGACAAACTACACTGTTGAAAATATTACGGTGTTGGCGTTAATTTTGCGCTAATCAAATATTTTAGTGTTGATTTTTCCAAACTTTGCCAAACGAGTTGACTACGCGTATTGAATAGAACAGAAATGACTAGAATTTCGTGTGAATTCTTTGTTCAGATATGAGGATTGACTATTTTTCTAGACATTCAGAAGCGTCAACCAATTAGAATTTTTTCCCTCGGATAAAAATATCCACACCTATTCTAATACAGTATTGCATTATATGCACCACCTGCATTGCACGTGTATCTGTTTTCGTGTTTGATTCTCCGTATTAACATATCCAAACAAACCACAAAATGTGACTGGCTTGCAAAGTGTAACCTCGTGTTATTAAACGTTAATTCCAGTGGGCATAAAAAATTTCAACATCTTAAAGATGTATTGGGAACATCTATTTACGCAATTAGTTTAGACTTGAATCAAATAGCATAAGCATTCACTTAATTTTATAATGGTTCTCAAAAAATCATTTTAAAATTGGTACGTTTAGTTGAAACCAAAACTTGTGAATGAGTGGTTTTGCATATTTATAATTGAGAAAACGTCTTAAAGAGAGAATATTATAGCACTAAAAAATAGGAGTTGCATATTAAATAGACGTTGTGTTTAGAAAATGGTGTTAAAACACCCAATAGATCGCATTCATTTAGTTAAACAGCTAGTAAATTTGCCTAGTCTAGATCAAATAAAATGTGACTAGAAGTATTTTATAATTCCACGTGTCAGTTGGACAAAATAACTCCTTAGCAATAGACAATACTTGACTATCTTTGCTCGTCAAATTTAAACTTCTATAGTTCTCGGCAAAATAACACGAAAAGAGTGTGGACCTCTCCTGACTATTAAATTAGTCAAAAAAGTGTTAAAATTTTCAACAGTGTAATCAGGGCAAAATCATTTCAAATATGTGGAAGAAATATATAACACACAGGTAAACAATAATGAGTTTCCTGGTCTACTTTCTTTTGTACATTTTGATTGGCTGCTTTTTGTTAGCTCTTCCGTTGTTATGAATCTTATTCTCTCCTCGATTCCGATTTGTACCGTCTTACTATATTCAATGTACGCTTTCAGCATGTCTATTTCCAGACCGCCTTGTATTTCCACAAATTCCGCATCACCGAAAGTATATCCATTCCCACCATCGCGCAGAAACTGAATAGTCAACGCCTTATAGATACTGTTATCGTTTACAGTTCGGTACTCTGGAATGTCACACTCGGCGCACCTAGCTTTTACAGAAACGATTCTTTTGAACGATGGTTTATTTGCGTTATAGATGATGTGCAGACCAGCCACCTGTAGGAAACCAGGCGCGGTTTCTTTATCTAAAAACTCAGCCGAATGTTCTAGTACCTGCTTGAGAGCGGCACCGCTAAGCATCACAGAGAAGATAGCATTACCAAAAGGAAGAGACGACATTAGATCCGACATAAAGACGGTATGACTTTCGGCCGGAATCGAGACCTTCATATTTCCGGAATTCACAAAAGCGATAGCGGCATCCGTCCAATATTTCTGTTTAGAATCGACCCATTGTTTGGCCCTGTGGTGGATGAACGCGTCAGTCAACAGATTTCCGAAGTTGCACTCCTCTTTCCGACAAGTCGCGTTTAAGTACACTCTCGATCTGCCCACGACTCGCTGTCTAAATTCCTCCACTGCCGGCTTGAAGGTTTCCAGCAACTCTACAGCAGCTTGATCTTCGTCGATGCTTTTATCCATGTATTGTGGATTCCCAACGAAATCTGTCACCTTGCCATCTTCATCGAACTTCAACGCGATATTCCCAACGTATAGTCCATGTTCCCCACTATAGACTACCAGCACATTCTCACCGTCCTCAGTTTGCGTTTTCTCTGGATACGGACCGCTGCTTATGCCTCGAGGCGGTTTGCCGTTGTACAAGAGCTTCCGGGAATGTCCTCCAACGACCAGGTCGACGTTCTTGAACTTCTTTACCATCGCCACTACGTTAATGGCGTGACCGTGCGCTATAACTATGATTATTTTAATGCCTTGACTCGTGAGCAGCTCAACTTCTTGATTAACAGCGTCGATTTCGTCAGTAATCTTCATCTTCCGGTAGGGTCTCTTCGGTACGCGGTCTCTGACTATGAAGGCGGTAACACCGACTTTGGCGTTTTCCAACTCGAAGACCTTGGATTTTTTTATGCAGTTACTGCCCTCAAAGTTGGACGTGATCTCGCAGTTAGCGCACAATATGGTTTTATTGCAGATGGAGTTTATGTATTGCCAAAAGTTGGTCTCTCGAGATTTAGAGTCGCCAATGAACATCTCGTTGCAGCCTAGTCCCAACGCGTCTACGTCCAGGATTTTCATGAAAGCGGTGGCGATTTTCGTTTTATGTACGCTATACCAGATGGATCCCGTGGTCCAATCCATGGTATCGAAATAGAGCACCGATCCATCGATCTTTTTCTGGGAGTTAATATATTCGATGATACGCGCTATGCCCCCTCTGACTTTCTTACCTTTGCCGGAGGACTCGAATTGGGATCGAAAGCGATTGGTGTGTAATATTTTCACTGTCGTTGGACTCTGTGATAATTTGAAGAGCAGAAATACAAGTATTGCGACCAATATATAACATTTTATCATTGCAGTTATAAATAAATGTTATAAAAAATAAAAACAAATAAAGCTATTATCAGATCTAATGTCAGTTATGACATATCCCCCTTATGCCCTATGCACTAGTGGCGCGCCAAGCGGTGAAATCTTGGTAACCAGTTACTAGATAGCCAGTGGCGGTTTTTGTATAGGAGCACATGAGCACGTGAACCCCCTAAACAAATCGTCGATTACAAACTAATAAAATCTATTACTCGATCTTAATATATTCGTGAAATATAACGCAGCGAAACGAATAAACGACGCGACGTTCCTTTCTATACATATGTATGTACATCGCGAGCAAGCGACCGACGACGGAGCACGTGCGCCGAGTAGGCGGGACTACGTTGATTTTATCCAATGCCTAGCCGCATAAAGGACGTAGCGGTGGTGGGGAGGAATACGGCAGATTCCATATGAACGGTGCACAAATTGAGTGTGCTCCTGTGCTCGCTTTCGTTGCGTTCTCGGGTCACGTTAACAAATCGATTGACATCAACGTTCAGATATCGTGTTTTACGGATAAACTATATTATATATGTTTTGTTTGAGAATGACTCACCGTCGTAACTACCATAAGAACTAATACTGTTTGTTGGTGACAGTTTTATAATTAAACCAAGGGTGCGTGATTATTTTAATTTATTAAATAACATACTGCTGTAGTTTTTTATTTAAAAAAAAAACAATTATCTGAATAAATTTCTTAATTTAATGTTATTTTTATTTGAAAGTTGTTTTGATATTTTAGGATAACGGTGTATTTCTTTATACTTTAAGTTTTAACAGAATTTTCGTGACTATGTATAACACTATATTATTTATTTCACTATTGCTATATTTTTCCGTATTGAACGGATTTGTTTCCAGGTTTTTGTTTGTTTTCTGGCTCTCTGCTTCGTACGTGCGAGCGAGAGAGCCAGTGTGATATAGATATCGGGGAGACTGACATGTGTTGTTTTCTTTCGCTTGGAATTTAAAAATTTTTAGTATATTAATCTATTAATTTGTTGCTGATATTAAGCCAGTGCTCAATGTTTAATCACACTCGTGCAGTTTAGATGAGTAATTAATACAGGTCTGTATTAAATTTAATTTTATATTTTAGTTTTAGGTATAAGAACATTATAAGTCACAGTTTTCTTTTTCGGTTGTTTTGTACTTTTCAAAGAATTGTAGATGATAAAAGTTGATATAATTAACACAATAATCATGGTTGTAACAATTTAACAAAATTTAAATACTTAATGTTAATTTATAAATATCTTAAATTTAAATTTGTAAAAAAAAGGAAATTAGACAATATATTTGTTAAAAAAAAAACTATCTATTTTATTTAAAACACTGATTTAAATTTTCGTTTGAGGTACTTCATCTACAGCAATACATTTATCAAACCCGCGCACATAAAAAATCAAACTTAAACTCGTAAATCTTTAACTGTTCCCAAAAAACGTACATTTCCGTCAAAGATACAAATAAAATGAATTGATTTTTTTTAGAAAAACAAAAATAAATTGGTAACAGCGCAGCCGCAGTTAAAAACTACGCCGCGTCGTTAAATCCCTCTGCAAAAAGCCGACAACTAAACCGTTTTACTGCAGCCGACAAACAAAAAAGAAGATATATAGTACGTAAAAAAAGTAATGAAATGAAATATACAGTGCGTAAAAAAGATAATGGAATGCACACAAAACAAACAAAGTAGTATTGTAAGTAAACACTAAACAATATATAAATAAGAACTATGGATGCGAACAGTTTTACTGTGCAATATTTGAAAGACAATTTTAATTTGTTTAGTTATAAACAACAAATTCAAGTTAAAAGTATGGGCAGACGAAAATCAGAACTTAATTTGACGCAAACTACAAAGGGCAAATTTAGAGACTTTACAAGAAAATTTAAGAAGGATATGTACGAAAAAAATGATTGGATTTTAGTTAAAAATTTGCATGTTCTTGATTTTGTGAACACCCTACGTTTCCGACCACGAGCCGCCACTGTATGAAACTAGAATTTCGAATATCCAAGAAATATTGCCCGTACACCCTAGTAGAGAATCTGTAGAATTAAGTACGTAAGTCATTCAGCGAAAAAAAAATTCTTACGGATCCATAACTATCACTATTAGAGTATTCTTACATTTATTTATTTATTTAAGTATAAGTACAAAAACAGGACTAGCCCAAGAACATTGTACTCTTAAGACATAAGAAAACAAAGAGAAAAGTACGTAAATGCTAAGTGCAAAAATTAACAATTCATTATATATATATATACATATATATTTCTATAAAAAAAGAGATAAGAACAACAATATAAGAATATAAGAATTGCAACAACAAATTATATCAAAGAAAAGAGGGAACGAACAAGACGTTTTTTTAAATACGGCCGGAGAGTCATAAAAGATATCGATATCATTATTGAATTTAAGATTATCATTATATAATCACATTAATCTGTTAATAGGGGATTTCTGGAACGCAAATGTGCGACACAAAGGACTATGGAATAATATACCCGCTCTGGTAGTACGAGATGGAATTTTAAATGTAACTAATCCCACCAATTCAGTACAATCAATACCATTATTAAGAAACTTTTTAAGAAGAGTAAATCTCTGAGCTGGCGTCGCAGATAAAGTGGTAAAATGCGAAAATACTTACAGGCATCTTCATAAGACGAATAGGTGTAACTGGCCTTAAATGATAGAAATCTTATAAATTTGCGTTGAATAGATTCAATATTATTAATGTAAACCGCAGACTTCGGAGACCAAACTACAGAGGCGTAAGCGACAACACCACCAATGTGGGCAAAGTACAAGCTCGTAAGACAATTGACACTACGAAAAGGCTTCGACGTTCGCATAAAAAATCCTAACATCTTATTGCATCTATCAACAACATAATCAACATGAGAATTGAAAGTCGATCCAGTGTTGAATTCTAAGCAACTTTTTCAAATATTTTTTTTGGATATCATGTCATCTAACCGTACTTTTTGCAGATTCTCGGCATATTTTTTAAATTTACCGCCATACTAGTGGTCACGTGACGTGTGTCAAAATAAATTTTGGAGTTTCTAGATATGCACAACCTATTCCCCCAAAAAAATTTTAGTATATTTTAATAATAAAAAAATTTCCCATATGTTGCAATATTTATGCCGGTCACTGTATAAAGTCATATCATTTTTGGCGTAGAATTTAAAAATAGAAAACTGTGTAAGGCGTTCCGTTTAAAGTAGCGGAGTAAATAAACTTTTGCTTACTTTTTGGTCACTCTGTATAGTCAAGAATATGTTTACGGTATAATAATTTAGGGAAAGGAATTAAAGAATATTTATAAAAGTTTTGTAGTTTCCAAAATGGTAGAGATAAATAGAGCTCTAATTAAAGATCCAGGCTTTGCTAGGACAGCCTGTATTTACTAATTATTTGCCTTCTTGTCCTCTTATGCCCTAGTTCAGTGGTTCTCAAATTGTGGTACGCGAAAATTTTTAGGGGGTACGCGGCCGGCCAACAATAAAATAAAACAACCCGGAACACGTATGGACACGTTGACGTGCGCGCGCCACTAAGGGCTTAGTCATCAGAGTGGGGCTGTCTGGCCAGCCAATCATTCATGTCACTGCACTGCAGTAGCATTGCCTGTTATTACCAGTGTTGCCAACTTGGTGAACTTTCCACTAAATCTGGTGTATTGGAAGCACGTCTGGTGTACACAAATCATTTCTAGTGGCTAGTGAAAAGTTTAGTGGATTTTCTTTAATTTTAGTAATAAATCTAGTCATAATTCATTGAACACGAAGACTAAATTACATATACATATATATGTAAATAAATAAATAAAAGTACAAAATAAAATAAATGAGGATATGATTATGGTTTTATTAAACACGGTTACAGTTATATAGTTCTACTCGTTTACCCGGATCAATTGGGACCAGAGCCGATACAGGTTAACGAAAATCCGGGTTACGCGGACACTAGGGTAAAAAAAAAAAATAAGACAGTACCTACAGAAAAATGACTTTTTGTCGTAGATAAACAAATATACGCACAAAACAAACCGAACAATTATATTTCTAAATTAATTTTAAACAATAAGGACAAAACTATTTGATACAAATTTCTAAAAAACAAAAATCGTCAAAATTGATCCGGGTTATCTGGAGATCCAGGTTCACGGATCCGACTTAACGAGGTTCCACTGTATATTGTTGTAAATTATTAATATTTGACGACTACCTACTAAGTGTTGTATTAAGTTCATATATAATAGACAAAATAAAATGTATTTTGTATAATAGGTTTTTAAAAGTAACATTGTGCAAATTATAATAAATAAAAAGTTAAATAAAAGGGGATTTATACTTAAACTATTAATTACATAAATATAATATATATAAAATATTTTTGCTTTACTTAAAATACTTTATAAAGTAATTCCTTTCCCAATTCTAGTGATTTTCTGGTGGAATTATAATCCCGATCTAGTGAAATATGGCTTCTATCAATTGGCAACACTGGTTATTACAAGCTCGTTCTCAGTATTGTGTTATTTTTGTGGTGTGTTGTGTTATTCTGCGGACACTCAATCTTGTTGAAACACGTTTACGGACATCTGTTTGAAAACTGAGTCAGGTACCACGTAAGTGAATTTTACAATAAAAATTAACAATGGATAAATGGCTCCTAAAGAAAAGGCCTCATGAAGATCTGCATCAAAATTCTGGGCCATCAACTTCACAAAATGAAAGTAGACCTGAACGTCTTGTTACTAATGAGCAGCTCAAGGAAAAAATAAAAAAACCCGAAAAACTGGCAAATGAATATAAAAGTAAAAAGAGAAAATATGACGAGTTGTACTTAAAATTAGGTTTTACTTGGACTGGAAGCTCAGACAAGCCTAATCCACAATGCGTTGTTTGTTCAGAAATTTTATCAAACAATTCTATGAAACCTTCTCTTTTAAAACGCCATTTTGAAAGCAAACATGAGAACTTAGTCAAAAAGGAGTTACGGTACTTTGAACGTCTTTTGGAAGATTTGAAAAGTAGGAAAAACACGATAAAACACTTTTCTGGTGCAGAACAAAATGAAAGTGCTCTAAAAGCTTCTTACAAAGTTAGTCATTTAATTGCGAAGTCTGGTAAAAACCATACTATTGGCGAAAACCTAATCCTCCCTGCCGCAGCAGAAATTGTTTCTTGTATGTTTGAAGAGAACGAGGCAAAAAGAATTACAGCAATTCCATTATCAAATGATACAGTTTCAAGGAGAATTAGTGATATGGCGTATGACACAAAAGAACAACTTGTTGGAGCAATTTGAGCTAGTCCTTGCTTTGGTATACAACTCGATGAAACCACGGATGTCGCTGGCCTAGCCCAACTGATCGTTTTTATACGTGGCATTTTTCAAGATGAAATATTTGAAGATATTTTATTTTGTAAGACACTTAAAACATCGACAAAAGGTGAAGATATTTTCAATTTGTTAGATTCTTTTTTTTTCCGAAAACCAGCTCGAGTGAAAAAACTGTGTGTCAGTGTGTATGGATGGTGCTAAGGCTATGAGCGGTCACATCACAGGGCTGGTAGCCCATATTAAAACGGTTTCAACTGAGTGTAAGTTCACTCATTGTGTCCTTCACCGAGAGGCTTTGGTGGCTAAGCACCTCCCTGATGAACTTAAAGATGTCCTTGATCAGAGTGTGAAAATTGTGAACTTCATAAAAACTAGGCCCCTAAAATCTCGTTACTTTAAAATTCTATGCCAGGATATGGGGAGCCTCCATGAGAACTTATTGCTACATACTGAGGTACGATGGCTTTTTCGGGGAAATGTTTTGTCCCGTGTATTTGAACTCCACAAAGAATTACATATTTTTTTTACCGAACACAAATCCCATCTGTCTTCTGTACTTACTGATTTTGATTGGCTTTTGAAGTTGGCTTATTTAAGTGATATTTTTGGAAAACTCAACATCTGGAATTTATCCATGCAAGGCAGTGTTTCTGATATTTTTAATATAGAAAAGAAAACTGATGCAATGGTAAAAAAGATCATTCTCTGGGAAAAACAAATAGAAAATAACAACTGCGAGCCGTTTGAAAGATTTGAAAGATCACTGAACTCAAGACTCAAATGGACCAGCATTTGAATGCATTGAAGATCCGCATAAGAGAGTACTTTCCACCTTTGGAGAAACAGTATAACTGGATACGTGACCCCTTTAATGCTGATGCTATGGACACTAACCTGACTATCTTTCAAAAGGAACACCTCATTGAAGTATCATGTGATCCCACGTTGAAAAACAAATATTTGACTGCTGGTACTACATTGTTAGATTTCTGGATCGGTATTGGGAAGGAATACAAAGAGCTGTCAAGCACTGCTGTTAAATTTCTTGTTGGGTTTTCCACCACTTATTTATGTGAAAAGGGTTTCTCAAGTTTAACCTATCTTAAAAATAAATCTAGAAACAAATTAAATGTTGAAGATGATTTAAGATTGTATTTAACCAAGTTAAAACCCAATTTTGATAAACTGTGCAAAGGGAAACAAGCTCACCCTTCTCACTAATCTCTTTGAAAGTAAGCGCTTTTTGTTCTTTAAATTTTGTGTGTGTTTGTTTTTAATGTAATAAAAATGTTTGTAAACAATATCTCTTTGTTTTTATTTAAACATGATGCGTAATTAAGTTTCAAAGGTTAACACTATACTTCTATGCTACATAGAAGGCTTTAAGATTTGTTTAATATTTTAATTATAGTTTACTTAGTACCGGTAACTGAGAAGAGGTACCTAAAATGTTTTGTGGGTAAAAAGGGGTACAGTGTCTAAATAAGTTTGCGAACCACTGCCCTAGTTCACAACATTGATAATTTTTCGATTATTATTAGTACACATTACTTGGTCACCTAAAAATTTTGACCGTATAAGGTAAATTAACATTAAATGTTTTGTTTATAGCAAAAAAAAGATATTTATAAAGCATGGACTATCATTACCACCTGCCAGCTTCTAGTGGGAATCAAAATAATTTTGTAGAAGCTGGTACTGCGCCACAAACACTTATTAACTAACACTTTATGAATAAAATCTTAGATCGGATGAAAATAACAGGCCAAAATGTATTATGCAAACAGTTACATAGCTTACAAATAACTACTTCACAGCTTCACGAAAATATATTTTTTATGAAACTGTCATTTAAAATACGTAGCTTTCATTTAATTTTCTGAATTTCAACATGATACTTCAGTCAACTAGAAATGACTAGAACGAAATGATCATTTTTGCTCTAGAATAATGAGTTTTCTAAAAGAGGTGCTACTTTATCAATGAAATTAAATTAAATTTATTGGAATGGTTAACAAATACAAGCGATTTTTCAACCTAGAATAAATGATAATTGTGGTGGCATACTTGCACCTAAATTATATACAATCTTAACATATTTTTTGAATTCCTTTCCTTGTATGTAGGCAACTTTATATACTTACATGCTGACTCCAGCGCCTCTGACGACAGATACCTAAACTACTTCCTCTCGGAGGGGAAAGCGTCACGATTTGTCTAATTCAAGTTGAAGAGGGATGGCCATGATTTTGGTTTTCAGTCTTGTTATTTACGAATACAAAGACTCTACTCTGATAAGGTATTAAGAAGTGCTGCAAATACCAAAAATTAGCTCAGTCGATGCCATTTCATTCGAGATATTAGGGTGAAAAAATTGAATATTTTTTTCACGGGAATTTCTTAAACTATTCCGTTGTGATACTGCTTGCAGGCATTCTATTAAAAATCAGAGGCTAATTTCTTTCAACTACTTCTTACCATTATTTTCCTTCTTTGTGGGGTGGTTTTTTTGGGTTTGGTTTAAGGTGGCTTTTTGTTATATCAGACTGCGTACATTTAAGTTTACCATATATTTTCTTTTCAGTTTTTTTCTATATGGTAAAACACGTAAATTCAAATGGAGTTTAAAAATTTTCTTCGTGAATGCTTCCCACTACTTACAATAACTACCAAATACAGCCACAAAATTTAATTTCTTTGCTTAATGAAGTAGTACCTACAAAAGTGTGGTATTTTAGTATTTTGAAATCTATGAGTTATTAATCTCATTTTATACAGTAAACTATACATACTTCTTTGTCTTTCATCATATAAGAAAATAGACTCCAGCGGGAAAGGTATGGTGTTCTTGAAGAGAATACCATGGAGTTATTTTTGATTACGTTTGAAAATTTATTATTTTAAAATATTATTGGTACATTGCCATTTGAATAATGAAATAATCAGCTGCGAAAAATTACATCACTTAGGCAGGTATCTATTTTTGTCGATGCATTCTTGTAGACGACTAGTAAAATTGTCCATAGCCTATTCCAACATGACAGGGGCAATCGTTTGAATTCTCGCATTATGTTTTTGGAAAGAGCTGCAAGAGTACGTCCCGATCTTGCTGGAACCAAACTGTGTAGAAGTTAATGGGTCGTCTTCTCAACTACGGTCCTGTAATATAGGTTCGAGATACACCACACCGCACTCTTTCGGAGTCCAAAGAAGCTCTTGTGGGTTATCGGATGACAAGTATCAAAAATGCTGTCTGTTTACCATCTCCGATAAATGAAAGTGTGCCTTGGCACTCATAATCAGAAGATCATCTCTCAATAATTCTAACATCCTTTCTGCGAAGGTAAGTCATGTTGCGAAGTCGATTTTCCACAGATCTTGAGTTAAATTTAAATAGCGACGTTTAACAAATATACAGGGTGTATCAAATAAAAAAGTAGGTTGGCTGTATTGAATACACTATGACAGAAAGCAAAATTGACGTTTAATGCATGTAAATTGTAAATACTTTAATCAAAAATTCTATACAAATTTAGTTTACATTGTTATTGTTATGAAACGTGGAATTACTGTATATACATTTACACTGACGGAACAAGTATCTTGAGCATGTATTGTTATGCCAGGCAAATTCTTCGTAACAAAGTTTTGCTGAGTTATGTTATTGGCTTTAATGGTAGACTCTTGTGATTGAGAATCATTCGATGATATAACTCTAGAATGACCAGATGTACTTGGCCCTGATAAGTTGTGCGCTACAGCCACTTTACTTTTCATAGATGTTTCGATGTAACCCTCAGCTACCGCAGATGACTTCCATCTACCATGACGTTTTATAGTCAGCAAATCACTGCCTGCGTCTGCTAAGTGTGTAGCACTAGAACGTCTGAAGCAATGTCCAGTATAAAGCTCTGAATTGGGCAATTTTAGAAAATCAGCTATTAATTTAGGCATTTTGCCAATCGTATTAATTCCAATCGGGCACGATATACAATAACCATTGCGATATGTAAGGAAGAATCTTGAATGATTAATATTTTTTGGTCGCAGGGCGACATATTTTTTAATTAAAGTAATCCATCTTTCATCCGTAATTGCAAAAACTCTTACGATATTATTTTTTGTTTTAGGCACTGTCACCAAAATAATATCACTCTTAAATTCTAAATCATGTATGGACATATTTGTTAATTCATCTCGTCTACAGGCACCTGTGTAACCCATTATTAAAACGATCTAAAATTAAATCCATTACATAAAAAATTACATTTTGCAAATAATATCGTACCTTTATTGCTAAATACAATGCGTCAGAACCTTCTTCTATAAATTTATTAATATCTTCAATGCATAAAATTTTAGATTTCTTAGCCTCGTATCCCTCAGAGAATCGTTTTAAATAGGCTTGTAATTTAATATATTTTCATATGTCTGTATTTTTATAAATGGAAAAGCAAGAACGAAGCATGGAATACATAGACCATAAGGTAGAAGATTTCTTATTTTTACCTTGTAATTCAAAATATGCCAATAAAATGTTTTCAGATATTGTGTTGACATTATTCTGTACAGCCCATAGTTCAAATTTATGACGGCGTTATCCGCAATTTCACGCAGGTTGTGGTGGCGTACAAGATAAATTTGTCTCAGTATCACTCATTTTTTACAGTTTACAGAGACTATATTATGAAATATATTGTTTAAACAATTTAAATAGCCGAATTTGAATTTTGAATTCGTCAAATGTCAATCGTATGTCAATGTGACCAACTTCATATAAAAATAAAACTCAACATTTTTAATGAGATTTTTATTAAGTATTTATTATCAATTTATAATGCAAAATAGAAAAAATAGTATAAAGGACTCGTTTCATAAGGTTTTTTGTCGCACTCGTTCATTAGAAAACTCGCCTGCGGCTCGTTTTCTAAACTTGTACTCGTGCGACAAAATCATGCCTTATGAAACTCGTACTTTAATATACTATTTTCAGTGCATAGGTACGAAAAATTAAGTACTTAAATAAATTTGGCATCGTTGGATACTATCTCCAAGAGTAATACTTCCTTCTCAACTTGAACTAGACAATATACGTTGCGGCAACCTCATATTCATATTGCAGCTAAGAATCTCGGGATTTATCGATATCTCGTATGCACTGGAATCGCGTTACGTCACGCCCTGTATAGCGTAGCGCGCAGGCGTCTGCTTTGTCCGCACCGTGCGTGTGCCCCGTTCTCTAGCGGTTCACACGTCGCGTCGGGTCAGTTGCGTGCAGGACAAAATGGCGTTCAGATTGAAGAGGTACCCGTCATCGGATCCCGTGAACGACGACGATACTTACGTATCGAGAATGGTACGTATCAACGTGTGAAAAACAGTGTCAGACGTCCGAAACAGTGCGCAAGCGAATGAAATACCACGCGATTTTGGTATCCTTTTCGTTTTTAATATCTCTATTATTCCACCTTTTTTGTGTGTCCGTATAGATGGCCGTCCTAAATGCAGTCAGTAGACGAGTTGTTTTCGTCTAGTGGTGACGGTGCGACCGGTTAGCTTGGTTATCATTTCGTACTGTCCGCGTTCGCTACCCTTCTGCTGGGTTCACGTTTTCGAATCTCGAAGCCCGGCCTCTGTCGGGAAGTAACAAGTTTTGTTGGTTCCTCCCGTCTATCGATCCAGCCGACCGTGCATTTCAACGTTCAACGAACGATTCGGCCGTTGATTCTCATCGACCTCAGTTGGCGTGGGACGACGACTGGAAATGTTAACGACGTGATATTCGGGTGGTAGTGCGTATTATCTGCGTAAAATTGCATCGATTTGCTGCTAACACGGTGAAGTGTCTCCGGTTTGTGTGTGTGCATCTGTGTGGTTTGATATGAGATTTGTCTGTGCGTGAGGGAGCGCCATGTACAAGTTGGACGTAAGTGATGCCTCCTACCTCCTACTTTTTGTATTCCGCTGGAAATTCTCACCCGTTGCTGCAATGCATCGTTCACAACGGTCTTGTTAACATTTTATTTAACTACTTACCTAATTAAAAATCAAGTCTAATTAGGGATATTAGAGAAATATTTTGATAGCATTGTATGAAATGAATTTAAATTTTCCTGTCGGTTTATTATTATAAAATTTAATTTTGTTAAAAAAATTACCGCCTGCAGTAGTTCTTTTTTTTAATAAATATATAGACCGTATAACCTAACGCGAATGCGCTATTTTAAGCGCCATCTCAAACGAAATAGTACATTGCTAACCATTACGAAAGCTGTTTATGAGAAAATAATATCAATTTTTTAACTAGCTAATTAGAGTTTTTCGAAGTACGAATTTGATTTTGAAACTCGCAAAATAATCACAGTCAACAAACGATCATATTCACGAGTACTGGCTATGAAAGTGGATAACGAGAAATAGAAAAACATATTTTTCTTATTATCTTGAAAAATGATCCAACAATCTGTTTCGACCAGTAAATGTCAAAAAAAATTATAACCGTCCTCAGGGCCAGTGTTACCACAGGGTTAAATTTATTTGTAATAGAATTTTGTTAAAAAGGTAATAGATTCTTAGGGAAAAGTCATAGATTGACCTATCTGCCTGTTTCCCCACGTTCATATTGTAAATTTATAAATGCGTGACTAAAACAAGATTCTTTTAAAATTACATTAGTAAAACTGAAAGAATCATAAACAATGGAGCTCTATATTACTATTACACTACCTTCAGGAAAACTCAAAAAAAAACTTTTCACAAAAATGAAATAAGGTAATAGACTTTTCCAAAAAATAATAGATCTATTACAATTCTAATAGACGTGGTAACACTACTCATAACTCATCAGCTAACGTATCATAAAATTAGGCCAAAATCTTAATTACTTGTTTTACAATCTCAACTTTTTCCTTTAGTATAACGTTTAATGAACTTTTATTAAATGAACCAAGGTAAAAATGTTTTTTTTTTTTTTTCTTTGTCGTAGAATACGATTATGAGCACTTTAAAATGATGTAACACGTTATAATCATGATCCTTTAAATTACATTTAATGTGACCAATAACAAGGACATTTAGCGATATATAAAGATTTTATATTTTACTACATAAAATTTTATTGAACAAAGCAGTGGTTTGTTTTTATATTATCTTTCTACTAATGATGTAACAAATACATTGTCCTTATATAAAATAATTCCAATTTTACATTGTGTATATTAATTATAGTTTATATTTAAGGTTCCCAAGAATCATGTTTATGTATATGAAACGAGAAATTAAATTTCACTATAATAAGAAAAAAATCTTTTCAATTAAGCGTATAATAGATTATAAAAATATACAGATTTAAAGCTTCTTTTCGTGGCCATGTGTATGTATTTTAATTTCTTCTTTTTCTTGGTTTTTAGGTCGTAAATATGGAAATGAACATTAATAACTACTACGTTTATTTTCAAAGCTTTTTCAAGTATAAAAAAATTAACACTATTTACATTTTATATTTTTTTATAATTGAAAAAGCTTTGAAAATAAAGCGAAACGTAATAGTTATTAATGTTCATTTCCATATTTACGACCTAAAAACCAAGAAAAAGAAGAAATTCGAAAAATATATATACAAAGTTTCTTATGGTAGGTAGCCGTTCGTTAGAAGTTTCCGTAATTAGAAGAAACTTAGAATTCTGAATTTTTGGAGTTCAGGTTTAGTCAAAATGCTCTCTCATTTTAAAATACAATTTCATGGTGCGTTACATCTGGTTTCCCTATACCTATTTTCATTTCTGAGATATCTTGATTATTGTGAAAAATTTTAAAAATGTAGCCTTCCTTTCAATACTGCCCATTTTACCCATTTTCGATTGGTGGTAAGCGCTTATAGGGTGGATGAAAACATAAGAATGGTACCTTCGAAATCCACATTGACTATTTATTTATCGCATACAGGGTGTCAAAAATTTGATGATCATTTGCATCATTTTCAATGTTGAAAAAGTTGTTTTTTTCAAATGTGACAGCCTGTATATTATTACATGATCAGATGCAGAATTTAATTCGGGCTCGATTCGCTATGCCTTTCCCTGTACCTATTTCCAACGGTTTTCTTATTATTCCATATTAAAAGCCAATGAAACTTCAAAAGCCCTATCTAGTAAGCATTGATTTTGACAGGAATTGAAATAATGTTGATTTTATGTGAAAGCAGTTTAAGCGCACAGATTTGTAAGGTATTTATTTACAGTTTTAGTTATTGTGTTGACTTTCTCAAATGCAGTTTATAATGGAGAATATAGAAGAATATTGATTGAATATAAATGAAAATAGGTATAGGGAAACCAAATGGAAGACGTCATGAAATTTTCTTAATAATCCAAAAATGAGATAATATACCGGGTGTTCTATTTAAAATAAGGGTGTTAATGGCGACTTCCTGTATAACCGGAAGCGGTACGACCTTGAAAATATTTTAAAATGAGAGAGCATCTAGACTAACCCTGAAGTCCAAAAAATCAGAATTCTAAGTTTCTTCTAACCACGGAAACTTCCAACGAACGGCTACCGTGGGAAATACTGTATAAATTAACAGATATATATCACACGCAGAGATTCAGCTGCGTCGCTATAGCGAATGCCCTGCTCTTCCAGTCATTAAGAAACCTTTCTCTCCGATACATCAAGAAGGGACCAATTAAATTGTAAGAAACGGATAATATGAAATACGAAAACTAAAAATTCCTACACAATTGCAGTGTAAAAATAAACAAACAATTTTCAGAACATCGTATCTAATGGCTGCACAATTATTATTAGTTATTTTTTAACATTAATTTAACTACGAACTTAACAATCTGTTTATAATTAGCGCCAGTTTTATCTAAATTTCGGTTACTTTAGTAACTTATTCTTCCACATCACTATTATAATAATAATAACTCAGCACTACAGGCCATAAAGGCCCTTGGCTCAGAGTGTCGGAACACACCGAGCCGCTGAGAAGTATTGTCCGAATGGTCACCCAACCAACAACCGATACCGCATATTACTGCTTGACTCGCAAGATTGGCAATGATGCACCCTTTCTTCCCAGCCGTACTGCCGGCCTTCATCAACATTACCACACATTAAATCCGTCAAAAACACTTTACACATTACCTCGAAATAAAAGATAAAAACTTTTTGAAGACAGTTTTTAGTACTTTCTTTTTATTTACTGAAAAAAATAACTTTATACTCGGGGAAACATTCGTTAATGTGCTTAAAATCACCAAATAGGTAGACTTTATTCGGAACTCTTACCCAGAGATAAGTTTCCTCAGGAGATCAACATGGGAGACAACTCCCATGTATATACTTAATAGTTTTTGCTAAAAATACCAAGGGACGTTTGTAGATGGCGTGCGCCAAACGAATATTAAAATGTACTTTTATTTGAATTTTTATTTTTCAATTTTTATTTCAATTGACAATATATAAAGATGTACATAAAAAAAAAAACTTGTGCGTAAAAATAACATTTATTGATTAAATATTTAAAATTATAGCATTCAAGCTATACATTATATATTACATATTATATAATATATAAGATATTTTTGTAAATATAAATCGCGATTGTGATTAGGTGTGTAATTATAAATTATATCGTTGGAAAAGTATGAATTTAAATCGTGTTTGAAAGTAATCACGTTTGAAAAATCAAATCGCAATTCAAGTGATTATAAATCACAATACTCGTACCTATGGAGCGATTACTAGTGGTTTGTTTACATTTCAAACAGCAATATGGCTGAAAATATGAGGGTATATGTATTAAACAAATCGGTGCGTTGGAAAACTAGAACAAATCGCGGATTAATCGCTGTGACGTAACGAATAATCTTAGAATCATAATCACAATCGCCATATATATTTACAAAAATACCTATAGGTATTTGTATTTTAATTTTCAACGATTTAAGATGCAAGTTTTAAATTTATAACAGAAAATCCTTCCGTATTCCTATACAAATGGTAGTGATTATTATTATTTCCAAACATGACAATATAGCTAACGTACCTTTTATATCCTCAAGGAATATCTAGGTAATATCAAGGTAATCTATGATCTAACTGTAGAGTGCCTTAAATAGCTAACTATACCTAAAACTAGAGTATAATTAAAGTCAATGTATTATTTAAAAAAACGTAGTCACTAAACTATCCTATAAATTTCACTTTTAGTAAAAGTTTGTGAAGATATAAACATAAACCACCACCGTTACTGTATAAGTACCGTTTTAACTCGCTTAACCACGTCAGTAAAAAAAAACACAAAAAATATTATAAAAGTAATCACAAGCAAATCGAAATTTCACGTGTATTAAAAATTACCAAAATACAAATAGCGTTCTTGTGATTGTGCTTATGAAAACGAAAACAAAATGAAGGCTGACGTATCAGTGCCAGCAACCTAAATCACCTAAATTTGTAAATGTACCTAAAAAAAAATAGTTTCCTGTAGTTTGTTACCAAACAAGAGTTATAGCGCCATCTACAAACGTCCCTTGTAACTATTAGAATTTTGTTAACAGTTTAACCCATTAAACTTACCCATCTCCTATAGTATAGTTATCTCTGTTTTACCCAAAGAACTATATAGTCATACTCGTGACTCATCAGCTAACCTATCATAATTAGTGAGCCCGCGGAAACGAGTGCGCACTCATTGGCGGAAATGATATGTTTCGAAAGCGGTCGGAGTCGGGATTCATATACGCACGCTACCGTGTTAAGAATAAAGGTCATATTTGCATTTTTGCTATAGATACTGTTTTTGTGATGTAACTTCTAGATAATGCAGTCCTCTATTCTTCTGGTAAGTTCAAATGGCTTTCTGGATGTTTGCTAAACATTTAGTTTGAAAGTATTTTTTGTTATGTATATATTTGGACAAAAAAGTCGTAAAAACAGTGCTTCCAGAAGGAAAAAAACACAGATACGACCTTTATCCTCAACAGGGTAATATGATTTTAGTATACGTTTGAATGCCGGGCTGGATTGATGATGACGAATCGATGGCATACTTTGTTATGTTCGACGAGATTAATAGATTTCTTAACCGATTTCCGCCCAATCAACATCGGTTAAATGTGCAACGTGATATCCCATATTATAAATTTCTAGTCCCGAGCCCTACGCTACTGCGGAAGCACTCCTTTCTGCGGCACTATAAATTAGTCAACAATCTCATTTGTTTTTTAATAGTTATTTATATCGCTAGGCCAGAAACTACAGTATTCGTACACAAACCGTACTCATACTCGCGAAAGAGTTTCTGACAATGTTTTTTTGGGCCGACAAATCTTAATTTTGAATTGAAAATAGAAAAGAAATTTTGACACTAGGGAGTTGACAGTACAAGTTGGCACACATGTTACATACCTTAGTATTTTGCCGTTTCCGAAAATAAATCTTTTTCTCTAATTTTCTTTCTAGTTTAATATCTATTTATCAATAATAAGTGCATCTTAGCATGGTTGAACAGTAGCTTAATGACAATTTATTACACGTCTGTCATGTGAAATCTAGTGTGGCCAACTTTTAGTGACATTTTTACCTGCCTAGACAGGAATACGATAGTTTTCCTGCCGCTTTGAAGTAGTGCAAAATGAGTGTTTCTGGACGTAGACGCAAAAATAATATTAACGTTTAATTAATTTGTAATACAATAAACCAGGTTTGGGAAAAATTGTTTTTTTGTTTTATAAACCAGTTTTTTTGATGATCCATGAATTTATACTACATCTGTATTATTACGACCTTACACCAAACGGTAGAAAGGTTTTTAAAGGTATAAAAATAATCTATTATTACAGAATACACACGTTAATATGCACGTGTTTTATACTATTTTTTTTCTATTTCGCATTGATTTACGTTTATTACTTCCAATGGAATTTCCTATCAATCCAGAGAATTTAAATGCGTCCATGTTTGTGATACAATTCTAATATCATGTACAATTCCGTAGTTTTCGACATTTATGTCGTATTCTATAATGACTTCATGATCTAACCCTATTTCCATCAACTCATAATAAATTGTTTCAACGCTTATAAGAAAAAATACAATTTTTATTGTATTTATCTATAAATAAAGATTGAGTACACCCATCCACCCCCTCTCAAACTGCGTAGCACTGTGCAACCCGAGGGCATTGTACCTGGGAGCATGTGAAATCGAAGAGGGAGACTTACCTAGACTGGGGCCCTCTGACATCCTACACTTTTTAAAAGGAATAGGATTGGAAGGCCAACTGTAAAGCAGCAAGAATGGGGGACACAATAGATCCTTTAGGTCGCAGTGTAACACCACCCTTCATCTACATACATACATACATACAAAGATTGAGTATGTATTGTCTATATTTTTTAGTATCTTATAATTTTTATTACGATTTTATTATGAAATGTAAATTATTAATTTGGCAAAATTGTATCAGAAAATCATATTAAAACGGAATTACGTTGCTTTTCTATTTTTGCTCAGTAAAGGTTTCTTAAAAAGCGTTTATTTTTAAATGCTTGTATAACCAGGGCTGGAAAAAATACAATCCAAATGTACACCGAGAAAAAAAGATCTGTTGATTCAACCAATAATTGGTTCACTCAATAATTTTTTGTATTTAAGTATGCTCAAACCACCGGAATGTTTAAATCAATAACGCAGAATTAGTTGCACTAATGTTTTGAGTCAATCTACCATTGTGGTTCATCCAATAATCTTAATGTTGAATTAAAATAAATGTTTGTTCAAATCGACGGTACATGCATTCAGTTAACCAATTTTGTAGTTCCATTTACGGTTAGAGCAAATAATTGTTTGAATCAACACATATAATTCAACTAAAATACGCGCTTTCTTTCAATGAGGTTACTGTTTTGCAATAAAATTTAAATGTGCTGATTTAAACGAAAACTGGTTGAGTGAATGCAAAAAGTTCGAAATAATAATTTTTGTTGTACCGACATTTTCATTTTTCTCAGTGTATATCAAATATAAAATACAAGATACATTTTTTATTAGTATTTGAAATACCAAATATAAAATACATTCGTTTCAGGTATTTAAAGTACAGTACTATAAACAAAGTACTTATTTAAAAAAAATAAAGTATTTTAGTAAGCTGTTAAACATGCACTGACAAAAAGGATTGTTTCAACCAAAAAACAATATTTGTGTCAAACAACTCTTCTATTTATATATTTTCAACAGTCTGTAGTTTTAATTCAAATACTCGGAAACGTTTAAACTTTAATTTAATAATAATATATATAATATAATAATATAATTAATTTATGCTAGTATAATGCAATTCAGACCAAAATCGCATTATTTTAAAAAGCGAACATAAAATGAATTAAATGCGTTATTGTGATAAATAGCGATGAAGTTTAAAATGGGTATCCAACAAATTAATTAATTTAATGTGACCTAGGAACCTCTACACAATGACAGTAGTTCTTATCCATGTACTTTCTTAATTCTCACCCTGTTAAGATAAAATAGATTCATTGGGAAATCCAAAGAAACTACGACCATTGTTAACATCAGAATTTATCTTACAAGAGCTAACAGCACAATAGTATGATGCCCATTGGCGTCTTCTTTCACGGGTATTTCACTTAGACCTAACAATATAATATATATTAACAAAGCATGTAAATTTTATGGCCGCTAACCTTAGCTTTTACACAATACACCTTATTAAGGATCATTCAATATTTTTAAAACTGCAGGGGTAATTTAAAACTAATAAAATACGTAAAATAAATAAATAAAACAAGTAAATCATGTATATTAAACGGATGAGTAAATTAATTTATGTAGGAACCAATGTAAACAATAATAAACTGCCATATTGGGAGGCTGTTGTTTGAAGTGAAGTTAGGCTTAGAAATTTGGATCCGATGACTCATCCGTTGTGCTTACATATTGTACTCTGACAGCGGCGACTTTAGTGACGCTAAAACGCTTGGCCAGCGGCCCGACTCGATGCTCGCCAGCAACACGCGGCAACGTCATTCGCACAGTCTCTGTGCGTTCTTTTCGATGTGAAAAGCTCTTTAAACCGCGAGAAGAATCTTTCCACATCGTAACTTGTTATTGGCGCAAATCTATAGTAGGGAGCCAGACTAGAAGGTTGCGAAAGAGTATCAACAGTAGTAAATTCACTTTCGATATTTGGATTTGTTGCAATAATTGCATTAATTTTGTCACGCAACTGAATTTGTCCAACCCATTTTACTCTTTTCAAATTTGTTAAAAGAACATCAAACTTTTGCAGGGCGGTTGACGATTTTAAGGCGTGAGTCTCTAACATTTTTATAGTACTTGGTATATCTCTAAAATTGGTCTCAATAAATTGCAATTGTCACCGCAAATCCTTTTTTTTCAAAATTAATATTTTGCATTGTTTTACTGCAATAGCATTATCTTCTAATTTAAAATTAAATGATTGCACCATTTCAAAATGTACAAAAAAGCATATAGCCTCTAATCAACCGTGTAGCAACAGGTTGAGGAGGTAAAGGAATGTTGGGACACTTCTTTGTACAGAGATACTACACGGAAAAAAAGAAATTGTTAAATCAATGAAATATTCATTGACACAAACAAGTGGCTTATTTATATATGGGCAAACAAATATTTATTTCCTTCAAGTAACTTACTTTGCCAGTACCGGATACTCGATTCAAATAAATATTTACTGTATTTGTTTTAACAAAGATAAACTGGATTAGGTTAAATATTCCAGAAAATTGGATTAAATGTGCCTACATATTTCAATCAATTAATTAACTATTTCTTTTAAATTAAACGTTTGTTTCCACTAATAATAATTACCGATTTGGTTGTATTAGTTATACAGTAAGCGAAGTTTCTATAGTTCCACATAATTTTGTAGTTCCTGTATAAACATTTAGCAACACTAATAGTTGGAAACTACCTAGAATTTCATTATAGAACATAATCAAATGGTAGAGATATTATTTTATCTATATTACAATTCTTAGAAAAATAGAGCAAGTAGCGTAAAAATGACGTATAAGTATGACCGAAATTTCTATAGTTCCACCGAGCTAGATAGATGGCGCATGAAGTTAGGCATTGTTTTGCTAGTGTAAACATTTTCCAAACACTGTACAAATTGTATTTAGTGCTAAATACATACATATAACATTAAAGTATATTAGTTAATAACAATGCCGAGAGGTAAATTGCTAACTGATGCCGAAAAAACAAAAATAAATTGTTAGGGAAATAGGAAATGGGCTTGTCAAACCGAGCAATAGGTAAGAAAATAGGACGATCCCATCACCTTATCAATAATTTTGTAAGGTTGGGTAATTTCTACGGCAAAAATCGGGCTAAAGGAGGGAATAAAAAACTAACGCGCAGACAGCACTCGTCGATATTTCGGTTAGCTTCTTCTGGTAATGTAACTGCACAACAAATAAAACGTGATTTAAATTTACCAGTAACTAAGAGACGTGTACAACAAATTTTGTCCGGAAGTAAACGTTTTCGATGGGTAAAAGAAGCTTCAAAACCACTCTTAAAAGAGACACACAAACAAGCAGGACTGAAATTTGCGCAAGATCATATGAATTGGGATCATGAATGGAAGAACGTCATATTTTCGGACGAGAAGAAATTTAATTTGGACGGGCCTGATGGTTTCAAATATTATTGGCACGATTTCCATAAGAAGAACACTGAAATTGCGATGAGTAGAAATTTTGGTGGCGGTAGTGTAATGGTTTGGGCAGCTTTTACCCATAACAATAAAACTCCTATACGTTTTATAAATACACGAATGAATTCGAGTTCTTATATAGAACTTCTAGAAATGGTTCTAATAGACTTTGGTGAACAAATGCCGTCGCAAGACTGGATATTTCAGCAAGACAACGCACCTATCCATTCTTCCAGACGAACAAAGGAGTGGTTCCACCAAAAGGAAATCAACTTAATGCAATGGCCCGCTCGCTCACCTGACCTGAGCCCCATCGAGAATCTTTGGGAAATATTGGCTAGGAAGGTATATGAGAATAATAAACAATACAATAGCGTTAATAACTGAAATCTGCGATAACGAAGAGTTGGAATGAGATTCCTGTGTCAATATTGATGAAGTTGATAGACAGTATGAAGAACAGGATTTTTCAGGTTATTTTTGAATAAAGGATCCAACACCAAGTACTAATTTTAGCAAAAATTATAATTTTTTTATTTCATTTATCCATTTTGTTAGTGGACCTATAGAAATTTCGCTGTTTTAAATTATCATTATTCTAAGTATTTTCTGTAGAAAGTGAAATAAATTTTTTCATTGATATCTCCTCTTTCGTTTGCCTTTCAGTGCAATTAAGCATTAACTTCAATGCATAGTTTGCCGAAGATTTTAAGAAAAACCACATATTCTGTTCAACAGTTCTTGTGGAACTATAGAAATTTCGCTTACTGTAGTCATTTAGCCATACCAAGTATTTTGTGTCAAAGCAAGTTGTTTTCATTCTAACTGTATATTACTACGTTATTGATTTAATAAATCAATTTTTCATAGGAACATCTAATGATTTCTTGAATCTGGATTTTAGTTAATCGTTATTCTAAGCTTCTGCCAGTTGCTCTCCGCATTGGGATCAGTGTTCGTATCGGCGCCGACACGAAAAATTCCAGTTTTGACACTGCAATTCCCTTTTTTTTGGCGGCAAATACAAACTTATTAAGTTTTTTTAATAAATTACTTACGAAATTAAAATAAATGTACCGATACAATGACAGATTCATTTTAACTAAAGCAAATGAATAACAAAATACAAAAATAATAAAAATTTAAATTTATTTTATTGATGCAATACTAATATTTTATATCCAATAATTCCCTCTAAAACAAAACTTTTTCCCTCTAACGTTCCTCTAAAAAGGGAATTTCCCTCCCATACACGAACACTGATTGGGATTAATGCGAGTCGCAGCTCTGAGGAACACAGTTGCTATTAAGAAATTTACCTGGTAAAGAGATACATGTTTTATGAACGTGTTTGCCATGTATTCAAGTTGTGCTAAATATACGTTGTTACTATAGTGAAACAGGAGAACTGCCATCTTTACGGCAATGTCTGTACTCGTATAATATATTCAATGTATTTGCTACTATATGGGTAAAAAACTTTGCGATAATGTTTAGATTAAGGCAAGTAGTTGGGAAAGTTTAGGATAGAGGTAGCCCTAACATTAGAAATGCATTAAATTAACTGCAATTTTGGTTAGACTAATCCTTATTTATTTAATTACATTTGACATTATATATGTTGATTGAATCACACTGAATAATAATATAGTTCGTCAGCACCAGCGCCTCTAATGCAGGTATCTCTTATCCGGATTTTTTGACCCAAAGTATTTCATTTTGCAGAGTAGAGGACAAAACCGTGTGATTAGTGTACTTGTAACTTGTAAGTATGCACTTACATACACGTACATATGTTATAAATGTCACAAATTTCGGTTCACAATTCTTACATATACATATGTAAATCCTCTTTGCTTTCTTTTTTAAGTGTTCAATAAATTACAACATTCTAAAATTGTTGTTGGAAATAGTTTTTCAGTTTTAAATATAAAGAATATTTGGCGTTAAGAATTAATGGTTTAATTGAAATACTTTTTTGACTCAAAACTATTATAATTATTTAAACGAAATCTTAATACTTTCTTGGATTTAACATTTAATAAATATTTGTTTGATTCAACTAATTTTTGTTAACAAAATATCATTGTATAGCCAAATAAACGAATATGATGGGCTAAATAAATTATTATTTGCTCTAAATAAATACCTCTGACAAAATATATTTTGTTGCTTTAACAAATCCTTTTTTTTTCCGTGTAGGGATGGCGCTTTTAGAATTTTTTTTTTTTAACTAAGTTAATCTGAGAATTTACATCCAGAAAATTGTTGCGAATGAATTCGGCACCTCGGTGTAGTGCGTGCACGCAGCATGTTAAATGTAACATATTGATAAATTGTTGTTTTAACAATTATCCTGTCTTTAGCATGACGCTAGCTGCATCCGATATAAATAACAATACTTTAGAAACATCACCGTTATAAACCTTATCTAAACCATTTTGTACTAATTGCCAAAACTTTTCCCCGTTAACAGTTTCATGAAATGTAGTCGAAACTAAATCACTGCTCGGACGGTTGGTTTGTGTTCAATATGCTAACAATAATGTTAACAACACATCGGCCTTTAGGTCCGTGGTTTCATCTGTGCTAACCCAAAGATAGTTTTCTGAAACTATTGCTTTATTTTCCATTATTGTCCTGTCATACATTTTAGGTACGTAAAATCTCCTGATAGTAGACTCGTCAGGAATATCACGATTTGTATAGGTATTGACGCAAAAATTGTCACGGGCTTGGATTGTTTAATTTTTTAATCGGAATGTTGGCGTCTACAAATGTTTCGGACAAGTCTTCATAAAATTTCTTATATGATAGTCCACTTAACGTTTGTGCGTGCTTTTTGGCTTTAAGGTGTTGTTGTAGACTTTGTTTATCTTTATAAACCAAAGTTTGAGCGCAATTTTTACAATAGACTTGCCTGTCTTTGACAATGGTAAAGAAATCAAATTCTCCCACAAATTGCGCCATATTAATAGAAAATAAATTATAAACTATCAACAACCACAAACGCTGATTGCGAAAAGGGTATTTTGGTATAATATATAATTGGTAGACATATACTGCCTCTAAAACAACTATTATACTGTAACTACAAATGCTGGTTAAGTACAGTAAATAATATACAGTGTGTTCACGGGAACATTCTACAATAAATTAAATGGAGAAAGTTCGTGTACTTCTCCATACGACTGTAGCATGTATTTTTTGAATGGGAAACACGCTTGATGAATAAGTAGCCTTAGCCGCTTAAAACAGCATTTCTAAAACACTGTAATTGACGTGATAAGTCAAAATTGTAAATTATAATTTCTTATTATAATGTATTCCAATCAGGAAAAATATGAAATGATAAAGTGCTATAATGTGTGTAATGGAAACGGTCGTGAAGCAATCCGAATGTAGGTATTCGCAAAGATACCCAGCGGTTGTATGTTGTTGTCCACACCACACATATTTTGCGAAATTGTGTCATATAGACTGTGAACTACAGCATCCTTTGACAGCCAGAAACGCTATGTTTCGAATGAAAATATGGAAATTATTATTTCAGAATTTCTTGAACAAAATCCTTCGTTTTCGGTGAGGGATGCTACGCGGGAGTGTAATTTGTCAATTGGTTACGTGTATAAAGTTTTGAAGAAAGACAAATATATAGCATTCAAAATTCATTCAGTACAAGCCCTTTAATCCTGAAGATGCACAACGTAGACTAAATTTTTGCAAACTGGTTTATTCAAAATTTGTAAGTAGGCTTGGACTTTCATAAAAATATTTTATGAACCGACGAAACAAATTTTTCCAATCGCGGCATGTTTAATCAGAAAAATAAACACATGTAGGGCGTTGAAAAACCCGAAAATAATTTTCAAGTAGTCTAGTAGGCATCAAAATCGATTCAGTATTAATGTATAGTGTGGTGTAATAGACAACTTCATTGTGGGACCGCATTTTTATGAAGGAAGATTGACAGCTGTACGGTATTTAAATTTCTTACAAAACAATTTATGTTTTTATTTTTGTAACATCTACATTTAGAAATTCGTCGTAAAATAATTTTCCACCAACGAATTTCATGTTAAATGATTCCATTTTGAATGGGTATTCAAGAGTTTCGTGCAGAAAAATTCGCGGATAAATAATAATACCACAACAACGGTCACTGTATTTGTTCTTTCCCGGAGTACAACCAGAATAATATTTTATGTATAGCTTTCACTTAATAATAATGATACTACTACTAATAATAATATAATATAAAAACTGATAATAATTTCACGAGCCTGATTGCAGTCGTCGCGTGCGATTCCTGCGTTGCGCACATTTCCAACCGCATCGCAAGGTTCGAGTGACGCACGAGTCGCAATCTCCTCGCATCCGCTTCGAGTACTGGCCGACCCGGGTGCGGCATTGGTATCACTTGCGTATAGGAACCATTAAGACGAGAGAATCGTATCGAGTACGAGTGGCAATCGACTCGTGTGCGCTGGGGGCTAAATCGAAAAAATGCCAGCGTTTTTGCGCAGGTGCACCGGATGTTTACGCAGCGATCTTTCCTCATGCAGCGTAAGTTTGATAACTAGACTAGAGCCGAATTCGATTGAGCACAAAGGTCTCGTTTAGTCTCTGTGACCTGGTCTGAAGTGGTCAGTTGTGGTCACACGTGTTATTTGCGAGTATTTGTGACGTCATTAATTTACAAATGTTTTGAGCGGCAAAAACTGTATTTTTGTAACTACTATCACATAAAGGCCGTTTTACATCTACCTATTTATTGCGCAATTTATTGGCCAATTTGAAATTAAATACGTGTTATACACGTAAAATTTCAAATTGGCCAATAAATAGCTAGGTGTATAACGGCCTTAAGGCTTTTGTGTTAAATGAAAATAGTTTTCAATATCGAAGATAATATATATAAACGCGATACTGGTCACAACCATATAAAGAGTAATAATTCAGAGCGTCGTGAACGAGCAGCAATTGTACGTATTTGTAGGTTAGAAGAGAATATCTCCCAATATAACAATAAGAACAGCTCTTGTTGCTACTGTTATTGAAGAACTAACATCTATTTTCTTGAACATACCGTCTTTAGTATATTTCAATTATTGTAACTGCTGCCCAGGCTACATACCAGTGTTGGGCAAAATTTATTCAGAATAAGAATGAAAATAAATTGTCAGCTTCCTTATTCTTATTCAGAAAAAATAGATAAATTTTTATTCCTCATTGTATTATTCAATAATGAATTTACACATTCATTTCATTCATTATTCAAATAATTATTCTTCATTTGAATAATTATTCTCCATTTGAATAATTATTCTCCACTTGAATAATTATTCTTTGAATAATAGATATATAATATTAAGAGAAGAATAATTATTCAAAGAATAATTATTCTTCTCTTGAATAATTATTCTTAATTTGAATAACTACTGTTATTCAAATAAATATTCCTATTCAAATAATCGTTTTCATTTAAATAACTGCTTTCATTCGGGAAACGAAATAATTTTTCCATATCAGGGGTTGAGTAGTTGGAGAATCGCATTGATTTTTTTCTTAAATGGCGGAATATATTTTTCAGCAATATTTTAAGAAGCGGTATAAATAACTTTTATCAACATGAGAAGGTGTGGAGTTGGCAAAGGAGACGCGTTAGCTTTTTTGAATCTCGAATATTATTTTTTGACGGCATCGAGAAGGGAAATAAACACTTTTTTTCAATATCAGGGAGTGGAGATTGATGATAGGGAGGATGTATTTATTTCTTAAAGCAATAATATTTGTTTTTAAGCACTGGCGGGGCGGAAAACGGATAGTTTGTTTTATATCAGGGGTTGAGTGGTTGGTTAGAGGGTCGTATCGATTTTTTTTGGAATGACGGAATATATTTTTCAGCAATGTTAAGATGCGGTATGAATAACTTTTGTTAACATCAGAGGGTGGGGAGTTGGTGCAGGAGACGCATTAGTTTTTTTGAATCATGAAAATTCTTTTTTGATGGCATCGGGAAGGGAGAGAGTTACTTTTTTTTCAATATCAGGGCGTGGAGCTTGATAGGAAGGATGCATTTATTTCTTAAAGCAATAATATTTGTTTTTAGCAACGGCGGGAAGGAAATCGGATTGTTTGTTTTATATCAGGGGTTGAGTGGTTGGTTCGAGAGTCGTATTGATTTTTTTCTTGAATGACGGAATATATTTTTCAGCAATGTTAAGAAGCGGTATGAATAACTTTTGTCAACATCAGAGGGTGGGGAGTTGGTGTAGAAGACGCATTAGTTTTTTGGAATCATGAAAATTCTTTTTTGATGTCATCGGGAAGGGAGAGAGATACTTATTTTCAATATCAGGGAGTGGGGATTGATAGGGAGGATGTATTTCTTAAGGCAATGGTACTTGTTTTTTAGCAACGGTGGGAAGGGAAAGGGTTCATTTTTTTCTGTAACATTGATTTTTATTGAATTCTGAAAATTATATTTTAACAGCATCGGAAAAAGAAAGGAACATTTTTTTCAATATCAAGTAGTGCGGATAGGTGTAGAAGATATTTCTTTCTTAAAGTAATCATATTTGTTCTTTAGCAACGACGGTAGGCGAAAGGGATAATCTTTTTTATATCATAAAGTGGGGGTTGGTGGAAGAGACGTCCTGTGTTTTGTAAATAAGATTAGTTTTTTGAACTACACTGTGAAAGAAGAAGGGTTTTTTGCGACACTGGTGGAATGAGCGCGGGTAGGAGTTAAATATAAAGTTGAATTTAAAGAAATCCAATGGTTTAAAAGAGATGAAATGCTTAGTGCCGGCAGGACTTTGTTAATTTCTCACTGCAAAAAGCTTGCAATCCTTGTAGTTCTTCAAATACTTCGCAATAGAAATACTCAATCATTTTTTAATCAAACAGGATCATATTAGTTGTCTAAGTAAAATTTAGTTGTAGCGAACGGTTAGTGTTAAGATCATTACCTTTATTTTTTTGTATAGTGCGTGTGTTGAATGTTTTTTAATAAATTAAATTACAAAATGCACCCGTGTTTTCATCTCAAAACTGTTACAAATAATTAACAAAAAGTTCACAAAGTAGTCCCACAGTTACGCCCCGTGAACGGCGAAACTTCATCAACAAATCAAACACCAATAATTATTGGGATTAAAAGACTTGGTGGTATGCTTGTTTAGGTAGTTTCATAATCGAGAGTATGCATTATTTTTGTAATGATAAAATCTATCTTTTACAACGTCCTGAAGGAAAAGGGGTTTCTTTTTCAACATCAGAGCGTAAAGGTTGATCCGACGGTGCGCATTGTTTTTTTTTTAATAATGGAACTAACTGAAAAAATAAAGTAATGCGCAATCGTTCCAAAACATCGCCAAGAGTTGATTGAAAGAGATTGAAGAGAATATAAACACTGCCAAAATTTAATTGAAAAAGGATACATATCTGTCCATTTAACCACCGGAGTGAAATTTCTGGTTATTCTCTATTCTGTGGCACAGTTTTAAGTTTCATGTACGCTTCTTTTCTGTTTGAAAACATTGAAAACTATTGCTGCCGAAAAATACAAGTAAATTATTCCTTGCAAATATTTTATTACATGTAGATGACTGTTGCATATATCAAAAACCGTGTACTTAACTTCCTTCTTAGACAATCAAGTAGACAATATATCTCCTTATTGTGATAAGTTTCAATAGTAGAAAAAAAAAATAGTTTCAAGGTCAGGTACAACTATTATGATATTAATCCCAACCCTGACGCGTTCAAACGCAAAAAAAATTCTATTCTTTGCAGCACATGTAAGAACACGGGTGTTAAGGCAACGAAAAGCGAGCAACCGGCGTGAACCTAGCAACGCTTTTTACCAGCAACGCTTCCAATACCAGTGGCAACCAAACTGTTCCAGCAACGGTTTCGAAAAAAAATCGTATTGTCCAAACTAAATGTTGTCACACAAATTTGATTATGCAGAAATGTTACCTATACGATAGGCTTTCTAAACCACACAGTCAATCCAATGTCACCCCCGGAATAACGACACCGGGGTGTGCGAAATCGTATAATACGGCTTATAACCGGGAGAAAAAATTCGTGGTATCTAAACTAAGTGTTGTCACACAAATTTGATTATGCAGAAATGTTACCTATACGATAGGCTTTCTAAACCACACAGTCAATCCAATGTCACCCCGGAATAACGACACCGGGGGTGCGAAATCGTATAAATAGGCATATAACCGGGAGAAAAAAATTCGTGGTATCTAAACTAAGTGTTGTCACACAAATTTGATTATGCAGAAATGTTACCTATACGATAGGCTTTCTAAACACACAGTCAATCCAATGTCACCCCCGGAATAACGACACCGGGGGTGCGAAATCGTATAATACGGCATATACCGGGAGAAAAAAATTCGTGGTATCTAAACTAAGTGTTGTCACACAAATTTGATTATGCAGAAATGTTACCTATACGATAGGCTTTCTAAACCACACAGTCAATCCAATGTTACCCCGGAATAACGACACCGGGGGGTGCGAAATCGTATAAATACGGCATATAACGGGAGAAAAAAATCGTGTATCTAAACTAAGTGTTGTCACACAAATTTGATTATGCAGAAATGTTACCTATACGATAGGCTTTCTAAACTACACAGTCAATCCAATGTCACCCCGGAATAACGACACCGGGGTGCGAAATCGTATAATACGCATATAACCGGGAGAAAAAAATTCGTGGTATCTAAACTAAGTGTTGTCACCACAAATTTGATTATGCAGAAATGTTACCTATACGATAGGCTTTCTAAACCACACAGTCAATCCAATGTCACCCCCGAATAACGACACCGGGGGTGCGAAATCGTATAATACGGCATATAACCGGGAGAAAAAATTCGTGTATCTAAACTAAGTGTTGTCACACAAATTGATTATGCAGAAATGTTCCTATACGATAGGCTTTCTAAACCACACAGTCAATCCAATGTCACCCCGGAATAACGACACCGGGGGGTGCGAAATCGTATAATACGGCATATAACCGGGAGAAAAAATCGTGGTATCTAAACTAAGTGTTGTCACACAAATTTGATTATGCAGAAATGTTACCTATACGATAGGCTTTCTAAACCACACAGTCAATCCAATGTCACCCCCGGAATAACGACACCGGGGGTGCGAAATCGTATAATACGGCATATAACCGGGAGAAAAAATTCGTGGTATCTAAACTAAGTGTTGTCACACAAATTTGATTATGCAGAAATGTTACCTATACGATAGGCTTTCTAAACCACACAGTCAATCCAATGTCACCCCCGGAATAACGACACCGGGGGTGCGAAATCGTATAATACGGCATATAACCGGAGAAAAAATTCGTGGTATCTAAACTAAGTGTTGTCACACAAATTTGATTATGCAGAAATGTTACCTATACGATAGGCTTTCTAAACCACACAGTCAATCCAATGTCACCCCGGAATAACGACACGGGGGGTGCGAAATCGTATAATACGGCATATAACCGGGAGAAAAAATTCGTGGTATCTAAACTAAGTGTTGTCACACAATTTGATTATGCAGAAATGTTACCTATACGATAGGCTTTCTAAACCACACAGTCAATCCAATGTCACCCCGGAATAACGACACCGGGGGTGCGAAATCGTATAATACGGCATATAACCGGGAGAAAAATTCGTGGTATCTAAACTAAGTGTTGTCACACAAATTTGATTATGCAGAAATGTTACCTATACGATAGGCTTTCTAAACCACACAGTCAATCCAATGTCACCCCCGGAATAACGACACCGGGGGGTGCGAAATCGTATAATACGGCATATAACCGGAGAAAAATTCGTGGTATCTAAACTAAGTGTTGTCACACAAATTTGATTATGCAGAAATGTTACCTATACGATAGGCTTTCTAAACCACACAGTCAATCCAATGTCACCCCCGGAATAACGACACCGGGGGGTGCGAAATCGTATAATACGGCATATAACCGGGAGAAAAAAAATACCGGTGTGAACTTGGCAAGCAACTTTATTAAAAAAAAATAAACGTAGTACGGTTCGATTGTACTTCGTTTTGTACCCGTTTGTACCACCTTCAGTTTCGTTTATACCTCAAAGGTTAAAAAAGTAGAAAGGGTTAAAAAAAAATTCAGCAAGCAAGTACAAGATATTCAAAAATGGACAACGTCATTCGAATGAGCATTGTTTGTACCCGTTTGTACCACCTTCGTTTTTGTTTGTACCTCAAAGGTTAAAAAAATAGAAAGGGCTAAAAAAAAATTCAGCAAGCAAGTACAAGTTATTCAAAAATGGACAACGTCAATCGAAAGAACATCGTTTGTACCCGTTTGTACCTCCATTTAAATCGTTTGTACTTCCACCAAACCGGAAGTAGAAACATTTGAAAATAAGTAAGTTGGCGAGAGAAATTTCGCTAATTTTTGAGATATCGAAAAACGGCCAACGCTATTCGAAAGAGCATCGTTTGTACCCGTTTGTACCTCTTTTACCATCGTTTGTACTTCAACCAAACCGGAAGTAGTGACAATTAAAAATATGTCAAAGAGAGAAATTTGGCTATTTTTTAAGATATCCAAAAAACGGCCAAGGCTATTCGAAAGAGCATCGTTTGTACCCGTTTGTACCTCTTTTTACATCGTTTGTACTTCAATCAAACCGGAAGTAGAGCCAATTCAAAATATGTCAATGAGAGAAATTTGGCTATTTTTTGAGTTATCAAAAAACGGCCAAGGTACTCGTTACGAACGATAGAATATCGTTTGCAACTGTTTGCACCTTTTTTGAAATCGTTTGTACTTCAGCGAAGTCGGAAGTAGTTCTTTTCAATATTTATGTTACATTTTTGTCTTAATTGACCTAGATCCCCATCCCCTATTTTAGAAAACATAGAAATACAGATATTTTGCATTTTGCCAAATTAGGTCAGACAACCTAGTAATGTGACCATTATTTATTAATTAGCTATGTATTTAATTTTTACTTTGTGAGACTTTTAAGTATATTCTTAAATATGTATGTTGTTTTTAAACCAACTCTTATTATATATTTCTATATCTTTGGTTGCAGATACCGGTTGTAAATATATGCATTTAACACCAATTATACTTTTCTTATTATCTAATTGTTATGGACCTCTGCTAGGGAGATTATAAAGAAACATACTCAATTGAGTCCTGTAGCGGCATGTTCAACGAATTGAATCGAACATTAGCGAAATTTCTCTCTCATATCTTCAAATGCTTCTACTTCCGGTTCGGTTGAAGTACAAACGATTTAAATGGAGGTACAAACGGGTACAAACGATGCTTTTTCGAATAGTCTTGGTCGTTTTTTGATATCTTAAAAAATAGCCAAATTTCTCTCTTTGACATACTTTGAATTGTCTCTACTTCCGGTTCGGTTGAAGTACAAACGATGTAAAAAGAGGTACAAACGGGTACAAACGATGCTCTTTCGAATAGCATTGGCCGTTTTTTGATATCTTAAAAAATAGCCAAATTTTTCTCTTTGACATATTTTAGATTGTCGCTACTTCCAGTTCGGTTGAAGCACAAACGATGTAAAAAGAGGTACAAACGGGTACAAACGATGCTCTTTCGAATAGCCTTGGTCGTTTTTTGATATCTTAAAAAATAGCCAAATTTCTCTCTTTGACATATTTTGAATTGTCACTACTTCCGGTTTGGTGGAAGTACAAACGATTTAAATGGAGGTACAAACGGGTACAAACGATGCTCTTTCGAATAGCGTTGGCCGTTTTTCGATATCTCAAAAATTAGCGAAATTTCTCTCGCCAACTTACTTATTTTCAAATGTTTCTACTTCCGGTTTGGTGGAAGTACAAACGATTTAAATGGAGGTACAAACGGGTGCAAACGATGTTCTTTCGATTGACGTTGTCCGTTTTTGAATAACTTGTACTTGCTTGCTGAAATTTTTTTTAGCCCTTTCTATTTTTTTTTAACCTTTGAGGTACAAACGAAAACGAAGGTGGTACAAACGGGTACAAACAATGCTCATTCGAATGACGTTGTCCATTTTTGAATATCTTGTACTTGCTTGCTGAATTTTTTTTTAACCCTTTCTATTTTTTTAACCTTTGAGGTACAAACGAAACTGAAGGTGGTACAAACGGGTACAAACGAAGTACAATCGAACCGTACTACGTTTATTTTTTTTTAATAAAGTTGCTTGCCAAGTTCACACCGGTATTTTTTTCTCCCGGTTATATGCCGTATTATACGATTTCGCACCCCCCGGTGTCGTTATTCCGGGGGTGACATTAGATTGACTGTGTGGTTTAGAAAGCCTATCGTATAGTAACATTTCTGCTAATCAAATTGTGTGACAACACTTAGTTTAGATACCACGAATTTTTTTCTCCGGTTATATGCCGTATTATACGATTTCGCACCCCCGGTGTCGTTATTCGGGGTGACATTGGATTGACTGTGTGGTTTAGAAAGCCTATCGTATAGGTAACATTTCTGCATAATCAAATTGTGTGACAACACTTAGTTTAGATACCACGAATTTTTTTCTCCCGTTATATGCCGTATTATACGATTTCGCACCCCGGTGTCGTTATTCCGGGGGTGACATTAGATTGACTGTGTGGTTTAGAAAGCCTATCGTATAGGTAACATTTCTGCATAATCAAATTTGTGTGACAACACTTGTTTAGATACCACGAATTTTTTTCTCCCGGTTATATGCCGTATTATACGATTTCGCACCCCCCGGTGTCGTTTTCCGGGGTGACATTGGATTGACTGTGTGGTTTAGAAAGCCTATCGTATAGGTAACATTTCTGCATAATCAAATTTGTGTGACAACACTTAGTTTAGATACCACGAATTTTTTTCTCCCGGTTATATGCCGTATTATACGATTTCGCACCTTCCGGTGTCGTTATTCCGGGGGTGACATTAGATTGACTGTGTGGTTTAGAAAGCCTATCGTATAGGTAACATTTCTGCATAATCAATTTGTGTGACAACACTTAGTTAGATACCACGAATTTTTTTCTCCCGTTATATGCCGTATTATACGATTTCGCACCTTCCGGTGTCGTTATTCCGGGGGTGACATTAGATTGACTGTGTGGTTTAGAAAGCCTATCGTATAGGTAACATTTCTGCATAATCAAATTTGTGTGACAACACTTAGTTTAGATACCACGAATTTTTTTCTCCCGGTTATATGCCGTATTATACGATTTCGCACCCCCCGGTGTCGTTATTCCGGGGGTGACATTAGATTGACTGTGTGGTTTAGAAAGCCTATCGTATAGGTAACATTTCTGCATAATCAAATTGTGTGACAGCACTTAGTTTAGATACCACGAATTTTTTTCTCCCGGTTATATGCCGTATTATACGATTTCGCACCCCGGTGTCGTTATCCGGGGTGACATTGGATTGACTGTGTGGTTTAGAAAGCCTATCGTATAGGTAACATTTCTGCATAATCAAATTTGTGTGACAACACTTAGTTTATATACACGAATTTTTTTCTCCGGTTATATGCCGTATTATACGATTTCGCACCCCCCGGTGTCGTTATTCCGGGGGTGACATTGGATTGACTGTGTGGTTTAGAAAGCCTATCGTATAGGTAACATTTCTGCATAATCAAATTTGTGTGACAACACTTAGTTTAGATACCACGAATTTTTTTCTCCCGGTTATATGCCGTATTATACGATTTCGCACCCCCGTGTCGTTATTCCGGGGGTGACATTGGATTGACTGTGTGGTTTAGAAAGCCTATCGTATAGGTAACATTTCTGCATAATCAAATTTGTGTGACAACACTTAGTTTAGATACCACGAATTTTTTTCTCCCGGTTATATGCCGTATTATACGATTTCGCACCCCCGGTGTCGTTATTCCGGGGGTGACATTGGATTGACTGTGTGGTTTAGAAAGCCTATCGTATAGGTAACATTTCTGCATAATCAAATTTGTGTGACAACACTTAGTTTAGATACCACGAATTTTTTTCTCCCGGTTATATGCCGTATTATACGATTTCGCACCCCCGGTGTCGTTATTCCGGGGTGACATTGGATTGACTGTGTGGTTTAGAAAGCCTATCGTATAGGTAACATTTCTGCATAATCAAATTTGTGTGACACACTTAGTTTAGATACACGAATTTTTTTCTCCCGGTTATATGCCGTATTATACGATTTCGCACCCCCGGTGTCGTTATTCCGGGGTGACATTGGATTGACTGTGTGGTTTAGAAAGCCTATCGTATAGGTAACATTTCTGCATAATCAAATTTGTGTGACAACACTTAGTTTAGATACCACGAATTTTTTTCTCCCGGTTATATGCCGTATTATACGATTTCGCACCCCCGGTGTCGTTATTCCGGGGGTGACATTGGATTGACTGTGTGGTTTAGAAAGCCTATCGTATAGGTAACATTTCTGCATAATCAAATTTGTGTGACAACACTTAGTTTAGATACCACGAATTTTTTTCTCCCGGTTATATGCCGTATTATACGATTTCGCACCCCCCGGTGTCGTTATTCCGGGGGTGACATTGGATTGACTGTGTGGTTTAGAAAGCCTATCGTATAGGTAACATTTCTGCATAATCAAATTTGTGTGACAACACTTAGTTTAGATACCACGAATTTTTTTCTCCGGTTATATGCCGTATTATACGATTTCGCACCCCCCGTGTCGTTATTCCGGGGTGACATTGGATTGACTGTGTGGTTTAGAAAGCCTATCGTATAGGTAACATTTCTGCATAATCAAATTTGTGTGACAACACTTAGTTTAGATACCACGAATTTTTTTCTCCCGGTTATATGCCGTATTATACGATTTCGCACCCCCCGGTGTCGTTATTCCGGGGGTGACATTGGATTGACTGTGTGGTTTAGAAAGCCTATCGTATAGGTAACATTTCTGCATAATCAAATTTGTGTGACAACACTTAGTTTAGATACCACGAATTTTTTTCTCCCGGTTATATGCCGTATTATACGATTTCGCACCCCCGGTGTCGTTATTCCGGGGTGACATTGGATTGACTGTGTGTTTAGAAAGCCTATCGTATAGGTAACATTTCTGCATAATCAAATTTGTGTGACAACACTTAGTTTAGATACCACGAATTTTTTCTCCCGGTTATATGCCGTATTATACGATTTCGCACCCCCCGGTGTCGTTATTCCGGGGTGACATTGGATTGACTGTGTGGTTTAGAAAGCCTATCGTATAGGTAACATTTCTGCATAATCAAATTTGTGTGACAACATTTAGTTTGGACAATACGATTTTTTTTCGAAACCGTTGCTGGAACAGTTTGGTTGCCACTGGTATTGGAAGCGTTGCTGGTAAAAAGCGTTGCTAGGTTCACGCCGGCAAGCGAGCAGATATATGTGCATATAAGTACCTGGATCCAAGTTTATTCCATTATTTGAATTACGATTTATTTCGTGACACAATTATTCTAGTAATGCTTTATTTAAATAACGTTTCATTCAATAAATCCTTATTCAAATAATGCCGGATCACTTCATTCGACAATAACCTAATATTGAATAAAGAATAATTGAATAAAATTTCATTCAAATAATCATTTGAATAAAGAATTATTCTTTGATGCCCGACACTGCTACATACTTATTGCATTTGTTACCACATGTAATACGGGAGGTTAGACGCTCCTACCGCACTTGTGACCGATCTCCGAGCGCGGTCTCAAATTTAACAGATCAAACGTGACCGGGTCACGACGTGACGTCATCAGTTTTCCAAACGAATTCGAGCGGTCTGTAGACCACGACTGACCACTCGTGACCAATCTCATTCGAATTCGCCTTAACACTGGCCATCAATCGCGTTCGCACCCAGAATATGTAAACTGGGCAATAGCGATAATGACACGCCCGCTACGCCTATATGTGAATTCATAATCAAAGAAAAGCCCCATGTTGAGGGCATCATTTTCTCTCTAATTATTATTGAGAAAATTATAGTACCGTCATAGAGGGTGAAATTGATCACAAGAGGTGAAATTGATCACATTTGGATCATCTATTTTCAAAGAGTAGTTAGTACTCTTAGAAAATACGAACTCAGTGCTATATAGATTCGGCGCTATTTTCCGGTATTGGACATTTTTGTTTGTTAAAATCCATCTTAAACTACAGCATCTTTTGTTTTGACTATGATATGCTCAATGGTAAGATCTATACACAGATAAAAAGGTTTCTTTAAATCAAGGAAATATTTCTTTGCTCGTATTTAAAAGAACCATTATCAGTTAATACATATTTCTTTTAGTCAACACAAATTTCTTTCATTGAAAGAAATACGTATTAACTGAAGAAAATGGTTCTTTTAAATACCAGCAATATATTTCTTTGATTTAAAGAAACCTTATCTGTGTATGACAGACTTAGAAAAATATTTATTAGTAAGAAAATTATTTCATTGCATTACAATTTATTTTTGCAAAAAAAAAAATCCTTATAGAAGGTAGTGGCGGCTCGTGAGTTATGAAAGAGGGTGGGCACAAAATAAGAACTAGTCTATTTTTTGTACATAAAATCCATTCTTCTATTTTTCATGCTGGAAAAGACGTCTATGACTTTGTTGTAAAAATGCGTTCAGTCGATCTTCTAACATTGTGCTTCTCAGAAAAGTTTTAATGCGTTTGAGGGTGGCAAAACATCGTTCATATTCTGCTGTCGACATGGGGGTTGTACAAATAATATCAAACAGTTTTGTATGTTTCCGTCAAAACTTTTTTTAGGCTATTGGCTGTTATTAACACTAAAAGTGGCAAAACACCACCTACACCTACGTCACATAATATGACATATTGTGTCATCGCGCTCATAAATTTGCTCAAAGTTTATTTTTCAATTTTACGCTGTCCAACATAGGATAAGATTTCACAGTTTTTTATACACATAATTAACCGACGCAAAATATTACGATTTTTTCCACATCTTCGTTGTATTTAATTTTATATCGTAAATAAGCACTGCCTAACTATTCACGTACGTATACTTTGCCTAGAGCAGTAAAATCCACGCATGCATTCATGTGAGAAACGGAATTTTCGTGTTTCTTTGCCCTCTCTGCGATATGCCTTAAATCATTTAACCCTTGTTTATTCCACGCACTAACCTCTTTCTTAAAAATCAAGCAGATAAAACAAAATAGTTTATTTGTTAGTGAACATTCGCACATCCACTAGCAGTTCGAGTTTTACTTGTGCAAGTGTAGTTTATTTGAAGATTAGGAATAGGCCTTCCTTTCTGCTTAGTTAAAAGTTTTTTCCTCAAATGAGAGCCGTTTTGCACTTAATTAACTTCCATCATTAATCATAAACGTCACTTCAACCCTTTGAATCACACATGCGCGGTACGCGTTGAAAACGATGCAAGACGTTAACTGGAGACACGAAATTTCGTGCCCCAAAGCGACCCTATAAGCGCAGATGGCGAAGATAAGCGGAGCCGGCCGATTCATACTCAAAATAGGTACATCGGAAATAGTGCCCCGGAACATAGTTTTGAGCGTTCGCGCGTATGCGCTAGTGTCTGTGGTGCGGAAGGAAACTTTGATACCATAGTTATAAAAATACGTAAAAGTAATAAAATAAAATAATGCACTGAATTACATGCGAATTTCTTTCTGTGTTTATCTTGGTGGTTGGCTGGGCACGTGCCCTTGTGCCCTTCAGTACCAGCCGCCACTGATAGAAGGTACAGTTTTCCGACATTAATATTTAGCACCATCAAAGCGTCGAGCCATTTGTTCGAGTGCTAAATAATAATGTCAGGAGCTCTGTACCTGTTTGTTTCCGAAGTAAAGACTATGCAAGGTTTTCGCTGTTCTCTTGCAGGCTTTCTGTTACGAAACCGACCTATACTTGGTATCTCAAACTGTCAGTATCAAACTGCGCGTTTGCAAATTCAATTAAAAGCCTCACTGAGTACGCCCACTCGCCATTCTCATCGCGGGTGTGCATTTCGAAAATAAAATTCTAATAGAAATATCTCTTGTTGCAGAGAATATGGCATTATAAAATACATAACCTAAAATCAATACGTAAAATAGGTAAGTTACATCATTCTACTAAATTTACTTACGTTTAGGTACGTAAGACGTTCATGTGTCCGGAGAAAGACAATTTTTGCAAATTGAACGTGGAAAGAAGTACATTAACCGATATAAGAGTAAATTTACTTAGCTAAATAGGTATGCTCTCGCCCGGCACTGCAAAAATCAATTTTATCAAAATCACTAAAATATTACTAAAAGCTCCCAAAGTTGTTAAGTTTACGCTGCTGAGCGAAGCTAAATATTGATTGTAAATTTACCGATTTTGTCCACCATTAATGTCACACATGAAAATACCGGTTTACCGGTTTTTTCATGTGTGACATTAATGGGGTTTCCCAAGAAAATAGGGTAGAAGTTAGGCTAGAATAATACAGGTAGGGGTGGGCAGGACAGGTGGGCTTGCAAATAAATAATTACAGATTAGTCAGTCAATTTTGTCGTGAGAATCATAGAATGGGTTGGGTTGCTATCTGGTCCCTGAAGCATATTAGTGTAAGTGTCATTGATTTGGGAGGCTTTTGTGTTGATTTTGATATTGAAATTTGTGGGGTTTTTGGGAAGCGTCTAGTGACTATAAAGTGATTGTACTTACTTGTTATCGGTCTCCTACTGGTAATTTTGAAGTTTTTATTAAAAATCTTTATTGTGTTTTGGATAAATTTTACTGCGTGAATACACCAATTATTTTGCTTGGTGATTTTAATCTTGACTGCCTTGCAGGGTGTAGTAAATTAGTGAGGTTAGAACAAATGTTAGAAACATTTAATCTGAAACAAAAAGTAACAATCCCAACCAGAGTTACTGTATCTAGCAGTACATTGATCGATCATGTATACACTAATCTTAATACATTTGTAGGTACACATGTAGGTGATTTTGTATTTTCCGATCACAGAGTAATCTGTGTAAATACTGGTATTTCAAACACACCCGAGCAGCCTGTTTGTGTTCGTAAGCGAATATTTAACAATTTTAAGTCAGTCTTACTAAATGAGAATTGGTCGGCTATGTATATGGCCAATACCCTGAATAATAAATTTAATGCTTTTCATGGCGTGTTTATGTATCATTTCAATAGTTATTTTTTAATTAAAAATGTTAAAATAAATAACCGTAATATGAAAAATTGGATGTCTGACAATGTTAAAATTTCTAGCAATAATGTAAAAAATTTATTTCATTTAAAAAAGAAATATCCTGAACTTAATACAATTTACAAAAATGCTTTATATAATCATAAGCAGTTGCTAAAAGAATCTAAAAAAAACGTATTATTCTGAAAGAATTAGAACCTCTATAAACCCGAATCGATCAGCTTGGCAAATTATTAACGAGTTGAGTGGTAGGAGCAGTTCGACTGTTTCAAATGTTGTCGTTGCTGTCAATAACGAAGAAGTTGATAATCCGCTCGATGTTGCAAATATCTTTAACAAATATTTCCAATCAGAACCGCTCAATATTATAGGCAAAATTGTAAATCTTCCTACGGTTAAGAACTTGGTGTCTGATTTTCTCCCTAACACAATGTTTATTAAACCATTCTCAGAGTGTGAGGTAAGATCGATCATTTTAAGATTACAGAATAAGTGGTCCAGTGGTCCTGATGAGGTGCCTGCGGCAGTCATTCGGGAGTGTGTGGATGGTTTGGTTGCTCCTTTAACTTACTTAATAAATGCGTCTATGGCGGAAGGAAAATTTCCCGCAATTTTGAAAGCTACCTGTGTAAAGCCGTTACATAAAAGGGGCAGTAAGTTGGACGTCTCAAATTATAGGCCTATTGCTCTGGCTTCGTCTTTTTCTAAAGTTTTTGAGTATGCGATGCTTGACCGCCTTAGTGATTTTTTAAACAGTAATAGCATTTTAAATGATTCTCAACATGGTTTTAGAAAGAATCGCTCTACCATTACCGCTTTGCATACCTTTTATGAGAAATTTATAAATCACCTTGAAGACTCCAAGCACGCTATTGGCATATTCTGCGATCTTAGCCGCGCGTTTGATTGCGTGCAACATAACATACTTATGGATAGATTGCATAGGTATGGTGTGAGGGGTGTTGCGGCTGACTGGTTCGCGTCATACTTGACTGATAGGTCGCAGTTTGTTGAAGTCACTTATCGCTCCAGCTCCATTAGGACTTATAGATCGGCAAAGCTTCCAGTGGCTGTTGGTGTTCCACAAGGATCCATTTTGGGACCTGTTTTGTTTATATTGTTTATTAACGATATTGTCGGGTTTTTAGGTGATTTCCGAATTCTCATGTATGCTGATGATGCTTGTGGCTTGATTGCGGATAATGATCTTACGGCATCCGCAGTTGCTTGCAATAATTTTTTAAATGATGCTGCAACTTGGCTTTCCAATAATGGTTTATATTTGAACAGTTCCAAAACTAATTATATTCATTTTAGAAATATTCATAATAAGAACGATTATAATATTAAATTATCCATATTGGGTGAGAATATAGTGGAAGTAGATTCAACCAAATTTTTAGGTTTAAAAGTAGACAAATATCTATCATGGGAGAGTCATTGTGTTAGTGTGATTTCATGTTTGAATACTGTATGTTTTCAAATGCTATGCTCAAATTCTATTACGCTGTTATCCATTCACGTTTGTTGTACGGTATTTGTTTGTGGGGTTCGTCTGTGCACGCTGGTGATGTTTTTTTTGGCGCAGAAGAGTTAATACGTTGCATGGCGGGCGTTAGGCAGGATGTTTCTTGTAGACGGTTGTTTCGGGAGTTTGGATTGCTCACTTTGCAAGGCATTTTTATTCTGGAGCTTCTGCGGTATATTCATGCAAATAGATCCAAATTTATAACGCACTGTGGCGTACACTCTCACTATACACGGAACAGAAATAATTATTGTATTCCTTCTACAAAATACCGGGTGGCATCTGTTTCTCCTAACTGCTTAGGTTTGAGACTTTACAATGCTCTGTCAGAGGAGTATAAAGCATGTCAAACGGCTCGCTCATTCAAATCCAGAGTAAAGAATCTCCTTTTGGAAAATGTTGTGTATTCTATTGACGAGTTTTTCTATTATTTGAGTGACGTTGGCTTACCTGCAAATATATATGTATTTTTAATCATTCTTTTAATGTGTTCAATTTTTTCTTCTTTTTTTATCTATTTTATAATTAGTTATGACGTATCCAATGTAATATCTTATATTGCCTAATGGATCTAATAAATACATACATACATACATACATACATACATACATACATATTTTACACAATCTTAAGGCATAATATTAGAATTTTGTAATAAATATTTGTATTTAATTATTTTAAACAGTTGTTAGAAGTAAAAAAAATATTTAAGGTTCAAATTTTAATGTTATTTTACAACAATGTTGCATTAATGTCCTCTCATAATCTGGTGTATTCAAAATTACTATTAATTTAAATACGTGAAATGTTCTTATATATTATTTTTAAATATTAAAAACTGAGACATTTACTTACTCTTTATGAAAAACGATTTTAAACTTTTAAAAATCTTAAAAGCTCCAGAGCACAAATCACATATGCTAACTCAGCTTTCTTTCGAGAGATAAATAAAATCCACATAAAAAACCATAAAATGAGAGAATTGAAGTTGCACTTGTTGACAAAGGCAGGTAGAAAAACTGGGGTGTTTTGCTTCCTACCGTCCTAGCAACAAATAAACATTCGTCTGGCTTTTCTTTGCGTTGCTCTTTGTTATCCATTTGGTTTGAGACTTATTTTCTTTTAATTTCTATACGACTTTTTTCAATTTTTTGCTTTTTTTTGTTGAGAATTTTCTGATTTCCTTTCTTTTTGACTAACTCAGTGGAATGGAGGTTAATTTCTAATCAAAAATTGTGGTCAGTATCTATTCTATATTCTCTATTCCGCTGCATTACAGCGGCTCTCAATCTCAAGAAAGTTTAAATTAAAATTAAACAAAAAAATCTCCCATAAAATTAATAATTGGGTATATTGTTACTTGCACTTACCTCTACGCCATCAAGTATGTAGTTTTTTGTTTGAAATCTTTTTTTTTTCGATTCGTAAAAAATTGCGCTGTAATCGCAAAAAAAAACATGATTGTGAACGTCTAGAAAAAATACACCAAAAACAGAAGCAAGCAAACATGATTTTTTTTTTTTTTTTTTTATTTTAACAAACTAACACTTCAAAAAGCCATATTTAAAACTGTTTAACTGTACAAAAATAACAAGTGCAGTCCATTATACCAATCACGCTAAGAAAAGAAGCAATCTCATATTAGCCTTCAATTACTTCTTGGATTTCGTCCAAGGGAAGCGAATGTGATTAACTCTTAAAGATGCAATAACGTGGGATATTCTTTAAATACTTTTGCTAGCAGTTGATATCGGCAATAACATTTCCTCCGGTCTTAAGCCTGTCTTTCTATAAAATAAATTAATGAGATCTCCGAATTCATATGTATGTGTAATATACTTACAAATTTGTAGGATTTGCTGTATCTACTAGTAATAAGGTTCAGCATTCGCATTACGGTGTCTTTCTATAAACGGTATCTCATAAAGAAATCGTGTTCATCCCAAATTTCAAAGTTAATAGGACGCCTACGATTAATTCTTAGGCTTCTAATACGCCCAAAATGTTCAATTAATAATTAATATGGTCTTCGCAATCAGAAAAATCCAGTAAATTCGTTAATATCACATTGACATCAAATGTCACAAACAATTGAAGACACAGTGTTATGTTACAAAATCAAACTTTTTCAGAAATTAAGTTTTTTTATGTAATTTTTCTCAAAGTATTGTAACATAACCCCTTCATACATCATTGACAAGACTCTGGTGTTCTTGAATTTCTGGAATTTTCGATGGTGCTATGTGAAAGATGAGTACAAAACACCTTGATTCATGCAAAAAAGACAGTTTTTAAAATGCGACATAGCACCTTCATCCACTCGTATCTTATTTATTATATTATGATTATATTCAATTTGAGGGAGATATTATAGTTTAAGCTTCGTATATAATTCGGCTCAAAATGAAATAATTGTTTTGTTCGGTTCAAGGGTTAATTAATGCTGTGACCAGTAGTGTAATACGGTTTGAACGTAAAATTCGAACTTAAACTCAATCGAATTTAAACTAATACTGAAAAACCGCGCATAAGATATCCTGTTTATACGGGTTTTAATTTGACTCCGAAGTATCGATTTGATTCATACGGACATAATTCGATGACGTTGGTTAAAACATAAAATAGTCAGATAGTAGATAAAGATCGATGACGTAGATTAAAACATAAAGTAGACAGAGTGGATCTGAACATACAGACCCGGATGTTAATTAAATAGTAACGTGTTACATAATATACCTACCTGTACACAATTTGTAGAAAAAATCACAAACGTACGTTTTTTATATACACTTTTAACACGCTTAACAAACCTCACTGCAGCAAAGAACTTTTCCCAAGACAACGTAATTTAAAATGAACCTATAATTTGGGTCTTCCTTAAATACAATTCGGGTGAAAGAAGGATATAAATATTAGGGACTATGACTAATTGCTATGTGTTCTGATATCCCTAATATGCAAACTAATACAGGTATTTATTGAAAAATTACATTTTTGTCCGGTGTTTCGGAACATTTCACCGAGAGAAAAAAGTGTTGTATTAACTATGAAATAGTGTATTGAACACTTTTTTCTTTTTCAATACGAGCAATGATATTTTAGTGTTAATGCAATTCGTAAAAAAATGTTAAATTACACTGTTGAAAATATTACGGTGTTGGCGTTAATTTTGCGCTAGTCAAATATTTTAGTGTTGATTTTTCCAAACTTTGCCAGACGAGTTGACTACGCGTATTTAATAGAACAGAAATTACTAGAATTTCGTGTGAATTCTTTGTTCAGGTATGAGGATTGGCTATTTTTCTAGACATTCAGAAGCGTCAACCAATCAGAATTTTTCCCTCGGATAGAAATATAGAAACCCCACCTATTCTAATACAGTATTGCATTATACGCACCACCTGCATTGCACGTGTATCTGTTTTCGTGTTTGATTCTCCGTATTAACATATCCAAACAAACCACCAAATGTGACTGACTTGCAAAGTGTAACCTCGTGTTATTAAACGTTAATTCCAGTGGGCATAAAAAATTTCAACATCTTAAAGATGTATTGGGAACAACTATTTACGTAATTAGTTCAGATTTGAATCAAATAGCATAAACATTCACTTAATTTTATAATGGTTCTCAAAAAATCACTTTAAAATTGGTACGTTTAGTTGAAACCAAAACTTGTGAATGAGTGGTTTTACATATTTATAATTGAGAAAACGTCTTAAAGAGAGAATATTATAGCACTAAGAAATAGGAGTTGCATATTAAAAAGACGTTATGTTTAGAAAATGGTGTTAAAACACCCAATAGATCGCATTCATTTAGTTAAACAGCTAGTAAATTTGTCTAGTCTAGATCAAATAAAATGTGACTAGAAGTATTTTATAATTCCACGTGTCAGTTGGACAAAATAACCCCTTAGCAATAGACAATACATGACTATCTTTGCTCGTCAAATTTAAACTTCTATAGTTCTCGACAAAATAACACGAAAAGAGTGTGGACCTCTCCTGACTATTAAATTAGTCAAAAAAGTGTTAAAATTTTCAACAGTGTAGGTTAGTTAACTGAATAATAATAAATCTTATAAGAAACAGACTACGCGTGATTCTTTGAACATATACCATTTGTACCGGCTAATTGAATAATACAACATTATCCCAACACAGTTACTTGTTGTAGACACACGAAGTAATAATCGTCTCTATAATTTTATAATATTGGTTTAGCACTGGTACAGTGTTATTTCAATGATTAATAAATTTTGTTATACATTTATATAAAATGTTGATTCAACACTTATATTGTTTCATTTAACCAACCTGTAGTGTATTCATCGAATGACTATTTGCATGTAATTCAACACTTTTAGGTAGTTATACGAAAAAGATTTTCTTGTTAGTGGAACTATTTTCGATTTTGCTTAAAATCACGTTACTGATCGGGCGAGTTTTTAATTTCATCGATGGATCTCTCGATTACTGTATCATTAATGTAATAAACAGAGATACACTGTAATCGATGGGTCTATCGATGAAATTAAAAATCCGCCCGCACATTCAGCAATTAGTCTATTGATAGCAAGGCATAGCTATATATTGCTTAATTACGAAGACTATAGCAGGTAATAAGGAACACACATATAAAGGTATAGTTTTATTTTATTACCCAGTCATAAATACTTATAATTCAGAGAGTCTTACAATGTGCGTTATTCTTACCTATAAATTGTTCAACATAACTTCCAAATCCCCATTTTTCTAAAAGCGTGGTCAAGTCCACAGCCAAGTTTCGCGCCATTTTGATTGGTAAAAACAGAAAATTAAATTGTCGCGCCGGTGTTTCTATTGTCAGCATTAGTCTGAATCAGTACTTTAACAACTTTTTCTACAATTGAAATACTTATATAGGTATTAAATATGAGACTTACTTTATGTGCTGATGTTCGCTACACACCCTCTTCTATCAATAATTTGACACAAATGATACGTCAAATGTAATGGTTATACGTGTTCTATCCTGCAAAACATAGTGGGAGTGGGAGGTACGGTGGACATAATACGGCTCACGCGCTTGTATATATACAGGATGTATCAGATATAGAGGTAAATATAATAATATGTAGCAGCTGTAATCTTATACGATCAAAAAATTTTAATGCACAGGGGGTCTATCTGTAAGCATTAACGAGAAAAAAATATTTTGTAAATGCCGTGGGCTAGAGCCGCGCCTGTGTCCAACCTAAATGCTGTCCCGAGTATACCCCCACATACCACTATCATTCAGCCATTACCGCTGTTAGTTTTGTATAGATCGCCGCTTGGAGTACATGTGTATAAAAATGCAGCGCTACCCAACGCAGGAATTGACAGATATCGTGTTAATTTACGGAGAGACGGGAGGAAATACAAATGACACAATAGATTCATTTTCGCGCGACATCATAATAAAAAGGCGTGTTTGAAAATTTTCTGTATCTACATTTATTTCTGTGTGATTGGATTCAATTCATTTTGCGTTATTTGATTAAATAAATCCAAAAGAAATAACTCAGATTCATGTGGTACCGTTTATTAACAACTAACTCTCGATTCGACAAAACAAAAGAAAAATATTTACGTTTTTTTGTAACTACTGAAGTCGCATATCCGGTGAAACTCGAACGTCTTATCAGGATATTAAAAATAATATTTTGTAGACTTACGTAGAATGCTATTAACAAATAATTTATTTTATAAAAAGAAGAAATTTAAAATGCCTCAGTTTTGCTATTTTTACAAGGACACACTGGCCGATTGGCCTTTATTTATTCAGAATGACGTTAAATGAACTTACGGCATACCATTAAGAATAATACTGAATGAGTGCAATGTATTTATACATAATACTACGTTTAGCTGGTGCTTAACATGACGTTTTCTTGCATCAGGCCCGGACTAAAGAATTTTTAACACACAAACAAAATTTACTTTTTTATTTTATACACCCTGTATGCTTACGTCACTAGGAAGCAATAATGGCGCTAAATGCAAAATATTAATTTTGACAAATGATTTAATTAAGTGCTCTGAAGAAATGATATTCTTTTGAGCAACTAAAGGTGAATAAAATAAGCAAAGTGGGTATGCAAATTTTGTTTTCCATATGAGTATTTGCATTTATAAGTTTTGTTAGTGTCGCCATCTACTAACGCTCGCACCAACTCCGTACTGTCTGTCCGGTTTTTGAGTGTATTTACCGATGTTTTAACTGGATTTTTTCGACAACTCGCAGTTTAAAAACATTGTAAACGTCATGTAAACATTACCTCTAGCCCCGTTCGCTTCGATCATACCCATCTTTTCTATTAATTAAGCCCTTCCAACCGAAATCTATACAAACTAAATATGAAATTCCTTATAATGTTTGATGTTCTTCGAAGAAACATCTAACCGGCCTTGACTTATTTCAAACGCAAGTCGAGCAAACCATAGTTGTATTCGTTTTATGTGTTTGGTCACTTCAAGTTTGTTCAGTTTCTAATAAAAACTTAGTTGTTGTGTTTCTTCAATCAGTTTGATCGCTTCAATTGAACCATGAAGCTAACCTCAAAATAGAATTTGGTAACTTGCTGTGTTTTTTTTTTAATGTTGCTGGTTCGGTCACTTTAGTTTTTTTGTTCGTTTAATTTAACCAAAGATGTAAAAAAAGGGCTTACTGCTTGTACGGTGGTGGGAAGCGAAATTTAAAAATGTACGCTTGTATCATTGAATGTGTAATTGCAATTGAAATGCATTTATAACTTTAAAATATTTGAATGAATCTTTTTTAATAGTTCAATAAAATATTACATTTTATTGAGTTAACACCGATAGTAAATGTTTAAAGAACACCTTTTTCAAATGTCAAATCGACAATTTGTGGGATTAAACCAACAAGGTAAAGTATTGGTTACGCCTAAACACTATAATCTTGTTAAATTAAGTGTGTAACAATATAAATATGTTTGTTTCAAACAGGAGCATATGATTCACTTGCAAATGCAACATGGTTAAATCAATGCTCAAATTCGTGACACTACGAAAAATGTTGAGATAACCATTTCATTTCCCTCACATATTACACATGTCCTATTCTCTATATACGAAACATGTCTTGTTTTGATTCACTCCACCATGTCTTTCGCATACTACAGAAACAGAAATTTTTATATTTCAATTAAAAAAGAACATTTTCACCGTGCACACTTTTTAACGAATAAAAGCTCTGCATCGACGCACATTATAAAATAAATCGCGCGAACCTCACCGACCGCTCTCTTGATAGCTACTGATCAACATTATCGCACAACCGCTATTGCAAACTCAAATTAACTACTGCATCTCGCGTGATCTCGCTTCGGGTGTTGCGCGCTGTTTCCCAATAAAAATATTCTTTGTCAGTAGCGCTTATACAGCGTCTTGGGCGAGGAATGGGGGGGAGGATATTTCGCGGACAAATGACAAGAGGTAATACACCAATCTAATTAATTACACAGCCTTAGTAAAAGGCGAATAAGGGTCAAATTAGAACTAAAGATAACTTCAGTTGTTTCGAGTAAAATAGTTAAAGTTATCTGGCTTTTGGAAGCATGTAACAAATACGTCATGCTGAATAATCAAAAATGGCCGGCGTAGGTACCTAAATTGAACAATGCTCTATCTACCGGGTGTGTCAATAGTCCGATATCGGTCGATATTGACTTTAACATCTCATAAAAAATATTCAATGTGGCATCATACATGAGGGAAAAAAGTGCACGTTATAAAAATATTTTCACGTGAACGAGGTTTATCAGTTTTCTGGTACTCAATTCCGTACTCAATTTATTTTATTTTTCTTTTTCAAATGAAAGCATACTAATTTCTTTAGGCACGTTTATTTCTTGTAATGAATGCTACAAATACATATGTTCGTTTGAAATTTCGAACGCAAAGTTGCCAAGTTATTTAACTTTTTACATAAAATTTTCAAAATGCACGTGTTCATTTACCAATTTTCTTCCGGTATTATCATTGACAAGTAGCTTAGGAAAGCTCAGGTTTTTCTTATGAATTGAATGTTATTTGATAAAAATATACAGGTGGTCTCCAGACGCAATCAATTGTGTGATATTTAAACGGTTTTTACTTTGTTATTTTAAATTGAACACCCTATATTTTTTTATTACGCCAGATACACTTTTTATTCAACATTTTTTTTCGATTCAATCGAAAAAGTAACGTAAGTACTCCAATTATTAATCTTGGATAAGTTGGTAAAAATTTCGAAAATCGTAAAACTGTTTGCATTGCCATAAAAGTAATAGAAATATCTTCCAAATGAGCTTCTAAATGAAATTACTTCCTATTTAAAATTTTAAAGATAGCTACGCCCTCTATTTTAGATCAGAAGCCATGTGCGTATCTCTATAGGCAAAAAATCACAAATTATCTCTAATTTCACTTGGTTTTTGTTTCATTGCTATATCTCATACCATTTACGACCTCACTGTATAATAAGTTACTATAATTCGCAAAAAATCGTTATCGCACAAGTGTGCATCAAAGAAAAGTAAACATTTCCTCGTATTCGACGGCCGACCGAGCTCGAAACTTCCATTGGCGTAACTGCTATACTTAACAATATTATTCAGAATATACATATGTAGGTGAATTTATTCAATATTATATACAGGTGATTTTTTTTTTTATCTTGAGACAACGGAATATTTCTAATACACTGCATCAAATCAAAAAAAGATCTTAATAAGATTTGTTATAATGTAGGGGGCTCACTGAATGGTCCCGAACTAAATTTGTTAGTACCCGCTACACTAGAAATGAAGCGTTCGCGAAGAGTAAAAGTGTGTTATAACAAGCGACAAAGGAAGCTTATTTAGAACGTTTTTGTGATCGGGCGATCTTAAGTGAATCATAACATTTTACTTCGTCGATTGTAATCAACGTATTTTCGTCACTGCTCATAACAGCCTCTGAGTATAGTATTTTAAATTTGCCAGTCTCTACCCCTCGATGTAAAAGATTCATCTTGCATCTCAGCTACGGAATTGTTAACAGATAAATTTGATCATTAAAAAATTATGCATTCCACTATCAATTACCATAATCAACATAATTACCAGCTCCCACTAATTACCATCACCACCACAAATTACCCTTCTAACGACTAACGTTCCCCACCACCAACCATTCCCCACCTCTACCAGTTCCAACTACATCCTCCACCACCAACTATCCCCACCACCACTAACTACCGTCGCCATCACCACCAACTATTACCACCGCCACCAATTACCCCCATTACCATAAATTACCCCCGCTACACCCTTCACCTACTACTCCCAATCTGTCACCTACTATCCCCCACCCTCGCCACCAACACTGTCTCCAGCATCGCCAATTACCCCATTAACTAGTTACATCACACCACCACCAACAACTTTCTTTCCCCGCAACCATCCTCCCACCTATTCACACTACCACACCGAGAGAAAAAAAGTGTTGTATTAACTAATAAAATGGTGTATTGAACACTTTTTTTCTTTTTCAATATGAGCAATGATATTTTAGTTTAATAACAATACGTAAAAAAAAATGTTAAATTGCGTTAGTTAACTGAATAATAATAAATGGTATAAGAAACAGACTACGCCTGATTCTTTGAACATCTACTTAATTTTCCATTAACAATTTCTACCTGCTAGTTGAATAATACAACAACATTATCCCAACACAGTTACTTGTTGTGGACACACGAAGTAATAATTGTATCTATAATGTTATAATGTTGGTTTAGCACTGGTACAGTGTTATTTCAATGATTAATAAATTTTGTTGTACATTTCCACAAAATGTTGATTCAAACTTATATTGTTTCATTTAACCTACCTGTAGTATTCATCGAATGACTATTTGCATGTAATTCAACACCTTTAGGTGGTTATACGAAAAAGATTTTCTTGTTAGTGCAACCATTTTCGATTTTGCTTAAAATCACGTTACTGATCGGGCGAGTTTTTAATTTCATCGATGGATCCATCGATTACTGTATCATTAATGTAATAAACAGACATACACTGTAATCAATGGGTCTATCGATGAAATTAAAAATCCGCCCGCACATTCAGCAATTAGTCTATTGATAGCAACGCATAGCTATATATTGCCTAATTAGAAAGACTATAGTAGGTAGTAGAAGAAAAACATTTACGGCATTATATACTAAACTTATATTAGCTTAATAACATAACTAAAAATTGCGAAGGTTTTATTCATACATTTGAAAGGAAAGTACAATTTAACGTTTCATAATAAATCATTAATAACAACATTTAATCAAAATTCGTTATTAGCATTTACCGATTTCATAATACTACCCACACCAAATAATCGTTATTTTCAACGGAATTGGTTTTTATCATATTAATCGATTTACTTAAACAATTATAGGCAAAATTATTTTTACGATTACATTTATGACATATGTTACCATAAGCTGGACAACTGCTTTGCGCAGGCGTAAAATTACAACGTGTACACCGACCTGTTCTAGAATTGTTCGAATCCGTTACAAACGATCTTGTTGGAATTTACCGGACACCTCTTTCCAATGATCTTCCATCCTTGTGCGGCCCTTGGGTGAAACGTGTCTTGCTCCTGCATCCGGCTGTGGTTCGATATATTTTCCAGCGTAATTTCAATATTATTTAAAATTTCTCGAACTTTCCTATACAGTGTACCAGCGTCGCTGCTTGTATTTCGGCTGTTTTCCCACTGCAACCACTCGCGGTCGAATACAATTCTCAATCTTCTTTGAATTGCCTCCAATTTTTTGCTAGGTCGCCCTCTATTTTCATCTTCTCGGGTTGAGATATATTCTCCATTTTGTTTTGTTCCTTTCTGACACTTTTTTTTTTATAATTTGTTGCACTTTTTCTTCCTTTCACTGATTTTTTTTGTATTTTGTTTGGTTTTTATTCTGACTGCACCATGTTATATATATACTCCGCGATGGATTTTGATTACTTTATTATTCAATATTAATGTTACAGAAGCTTACAAACATAGGTCTTATTGCTACAGAGGTCGGATACTGACTGACTGTGCGCATGTGCGATCACCTATATGTAAGAGTATTAAATATTACATTTCATTGAGTTAACACCGATAGTAAATGTTTAAAGAACGCCTTTTTCAAAGTCAAATCGACAATTTGTGAGATTAAACCAACAAGATAAAATATTGGTTACGCCTGAACACCGTAATCTTGTTAAATTAACTCTAAAGTGTGCAACAATATAAATATGTTTGTTTCAAATAGGAGCATATGATTCACTTAAATGCAATATGATTAAATCAATGCTCAAATTCGTGACACTACGAAAAATGTTGAAATAACCATTTCATTTCTCTCAGTGTAATAATTGAAAATTTTCATGTCAATTGCGATTGATTAATTTGATTGAAATTTGCCCAATTCTGACACCTATGTGAACCTGACACGCGACTTTTGAAAATTTAACTTTTTTCATGAATAATGTTAGTATTTCGTTTGTAGTTGTTCGTAGTAACAATAATTTCGTTTGTAGTTCCACCCATTAAGGACCTTAAAAAAATACAGAACTAGAACGCGTTATCACTACTCAAGCACTACCCAGTAACCCTGTTACCAAGCTTTCACCGCTTAGCGCACCACTAACTGCCACACGGAATTTATGTGTGCCCGTTAAGCAGTATTTTTTATCTGTGGTTAAAATAATATTTGTTGTAAGAATAGTTTCTAGTGCGCCCTTAATTTGGTGAGGAAAATCAAATAGAGGAACAATACGCTTTCCACTTAACTTTAATACATAATCATATTTTCATCTTTTCTCAACCAATTTTAAATTTAAAAAGCGGTTTTAAAACCAGTTAGGGCTTTTGTTTTGAATGGCCACATCCAAAACCGGTATCGATTCGCAGCACTACTTACAATTATTGATTTGGCTTACGTCTCTCATCTTGAGTTTATCTTTTTCCCTGTCTTTGGGATTTGATTTCTGCCTTCCGCTTGATTTGGATATCTGTAACTCTAAGTAGAGGGCCCTTCACAGGTTATTTTTCATCCGGGCCAGATAAAGTCTGTTTTTTTCCCATACAAGTACAGCTGGTCCCACAAAAAGGTTAACAATCTGAATCGCGATGTTGATTATATATTCTCAGGTTGAACTATACATACGACTGTGTTTATTGGAGGTAATTTTATTCATGCCAGCCGAAGAGTAGCCCACATACGTAATGTTTACTCGTATTTGATAAATTCGTATTTTATGTCCGCTATTCATTTGGTAAATTGTCGATGAAAGTTATTTTGACGACCTTGATTTATTATTATTAGTTTTCAAATAAGGGTATCTATTCAGTTTAAGGTACAAGAAGTTTGCGGCATAGACCACAAAGGGAAGCATTTGTGTTTATCTGATATTCGCCTCTTATAACATATGTATAAATATATTTTTCATTGAAACCTCGCATAACTAAAATACATACAGTTACGGATAAATGTCATACGCATATTCTTTCATAATAAAATTAATAAAACATTTGAATTAAAATTTTGCCTAACTTTAATTTTTTTATTATCTCTCAATACTTCTTAAATAGTTAGCTTTTCATTGCTTTTTTACAACATAATACTGAAAAATAACTTGGAATTAACTCTTGTCTGCGATTGTATATCTCGGCACTAATATTAGGTTTCTCTTATATTTTTAATAGTAAAAAAATTAGAACACTGAATAGTAGAAATGAAAGCAGTAGGTGTTGCAGAAATCAAGGCATCCTTATAAATCTGATGATGTCATCGGTAAATATGGGGACAATTTTGTGTTTCAGCACGATAACAGTCCCGTGCAGAAATCGCAAATTGTGCAAGAATGGATGCGTTGCGCAAACATTTATTTAACAAGTATTGACCTGGCCTCTAAATAGGCCGGACTTAAGTCCTATTGAAAATGTTTGAGCTGCATTAAAGCAGAATAGATGTTTATACATATATAAAGATTTCATTCCAGAAAATGCAGCTGAAATATGAGAAACTTCTAGGAAGTAATCGAAAATAATGGGGACTAGAGACATTGGGTGCTTCAAGATTGAAGAAATGAATTTATGCTAATGTTATAATTAGATAAAACAATAAAATAAATTTATTCTGAGAATATTTTGTTATTACAGTATCACATGTGTATATGTATGATACGTTACTAACAAAGTATGTCCTTGCATTTACTATTGAAAACTATATATTTTATTTATATTCAAATTCGCTTATTGCTAAATGTTACAATTAAAAAATTACGAAAATGAAAGAAAGAAACTTGTCTGTCCCACTATATTTCATATAGGCCGTATATATGCGAAATAAGGTATTCTAATAAATCAATAAGAACATTCAGAAACAGAAAATCTATTTTACCAAGGAATACATTAACACGTGCTTGTTTATGTCTTAATAACAAAAACTAAATTATAAAAACAAGAAATCCTGTGTCGGATAAATAAACAACGAATCATACACTCGTAGTAAAAGCTATAGTCCATCCTAAATGCGCTCGCCACATACATTTTCGTGTAGGTCGTTAACTTTTTTTTTGGTAGGAGCTGTACGTTAGTTATTTTCATTAAACACGATTAAGTATATTAAAAAACTGTGATTAGGAAATTGACAACTACTAGAATTATAAATACGATAACTGTTGTAGTTTCCGCCAAAGGATTAAATGTAAAAATAATTTTTAGAATCTACACATGTGGAATTAATTTGTAGATTAAAACCGCTTAAGGATCGTTCATTTTGACAATTTTCGGTAAAAAAAATATTTTTAAAAGCGAACGTTGCCCGTAGATGTCGGGGGCTTGCATTATTCTGCAAGTAAGCGATGCTCGTATACGTCACGGACTTGCGACTTAAGTGGTTAGGAGATATATCTTCCTCTATGGCTTACGTTGCACCCTGTACACTGTTGAAAACATTATCGGTGCTTGGCGTTAATTTTGCGCTTGTAAAGTGTAACCTTGTGTTATTAAACGTTAATTCCAGTGTGCATAAAAAAATTTCAACATCTTAAAGTGTATTAGGAACATCTATTTACGTAATTAGTTCAGATTTGAGTCAAATAGCAACATTCACTTAATTTTATATAATGGTTCTCAAAAAATCATTTTAAAATTGGCACGTTTAGTTGAAACCAAAACTTTTGAATTAGTGGTTCTGCCTATTTATAACTGAGAAAGCGTCTTAAAGAGAGAATATTATAGCACTAAGAAATAACAGTTGCATATTAAAAAGACGTCGTGTTTAGAAAACGATGTTAAATCACCAAATAGATCACATTCATTTACTTAAATAGCTAGTAAATTTGCTAGTCTAGATCAAATAAAATGTGACTAGAAGTATTTTATAATTCCACGTGTCAGTTGGACAATAGCCCCTTAGCAATAGGCAATACTTGACTATCTTTGCTCGTCAAAGGCTCTGCTCCAATAAGCCAGTGAAAAGTGTCCCTAAAGCTATCGGGCTGAAATTAAAGCAAATGAGTACTACTGTCACACATACTATAAATACCAAAAATTAGCACATTCGATGCCACCCCATTCGAGATATTTGCATAAGGGTGGAAAAAAATCAATATTTTTTTCTCAGGAATTACTTAAGCTATCACGTTCAAAAAAAATTGTAAGTAAACACTGATTATGGGCATTCTATAAAAAATCAAGAACTAATTCCCTCCACTCAGTTCAAAGTTATTATTATTTTCCCTTTTTTAGGGGTGGTTTTTTTGCGTTTGGTTCAAGGTGCCAACTTGGCTTTTTATTATATTAGACCGTGTGCATTTAGGTTTATTATATATTTTTTTTAGTTTTTTCTGTGTGGTAGAACATGTAAATAAAAAATAAAATCTCTTTAAATGATTTTAGTAGGAGCGATTTGTTATTGGTTATTTTAGGGTTAAAATAATTATTCATCGATTAATTTCAGGATTATTTGTATAAATGTTTCAGCCCTATTAATTATAAAAGCACCGAAATATACAAAAGCTAATTGTAACAATAAAATAATATTTAATTCCGTACACGCAGTTCAAAGCTATTATTATTTTCCCTTTCTGAGGGGTGATTTTTTTTGAGTTGAGTTTAGGGTCCCAATTTAACTTTTTATTATACATGAGTGTATATTTATATTTGGGTTTATTATATATTTCGTCAAGTTCTTTCAATGAAGTAATACAAATAAAAAATAAAACCTCTTTGATCTTAGCAGCAGCATTGGGTTATCGATTATTTTAAGGATAAAATTCAAATTATTCATTGATCGGATTCAAGATTATTTATAGGTACATTTCAGCCCTAATATCTATAAAAGCATATAAAAAAGAAAGTGTTTGCTAATAAAAATATGTGGAAGAATAAAATTTAAACAAATAAATAAACGATGAAGATGATAGAAATACTTATTTGGAGCTATTCATTCTTCCCAGAAGAATCAGTGAAAGGTTGCAAATTAAAAGCATACTTCTCAGTTCATATGACACCACTTGTAAAGAATTTATTAAGAAAAAAGTAAATAGTAAACCCAAATGCAGGCATTACTATACAGGAAAAAGTCAAGTTGCAACCTTAAATTCAAAACACCACCCTCCAAAGGGAACTTTGAACTTCGTGTACGGAGCTAAATATTATTTTATATTGATTATGAATACATATATCTTAATTATAAATGTAACAACAGATAATATATTATATAATAATATATTACTTATTATCATTTATTCTTACAGAATTATTTTTTATAGCTCAGTGCTTTCATAACTACTAGGGCTGAAATGTAAAACATATAAATAATCCTGAAACCGTTCGATGATTTTCCTTTTTTATTTGCATGTTCTACCACACAGAAAGAGAACTTAAAAAAATATATAATGAACCCAAATACATACATTACTACATAACAAAAAATCGGATTGACACATTAAACTCAACTAAAAAAAAACCGCCCTTTAAAAAGGAAAAATAACAATAACTTTCAACTACGTGTACGGAAATAAATATTATTTTGTTGTTATAATTTTCTTTTTTATATTTCGATACTTCTATAACTGCTAGGGCTGAAACATACATACAGATAATCCTGAAATTGATGGATGAACAATTGTTTTAACCCTAAAATAAACAATAACAAATTGTCCTTACTAAGATCATTCAAAGAGGTTTTATTTTTTATTTAGATGTTTTACCACACAGAAAAAAACTGAAAAAAATATATAATAAACCTAAATGCATACGGATCTAATATAACAAAAAGCTAAGTTGGCACCTTGAACCAAACTCAAAAAAACCAGCCCTAAAAAGGGGAAAATAATAATAACTTTGAACTGAGCGGAGGGAATTAGTTCTTGATTTTTTATAGAATACCCATAATCAGTGTTTACTTACATATTTTTTTGAACGTGATAGTTTAAGTAATTCCTGAGGAAAAAAAATATTGAATTTTTCCACCCTTATGCTAATATCTCGAATGGGGTGGCATCGATTGAGCAAATTTTTGATATTTACAGTATGTGTGTATTTGCTTTAATTTCAGCCCGTTAGTTTTAGGGGCATTTTTCCATTGCTTATCGGAGCAGAGCCTTTAAACTCGTATAGTTCTCGACAAAATAACACGAAAAGAGTGTGGACCTCTCCTGACTATTAAATTAGTCACAAAATTGTTAACATTTTCAACAGTGTACACTTAAATTGTTATTGCTCTTTCAAAAATATACGAAGAACGCAGTTTATTTCCCAAAACAAGTTCTCCTCATACTTTTCCAAACACTGCATTAGGATTTCTAAAATCATTATATTGTTTCGGGCGTCTGTTTCGCGCTTATTCAAACAATATCTTTATTGTAACATTTAATAGTAATAATAATGATAATATTCTTTCTTTTCATAAAATTGACCTATCAGCGCGAACGGAAACAGAAGAAATTATATTCAGAAGACTGGGCCCTCAACGACGATGACATCGAGGGCAGAAGGACGTTCAGCATACAGCAGAAGCTGGAGGACCCCGCTTTCGCCGCACACAACATGGTCAAGGAGATGCACGGCACCGAATTGAACGTGGCCTATTTCCAGAGGAACGGCTTCAACACACCACTATTGTTCAAAGAGAAAACCGGCTTAGGTAGGCTATATTATCTACGGCTCTCCTCGGAAAATGCGACCACATCCTCCTCATCGTTCCTTCGCGTTTTAGGTTTGAGGGTGCCGACGTCGAATTTTACGATAAACGACGTCAGGATGTGCGTCGGATCTAGGAGGGTGTTGGACGTCATGGACGTTAACACGCAAAAGAACAGCGAGATGACCATGAAGGAGTGGCAAAAGTATTACGAGGATCCCAGTAAGGACAGACTGTTGAACGTCATTTCTCTAGAGTTCTCGCACACGAAACTAGAAAACTACGTCCAAAGTCCAACGATAGTAAGGTAAGGGTTTAATCTTAACACTGTTGTTACTGGTAAACCAGATCTTCTTAACAAAACGTACCGTAAAGTGGGGCAATTCCGATCAGTTTTATGTACTATTTCTGAGCTGCAATTATTATTATTGATCGAAAAAAATTATATATAATCATACATCTTTTAGCTACACATACCATCATGTATATTAACCAAATGTATTAAAACACTATTTTTTTTAATACATCAAGCGTGATCGGTTTTGCCCCATAATAGGGGCAATTCCAATCACCCATCTATTTTCTTATAAAAACCGATTTGAAAGCTACACGAGGTAAATCCAATAACAAAAATTTGAATTTAAAAAAAGGAAACTTACGGGAATAACAAATAATATGTGTTATAGAAATGGCAAACAGATAAATAGTGACATAAACTATAATAATTCAATAAACTAAAACTAAAACAAAATTTCATTCAACGCGCTTCCCTCTCAATTCAAAAACGTAGCTTCCCCTTCTATGACCATCTGGATAATTTGGTTTTTGGAAATTTCCTAAATTTCGTCAACTTGGAGAAATACAAAAGTCATCTTTTCTCTTCCTTAGAAACTACCGGTTCTTTAAAGTATTCTGAAATAATAATAATAATAATAATAATTCATGCCTTCGCATCCCCCAACAGCTTTCGCCAATTACAAGGTAATGAATATGGCACCCCATTATTTTCTGATGCTTTCATAATGGATGAAGTGTTCTATTTTACTGTCCTGATAGCGCTTTGGCGGTATTTGGGGTTATATTGCTGTCTCCCGCCAGGCCATACTTTTTTTTTTTATAGTTTCTCACCATAATTTTCAATAAAACCAACGTAGAAACATGAGTATGTCATATTTCTACGTTGTTCTATGAGCATGTTCTTTGTTCTTTTACTTTTCAAACTGATCGGTATTACCCCATGAGGTGTTAATTTTCCCTTTACTCTCTTGTTATTCCAACACTGTCATAAAGTCAAAAAAAGAAACGGTGAAGAATGAATGACAATTGATTCTTTTCACCTTATCCCTTTTCGAAAATTCGCTTAGTCCTAGTAGGATTCCCCAGTAGTAGTTTGTTTCCGTCTGTAAGAAATATTACTCGTTGTCATTCCATCGGAAATTATTTTTTTAACACACACAAACTTTAATGCAATACTTAAAAAACCAGTTAGTTATCTATGTTGTAAACAAAGCTTATTAAATGACTGTATTGCAAAACTTTCTTATCCTTTCCATAGATGCCAGACTAAATAATTGCCGTAAAATCAGAATTGATCGATTTTACCCCATGCGATCGAAATTGCCCCACTCTACGGTATACCGTAAACTATATATAGTTTTGAAGTTATATCCGTTTATGTAAATGTTATGTGTTTAAAATGCTTCTTCCCACGACCATATACGAAAGTGACAGCTTCGGTATAAATATTTATAGTCAAACCAAAGCTCTTGTGTCACCTCAAGCGGCACCGTCTTTTTAGGGCGTGCACTCGGTAGAAGAATTTTAGCGCACTCAGATTAAAATGCATTATAAACCAGCGTTGGGCAAAATTCAATCAAATTAATCGATCAAAATTGAAATAAAAATTTTCAATTATTAATTTTTGAAATTTTTATTTTCAATCGAAACAAATAATTAAAAATTGAAGTTGATTTAATTTTTAATCTGGTCGGATTGATTTTATTCAATCATTTTTTAATTACTCACACTTAGAGTTCGATATTAATCGATGAAATTTTTAATCAATTAAATTTCGGATGAAAATTATCAATCGAGATTTAATCGAAATTAATTTAATTGTTAGTTGACAATGTATGTTATGTAACAAACTGAATATGCGCTTTAGAAATCAATTTATCATCTAAAATAACCCCGATGAGATATTTGACGAATTCTTTGCAATAAGTTGTACCCTCCCCTGATTTAAATGTAGGCTTTATTTGCCTCGATTTGCCAAAAAATACCGCCTCTGTTTTCATTCTGTTCGCATTCAAATTTAATTTAGTATCTAAACTTCTATTTAAAATATTTGCTAGCAGTTCTCAATCTTTCAGGCTCTATGCCCTTCTTTGAACCCTCATGTGAGGTCACCCCTCCCCTTTATCACCACCATATGTGGTCAATGCAAGTAGTATTGAGTAATGTATTACAAAAGTACGATGATTTTGGAAATATACGTACTGCTGTGTACTGATTAAATTGAATGAAAATGCAAAAATGAAAAAGAAAAATAAAATTAGCCCAACGGATAAGATTTTAAAGAACGCAAAAGAACTATTAACCTCAGAGTTACCCTCGCAAATTAAAACTTGAATCTAACCACGAAAAGTAAAATTGTGAGTGAACGAAATCAGACTTTCTTAATTACCCGGAAAATTGAAAAGGTTTAAATAGAATTTTTAACCCAGTGACGCTAATTAACAATCAATTTATTTTGCAAAATGGGTTATATAAGAATGGTGCAGAAAAAAACCTTGAACTGAAGGTTCTGGCCTATAATAGAAACTGCACTTGACTCTAAATTAAAATAGGACAATTTTATTTCCTATGCAAAGCAAAAGTTTTGTTTGTTCAGGAAGATTATCCAAAATACACAATCTTTGAATTCTATCCACGTGGTTTCACAAATTAAAATAAACTGAGCGTGGACGATTATTAAAAATTTACAAAAAAGAAACACAAATGTACGTACAATACTTCTACTCACCCAACCGAGGTGATTGATAAATTAAAATGAAACAGCAAAATTTGGAAAACAGAAAATTAACTCTTTAAACAATAATGAGAGAAAAATAAACCAAAAATTATCTTCCTAAACAAAAATAATAATTAATCTTATATCTATAATGTGCACACTTCAATATATTAACAATTATCACAATATAAATTCCTTGATGGACTAAAAAAAAAAAACAATCAATGCGAAATTTACAATATCAAAATGAAATACAAAATGGCAACAAAGATGTACAAAAATACATCTACTCACGTCAATAGTCGAACAAGGAAGTCCTTAACACAATTCTACAATTGTTTTTCTTACAAAAATCCCTCTTCAAAATCGTACAACGCAAACGAATAACAACAACAATATTGAATAGAATCTACATTAAATCTACACAAGCAAACAATAGACATTTGAATGAATGGAATTATTTAAAAAGAACGCAACACGTAAATTAATTAAATCATACAAAAAACTCTTTAACTAAATTTATACCAAACAAAAATACAAATTGTGAAAAATTCTTGGTAAATTGGACAACAGCTCGGAAGAGAGTAAACAAAACAAAATATGCAACTCAAAATACACTCAGCAAACTTGGGTTATCTATACCACAGCGCTAGGTTTCTAATTTAATGTTACCACAAAGCTATAAACACACTGGAGGGAATGCATTTATGGGTTATAGGGACACTAGTGCGTTATAAGATTTATAAGCGACTTGTACCGGAATATCTCTAGTGAAAAAAGGACGATTAGTATGCAAATTAAAAAAAAAATTAAACAAGAAATTCGTTTTTAAATGCCTTTCTGGACTTACCCTTTGTGAAACTCGTTTTCAAACTGATGGGAATTGCTCTAATAAAACTCTTACGCATTACACTATCTTTCCAGCTGAATGGTCGTTCATTCTGTATGTCTATATATTCCACACAATTTAATATGTTAATTATTAAGATAATAAGAAATCTACGTTTTCTAATTTTCATTCTCCTGAATGATTATAGATATTGTTAGTGATGAGCGATATTTCACGAACTGTGATTCTTTCACGATGATTGGAGAATCACGGATCACGGCCGTGAGTGGAGAATTCTAGAAGCAGTGATCAGTGATTGCCGTAAATATTTCCTTTGATATCAAGTAACGATCAACGGCATGCGGTTGCGCACAGCAAAACAGCGATCACTGCTTAGCGATTGGCAAGTGAACAAATAATATCGGTGAATTAACGATCTTCAACATTTGCAAATAGTAACGCCGCAGTAAACTGTGATTACCGGTTGCTTATTGAAAATGGAATGTATCAAATCGATGAATGCACCTGGAAATGGCGGAGGTTATCTTCTTACAATATGTTTATGTTTTTCAAATGTAAATATTGATATTCTTTTATACAATTATATTATATAAGGAATATATATTTTTACCAGCTGTGTAATAGGATATTGTGTTATAAGACTAAAATTTATATTATTAGTTTTAAAGTACCTAATTCAAAAACTAAAGTTTTATTTTTATTAAATTGTAGGTATAATATTAAATCACAGTTTTTTTTTAAATCTTGGCCCACTTTAAGAATTAAATTTATTTGTGTTTTATTATTGTTAAATGTTAGATACAAAATGAAATTAGCTTTATTTCGTTTTTTATATTTACTATTTGTCATAATTTTGAAAACAAATTATTGTAACAATTGTTATTAAACACAAATAGAATAAAGGTTTAAAAATCATAAAAAAATATTTCTGTGGAACTAATTTGTCCGTGTTAATTCTGAAATTACGTAATACATCCCAGAACTTGTATACTGGACGAGACGTTTACGAAAATCCTGAACTCAGATCATATAAATTATCTTAAAATATAAACAATCACCGTAAAAAGCGGGATGAAATATAAAAGACAATATAAGGTAAATGCATCAGTACTCGTCAAGGTACCAGTATTCGTCATATTCACAGAAAAGTTCTAAATTTAAAAGTTTGATGTCATAAAAGTGCTTTGTAAAATATAAAATAAAATTTAGAGATATTTGTTTCTTAAATGTGGCCATCTTGGATGTTGACAAATAAACCAGATTTGGAGGGAAACTGTGTTTGACAGTTGAGTGTAAACGAAATGGTGGTATTTATGAAAGAGGTAGCGCAACAATTTAGCTAGGTTGCATAATTTACAGGCATGTAACATAGTCTAGGTGAGAATAAAGCAGGTCTCCTACAGTTAGTGTACTTATAAACTATTGAAATCAAATAAAAAAAAATGTAAAATATCGTTAAAGTGTCATTTATATAAAATTTAAACATGACGGTAATCGGTAGCTCGTATAGTCTATGTGTTCCAGGGCTCGTCATGAATGACGATTATTGATACCTTGCATACCTTTAAAAGATTTGCTATTTTCACCCATATAATATATCTACTTTAGATCTAAAAGTCTTAATCGGTTATTTATTTGAACTACAATGTGAGAACCAGTAACCATCACGGAAGTTTGATAGGGAAAGGTTGGTAATTTTTTCTTATAAATTCGTTACGGTTACTGGTTTCACTGTGACGAATATGCGACATTTACATTTTTTCTAAATGTCTTGAAATCGGTACCAAGACAGTAATATGGAAAATGTTATTCTAGCTGCAAAGCATGGACTGTCTATTAGCTTGGCTGCAAAAAGCTACAGAGCTCGTATGACGCTCAATGACAAATATAAAGGCAAACCTCGGATTTATTCTAGAAAAGGATGCACCCATATTGAATACCCTTGAAGAACAGAACATAGTACAGTGGATTTTGCATCTAGGAGGAACCAATTTTCCTTTAATAAAGGAACAGATACTGGACAGTGTTCAAATGTTAATAAAATGCTTAGGAAAGGAAACTCCTTTTACTGGCGGAAGACCGGGAAGGAAATCGTATAAAGCATTTCTACGACGGCATCCAGTATTGTCTCAAAGAACAACACAAAACTTAACAAGACTGAGAGCTGGCGTAACTGAATCCAACATATGATATGCAAATGAATGATCGAACAAACACTATGGAAGATATAATTATTGAACAACAAATTAATGAAGAAGCGATTCCACGTTTGCGTGAACCTGAAAGTGATATTACAGACAATATTTTAAATGAAAATAATAATGTCAGGAAGGTGCACGCCTCCGAATACAAATTTAAATATTCCTGAAAATATTTCTTCACCTTTCAAAACTCTTTTGTTTTGGCCAAGTACTCCAACCACCTCGTCCAAAAAGAAAAAGGAAAAGGTACTTGCGGTAGCCACTTCTGAACAATGGAGGGAATATTATAGAAAAGAAAGCAAGAAATTATAAAAGCAACAGGAGGAAGTAGAAGAAAGAAAGAGGAAGAGACTAGAAAAGAGCGCACCAGCCAAGAAGAAAAAGAAACCTAGTCCACAAAACTTTGAGACTAATAGTTGGTACTGTCCAGTTCGTGAAAAGAATATTGTAGAAAATATGACACAGTGTATGAAACGCAAAACTTGGATACACTAAAAGTATGCCAAAATAAAAGCTACTACTAACAAGTTTATTTGCATTTACATGTATTTTGTCAATATATTATTAATCTTTGGCGTAATACATATTTGTTCTTCCTTCCACGTAAAAATAGGTACACTGACGGATAATAGAACGGTTTTCGACGATACTGATACAAAGCGACATTTCGATGACGAATTTTGGTACATTGCACTATAATTAATTTAATAAAAACTAAGTTACAAGCTCGAATTATATAATTAATTTGGATCTGTGTAAGTCTGCAATACTATAAAGATCATTACATCGCCAATACAACTAATTAATTAATAATAATGAATTTCTGTGATGGCATACACGCCAAAATTGCACTTAAGATGACGGGTATTGGTACATCTACCTTAATGCATCTTTTTTCGTAGGTGGTGTATCACCATCCCTCTTTATTGAAATTCATAGACTAAACAAATTAAGTCATCGCATTACCTCTGATGGTTAATGTTATACTAATATTTATTACTCGCTTTATTTTTTCAGTGCGCGCTACACTTTATTTATTGTATCACGGACTAATGGTTCAGAAAGCAGAGGTTTCTTAGAATAACAAAAGGCATCCCCACTCGAGGGTTGTTTTAAAATAATTCGCATATCTAGAATATAATACATCCTTACTTTTCGCATTGCAATGAGTTTTTTTTTTTAAATATATAAATAAATGTTTTCCAAAACAGATGGTATGGTAACTCCTCACCTCCTAACCTTACTAACCTATGAGAAGTATAGGCGATTATACCACGATATGATATTGATGAGTCAATACAGTGATCGCATCACGTTTAAAACACCGTTATTTATAAATCACAATCACGGCTCACGGCGTGATTTAAGAATCACCGGTTCGCTCATCACTAGGTATTGTAGACGGCAAAAGACGATCTCGCAAGCCATTTGCAAACATACGATTTTGGAAATAAACACTGCAAATTCTATTTTGTGATTTTACTTATTTATGTCAGTGCGGCTAGCAGCTAATGCTTAGCTCTGGATTGTTGAAAATATTTATTAAAGCTTCTAAGGAGCTTGCTTCCATGTGAGCGAAATTCTTACCTATCTGCAACATTGAATAAGAAATGTAAATCCGTAAATTCATAATAACCATTTTTACAACTTTTGACGGAACAATGAATATCAGACATTGCCAACGACAGTAAAAATTGGGTAAGAAAATGCTAACTTATATTATATCGATATCTTATTTAACTAATAAAATATCGAGCCTGTATATTATAGGCTAAACGTACTAAAAAACACGCGAAATGGAATTTATGGAATAAGTATACACAAGTTTTAAATTTGTATTCGTAAATGGGAACTATTGACAAATCTGTCAATTAATAATATGGAAACCAAAATAATGGAAAATAACGACTTTCCTATGGAATTAACTAGTGATATACTGACATTTTGTTTGGTTGTTATGGCACTCTGCTGATTTTTTCCATAGATCTAATCTAATAAATCCATTAGAAATTTAAAAGCGCAATATCTTGCTTATAATATTTAGAATAAACATAGAATGGTATATGTTTTTTTAAAGCCCGCAAAAGAGCTTACTATAGTTTCCATTTAAGAAAAATATTATGACGTCATAACTAAAAATTTTGAAGGATTATTAAAAAGTGGATGTCATATTCAAAGCCTAAATAAAAAGGTGTACAAAAAATGTCTAGACATTTTTTGAAGCTTGAAATAATAAGAAAGTTATATCATACAATAGAGATTGAAGAAATATCAATTTCTTTAAACATCGGGAAAACGGTAAGATAAATTTAAAATTTTATTTCACTTTTTATCTCAAAAAGTAGCTCTGGACTGTCTATCTCTTTTTTCGTATCTCTGTTGCAAAGTATGTTTAAATTATATAAAATGCTGATACATATTGCATTCGCGTATATGGCGTTCCATTCTTCTTGAAGAAGGTTCCACAATGCGGTAGCAGATGTTGGAGCGACCTGTTTTATCCTTCGAGCCACATCATCCCATAATAATTCGATTGAATTGAGGTCGAGAGATTGGGATGCCAATCCATAAGTGTAAGGGTGCCCTCCTCATGTTTTTCGTGCAATTGTCATGCTGAAATGTAAAATTTTCTCCGACTAGTTGCAACCCCAATGCCACCATATTGCTTTCTAAATTTTTCTATATCCTTTTTTTCGCAGAATTTCGTGAAGTTGCACCAAATCCCCGAAATATGTGCCTCAAATTATCACCGATCTTCTCCAGGTGTTTGACGGCCGCTACGAAGCAGCGCCAGCGGTTCGGCACTCGTGCTTCAGGTGACCTTCGAACAAAAACACGCCTGCGTGGGCCATAAATTTAGAACTTCGATTCGCCACTCCGCAACACCTTTTTCCAGTCTTCGCTTGTCAAATCCTTGTGTGCTTGGTCCTGCTCATACCGTTCCCGCTTGATTTGTTTCCTTAATAAGTGGTTCCTTACCACTGCTCGGCTGTAAAGTGCAGTTCTACCCAAGCGCCGTTTCATTGTAATCATCTTAGTCGATTCATGCATCCCACGTTCACTTCTGCGGCGATTTCGTTTACTAAGCATTACGATTCTACGATCCTCTGCTAGCATAGTTTTTTTCGGTCGCCCACTTCTCTTTTTGTTCGAAAAACTACCACTCGTGGCAAATTTATTCACATAGTGCATTGTAGTCTACTGTTTGCAGTGGCGGCTCCACATAAAGAGCCATGGCCCTACCATTGCAAATTACAAATTAATCAATTAAATAGAAGGTAAATCGAGCACTATGAGATATACTGATAACTAACACGAAATGCCAATAAACTTCTGTCTCACAAATTAATTTAATCTTTAATCTTCGAACACAATGTACATTTCATTAGCTATGCTAACATCATCAAGTGTACATACAAGTGTATTGTCAGAATACCAAATGTGTAAATATAATAAGTATATCCTAGGTTACAAAATTAATCTTCAGGACTACTATATTCAATAAATTCTGAATATTTATAATTAAGGGGTGTTAAATCGGTATTAAGTAATCTGTTAATATGTTTTTTCATATAAATAGCTTCCCACATATACTAAGATTCTTACAATTTGAAGAGTTAATTAACGCTAAATCATTAATTGAAAAAGTGTGTCCTGTATTAACAAAATGATACGCCAAAGCGGATTTATCAGCATTATGATTCTTAATATGATATAAATGCTCTTTAAATCTAATCTCCGCATTCCTCTTTGTTTGACCTATATGTACTTTATTACAAACACCGCATTTGATCTTATAAATCCCAGAACTTTTTTTTTAAATCAATAATGTCAATATTAAATTTTAATTTATTTTTAAAAGTATTAGAATTTTAAAAAACCGAACTAAGATTGTATTTTTTACACAGGTTTAATATCTGGTTAACCGATAATTTATTAAAGTTAAATCTGCAAAACTTTTTCTCCACTATTTTCTCTGGAATAAGTGTAGTAATATTTCTTAATGACCTCTTATTTTCTACCTTATTTTTAATTTTATCTACCACACTTGTAAGCATTAATTTCTGCTACATGATATATAAATTCTAACTCTTTTTTAAAATTATCAATATATGTTCAATAACATAGTGATTAAGAAAAAGAATGTTGTGTATTTTTGTTTATAGCTTGTATAAGATAAGTTATGTATATAATTGTTTCTGCGTGTGGCTTTTCTATGTATATCAAAGTGGAATGTATTATCCTTGATCATAATTAATAAATCAAAAAATGGTAAACTGTGTTAATTTTCAATTTCGTTCAAAACGTAAATTTTATTGATAGATACTGATTATTAATGAAATTAAGGAAAATATCTATATCAAAATCAAGTGGTATTACTGCAAGAACATCATCTACATATCTAATCCACAATTTAGGGAAAAGAAAAGGAAAATTTTACTTATAATATCTTTTTCAAAATAATTTAGGAAGAGGTTGCTAAAAAGGAGAGAGCGGGTTACCATTGCAGTTCCAAATGTTTGTTTATAAAACTTATTATTAAAGCTAAATATATTTTGTTCCATACACAGTTTCGTTAATTATTATATATATTATTATATATTTTAAATTATTATTATTGACCATACCGCTTGCGGAAGATAATTTTAAAAAAGAGTTAGAATTTATATATCATGTAGCAAAAATTAATGGTTACAAGAAAAGTATGGTAGATAAAATTAAAAATAAGTTTATAAGTTATTCTAGAGAAAATAGTGAAGACAAAGTTTTGCAGATTTAACTTTAATAAATTATGGGTTAACCTGTGTAAAAAATACGATCTTAATCCGGTTTTTCAAAATTCTAATACTTTAAAAAATAAATTAAAATTTAATATTGAAATTATTGATTTTAAAAAATGTTCTGGGATTTATAAGATCAAATGCGGTGTTTGCAATAAAGTATACATAGGTCAAACAAAGAGGAATGCGGAGACTAGATTTAAAGAGCATTTATTTCATAATAAGAATCATAATGCAGATAAATCCGCTTTGGCGTATCATTTTGTTAATACAGAACACACTTTTTCAATTAATGATTTAGGGTTAATTAAGTGTTCAAATTGTAAGAATCTTAATATGTGGGAAGCTATTTATATGAAAAAGCATATTAACAACTTACTTAATACCGATTTAACACCCCTTAATTATAAATATTTAGAATTTATTGAATATAAAGGCTAATGCCTGACTCTCGTGCTGTATTGCGAGTGCTTGTTTGAAGATTATGATTTTTGCGCACATTTCCTGTTTGTGCTTCCATGTGAATGCTTCTGCATTTAAGAATGCCATATTAAAAAATAATTCATAAAAGTTGAACAACAAAAAATAACAAAATAACGCGTAATAATAACGCAAACAACAAAGAACAACTAACAACGAAAAGACTAGGAAAGACAAGTTTGACACTTCTAGATCTGAAACGCTGTTGCTTTGATAACTGTGAAACTTTCACAGCCCACTGCAAGAAATGTACCAAAATTTTCATAGCCGAATAAATAATGGTTGATATCTTGAAAACGACTAGAAATAGGTATATGCATCCTTTATACCTATCTACCGAGAATTTATTTCCGTATTGAATGGGATAATTAGGAATATAATGTAACATTTGAAAAAATGAATTTTCTAAGGTTAAATGTATCCGAATTGACAATCGATTTATGAACACTCTGCATAGAATTTAGTGGTTCTTTGGACAGAATTCGGTACGCACAACTATTTTTCTTAGCTGTTGGTAAAATGACATCATTACTTTTAATGGTTTGCAAAATATGCGGTACGTTCTCGAAAGAGATGAACACGTTAAAATTATGACGAAATCGTAAATATCTCAAAAAAGGTTGAAGTTAGGGATAGAGAACTTTAGCGAAAATTGTATTCAAATAACCTGTAGAATTCATTGAGGTAAGAAAAAAACATATGATTTCATTTAAAATAAGAAAGTTGTTATCCACTTCCGGTGTAATGGAACGTTTCCGGAAGTTAAAAATATTTTCACGTAATTCTTTAGGTGGGGTTTTGTTATTGATTTTTTTTTTTCGCATTAGTCTAGCTGCAATAGATCGCGAGAAAAAGATAGCGAACAAGTGATCTGAAACACCCTGTACAATCCTGAGAGATTGATCGCTTAAATGTTTTGTGTTTACTCATTAATAAATTAAATCTTATTTAATTTAGTAAAACTTATAATTAATAGCAGGATTAACTTATAAAATGTAGGATTTGTAACTCTATATATACAAGGACCACCACATTCGCGTCGGTTTATATACGGAAAGTGGTAACATATTTTCAATTCTTTTCAGATTCAGAAGGACCACATTTAAAAATTATTTTGAAGTATACAGGATGACTCAAAGAAAAGTTACACACCAAAGTTGTGAAAAATTAAATGGAACACCCTGTATATTATGATATATTTTGATAGTACAGACTAAATACAGACAAGTTAATGTTAGATTTCTTATGCCTAACTCAACTCGTTTACGAGATAATTAACTATTCTTCAAAATGTAGACCAAAATTTAAGAGGCATGCCTGTCATGCATATTTAAGCCAGATATTTTAAACTGTATTTATTTTTTAACTAAAGCATTGGACTTGATAATAAAATGATAGCAATGCAAAAAATTATACAGGGTGAACATAAACATACTTTTAATTTTCGCTATCTTCAATTCGCTCTGGCCACTTCAGTAGACCTCCGCGGCCTATCCACCTGTAGGGATACTGCCTATCTAATTTATCCCGAACGCTTATTTGAAAGTGCGCAGGAGCACTGTCTAATTGCAGCCAAAATCCTTGCTACGCGCTGTCTGTCCTTTATTAAGTAGCAAAAATTCGAGTGATGCTTACAAGCTAATAATTGTTATAAAAAAAATACTCGCTTGGTTCTAGATATTAGAGAGATATTCTAGTTTCACTATCTCTGAAAAACTACTTTGGAAAGAGGACGACACAATTGAAGCTATATTCACTTAAGGAAAGAACAAACGATAATAAAAATACTAGACAAAACGCCCGAGTGACACTTGACAATTAATAATCTCAACTTATCTTATGTTTTCAAAAACTTTTCGCAGCTAGCTCGAGTAATCCAAGTTATGTTACAACTTCTTTTTCTATTATTAGGTTACAAACATAAAGTAATAAGATAAAAGAGAGTGCAGTTATCATACTCTCAAGAGAATGCAGTTGAAAGTGGTGGGAGTTAAAAAACAAAATGTCCCAACACCAGTGATCTCTGTAAATGCAATGTAGTTTTTTGTCATATTTTTGCAGGCAGTTAGACTGGGTGGATTGCGTGTGGCCTCGACACTTGAAAGAAAGTCAAACGGAAGCGACAAACCTCTTAGAAGACATGAAGTATCCGAAAGTTCAAAAGTATTGCCTTATGTCGGTGAAAGGGTGTTATACAGATTTCCACGTGGATTTTGGTGGAACTTCCGTATGGTATCACATACTTAAAGGTTAGTTTCTCTGTCAACATTAACAATTTAAGTTGCTTAGAACTCGTTTCTCATTTTATTTTCGTCAAATAGTAATCTGCCATGTACATGGTTGGGCGAATAATTTAAAAGCATTCGAATTGATGGTGGACTGGAAAAATAGGCGAAACATTTTCTTAACCTGACAAATACTTGGAAAAAATGCATGCTTATCTTAAATAAATATGTCTTGGATCAAACAAATCTACTTATGGCAAATAAAAAAATGTTTTTTAAGACGTAAGAGACTAGCAGTAGTTCTTAGATAAAACTACTCTTAATCTATGCACAAGGATATTGTTTACTTGGATTAAAAGAGCACGTTGTTAAAATAAAATATTGTGTATCCATATGAGATTGATTATATTACTTCTGATTTTTTTCGAAGATAAATGTTAAACGAAAACGCTAAATGAATATACATGGAATATTTTAGTTTAGTAGGAAGTTCTAGTAAATTGTTCAATCCCACATTTTTTTTCTCTATTCCAATAACGTGTTGGATGGCATTTCTCCAATTTTCACTAGAAATGTTAGTGATACTTTGCTCCAATAATTCCTTCACATCTGTTAATTTAAAGGTTGTATTATGTCTGGCAACATATCCGTTGACTTGAGCCCAAATTAGTTCGATTAGGTTTAGTGCGCAGTGATGTGGAGGAAGTCTCAATATCTTTCTGTTGGTTTTCTCTATCATTTCATTAGCATCATACTTTGTAGCGGTATTTATGTTTTGTTTATTTAAGGTTAATAATTCTGCTTTCACCATATCCTCTTCATATTTGGTATTATGTTTTTTCATCCGCTTTTGAATTTCGGCTTTGCGATTGTTTGTTGCAGGTGGTTTATTTAACTTTCGGCTATGGTAAGGAGCATTGCCGAGAACAATTACTGCATTTTCTTTTAAATTCGAAAGGATATGTTACAGCCACTCTTCAAATCTCTCTACATTCATATCTTCATGGTAATCACCTCTTTATTTTGTTTCGAAGAGAAGTAATTTTCTACAAATCCTTCGTCTGAGCCTTATATGTACAATAATTAGCCTCTTCCCTTCAAACAATTTTGTCAATTTTTCCATAATTAACACAGTGAAAACTGAAAAGACGAAAATTGCCAACCGTTTGACATCGATATGTCAAATTTACTGTAATATTTCGCATTTCGCCTGTGTAAACTTATCTGCGAAACAACCAATTGCATATACACGTTTTAGCGCGGAGAATATAAAACGCTCCTTCTAGTTTAAAAACAGACTATAGTTTTTATGCAGTAACGAACTCCTTGGCAGCATGTATGTTTTTATATCATTTGCCGGGTAAATATTGCCGAATCTCACGACGCAACATTACAGTAAATATTTTACAATAATTAAAATTAAAGCACCAAGGCAAACGTTTAATTGTTTACTATGGAATACAAGTTTACGTAAAAATTTAAAAAGTTAATTCCCTTAATTTTAACCTTATACAGACTCTTTGCGATTACCAATTATATAAGGCTCCCGACCTTTCTTACAATAGACGTCAAAATAGTGTAGCATATAACCGACTAATATGCTCAACACACTCTGATAATATAGGGCGAATACTGGAAGCTTCTCACAGTAAGAAATCAATAACGAATTATTGTTAACTTATGATGATTTCATACTGTAAGAAGCTTGCAATCTTTGCATTATTCGCCGAACTGCCGGTCTTTCAAGATGAGTCGATTTTCATACGAACCTACATACAATCTTCGGCAACTCAAATGGTAGAACGTTCGTCCGGTAAACGAGAGTGTGTTGGTTGGAATCCTGCGTGAGCAGAAAATTTTTCTTGGGGTATAAATTCCTCTTAAAATTAAGTTTGATAATATAGAATTTATATGTTCTTTTTTTATGATTTTCTGCCTAAATGGATTTGTTTAGATCATTACGTTCATTGTTGAAAATTTCCAACGTTTTCTCCAGATATATCTTAAAATAATAATTCTATCCCCTACGTTTTCTATGATCACAAAATGTTTGCAATTTTCTGCGGTGGTATTTGGAGGGGTGATATTCCCGTACGTTATGTGTAATTTGTGTTGCCTACGTGTTAGAAATCTGTCCACATACATATTTCCTTCACTGTATAGGGTGGTCAAATTTCGATGTTTTTATCGGGTACAGACCAAACGGTAATATACGCAGCATAATAAAAATAAGCAGACCCGAAACATAGTCTAATCAAGAGGGAATTCCGCCTGAATTAACACGTGCATTTATGTCATTTATGAAGCTGTGATGAAATAATATTAAAGAGGAAATAATCGCTAGTGTATTAAAAAATTGTGCATTATTTAATACATAATTTTCTATTACCTAATATTTTTAATTAAAAAACTACAATTTTTTTATCAGTTGCATTGGTCAAAAACAAAACTACATTTAAAGCAAATTTTCCATTTAAATTTGTTTTATATCCGTAATGGATATAGGCCGCGCCTTTCCGATACGCTGGGTGCGGTACGATAGACTGTGACCGGGTCCTGGACATACAAGGTGTTAGGTAAACATGCGGCAAAAATTCAAGGGGTTATTCCCCTTGGTTTATTCTAAGACTATTTTGTCCTATGATGAGTTTTGAAAAACCCCTTTGTTTCGAAGATACAGGGTGAACAAAATTTGCGACAACCATATTCGATATTCGTTGAAATTATTAATGTAAATAAAAGTATGGTGTACGCCAATGAGTTTATCAAGTGCAAGAAATTGTTTACAATCCGTTGTTATTTTTTCGATCTCTATCACATGAAACGGCTGTTTTATCTAGTAGTGGATTTCATTTGAATACGTCTCATCGGTCGCATTTGTTTAGATTGAGTGACGTTTGGCTGTTTGACGTGTCTTTAATAGTTAGTGAAATCCTCTACCATGATGTATACGAACGCCGAGATGAGTGACATACATTTCATGTATGGACTAGCTGATGGCAACTCATTAGAAGCTAGACGATTGTACATTGAACGATTTCCTGTCCGTAATGTCCCCGGCCGAAAAACCTTAGATAACATTCATCGACGTCTTCGTGAAACAGTTTCAATGAAATGGAAGTGGAGGGCAAGGAAGATCAATGACTGCAAGAACGGTACAATTGGAATAGAATGTGCTGCAGATGATAGAGGAAGATCCTGGTAGTTCTACGCGAAAAATTGCAAATACTTTAAATGTAAATCGTTGGACAGTTTGGAAAATTCTTAAGGACAGTTTGTTGTATCCACACCACATTCAACGCGTTCAGACACTACTACCAGCTGATTTTCCTCCACGTATTGCATTATGTTAATGGATATTGCAAACATTAGTTCGCATCCCTCTATTCCTGACACAGTTTCTTTTTACCGATGAAGCCAGTTTCTCAAGAAATGCAATAACGAATTTTCGTAATAATAATAATAATAATAATAATAATAACATGTCTTTATTAAATTAATAAATAATAATAACCATGTGTGGGCAGATGAAAATCCGCATGAGGTCTTTGAAGATCGTTTTCAACATCAGTTCCCGTTGACTGTTTGAGTTGGAACTGTGAGTGACTATCTAATTGGGCCAGTATTTCTACCAGGAAGACTTACTGGCGTGCTGTACCGCAACTTTTTGGAAGCAACACTGCCCGAGTTTCTGGAGGATGTACCATACGCGACAAGAATTACAATGTGGTTTATGCACGATGGTGCACCACCACATTTCAGTTTGGTTGCTCGTAATTTTTAACAGCAACATACGGAGATCGCTTAGATTGGTCGAGGTGGCCACACGCATGGCCTGCTCGATCCCAGACTTATACCCCTATATTATTCTTCTGGGGATCGCTTGAAGTCAATAGTTTACGCTACTTCAGTGGAGAATTTGAACGATTTGCGAAATCGAATAATTGCTGGGTGTAACTCAATTAGAAACGACCCTGGTGTGTTTGAAGGAGTTCCACAGTCAATGACGAGAAGATTGAATGCTTGTATCCAGGTTGGAAGAAGCCATTTCGAACATTTATTGTAGATCGAGCAACTGTACATAATAAAATGTTGTTACTGTCGCAAATCTTGTACGCCCTGTATCTTCGAAACAAAGGGGTTTTTCAAAAGTCACCATAGGACAAAATATTCTTAGAATAGGCCAAGGAATAACGCCTTGATTTTTTGCCGCATGTTTACCTAACACCCTATATTGCAAAAACCGGACATTAGGAGTGCCGCCCTTCTAATTTACCGTAAAGTTTTCAGAATTCTGAAAATTTCATTCAATCTCTCTGTATTGTCCTCATTGCTAAAGATATTGATGGTGTTTTTTTTTTCCTATTCCACAGGCTGTAAAGTATTCTGGTTAATACCACCGACAGAACATAATCTGGGCTTGTACGAAAGGTGGGTCCTTTCCGGTAAACAATCGGACATATTCTTCGGAGATTCAGTGGAAAGGTGTGCCAGAATAACATTAACGGAAGGCAATACATTTTTTATACCTACAGGTTGGATACATGCCGTTTACACTCCCATAGATTCTCTGGTGTTCGGTGGCAATTTTTTACACTCCTTCGGTATAGATAAACAATTGAAAATCGCTCAAGTGGAAGACACGACGAAGGTAGCGCGTTGAACTACTCCTGCAAACGTTTAACGTCAGCTCTAACGATCTGTTTCCGTTTAGGTGCCTCAGAAATTCCGATATCCATTCTTTACCGAGATGTTGTGGTACGTTCTCGAGAGGTACGTTTATTGCGTCCTGGGAAGGTCACATCTGACGACGGGAACGGAAATTCTGATACCGCCGGATCGGCCTCATATTCACTTGACACACGCCGAACTTCACGGGTTGAAGGTAAACTTAAATTTTATACTTACACAGGGTTTTCCACGGAACTTAGTTGCTTTAGAAGTTTTTCGGCTTAATGGAACTCTTCGGGTTTAATATCAAGTATGTATATTTATAAGGATAATTAATAAACGGTAAAAGGTGTCCTTTAATTCAACTAAAGATTTGATATTTTCAGATCATCATGTTGGATAATACTTTGCTTGTGCATAAAAATAGCAGTACTAACATAAATAAAAGTAATAAACAACAAACAACAAAATTGACTATTTTTTTTTTATTTAGCATTAATACTTAATCGCGCGGATCTTATTTCTAATAATATCATGACATCGACGAGCAATACTATCTACTAAACGTGCTCATCTTTCCTGCGGAATGGGGAACCACGCAGAACGCGTCGCTTCCCATAACTGGGTGACGTTGGTAGGTTTAACCGGATTTGAATCCTATAGAGAATCTGTCGGAATGGGACGTTTCAGCGCCAGGACATTTCAGCGCCGGCCGATTTAGCGCTGCATTATTGAATGGTTAAACTATAGATAATTTAATGATTCATAAAAATTTGAAGAATTTTTGTACCACGTGTATTTGGTTGCATGGGACGTTTCGACGCCGGGACATTTTGACTCCACATGCAGTACCAGTTGGAATTTGTTTGAACGTAGGGAATACATCATATTTTAAATGATTTTGTTTTTTTCTTTTTTTTCGAAATATCATTTTTTTAACATTGGATGGGGTGACAGGTGAGGGTAATGATTTTTTAAATGATACTTTTTTCTGTTTTTCGGCACATTGAAAGACAGGATGGATTGGAAATGCTCCAAATCATTTTTTTTTTTAACATTGGAAGGAGGAAAGGGGGAGCGGAGGATATTTCTTTTAATGATATTTTTTTCTTATTTTTTTTTAAACATCGGAAGAGGAGGCATTAAAAATGTTTCAAATAATTTTTTTTATTTTTGAAAAGGGTGTGAAGGAGAGGGGATTAGTTTTTTAAATGATAATTTTGCTCTTTTTTTCGGAACATCTGGATAGTGGGTGCATAAGAAGTGTTTTGAATCATATTTTTTCTAACATTGGAAGGGGGAGGGGGGAGGGGAAATTATTTTTTTTTAAAGATATTTTTTTTGGAACATCGCGAGAGACGATGCATTAGAAATGTTTCAAAACATTTTTTTAACATTGGGACAGGCGAGAGGAGAGGGGAATGTTTTTTTTAAATGGTATTTTTTTTTCCTTTTTTTCGAAACATAGAAAGAGAAGACGGATCGGAAATGTCTCAAATCATATATACTTTTTTTAACATTGGAAGGGGAAAAGGGAGGGGGTAGAATGTTTTTTAATGATATTTTTTTCTCTTTTTAACAACGGGAGAGGACGCATTAAAAATGTTTTAAATCATTTTATTTTAATATTAGAAAGATGGAGGAGAAGGGTGAGAATTAGTTTTTTAAATATTTTTTTCTTTTTTTCGAAACATCGGAAGAGAGAGAACGCGTTAAAAATGTTTCAAATCATAAACATTGTCATTAAAAAAACTAATGCCCCTTCCCCTCCACTTCTTCCAATATTAAAAAAAAATGATTTGAAACATTTATAATGCATTCTTTCTCCCGATGTTTCAAAAACAAAGAAAAAAAATATTTAAAAACTAATTCCTTCCCCTCTCACCCCGTCCAATGTTAAAAAAAAATATTATTTGAAACATTTCTAATGCATCCTCTCTCCCAATATTTCTAAAAAAAAAAACAATTTGCATTTAAAAAAAAAAACCAATCCCCTACCCTTCTCACCTTTTCCATTATTAAAAAAAAAGATTTAAAACATTTATAATGCATTCTTTCTCCCGATGTTTCAAAAACACAGAAAAAAAGTATAATTTAAAAAACTAATTCCTTCCCCCTCTCACCCCCTCCAAAAAAGAAAATTATCATTTAAAACAGTCACTCCCCTCAAAATTCAACTGGTATTGCATTTGGCGTCAAAACGTTCCAGCGTCGAAATGGTCACGTCCAAACGTCCTAGAACCTAAACCGAGGAAAAACACCAGATAAAATAAACTTTTCTCTTATTGAGTAAGATATTTAATTTATCTGTTTTACCTTTAGATGTAATCTGGAAAAGTTCTTTTTATCCTTAAAACAATTTTCTATTCATCGAAGCTCACGACTCCACTTGCATTCATTCTCATTATTTTACATAAGCTAGACTATGTTTATAGGCAGAAAAAGGGATGGTATCAATCACAATAAATTCGAAAAGTGTTACATATGTAGTTTGCAACAAATACACATGGTACAAAAATTCTACATAAGAATGAATCATCAAGTTATCCATGGTTTAACCATTTAATAACGCGGCGCTGAAGTGTCCCGGCGCTGAAACGTCCCGGCGCTGAAACGGCGGCGCTGAAACGTACTAGACCCGAATCTGTGGGTTGATGTGAAGACGGCTATTACACTGGTCAACAGTGAAATTGCTTCTTAGGTGAAAGTACCCAATCCCGAATGAATTCAACGTGCTGAACACGAATATCACATTGAAAAAAGTTGATTGGCTCACGTTCCAGAGATATTGACGTTTTGTCCATTGTATAGATGCTATTGCATAATGTAATGCAATTTAGTGAGAAATTACGAAATTTTGCGTCATGTTGCATCACCCCTTCATGCAAAGAAGTTAATGCAGCATTTGCTGTAAGTTTCCATTGAGAGTGTTGCGAAATTGATTGCGCAATATCAAGCAATAGCTAATTATAGTTTATTTATAAATGGCCGACGTGACAATTAACTCGTGCAATGTCCGTTCATTCGCGCATATTTTGCGAAGCTCTAGCATACACAAGTGATACACAAGCTATAGTGTAAAGTAACTAAACAGTAGCAATGCCTCGTAACTGTGTTAATAGTGCAAATAACTTCTATTATATTTGCGGAGAAGTGACACTTGCTGCACAGAAAAGGAACATCACTGCAACAGTTAAGAAAGCGTATCATTTGTATTTTAGTTGCAAGAGAGGCGACCAGGACAAAGACTGGGCCCCACACGTATGCTGCCGCACTTGTGCTGTAAATCTTTCACAGTGGCTTAATGGCAAAAGAAAGGCAATGCCATTTGCTGTGCCCATGATTTGGAGGGAGCCCACCAATCACGTTGACGACTGTTATTTCTGTATGGTACCACCAGCTTCTGGAGGCATCACCAAGAAGAAGAAATGGACAGTTGAATACCCTAACATACCATCTGCTCTGCGACCTGTCTCTCATGGCGAAGGACTCCCAATTCCAGAACCTCCTACAGATTTTTCTATCAGTTCAGACGATGAGGATGGCCATGCGTCGGCGAGTTCTGCACCACATAAAATTACCCAGGATGAAATGAACGATCTTGTTCGCGATTTGGATCTGTCGAAAAGCAAAGCGGAGATACTGGCCTCAAGGCTTCGACAGTGGAATCTTCTGGAACAGAATGTCCGAGTGACTTCATTTCGCACTCGCCATCAGCTCTTCGAATCTTTCTTTAAGAAAGAAGAAAGCCTTGTGTTCTGCTGCGATATTGATGGTCTACTACAAGCTCTCGGTATTGCACATGATCCCACGAATGGCGGCTGTTTATAGACGCTTCAAAACTGAGCCTAAAGCGGTTTTGTTGAATAATGGGAAACCAGCTTCCATCCATACCTATTGCACATGCGGTCTACATGAAGGAGACTTACGGCAATCTAAAGCAGCTACTGGAGACGATTAACTACAGCAAGTATGGCTGGCAGATATGTTCTGACCTGAAAGTAGTATCTCTGTTGATGGGTTTGCAGCAGGGATATATAAAGTACTGCTGTTTTCTTTGTCTGTGGGACAGCAGAGCAATCGATTTGCACTACATCAAGAAAGACTGGCATCCGAGAGCATTTTTAAGCCTGAGAACGAATGTACAGCACCCACCATTGGCACAGCCACACAAATCATCATTCCTCCTTTACACATCAAGCTCGGGTTTGTCAAAAACTTGGTAAAAGCCATGGATAAGAATGGACCAGCATTCAAGTACTGCATGAAAAATTCCCTCGGCTCAGTGAAGCCAAACTTAAAGAGGGCATCTTTGTGGGGCCTCAAATTAGACAGCTCTTCGAGACCCAAGTTTGAGGAACTTCTTCAAGGTAAAGAAAAACAGGTTTGGGATGCTTCTATCAAGTGGCAGCAAACTTTCTGGGGAATGACAAGGCAGAAAATTACAAGTGTCTGGTTGAGGATATGTTGGCTTTGTTTCATGAATTCGGCTGCAATATGTCCTTAAAGATCCACTTTCTTGATTCCCACTTAGATTTCTTTCCTGATAACTGCGGGCAGGTCAGCGATGAGACACGGCGAACGCTTTCATCAGGACATTGCCACCATGGAGCAACGGTACCAAGGCAAATGGTCTACGTCAATGCTAGCTGACTATTGTTGGACAATCAGTAGAGATGCTCCACAAGTCCACTACAAACGGCAGACCAAAAGAAGTCGAAAGCCAGAAGCAGACTAATGTTTTCTTACCATGTATTATAATATTGACATAAGTACACTTTTTCTGAAATATGCGTACATTTTACAGAAAACCCGTAGCCAATTCAGCTTTTTCTTAGTCATTTTCGTGTTCAGCACATTGAATTCATTAAGAAATGACTATTTTCAGCTTGGAAGCATGAACTTTTCGAAAATTTGTTGCCCAGTGTTATTAACAGTGCCTTCTTCACATCAACCCACAGATTCTCTATAGGATTCAAATCCCGTGACTGCGCTGGCCATCCATGACTTTAATATTGTGCTCACACAAACCAATTTTTTATACTTCTTGCTGTATGTTTCGGGTCATTATTTAGCTCAGCGCTCGGCGAGGTGGCCCGTAGGAACTAACTGTTTATATTCCCAACTAATTCAAGCGTTTTTGCAAGTTTATCGAGGAGAATATAACATACGACACAGAGCACATTGAGTCACTGAAACGTAGAGCGTTGAGTTAAATATAGTGGATATTCCGAGCGCAAATGGTCGTGCGTTTTACAAAGAATGGGAAACGCAATTTTTATTTTCCAAAAACTTATCATAATGAGTGCGTTATTTGTGGAAAGATGTGAAAATATATAAAAAAAATCAATTTAAACCGACATTTTGATCATTTTCATGAGTGATTGTTTGTTTTATTATTTATTTGAAAATTTCTATTTTATTTTTTGAAATATTTTATTTTTGTTAATTAATAACATATTAATAACTTCTGCGATATTTCTAGTCAGTTTTGTTTTATCTTTACGAACAAGTATTTTTTGTTAATTTATCTTTTTAAAAAAATCAAATGAAGTATGCTGTTTATATAATATGTCTATATATTTACATTTTAGATATATGAAATGAAATACATATTATTTTTATATTACAAGTGCTGCGTTTATACCAGGTTATCCAAGGTGGATGACATCGTAGAAGCGTATGGTACACCAAACATCATAATTAATTACGATTTTTAATAAGTTATTGATAATGAACTACGTTCTTAACATATTTTGACCATTAGAAATTGTCGCTTCTTGCTAAACCATGTAACAAAGTGTTTCAGTTTAAAGAGAACACAATGTATTTTTTCGTTATTTGCTTCCTTTCTTACTAACAATAATTAAATGTGCACATTTTAAACATTAAAGAAGCGTTTGACTAACTTACCATGACATCCAAAAATAATTGGAATACCTATACAGAACCTTTTATAAGTATCATTTACGACTAATGGGTCAATAAATGCTGGTGAGGAGGTAAATTTCTAATTAATTGTGGTATTCTCTCCATCCACGTATTCCTATGAACTTATAGGTGACCTTACAAACGTTAGTCCCGCCATAAATCAAGATTATTTCAAACAATAACTCAAATAATTATAATTATGAAAGAAGTCTCATGTTATTTTACGAATGACATTTATATCGGCATGTGTATTTAAAGTAAAATATATTTGCAAAAATAGTTTAAATAGTGTCAACTTTTCGTGCACGATGCGCTATCAATAAGTAGACATGAGGCGAAAAATGGAACCGATATTTTCTCTCTTGCTCGTCGTATTTCGAATCGTTCGCTTATTTATTGCCTCGAGTGTACATGCATATTTATTTGCGTACGATGTCATCTTAGAATAATACTACACTTTATTACTATAATCAATAAATATTAAATACTCTTAAACCCAATTGTCATTACGTTGAAGTGTCTAATATGCGACAGCCATCTACATATGTTTTTAATTTCAATAGCCGATGTTTACTGGCCGCCTGACTCATACACTTGTTTTCGATTTCCCTACAGGGATTGTAGGAGAGTCACTTCTCCCCTACAGTGCCGAGCACTTCTTTTTCTGCATATGGTAGCATAATGTTATTTACTATGTCTAAATACATATCTTGCGTCATAATGCCTGGAATTTTGAATTTTTCCCCCTACCAAGAAAAACTTGCCTAGATCATTATCTAGCATCTCCATGTTTAATGGTTTTCTTTGTGTAAAGTGGGAGTAGTGCAGAGTTCGGTGGTCGCCGTACATATTGACCATCACAATTGTTATTGTATAAGCTTATTTTAGACTCGTCACCCCAGAGTATATTCCTCCATCGAGGAGATGGCCAAGTAATATATTCTTTGGCAAACTCCAACCGTGCACTGATATACTGCAGTTGTAAGAAGGGCACTTCTCTTGGTCTCCTAGCGTACACAGTGTTGGATAACAAGCCTCTCCTAACTGTAGTACTGCTAATATTAAGATTTAATTCACTTACTATTTTTGAGGAAGTTATAAATGGGTCCTTCTTCGCAACTTTTATAATTTTTCTATATTTTTTTTTCGGTCGTTTTACATTTTTTTCCGCGATTTTCTTTTCTATTTTGCCACATAATTGCATTTACAAGCTTTTTGGCAGAACAATTTAATAAATTTTGTATAAAATTGTAACTGCGTCCCTCTCTACGCAATTTTAAAGTTAAACTCCTCTCTTCTTCTGTACAATGCCTTACCCGACCCATTACAATTGAACAATTGTTCTAAATAAGTTCTTCAAAATTTATTAAAAATACTACAAATATAATAGCCTTTAGAATACAACTTTTATTTGCGTCTAGAATCACCCAAACACACACTTTGCTTGTTAAAAGCATCCTAGCGCTATTTTATTGCACAGGCTTTCGATACTCAGACGTTAAATTTGAGTGATTCCCCCAGTTGCGCACTACACCTGTTTACAATACTGCTACTATTCAGATAGATAAAACGAGTTTTTTTCCAATTATAACAATTCTAGAAGTACTTTGGTACAATGAAAAGAAAAATCGTGAACTTGCTTATTTGCCTAGGTACTGCTATTTTTATGGACAGGTTTGTGTATGTAATGGAAACGTTCGGACTTCATGTAATCATTATTTCAGCCATGTTTTGATTGATTTAATAAATTTGGTAGCTGAAACCACGAGTAAGTCATTAGGTCAATAAAACTATATAAAAAAAAGAAAGCTGATAATATCCTGTAATTTGGAAATGGTATCGCATCGCCTATATATTATTTTCATTGATTGGATATAGATTTTAGTTGAATATATCATCCTTACTAGCGTGAGAAGCAAATTCCTATTTGCTCCTCAAATTCTAAAAAGATATTCGGTGAACAGATTATGAAAAATAGCTAAAGATTTGCCGGTTTAGTCAAAAATTCCTATTTTTAACCAGAGTTTCATATCGTAAAGGTAGTATTTTCTTTTTATTCAAATTAAACGTTATGACAAACATATTTCCTATTCGGCTAATGAAGCCTATAGGATCATCTCATTAGCTATTGAAATAAGACAGACATTAATTCTTTTATTTGGAGGAAATAAATCTTTAGTTATAATAAGAAAATATAACAGTGAAAACAATTACGCTAGCTGTAAATATACAAAACATTCGGAAATAACACAATCAAGCAATTAATATCGTCAAGATCTCTCCCTGTATGCGATATGTTTCATACCTCCATAACCCTTTCGGCATATCGTCAGACGTAATAAAAATACTTTCGTTCTGACGAAATACGTTACCAATTAAGATTCAATCCATATTGACACGAAACCTTTCTTAACTTAACTGTTATATAAGCTAGCAGCGACCGTGAGGACCTTTGAAATTATGATGTTATTTTAGGAGAAAATTCTCCACATGAAAATGCGTTAAGAAAAAGCTCTATCGGCGTTAATTAAAAAAAAAGGAAAGTTTGATATTACCTCCGTAGGGTATAACATTAATTTTGAAATTAACTGTACATAACAGGTAAACATACTTTGCGGCCGAGATACAAAAAAAAATGGGATAGGCAGTCCAGAACTACTTTTTCGAGATAAAAACATTGCTGAAATCAAATTTGAACTTTATATTACCGTTTTCAAGACAATTAAAAAAAAATGATTTTTCTTGAATTTCTGTTATACGATATAACTTTCTTATTATTTAAAATTTCAAAAAATAGTTTAGAAATTTTTCGTACATTTGCTTATTTGGGATTTGGATATGAAATCAAGTTTTTAATGTTTTTTCCAAATCCAATTTTTTTTTGACGGTATATTTTTTTCTTAAATGGAATCCATAATAGGCTATGTTATAATCAAATAACACATTTTGCGGGCTTTACAAAAACATATGACACTTTATGTTTATTATTATTAAATACTAAGCAAGATATTGCACTTCTAATAGATTTTTAGCGTGCCATGGATTCGACAGATCCATGGAAAAAAAAATCAGTAGAGTGCTATGACAGCCAACAATATAATAATAATGACAGAAATATTATACTTTCTATGTTTTGCTAATAAAATATCAGTGTGCTATGATTGAAAAATGCATGAAAACTATTCCCTACACAGAGCGCCATGCTCTTACAATTTGAAACAATTGATGTTTTTTATCTGTCAAACTGTGAGTGCATCGGTGCTAGTTACATTATTTTATCCAATATCGTTATAATCTTCTTCGAGTTATTTCATTTCTGTTATTGCTTAATTACTTTCGCCCTTATATTGTTATTACATCGTTGTTTTTAAGAAATGGCTGAGTTCACCAATCGTAATAAATATGACATGTTACAAGCATATATTGAAAGTGGAAAGAATGCTATGAGAGAAATTATTTAAAAAATGGGCGGTAGAGGGTACTCTCTTCCCCATTATTAGCTTCTTGCGAAAACAGGTAACGTCAACTTTTGGACCATGTAATTTGCTTAAAAATTATGTTAGAGAAGTTTTTAATATGTTATAGTTTCTGAGATATTCCTAAGAATTGAAAATTCGCTCAAACTTTAGAGGGGGCAGCCAAATTGGGCGATTGAGCGAAAAAAAATACGTAAAAAAATATACAGGGTGATTCTCAATTTATGCGACAAACTTTAAGCGCTGATTCCTGGGGTTATTTTGATCATAAAAGTTCATAAGAACATATATTCAAAATCGCTGTTCTAAAATTGTACAATGTTTAATAGTAAGTTAACATAATTAATGTTTTTATTATAAATTAACAAAATAATTAGTAAAACAAAATTAACTTATACTAACTCTTGAAAATGACCGCCCCCCCAACTGCAATACCAGTTCTATCCTCTGTCGTATTGACTGGCGAGTCCGTTCTAAAATACCAGGGTATTTGCGAATTGTTTGAAAAGCCGCGATAAATACGATTTCTTAGTTCATCGATATTTTCAATGGGAGTCGTATAAATTAATGATTTAATGTGACCCCAGAGAAAAAGTCCAAAGAATTTAAGTTTGGAGACCGAGAAGGCCATGGTTGTGGACCTCCCCGTCCTATCCACCGCTCCTGGATACGTATTGTCCAAAAACTCGCGAGCAACTAAATTAAAATGCGCTGGAGCACACGTCATGCATAAAATACATTTGTAATCTTAATTGCAACAGAACTTCTTCCAGCAGTAGGGGAGCTCCTCTTCAAGAAAATTGCGGAATACCTCGCCATTTAACTGCAACGGTAAAAAATGTGGACCTATCAAGTGATATCCAACAATTCCGGCCCATACATTGACAGAGAATTGATGTTAATGGCGAGCATTCACTAGTTCGTGCGGATTTTCTTCGGCCCATATGTGATTATTATGAAAATTAATAATCGTGTTTCTAGAGAAAGTAGTTTCGTCGGTGAAGAATATTTGAGCCAAATAGTCGGGATCAGTGTTGATCTTTTAATATTCTCCAAACTGTGGCCTGACTAATGTTTAAAGCAAAGGCAATTTTTCTGGTGATTGTAGTAGGATGTTCCTCAATTTCATTTAGTACCATTTCTTCAACTTGTGGAGTTCTCACTGTAGATGGGTGCCCGTTATCAGTCGTCCGCTTTTTAAAATTTCCCGTTTCACTAAGACGTTGGTGAAGACGGGCAAATATTGAATGATGCGGTGATACGGTTCGGGTATCGTTCTTCATAAAGACGTCTAGCAGCACGCGAATTTTCCATTGCCAAGACCGTAAACGAAATGCATATCATACATCTCAGGCATTCTTGTAATTCATTTTAGAAACAGAAGCTGGCAATAAACTGAATGAATACTCTGACAACTATTGACAAATATTGAAATGACAAATAACACAACAATTCCCTCTCAACAAATAATTTTTGAAGAACTAACTGTGATATTATATCGTGTTAGTGATAGCTTATAATTTATTATTAAACATTCAATAACTTTAAAACCAAACCGTTTTGGACATATACTCATATGAACTTTTATGATCAAAATAACGTTTAATAAAGTTTGTCGCATATATTGAGAATCACCCTGTATATACAGAAGGGTATGAGATGTTTTCAAAATATAATTAGGTCCTTTGCTTCTCCCCACAAACTCGCACCCTATATATTTTTTTTTTCTGAATGGATGGAACATTTGATTGCATTTGAATATTTATACATTCAAGTAAAAAATATTCACCATCCAAATATATAGGGTGTTCCGTTTAAAATAAAGTTCATGACGACTTTTGTTTAACCGGAAGTATAACAAAACTTGAAAATATTTTATAACAAATGTAAGTGCCAAATTTTTGCGAACCGCAAATTTTTAAAGCTGAAAGTGTTTGTTAAACTCAAAAACTTCTATCCAATCACTCCCGTGTGGAAACCCCAGATTTATTGTTGTTGTAACATGGCGATTTCTCAGATAATAATTTCAATTAAATACACGTATATTTTTGTTCTATTTAGGAAATAATCCTGTTTCTTCATATGCTTCCGCCAAACAAAAAGAACGTTCCTGACCTATTGAAGGATCCCGTGGCCTTGATACGGGACGTTCGGACATTGATAGGTACACATAGGCAAGACATTAGGGAATTAGCAATTACAGGGCGACCGATACTCGCAGGTTAGTGACAGTAATTGTTGTGGTTCCGAATCCTTTCCATCGTAAAATATTGATTTCGTTTCCAGTTCCAGAAGATTTAGAGCATAAGAATAAAATAGGTTACATTCGAGGACCATACAATAAATCGCACGTAGGTTTCAAAGGACCAAAAAGTACCGGAATCAAGAGTCAAAAGTTGAATTCTGGAAGTGATAAAGGAGGACCTAGGCGAAGGCGAACGAGGTATGGAATATTATCACCTTAGATATAATGCGTTCGAAATATAAAAAAAAAAACATCCAGATGAAAACGTAGTGGCAGACATACTTTTTGCATCTTTATTTGGCTTTGCAGAGAAATATGAAAAACGTGTCATTTTCGATCTTCTGTAATGGCGTAGTTGAATTATATACCACATTTCAATTCATTCCGACTATCTGACTTATCATCAACTTTCTTATTTCTTGTTATCACTATGTTGGAGTTTGGCACCATCACACTTTTTTTTCTTCACAATAGCGAAGCGTGCTGCGTTAGATTGAAAATGTGTCTTTCTCCTTTTGCAATGACGTCAACTACATTTTCTCCAAAAATGTGCTCAGCAGATATTTAATTTTATTTTTATCTTGCTTTTCCGAATTTGTTGGATAATTAATAGGTAAATTTCCCATATCGTATTGCATGTTATTCAAACAACGGTGAATATATTAGTTGGGAAATTAAGCTTATAAACCATTTCAACTAACAAAATATAATAATAATAATAATACTTCATCGCCATGGTTATCTAAAAAATAAAAAAAAATGCCATCGGCAGCAGAAATCAGTTAATAAAACAACACAAATAAGCATAACAAATAACCTTAATCAAGCCATAAAATTGCAATCAAATAATTAACAACAACAATGGATTTAAAATTACCTAGCAAATTTACATTACAAGAAGTCAATTTTAAAAATAGGAAAAGACAACACAAAAAATATAAGTGAAACATTAAATAGGTATAAATTAGCATATGAAAACTGCACTCGCATCTGATGAAAGGTTATTACCTTGTTTTTATTGTTCTTTATCTAAAATAGCCATACAATTAATCTCACATCTCTAACCCCTATTGTACCCCCTTAACGTAATTTTTTCTGTAAAAAACGAGAACTATATTTTTTTGGGAGTGATTTTTTATACCAACCCCTAAAATGACACCTACCAAAAAAAATATATATCTTATTTGTTCATTGGTTAGCTACTACCGTAGAGTGGGGCAAAATCGAACGCATGGGGTAAAATCGATCAATCATGATTTAATAGCAAATATTTAGTCTGACATCTATGAAAAGAAGAAGAAAATTTTGCGACACGGTCTATCAATAAACTTGGGTTGTAACATAGATAACTAGCTGGCTTTTTAAGCATTGCGTTACAGTTTTCTATGTTAAAAAAAATAATTTCCTATGGAAGAATAACGAGTAGCATTTCATAAAAGCGAAAACAACCCATTATCGGGAAATCCCACTAGAGCTAATTGAATTTTCGACCAGGAATTACGTGAAAAAAATCTATTGTTATTCATTCGCCACCGTTTCTTTTTTTGACTTTATGAAAGTTTTGAAATAAAAAGAGAGTAAGTGAAAAATTTACATTTCATGGGGCAATACCGATCAGTTTAAAAAGTAAGTACATAGTTAGACATACTCACATTTCACGTTGATTTTATAGAAAACTATGGTGAGAAACTATAAAAAAAAGTAGGGCCTGGTGGGAGACAGCAATATAACCCCAAATACCTTCACAACGCTATCAGGGCCGTAAAACAGGGCACTTCATCTATTAGAAAAGCATCAGAAAACTATGGGGTGCCGTACTCAACACTTCAGAATGCTTTAAAATATCGGTATCAGGCTCACAAAATAGGGCGACCAATGGCTCTTACAGCTGATGATGAGGAACAGTTAGTAGAAGGGCTGCTCTCTGGTGCTAAGTGGGGCTTTCCTTTACGATCAACAGATGTTAGAAACGTTGTTCAAACCTATCTAAATCGATGCGGCAAAGCAGAAAAACGTTTTTGTGACAACCGTCCCGGAATAGAATGGGTTAGAGGTTTCTTAAAAAGGCACGAAGTTTTGACAGTGAGATTATGTGAAAATATAAAACGATCCAGAGCAAATGTCACGCCAGAAATAGTAAAGCATTATTTTGAATATTTAAAGGTGTCATTAGAAGGTGTAGTTCCTTCTAATATTGTAAATTACGATGAGACAAATTTCACAGACAACCCGGGACAAGAAAAAGTAATTGTACGACGAGGCATTAAACATGCAGAACGAATAAAAGACACCTCAAAAACCAGTATTAGCGTAATGATGGCCGCCGCCGGGGATGGCACTTTGCTGCCGCCTTATATAGTTTATAAGGCGAAACATATTTATCCAACTTGGATAGAGGGTGGAATAGCGGGATCAGTATATAATAGAAATACAAGTGGCTGGTTTGATACGGTAACGTTCGAGGACTGGTTTCTTAACATTATGCTGCCATATTTTCGGAAATTAAAGGAACCAAAGGTGATGATAGGTGATAATTTGAGCAGCCATTTATTACAAACTGTTATAGAATCTTGTACCCTAAATGAAATTACTTTCATTTTACTTCCTCCAAACTCCACACATATGTGCCAGCCATTAGATGTCGCGTTTTTCAGACCTCTAAAATCTGCCTGGAGGAATGTTCTAGATGAGTGGAAAGCTGCAAATCGAGGAGTGCTACCTAAAAGCGATTTTCCACGGTTATTGAAAGAAACTGTAGAAAAAATTGGCTCCAAAGTAAAGTCTAACATTCTATCAGGTTTTGAAAAAACTGGTATCATCCCTTTGGATTCAAGTAAAGTTCTCGCACAAATTCCATAAAATTCTCCAGTAAATGAGAATAATGCAGAGGAGTTGAATAGATCTTGGACAGATGCTTTCGTGGATCATCTACAACGGGCACGCTATAATGAAGCAACAAGTTCAACTGGCACCAGTGACACCCGAAAAACAACCGAACGCGGAAAGCGAATGGCATTGGAACCTGGGAAAGGAGTGGTCATCAATAATGTCAAACGCGTTGAGTGAAATTTTGTTTGTTTTAGTTTATTAAATCATATAATTTATGTCATTTTTTATGCGTTTGTTGTATCTATAATCCATATTTTCTGATATTTCCGCAAGTTTTCTTTTTTTTAAATTCATAGTTGTTATTGGATTTACCTCATGTAGCTTTCAAATCGGTTTTTACGGGAAAATAGATGGGTGATTGGATTTGCTCCCCATTACGGGGCAAAACCGATCACACTTGGTGTATTAAAAAAAAATAGTGTTTTTTAATATATTGAATTAATATATGTGGTATGTGGCACCTAAAAGGTGTATGATTCTAAATAATTTTTTTCAAATTTTTTCGATCAATAATAATAGTTGCAGCTAAGAAATAGTAGTTAAATGTGATCGGAAATGCCCCACTTTACGGTACATGTTAAAGTTACAAAAGGGTCGAATTGGTAGAACATGGTTAAAAAAAAATAAAAACCAGTTATGGATATGTGCATATGTATCAATTATTTACCAAAAACTATATTAAAACTATCTCTATACCTATCGTCATAAATATGTTCTTATAACAAAATATACACCGACAATAAACTATAAACAACCAATATTTCGTAGCCCATCAGATACGATGACGACTACTCTGTACTATACTCCATGAAATATTGAAATTGGACCCGCCGAACGTGCGATTTTACAACATTTCGACCGCACGAATTCCTATAATGTGCTATAATCGGTATGCAGTGACCTGTTTCCAGGACGATTCGATTTTCATACAAGTTTTCTCATGTTATAAGCAGAGCAAGGAGGTCCGCGTTCCGGTTTGACCGAGTAAGAAAAATAAACTCATGTATAAAAAACTACATGCGCCCGTAAATCCACGTGGACTATTTCAATGCACAGCGAGACGCATATATACATAACTTGTTTGTTCGACACGAACCACAACGCAGCTGTATTTTCGCAATATTCGATGCATTGGCGGCGTCGTAGATGTAGCTGTTTATTTATATTTGTGCAGCATTCAAATATCTCCGTTTAGGCTTTCGTTCAAAAGCAAGAACTGCTAAAATAATTTATATTTGGAATGCATTTTAAGCATTGTGACAAGATAAAATATATAATTGCATTACTTATTTTTTTTTTTTTTAATAATAATAAATTTATTGCCCAACAGTGTTTCCACCAAATAAGGAAAAAAAAATCCATACAATAGTCTCAACTTATTAATACTTAAAAATACATTAGATTAACCAAAAGAGAAAATAATAAGAACAATTATTATTATCTAAATAGGTAATAGTGACATTTTCGTTATTTCTTGTATTTTATTTAAAAAAAAAGATAAAACAAGCAGGAATAAAGAGTCGCTATCTATTTAAAATAATAAAACAAAAACTTGGTAAGTTTTTTGATCATTGATTAGAAATAATTTACATATTATTAATATCAAAACATTGTAATTTTCCACAATACATTTGAAAATGATGGTAAATTTGTTATATCTAGCGGCACGTTAAATTTAAATGATTATCAAAAAAATGTATTAAATCTTAATAAATCCAATCAAGGCCCTTACCTCAAGACTTCTATTCAAACTATTGATGCAATTGGGCCAAAAACAGGGCTCTTTTCACTAAATTATGTAATTGCTACTTTTCATTGTAATTTTGTTTTTAAAATTTGTAACCACATAATATTTTCTAGATTTTCTTTGTAAATATGAAGTTCTCTTACATGTGAATACAGAAGCTTGCATAGAATATTCTCTACTGGCTTCGCGAAACTATGTAGATACATATGCAGGTTCCTAGGCATAAATTGCGTGTAGGCAACGCCATTGAGTTTTCCGCTTCTCCGAACGCGTTTGTCCGTGCTTTAGTTATAAGAAGTTAACTAGCGAGTCAAAACATAGTTGGCAGGCCACGTATACTTAGATTTAGGCAAAAGAAGATTGTGTTAATGAAAGTTAAATTGTTTTATTGAGTATTTTGCAGGAGTTTTGAATATCTATTTTTTTTTTTGTCATAAGAATCCGTTTTATTTACTAAATTTTATGTTTATTTGTAAATTTACACATTTTACGATCATTATTGCGAATGTTCAATATTTTCGGTACGACAAAACGGCGAAGAAGTGCAACCTCTAACGTTTGCAAATGCACTGTCTCAAATTTTCTACATTTATAAGATTTATGAGATTCTACGAAAATGTACAAAATAGCCATGTTGGTTGCAGATGCTTACAGCTCTTACAGAAACTCTTATAGAGGTCTTAGATTTGCACATAATCAACTGCTGAGATTGAGAACGTATTCTTAAGGCTTAAAGCTTAAAGAGGAATCGTCTTTATTTAGAACTTTGAAGGTTCTTAGTTTGTTTAACTTAAATCCTTAGGATTAGTTAAAGTTAAACCTGATAGTAATTAGAATAAGGCTAAATAGAGCAATAAAATTGGACCTTATAATTAGATTTATTTTGATTTTTGGTTGAAAGAAGTAATTAACTTGGGTTTTTCTTAGAAGTAGTGTTGCAAATGTAATTCGTATGTAAAAGTATAAAGTAATTAAAGTTATGACTGTTATTAAAAGTGTTAAGAAGTAAAAATTAGATTGAATAAGTGTGTTAATTACAACGAGCAGACATGATTTAGTTGTAATTATTAAAAATAAACACAATTAAAATCTCTCATCAAAGTGGTAGATTACCAAATAACCTATTTGACATTCGGCAATCGGTAAAACAACTTTAATCAAATTAAATCTCTCAGTACGGCTACATCTTTTTGGTATGGAAATCCCATTTTTGCTGCATTTTCATTTTTGCCCTGAAAATTATTGAATATACAGAGTTAGTAAAACCTCTATCTTATTGGTATCTTTATCTTTCAAAGTATCTTTACTAATAACTTTACAAATATGTGTCATTACTACACGCAGCACTTGGTGAAACAGGGCTCTTCACTTGTGATTCCGAGATTATACGGCGATCGTCCAGGTTTATCTTTGTACCATGGTACATACGTGATCTAAAATATTGGAACTAACATTTTTATTACTCTATTTTTTGTACACAATACACATAAGCGCAACTCTGTAAGTGTAGAGCTTTAGGTCGCTGTGTAAGTACAAGGCAATAGAACCTTCACATTTCTCCTCATTTGATCTACTACACCATGGTGTATGAAAGTACTTACACAATATGTTACGTTGTTATGTGCTACATGTCTATGTTGTGTATATAACCCTTTTATTTTTGACACTCTTATTAATACCTGAGAGGATTTATCTGACAGGTGTAAGAAATGCGAAGCTTGTCAGAGGAGCGACTGCGGCGAATGTAGCTTCTGTTTGGATATGGTGAAATTCGGAGGACCTGGCAGGGCGAAGCAGACGTGCAATATGCGCCAGTGCTTGCAGCCCATGCTTCCGGTGACAGCGGCTTGTGTCCACTGCGGATTGGACGGCTGGGGACAGACGCCGGTGGTGCCACTGCAAAAGGGACCACAACGTTGTGAGAGCGCCAGCACATTGATGGAGTGTTCCGTAAGTAAACGATAGAACCGAAGAAAAAAACTTTTCCCAAATAAAGTTATTGGAACTATGAGCCGTTCTGATAACTTGCATCCGTTTCCTATAGCGACTCACGCTTCTAAATCGCCTGATTCTAATATAATCCTCGTTACCTTAATCAAACCCTGAAACCCTATTGTATTCCCGTTCTTATGAAATTTAAACTCCCTCAAACGAAAATATACCTGAAATAACGCACGCCGCGTCCACCGAAATAGATGAATACGCGTCCGCAGTCCTAACCGTTAACAATCTTCGCGCCTCGATTATTTTTTTTTTGTTTTTTTAATTTTACACGCGTCCGCACATATCGGCTTCGCGTACAACATTGCCGGTTCTATGGCTCCCCTGTAAATAGTACCTGCTGCGTTGCCGTTTAAGCTAGGGCTGTTGCTCGAAACCGGGCATACGTGTATCCGATTTGTTTTTGACTACGGACTACCTGGTTTCGGGTATAGCTCGATTTCGGACAATACTCGGTTTCGGGTAAACCTCGATTTCGGGTAATATTTATTTAAAAGTGAGGCGGCTGACGAGCTGGACAGAAGAGGTTCGTAAAGGTAATTCGTTGGAGCTGGCCCTTCTTTTGGCATTACCAAATCTCAAATTAAAAAAAAATCATCAATCAATGAATATACAGTGAGGTCGTAAATGGTCCCCCCCCTGATAACTTTTGAATGGTATGAGATAGAGCAATGAAACAAAAACCAAGTGAAATTAGAGATAATTTGTGATTTTTTGCCTATAGAGATACGCACATGGCTTCTGATGTAAAATAGAGGGCGTAGCTATCTTTAAAATTTTAAATGGGAAGTAATTTCATTTAGAAGCTCATTTGGAAGATATTTCTATTACTTTTATGGCAATGCAAACAGGGATTAATAATTGGAGTACATGCGTTACTTTTTCGATAGCCCTCGTATAAATATTGTGGTTTATGTGACTTAGGAAGCGATTGCTGTAAAATATGACATATTTTACAATATGACGTTTTTGCAAAATTTAGCAAAAGTGTCTTATCTGTCAGTGTATGTGTCATGTGTGTGGGTGTCTATGTTACAGATTACTGTAATTACAGGTTTCTGTACACTATATCCAAAAAGCGAATAAGAGGGCTATCGAAAAAGTAACGTATGTACTCCAATTATTAATTTTGGATAAGTTGGTAAAAATTTTGAAAATCGTAAAACTATTTACATTGCCATAAAAGTAATAGAAATATCTTCCAAATGAGCTCCTAAATGTAATTACTTCCCATTTAAAATTTTAAAGATAGCTACGCCCTCTATTTTACATCAGAAGCCATGTGCGTATCTCTATAGGCAAAAAATTACAAATTATCTCTAATTTCACTTGGTTTTTGTTTCATTGCTCTATCTCATACCATTCAAAAGTTATCAGGGGGGGGGGGGGAGAGGGGGGGCATTTACGACCTCACTGTATAATCAATCTATAGGGTGGTGGCAAAAGTCACTGATATAGATACGAGGCCTGAATTTACTAAAGATCTACTGAATAAAGATAGGACTGTGAAATGATAATAGGTCTGCTGACTGGTCACTGTAGATTAAATAGGCATATGTCCTATCGAAGACTGGGTCTTGATTACAGCACTATTTTTGATTTTAGGAAAAACTCTCTTATACAAAAGCTTTATAGAATTCAATTATGCATAACCTAAAAATATTTTTGACTATACAAGATGTTTTAAAAGTAGGAAAACGCATACTCGGTCCGTTAGACAGCTGACCGCCATCTTTGAATGTGGCAAAATCCCAACGACAGAATTGCATTTATACGGAATTTTGCTTTCCATATCTGTTATTTTCTGTTTTTAGTAAGAAATAGCTCATAATGCCTTCTCATATTGTCTATAATTAGTAAAATGTAATAGTACTTCCAAATCACAATTAATCCATCACTTATTATTGTTAGTAAGACGACCACAATAGGAAGATAAAGCCTGTGAAAACCATCAAAATTTGCATAATTCTCATTCTCATATCTGCACAAAGAATTGGTTTTAAGCTTAATTATTTTCATGCATTGATTATATGTAAATATTCATTGAAATGGTTCATTTTATCATCCAGTAGTATTATAGAATAATGTGAAAAATAAAAGTATCAAACAGGGTATATGAACATACCAGAACTTTCAATCTTCAATCAATTCAAAGCTTTAAATTTGTATTGATACATGTTTCCTTCCTCGAGACAAGCAACAAGGCATGTATACATGATTCTAATTCAAAACAAAATAAAAAAAAGGATATTTTTACTCCTTTTGATAGTACACAATATGAAAGTGCAGTCCATTCGCGTCTATACGTCAATTTGCCACATTTATAGGTGCCGGAAACCAGACCATTTTTCAGTTACTACGTAAGCGCCGTTCCAGTGTTTTATATAGTTCGTTGACTTGCTTGATACAACAGTGAAATTAAAATCGATAGAATTATATACAGATGTCCACTATAATCCTGACCACTTGCTTAACTTTAGCCCAAGGTAACTTGATTTTGTTTTAATAGCAGCCCATTTTTTTGCTTATGGTAAATTAAACCTTACGCAAAGCCCTTTCAATTTCGTGAGTCAGTAATGTTTTCTTCGTAGAATTTAAAAATGGAACAACTTGTATAGTCAAAAATATGTTTACGTTAGGCAGCCTTGAATTCTATAAAACTTTTATATAAGAGACTTTCTTAAAATCAAAAATAGAGCTGTAATCTGACTCAGTTTTCGATGGGACACCTGTCTGGTAGATGATGCTACTTGATTGAGATTCTGCCAAGAGGAGGAAGAAACACCAGCTCATATGCTGCGCCAATGCGACGGCCTGGTGAGGACAAGGTTTGTAGTAATGGGCGTGGAGATGATGAAGGATGATAGGCCTAATTCAGAAGGCAAAATTGGAGAGCGTTTTCTAGGAAAATGGGGATCACAATAGATCTGGAAAGGTCACAGTGAAACAGGTCCATGGGTCACCCCAAACCTAATCTAATCTAATCTGACTTGATTCAACGCATATTTATGCACAGGTGGTTGGGACCTTATGAGTCAATTTACAAACCCAACGTCACGTTGATAATGCAGTATGTAGTTTTCTAAATGTATAGAAGGCTTACACTTCAATGCAATGAACTAATTTAGCACGTAATTACAATAACCAATGAGAGGGCCAACGAAATATTTCTTATTGTGATTCCATGCCTTTACGCTTTTAATTGAATCGGTGAGTTACAAAAGGGAACCTGTCTTATTTATGCCATAAAATGTTCCCTTTTCTAACTCACCACTCCCCATAATTTTTAGCCACCAGGCATCATCAAAAACACCATTAATAGCACTTACAGGACGCTAATACGAAACGCGGGATAATTTATCAAATCAATATGTTGCAGGTCTGTTACGAGATCGCCCATCCGGCCTGCGTCCAACGCCTCTGTCCCCAGTTCACCGGCTTTATCAACGAGGACATGCCCAACTCGTGGGAGTGTCCGATGTGCTGCAAACTGGGCAAGAACACCGACTACCGTCCCCGCCACTTCCGTGCCAGGCAGAAGTCGTCCGATATGCGCAGGATGTCCATCAGTTCGGACGCTTCGAGTGCGTTCGAGGTTAAGCACCAGCCGGACCACCTGACCGATTCCGGAGGCGAGAACGACAACAAGGGAGATCAAAGAGCTGTTGCCAGTGAAGAAGCGGCGAAGCAGCGAGTGCGAAATAGAAACCGCCAAAGTACAAATAGCGGAACCGCCCAGGAAGCAAGCGTTAAGGGTCCAGCTGGCGCACCAATTGGCGAGTAACTCCAGTAAGGCGCTGAAGAAGCCCATGTACGTGGTACGGCCAGCACCGATCATCATGAATAACGTACCCAGCGGCAATCCCGCGCTGGAGAAACGCTGTATACTCAGCGTCTTCAAGCATCTGAAACCCAAAGATCTATTCGTGTGTTCATTAGTGTGCAAGACCTGGGCCCAATACAGCATAGATCCGAATCTGTGGAAGAGGATGGACTTCACGCAGAAACACATCTCCTCCGAGCACCTCAAGGGTATAGTGCGGCGGCAGCCGGAAGTTCTCATCTTGGACTGGTGTCACATCAATAAATACCAACTGCCGTGGCTGATACAGCGCTTGACGAACTTACGCGAACTGTCCTTGGTGAGTGTGAACGCTAAATCGGTGATCGCGTTGAGGAGTTGTTACTGTGCGCACCTGCAGACTTTAGACGTGAGTTACGTGTCGAACTTCAACGACGCCGCTCTGCGCGAGATCCTCTGTCCGAATAACGATTCGAGGCGCGGCCTTACGGACGAGAAGATCCGCTTCAGGAATTTGCACACGCTCAGGTTAGCCGGGACCGATATCACAGATATCGCGATGCGATACGTCACACAATACCTACCCAACCTCACCCACCTGTGCCTGAGTTCGTGTCCGAGGATCACCGACGCGGGCATAGCGCAGCTGTGCACCAAGCCGGCCAGCACCGTCGCCAATCTGGTCAGCCTGGACCTGAGCCAGACGAAACTGGTGACAGAGCTCAGCCTGGAGCACCTCTCCAAGTGCGAACGCTTGACGCGCCTGGATCTTAGACATTCTCCGCAGGTATCGACGCAGGCGCTCATCAAATTCGCCGCCAAAAGTGAACATAACCTCCAAGTGCGTGATATCAAATTGGTCGACAAGAGGCAGGTGAAGAGTTAATGAAAGTGGATCGATGTTATCTTTTATCGTGTCTGTCATTGTTCTTCCTATGGTTTTATTTCTATTATTAGTAATATTCTGTTTTCGTTTATTTCGTGGAAAAATACTATTTTTTCGGTTTCGTTTTTCCAGTGGCGTATTAAGTGTAATATAAAATGAAATGTTGAACTGTCAATTTAACCAAAAAATATAAATAAAGATGCCGATGACGAATAATAATTAATTAAATACAATTAAATATATTGTAATTAGATCGTATTACCAATATTTTACTGTTTAAATCGTCTAGTATATAACGTGTGTGTAAATTGTTGCAAAAGCTAGACGCAGCGACATACATAGCGAAAATCTTAATGTTATATGTCATATCATACTTCGTATGTGTTCAGGAACCATTTGAAAGAAACATACATTTGGCAATACTGTAGGCGACTCAAAAGATAACATTAGAAAAATAAGCCATAAGGAAAGATACATCTCCTTAATCTACCAGCGATTGCGTGTGTGGAGATTCTAAAAATTATCTTTTTATTGAATTCTTTGGCGAAGCAAAACTGTTCAAAACACAAACTCTGCGCGCATGTAAATCTTTATTCGAAAAGGTTGCGTCAAAATTGATTTTAATGAAAACTGGAACAAAAATATTAAGATTATTGGTCCCCAACAGAATGTGGTCAATGAAAGTTTCCAAGAAATTATTAATCAATTTTTTTTTTTTTTTAGGGATGATTCTATATCTGAAAATCATGATAAATCTTCTTTTGGTGTTTATTCTCCATCACTCAATATAAATATTTCGGGAAATATTTCAAACCATGTTTTCATTTTTCATGTGAGTTAGTGGCCATTTATATAGCTATTTGTAAAATTGAAGAATATAGAGTTGGAAATGCGTTGATAATTTCCGATTCAAAAAGTGCCTTATTGGCTCTTTAACATAAGAAGCTTTTTAATAACAACTTAGTCTGGGATATTCTTGAGAAACTTTATATTCATTATTTATTAATTATTATTATTATTCAATTGTATTCATTTTATTTGGTTTCATAGCCATATTGGATTGTAATGAAATTGCGAATAAATTAGCAAGAATAGGTGGAAATCAGATTGCTTCTAATTTTAAATTATACCATGGTGATTTTAATTATTTCATTCATAAGGAAATTATTCAAGATTGGCCAAGATGGACGAATGACTCTGCTAGATTTAAGGGGCAAAATTATTTCCGAATACAAAATTTTGTTAATTTAAAAAGGTGGCATCAAAATTTTGCTTGGATATCAAGAAGATTTATAGTTACCTTTAATAAATTGCGAATAAGTCATTGTGCTGTGGAAGCTCACTTACATAGAATTGGTGTCGTTGACTGCCCCCTATGTCAAGAAAAAGGTGATATTAATCATAGACTATTTCAATGTAGGAAATATGATTTGGAGAGAAGAATTTTATTTACCAAATTGATTAGAATTAATTATTTTCTTCCATACAGTATTTCTTCTCTGGTTGCTTCTAATAATCTCAAAGTTTATACAGTGAAAGCTTCCATAAACGAACACTCACGGTTCCGCCAATTTTGTCCGCTTTTGGGAAGTGTCCGTTTAAAGGATAGTATTAAGAATTAATAAATAAGTACTATACATTATGATACACTATCTACAATATGATTTATGTTATAGTAATACGGAGAAAAGAAATAGGAAATACGCTACATTTTTAAAGTATGTACCTATTTATTTTATATAAATGTTAATAGGTACAGTTGACGAAAATAAAAAATAGGACAGCTTTATTACTCTAATGTAATTGTAACTTATGTCAATTTGATTTATGACAGGATAACAGGTAAATACACTGCGTGCAAATTCACGAGGAAATATTAGTTTACGAAAAGTTTTCGAAAGATTGACAAAAAGAATAGAGTAGTTCATTTATTTTTCCAAAAAAGAACATCTGTAAAACATCTTTAAATTAAATTAAAGTTTCAACAATACAACCAAATAGAAACATTTAAAAATTAATATTTAATAATGGCGCCGTTTTTGCGTATAAGTTCGTTAAATCTTCTAGGCAATGAATTGTATAAATTGATACAGTACTCTTCAGAGATAGTTTCCCATGCATCATTTAGCACATTTAATAATTCTTCTGAATTTCTGGGTCTAACATTGCGCTTTTCAATGACTTTTACTAAAAACCCCCAAACATTTTCTATTATATTTAAGTCTGGACTTCGACTTGGCCAGTCTAGAACATTTATATTATTTTCTGTAAACCAGTTGGTGACATTATTTGCTTTGTGGATTGGACAATTGTCTTGCTGATATATGTAATCCTGTTGCGGAAAGAAATGGGCGACGGAAGGTAGCATCACATTTTCAAGTATCTGTATGTAAGAATTGGCGTTAAATCTGCCTTCAATATGCCGCAAAACACCTGGTCCGTGTATAGATATCCACGCCCACATATTTACCGAAAATCGTCCACTTTTATCATTATTTACTAATGTATTTTTCTTCAAAGCGTGTGTTTGTGGGACGATACACTCTAACTCGGCCACAATTCATTGATTGAAATATTTTCTCATCAGTAAAAATGACATTTCTCCAAAAATCTATATCACAAACAAAAAATTCCAAAGCAAAACCTAGACGTGCTTCCTTATGTCCTTGTTTGAGAATTAGCTTGCGAGCAGCATAACGACAACGCAACTCCGATTTTCTTACACGACTCTGAGCTGTGCGTAAAGACCCAGGGTAATTACTAGCTGCAACTGCATCAACTACGCTATCGAAAGGATTTTCCCTCAAGTGCATTACCAAAGCATCATCTTGCAAGGGTGTAGAATTTTTAGGTCTTCCCGAACCGGGCTGTCTATTAAGAGTTTCTCCATTTCTTGAGAATTTTATGCACCGTATTACGATTAATATTGTACAATTCTGCAATTCTTCTTATAGACCAACCATTTTCTGCTTTGCTAATTATCCTTGCTTTCGATAAAAGACTTAGCTGCGGCATTTCAACTTTATGACAAATATATGAATTTATATGTCAAACTGACAGACATACCATAAAAATGAAAGTCGCATTTAAGACGCTTAATTTTAGTCAAAATGCGTTTATAAAAGTTGTCCTATTTTTTATTTTCGTCAACTGTACATACGTATACATAAACATAAATACTACATATATACATAGTACATAAATTTTTCAAATAAAATCTAAAATGTTAGTCTGAACGGAATTTCGCCATATTTTGCTGAAGGAGACAATTTTCATAATAACTTTCTAAATTTTTTAAGTGTTGAAATGCGGTGAAATCATACCTAGCAAATTCTTTTAACATAGAAATATGATTTAGAGCTTCACGATATGAATTTATCGATATTGAACTGCATGATGCTACCAACATTTCTACTTCTTCAAGTTTATATTGATTCCAGATTGCCATTTACTTCTGATATCTTCCTTATTTTTGGCTATTTCAGTTGCTTGCGTTTTTCCCAATATTAAACCTCTTTTCCAAAATACGAACCGAAACTCTTTCTTTATCTAAAACCTTAACAACTTCCATTTTTTCTTTTAAAGAAAGCGTTCTTTTTTTCGGTGCCATTTAATGTTTATATTAATAAAATAACTGCAATATTGGTTACAACGCTCGACACGCGATATCTAGCAATGTACATATGAAAGGGAAACATCTCATATAAAACGGGGAATTACCGTATTTAATTTAACAGGTTGCATAACATTCTAATAAGCGAACGACCTGAAAAATCGTCCGGCTATTAAAAATTCGCGTCCGCTTATGGGAGATTTTTAGTTGCATGGGAAATAATCTAGTGTCCGCGTCCGTTTATCGGAAAGCACTTAACATTGAAAATGATATGCCGGAATTCCGTTCCAGGAAATTTGTCCGGCTAAGAGAGATGTCCGCTTATTGGAGCTGTCCGCAAGGAGAGCTTTCACTGTATGTGATTTATATAATTTGAATATATAAAGATATGTTCGTGGATCGAAGAATACAATTTCTATCTGGTCCAAGAAATGTCCTGAATCTTTCCTACGATGGATAAAAACCATTTTTTCCTATTAAAAGACGAAGAAGAAGGTTGCACCGTCTTTGTCAAAGAACATATAACCACAAGAACGAATACTTAGCAAATTCTACCTGCACGGAATCATGACCTTAACTGAGTTCGTTCATCCAATAGGAAGCCAAGCTCGGCTCTCGTCAGAACAATTTTTGACAATCATTTGACAGTTGTTAGAGTTTTTTATAACCTAGAACTTATTTTTTTTTAATGTTTGTCTCAATTTAATTTAAAGATTGTTGTTATTATTTTGTACACCACTGTGTTTACCCTCATCTTTTCGTCTCATATTATTTTTAATAAAAATAAAGGAATAAAGAATTGCTTTGTAGCAGTTCAGTACGGTTGTACCGTTTAGTTACTCGCTTTTTTTTTTTTAGTCGTATGTTAGGTTGAAATTTATTATTGCGTCTGTTGCTTCCACTTGTACAACTCAATTCTAATAATGATTAATATTGTAAATCTTTTTACTATTATGGTTCCAACTTTTATTATTTATTTTGATTTTATTATTAATTATTTTGAATGTCAAACAACAACCTGTTTAATGACACAATACAAATTCGACAGGTTCGCACAATTATGATATTAATATTGTGGCATTTTATTTTATATTGCAGTTTGAAGGTGGCCAATGTATTTGGTTGAAACGTTACTGCTTGAATTATGATATTATAGGGATAAAAATATTTGCTTAACATGGCCGGTTTTGTTCTGTGGAATTTTTACAAGCGTATTTAACCTCAGATACGCAAGTAAATGTGCAAATTTAACAGTAATGTTTTAATTGAAATCTCTTTGAAATGCCAACTCATTGTTCTACAACTTTGCCAAATGTGTTTTTCGTGAAAGTTCGTTGATGAAGAAATGTTCAAAACAAACTTTTAAGTTGAAAAAAAAAAACGTTTTGGACATAATACCAATAAAAATTCTTCTTTACACTAAATTGTAGCGATCTCTATTAACAGATATCGAAAAGTAAGGTTTAGTGAAGCACTAAAACCGTGAACTCAAAATCCCTGTGAAAACAAACGAAGCCTGACACGACATTTTAACATTAAGATTTTTGATTCAGAACCGAACGAAAAATATTACCGCGTGTAGTTTTTGCGACAATTTATACACATGTTGTATAAAATCAATATAAAAAAATGCATGTACAAGGTTGGTATCGAGCTTTAAAAAAGGAATTTCATCCAGAGACTGTAACCGGTGTACTCACATCAAAATATCCCTGAAAATAATTTCTCAATCAGATTTGAAAAGTATTCCATAATACAACAAAGAGTGAGATTAGATGACATGATATACATTTTTAAATGAATTACGTATAACCAATTTTTTCGCTTCTAATAGCTGAAGTAAAATCTCTGACTTTGGCTCGTGCTTAAACAATGCAACTAAAGGTTAGCATTGCCTCTGCGCAGGGATGACACGCAAATACTATGCTGCAGTCCCCGTGATATCTTTGTATACCTTTTAGTTTTTTTTTTTTGTATTTAATCTCAATACTTCTTCACTATGATTATTTGGCTACATCGCTTGACATACACAATCTTGGTGTTCCCAAATTAATGGCTGCCACGGTACATATATAATATATACTTACGGGTGTTTCAGGTTTGACAGTCGCTATAATAATAATAATAGTTAAACATAACGAACCAAGAAACCAATTTCGTTTTAGTAAAATAACCCAGGATAGAGATAGAAGTTGCTTGTTATTACATATCCATATGTAGGTTTACATCTTGACTTGATTCTAATTTATATTGTCAGTTAACATATTCTGTCAATATTTGGTTTATAACAAAAAAGAACTTAATGATCTCAAATCCAAAGCACTGGTCTATTGTACATGAGGGGTTTAGAAAAACCACAGCATCCTGTTCACCATCGTACTGTGGGATGGCACTAAATATTTCCAGTCATCACAGATTCGCGGACAATATTGGTATATTCAAAAGTGTCAAGTTTTTGAGTTAACTCCTTTTATAGTAACATCTCTTAACTGATGTTCGAATAAGACTCCGTAGTTTGTTATATGGTTATATTCTTATATAAAAGCAAAGGCACCGCATTAATCGACTAATGCAGTAATTTGGGTCAATAAGCGAAGAGATAAGACAGGAAGCGTCACTTGTCAAGTTAACAGGTCTGCGTGTACAACTTTGACGTTTGGACAGCACTGTCGGTTTATATAGAGAGCGCCATCATGCATCATAGCGTTAAAGCACAGTATATATGTATGATAAGGTTTATACTGTGGTTAAAGATAGGAAACGTTCGTATACAACCCATACATACGAGCAAATATTATACCAGTATACATATGGTCAAAGAAATGTTCCACTGGCGCACTATAGATGACACCACCAGCATTTTCTATTGTTGTGCATTTGTAGTGGTAATATATTTCCATAAGAGAATACTTGTGGTGCCATCTATAGTACGCCAGTGGAACATTTCTTTGACCATATGTATACTGGAATAATATTTGATACGAGCGACCAGCTTTTACGTAGTTAACATTTGAGACGCTTGTGGCGTGTTAGTCAATTTCGAGAGTGAAAACGCGGCAAATTTAAAAACTTAATTTTGGCTATGGATTCGGCAATAAAACAAGGAAAACGCGACACAGTATTTATTGTCAACAGTCACACAAATTAATTAAACAACATTGATGATTGATGATGATACATTAAAGCGTACGCAATAGTACTTTTGATCAAACATTATTTCTAACTCCAACACTCCCTCTAGAAATAAGATTCATACTAAAAACAATGAGCCTTGTGGTTTTCTTTCGGCATTCCTTTCGTCAAAACATCGGCGATCATGTTTTTTGTCGAAATCGGGTTGATATAGATCTGTCGTTCTACAATTTTTTCTCGAACAAAGCGATGCTTCACATCGATGGACTTTGTGCAAGGATGGTAAACGTCATTCGAGGTGAGGCTTACTGCACTTCGATTGTCGCAATATATGGGAACAGTGATGTTGTCTTGTCTCTTCTTCAAATCTTTTTAGCCACATGGCATGTTGTATCGCTGCTGCCAAAGCCAAATATTCGGCTTCGGTTGTTGACAGTGCCACGGTTTGCTGTTTCCGACTGTTTCAAGTTATGGCTGCTTTACCTTTGAAAAAGATGAATCCTGTAGTTGACTTGCGTTTATCCAAGTCGGCAGCCCAATCTGCATCAGAATATCCTAAGAGCGTAGTTGTATAAAACAAAACAAAACCCGCTGTAAATCATTAAACTGCACACAACATACATGAAAATATGAAAATGAATACAAAGAAAGCATAAAATGCATCATATGTCAAAATGATTGAAACTAATTGAAACACTGTCGGTAATACAGATCAATATTTTCGCAACCGAGTCTTCTTAGTTACCATTTGATGGCATAGATGGCGCCATAGGTCGACGCGGTCGCTACATTTGCTATCTTTAACGCTATGATCCATGGGCACCACTGCAGCGATTATTCTGACGTTCTCTTGACTATCGTTGGGAGTAACCGAGAATAATCAAACATTCTCCTTGGAGTAACTCCACCGTGTTTCTAATTCAACTTATTGTTATTTTCGTTTGTCATTGTATTGGTATTTAATAATAGGAGTAATAGTTTCTTTATTACCATTGAAATTCCACACAATATACACTTAAGCAGGTTTAACGTAGCAAATGACAGCAGATAATGAATAGCGGCCATTTTGACTCGAGATTGTACTTCACCCTGTGACACACTTTCACTTACACCAATCTTTCTGAGTGTGAGAAGTCAAAGAAGATTGCTGTGGTGCATCTGGTGTTAAAACAACGCAACGAGGTTAGGAATCATGTTTTGGAAACAAAACGTGACGTTTCTTCCCTTATCTCTTCGCTGGTCAATATCAAAACGGAAATTCTGACTTGAAACATATGCAAGGGCGGCTCGTGTTTATTTGTACGACTTCATAACAATAAATGACTATTTTCGCTGAATACATTATGTATTATTTTGTGGTTGGGAGCAGAATAATAACTTTCAATCTCCACCCAACCGTTTATTACATACTGTGTACAAGTGGTTGTTAAATGTTGTCAAATTACATTCCTGTTAATGTGCTGTTAGATGCGCGCTAACTTGAATCTAGCTGATTATCACCACGCTGCACGACGCCTGCCAACTTCAAGTCTTACTCTAAACTATTATACACACCATGATGCAAGAAAATACGGTATGCTCTTGCGCATCTTGGTGTGACGTATTTGAGGGCCAAACTGTACTACCAATCCAATAATTTAATAGATATCACCAATATAAAGAAAATTAACTCCCTTTTTTTTTAAATCTATCCTATTAAAATCAATAAAACTGTTATTTTGCCATTTACTTCAATCAAATTTGCATTGAAACAAAATTTTAGATAATTCACATTTTTAAATGTAATTTTCAATTGAATGCAAAATCATTATTGCTTTGTGATGAGTGATTCTGTTGATGTAAGGTATTTCTTGCCTTTAGTATAACATTTCATGTTTGCTTATTTTAGTACAAATGAAGCAAATAAAGCATTAATAATTACAAGCTTTACTTTATTGAACATCTTCTACACTTTAGCTCTTACCTTCATACTTGTTTGTACTTACACATACTAAAATTTCACCAATTGTAAGTGGTTCATATTTTTTTAATGGCAAATGAAATATCTATTAGTCTGGTACAAACATTAATGCAGAAAGTGTTGGAATAAAAAAAAAATGCAGACAAAAAAAGAAAGAATTAATTAATCATTGTAAGTGCAGTGTTTTATTTTTCTTTTTTTACAAAAAATCATTTATCAATTCTTTTTATTCTACTCCCTCAATCGAATGCAAGTCACTCAAGAATTTCCACTACAACGTTTATAAACAGTTTATCCACACAAAACCTAAAACGAACTTATAACACCTAACTAAAATCACTATACACGTAAATCGAAACTACTACAAGCATAAGCTGACACAAAACATTACATAAAAACTAAATAAAGTGTTCTAATCAATTTAAAAATAAACTGAAACTTGTTAAAATAAATATAGTAATTTGATAAATACATCAACAACAATGGCGACAGTCGAGTGATGACGTATCTGAGGGCCATGCGCGAAAAAGACGAGTTTTGGTTTTCAGATGACCATACCTTATTTTCTTGTATCATGATACACACTATGGCTTTGTATGTTATATTATTATGGTATCGTGAACGAACACATTGTTAATTTTTTTAACAATATGCATAAAATAACGCATTTAGTGCAGTAACAAACATAATAAACGCCCCCTTCTGAAAGTGTGTTCCAGAGCTAGAGCAGGTAATACTGTGAACTGGGTGTCGATGTTCTGGTAGGAAGAACAGCGTATCTGAAGCCACTTGCACTAAAAGGAACGCTTCAATGTAACCCCACTAAACTAATGTAAGCGACGTTGTGGCTACGTGTATTTAATACCGACAATGATGCGATAGTACAATGCTAAGTGCGATAAAGAGCGGTGATTTATTATGGTCGCCCACTTAAGCTGAATCATCAATTCATCTAAGTATGCTTATAATTAGAAAACTCATCTTTCAAATGAAACTTAGTATTACAGATATAAATATCATAATTTATTTGAAAACAAGAAATAACTTGCTGAGAACAAAAATAAAAATAATTTAAAAACAGCCTGTATAAAAATGAGTTGTTCAAAAGAACAACTCAAAAGATAAAACTTGACACGTAAAAACTGTTTTACAATTAGATTATGAAATACGGTACATTACTGAAGCAGATGTAAATATCTATCAAACGGTTTAATTTGGTAATATAGAACCTGGTTTCAAATTGCCTTAAATTAAACTATAGAATGTGAGTAAGAAAACAGAAAAAGTTGCTAGTTGCTATTGACATCTGGTAAGTTTTGTTACTTATCCCACCCATCTAGCTGCAGCGGAGTACAAGCGTAGAAAATAATACAGAAGCGATCTAAAATACCCTATCCTTCCTTATCATTTTTTTTTATCGTCAAACATGTTCTTGGAATATTAGGAGGATATGAATACAAATTCTATGAGTAGCATGAGTTGTCATTGTTGAGAGAAATATTTAACTCCTATGAATATGCTTGATGTTTATTCTACACCTTTTAAGTATTTACGTACAGTTTTCCACAATATCTTATCATTTACGTTGTAAATGATACTCTGAAGTACTATATGAATGTTTGAGTTATCTAAGGTATCTTGTAATAACGTGAGAGTTAAAGGAGTACTCTTCCATTTTACCAAAACCGGTATCTTTCTGTGCAACTTCGAAACAAACTTATAAATTTATTTTTTCGAAGTCATTTCAAAAAAAAGGAGAGTGAATTGTATAACACCTTTTGCGTTACTATAAGAAGATGCTGTACATTAAATACATTCATTCCATTTCATTGTTCGAATTTAATTTTTCTTATCATTATATGATCTCATTTCTTAATGGTAATGTCCATTACGGCACCCAATGTATTATTATACATAAATGAACCATTTTTTATATAAAGTATTAATTATTATATTTACATATGTATCTGCACATTATGTTCTGCAATTATTAATTTTGCGCACATTAAAACTAATCTTAGGAATGGATTTGTATGTATACTGTACTTTTTTCAATCATTTCACTTTTGCAAACGTCTCGCTTTAGTTATAAATATAAACAGTTTCAAACCCTTGCATTAAAACTATCTATTTTTTTCTTTCGATGTAACATGTATTTATATGTAATAGTAAATGTATTGAATGATATGTAGCAATTTCAAATGGCAGATGTAAATGTTTATTTGTATAAGTCATGTAAGAACTGCTATACGTTAGATAATAATCACAAGCGATATATTAAATAACTACATTTAAAAAAAAATCTACCAAAGAAACAATTTCTTCAAGTTATGAGTAAATGTGATGTTTCAGTTCATGTATACATATTATATATAAATTATTATTACAATAAATATCTGTATAATAGTATAAATACGTAAACAAATTGATAAAACAATAAATAAATAATCTTGTAAATAATTCTGTTTTATATGCATATAAATATATATATTAATAGATAATAAATATGACGAAGATCAACTTTGCGTGCTATAGTATTATTACTATTATTCGTAGTTGTAATACCATGAAGAAATATATATCAAGATGCTAGTTTATATACTTTTTTTACAAACCGTTTAAAATATATACATAGTAAAAATATATCCTTTTAGTTATTGACCTTGAATAATATACTTTATGTTCTTTCCAAAATCGCAAGGAGTTAATGTGCAATTAATTTTAAAATATCGTCCTTTACAATTAATTTTAAAATCGAAAATAAATTATTCTGTAGTATAGAAGAATTATTGTCTTTGCTACATTAATGGTAAATATAACGAATATTATTTTTGTCAAAATAGTAATGAGTTTAATAAAAATATGACTTAATAAAATCTGGTGTGGCATTGTTTTAATTGTGATCCTATGTGCACGATGTCCCAACCAAGATCTAATCTATGATTACAGTTCTATTTTTTTATTTTATAACAAAATCCTTACCAAAAAAAAAACAACAATGTTGCATACTCAACTAAAAAAAAAGTAATAATAATCCTGGCTATACGAAGTGTTCTAAAAGTATGTAAACAGATACAGAGTGAGGAACCGGATGTGACTACCACATGACCTGGAATTTTAAGGTGGCAACATTGTTAAGTTGGTTGCATAAGATATGCCACATTACTGACTTGTCAGATGATATTTTTATAACCTAAATTTAAAACGAGACGTGTCGTATATTTGTTTATATGTATTTATTTATTATGAAAATGGCAGTCAATATAATAAGGGAGTTATTCCTGAAAAATACATCATAGTGTTTTAAGTAAAAAAAAAACAAGCCATTTGCTTCGGTAAACAAACAAACAAAATAACAATTGTGTTTCTCTTTCTTTGCAAGAAATCCGTCGACTTATGCATAAAATATCCAATACTTTACTCAACGACGATTATACTCATATCTAATAATTGTGAAATAGAAATATATTGGCTATAATTTATGTATAGAAAAGCTTTGTAAATTAATATTATAAACACAAACAGCCAATATTACGGCAAAAAAAGAACAACAAAAATGAGAAAGAACACGTATTAGGTGTTTTTGTAAATATAAATCGCGATTGTGATTGTGATTCTAAGATTAATCGTTACGTCACAGCGATTAATCCACGATTTGTAATTTGTAATCGTTTTCCAATGTACTGGTTTGTTTCACGTTTGTTTACACGATTTATTTACTTCTATGCAAAATGGTCGAAAGCATCAGATTCATTTTTGCGAGATATAAATTGTTTTTTTACGGATTCGTCAGATGATGAAACAATAAATTATCTACGTAAAGCGAAAAAAAAAAAAACAAAAAATTCAAATCATAATACAATTAGCGTCTTTTGGCGGTGGACTATTTGGTCAATGATGACAACATTTGGTAACGACACGTTCACGTCAAAAAAAAATGTTGACGTTTGATATAAACATGGTCACTAACATAACGCCAAAACGGAGTTTTATGTTGGTGGCTGTGTCAGTATTCTAATCATCCCATCCTAACCTCAGATATCACAAAAAAAATGAATCTGAGTCTGGAGCAAATAGTTCTGTTGCTTACATTACAGCACAAAAATGATGATGACGATTTTCTTGTACTTTTTTTTCTGTTGCATCAAATAACTGTAAAATTTTGCGCGGCTGTTTCGCCATTACAAATTGTCTAATAATATAGTATATATAATTAAATCTTAACGTCAATATCAACCTAACAATAAAAAGGTAACCATTAACATGACAAATATGACAAACACGGCTTCTACTTGTATTAATTGCCGCTGCAATCGCTTTCTTCGCTTGTGAACGAAGTTTAGAGTATGTTCACGAATTCTCATGACCAAACCGGATATATTTTGGCATTGAATTACTTTGATTAGGGCAGTACTAGAAATGACCACAACGCAAAAACAGCAAATTCGATGACCAGGGGCCTGTTGCATAAAAGTACAATTACAATTTACAGGTGATACTTTTGTTACAATCTGTCAAAATTTGACATATATATATATATTTTTGCAACGCCCATAAGTCAAATTTTGACGGATTGTAACAAAAGTATCACCTGTAAATTGTAATTGTACTTTTATGCAACAGACCCCAGTTCATATATTTAGTGACATAGTTATGCGCCAAAAGACGCTAAATGATACTGTTAATACATAGCCTCACATTATCAGCCATATTCCTGTTTGAAATGTAAACAAATCACTAGTAATCGCCCCATAGCTACGATTATTGCGATTCATAATCGCTTGAATTGCGATTTATAATCGCTTGAATTGAGATTTGATTTTTCAAACGCGATTTAGATTTCTTCTCCAACGATGTAATTTATAATCGCACACATACGGCCGTTTGCACCGTCTGTGATTAACATTTTAATTAACTAATCAAAGATTAAATTTAATTACGAATTAAATATGAATTGGGTTGCACCGAACAAATTTAATCAATGACTATTTTTATTAATTAATTAAAAAGTTTGCTTTTTAATATATATAGGTTGGTAGTGCGTTAAGTTTAGTTTTTAGTCAAAAATCGTATTTCTATTGGGAACACTGTTCTATCATAATGAAAAATGCGCCGTTATGCGAATGCGCGATTTTAAGCGGCTTTTGAAAGTTATTGGAATTTAAGCTGAAGCAAATTGCTACAGAATTAGATATTGAAATAAAAAAGTTGAGTAGTAGTTTTAAAATGGAAATTAATATGTGAATGCAGGTTTTTTTTTTCATTATGCAATTCTTTTATTTGTTTTTCTGCAAATGCTCAAATTTTTGATACTTTATTTGACCTCTGCTATTACTTGTTAGAATTATTTTATTATTACCATCATTTCCTTATATATTTTGTTCCTTTTATTTAATAAGTAAATGGTTAGTTACATAGACAATATTTTCTTTTAAAAAAATCAAAAGTGATAACGCATTTAGCGTAAATAAAATATATATCGTTTATATAAAAGCCAAAGAAACAAATACACAAAAAAATGTTCAAAAGTTAATTTCTATATAGCAATGAATTACAATTGTTGAAATAATCATTAATTAGTCATGCCTGTGTCGCAGCAGGTACATCATCAATAGCGTCATAATTAATCTCATGAAGTTGTCCATTTAAAATTTCTTGATTTAATTTTTCTTCATTGATTTCCTTTTTACCCATATTTATGGCTATATAAAAATTGTGACTTTATAGAAAGATATCCTTTCCTATTACGAAATACCACCGGGTCATTCCCACCTGAAACCACAAGTAATCCTCAAATACATTTATTGTCAGTTTTTATTTCGGGAATTAATTTTTGATTTACCTTGGACTTTCTAAAACCCTGCCAAATATACACTTCTTGCACGCCGCTATCCCTTGTCCCTAATCTTCATACTGAACACTTTAATTAGCTAGCTATTTTAATTTACAGTCACAGATATTTGTATTATAACCAAAAACCGCATAACATAACCTATAATCGCCTATAAACATGATTGTTGATTGTAGACAAAGAAACTACGCTTGCGCCAACTTTAATTATGAGTTGATTCGTACCTTAGGTACTGATTAAAGATAATCACGAATTAAGGATTTAATTATTAATTAAGCAGTCGGTGCAAATGAATTTAAACTTTAATTATGATTAAATGTTAATTATAACTTAATCACGGACGGTGCAAACGGCCGATAATCGCAATCGGGATTTATATTTACAAAAACACCTATTATAATATTTGGCCCATTGTATATTTTCAATATATAAAACATTTGTAATTATTATTCACTACTGCTTATCAAAGTATATCTATTCCAGAAAAACAGCGTTACCATTTTGATGCAAATCGATCTTTTTCTAGAACATTTTTCTCCATTATATCTTTGACATACGTTGACATTCGCTTCTTCTAAAGAAAAATCCTAGGAGTCGGGACGGTAGTTAGCGTTGTTATGGGAATGGTTACGCCAACGTCAAAAAGGGTGGTTGCTGTATTTATCAGTGCAGTAATGTGATTGTTAAATAAAAGTTCTTACAAAGTCAGAAGTGGGATAAGACCATAAAATACAGCGTAGGAGATGGGGAAAGCGAAAAAGAAAACTTATCGACTAGCAGCAGTAGCAACAATGACTCTGCTAGTCATCAGAAAGACAATTTAAAACACGAAGTTAAAAAATTAAAGCACACAATTACGTTGCTTATTAAGAAATCTACGGTATCTGCTCAAGGAATCAGGAGATGAAATACCGGTATTTGACTCATCAAAGGACGAAGTTACGGTTGAAAAGTGGGTACAGCGAGTGGATAATTTGGCAAAACGGTACCAATGGAACAATGATACCACGATGGGATTTATGGCGAGAAAACTTGAAGGGAATGTTCGACAATGATCTGATGAAGTAAAATATGATGCCAAATGGAAAGAATTAAAAGTCACAATGACAGCAAAGCTGCCAAGCTTTCAAAATTGCGGGCTTAAAATTTGAAAATACCTGATGAATATTTAGCTGACGCCGTAATTGGCGGTATCACGGACAAAAACATTGCAGGTATGGTGTGGTTAGCATGTCATGTCGACTCTAATGTTAAGAAGTTACAATCTGACTTTAAAATTGAGTAAATGGTCATTTCTCAAAACCGAAGTAGAATATCTTGGAAGAATTATAAGTTCAGAAGGAGTAAGACCGGGTGTAAAAAAACAGAAGCTGTACTTGACATTCAGCCTCCAAAGAATGTCAAGCATGTACGAGAATTCTTGGAGTTGGTAGGATATTCTCAATGTTGAATGGAAGTGGGGTGTACGACAGCAGGAAGTATTTAAAGAAATTAAAGAAGGAAAATTGTACAGAAAATTGGAGAATGGATATAAGGCGTGGGTGGTACCTAAAGCAGCACAAATGCAAATTTGCCGTTTGTATCACGATGAGGCGGGTCATTTAAGTTCAGAAAAGATGATTAAGCGTATACAGTCGAATTATTGCTTTGCAAAGATGAGGCAATTTGTAACCAAAATATGTGAAGGCTTCTTTGAATTGTGCTTATTATAAGAAGTCATGTAATTCGAAACAATGTAAATTGAATCCTAGAGAGAGAGAGAGGTATGAGAGAGAAGAGAGATGTAAGAGAGAGGAGAGAGAGAGAAGAGAAAGTGAGGGAACGGGAGAGAGAAAGAGAGAGGAGGAAGGAGATTTACGGATCTCTGACGAAGGTTGGGAGAGGTCAACGGATCTCTGATCAATGTTGAGAGAGACGGATCTCTGGTGAGTGTTGTGAGATCAATGGATCTCTGATCAATGTTGAGAGAGATCGACGGATCTCTGGTGAGTGTTGTGAGATGAACGGACCTCTGGCGAAAGTTCATAGAGATCAACGGAGCTCTGATTAATGTTGAGAGAGATAGACGGATCTCTAACGAAAGTTGAGAGAGATTAACAGATCTCTGATTAAGGTTATGAGAGAGATCAATGGATCTCTGAAGGATGTTGAGGAAGAGAGATTACGATAAAGGTCAACGATGTAACGTAAACAAAGTGAATACATGTTTTTATAAAATTTGTTTTAGATCTTTAGAAGCCTGAGGACAGACTTTTGGTCAGGATGGCCGAATGTAATATAATCCTAGGAGCCTGGACGGTAGTTAGCGTTGTTAATGGGAATGGTTACGCCAACATCAAAAAGGGTGGTTGCTGTATTTATCAGTGTAGTAATGTGATTGTTAAATAAAAGTTCTTACATATTGTTATTTGAATGCATCCGTGTGAATCTTATGCGTATTTATTCGTTGTATTTCCGCACAATAAACTGCAAATACAATAAAATAGATACTAATGTGACTTTTCTTTCACAATAGTCAAGTTTTGACAGCTGATACTCCCACTATCTCCAAAAACATCTTAGGCGAATTCGATTGAGATTGGTCATTAGTGGTCAGTCGTGATCCACAGACCGCTCGAATTCGATTGAGAGACTGATGACGTCACGTCGTGACCTGGTCATGTTTGGTCTGTCAATTTTAAGACCGCGCTCGGAGATCGGTCACAAGTGCGGTATGAGCGTCTAACCTCCCGTATTACATGTGGTAACAAATGCAATTAGTATGTAGTCTGGGCAGCAGTTACTGTAATTGAAAATACTAAAGAGGGTATGTTTATGAAAATAGATGTTAGTTCTTCAACAACAATTGCAATAAGAGCTGTTCTTATTTTTATATTGGGACATATTCTCTTCTAACCTACAAATACATACAATTACTGCTTGCATACGACGCTCTGAATTATTACTCTTTATATGATTGTGAGCAGTATCGCGTTTATATATATTATCTTTGATATTGAAAACTATTTTGATTTAACACTAACAAGAGCCTTATGTGATAGTTGTTACAAAAACACAGTTTTTGCCGCTCAAAACATTTGTAAATTTATGACGTCACAAATACTGACTGATAACACGTGTGACCACAAATGACCACTGTAGACCAGGTCACAGTGACCAAACAAGACCGTAGTGCTCAATCGAATTCGGCTCTTGAAAACCCGTCCCGCGGCGGTTTCAAACACAGAACAATTTTTTCGAACACTAAGGCCTATAACGTTTTAATTTCGACAATAAAATGCACAGTTTTAAATATTTATAAATATGCTTTAAGGATATTCGTCGGCAAAGATGCTTTAAATGAAATTCGAAATATTAGGGTATAAGTGTTTAAATTAGTTGCCTACCTAAAACACCTCCTTCTTTCGCATTTAATTTTTGACATATCGTTCGTGCACTTTAAAAACTAAATATATGCAGTTCTGAAGAAAATACTTCACTATTTATAAGGGGCTGTTCGAACATTTAATTACGAATTAAATATGAATAGGATTGCACCGAACAAATTTAATTAATGATTAGTTAATTAAAAAGTTTGCGACAGTTTAGTTTTTAGTCAAAAATCGTATTTATATTGGGAACACTGTTCCATCATAATGGAAATTGCCGTTATGCGAATGCGCGATTTTAAGCGACATTTGAAAGTTATTGGAATTTAAGCTGAAGAAAATTGCTACAGAATTAGATATTGAAATAAAAAAAGTTGAGTAGTAGTTTTAAAATAGAAATTAATATGTGAATGCAGGTTTTTCTTTTTTCATTATGAAATTCTTGTATTTGTTTGTGCTGCAAATGCTCCAATTTTTGATACTTTATTTGACCTCTACTATTACTTGTTAGAGTTATTTTATTATTACCATCATTTCCTTATATATTTTGTTCCTTTTATTTAATAAATAAATGGTTAATAACATATACAATACTTCTTTTAAAAAAATCAAAGTGATAATGCATTTAAAGTAAATAAAATATATTTCGTTTATACAAAGGCCAAAGAAAACAAATACAAAAAAAAATGTTCAAAAGTTAATTTCTATATAGTAATGAATTACAAAAAAGCCTGTGTCGCAGCAGGCACATCATCAACAGCGTCATAATTAATCTCATGAAGTTGTCCATTTAAAATTTCTTGATTTAATTTCTCTTCATTGACTTCCTCTTTAGCAACATTTATGGCTATATTGTGCAATACTGAGGTACCAACTATTACTGCCATAAAGGTATCCAGCTTTAAGCAACAACCATATGCCAGTATTGGAAAACATTCTTCTTGGAAACATGCTGTCAATGACATTCCGTGTTGTAATATGGCTTTCATTATAATGATTTTGCACAACTGTTTCAGACTTTAACAGTGGGGTCAATAAATATGTTTTTGAGGCATATCCACTGTCGTTTAGGGAAAGGAATGGATCGTTAAAGTGTGTATTCCCTGGCCATCGTACTACGATATCCATTATTTTTAAATTAGCATCATATAAAAATTGTGAATTTATAGAAAGATATCCTTTCCTATTACGAAATACCTCCGGGTCATTCCCACCTGAAACCATGAGTAATCCTCAAATACATTTATTGTCAGTCAGGAATTAATTTTTGATTTACCTTGGACTTTCTAAAACCCTGTCAAATATACACTTCTTGCACGCCGCTATTCCTTGTTCTAATCTTCAAAGTGAACACTTTAATTAGCTAGCTATTTCAATTTACAGTCACAGTTATTTGTATTATAACCAAAAACCGCATAACATAACCTATAATCGCCTATAAACACGATTGTAAACAAAGAAACCATGATACAAGAATATAAGGTATGCTCTTGCGCATCTAGATGTGACGTATTTGAGGGCCATACGGTCCTACCAATCCAAGAATTTAATAGATATTACCAACGTAAAGAAAATTAACTCCCATTTTTTTTTAAATCTATCCTCTTAAAATCAATAAAACTGTTTTTTTTGCATCAATCAAATTTGCATTGAAAGAAAATTTTAGATAATTCACATTTTTAAATGTAATTTTCAATTGAATGTAAAATCGTTATTGCTTTGTGATGAGCGATTCTGTTGATGTAAAGTATTTTTTGCCTTTTGTATAACATTTTATGTTTGCTTATTTAGTGCAATGAAAGCAAATAAAGCATTAATAGTTACAAGCTTACTTTAATTGGACATACACTTCTTCAGCTCTTTACCTTCATACTTTGTACTTACACGTACTAACATTTCACAAAATTGTAAGTGGTTCATATTTTTTTTAATGGCAAATGAAATATCTATTAGTCTGGTACAAACATTAATGCAGACAGTGTTGGAATAAAAAAAATGCAGATAAAAAAAGAAAATGATTGTAAGTGCAGTGTTTTATTTTTCTTTTTTTTACAAATTCTTCTTATTCTACTCCTCAAACGAATGAAAGTCACTCAAGAATTTCCACTACAACGTTATACACAGTTTATCCACACAAAACCTAAAACGAATTTATAACACGTAACTAAAATCACTATACACGTAAATCGAAACTACTACAAGCATAAGAGGACACAAAACATTAAATAAAAACTAAATAAAGTGTTCTAATCGATGTAAAAATAAACTGAAACTTGTTAAAATAAATATAGTAATTTGGTAAATACATCAACAACAATGGCGACAGCCGAGTGATGACGTATCTGAGGGCCAATGCGCGAAAAAGACGAGTTTTGGTTTTCAGATGAGCATACCTTATTTTCTTGTATCATGAAAGAAACTATGCTTGCGCCAACTTTAATTATAAGTTTGTTCGCGTCGCATGAACTATTTGCACTATTATGCACTTTAAGAACTTTTGCACACAAAAGTGCATAATAGTGCAAATAGTTCATGCGACGCGAACAAACTTTATGACTTAATTCGTACCTTGGGTACTGATTAAAGATAATCACGAATTAAGGATTTAATTATTAGTTAAGCAGTCGGTGCAAAGGAATTTTAAGTTTAATTATGATTAAATGTTAATTATAACTTAATCACGAACGGTGCAAACGGCCGTTAATGTATTTTTAATTTTAAAATGTCTTCATTAAATTTTTTGTGTGGGCATTATTTTAGATAGCAATATGCGAGGTAATAAATTACTGCCATCTGAATTAAAGTGATTCAAAACTTTATAAAATTAATACAAAAAAAATGAGAGGGAGGAGGAAAGGGGGAGTTAGCCGGAGATTGGCCCCACCACTCAATATTGTCGCGGGCCGCCACTGCTTTGGAGATGCGTTTTTGAACACCTGTATATCATTCAGTGATTATTCTTATAACACCTAATGCATATACGACTTTGTACTTAGTGTTGTGAGTATCCGAATTAAAATAATCATTGATTCCGATTATTGAAATATTCGGATGATTCCGATTCTTAAAATCCGATTCGAAATCGGATGACTCGGAATCGGGGGATTCCGATTCGGAATCGGATGATTTCGATTCGATGATTCTGAATCGGATTATTTTGAATCGGATGATTGCAAATCTGTAACTGTACAACGATTTTATATCGAATGAATCGTCCATATAGGTACATATTCGTATAAATTGTGTGATTTTGGAAATAAACTTTCTGGTTTTGACTTGATCATCCAAAATTTATTATCTGAACTAACGGACGGTGTTTGTTGTTCATAGACGTTGTGCACATTTAAATCACACAGTCACATTCACTTAATATACATATTAGTAAGAAAAATAGTAAACTTTTGTTGCAGATAACTTTAATACAGATTTAGTTACGTATAAAATAAACACGAAATATGATCCCGTATTCCACCATGGTTATTGAAATCCACTTGAAATCACCATTCTTATTGAAATCATCCGAATACGTGCAATTTATATGAGCGTGCATGGTCGAATGGAATGGAATCGGAATATTGTTCCGATTATTGAAATCATCCGAATACGTGCAACTTATACGAGTATGCCTGGTGGAATATGGAATCGGAATATTATTCCGATTATTGAAATCATCCGAATACGTGCAACTTATACGAGTATGTCTGGTGGAATATGGAATCGAAATATAATTTCGATTATTGAAATCATCCGAATACGTGCAACTTATACGAGTATGTCTAGTGGAATATGGAATCGAAATATTATTCCGAATATCATGGCCTTCCGATTCGGGTATTCCGATTATTGAAATCATCCGAATAATTACAACACTATTTGTACTTACATCGACTAGTAGAAACATACCTGATACTCCCATGAACTATTTAATTTTATTTGAAAGAGTGCAAACGTCGAAAATTCAACAGAATTGCAAATATCACAAAAATGGTGGAGTTTAGGGATAGGGAACCTTCATATAAACTAATTACAAATGACTCAGTAAATTCATAGATCGATGAAAATTGTACCATTCCATTTAAATTAACAAAGTTGATATCAACACCCTGTATGCCGAAAGAGCTATTAGCGCAGCTAAAATTTGCTATAGCTGTCCGTTCCTGTTTATATATTTCTTGGCTATGTCACGCTATGTTAAGGCCGTTTTTATTGCGCAATTTAAAATTGTTACGTCTATAACACGTATTAATCCGTGTTCAGTGACTATCTATATATAATCACTATCCGTGTTATACACGTAACAATTTTAAATTGGCCAATAAATAGCTAGGTGTAAAACGGCCTTTACGAATGTGGGTTACAAACAAAACATAAAATGGGGCGGAGTTTCAGGAATGCTGCAGAAACTTAGAAAGTTGGTTTAGAAGACACGTCTTTGAAACATAAAAATATTTTCCGGATATAGCATTAATGCCTTCTAGAACTTTTATAAAACCTTTTGCGTATTGTAAAGGTGTAGAATAAAATCTTTTGGTCGACAATTACCAAAAGGTTTCTTATCAAATGGGTTTCATCAAAGATCTATTATATAACTACTATTATATTTCCTCATAATTTAAATGATTCTTATAATTTAAATGAAGTAAATATTGAACATTGTAAATTGTTTAAGGACTTAGGAATTCTGCCTTAATAGCCACATTTAAATTTCCTGCCACAATTTTGAGTAAATACAACGTAAAAGCATTAAAATAACTACTAATGTACTACAAAATAGTGGGTAATTATATAGAGCTGTTAGTTAGTTAGTTAGCTAATTTGGCTATTAGCTAACTAACTAACTAACAGCTCTAACTGACTAGAAATCTGTTCATTTAAAACATTGGGTTAAGAAATAGCAAACCGCTAAAAGCATTTTTGCGTTGATTAAAACTTATAATGCTTTTGTCCGTGCAAAATTAGAATATTGTTCAATTGTGTGGAATCTAGGATACTTGTATTACATAACATAAACGTACTAGAAGACATTCAGAAGAGATGTTTGTGAAATTTATACTATCGTAAACATTCATTATTTCTTTCGCATAATTATACAGATGTTTGTGAACTTTATACTACCGTAAATATTCATTATTTCTTTCGCATAATTACATTTATGATGATCTTTTAAAAGAATTTGGCTATATATATTGGCTATAGGTACTGGAAAAATTTATGCTCCATATTTATTTAGTTTACTAAATTTTTGTGTTCCCAGATCAAATAGTCCTAATAATACTATATTTGCGCTCCTTCATTGTAATAAACACGTCATAATTCTCGGTCACCAGTATTGTGGATGTGTAGGAGTGTTAATAATCACTGCAAGAACATATTTTTTTCAATAGCACTTAATTGCATTAAATAAACTATATTAGAAAAATTTATATAACATTTAATGTTACTTATTAGTGTTAGTTTGTCTTTTCATTTATAAATTTTATTTTAATTTAATATAAGGTTTACCCTGTAATAAGTTTTAAAATTATTATTAATTAAATGTATAGGAAATTACGAAATATTATGTTGGCTGTACAGTTTATATACATAACCTTTAAATTTTAATAAAGTTTAAAAAATGCTACTAAAATCATTTAGCAATCTAATAACAAACCAAAATGTATCTCATGTGAGAACCTTATATAGCAGTATTTCTAGTTGTAGTGCAGTACAACCCATACTTACCAATAGAAATCCAAGAAATTTGGAGAAACTTAGAATAGCATACAAACCTGATGGTTACCACTTAGAAAAGAAAGGACGGAGTTTTTGGCATAAGTATTTGTTTTATTACTACTGTTAGAATTTTTTTTAACTGGCATTTATCTCTACCAGACTAGAATTAACAGTTAGTGGAAGGTACATTTCGGCAAGTATAAAACATTTTGAAAATGGGAAAGTCATCAAAGCCAGTACTAACGAATGGGCTCTGCAAAAGCAACTTTACAGGCCTACAGATTACTCTGCTTATATAAATTTAGCACGGGTAAATAACACAATATATGCTAGTATATTATTAGTTTTTGTTATATTTCGAAGGTGTTGGCGCAGAGATGCCTACAGATGGGAATAATTGAAGTACGATGTGACATAGAACCTCCAAAAACAGATGGTAAAATAGCAATGTTTCTCAAAACTTTAGAAGATAATGGTATAACACTATCTGAACCACCACAATTTAAAGCACCAAGGCCATGGGACTTGAACAGGGAGGAAAAACCTTGGGAAAGTTAATCCATTAATTGTTTTATAAGTTTTTTATTTAAATATTAACATTTTAACTACCACATATAAATTAATTATCAGTATAATGTGTTTCTTTATTAACTAGCATACTTGTCTTTTATATCCTTGTACAGCTTCTGCAAAAAAAAAGATGTTTAGGTTGGAGATATTTGAAGAACGTACAAAAATTATGTAACATACCCCTTTATTGATAGTGTCAAAGTAATATTCCGCTCCCAAGTCGAACGTTCTCTCGAAGAAAAACACCGCCACGACCGATGCTAGAACTAGAGTTGATGTCCTCTTAAAAACCGAGTTGTAAATAGTTGTCGCAAAACCGGCCATTTTTCTAATTTTATTATAATAAAATGATTTCGTAAATACTACAGATTCGACAGCTGAGTAATCACACAGTGCGCTTGGTAACTTCAATTTAAGTTGGCAGCAGTGGTTGTCTTACCAACGACGAAGTATCATAAATGTCATTCCGTTATTCGTCGGAAAGGGTCGTATATCGTCTTTGCGCCAATCGATTATTATAATTACAGTGCGATATTCTAAATACGTTTAGATAAAAAAATTGTTTCGTAGTTCGCGATATCGGGGACATCGAATTCGCGAATAGTTCGGCAATATGAGCGAACTTCACTCTCCACTTGGCGATTGAGCGCCAGTAAATCGAGTAAATAAAAGGAAACTCGGGTTCGCCTGTCACTGTGCGGGATAATTTTGCGTGTTGTTTTGTGTGTACAGTTTGTGTGCGGGTAAGATGTGAAAAACGCCGATTATACGCTCGAAAATGGGTGCAAAGGATTCTAAACGTTCCTGCTTGAGCTGCGAGGATGCCGTCAAACGCAGTAAGTGTCATCCGTTGAGACGGAAACCACCTAACCTTTTTTTTTGACGAACAATTACTATTACAAATCCAACTGAATTGCGTTTTTAAGCGTACGATAACTACGCCACTTTAATCATGTGATGATCGCTTACTCGACGGAATTCAGGTCGTATTTTTGTTGTTATTAGCAGGTGATTGATCTCAAAGCCGAATAGCGAACTTTGCGCCTTTAAATTTATATACGCCTATCTCTATAGATCGTTAAATACCCGTACAATTCCATTGCAGGAAGTTTTTTTTTGTTTGGTGATAAGACAAGCTCCCGCAATTCGTATAGATCATTCAGCGTGCCTTTTCTATATTATACATATACAAATCAGGATACTCTGAATTGCTTATTAATTACCGTTGCCGTATAGTCCGTGTAATCTACTCTTCGTCTGCAGTCGTTCAAATAGTTGACGTATTTGTAATCGAAACATTCATAATATTACTTAACTCATGTTTACTGTTATTTTCTGCTGTAATTCATCTAAAAAAAAAAAAAAAACGATTGCTGAAGTATGTATGCAGCAGGTTAACCTTGAACGATTTTAAATGCTTGAAGGTATGAGAATGTTGCAGGAAAAATGGAAGACAACCATTATTTACTTCTATAATTCACAGTCGTTAATGCTAACGGATGTATTTGTGGTTTTTATTCACGTCCTATGTAATCTAATCAAATAAACCCACCTTAAATATACATGTTGCTATTGATTACCATTGTTAATTGATTACATATTTGTATTTACATTTAAGCTAGTTACTTGGCGGAAACATATTTAGGTCTAAGCAATTGAAACCATAAAGATAATAGACTTCTTAGACCACAACAGTTTTTTTTTTTGATAAAATTTCATTCAGAAAACATATGCAAGGGAAGAAACTTCAAAAGTACTTCTTAAAATGTGTTTATGAAAGTGGATAAATTCTTAAGGGCTGAGGCATTCCACCCGCTGATCTCAGATTTTTTTTCTTATTTTCGTTTCGCGAATTGGCTTGTTATTTTAAACTATCGATAGTATCGATACTAACGGAAGTAAAAACATAGTAGTAAATTAAATCAAAATTCTACTCGCTTTTAATTTATAATTTTCAGTTCCCATTGAACTTTATTGAATTGTCTGCTGAATTAATTATAACAAGCCATTTATACAGAAACGAAGTAGGTAGGTATGTGATTTTGTTCAATGGGATTATTACTAATATTCAACCAAATGTATTCACGCAAAATGAAAGAATGCTACAATAATATGTGTGAAAATGCGAATAATCAGAATAATTTGTGAAAATGCGAATTGGATGATTGCGATCCGGATGATTCCAAAATTGTAAAATTTGTACAACGATTTTATATTGAATTAATCTACCGAAATTTTTTGCGTAGGTGTCCATATACGTATGTGCGATTTTGGAAATTCTCAACATTCCGGTTTTGACTCGATCATCCGACATTTATTATCTGGGCTGACGGGTGGTGTTTGCTGTTCAAAGAGGTTGTACACACTTAAATCACGCAGTCATATTCACTCAATACATTAGTAATGTGCGGAATCTTTTTATTAAGAAAAAATAGTAAACTTTTGTTGTAGATAACTTTAATAGAGATTTAGTTACGTACAAAATAAACACGAAATACAGGGGCGGCCCTTATTAAAGATGGCCCCACCATTGCAAATTACAAATTAATCATTAAGGGCCTTTTATTTTCTGTAAAAATATCGATAAATATACGTACACACATACACATTTACGTACAGAACGAACGTTGCGATTCCTATGATTTGATGCGCCCAAACGCGCTTTGTAGTTATTTATGCAGATAAGCGGGCAACTGAGGCCACGTCGCAGTATATGCAAAAAATACATTGAAGTGTGGCCAGCCGTTTCGTGGCCCGCTGGTTGATCGAGTGATCTCGTCGGTGCTGGGCACTGTGCGGGAAGAATCTCTCACTATCACGGTAGACAAGAGTGTTAGTCAGACGTACACGGCCGTCGAAGATCGACTATTGAAAGTAGAATCACATACCGTCGCATAGGGACTTCGGTGTAGCATTTCCCCGCAATAAAAATTGGGTTCAAAATATTTAATATTTATTAATAGAGTTGGGCAAATTTTCCGGCGCAGCAGATATGTATTCAGAACGTGCGCTCCAACTTATGTACTCCGACAAAGCGATGAACCGTAGAGTTACAAGTCAGTAACAACAGTGCCTGTTTTTCTTATAAAATATAAACATTTTTATTTTATTTAAATATGTAATGATGTAAAATGCGAATGTATCGCAAGGTGGCCCGTTTGTTAGCCCGCTTTCTCCGATTTTGCCCCAAGGAAAATTTGCACAACTCTATTAATATGATTTATGTTTTATAAATACATACTAAATTACACTAATACGATTGATCTGCTTTATTTATATTACATTATTTGAGGCCCGCGTTGCAATACGTATCTGCTCCGCCGGACAGTTGCCCAACTCTATTTATTAATTATAGTAATAAAGTGTAGTATTATTCTAGAATGACATCGCAAATTAATAACTATAGTATTTCAAATCAAAATGAACTACCATTCATATCTTTCTTAGGGTAAAAATTATAAAAATGAAATAATAAACATAACAAGGTAGTTATTCCTGAAAAACACGGGTTTTAAGTAAAAAAAACAAGCCAATTGTGTTTTCCTTTCTTTGTAAGAAATACGTGAGGTGGTTGTGCATAAAATATCTATTATATTCTACTCGACGATCTTCGCTTAAACAATTCATGTGTTCTGTGTCGTGTTATGTTTTCGTCATTATAAAATCACAAAAACACCTGCATAAATTTGCGTCAGTTAGGTGAGGAAATGTAAACAAGTGACTCATGTATGTACGTGTAGTTTAAAGACTAAATATATGTAAGTTCGAAGGAAATACGTTAGTATTTATATTTAAGTAGATAAGTATTCCCGATAAGAACTTAATTAATGTATCTTTCATTTTAAAATGTCTTCTAAATTTATCTAATTTAATTTTTTGTGTGGGTGCTGAACCAAACTGATTCAAAACTTTGTAAAATTAATACAAAACAAACGGGGGGAGAGGAGGGGAGGGGGTAGTTGGACGGAGATTGACCCTACCACTCAATATTGTCACGGACCGCCACTGACGAAATATGATTCCGCATTCCACCGCGCTTATTGAAATCCACTTGAAATCATCCGAATACGTGCATCTTGAACGAGTATGTCTGGTGGAATATGGAATCGGAATATTATTCCGAATATCATGGCCTTTCGAGACGGATATTCCAATTATTGAAATCATCCGAATATTTACAACACTACACCTGACTCCTTATAAAAGGCGAGTTTCTATATACACCCCTAAAATTGTCTATATCACTATTATTTAATCCTTTGTTTGACAAAGTTGCCCGCAAGCAACATCAATTTCACATCTTTCTTAAGGCCGCTTTACAGTTCGCAATTTTTTGTATTGCGTGCAATAAAATTGCGCGCAATGAAATATTAGGATAAGTTCTATTCCGCGCAATACCAATAAGATTGCACAGCTGATCGAAATCCATTGAATGCGCATGCGCTATTTGCATTGCACGCAATAAAAATAAATGCGAACTGTAAATTATGTGTTCGGAAATTACATAAACAAATTAATGTAGTTTTCAGATACGCGGAGCGTTTTTGGTGAATTCTAGCAACATTTCGTTTTACAAAGTTATCCAATCTGGAATCTGCCATTTCAGAAGTGACTACCTATAACAAAAAACAGTAATTACAATTGCAATAAAGAGCGTATAAATTACCTCTTGTGCTAACATCTGACCGACGTCAACTATAGGACTAGTATAAACAAAAGTGGAAGCTAAAATCCGCTAAAAATTTAAAAATTGTTCAACATAAACTGCGGCACCGCAAACTGTTAAACTATCCGCTAATATTTCGCGCCATTGTCATTTTTAATATTTTGCAACCAATCTGAAATCCGCTAAAAAAAAATCCGCCGTCCGCTGTTCTGAAAACTTACCTTAAAGCGGCCTTTATAACTTTTTTTGTCAAACATCTGTGTTACTCTTATTAGGTATCACGATTTGACTAGTGAGAACATTACCTAGGATTATCCACTACCTACTGCGACAGATACCAAGAAATTATGCAAATGAGTCATGGCCCATATTAGAAGAAATTTGACTTTTCTTAAAGGGGTCGATGCTCATTGTTGTTCACTAGGAAAAATTGTATTCTTTATGTTCCTTTTTTTTGGAAACCGTGCGATCAAATCGATTCAAATTTTCCGTACTTGTTATTTGATATCAAAAAATAATTTATAGCTGAGGATTTAAAAAAAAAAAACTCTTAACAAAGAGAAGTTACAAAACTTAAAAAATAGATTTTTTTCTTTTTCAAATTTGATTTTTTTTCTGGCCCTGCCGAATAAAATTTTGATAAGTTGTCACTTTGCTGCATTTAAATACTAGAAGTGTACGTAATAAGGCAACTGTATTGGAAGATTTACTGAATGAGTTGGAGTTCCCCGAAAGTAGTGTGCCTTACAGAACATTGGTTAACCCAGAGTGAGCTCCTTATCATCCTTGAGTCTTCCAAACTATAAATTAGTGGTTAAATATTGTAGAAATACGAATAAGTTTGCTAGCTGTGAACTTAGATCGCATGAGATAATGCTACAAACCACATTGGATCAGCATTTTGAGTGTGCCTGCATAGGCATAAATTACGGATATTCAAAAATAGTTATTGTTTATATACATATTCAGAGCTCCAGCTGGTGACTTTGCTATTTTTGAAGAACGCTTATTCTCTTTGTTGAAGGATGGGAGTAAAAACAATGATTACGTAAGTATGTGTGGAGATTTTAATGTCAATGTTTCGGCACAATCCAAACATACTCTAAGGGCTAGAGGTGGGCACTATCGATACTACTACCGATAGTCGGACCAACTATCGATAGTTATCGATAGTACTATCGATAGTTGACTATCGATAACTATCGATAGTTGAATATCGATAACTATCGATAGTTGAATATCGATAACTATGGATAATTGATTATCGATAACTATCGATAGTACCCACCACTCTACTGAAATAAAATGTACTCAGAATTACATTGTATTTTGTTTCTTGCTATTTATTATTTGTGTTTTTTTTATTGCATGCTAATGATAATTGTCTTAACACTAGTATTTCGTTTCATGGTTTCATTAATACCAACTACTATAGATATTACAAAGGAAAGAATTAGTTCCACTCAGTGAATAGTTGATGACTGATAATCCAAACGTTTTTAATTAGCACAAACCTTTAGCTTATTTATAGAAAAAAAATAACACATTAAGACTTTGCGTGTAGTGTTTCTGAATTTGGACATCCTTCTGCGTTGTAAACTAAATATAAATATATTCGTGGTGGGCACGATGACGTTTAACTATCGATACTCGAATATCTATCGATAGTTATCGATTGAATCCTAATTGGTGACCGGTGTGAACTTAGCAAGCAACTTTATTAAAAAATAATAAACGTAGTACGGTGCGATTGTACTTCGTTTGTACCCGTTTGTACCACCTTCATTTTCGTTTGTATCTCAAAGGTTAAAAAAATAAAAAGGGTTAAAAAAAATTCAGCAAGCAAGTACAAGATATTTAAAAACGGACAACGCCATTCGAAAGAGCATCGTTTGTACCCGTTTGTACCACCTTCGGTTTCGTTTGTACCTCAAAGGTTAAAAAATAGAAAGGGTTAAAAAAAAATTCAGCAAGCAAGTACAAGATATTCAAAAACGGACAACGCCATTCGAAAGAGCATTGTTTGTACCCGTTTGTACCACCTTCGTTTTCGTTTGTACCTCAAAGGTTAAAAAAATAGAAAGGGTTAAAAAAAATTTCAGCAAGCAAGTTATTCAAAAACGGACAACGTCAATCGAAAGAGCATTGTTTGTACCCGTTTGTACCTCCATTTAAATCGTGTGTACTTCCTCCAAACCGGAAGTAGAAACAGTTGAAAATAAGTAAGTCGGCGAGAGAAATTTCGCTAATTTTTGAGATATTGGAAAACGGCCAAGGCTATTCGAAAAAGCATTGTTTGTACCCGTTTGTACCTCATTTTACATCGTTTGTACTTCAACCAAACCGGAAGTAGAGCCAATTCAAAATATGTCAAAGAGAGAAATTTGGCTATTTTTTGAGTTATCAAAAAACGGCGAAGGTTGTTCGAAAGAGCATCGTTTGTACCCGTTTGTACCTCTTTTTACATCGTTTGTACTTCAACCAAACCGGAAGTAGAGACAATTCAAAATATGTCAAAGAGAGAAATTTAGCTATTTTTTGAGTTATCAAAAAACGGCGAAGGCTGTTCGAAAGAGCATCGTTTGTACCCGTTTGTACCTCTTTTTACATCGTTTGTACTTCAACCAAACCGGAAGTAGAGACAATTCAAAATATGTCAAAGAGAGAAATTTAGCTATTTTTTGAGTTATCAAAAAACGGCAAAGGCTGTTCGAAAGAGCATCGTTTGTACCCGTGTGTACCTCTTTTTACATCGTTTGTACTTCAACCAAACCGGAAGTAGAGACAATTCAAAATATGTCAAAGAGAGAAATTTGGCTATTTTTTGAGTTATCAAAAAACGGCGAAGGCTATTCGAAGGAGCATCGTTTGTACCCGTTTGTACATCTTTTTACATCGTTTGTACTTCAACCAAACCGGAAGTAGAGACAATTCAAAATATGTTAAAGAGAGAAATTTGGCTATTTTTTGAGTTATCAAAAAACGGCGAAGGCTATTCGAAAGAGCATTGTTTGTACCCGTTTGTACCTCTTTTTACATCGTTTGTATTTCAACCAAACCGGAAGTAGAGACAATTCAAAATATGTCAAAGAGAGAAATTTCGCTAATGTTTGAGATATTGCACTACGGGCAATGCCATTCGATTTAATTCGTTGAATATGCCGCTACACGACTCAATTGAATATTTCTCTTCATAATCTCTCTAGCAGAGGTTCATAATAATTAGATAATTAAAATACATTTACAACCGGTATCTGTAACCAAAGATATAGAAATTAATAATAAGAGTTGATTTAAAAACAACACACATATTTAAGAATATACTTAAAGGTCTTACAAAGTATAAATTAAATACATAATTAATTAATAAATAATGGTCACATTACTAGGTTGTCTTACCCAATTTGGAAAAATGCAGAATATCTGTATTTATATATTTTCTAAAATAGGGGATGAGAACCTTGTTCAATTGAGACAAAAATGTAACATAAATATTGAAAAGAACTACTTCCGGCTTCGCCGAAGTACAAACGATTTCAAAAAAGAAACTGTTTTAAACGATGTTCTTTCGAATAGTGTTAGCCACTTTGCGATATCTCAAACATTAGTAACATTTCTCTGTCTGATATATTTTCAAATGTCTCTACTCCGGTTCTGTTTGAGGTACGAACATTTAAAAAGAGGTACAAACGATGTACTTTCGAATAGCCTTGGCCGTTTTTTGATATCTTAAAAAATAGCCGAATTTCTGTCTTTGACATATTTTGAATTGTCTACTTCCGGTTTGGTTGAAGTACAAACGATGTAAAAAGAAGTACAAACGAGTACAAACGATGCTCTTTCAAACAGCCTTTGCCGTTTTTTGATAACTCAAAAAATAGCTAAATTTCTCTCTTTGACATATTTTGAATTGTTTCTACTTCCGATTTGGTTGAAGTACAAACGATGTAAAAAGAGGTACAAACGGGTACAAACGATGCTTTTTCGAATAGCCTTGGCCGTTTTCCAATATCTCAAAAATTAGCGAAATTTCTCTCGCCGACTTACTTATTTTCAAATGTTTCTACTTCCGGTTTGGAGGAAGTACACACGATTTAAATGGAGGTACAAACGGGTACAAACGATACTCTTTCGATTGACGTTGTCCGTTTTTGAATAACTTGTACTTGCTTGCAGAATTTTTTTTAACCCTTTCTATTTTTTTAACCTTTGAGGTACAAACGAAACCGAAGGTGGTACAAACGGGTACAAACGATGCTCTTTCGAATGGCGTTGTCCGTTTTTAAATATCTTGTACTTGGTTGCTGAATTTTTTTTAACCCTTTTTATTTTTTTAACCTTTGAGGTACAAAGGCATCATGTACCCTTCTTTGATTTCGATTAATCCTGGTTATGGCACGGCGTAGCCTCAGGCATTCTTTCCTCTTATTCTCGATTTCAGCGTTCCACCAATATGGGACATGTCTATATTCCTCCGCGACAGCGACCGTAGATTCGCGGTTAATTTTGATTATTTGCTTAACAAATTCTTCTGGGGACCTTACGTTTTCGTTACCTGATACGTACTGCTTGACCTTTGTCGTGAAGAGTTCCCTATCGAGAAATCGAAAGATACGGTTACTTTTTTTACCAATGCCGCCACCTTGCTGTACTTCGAAGTATATATAGTTATGGAAGGTGAAGACCTCTCCGAGCAGCACCTCCCATTTCTGCACACGCCTGGTCATAGTTTCAGTACCCCAAGTGATATCTATGTATGACTTACTACTATCTCTCTCAAACGCCGGTATGTTACCTAGGTTAAGAACATTTAGGCCCAGTCCTGCAGCCCATTCCATAAGAAGTTCTCCCCTAGTATCCGTGACGGGGGAACCCCACATCGACGATTTCGCATTAAAATCACCCGCGACAATTGCTTCTAAGCCCGTAGTCTTAATATCATTGGCTAAGACATCTATATAATTGGTGAATTCCTCCAGTGTAATATTGGGAGAGCAGTAACACGCGTATATACACCAATTTTCCCATTTTATACATACGAAACCTTCCCCAGTGGTGAAACTCTGAATACCAACGTCCTTGTTTCTTATGTATATCGCAACATTCTGTTTCTTATCGAGGATGTAACTATGTCTTTGTGAAATTTTTATGTTAGGCTCGCTTATCAGGACAACATCGATCTCTTTTTCACACGCTGTTGTATATGCCATATCATGTGCCACTCTTCCTCTACCTAGGTTCACTTGGAGTACTTTGATGCTAATCTTGGTTCAGTTTAGTAGCCCTGTTCACTTTTTTCGAGGTGTACCTCAAAGGTTAAAAAAAAAAAAAAAAAAAACCTTTGAGGTACAAACGAAACTGAAGGTGGTACAAACGGGTACAAACGAAGTACAATCGAACCGTACTACGTTTATTTTTTTTTTTTAATAAAGTTGCTTGCCAAGTTCATACCGGTTAATTGGTGCCGTATTTTCTGACGAAAGTATGTGTTTTTGTTACGCCTGACGACATGCCGAAAGTGTTATGGAGGTATGAAACATCAGTGGCGGCTGGTACCAAAAGGCACAAGGACATGTGCCCACCCAACCACCAAGTTAAACACAGAAAGAAATTCGCATGTAATTCAGTGCAGTATTTTATTTTAAATTAAAAATTATAAAAATTGCATGCAATAAAATTAGCGCATGCGCATTCAATGGATTTCTTTTACTTGTATTGCACGTGCAATACACGGAATAGAGCATGCGCTATTTTTATTGCGAACTGTAAAGCGGCCTTTAAGTATTTAGAACAGATAACAACCTAAAGAAGGTTTTGACGGAAACATGCAAACTGTTGGATATTATTTGTACAACCCCCATGTCGACAGCAGAATGTGAACGATGTTTTTCCACCCTCAAACGCATTAAAACTTTTCTGAGAAGCACAAAGTCAAAAGATCGATTGAACGCATTGGCGGTGCTATCAATAAAAAAGAAGTTAATTCAGTATATCCTGGATTTTGACAACAAAGTCATAGTCGCCTTTTCCAGCATGAAAAACAGGAGAATGGGTTTTATGTACAAAAAATAACTTTATTCTGTGCTCACCCTCTTTCATAACTTACGAGCCGCCACTGGAAAACTTTACGTCTTTCTGAAGCCATATTAATATTCGTTCCCAAACAGCAAGACGGCGAGATTTATCGTCAGGATAAAACGCTTGCAGGATGTTAGAGCCGTATGCGTACATTTTATGTTTGACAGAATGCGCTGTATTGATTAATATGATATGCCTATTTCACTAACAGCACGTATGAAACTATGAGGTGAGGATATTTTTTCATACTGTATTTAAATTTTTTGTATGCTTTAAATTTAAAAATGTTTTTCACTGCCTACTATTAATTAAATACTAATTAAAAACTACATTTTCTGAAAACCGCTTATTCTAAAATAAGCAATGGAGATAGGTATAAGAACACCTATAGCTTTTCGATAGAGGATTCAATTCTACATCAGATGGTGTAAAAATATACAGGACGTTCCATTTGAAAAAAATACTTTTAGTACTAAGAAGTTGCCTCAAAGCAATCCTAGATTATGGAACACCCTGCATAATTTTGCTTACTTTTTATTCCCTCGTTAAATAGTAGAGGATTCATACCCTCCGCAGTTAACATAAAAACTCTTTCTTTTACTGTATAGCCGTTTTACGCATTTACAGCATCATATTTTTTTTGAGCTTTTTTTCACAAAAACCAAAATAACTCGGAAACGGTAACCGATAGGTAAGTCGATTTTTATAAAATTGGCTTTAAAATGCTAGAACCTAAAAATCCACTAAAAATATAGTTTTTTATTTAAAATATCAGAGTTGGCCATGACTTTCCATGTAACCGGAAGTGCGACATAGATGCAATTGTTTCTTTTTAAAGAGATCTTAGCCAACTATTCTTAACTCCAAAGTTTCAAAATCGAGATATCATTGTAAAGTCAAAAACTTTTAATGGACGGGTTCCGGGAATCACCCTGTATATTCTACATAAATTTCTAAGGCCAGGCATAGCTAGCAAATATTTTTGTATCACTTGCCAGATATATATTTCTTAAGAATTGTTATCAAAACAGTTCCCCTTTTGCATACCGTGGTCCTTGATTTTCGTGAATCAGCCTCCGATGTGAACAGGCAACGGCGCAACTGGCGTGCAATTGTTTTCACTGTTCTTTTGGTCAATTTGTTAACACCTGCAATTTCATATGTGCGGAAAATTTCTGAGAGCGAAATCATACCGTGGAGAACAGCTGGAGTCTTTATATAATATGCTTAATGAAATAATGTAGTTTGGTCAAATAAACAAACTAAAAATATCGTTTATTAATTTTAAATAATTTTGTTTCTTACAATTAAATAAATATTTATTTGAATATCAATTGCAGAATTATTCAACCAAATATGTTCTACTATTCCAAACAAAGAAATTTTACTTTGCGACTGATATCGATTATCTTCAAGTCAAAGATATATCTTTTCATAAGAACTATCCCTTAGCTAAATCACTATTTGTTTCAAATAATTCTTTTAAGAATTTTTTTTCTCAGTGTACAGCTCCTCCCACAAAAAGGTTAACAATCTGAATCGCGATTTTGATTATATATTCTCAGGTTGAACTATACATACAACTGTGTTTATTGGAGGTAATTTTATTCATGCCAGCCGAAGAGTAGCCCACATACGTAATATTTACTCGTATTTGATAAATTCGTATTTTATGTCCGCTATTCATTTGGTAAATTGTCGATGAAAGTTAGTTTTCAAATAAGGGTATCTATTCAGTTTAAGGTGTAACAAGTTTCCGGCAAAAACCACAAAGGGAAGCATTTGTGTTTATCTGATATTCGCCTCTTATAACATATGTATAAATATATTTTTCGTTGAAACCTCGCATAACTAAAATACATACAGTTACGGACAAATGTCATACGCATATTCTTTCATAATAAAATTAATAAAACATTTGAATTAAAATTTTGCCTAACTTTAATTTTTTTTATTATCTCTCAATACTTCCTACATAGTTAGCTTTTCATTGCTTTTTTACAACATAATACTGAAAAATGAATTGGAATTAACTCTTGCCTGCGATTGTATATCTCGACACTAATATTAGGTCTCTCTTATATTTTTAATAGTAAAAAAATTAGAACACAGAATAGTTGAAATGAAAGCAGTAGGTGTTGCAGAAATCAAGGCATCCTTATAAATCTGATGATGTCATCGGTAAATATGGGGACAATTTTGTGTTTCAGCACGATAACTGTCCCGTGCAGAAACCGCAAATTGTGCAAAAATGGATACGTTTCGCAAACATTTATTTAACAAGTATTGACCTGATGGCCTCTAATGCCCATATTTACAGTTCGTGCTTGTGCGTCTGCTCAAGCGCGAGTAGCCGACTCGTGAGCGTTTTATAAACCAATCTCAAGCTTGGATTGCTGCTCAAGCAGCCAAAAATGAGATCTTGGGCTTCAGATAGCGTTTGGGGTGGCTTGAGCAGCTGTTTGACATAATACACACCTATATTTACAAGTTTGTTTACATGAAACTTAACCCAACTTTATTCTTGAAAGACTTCAAAAATTTAATAACTGGTTTATTTATTTTTGCTGTTATTAATTTGCTTACGTTTTTATGCCACTTCTAAATTTCAGGTTGTATCTGGTGATTTATGTGGTATTAGTCAATTGACAATAAGTTATATCATTAAAAAAGTCTTAATATCAATCGCAGAACATTTGAGGATGTTTGTTAAATTCCCACATACAGCACAAGGTTTTTGTTCCAATACTGTTTTGGGTTGTATAGATTGCACACATACAAAAATAACATATCCAGGTGGTGATAATGGGGAAGTGTTCCATAATAGGAACGGTTTCTTTTCTTTAAATGTACAGATATGTTAAAAAATAAGTAAATGCATATATTAAAATATAAACTATATAAATGCTATATTTAAAACAAACAGAAATGTAAGTTTGATATCTTGTAGGTAGTTTCAGTGCCAAGCAGGGAAAGGTATATTAGATATAGTTGTCCGACATCCAGGTTCAAATCATGACGTTTTATGTGACCGTAGTACTTACAATCATTGGCAAGGTGATTGGGAAAGAGAAACACTATTGCCTGAAAATAACTTACACATTATATTTTCTTCTTGTTAGATATGAAAGCAGTACATACCACTGATTGGCAGCTTATCACAGATGTCTTCGGCTTTCTCCTCCAAAACGCTTTTTGGCTTGGCTGTATTTTCTGTAGAATAATATAAATTTTAAAGGTGACTATATTAATTACAGGTATATATGTTATGTTATGTATTATTGTATTCTCTCTTTATTACTTTACAATTACCTTGTTAATTTAAGTTGTTTAACTTTTAATAAACTCCACATAATATACTACGATGTAATTGTAAAGCAACCTTATCTGTGTTTCCACTTCACCAAAGAAAATACTAAAGCTGATGCATGCGTTATCACATGCAGTTCTTGGGAAACTAACATAATATCCGTAAAAACTAAGTTGCCTGCAGAAAATAAGGTCGTTTTATGAAAAAGACACAAACGTAAGGGAAGCATCACTTGTTCTCTGATTGATACGCTTGTAACTCTTTAATAGTGCGACAAAAAAGGAATAAAATAAATTGGAAAATTGTTTTCTACCAGTGTAGTTTTTCATTCAACAACCTACATGCAAGTCATATTAGAAAAATTCCTTTTTTCAAATAGTGCAGTGATGCCCCAAAAAACACACAAAGCTATCTTCTATATGCGGTGCAGCATTCTCCAGCATTTCCAACACTGAGTCAAGCTGCAGTTTCTTCTCTGGTGGACCACCACCAGTAGCCAGCATGCTGATGCAGCGCTGTTGTTTCCTTCCGCTTTCTAAAGAATATTAAATATTACTTTCACACTAACATATTCTTATATAAATAGTTAGGTACCTTTGCTTCAAGTTACACCATAATTTCCTTAGCTCCACTACATTTCTTTTAATATTGACTTGTTCCTATCTCTTCTCAAGCTTTGTGTTTTTCGGTCAATGTGGCCCCATCTGTCCTTATATTTTCCACTACATCATTTTCTCTCACCAGACAAGCCAAAAGCATTTTTTTCTTTCTCGAAGGTTCGATTAAAAAAGGAGGTTGTTCCGGTAAAGCAACTTTGAACCACCCGAAAAAAAGCGGGAAAGCACTTTCAGGATACGCATTTCTTAAAATTCCCCAAAACTGCGCGCTCAAGTCCGGCCTCTCACGAGATTACCCGAAGTTTGGTTTATAAAACACAACGCTTGCTTGAGCAGATATTCACGTTAAGTTCGACTTACGTAAGCGCTACTTGAATAGCGGCTTGAGCACGAACTATAAATATGGCCATAAATAGTCCCGGATTTAAGTCCTATTGAAAATGTTTGAGCTGCATTAAAGCAGAATATATATTTATACATATATAAAGACTTCATTCCAGAAAATGCAGATAAACTATGAGAAACTTCTAGGAAGTAATCGAAAATAATGGGGATTGGAGACATTAGATGCTTCAAGATTGAAGAAATGACTTTATGCAAATGTTATAATTAGATAAGACAATAAAATAAATTTATAGTGAGAACATTTTGTTTTTACAGTATCACATGTGTATATGTATGGTACGTCACTAGCAAAGTATGTCCTTGCAATTACTATTGAAAACTATATATTTATTTATATCAAAATTAACTTATTGCTAAATGTTACAATTAAAAAATTACGAAAATGAAAGAAGAAACTGTCTATCCACTATATTCATATTGGCCGTATATATGCGAAATAGGTATTCTAATAAATCAATAAGAAATACAGAAACAGAAAATTTATTTTACCAAGAATACATAAAAATATTATTTCAACGCGTGCTTGTTTATGTCTTAATAACAAAAACTAAATTAAAAAAACAAGAAATTCTGTGTCGGATAAATAAACAACGAATCATACAGTCGTAGTAAAAGCTATAGTCCATCCAAAATGCGCTCGCCACATACATTTTCGCGTAGGTCGTTAACTTTTTTTTGGTAGGAGCTGTACATTGAATAGTTCGTCACTACGCTACTCGTGATTCAAACTTGTATTACAACAAACGTCATTGCGTTAGTGTTTTAATATGCTATTAACCTGTTATTTTCATTTGAGAATTTTGTATAACTATTTGAGAAAGAAAAAAAAACCTTCGTTCCCACTCACATCAGTTTTTTTTTTTATTCTATTTTAATTTTCGTTTTATGCATTTTTCTTCTTTGTTTTATTTTACGAGCTAGTGAATAGTGAAAAAAAATGTGAGTTTCTTTTAAACGATAATACTCATTTTTATCCACGAGTACTTAAATAAATTAGATTATTTATTGCGTTATACAAGTCTCACCACTTTACCCATTCTATTTTATAGGATTACCCAACGGAATAACAATTTTTTTTGTCTATATATCAAAACGCGTGATTTACGAAATTCATCTATCCTTTTAGTATTTAGTTTTTAATTGATCGCACTTCTATTATGCACCGTGCACACGTAAAATGTGACACAGAAAATATAATTAACCCATTTTTTTGCTTATTGCACAAGACTTTAAGTAGTTCGATAAAGGAATAATCGTAAACAAACGAACACGCGATAATTGCTGGAAGACGTATATAGTATGGAATTGCTTTGTACGTATACTCTCTTCTATTTAAAGGTATTTTCCTATGATTACTTTCATTATCATTCGCCGTATATGTTCAGTGTATTACCCTTGTGCCACTTGGGACGCTTCTTTGTGGCCATTAGAAAATGTATTATTCATAATTACCATACGTAAGACGTAATATGGGTTCAGGAAAACGTAATTGATTCACCTAACTATATAAATATAGTGTGGTATTAACTTGCTGTTTAGTATTGAATATTTCGCCTAGAACGTAAGCAATTACAATAATTGCCGGTTACGATTTGTGAATGCAAGTACATACATTCAATAAATTATTCTCTCGTTTACATACATATGTATTTGATCAGAAATGCACGCATTAAGCGAAAATAAGAGAAATTGTAATATCTACCAGAGCCTTGCACGAGTAGTAAAAATGTATCGATTAATAATCGGCGATTACTTTCCCCAACGATGCGAGTAGGTGATCATTAAGACCGGCATCGTCGCTTCGCAAGAATCGTACGATGCTTACTCGTAAGAATAGGGTATAATAATTCTGGATATACGGTACTATTTGTTGGTTATCACTTATTAGGTTCGTTCGAACCTGTAGTTCAGAACCGTTCTCTGATTGATGCGCGTGCGCAATGATATTTTCACCGTTCGGACCTTGTAGTTCTCGAATTTAGAATTCTTAGAATTTTAATTTAACGTTCGGACTGTCAGAACCCCAAATTCAGAACGATGCCCGTTCAATCAGTGCTTGCTAGGGAGCAAGTATTTGAAATTCTGAAGTAATTCTGGACCTGCGCATTGTAATTTAAGACATTTATTAGAATGTCAAATATGTTGTTTGAATATATCAATATATTCAATATACAGGGTTTTCCACGGAACTGGCTGGTTAGAAGTTTTCCGGCTTAACGAAATTCCTCAGTTTTAAAAAAATTGGGTTTGTAACAATTTGGCACTTACTTTCTTTCTAAAATATTTTTTACCTTTTTTGCACTTCCGGTTAACCGGAAGTCGCACGAACTTTGTTATTTTAAATGGAACACCCTATATATTATTATATTTTTGAATTTACCATAAATTCTATGACGATTACCATTAGGGTATCTTATACCTATCTTCAACTGTTTCTAAGATATTACGATTTGTGTTAAAATTTTGACATTTACATTGTTGTATGTAATTGATTAATTCTCACTTGATTTAAGTGTCAGAAATCTCCGACTTTGAAATCAACAAGTACTAACATTGTTTTACCAAAACGTAGAAAAAAAAATCAGTGACATTATACAGGGTGTTTAAAAATTAGTGACATATCCAAGATTTGAATGTTGCAAAATATAATTTTCAAATAGAACACCCTGTACGTTTTTCTATTTTTGGATGTACAATTAAATTCTATGCCGATTTGCTGTAGCATTCCCTATACCCATCTTCAGTAGTTTTCTTTTAAATTACTCGTTTTGTTTATTACCGCTTTCAAATGGCCGAATAATCTATCTGGTGGGCCATGACATTAACATCACAACAATTTATTATTATTAGTAAGTATTATTGTTATAATCGTTGTTTGTTACACTTCGCGTGTTCAGATCGATGAATATTATTGTGGAACTTATGAATTAGATAATGAAAAATATTGGAGGAGTTTATTTTAATCTGGATACGTTAAATTTATTTTACATTCACTGAGAATGCAGAAAGAACTTATAGAGAATTCAAAGTAATTAAAGGAATTTATTTGTCGTTAATATATCTAACGCAATTCTGAAAATTTTGAAATGATTTCTCTTAATAGCTTGGTTTCAAATTAAGGGAATAGGAAGGGGAACATAACAAAAATTTTTCACTAAAACGTAGTGTGCTTGTCACAAAATGTTTTAAAGTTTTTGATATATTAAAGTATTTTCAAAATTATAAAGGTTTTTATGAAGAATATTTAGATAGATGCATACTTAACAAATGCAATTTACAAGCAGCATAAACTTGAACCATGACATAGAGCATAAAAAAAAATGCTCAATGTGAATTCCGTTTACGTCCAAGCATATTATTAGTCGACGTCTTAATGTGTCGCCTTATACTTCTTCTCACTCAACTGGGTCTAATTCATCAAACGTTCTCGTCACACGAATCAAAATAAATCCTATAATTACCGTAAATTCTCTAAGTTCATCCTGCATTCTCAGTGAATGTAAATAAATTTAAAGTATCCAGGGTTAAATAAGCTCCTTCAATATTTTTCATTATCTTATTCATAAGTTCCATAATAATATGCATTTATCTGAACACGCGACGTGTAAGAAACAATGATTATAACAATAATACTTACTAATAATAATAAATTGTTGTAATGTTAATGTCATGGCCCACTAGATAGAAATTATTCGCCATTTGAAAGCGGTAATAACAAACGAGTAAATTTTAAAAGAAAACTACTGAAGATGGTATAGGGAATGCTACAGCAAATCGGCATAGAATTTAATGTACATCCAAAAATAGAAAGATGTACAGGGTGTTCTATTTGAAAAAATTAAGTTTTCAACATTCAAATTCTTGATATGTCACTAATTTTTAAACACCCTGTATAATGTCACTGAATTTTTTTTTCTACGTTTTGGTAAAATAATGTTAGTACTTGTTGATTTCAAAGTCGGAGATTTCTGACACTTAAATCAAGTGAGAATTAATCAATTACATACAACAATGTAAATGTCAAAATTTTAACAAAAATCGTAATATCTTTAGAAACAGTTGAAGATAGTATAAGATACCCTAATGGTAATCGTCATAGAATTTATGGGTAAATTCAAAAATATAATAATATATAGGCTGTTCCATTTAAAATAAACAAAGTTCGTGTGACTTCCGATTAACCGGAAGTGCAAAAAAGGTGAAAATATTTTAGAAAGAAAGTAAGTGCCAAATTGTTACAAACCCCAATTTTTTAAAACTGAGAATTTTCGTTAAGCCGGAAAACTTCTAACCAGCCAGTTCCGTGGAAAACCCTGTATATTATATGAATGTTCATTGTTTTAGCTAAGAGTTGTGAGTTGGTTTACTTTGTCATGGACGCAAGTAAGCATAAGGTTTTTTTTTGTTATTTTACATTACAATACGCAAATATTTATAGTTTTCAATAGTAGTCAATAGGATGGACTCTTCACTGCTTAACAAAATGCAAACCATGTTGAAGAAGCTGTTCTAATACGCGTTTAAAGAACATTTTTAATTAATTCACTTCACATTTTATAACTTATGGACACAATACGAAGATGGATACTTTTACAAAGGTGGTAGTGATGGACACTATTGAAAAGGAAATTTGTTAGCCATCAGAGTGCATCGTTCCATGATGTTAAGGAATGTTTCGATATAAGTCAAATTAAATAGCTCCAGGTGAATATATGTGTATCTGTCATCTATTCTATTTTTTATTTCATTATTTGTATATGGCTATTGATGCAAAAATACAAAATAAGAACTTTATTTACACTTTCTGTATATTTATTTGTTATATCACCAAGATATCATATAAAAGAAAATGTCATACTGTCCATATCTAATGCAATTTCATCCACAATTTCCTCATACTCCGAAGTTCTTTCATTCCCAACTTTATCCCTATTTTATTTATACAATTCTATAAGCGCTTTTGTACTATTGATGTCTCATTTCACATTTCCTTTTCTTATTGATCACCAACATTATTTCTGCAACAGAATTTAATTTCATTTTCTAGTTATTTTTGTTTTAAAACTTAACTTCTATATTATCATTTCCTCTAATTTCCATTATGATAAACAAATAAATATAAAAAGTATGATACAACAAGGAAAAAGTAATATGGACGAAACAACTCAATTCAACACTTAGCTTAGATGTACAGGTTATGTTATATGATTGTGGTTATTTATCCACTATAAACATGGGGTAAATTTGAAATCTTAGGTAGGGTTAAATCTGTTTGAACCGCTATAATTTCAGAACTATATTGGAACTTGAACTGTCATGCGCACTAGATCCAGAATTTCAAATTCTAGAACGGTTCTGAACTATAGGTTCGAACGAACCTATTATAGTGGCTTGATTTTCCTAATGTTATTCTATGTTTATAGTTTCTAATAAAAGTTTTTCAAATTTCGTATTCCTGTTTTTATATGATATGGTTTCTGTCGAGACTAACTCATACTAAGTCTATCTAAAAACTTGGTTTTATTGCTTTCTACCAGTTAACGAACACACAATGACACTGTAAACTGTCCCAATCGGAAAAAAAACAAGAAAATGCAGGTTGCAATAATCTTTTCCAAAGCTCTTTGGATACTGACTAATATAGTTGTTATTAGCATACTTTCACGATGTGGAATTTAGGCGTGCGAGGGTCGCACTGCGATTACGTTGGTATGTCTTAATTCATATTTTAGAATTTAAAATTGATTGTAATAGTAATGATTATCTAAAAATTCCAAAAAAAAATGAACAGGTAGCAAATTCTTTTGGTAAAAATATTTTATTGACTACTTTAAAACTTTAAAACCTTAAAACCATTTACACTGCTTTATTTCAATCAATTATACAATGTACTTACCTTAAATTGTTGTTCAATGATAGTTAGTGTACGAAAACGAGGAGTTTAGTAAATTTATTTAAATAGCTTACTGTGTAATTTGCTTGAATAACTGATAACGTAGAAATAAAAATTGAGGGCCTATATCTCACAAAACGCTATTCAGTAACTATTTGCGACTGGTTTGTGCCTAAGGGCATATCTTCAGGCCAGATTGTGTAATAAATGTTAAGTTAGTTTTGGGACAGTTTTTAACAGTGATATATATATCAGTTCTGGCCTAAAGATTAGGCACGAAACCGGTCCCAAGCCGTTAATATGCAGAATTTTGTGAAATATACATCCTGAAATTTATTTATGAATTCATACATATTTTAAGACTCTTTTAAGCTGGGACATGTTAAACAGCAAAATGGAAAGATGTCTTATATTCTCCTTTTAAACTAATAAGGGTGCAATAATAAAAAGCGCATGGCACCATACTCATTTCTTACCAACTTGCAAATTGTAAAAAAAATCTATATAAAATATTTTATATAAATAATAGAAAGGCAAAATGTTAGTAATCATGAAAAAAATATAATTGTTTCTTTACTGTATGCATAGCTTTTAAAAATGCAAATACTTTAATTTAAACTATACCGTTAATGATTTTACTAGCTACTTAATATGTAGCTTACAATCAATTTCTAATATTCTCTCATGTATGTACCATCTTTAACAAATTGTGAAAGCTCCACAAATCTCGATTATTTATGCAACCGAAACTATAAGTACTGCGTACCGAGCAATGCCTAATTCAGAATTTTTTGCAAATAATTTTTAATTACTATTTCTAACTTCTAACCCAAGCATTATCCATTATTACTAAGCAAACACCTTTATTAAGCACGGGAGATTTATGCGTCTACGTCTATCGCGGGCTCGTGATTCAATACGATTTATGATGGTTATGCGCAAGACGAGGTAAAACTATCGATGGTGTCCGAAAACACTCGAAGTGCAACAAAACTCAAATAATCAGAATTGTGGCAAGTTGTTACCTATTTAAGAAAATACATGAGTTTAATAGCGATCAGTATTGTTGTTACTTGCACTAAATATTTGCTGTAATTAGATACAGTACCAATAGTCACAAGTAATACGTTACTTACGACAAATCAACAGTTTGGTTACGATTATTGCATAAAAATTTGTCAGGTACGCTGTGTAATAGCAGTTAATATAAGCACTATTTATTTTACAGTAACAACTTGCATTAAGGAAACTGAGTTTAGTTGCAGATATTAATTGAGGAGAATAGTTCCAAGTAAAACTTTATCTATTGTAAATGATTTTTATCAAGTAAACACTTTACTTAACCCATTTTTCTCAGTGTACAATAGTAAGAAAATATCTGATCGAAATTTAAATGATAAATATACATATGAGGTGCTATATTATCTACGTGTGTGTAAAAAGAAAATAAAAAAAATTCCCACTGCTCCTGACGATGCCGCGAAAGCACAGATTACTTAGCACTAGTAAAAAAGAGATCCTAAACACTGATACTAACAACAAGCAATCTAAGTTACTTACGGTATGCTTCATACCGGTAACTTATGAAGTTACTTATGATAATTAAACTGAAGTAATAAACCAAAGGATATATGCAGTTGCGGTAAGTAATAGATTTGCTCATGTCGAGTTGATGTATTGCTATGAGTGAACTATTCTATAATGGCTATCACACCTTCATTATTAACCTGAATTAATGCAAGCTATTTGGATTATTTGTGATAAGGAAACAGTATCATTAATGCATGTTCACTAAATATCTGATATATAGAAAGTAATGGTTTGCTATAAATATATAATATGCTTACCTTAAATTTGTTGTTCAACTTATAGGTAGTGCAGGAAACGAGGAAGTTTAGTGAATATTAATATAAATTAAATATAAAAGGCAGTATTATTAATAATAGTTTATTTTGTATAGGACAAACACAGTGACTACCTGATATGAATGAAGATTTTGGTTTCACTTTAACAACAGTTTTTTTTTAAACAATTTACAACGTAATGACTCGTAAAATATATTCCTTAATAATGAAAAAAATGAACAAAGCAATAATAAAAGATAAGGTAAATGCCCCCCTCTTGAAACGTTATTAGTTATTAAAATTTTTGAAATTCAAACAAAGGACAAAGAGAAATATGACAACTAATAACAAACAAAGAAATAATATACCTAGGCGGTAAACTTGCGGTTTCTGTTGGTTCTTTGCACTGGGCGTTGTCTCGGTGAGTTGATCCTCTGTCGACGTACGTGCGGTTGTGTCCGGTGATCCGCCTCGAAAACGGATACTTCGTCGGGGTATCCCTAACTGCAGATGGCACTTGGACTATGCATCCACACTTTAACTTCACCAGCGGGCTAGATATCGTCACAATGATGGGGAATTCAATTATCCTACCACGTGGTTTAAAACTGCAATCTTGAAATATCCGATTGCTTATAGGCTCAGTACATCTTCTTTCGCGGGGATTCTTTATACGGATGGAGCCTTGAGTTAACCCACGCGGTATTTTTAATATATTTGCGTTCCAACTGGCCTACAATGGCCGTACTCCTTGGCCACTCTTTTTCGACGACCTTTTACCACGTTCGTAACTCTTACTTGACGCTAGCCCGCGCTTGCGCGCGTAGCGGTCTCGGGGACTATTTTATTACTCCGCATTAGCCATCAGGAATAGTAAAACAATTACGGGGTGGCAGTAAAACTCAAATAATCATAGTTGAGGCAAGTTGTTACCTATGGTAACGTTTTTCTACTCTTAAAACGTTGTCGGGGTTTATAAAAATACACAGGCGATATATTTAAATTAACTTGATTTATTAACGCACTTATGGACTACTTAAAATCTATTAAATAAGATGAAAATAAACACTAAAATTAAATCACTCACTACTTACTATTAAAAATCACATATTAATTGAATCACTTAATTTCTAATGTCTTATTTATGTAAACGATTTATTTCCACCCATATTTATATCACACGTACTTAATTCGCTGGTATTTTTCTCCACTCGCTATTTGCTATCTGCTCAATTCAACTCGTATCCACTGACTGACCTGACCAATAACCACGCGTTATTTTATATCTGGTGCCGAAATTACCAGATTGTTCGCGACCCATCTAGGGCGTTTCCAGATTCGGAAGATAATCACGTATCTTCGACCCGGTACTGCCTTCTGTCGTTCCTCTTTGGAACCTTGTACGTAGGCCGTTCTTCCGCTATGCTAGCGCCATCTAGGGGCGCCTATCGAAACCGCCAGTTTAAAAATTGCCGCTCGTTACACTATTTAAGAAAATACATGGTTTAATAGCGATCAGCATTGTTGTTACTTCTACTAACCGTGTGCTGTAGTTAGATACAGTACCAGTAGTCAGAAGTAATACTTTACTTACCACCAATTAGTCAGGTACGCTGTGTAATAGCCGTTAATAAAAACACTTTTACAGTAACAACTTGCATTCAGGAAACTAGGTTTAGTTGCAGGTATTAATTAACGAGAATAGTTCCAAGTAAAACTTTATCTATTGTAAATAATTTTTTATCAAGTAAACACTTTACTTAGCCCATTTTTCTCAGTGCGTCAAATGCGTAAACGTACCTATACTCGTACGATACTGTACTTACTCGTGCAAGTCTCTGATACCTACTGCAAATACTTGTATGTACAATAAAGTATTTAAGTATGTGAACAGTTCTATAATACGTAGCCAATAGACTTTACAGTTATGAAGGAGAGTAATGCCTGTCTCGATAATTATTTCCTAAATTTAAATTCAGATTATACTTCCATAAAAATAATTAAAACTGATATTAATAAGTGTAGGTTAACGGAATGATATACTCCTACAGTCGCGAGCAAATGTTATAGGCACCTCTGACAAAACTAATGGATTTCATGTTTCTTACATTTTTTTTGTGACAGTTATTTCAACGTTTATACAATCGTCTTTATGGTTACAATAGTCTTTATAGATACCTTTTGTAAATATATTATTTTTTTTTTATATATTTTCAAGTCTTCGAGAAGTCACTTTCCCCCTCCCATCTAAAAAGTATTATAGCTGTAGTAAAACACTCTAATATGCAACAAATTAATAGGTCTCTTAAAATACTAAAATATTTATAATGTATTACCTACAAGTTTTTATTTTCTCATTTCTTACTGTGATAATCGCCCAAATTTAGGGTGCCTATATCATTTGCTCGCGACTGTATAACTCAAACGGGATTATTAAGATTATACAATATACCTACTATAGAGAGAGTAGATTGGTTATTCATTGCTGATACTTACTTGACCTAGTATGTTAAAGCTAATATGTTTATTGAAACAATAATACTATGTCAATAAGTTTTACTAAGGAAAAAGGAATGTTAATAACAGTTTAATATTAGGTGGTATAACAGTGAACTACATATAATGCGTGAAAATCTAACTTTTATGAAATAGTTTAGAGTCAAAAGTTCTACTCTTGTGTCAAATGAATATACAAAAATTTCTACATAAGCAATATAGATTAGCATTAAAGAGTGCAAAAATTAGTGCACATGATAAATACATTACTGAACATAAAAACAACGCGAGAGCAGGCAGTATGGCGTGTTGTAAATAATACCTATAGAATGCATATCAATGAAACCGATTTAGACGCTGACACCTTAAGTAACTTCTTCACTAATACAGCTAGTGACATCATTGTCAATCTCCACCTGCAAATATTGATGGTACTCCCCTCCTTCTCCGCCTGTTTTTTTTTGTATTAATTTTACAAAGTTTTGAATCAGTCTAGTTCAACTGCAGTATTTTTATTACCATCTCGTTTAATGCTAATTAAAATAATACCCACACAGAAAATTTAATGTAGACAAATTTAAAAGACATTTGAAAATGAAAAATACGTATCTACTTAAATATAAATACTAACGTGTTTCCTTTAGAATTGCATATATTTAGTTTTTAAACTGCACGTAAGTATGCTTCCAGCATATCGTATTTCTCCAAATGAGAAAATACCTGGTGAGATATTATCTAATACTTAGAACTAAATATAACGAAAACTGTTCAAGCTACTAATGATAATAATGTAATAATAACAATTAGAAGTAAAAAACACAACACAAAATGCAATAACCAACTTTTTTTTAATAATTAAACTTGTAAAAGATTCAAGCTCAGTGCGTTTTTGACAGTTTTAAACAACATACTAGTGGTGTAACGAATACGTGATTTTACACATTCGCGAATGCGAATATGTGCACTAGACATTCGCGAATGCGAATATTAACTTTTTAACTTTACTAGCGTCATCTATTAGTTTTCAGTTTACAACTATACGAACACTTGCATTAAGCACACGCAGAGAATTAAATTTCTCTATCACTGCAGCGAAACTAGCCAAGTACAACCGAATCGTTTCGACTTTTTACGTCTTATCCTTGTCAATTCAAATTTAGTTTTGAGGTTATTAATGGTTATTCTAATGTAAACTGCAAATTTATGCTCAAAAGGTTGTTTTTAGGATCTCAGTGAATTTAAATATTTTCTAAATTATCTATTTTAACAGGTAACTTTTTTTATTCGCAATATTCGCATATTTATTGCGAATGCGAATATTCGTTACATCATTACAATATATATTTGTTTTGACTTAAAGTGAAGGAACTATATTGTTAAAATGTCAAATTGTCAAAATTTCTCGGAAATGCGTCATGCAATGTTTTTTCGTATATTGCATATTAGTCAGCGTTAAAAAACCTAATACTTTGCTAATTTAACCTATTTTCTAGAATCAATAATAATAGAGATAGCAATGCTGCGCACTTAATTTGAATCTCTGTATATGAGTGAATCTTGTGCAAGATATCTTGTTTTCTTAAAGGGTTTGTGTGTGTTCCAAATTTCTTCTGTTTTCGTTAGGCAACCCTCGCGAACGATAGTGAATTGATTGCCTATTGCTGATATCGAATCGTTTCGACTTTTTACGTCTTATCTTGTCAATTCAAATTTAGTTTTGAGGTTATTAATGGTTTATTCTAATGTAAACTGGCAAATTTATGCTCAAAAGGTTGTTTTAGGATCTCAGTGAATTTAAATATTTTCTAAATTATCTATTTTAACAGGTAACTTTTTTATTCGCAATATTCGCATATTTATTGTGAATGCGAATATTCGTTACATCATTACAATATACTATTTGTTTTTGACTTAAAGTGGAAGGAACTATATTTGTAAAATGTCAAATTGTCAAAATTTCTCGGAAATGCGTCATGCAATTGTTTTTTTCGTATATTGCATATTAGTCAGCGTTAAAAAACACTAATACTTTGCTAATTTAACCTATTTTCTAGAGTCAATAAATAATAGAGATAGCAATGCTGCGCACTTAATTTGAATCTCTGTATATGAGTGATCTGTGTGCAAGATATCTTGTTTTCTTAAGGGTTTGTGTGTGTTTCCAAATTTCTTCTGTTTTCGTTAGGCAACCCTTCGCGAACGATAGTGAAATTGATTGCCTATTGCTGATATCGAATCGTTTCGACTTTTTACGTCTTATCCTTGTCAATTCAAATTTAGTTTTGAGGTTATTAATGGTTTATTCTAATGTAAACTGCAAATTTATGCTTCAAAAGGTTGTTTTAGGATCTCAGTGAATTTAAATATTTTCTAAATTATCTATTTTAACAGGTAACTTTTTTATTTGCAATATTCGCATATTTATGCGAATGCGAATATTCGTTACATCATTACAATATACTATTTGTTTTGACTTAAAGTGAAGGAACTATATTTGTAAAATGTCAAATTGTCAAAATTTCTCGGAAATGCGTCATGCAATTGTTTTTTCGTATATTGCATATTAGTCAGCGTTAAAAACACTAATACTTTGCTAATTTAACCTATTTTCTAGAATCAATAATAATAGAGATAGCAATGCTGCGCACTTAATTTGAATCTCTGTATATGAGTGATCTGTGTGCAAGATATCTTGTTTTCTTAAGGGTTTGTGTGTGTTCCAAATTTCTTCTGTTTTCGTTAGGCAACCCTTCGCGAACGATAGTGAAATTGATTGCCTATTGCTGGGATTACAATTGATCAGTTGATTTGTTTAATGTTTTATATTTGGGTCAAATAACCGACCATTTTTTTAAACACCTTGTATTTTGTTGCCGTAAATAAATCGGTTTTTCTGTTTATATATATCACGCATTTTGTTACAGTGTCAGATGCTGAGTACAAGAGAGTGTGTGAAGCATTTAAACGTTTGTCTGGTGGTGGAAACTTGCTGAACAAACAGACGTTCATACAGAATGTCCTCGGCGAAGGAGTGCCATTGAATATCGCCGAGGCCCTATACACTGCCTGTGGTGGCGGACCAAGAGGCATAGGACTTAGGGATCTCATCTGTGGATTAGTTTTGTTGACGAAGGGCACTTCGGAGGAGAAAATAAAGTAAGTAGGAAATTGCCTTTTTGTAACATTTTTCTGTAATACTTTTTCGATAATATCGATGCCAGCTGTGATCAAAAACTGATCTTGGCAGCTTTAAGGCTCTACTCCGATAAGCCCCTAAAATTATAGAGCTGAAATTATAATTTTCTCCTTTTGAGGGGTGGTTTTTTTTTTAGTTTGGCTTAAAATGCCAACTTGGATGTTTGTTATATCCAGTGTGCGGAAGGGACGTATCCCGTATCAGGTGTGATTCACTCGCATCGGCACTGACTCGATAGTACACATCGAGTCAAAAAACGATGACAGGGAAAATAAGCCATAAGGAAACATAGGGAAAGATACATCTTCTTTAATCTACCAGCGTTTGCACATTGGTAGGTGCTAAGAATTATTTTTTCATTGAATTCTTCCTCGGAAACTATAAAGTCAAATTTTGCGAATAAATCTCTTGCGACCGCTTTGTCGCATAACATCAAGGGGATAGCTTTCGGAGCGATTGTTGACATATATATCTGTCTTTTTTTGTTGCTTTAGTTTCTACACCATCGATTACTCGCGTTTGTTTAGACGGTATAATTTGCAAATATGATCTGTATTTAATTACGTAACCGTGCTGTGCCGTATTAAAAAATGATTTAGAAATGTGTTCTTGTATAATTATTAGAGGAATTAGAATTTTCTAAAGCCCTTACTTCTATTACAAAAGATTGTTTTAGGTTTAGATTTATAAGAATTTCTTAATAGTGGATGTATAAAATGTTAAGGCCGTTTTACACCTAGCTATTTTATTGTGCAATTTATTTGGCCAACTTAAAATTTTACGTGTATAACACGGGATTAAATAGGTATTTATACACGTTTTTTAATTTCAAATTGGCCAATAAATTGCGCAATAAAAAGCTAGGTGTAAAACGGCCTTTAGACATAAATGCCAACTGAAAATTTATGTATATTAACAAAAGAATTATACACTTTGGAAAAAAATTAACCTCCTTTATTAAGAAAACATGTTATTCCTTCTAAAACGTTTGAATTCTATTGATATTTGATGACGCACCAAATCGAATTGCACTTATGGAAGTTTTGCATTAAAATATAAAAAAATATTTGCCCTGCCATGCGTATAAAGAAATTCAGAAATAAGTATGTTGTTATTATTTGAAAAAATAAATATATTGAAGCCGTTTCTTAATCTAGATGTATAATAACTGGCAAACTATATTAAAAAAAAAAGACCATAAACTATAGGGAAAAATGGCATACACATCGGAAAAAAAAAGGTTTTAACTTTATTTAAAGAAGTTGTCCAGTTATTCTTTCTTAATGTTGCATTTCTATTGCTTTGATTGAATTATATGTTCTGACTTTAAAATTTTAAGAATTAATTAAGATGCTGCGACTTAACAATCATGAAGAAGAAAATGCCTATTATACCCACAATAGTTTTGATAAACTTATACCCACAAAAGTGAAAAGTGTTGAATATTTGAACAGTGATGGAGGCTATAACATTACGCAATATAAATTACCGTAACGGCTTTTTGAAATGTTATTTAATGTTAAAATAAAAAAAAAAAAAACAAAATCATGTTTGCTTGCTTCTCTTTTCTAGACGTTCACAATCATATTTTTGTGATTACAACACAATCTGTTACGAATCAAAAATAAAGTTTCAAACAAAAACTACATATTTGATGGCGTAGAATCCGAATCTGCAATACAAAATGGGGGTTTAAGATTCAAGATTTCAAAGTTGTCCCTCCTCTCAGTCTGGGGGGAATCTTATTAAGATTTTTTTTTGATTTGATGCGGTTTTTTAGAGATATTCCGTTGTCTTAAGATAAAAAATTCGCCCAGTATGTTATTAAATTTACATCGACGCGAATATTCGAGTTAAAAGTGGATAATTCTGTACGATATTTTTGCACGTAGTAATTAATATCTGTAGGATTTATTTGTACACACTTACAGTGGTTTAGTATTAAAAACAAAAATCTTTGTGTTTTCTTTTAAGTTTAAGGCGTATTTTTTTAATTCATCGATAGATATATATTGATTTTTGTTTCTTTTTCTTGAGGTAGCGGCTTTTTTAAAAATGAATTAAATTTTTTTACCAATTAAAACATTCTTTTTTGACGTTTCGACAAGTTCTTTTATTATTGTCTTCTTCAGAAATTATTTACTACAATTTAATTTTTTATACACATTTAAAGACAACACAAACATATTAAAAATTACTTTAAAATTTACATATTTCTAAAAATTACAATACAAATCCCATCAAAAAGATATATATTGATTATAGTGTTTTTTTGTTTATATATTAATTAGATATCGATGAATAAAAGAATGAGCCTTATGTCGCATGTTTTTGTTTGGCTATAAATTATCTCCTATCGATAATAAATAATTTAAAGATCAATAATTATATTTTCAAATTAGCGCAGTAAAATAACGTTATCGGTGACTGGATACGTAACTATTTTCCAAGTGCAGGGCGAAGTGCAACATCTATTCTTAAGGAGGGAACGCATTCGGCGTTCACGGTCCAGGCGCATCGCGGACCGTACCATGCTGAGCTGATCGTAGTCTTGAACAAAATCACGTGCATTAAGGCGATCGCAGACTGGTCTCTGCACACCCATCATGTTATTAGCTAGTTATCAAAATGAATTCCATGGGGGACGTACCTTTATTGGCTCTTTTACTTGAAAAAGAAGAAAAACTCCAAAGACGAAAATGCATTAGATTTTGAATTCATCCAATTAATTAATTAAAATACATTAGACAAACAGTAGGTGAATTTCAAACCTTATTTAAAAAACTATTATTGGATGAAGCTCGATTTTCACAGTACTTTCCTATGTTACGAGAAAAACACAGTGAGATACTAAATTGAAAATTAAATTAAAAGCGAAAATTCGTATTCCAATCCTATTTTATTTTTAAATATCTTATTGCGACATGTTTCGGTCCTAATTAACCATCATCGGGCAACTATAAGATGAATTTTTTTTTATGTCAAAACTTATAAATTGATTTTACTATTTAAATTAAAATTTTAAAATCTCATAATTTTAACAATTGAAGGAGTTTTTAGTTTTAATTTAAAGTATATAAATTGAAATTAAAATCGAAAAATTCAAAATCTTAATTTTTTTTAGATGTTACTCTTAAATTTAAATAAATAAAATTTTATGGATAATACTTAACTTAACTAAACGCCAATATTCGTTTTTATAAAATGATGCGTTGTAATTTAGTATATATGAATACGTTGAAAGAGAAAAAATAGCTACTAAATGTTATTCTTAACGATATTTAACTACAAAATACTAGGTTTAGACGATGCATAAACAGCCCCGATTTGGGTTAACTTTGAACGGTAAACATTAAAAGTGCTTATACAGGTTGTTGATAAATCACGAATGTAGCCGATTGAGCGCGATTTTTAACGATTCATCATGTTAGCACGGTATCGCCAGATCGACGGATCCATACGCACTCAGTGATGTAACGAATGTGTAATTTTTACGACCATTCGGCGGAATGCGAATGCGAATATGTGCCCTAGACATTCGCGAATGCGAATGCGAATATTAACTTTTTAACATTTACTAGCGTCATTCTATTGCTTTTCAGTTTACAACTATACGAACACTTGCATTAAGCACACGCAGAGAATTAAATTTCTCCATCACCGCAGCGTAACTAGGCCAAGTACAACCGAATCGTTTCGAACTTTTTACGTCTATTCTTGTCAATTCAAGTTTAGTTTGAGGTTATTGATGGTTATTATAATGTAAACTGCAAATTTGTGCTCAAAAGGTTGTTTTAGGATTTCAATGAATTTAAATATTAGTTTTTTTTTTCAAATTATCATTTAACAGGTGAAGTTACTATTAAAATGGGACATTCGATATTCGCAATATTCGCATTTTTTTTTTGCGAATGCGAATATTCAAAAACATGCGAATATTCGCGAATGCGAATGCGAATATTCGTTACATCACTAATACGCACTAGACGTTCGCGGACTGGGCTTGATCGCATCGTGTTGTGTCCAGATTCTCCAGAAAGTTTGCAATGAGACCGCGATGCGAGCGAGCCCAGCTCGTGAATGTCTAGTGGGTGCCTACATCTTTACAAAAACATTGAAAGAATCTCTACTAATCTGGAACGAGATTAGCATGTTCCGCGATGCGCCTGGACCGTGAACGCCTAATGCGTGCCTTCACTGAGAAAAAAATTTAATAATCATAAATGAAAATACAATTATCGTAAGTAAAAAGTTCAGCTGGATAGGGGACAAAAGCACAGATTACTTAGCGCTAGTAAAAAAAGAGATCCTAAACACTGATACTAACAACAAGCAGTCTAAGTTACTTACGGCCTGATTCATACCGGTAACTTATGAAGTTACTTATGATAAGTAAACTGAAGTAGTACACCAAAGAATATATGCAGTTGTGGTAAGTAAAAATTTGCTCATGTCAAGTAGTTGTATTGTTATGAGTAAACTATTCTATAATGGCTATCACACCTTCATTATTAACCTCAATTAATGCAAGCTATTTGGATTACTTGTGATAAGGAAACAGTATCATTAATGCACGATCACTAGATACCTGATATATAAAAAGTAATGTTTTCTATATATATATACAATATACTTACCTTAAATTTGTTGTTCAACTTATATATCAACTAAATTTAAATAAAAAGCAGTATTATTAGTAATAGTTTTATTTTGTATAGGACAAACACAGTGACTACCTGATATGAATGAAAGATATTGGTTTCGCTTTAACAACAGTTTATTTTTAAACAATTTAAACGTAATAACTCATAAAATATATTCCTTAATAATGAAAAAAATTAACAAAGCAATAATAAAAGATAGGGTAGATGGAGCTCCCTTGAAACGTTATTTTGTTATTGAAATTATTGAAATCTAAACAAAGGACAAAGAAAAATATAGCTTTGAAGTTACAACTAATAACAAAAAAAGAAATAATATACCTAGGCGGAAACTTGCGGTTTCTGTTGGTTCTTTGCACTAGGCGTTGTCTCGGCGAGTTGATCCTCTGTCGGCGTACGTCGGCTTCTTCGTCGCGGTATCCTTAGATGCAGATGGCACTTAGACTGTCGGATCACTAGCGATGGCATCCACACTTTAACTTCACCAGCGGGCGCATATATCATCACAGTGATCAGGAATTCAAATATCCCACCACGTGGTTTAAAATTACAATCTTGAACATGGGATTGCTTTATACGGATGAGGTCCTTTGCGGCTTTAATACACCCGGTATTTTTAATATATTTGCGTTCCAACTGGCCTACAATGGCCGTACTCCTTGGCCACTCTTTTTCGACGACCTTTTCCCACGTTCGTAACTCTTACTTGACGCTAGCACGCGCCTGCGCGCGTTGCTGTCTCGGGGACTATTTCATTACTCCGCCGCATTAGCCAAATCAGGAATAGTAAAACAATCACGGGGTGGCAGCAAAACTCAAATAATCATAGTTGTGGCAAATTGGTACCTATTTAAGAAAATACATGAGTTTAATAGTGATCAGCATTGTTGTTACTTCTACTAAGCATGTGCTGTAGTTAGATACAGTACCAGTAGTCATAGTCATAAGTAATACGTTACTTACCGCAAATTTGTCAGGTACGCTGTGTAATAGCCGTTAATAAAAGCACTATTTACAGTAACAACTTTAGGAAATTGGGTTTAGTTGCAGGTATTAATTAACGAGAATAGTTCCAAGTAAAACTTTATCTATTGTAAGTAATTTTTTATCAAGTAAACACTTTACTTAGTCCATTTTTCTCACGATAACGAACGCCTAAAATAATTCAACATTTGGGTTTCATATTTGTGAGTAAAATCAATTCAAAAAATGATAAATTACAAATTAAGTCCTAAGACGTCACAACTGTTTTGGCCAATAAGAAACTGAGAATTTTTGCATTCGCCTGGTGTCACATACGTCAAGCATCATTTAATGGTTTTTGGTTTAATAAGTGACATTTAGTATGATTATTTAATAATTGCTTGATATTACAATATATTGGGCAATTATTAAGTCTAAGAGTTTGCAAAAAGTAAGTTTTATAAGACGATTCTGGTTATAAGTTTTTGTTATTATTTGTTTGTAAGCGACAGTATTTTAAAATGTACACAGTAAGAAATTTGTAACACTAGAACTACACTACGCCGAGTTCATGGAGGTCCCTCTAAATAGTGTATTTTTTTTTAACACTAAGAGTAGTGTTAGTAGTTTATTTGATATGCCTTAGTGTAAAAATAGTATCACTACTAGTGCGAATGTTACTGCTTCTTAGTGTTCATCTAATTTTTTAGTGTAGATCGTAAGGCCACTACTAGTGTGCATTAAACAACATCAATAGTGATTGTTAACTCTAGAAAGAGGTAATTTTCTCTATTAAATGTTTTATCAATACTACTGTAACGGAAGGAAAGTAAAGGAACTTAATCCTTATTCACTAATAAATAAAGCAATGACCGTGTTCGTTGAGATAAAACGCAATTACTCCGACATAAAATAATTCTATACATATACAGTACTTATATAGTATAAAAATAAATTCAAATATTGAAATTAAATGAATCGACAGAACACGAAAGTAGTTTTTTGAACATGTTGAACATCTTATCATCCTTGCTATCAGGTGTTCTTCTACTGACGATGCAGTAACTCAACACTGCGGCACTTTATTAATCAGAAAATTGATAAGAATCTCGACCTATTTACTTTCTCCCTTTCTGATGGTATCCTCCTATAATACAATTCTAAATAAATGTATTGTTTATAATATATAGACAATCACTTACCTTTTATTTTACTGCAGCACGTATGTAATACATAACCTAACTAGAATAGCGTATTGGCGGCTGATGTACCTATGTAGGTCTTGTCCACTGAAGCATTGAACACTAAACCGTTACAACTATTCTGGCCAATCAGAACGCATCGTAACTGATCATGTGTTATTACAGCGCGCGAAATACAATATGCACTCCAAAGAATTGACTATTCTTACACTGATAGAGTATATACTTTACTCTGCCAGTGTTGAATTGCACTAAGTAGCCTGTTAGTGTAATTATTTCACACTAAAAATTTTTTAGTGTAATTATGTACACTACTTTTTTTTAGTATTAAATCACAGTGTATAAATACACTACAATTTTAACTCTATTTGATCAACCCTAACACTAAAAACATTAACACTGGCGCTATTTCTTACTGTGTATATGTGTCCGTCTTGTGTGTTGTTTTAATAGTTTTTAGAGATAACTTAATACTAAATAACGAAATTATGACTCAATTAAACCAATGGTCGAATTGTATAATGTAGATAACCGAGAAGATTATAAAATAAGAAGTAAGACCTTTGAAAAAGGCGGAAGCCGTCGAAACGTTAAGAAAAATGGAAAAATGAATTATTGAAATTAAAGAAAATTGGAGCCACTAATCTCACGACTTTTATTTACTAAATTTTTTAACTAATACCGAAATACAACCTTTCCCATTAGGTCTTTTTTATGGATGGCATTGAACCCCAAAGATTATCACAATGGAAAACTTGACACATTAACTGACAGCGGAAATGGAAACAGATTGTGCAACCGTCAAACCGCTAACTATTTTTTCATTGGCCCAAGACAGAATCTCTAATTCTTTATTGGGCGGAACAGTTGTGACGTTGTACTAAAATTTTTAAAAAATATACATCTTTTTTAACTTTTTATTCATTTAAAAATACTAATCTCATAAACAAGAAACCGGTAAATTTGTAGTAATTTGAAAGTTTTCTTTCGAATAAAAAATAAAAAAAAATTGGTCTCCGACCCTATTGTTTATAAATTTCATATGATTCTAATAATGTAAGTTTTAATCTAGTTTGTACTACACGCTAATTACTACACAATAAACTCGTAGCACTAAATTTTTAATTGATACATAAACCATTAAACATGTTTTTTTGTCATTGTTTTGTATATAATTTCTAAAGTCCGTAAAAATGTCTTAGCTTATCAGATTGCCGAATTTATCTACGATAGGGCAATCTACTTGTTTTTTTATGCAGTATTTGATCATCACTAATTTCCCATTATATCAATTTATATACTTCTTCAGCGTATGATTCTGGCAAAAAAAAAGATAAATTGTTTTATAACCAGCGTGTGTTTGACGCTGCCATCTCGAAATTAACGATGGCAATTCGTTACGCTGCTGGAACCGTTATTGTTGTAGCTGATTAAATAATAAGGCTAAATTTGTTAATTTATTGTATACTCCTGTGTTAATAGCTACTTCCCAGTAAGTACAACATAATGTTGTCTATGTGTACAGAGTCTGCGAAACCGACGAGCACAACTTAATTTGGAACATTTTACTTTACGTAAATTACGTTTGATAAAAGCAATAACCGGGCGAGAGCACTGAAATATATGGATCTCGATGATTACATATCTCGTGTTGTATTGTAGTTTATCTAAAACATAAATCTCGAGTCGAACAATACATATTAACCAGATATCATTACTTACAAGTTCAAATCAAAATTAATTATTAATATAGTGTGAACGATAGGTGTTAATATTCAAATGAACATTTTTGTAATGTTATCTTAAGTTTAAGGTATTAACTTCAGTGTATGTATGATATACACAAGTAAGTTGTAATAGGCCAGAGTGTTCGTAATTATTGTAATTTTTTTTTAATTGAATACCCTCAAAAAGTGTATAATCCTTTTAAACAAACATGCGTTTTGATAATATTAGTCCAGATACATTAAAGAAAGTAGAATATTTTTTTCAACAATCGCTTGCGCCTGTCTTTGTCTGCAGATTACTGGAATGCATTTCGAAAAGCTTTTATAGTGTCTACTTTCTATTTTTTTACATATTTTACGCGTTTACTTTCTTCAATTTTAATTAAATAGTTACATACTATAAATTTTGCGTTTTTATCAAAAAGGATTAACAAAAAGTGTTCATAATTAAGCTTTTCATCCATTTGAGCAAAAATATACAGGATGTTCTATACAAAAAATCTAAAAAAGTTGGTTGAAGTTTCCAAAATTGGGCAGTAAATTTTGAACACCCTGTATACTATTACTAAGGATTCCGCAAGAAGGGAGATCTGGACCGGATTAGATAAAGAAAGTACAAAGAAATGGAGGTCGACTGAAGGTCAACTCCATCCCAAAGCGCTGATAGGGGATCGGGATGGTAGTTTCTCTGATAACCTACTCAAGCGCAGTAAGAAAGAAGTTAAAACCATTACCGGGTTGGTAACTGGACACTGCCCTCTGAAAAAGCATCTATACAACACAGGCCGTGTAAGCGAACCGTGGTGTAGAAGATGCGAACTACAGGAGGAAACGAGTTTACATGTAATCTGCACATGTGAGGAACTGAAGGTACTCCGACAGAAATATTTCGGGAGAGATTTATTGGAGCCCTCGAAGGTCCTCAAGTTTCCACTGGGCAAGATACTGGGCTTTATAGAGAACACCAAGCTGCTCGAGTGGAAATAAGAGAATCAATAGGGATGGTACAATGAGCACCAAGCTCAAAAGGCCGGACATCAAGTGCCGGCCACCCTAACTTGAATGAATGAATGAACGACCCTGTATACCGCTAAAGCTCCAAATTTTGCCTAAAGTATCTTCCATCCGTCGATCAAAGAATTATCCATCACTTCATCTTAAACTTCACATTTGTGGCAGCACTGTTTTTTGTTTAAATGATACTATGTAAATATTAATTTTTTATCAAAAATATTAATTGCCTTGAACATATGCAGCAAAAAAATAGGTACTGCTGTGTATTAATTGAAATAAATAAAAATGCTAAAATGATTTTGAAATGAAAAAGAAAAAATATTAGCTAGCTCAACGGAAAAGATTTTAATAAAACAGAAGAACTATTAATCTCAGAGTTACCCTCGCGAATTAAACCTTTAATCTAACCACGAAAAGTAAAGCGTGAGTGAATGAAATCAGACTCTTAATTACACGAAAAATTGAAAAGGTTTAAAATAAAATAAAAGAACAGAAAACAATCAATTTATTTTTACACAACGGGTTAAATTACAATTGTGCAGAAAAAAAAACCCTGAACTGAAGGTTCTGGCCTAAAATAAAAACTGCACTAGACTCTAATTCAAAATAGGACAATGCTATTTCCTATGCAAAGCAAAAACGAAAGGTTTTATTTGTTAAACACAAGAAAGTTAAAGTTAAACACAAGAAGTAGCGAAATAGCAGCATTTAAAATTGCGGTTAAAGACGATGTTTATGAGAGTATGTTTAATCCAGAACTGTGGCCAATTAATGTTATTGTTAGACCCTTTAAGACAAGAAATTTTTACAAACCTCTACACTCAGCACCAAACACATAAATAAAAAAATTAATTTTACGTTTATTCACCAAAATATTCAAAGCATCAGAAAATAAAACAGATGAATTGCTCATACTCAGCGATGAAATAAACGTTGATGCACTAGCCATAACTGGGCATTGGTTGAAGCAAAATGAGAATGTATTTGTTTCGGGTTTTAGACTGGTATCTTGCTTCTCTAGGAGGAACGGGTACGGCGGATCCTGTATATTTCTAAAAGAGGGCATGGAGTACGAGGAGCTACACTCTCTGAAAGAAAAAAGCATTGAATCAGTTTTTGAATGCAGTGCCGTTAAATTGACAAAGCTAAACATTGTTTTAGTTAACATATATAGACCTCCATTGGGTGATATTAAAGAATTCTTCTCATGTCTTGTTGATATGTTAGAACTTCTGCAAAATAGCTCTACTATTGTAATCAGTGGAGACTTCAACATTGACCTAGAAAAAAAGAAAGAAATGCAAGTAGATTGGTAGATATATTCAGTAGCTACAATTTGAACGCGGCAATAAATGAACCGACTAGAGTCACAAGAACATCCAAAGCACAATTGACGATATTTTTGTGAATTTTGATAATTTCAATGTAGAGGTGTTAATGTCATTTCTGTCCGATCATTTCGCTCAAATACTTTCGTTTGAAATTTTGAATATTCCTACGAACGAGCCAAAAATTGAAAAAACTGTTTTTACATCAGTAATGTTTTACAACATTTAGACTCAATTAAATCTGAGCTGATGGGTGTTGATTGGTCTTGTATTACTCAAATAAAGGACGTGAATACAAGCTATAACCGGTTTCTAAATATAATTCAAACTGCTATTAAAAACGATTCGGTCAGAAAATATACTCCTACAATTGTTTTTCTTACAAAAATCCCTGTTTCAAAAATCGTATAACGCAGAGGTACGACAATATTAAATAGAATACGCATTAAATCAGCACAACCGAACAATAGACATTCGAATGACTGGATTAATTAAAAACAAATCTTAACACTACAAAATTAAAATCATACAACAAACTCTTAAACTAAACTCATTCAAAATAAAATAAAATTGCGAAAATTCTGGGTAAATTGAAAATCAGCTGTTCAAACAAACAACAAATCACAATATGCAACTTAAAATACACCTCAGTGATAATTGGGTTATATAAACCACAGCAGTACGTATAGATAATGGTCAGCAACTGCTAAAAATGCAAAAAATAGAGGGTGTTCCATTTACACAAATGTCGTGTGATTGTGCCGACAATTTTTGGAACAACCTGTACAATCAAAAATCACTTTTCTGATTTGCTTCGTAATTTCTAATTTCACTATGGTACTATGTGAAACCTTTAACTTCAATAGCCAATGAGCAATTAAAGACCGGAGTTCAGCTGTAGGATCCTGTATATGCATGAGCTTTTATTGGCAACACATTGTCAACTTCACATTTTTTTCATAGTTGTCTCACAGGAGCACACTTTTGACACTGCCTTGAGAATTCATTTTTTGCATTTATTACAATATTGATTTTTTTTGGTTACGGACTAGCCGATTTCAGGTACTCGAAATTGACTTCGGGTAAAGCATCGGCATTACGAATGAAAAGAAAAATTTTAGACTTCGAACACATTTCAGCAGTAACAAAACCAGAACAGTGGTTCCTGATCCGAGGTTTCAGGTAGTAGATCCGGATCTAAGGTTTCGGATAGTGGATTCGAATCCAAGGTTTCGGATAGCGGATCCGGATAATACTTAGATCCGAATATATGGATAGTAACTTATCCGGATCCGGATAACAGCACTACAGTTTAGTTGAGGAACATCCAGTATATTGAAGTTGAGCTATAAACGCTTGTGAAAGTGTAAGCGGATTTGTACTAAGACATTTTAAAATTGGTCCATTTATTCTAATTGTAAGTGGTAATTAAATTACATGCACTTTGCTCAAACAATACGAGTGACAAAATATTTAGAAATAACTTGGCAATTAACGAGTTTAATATTATTTTTATTTTATTTTATTTGTCTTAAATTTACTGATATTTTTAAAAATGCAGTAATATTGCAGGTATTGTGTTTAAGAAAACAAGAAAAATTGATGGTTGTACCAAGGTTACTAAATACCCTGTAGAAACATTGGTAATCTTACAAAAATAGATAAATCATTATCCTACAATAATTGATATAAACTTTTTCCATATATGTTACTGTTTACGAGATATGGAAGAATTCCCTGCTGGTGAAACACTCTGCATGTCTAGAAACTATAACAAAGAATATCACGTACTTCATTAACTGCAGCAAACATACGTTTCTGTCAGCGAGAACATACTAGATTTTTTTTATTGTTGTATGTTATTTTCTTAAAGATTTCATGAAGTAATTAATACTTTAACCAACCTAACATATTTACAGGTTCCTATGGACCTTATATTCCAACGATTCGGGCACCCACATAATCAAGAACGACTTCCAGAAAGCCCTACAACTAGAGGGCACGTACCTGACGAGCCTGGCAAACCGAGTCAAATCTGGGATAGGAGTTTACGTTGCTTGTTTGGAGAGGGCCAGGATAAGGTGACATTCGAACATTTCAGAGGCAGATTATTGCACGACAACAGAGCAACCGTACTATCTAAATGGTAAGCAATCCCTAACTTTAAAATAAATCAAATTGTAGAACAGATTATTGTGTCTGCGTGTATATGATCTAAATACCATTAGGAAATCCAATGTAAACAAGTGTCCCACCTACCTGATTAATGTATTAGGTTTTTTCGCAATTTTAGAAGAAATTTTATTTCAACGATGCCTTAACTTTATTTATAAAAAGCTAAATAGTAATTACAATTCATCCTAAACCCCGTGCTTCACCTAAAGATACTACACGAGGCTACCTATTCTAAGTGGTATATGGATTTCTTATCAATTGAAATGTTCCTACTCTAAATAATTTCCCTATGATTATTAATAATAATGACGAAAAATATAATAAGTCGGTCAACTATCAGTTGTTATTATACTTGCGCCCACGGAAAGACTTTAATTATCACCTAGCATTCACCAAGGAGTAAGGAAAAACCATGGAAAACTTCTTCCTTCGTCTCAGACCTTGTTACTGATAGCCAGCAAATTATTATAATCCTTCTGAGTTTGTAAGAGACAGCCTCCATCATGAATTTGAAATTGAGACACCAGAAGGATCGTAATGATTTAAAAATAAATAAAACAACAGTACCTGGTTAATGGCTCAGGTCCAGAATCTAGGATTGATATTCCTGTCGATGGTCTTGGACGCGCACTAATTGCTTATCGAAAGTAAAACACTGTGCAATTTAACCTCACAATTTTATTCACACAAATTAACCGTGTATTTCGTGTAAGACAGACTTCCACAAAAAGAAAGAAAACCAAACAAAACAGTGAACACTGATTTTATTAAATTAATAACTAAACAGACATTTTATATTATACAGGTGTCCCACCGAACTGGACATTAGATTTTTTTGAAGTTCTAGTAGAAATTTGATTCTGAAAGTTGCAGTGCAGTCATGGCCTACTGTGATCTATTTAAGGAAAATATTTTCAACTTTATAGCACTTTCGGTATACAAGGTGTTGATATCAATTTTTTTATTTCAAATGGAATGGTATAATTTTTATCGGTCTACTGAATTGGCGAGCCATTTGCAACTAGTTTATATGAAGTTTCCTATCCCTAAACTCGACCGTTTTTTGAGATATTTTCATTTTCGTTGATTTTTTGACATTTGCACTCTTTCAAATAAAATCAAATATTTCATGAGATAGCAGATATTTAGTGGTTCTACTAAAGTCGATGTATATACAAGGACGTAGCTATAAGGCGTGATAGATAATAATCACTGAATCACATACAGGGTGTTCAAAAACGCATATCCAATGTGAATATTTTTAAACTAACAAAACTTTTTTCTTCCAAATAGAACATGGTATTTTTTACTACAGCATTGAATGCAGCGCAAAATTCTACATCGATTGATATTGGTATACCTATTCTCAATAGTTTTTGAAGTATTAGCATTTCTTGCAAAATATCGCTAAAAATATGCTTAAATTCCAAGTTTCAAACAAATAAGTTTTTTCCTACAAAAGGCTCTATACATTATTTGCCTAACCTATTAATTATTAGATATTAGTAGGCTATGAGATGTGCTAACAAATAAGTGATATCCATTGTTGGTAATTTGCCAAATTGCGCAGTGATAAACCTATGCAGTATTAACAAGTCATATCTTTTATAGTAAGTCCTAATGCTGCCAACTCCTTCACACATTTTCTTCTAACAAGCAAAATATTGTAAATCGAAAAAAATAATAAAAACATTGAAAGTTACATATACAAATAACATTTTAGACTTACTATACATTCATGAAGAATGTAACAATGATTAGATACCTACACGTATTTGCAATGAATAAAAATCTCAAAAAAAAAAATACAAAGGGAAATTAAAGCATATATCCTAAATACACCCATAATATTTCAAATATTGCTGTCTGACATGGAGTCTCCGAAAACAATGCAGCCTCTTGGCTTTTTGTATTAAATTAGGTATTAAACGATACAGACAGATAGCATAAATCAGAAACAAACTATTAAAAGTCTTGGAAAATGTCCAATATAAATGTTGTTTCAGAATAATATTTTTTTTTTTTAATTTGACTTATTTTCGATGTATTTAATAAGCAGGTAGAAATATTAACATGTAATTTCCTGTCTAATAATAATTATGGCTTATTAATATTTTATAATTACAATTACATAAAATTTGCTAATAATTAGAAAACTTTCAATGATAAATATCTCAGATATGGAAACCAAACAATGCAAAAAAAATAACGCAGCATTCTAAAAAATAATATACAGAGTGTTTTTTAGGAAAAAAATATTTTATTTGCTCGAAACTTGGAAATCATATTCAGTCATATTTAAGGTAATAAATGCTAATATCTCAAAAACTATCAAAAATAGGTATACCAAACCCTAATGTCAATCGATGTAGAATTTTATGCTGCATTCAATGCTGTAGTAAAAAATACCATCTTCCATTTGAAATAAAAGAGTTTTGTTGGTTTAAAGTTATTCACATTGGAGATGTGTTTTCGAACACCCTGTATGTGATTCGGTCGTTATTGCCATAACACCGTCTACCTACGTCTTTGCACTTACATCGACATTAGTAGAACCACTAAATATCTGATACCTCATCAGCTATTTAATTTAATTTCACTTGAAACAGTGCAAAAAATCAACAAAATTGCAAATACCTCAAAAACGGTTGAGTTCAGAGATAGGGAACCCTCATGTAAACTAATCGCAAATGACTCGATACATCCGTTGTGCCCGATAAAAATTGTACCATTCCATGTAAAATAAGAAAGTTGATATCAACACCCTGTGTACCGAAAGTGCTATAAAGTTGAAAATATTTTCCTTAAATAGACCACAGTGGGTCATGACTACATTTCAAGTTTCAAAATCAAATTCCTACTAGAAGTTCAAAAAAATCTAATGACCCAGTTCGGTGAGACACCTGTATAATTACACTGTAATCGACAAAATTCTTTCTTTAGCAACACAAAACGCCATCTTCTTTTTTCTTTTACCTGACACACAAATGTCAATACAGCATGACTCAAATAAGTTTTAGAAAATAAATAGATGAGTAAACATAATTATTGTAAAATGATTTGAGACGCTAATATCGAATGAATTTAAATAAAGATATAAAGAAATTATGAAACAGATATTAATGAATTTGAAATATTAAATGTAATGAAATTATTGTGGAATGCTTTAACAGTACCTATCCTAATATTTTAACAATAACTTAATCCATTATTTTTAACCAATAGTAATTAAATTAAAGATTTTTTTGTTTATTTATAAACTATAGCTATAATTTAACACAAATCACACCACATGAACATTGTGAAATATTAATTTATAAATACATACTTCCCTAACTAACTATCTAAAATATCATGCCGTAACCTATCTATTTTTTTAGCAACATTACTAAAAAATTCCCACCATTCGACGGACTTGTTATCTCTAATATCTCTTTCGCGTCGCGGCTAATTTAATCTCTTAGCTAATGCCCTAACTTCCGTACGTGACCGCCACTCATTCAAATAAAACATGGCCGCTATATTTACCCCACCACATTCACAATGCGAATCATTAACCCTCTCAATTCTACGTAAATATAATTTAAAATTACCGTAACCGGTTATTAATACTACCGCCTGATACGACGAAATAACGAAATAACGACGAATTAACCCTCATTTCCCCAAAACGTATAACGTTACCAATAATTTTTCTAGTCCACCTCCCATTTAAAGTAATAACCTATCTACCCTGCCAATCATTATCAAGTTTATCGCTAAACGCTTTTTTTTAAACTCATATTTAATTACCGCGCAATGCCCCTACACTGTTGAAAATGTTAACTCTTTTTTGACTAATTTAATAGTCAGGAGAGGTCCACACTCTTTTCGTGTTATTTTGTCGAAAACTATAGAAGGTTAAATTTGACGAGCAAAGATAGTCAAGTATTGTCTATTGCTAAGGGGTTATTTTGTCCAACTGACACGTGGAATTATAAAATACTTCTAGTCACATTTTATTTGATCTAGACTAGACAAATTTACTAGCTGTTTAACTAAATGAATGCGATCTATTGGGTGTTTTCACACCATTTTCTAAACACAACGTCTTTTTAATATGCAACTCCTATTTCTTAGTGCTATAATATTCTCTCTTTAAGACGTTTTCTCAATTATAAATATACAAAACCACTCATTCTCAAGTTTTGGTTTCAACTAAACGTACCAATTTTAAAATGATTTTTTGAGAACCATTATAAAATTAAGTGAATGTTTATGCTATTTGATTCAAGTCTAAACTAATTGCGTAAATAGATGTTCCCAATACATCTTTAAGATGTTGAAATTTTTTATGCCCACTGGAATTAACGTTTAATAACACGAGGTTACACTTTGCAAGTCAGTCACATTTGGTGGTTTGTTTGGATATATTAATACGGAGAATCAAACACGAAAACAGATACACGTGCAATGCAGGTGGTGCGTATAATGCAATACTGTATTAGAATAGGTGGGGTTTCTATATTTCTATTCGAGGGAAAAATTCTTGATTGGTTGACGCTTCTGAATGTCTAGAAAAATAGTCAATCCTCATATCTGAAGAAAGAATTCACACGACATTCTAGTCATTTCTGTTCTATTAAATACGCGTAGTCAACTCGTCTGGCAAAGTTTGGAAAAATCAACAGTAAAATATTTGACTAGTGCAAAATTAACGCCAACACCGTAATATTTTCAACAGTGTAGCCACCGCTTAAAAAAATATGTCATGAATTTCCAAAAAGTGCGGTTAGATGACATGATATCGAAAAAAGTTATTTGAAAAAGTTGCTTAGAATTCAATTCTGAGACTATGTGCAAATTTTTGTGAAGATATTAAAAAAAAAGTAAAAATCACAACTTTTGCAAATATTGTTTAATTGAATTACATTATTCCATTTTTTTCCGCTCTTTGCAGCTCAACTGCAATACTATTTCTAAATTTGATTGATACTCAAACAATTTTGTCAATTTTTGCATAATTATCATAGCGAAAACTGAAAAGTACGTTTTCAGTGTGACAATTGTTGTTGCAAGGGACTGTATCTAGTAATAATAAATAAAATTTTACAAACATTTTCTCTATAAACCACTTAGCAGACATTACTTTTACTGAAAATTATTATATTTCTTATTTGTTTTCGGCATTAAAGTGGAAACCGTTAGTCAAAAACTGATAATACTACATGCACGCACCGAAGGTTTTAAAGTAGATTTTGAAATGGAGAACAACGAATAATAAACAGTAGGTAAAATAAAAATTGTAGTAATTGCTTATTTGCCAAAACATTAATAGTATATTTCAAATCAAAGGGGGAAAGTGCTCTATTGCAGGTCGCGTGCAAATAGCACTTTCCTCACGTGGTTTGAATACTATTTTTCTCCCAGCCAGTCCCATTTTAACTAAATGTCTAGACATACCTGTGAGTGCCATGATAGATAGTAGGCTTATGCCCGGTAACATAAAGCGTGTGTAACCAAGTGATTAGTTAATCATTTGTTAGCACTAACAATTGTTAAGTAAAAGTTGAGTAACATAAACTTAACCATTTGTTAAATGTCGAGTAATTAGTTAACAACTGATTAATGGCTGTTGTAAACTAGTTAACTGTAAATTTACTAAAATTGATAGTTCATTGTGGATCCGATAGAGGGCCAACTTGAAACTTTGACGTTTTTACCTAGAAATTCAGTAATTGAGGTTTTGCTTCTGGCTTATGTCAAGTTTGTTATAAAGATTATAAACAAAACGGATATATGGAATGATTAATCATCGTCCTCCAAGGAAGAACTATTCGATATACTAGACAACATATATGACAGACGTCATAGACCACGACTATTCAGAGAAGAATCATGAAAATATAAGAAAAAAAGGCAAATAAAATAATGATTTGGTCGTGTTGATTGTTCTTTTCATAAAGTTGTTATGTTAAAGTTTTTATTTCCAATTACTCCTTTATAATTTTCAATGATCGCTAACAATTTGTGTTTCTCTTGTACCGTAAAATTTCTGGCTCTTCTCACGGCATCCTGCATTTCCCTACTCATTATGATGCATAGTGTCAAATTTAGTGATAATATTGTCAGAAATCAAATGTTGAAATTACACCTACCTAGCCTGATAATTATAAACATGTAATGTAATAATCACTAAACGTATATATTTTAAACTTACTGCTGCTATCTTATTCCAAATTAATTGATCAGTGATCAAATTATAAAAATTCTGTCAAATGTCAAATAGATTTTCCGTCTAAGTTCACATGTTCCGCCATCTATTGATGCAATCACGCACGGCAACTTTCGTTGGACATTCGGCACATTTCGTGCTTTGGTAAATCTTAACAAATGTGTAACTACCGGAATAGCGGGGGGTTAAGTTAACAACTGATTTAACAAATGATTATCTCCTAACAAACCTTTATGTTACTGATTTTTGCTGTTATTCATTGATTAACTTTGACAAATGGGTAAGTATTGTTTATGTTACCGGGCATTAATCTGTCAAATATTTTTTAAGAACTGTCAAGTTAGCTTCGTTTTAAAATTGTTTAATAATAGTTTAATTGAAATTTAATGCCTAAAAATTTAGCAATTATCTCATAAATGGGCTCAGACTGGGCCGAATGTACTAATGTCATCTATCAATGATGTGACATGTTATAAGATGTACAGTTTCATCTTGTCAGCGTTACTTACTTTTCCTCCCTAGGGAGGTAAAGTACAAAGTACTTTCCTCCATTATTTGCTGCTGGGAAAAAATAGTTTACTACATTATTTTGTTTCTAATTTCAAAGCTTACCTTACTTATAAGAAACAGAACGATATGTATGTCTAACAAGTATGCATTTTTAGAGTTTCATTTCTTAGTTCATTACTATTAGTTATTGTTTAAATGTTTTTGCTTATTAAGCATTCCTATCATTAGTTAAAAATACTGGTTATTTATTTCTACTGAGTTTTTGTAATTTCGAAGCCGACATAAATACCTTCGATGTGTGCAATAACATTGTGAGGGCTTAGATGTTTAGTGTTATCAGTTTTGGACGACCGATTTCACTTTAACGCAGAAAACAAAAAAAAATATGATAATTTTCAATAAAAGTAATGTTTGCTAAGTGATTTAGAGAGAAAATGTTTGTAAAATTTTATTTATTGCTACTAGATACAGTCCTTTGCAACAACAATTGTCACATCGAAATCATACTTTTCAGTTTTCGCTATGTTAATTATGCAAAAATTGACAAAACTGTTTGAGTCTCAACCAAATTTGGAAATAGTACAGCAGTTGAGCTGGTAAAAGCGAAAAAATGGAAATATGTAATCCAATGAAACAATATTTGGAAAAATTGTGATTTTTATTTTTTTTAAATATGTTTACAAAAATTTGCATGTGGCCTCAGAATTGAATTCTAAGCAACTTTTTCAGATAACTTTTTTGGATATCATGTCATCTAACCTCACTTTTTGCAGATCGACGGCATATTTTTAAATTTACCGCCATACTAGCGTCACGTGACATGTGTCAAAATCAATTTTAGCGTTTTTAGACATGCCCAAACTATTCCCCCAAAAAAGTTTTAGTATATTTTGATAATAAAAAAATTTCCCATATGTTGCAATATTTATGCCGGTCACTGTATATTTCAATTAGTACCTCCATTATAAACAACAAGCCTCTATCACCCTCACCCTTCTACCCATCCGTAAAAATTGCTAAACCCTCTCCAAAAGTGTCTAAAAGTGCGTTATAAGTAATACATTTTAAATCCGCGGGATGAATCGGCCTCCTATATCTACTCGCCTTTCTAAATCTAATTCCCGTTGCTGTAATTAAATTAAAATTTTATTCGCGTCGCTATGAAATTCAAGTTCCCTCAAACGTAAATCTACTGGTAAAATACCCGAAATAACCCACGCCGCGTCTGCCGAAATAGATGAATACGCGTTCGTGGACTTAACTTTAACCGTTAACAATCTTTGCGCCCCGATTATTATTTTTTGTTTCTTTAATTTTGCACGCGCCCGCCCGTGTCGCCCCCGTGTACAACATTGACGGTTTGATAGCGCCTCCGTAAATAGTATACGCTGTTCGTTGGAACAGCCTGTAAAATAAATTCTCGCAAGGCAGTTAAGCATACCTAACTTTTTAAACAAAGCTACCCTTATAAGAATAGACTACAATTCATGTAATTCTTAACTTGTAACGTTTAAATTAAAACAATAAAAGTCAGTATGATTACCAATTGATTATAAATTGGAGGTGATTCCTGCCTGGTTAAACCTGAAGGAAATTCATACAAAAAGTTGTTTTGGAATAGAAATGCTTATCATCGTATCCTCTTTTAGGCTTTTAACATCTCCGTGTGTGACCTTAAGTTCGGAATTGGAGGCGCCCACTTTTTACCAGACCCTAGCCGGCGTTACCCATCTGGTGGAGCAAGATATTTGCGAACTAGAGAAGTGCTTCTGGTCGCTACAAGGTGGCGCCCCATCGGGACAATTGGACTTAGCCTGCGTTACCTCGTTGGTGTGTCCGCCGATTCCGGCTACGGCTTGTCAAGGGTAATTAAGGGACAAGCTTGTGTACATCTGCGTCATTTAGTTGTGATATTTTAGGTTATTCTTGGCTCTAGACGTAAACAGAGACGGTCACGTCGACTTCAAGGAATTATGTTGTGGAGTTTCGGCTGCTTGTCGGGGACCAACTGTCGAAAGAATGAAATGTAAGTTATATATGCATTATATACACTACGTCCAAAAAAATCTTCCACAGATTTCCACAAATTCATTTTATAATCCATATGGTTCTGTATCAGACAAGCTCAGAAACATTAATCCATATTTTTAATTGCGTATTTTTTTACAATGAAAGGCATTACGACAAGAAACGACTATAACAATTACTTCATGTGACAGATAAACGGTTTACACTTTGCTGTCGTCTCATATGTACATTCATAGGAAATACAGAATATACAAAGTAAGACTGGATGTAATAGTGTATTTTCTGTTGTGACAAAAAAAATCCGCAAAGTTATATAAAATTCAATTATAAAGACGATAGATCCTTTAATGAAAAAAAGGTGTTTATAAGCTTACCGATTGCCAATGTAATTATGTAGGTAGAACCTTCAAAGGTAACGGCCATACATTTAATATTATCAACGGTTTTCATATTTTACATACCGGTAAAAGAGGCAACTTACTAAATAACTTGGAAAAATAATTTAACACCCCGTCCTTATTATTGGAAATTAAAATATGTAATTCAGCAAGACTAGATCTGCAAAATACGGGTAGATCAATCCCCATCCTCTCCTATATCCTCTCACACACATCCCTCCACCTGTCCCTGTCCTGTGTCCTCTCCTGCCATCGATGACTACCGGTTTTGTTAAGGTCTTCTTTAATTCTTGTAGCCATGTAGATCTAGGCCTGTCTCTTCCTCTTCTTTTTTCTGGTTGCCATTCCAAGATACTGCGGATTACTGCTCCATTCCCGGCCCTCCACACGTGTCCCAACACAGGTTATTCTCTGCCTCTTAATTTTTTTAACCACGTCACCTTCCATTAGCTCCTTTGTTAATTAATAATTGCTTCTTCTTCTATATTCACCGTTGTCCATTTTTATTGGGCCTAATATTGTTCTTAGTATTTTTCTTTCTTGTATCCTTAGCTCCTCTTCTTGTTTCTTGGTCATCGTTATTATCTCTGTAGCGTATAGTACTATCGCACAGTGGTTTAGAACGCGAAAAAAAACGCGATCGAAATTGTTTACTCTTTAGTTTTAACAAATTTTACATTAAAAGTTGAGTAAGAGTATGTTTTTGTGTATGCTGAATCTGAAATTATGCATAAAAAAACCGTATTTGTAAAACCTACCCTAAAATACTACCCTTAATCAGCCTATGACTTAATCACTTAATACAAGTACGAAGAATATTTTTTATACAAATTATACAGTTTAGTTTGCAAATTCGAAGTATTTGTTTGTCAAAAGCATCCTTTAATGCATTGAGTTTGACATGTTTAGTAGTTTGTACTTGGTTAAAAAGCAACCCTTAAAACATCCTCAAATTATATTGTAGACATTTTTGTCCAAAATACAAAATTAAACCTTTTTGCTTCAGTAAAATATTTTTATAAATGAACAGCAACACCCTTAGTTAAAACAAAAATTGAAAAGAAACAGTTACATTTTATATTTTGTGAATAATTAATCGGAATCGGAAAAATATACAGATGATATATCCAGTGCAGTATCATCTTCCCTAATAGCATTTACTAACTCTAAAATATCCGAATCAAATTGCCGTTTTCTAGAATCAGTTAAATGTTGTAAACTTAAATATGAAGCATAATGACCAAAGCCCGATGAAACAAAATTTTATGTACTGAAGTAGACATGTAATACCAGTTGTACAATTCAACAACGTATTTTTGTGTTGTATCTAAACAATATTTTCGAAAATTATTTACGAATACCCGAAGTTGATGGTCGATCGCAGTAAACAGATTCAAGAAAAATAATTTCTTCTTGTAGCCAAACATTATGCTTTTTCACAAAAACACTTGATGCTCTATTGGACGATTTCCAATATTGAAAATATCTTGGAAAAAACATGTGCTCAAGCCAATACAAAATATTTTACTTGATTTATCTTTTTCGCAAGCCGTTTGTATTCAAGTATAAACGATACATTGCTCGTTTTTTATTTCAGTCGATTTATCATCATTTTCATAGCGACTCGTTATATACCAACGGACTGATTTCTTTGCGCCATTATGTTACAAACTTTTCAAAAAAAACTAGTTGCAACAAAAACAGCAATCTTTTACACCCTACTACTAAGCAGAAATTTCGAAAATGGGCACAGAATAAATCTGCATAAAGTTCGACTCAAAGTTGAGTTTCAACTGATTATCCATATCAACTTATTTACATCACAAATACCAGCAACTATTCAAGATAAAATACTGCAATTTTAGGCTTATGTACGAACGAAGTTGAAAATATGATTTTGATCGGTTTTTGCGTTCTGAACCACGTGTATCGGTGTGTTTTATAGTCTTATGAATTCTCATTTTTTGTTTTCTTTGCCCATATCTTTACTTTTTACGAGTTCTTCTATTTGGTCCTTGATACGGTTTTTGTTCTTATTGATTTAAATTTACCATCTTTTTATTTTCGGTAATTCTGTATGTCAATGTTGCATTCAATTCCCTCTCATAATGTGTTTATTCAAAATTGCTATTAATTTAAATACGGAAAATGTTGTTCTTATATATATTATTTTAATTATTAAAAATATGACATTTACTTACTGCTTTCAAAACGATTTTAAACTTTTTAAAAATTTTTAAATCTCAAAGCACAAAATCACATATGCTAACTCAAACTTTTTTCAGAGATAAATACAATCCATATCAAAAAACCCATTAAAATGAGAGAATGAATTGTAGTTTTTGACAAAGCAGCGCTTGGAAAAGTCTTTAGTTTTTAGCCCATTTGTTCCTTCTCTCACCATTTCATCCAGTATTGATTTGGTCAACTGTCGATTTTTTTATACAATTACGATATCATCTGCATACGCTATTATTTGTGCTCCCTTTGTTCTTATCTATTTTTCTTAATACATATTCAATGGCTAGTTAAATAATGTTGTCGATAATGAATCTCCTTGTTTCTTACCCTTTATTTATTCTATCCGCTGTCTGTCCTTCTGCCTGCTTACACTTACTCTTGTATTTGACATTGTCATTTGTATTAATCTCCTTAATTTATGTTTGATTCCCATTTATGTTGTTTGTAAATTCAACCGACAGCGCCATCTATTGGTTAATGCCTTTTTAAGGGCCCCTCTTAATAAAAAATTGCTAAGTACTCCCCAAAGTACTTTATTTTTGGGAAGGTAAATGGATTACATTTTATGTTTTTATCTCCGTCTCTGTTTATCCAAACGATTTGGAATTTTACAGAAATAATCTTCCATTTATTGCTCCTAGTAGAAAAATGTTGATTTCTTCGTGATAATTTTAAGTATTTAGAAAAAATTAAGATCTTATCTCACCCGGGAAAGAGTCATTTTTTGTAATACAACCACAAGTTATCCGGTATGTCTGTAAAATTACTTTTGTGTTGAAATTTAATTCGATTTCGGTGTGGTGTAAACAGAGTTAAAAAAGAGAGCCAAATCGAACGTAAGGCATGCGTTATTTTTCTCACAAATTAAACTAGTAATCAAATGTGCTTTGTTATTAATATATAACATACATGGCAAAAAAACAATTGTCCAGAAACAGCTAATTACTGCTTTAATCTGTTTGTATCAACAGTTGCGACTCATTAAAAATTCATGTATTATTCTTTGAATAATCATACAAGAATGTCGCTGTTCGAATAGTTATTTCTATTAATATTGCGTTGTAGAAAAGTGTAATTACGATGATATACATAAACACTTGTGGTTAGTCATAGACTTTGACATTACATCACATTAGAGCTAGCTACAACATTTAAAGATAGGCTGTTAGTCTGTTTAACAAAAAGTCGCTCATATTTCAAAATCTATTAAAGATGAATATAGGAAATGCTTAATGTATTAATAAATAATAATAATATAAATGATGGGATATTACTCCTAATTCCGAATTTAAAATACAGAGTGTTCTATTAAAAAAAAGAGTTTTCTGCATTTGAAAATATGTACTTTGTTCTCTCAGTTTTGAACACCCTGTTATGTTAGAATGTAAGTGTGTGTACCGTTTCTTAGGGCATATCTACTTTCATAACATAGCAAATTTGGAGTCTCTACTTGCAGTATTAACCGAGATACTAATTTCTCAATGATGCAACGATTATGACTAAAAAAAAAAGGAAAACCTTAAATAACTCAAAAACGGCAACATGTAGCTATAGGAATAGCTAATGAAAATTCACGTATTTATGGTCGTAGAATCCAAAAATGAACAAAAAATTATATCATTCTATTTAAAATAACGAAGTTAACGTTTATTTCTGGTCAACCGGAAGTGATATTTTGGTTAAAGTATTTCACATTTATATTTCCAATCGAACAGATAATGGTGCCAAAATCTCAAGTATAAGTAAATAATAGAACATCATAAACTTTTAATGAACCACTTACGTGGAATACCCTGTATACGGAATAATCGTTTAAGGGGTCAAGAAGTATAAATATTGTTTGTTATTTCCCGAAGTTGTGTATAGAATTATTTACGGATTTATTACGGTGTTTGCGTAAGACAAAAAGGTTATGTAAAATTATTACCAAAAACAAAAGCCTACAAGAACTGTCTTGAACGATGAGAAAATCGTTAGCAACTAATGTTATATAAACTACGTGTTCAAAAAAGAAATCACCTTAAAGCAGCTGAGTTTCAAAGCTGAAATTATTGCAGTTCGATAGTTAATTCATAAATACTGTTAAAGTCGTTACCACGCATATACAAAATATTGAAAAAAGCGAATATCTTGTAAAGCATAAAGATTAAGGCGATGGTATGTTAGATAAACTTGACCTAAAATTCAGGGTAGAATCCAATTTTGAAATAAAAGTTGGCAACTACTTCCGGTATTAGGGAACATTAGTAAATAGCGGTTACAAGAAAACACTTATGTGTATATATACAAAAAAGCTATTCACATACATACTGCTGTGTACTGATTCAATTAAATGAAAAAGCAAAATGAATTAAAATGAAAAAAAAAAAAAAAATTAGCTAGCTCAACGGACAAAATTTTAGCAAACGCAAAAGAACTATTAATCTCAGAGTTACCCTCGCGAATAAAAACTTGAATCTAACCACGAAAAGTAAATTGTGAGCAAATGAAATCAACTTTCTTAATTACCCGAAAAAATGAAAGGTTTAAAATAAATAAAAGAACAGAATTTTTAACCCAATGAGCCAATTAACAATCAATTTTATTAAACATCGGCGTTTAAATTACAAATTGTGCGAAAAAAACCTTAACTGAAGGTTCTGGCTAAATAAAAACTGCATTGACTCTAAATTAAATAGGACAATGCTATTTCTATGCAAAGCAAAAGTTTTGTTTGTTCAGGAAGATTATCCAAAATACACAACCTTTGAGTTTCAATCCACGTGATTTCACAAATTAAAATAAACTAAGCATGGACAATTACTAGAAATTTATAAAAAAAAAACGAAATGCAAGAACAATGCTTCTACTCATCCAAACGAAGTGATTGATAATTAAAAATGAAACAGCAAAAATTGAATAACGGAAAATTAACTCGTAAAACTATAATGAGAGAAAAAAACTAAAATATATCTTCCAAAACAAAAAAATAATAATTGAACTTATATCTATAAAGTGCACACTTCAATATATTAACAATTATTATAATAGAAGTTCCTTGGTAGACTAAATAAAAGAATTAATTTTACGAAATCAAAATGGATTACAAAATGGCAACAAAGATTTAAAAATACGTCTACTCACATCAATAGTCGAACAAGGAAGTCCTTAACAAAATTCTACAATTGTTTTTCTTACAAAAATCCTTCTTCAAAATCCTAAACGCAGACGTATAACATTGCAACGACAATATTCAATAGAATCCGCATTAAATCAGCACAAGCGACCAATAGACAATTTAATGAATGGGTTAATAAAATAGTAAATAAATTAAAAGATACAATAAACCCTTTAATTAAACTTATACAAAACAAACTCAAAACTATGAAAACTCTCGGTAAATTGAAAATCAGCTGTTTAAGCAAAGAAAACAACCATAACAAGCAAAATATGCAACCAAAAATACACTCAGCGAAACGGATTGTCTAACCACAGCAATACGTATGTAAGTACATGTATCTCCGGTTTACTAAATCAAATAGAGTCAATAACATATAAATATTGAGTGAATAGCGGTAACAAAAATTTTGGAGTGGTGTGCAAAGTTGTGGAAACAGTTTATCTGTTTAACTTATACCGGTGTTGAAAGAAAATTGCTACAAAAAGTAGCAGCTTTTTTAAACTGCTAACCAAAAGTAGCAAAAATAGGTTGTAGCTGTTACCGTAAAGAAGCTGATTCTTACTATATTACTACTACTATATTCACTAACTATACAGGTGTGCATTACATCTGCTGCTATAAAAGTCTATGAACATGAAAAATTACCGTACATGACAGTAATTATCTGCACAAAAGTGAAAATTTCCTGTTATTTCATTAATTTACACAACATTCTGAAGCGACTTCTTCCAAAAAACCTAACCTTACAAAATTATTCCATTATAGAGTATTACCCAGTTTTCCCCAAATAACGTAGTTTTGCATGTATATTTTCACTTTTTAAGTGACAAAGTTTCCCTGCTTCATTTAGGTTGTGAAGTGTAATATGTTTTTTAGAATATCTAATTCTTCTGGGAACATAGATGACGTATATTTATCTAAAATTCTGTTTTAGACCTAAGCTAAATATATTTTTTATATAGACTGATGAAAAGATTTAAAATTAGATAACGATTAGAATTAGTAGTTTCCCTTATACCAATCCAGAGCGATCTTATTATCGGTATTTTTTGTCAGTAAAGTATTTAGAAAAGGAAGATAGTTATTTTCTAGTTTGACACTGAACTAGAGATGTTTATTAAAACTGTTGAAGGTATTGAGTATAATCAATTTTGTCGTCATCTTTATTTTTAAGTAATATAAAACATAAAATAAAAAAAGTAGATACAGCAAACTGGACTCAATCACATTATTTAGCAACTGCTTTTCACGAAATTCAAATATCTTTATCCGTTTACGAGATATTTGACGTTAGATTTGTACCACACATCAGTGGCGGCTGTGAGCTTATGAAAGAGGGTGGCAATCCCCAAAATAAGAACTGCCTATTTTTGTACATAAAATCCTTCTCCTATTTTTCATGCTTGGAAAACACGTGTTAGACTTTGTTGTAAAAATGCGTTCAGTCGATCTTCTGACATTGTGCTCTTCAGAAAAGTTTTAATGCGTTTGAGGGTGGAAAAACATCGTTCACATTCTGCTGTCGACATGGGGGTTGTGAAAATAATTTCCAACAGTTTATATGTTTCCGTCAAACCTTTTTTAAAGTTGTGTGTTGACGAACACTAAAGAGTGGCAAAACACCACCTACACCTACGTCACACATGTCATCGCGCTCATAAATTACTGAAAGTTCACTTTTCAATTTTACGCTGTCCAACATAGGATAAAATGTAGCAGTTTTTTATACACAATAATTAACCGACGCAAAATATGACGATTTTTTTTCCACATCTTCGTTGTACTTAATTTTATGTCGCAAATAAACACTGTCTAACTATTCACGTATCTCCACTTTATCTAGAACATTAAAATCCACGCATGCATTCATGTAAGAAACGGAATTTTCGTGTTTCTTTGCCCTCTCTGCGATATGCTTTACATCATTTGTTATTCCAGGCACTAATTTTTTTCTTAAAAAGTAAGCAGATAAAACAAAATAGTTTATTTGTTAGTAAACATCCGCACATCCACTAGAAGTTCGAGTTTTACTTGTGCAAGTGTAGTTTATTTGAAGATCAGGAATAGGTTTCATTTCTTCTTAATTAAAAGTTTTTCCTCAAATGAGAGCCGTTTTTTTTTAAGATTTTGCGCTCAATTAACTTCCATCATTAATAATAAACGTCACTTCAAGCCTTTGAAATCACTCATGCACGGTAAGCGTTGAAAACGATGCAGTAGCAATGAATACAAGACGGTAACTGGAGACACGAAATTGCGTGCCCCAAAGCGACCGTATAAGCGCATATGGCGAAGATAAACGGAGTCGTACGATTCATGCCCGAAATAGGTACATCGGAAATAGTGCCCCGGAACATAGTTTTGAGCGTTCGCATATGCGCTAGCGTCTGTGGTGCAGAAAGAAACTTTGATACTGTAACATGAGCAGTCTTTATATTGAATTGTCATTCTCATTGTGATTGTCATTAAAATAGAAATACATTATATAACATGATGGCAGCGATGGGATACTGACCCAGAATTACAGATTATAAAACATTACCTACGAAATGGTTGATCTAATAATATTTCAGCAGTAAAACGTGAGGTTTATATATAAAGACGAAATATTTGAATTAGATGGATTTTTATTCAAAGCTAACAGACTTATAATTCCAAAAAAACATAGACTCGATATACTCAATAAGCTACACTCCTCTCATCAAGGGATTACGACATGTCAACGAAAGGCTCAGGAAGCAGTATTTTGGCCAGGCATAAACGAGCAATTATCCAATTTAGTATCATCCTGTTTAGTATGCTTAATTCTAAATCTAACTCCAGACAACCAATAATTCACCATGAGATTCCAGAACTGCCATGGGAGAAGATAGGAGTGGATTTCTTTGATTCTCAACATTATTTGATGGCATATGACTATCATAGTAAGTTTGTAGAACTGATTAAAATGACAAAGAAAGATGTTTCGTCAACGATTGAGGCTTTGCTTACTATATTCAAAAGTCATGGACTTCCGTCGATAATCATGTCTGATAATGGACCACCCTTTTTTTTCAAGAAGCTTTAGACAATTCCTACAAGAACTTGATATAACCCATGTAACGTCGAGCCCCACATACAGTCAATCTAATGGGTTAATAGAGAGACATGTTGATACACTGCAAACCATGCTACTGAAGAATCAAGGGAAACACCCATATTTAGTCACTATGGAATACAACAGTTCGCCTAAACAAACACTTCCTTCGCCAGCTGAAATGCTAATGGGAAGAACATTTAGAACTTAATTGTCCTGCCTCTCGAAATATTCTTAAACCCCACTTTAATACAGAACAACATATTGACATATTACGAAATAATCAAACCAAGTCAACCACCTACCACAATATTGGTAAGAAACCACTATCAACATTGAAAAAACAACCAGTCATGCTACAGCAAGGTATCAGAAAATGGATACCAGGAGAAATACTGAAAAAAGATGAAAAAACCCCAGAAACTTATCACGTCCGAACTCAGGAAGGAGGTGAAATTAGAAGAAATAGAATTCATTTAAAGGAAATTCCATCTAAAGGGTCGGCTCCACCTATCGAAGAGATTCAAGCAAGTGTTGGCCCAGGAGAGCAAATGAAGAATCATCCTCTGGACACAGAAATGACCGCTCTACCAATTTTCACAAATAATAGGGAAGGTATCGCCTGAAGGAAGAGTCATAAGAATGCCAAGCAGATTCCAAGATTACATGCTTTATTAAATAACAAATAAAAGGGGGGCGTGTAACATGAGCAGTCTTTATATTGTTTTGTTTTTATATTGAGTTGTCATTGTCATTGTGGTTGTCATTAAAATAGAAATACATCATATATAGTTAAATTATTTAAGCAATGAATGCACGTCATCAACAGGAAATGACGTAATGTTACACATAGTTGCAATGTCTAGTATTACATCGTTGAACTGTCATACAGGTTTTTATGAGGTTAGATCATTACCTGTTGCATGCTAATTGTAATCATTTTTAGCAAAGGATGAAGTCCAAGACAATATATTTTTTAAAGAAATAAGTAATTTCAAAATACATTTATTTTTATAAGTTTATTTATATAGATTACAACATGTAAGAGATAATAAATAAGATAAATTAATCATTTTCCAGATTGCTAGAATCATCATCAGATGTATCTTCAAGATTAATAATTAATTCTGGAAATTTCGTCCCTCTCAAACCCAACTTCTCTTTCCCACCATTCCTCAATTACCTTTTCTGTGTGATCCACTTGTGTTGGACCATACTTCAGGCGTAATTGTTTCTAGTGCTTCCTTCCATAGTGCGATACATCTCTCGGTACCATAACCATTGCGACCAATGTGTTTTGTTATAATATTTTTTACTAATCCCCATATATTTTCAATCGGATTGAATATGCAGTGGTATGGTGGCAAGCGAAAAACTTTATGACCATGCTTTGCTGCTAACGTATCAGCAACGTATGTTTTTGGAGGTTTATTCAACAAAACCAACTGTAGTAAATGTTTCTTAAAAGAACCTGCCTGGAATGGAATATTATTGTTTGTCAACCATTGCGGTATGGCATCTTTTACTCCACGATGAATTTGGTATTTTTGCCTCTAGAGTTGAGTGATAACTTGCGTTATCCATAACAATCATTGAAGTGTATCATAAATTACATAATAATTGTTCTTCGAACCACTTAAGAAAATTATTCTGGTTCATTTCTCCATGATAATCTAAATCTTTCGTTTCGAGGAGAACAATAAGGAAGCTCCAGGAATAAAAACCGCGGCCTATTTCCAGCGTGCAGTACAATGTAACGGCTGCCTTCGGTTTTTACACTTTTGACACTGTGCTTTGAATTGTCTTGCCATGATCTACATATGCTTCCGTTTTCAAATACCCACGTTTCATCTAAGTAAACAAAATCCCAGAACTGTGTTCGCTTATTCTTAATATAATTTTCCAAAAATGTAATCGTGTTAATACAATATTCGGCAATTCCATTAGGCCTATTCTGGGATTGTCCTTTCTCCAGCGAAAGGCTATTCTTCTTACAATCTTTTCGAAGTGAAGACATACTACCATTATATATTTCGTTGTCTTGTACAGTTTTATAAATTGAACTTAACGTTACGTATTCTTTACGTTCGTACATTCGATATATGGTATCACGAATATCTACTACATTCCCCGGGCTAACATCAGTGACTGGTCGACGCCTGATTTTGTTTTTCTTGGGGCTATGAACTGCACCAGTTGTTTCAAATTCTTGATTTATGTTAGAAACAGTATGAATGCTAACTTTCATAGCAGCTGCTACACGCTACAATAGACATTAATTAATATCTAATCTGTAATAGAATACATTCCTACCTCAAAACGGCGTTGGCGTGTAATAAGGGATGGCCCCTATCTCTTTCTTCTTTAAAATACTCAATTACCGCTACAATGTGTAGCTACACTGTTTACAAAGAGCCTTAGGCATCTTTAAAACAGAATAGAACTGACAGGAATCCAAAACGGTAATATAACAAGCAAAAACGGCTTAGAGAACACAAGTGACAAGAAACGATAAAATGACAGGTGATACTGTTTGTTTATTTGCCAACGCTGTCTTATGGTTTGGCAGGTGTGCTACCCAACGAAATAATTTCACTATACGTAAGAGCGGAATTTAGTTATTTAGTGTTAATAATCGTTGCTGTAATCAAAAGAACGTGGGAGAATAGTTTAAGAAATAGCGTATTATATATTAAATTAACAAGATTTACAGTGTTTATAATAAACGTAGTTTCAGTAAAATCAAGCTGTAATATTGGCAATGAAACGGCATAAATACGTCATATCCCATGCGCATTCATTCCTTAAATAATTTAACTATAACAGATACCATCGTTTTAAAAATATGTAAAAATAATGAAATAAAATAATGCACTTAATTACATGCGAATTTCTTTCTGTGTTTATCTTGGTGGTTGGGTGGGCACGTGCTCTTATACCCTTTGGTACCAGCCGCCACTGCACACATCCTGTATTCAAATTTCAAATAGAAGTAAAATTCTCCGAATATTTTTTAACGTATATTTCTATCTACGATATATTTAAAAGTGTAAGTTTTTAGACCTAAGCGACAGCGATATACTAGTCGTGGCAAAAACATGGTCAAATATGATGTACAAATACAAGATGTACGTGAAAAGTAGTAAGTGTCCTGATACATTTTCCTTCACATATTCTGACGAAGCGCTTTTCGTTTGTTTGATCCTGCGTCGTACCAATATTCTCTCTTCGTTTCCGATTTGCACCGTCCTACAATACTCGATGTATTTCTTCAGGACGTCCACTTCGGAGCCGCCGTGTATTTGTTCCAATTTCGCATCTCCAAATTCGTAACCGTCCCCACCCTCCGTGAGGAATTCGTTCGTTATCGCTTTATAAATCTTCTTGTCCTTTACGTCTTCGTACAGCGGCGTCTTGCAACTGGCACAACGAGCCCTCAAAGAAATCACCCTATCCATAGGTTCCCTATTCGGATCGTAGATAACGTGCAGACCGGCCACCTGCAGGAAACGCGCTTGCCCCTTCCTCTCCATCCGAGCGCCCGAGTGTTCGAACGCTCGCCTGAGCATACTACCGTTCATGGTGACGGCAAATAAGGCGTTATTAAAAGGGACGCTCTCCATCAGTTCCGCCATGACGATGGTTTTATTCTCGACTCCGAGCGGCTTCCTCAAATTTCCCATATTCACGAACGCGATAGCGGCATCCGTCCAATATCGGCCCCTCAAATCGGCCCACTGGTTGGCTCTGTGATAGATGTACGCGTCCATCAGTAAATTCCCGAGGTTGCACTCGCGTTTGTCGCAGTTCACGTCTACCAGTACCCTCGACTTGCCCACCACTTGGGGTCGCGTATTTCTCCACGTCCGGTCTGAAGCCCTCTAGTATTTCTAGAGCGGTCGGATCTTCGGGAACGCTCGAACCCATGTATTTCGGGTTGCCCGCGAATTTCGTCACACGGCCGTCCTTATCGAAAGTCAAGGCGATATTTCCGACATATTGTCCAAATTCTCCGGTGTATACGAGCAAGACGTCTTCGCCGTTCGCGTCTTGCGCCGTTTCCGGGTACGGACCTGTCCGTACTCCTTTCGGAGGTTTACCGTTGTACGACAATCTCGGCGCATGTCCTCCGATTAACAAATCCACGCCCCTGAGTCTCTTCACCATCTCCGCATTGAAGTTGTAGAAACCGTGGCCTATTACTATGGTTATGTTGATGCCGTCTTCTGCGAAGTGCTCAATCTCTTTGTTAACGGCTTTGGATTCGTCCGTGAACTGGATCTGAAAAAATTTCGGCGGCACGACCGATCTCTCGATGTAAGCGGTAACACCGACTTTCATATTTTCCATTGCGAACACCTTGGATTTTTTAATGCAAATACTGCCCTCAAAGGTGGACGTGATCTCGCAATTGGCGCACAATATCGTTTTATCGCAGATGGAGTTTATGTACTCCCAAAAGTTCCTCTCGCGAGTTTTCGAATCACCTTCGTACATCTCGCCTTCGCCTAGTCCCAACGCGTCTACCGGTAGGATCTTCATGAAGTCGGTGCAGATTTTCATTTTGTGTACGCTGTACCAGACGCTCCCCGTGAACCAATCCATCGTGTCGAAATAGAGCGTCGGTTTGTTTTGGGATTTTTTTTCATTTACATACTGGATGATACGCGCTATACCTCCTCTCGTCTTGTTATCTTTGCCTTTCCCTTCAAAATGGGAACGCAATAGGTTGGTGTGTAATATCGTCAATGTCCTATCGCAGTGTGATAATTTGAAGGTCGGGAAGAGGACGATTACGGCTAATATAAAACCGCTCAATACAGTCATTATTAATGGTACTAGTAGATGCTTGAAAATTGCAAGTCATATGACAATTAGTGATATAGTGACTGTCAATAATAAAATGTCAGAAAATGACTAGAGGAAACAGCGCCGGCACCTTCGATCTCAGCAAGGAAAAAAATCGTTACCTTTAGGTAAGGCGCACACGACCGACTGTCGGTGATCGGCTAGTTTGCAGGTGGATAAGCACACACGACCGATAGTTTAGTTGACGATAATTTAACGCACACACGTCCGACACTTTGTCGGTTGATGTTTATGTGCCACAATGGACCATCAACTACCAAATCTGATTATGTTTTTAAGATACCACCGTAAAAAACGACAAAACAGAAGATTTTGGGTCCATCCAATTGTGAGCCAGCGGTTATTGACGGCACAATTTCATACATTGTATCCAGATTTATGTGAACACCCTGACAATTTTTTTAATTATCATCAAGTCTATAAATTAAAACAAGGGAATATTTTGCTAATTACTTTACATCCCCGCAAGGTTAAATCCATTGGCAATATGATAAAGTGTAGTTATCTACACTATTAAATAAAAAATATCTTAACCTTACCTGCAATTCCAAACTATTCCAATTATTTATTATTTCGATACATATACAGGGTATTCCACGTAACTGGTTCATTAAAAGTTTATGATGTTCTATTATTTACTTATATTTGAGATTTTGATACCAGTATCTGTTCGATTGGAACTATAAATGTAAAATACCTTAACCAAAATATCATTCCGGTGACCCGGAAATGGATGTCAACTTTGTTATTTTAAATGAATGGTCTAATTTTTTATCATTTTGGATTCTACAACTATAAATACGTCCGTTTTCATTAGCTATTCCTATAGGTACATGTTGCCGTTTTTGAGTTATTTAAGTTTTTCTTTTTTTTTTAGTCATAATCATTGCATCATTGAGAAATTAATATCTCGGTTAATACTGCAAGTAGAGACTCCAAATTTGCAATGTTATGAATATAGATATTACTCTAAGAAACGGTAAGCACACTTTACATTCTAACATAGAGGGTATTCAAAACTGAGGAACAAAGTGACATATTTTCAAATGCAGAAAACTCAATTTTTTTAAATAGAACACCCTGTATTTTAATTCAGAATTAGGAAGTAAATATCATCCCCTATCACTTTATATGAGCATTCCCTATACCTATCTTTAATAGATTTTGAGATATGAGCGTCGCTCATATCTCAAAATCTATTAAAAAACTTAAATAACTCAAAAACGGCAACATGTAGTTATAGGAATAGCTAATGAAAACTGACGTATTTATAGTTGTAGAATCCAAAAATGAATAAAAAATTATATCGTTCTATTTAAAATAACAAAGTTGACATCCATTTCCGGTCAACCGGAAGTGAATTTGGTTAAGGTATTTTCATTATAGTGCCAATCGAACAGATCCGGTGCCAAAATCTCAAATTAAGTAAATAATAGAACATCATAAACTTTTAATGAACCAGTTACGTGGAATACCCTGTATACTTCGTCCCATAATTTCTTTTTAATATTTCGATCATGATATTCGGCACTGGAAGTATCATACAAAGCACGACGCTTTTGTACCTCAACAATTAACTTTTCTGTATCAATGTTCATGATTATCAGGTTATTAATTAGAATTTTTTTAATTACAACGTAAGGCCGGTTTTACATTGTATTGAATTTGGTATGAAATTTTGATATAAATGTGCCAGTAAATATTTCAAAGAGTATCATACACAAAAAATTGTTTGTAAATTTCGTCCGAAGTTTTGTACTAATTATTTAGAACCTGTTCTATTTTCTCATTAATTTGACAAACGAAATGTGCGCGCGGAGTGTTTGAATTGTATTTAGCAAAACACATTAACAGGTTAAATTGTTAATTGAATCTTCATAACTTTACTAACCCCGACAAAGACAAAATTGACTGATTCTTTAACATAACATTTTCTTAAACATAAAAGTTTTATAGTCTATAAAAAAATAGGTACATATAAAAAATTGCATTTTATTTCTAGAATTATATTTAAGCTTTGGAATTAAATGTGTTTATAAATTATGAATTAAGTTTTCCTGTCATTCAACCATTTCAGTTAGGGAATTAAAATAACTTCTATATTCATCCTTAATTGTCTTACAAATTTGCCATCTATTCTAATCTATTGCCACTTAGTTATTGCACTTTTCTTAAGGTTTTAACATCAGATCCGGGTTTATCCAGGTCCGTCAAAACTACATAGAGAATGAGAGATGTTTAGCCATTGACAGAGAAGTCCAAATTAAAAAAAAATGACAAAGAATCGTCAGCCCTTAATTCGGAATTTAATAAATTTAGAATGCCTCTTCCTTCATTTTGCCTACTTACTCAATTTTTGCACCCTATTTTACGAGACTAGCTATAATAGTTGCATTCAAAGAAGATAGACACAATAGCAACATTCTACATTTTTCACTTTAAATATCAAACAGGCATATTCATTAATTTCGAAATATTTGATGCCAAGTTACGGATATCATTTTTTTTATGTATGACATGCTAGTAAATTTCCTCTCTAATTTAAAACAAAATTTAATACAAAATTCCATACTAAATTCAGTATAATGTAAAACGAGCCTAACGTATGAATTTGAGTGCTTGCGCAGAAAGCACATGTAACCGATCGAATTGTGGGTCATCTGCGCAAGACTATAGCAACATAGATGACTCATTTTCCCGACCGACAGTCGACTCGGTAAAAAAAATAGATCTGGTTGCATCTTTTTTGTTGGACCGACAATATAGTTGGTCGTGTGTTCGTATCTATTACGTAGCATAATGTACATTGCAACCGACGTAATTGTGGTATACCGATTCACAGTGTTTCGATTATAACAAGTTAGCTGGACAAAAGTCATTGGCGAATTGTTGAAAAGTGAAGTTTGACAGTGACAAACAACCCTTTCAAAGATAGGATTTAACATTTTTTTGTCTCCTAATTAATCGTTTAATGAATCAATTAGCCCAGGGTAAAAGGGAAGGATAAGTAAATTTGCATTTATTGTTCTTTGCACCTCTTTGTGCTAATACTCCACCGTGCTGTTTATTAGCATATATATATATTTCAGTGTGATGGATTCTCAAGCTAAAGGTAAGTACTTGCTAATTTTGTCTATAAACTGTAAAAGCTCAGTTCAATAATTTTAAAAATCTTCTTCTTCTTCAATTTTGTCGACTTTTCGCCGATTTTTCTTTTTCATCTGTCTCGAAACTATATGCCCCGTGTGCCCAGGCAAGATTAATTTATATTGTAGCTGCAAGCTTCTACTTCCAAAATATAATTTTAGCTGCACACTTTTGTACAACTATGTTTTTTTTTAATTCTTTAGACTGCTACTTTATTGAAAAATTGGAGCTGTTTGAAGAATGGCTGAAGCATGGGAAAAAATACCGAAACAACATGCTGTACCAATTTTTGTTGGCAAAATACGATTTTTCGAGGGTTGCGGAGGCATCATTGAGGGAAACAAAAAATGCGATATGCAGGTTTTCCTCGAAATTATCAGACAAGTGGTACAATTGTGGGAAGAGTCGAGAACGCTTTTTAAGCAAATATGCGGGATGGATGGCAGGAGATTTACAGTTTCCTGCTATCCTTGATCATTCGAAGTTACTAACACCAGAATGTTGTCACACATCTGGACGGTCTCGCAAAGAATTTGTGGAATCGAGCGACAGAACCAAAAGACGTGTTGAGGATTTAGTAAATTCGAGAAGTACATCCGAGCTAGTGGTTGCCGCAGAAGTTTCAGCGGGATTGTCTGGTAGTAGAAACTTGGCCCCGTAAATAAAGAGTACCAGTGAAAATACAGAGGTTTGTAAGAAATGAAGGAAAGTGTAAGAATCGTAACGTGTACCACTTTAGTGCAGAAGGAGCTTAAGGAGAATTAGGTCTCCTTCTGGATAACCGAAAGCCGGGTATGGTTCAAGTATGACAGCAATACTGCCGAAGTTTCGAAACACTGAACTAAGCGCAGAGATTACAGGGCTAGATTCTTCTACGAAGATTGGTACTTATTAAGAGCTTTGTCATCCGGCTATAAAATTAACATTAAAAAATTTCGAACTTTTTCGCAAGATACAAACTACTGATAACATACGGTGCACAAAATACTGTGCACAGTGCTGATACCATTGGTTCTTCTGCCAATCGGGCAGCTATCTGAGGAGGCCCAGAAAGCTCGCAATAAAGATTGCAGAAGATTTCGATAACATAATACTCGAAGCGATCATGTATTGCAACGAATAGAGATTTGCTAAATATGTTAATTATCACATCTGACCCTGTAATTAATAGGCTTAGGGAAACTCCAAAAAAAGTGGAAGTCTCCCTTCCGAGGTTTTAGATTTATATTGGCTTCGGTAAATACTCCTCTACTTCCGTCCAACCATAATTACTTTGAGTTAGAGGACTATGTTGTAGCTGATTGCGACTGAGGAAGAATATAGTGAGAATGAATAATTTCACCTATTTTGAATTTACTTTTATATTTTTATTGATTTATTATATAGTTATAAAAGTAGTAGGTGGAGTATTTATATAACGTAGTTTTGTTTTTGAAATACCTACCACACGTGTTAGGTGTATTGTAATACTTTAATGTTTAGCTTTTTACTTATCGCTTTTATTTATTCAATATATACTTTTCGATGAAACAGTATTTTCATTAAATAGAAGAAGCTAGGTAAACCTAGTTACATGATCCCTCTGAACGAAAATCTAAGTCTAAACTGTGCGCAAACATAGACTATCCCTGCATGTACCCTTATGTTTACTAAACTTTCTAACTTTGTTTTTCGATCAAAAATTTTATCTTAATCATCAATTAACTCTATTACTGTTTTTTAATATTTTTTTCAACAAATGTAATACCAAATAAAAGCTTGCAAAAAGACGAATGTACCGAAATATGCATTGTGTTCAATTCAAAATTTTCTAGAAAAAGTTACATTATGCGTTATGAAACATCTTGTATACAAATACATTAAAATAGCGCTACAGAGCCTACGGCGATTACAATAACATTAATTTTTGATCAAATTAGAAAAAAATAAAAATGGCGGTGTATTAAGCCGTTAAATTGTTTTCGAGACAACACAGTAAATAACTAAAAAAATACCGATTGAAACTATTTAGTACCGTATATCAATTTGCTTGTTTGAGATTGGACTATCCAGATATTCAATAATATACTGACTGTTCTATTTAACCTTTTTGATAAGTAGCTGAAAAATGGAACACCCTGTATAGTACAAAGTATTTTTAAGGCATGCAGTTCGACGATATATAACAATTCATAAAATAATGTTTTGAAAAAACTCAGTTTGTTGACAATCTTTCATTTCTTGATGACTGGGACACCCTGTATACACAGAAACTGATGATGTTGGTAATTATATACAGAAAAAAAATTATACGCATACAACAATGTCTTTCGAGGCAAAAAATGTTACGAAATAATTTTGTCCAGCTAACTTGTGAAAATCGAAACACTGTGCGATTGTCGGTCGTGTACGCCTTACCTTACTCCGCTTATTGGCTGCTATTGGTTAGAATAAACTCAAAATAAAATTGCGATTGCGCGCGCACATTCAAAATTGGCTAGCTGTTAATTAAACCTGTTCCTTTATAAAAAAGCTGTTACCTAAATTTCCGGCGTCACCGGAAAGTGACGGTCGAGTACCGTGAAAAATCGCGAGGCAAGTACTCAAAATAAAAACAGAAAAGATGATGCACTTCCGCTTTACAAACCTTCGAATAAATAAGTTTGTTCGCGTCGCATGAACTATTTGCACTATTATGCACTTTAAGAACTTTTGTGTGCAAAAGTCATAATAGTGCCAATGTCATGCACGCGACAAAATAGTGGATTGATATTCGCATCATGGCAGGGTGCCCAGCTGGCTCGTCGGCGTGGGCAGTGGGTGGTAGAAACACAAACCCAAGATGGATAAAAATTTCGGCGTCACCTGCTTAGGATTACTTACCCAGTCATGCCCCCAAGATAAGCAGGAATCCACGGTGTTAAATAAATGTCGGGGGTAAAGCGGGTTGCAAATGTTTACACACAAGGAAATAAAAGAATGAGTTTACTGACAAAGCAAATATAATTTTTAATGCGAAATCTTGACATATAAATAAACAAATAAAGGTTATTGTCAGATTGACAAATAAAAAGAAATAAAGCTCAAAAGGAGCAATGTTGTTGTCGAATTGACATTAAATACGGTAACAAAAATGACAGGTTGTCCTAAGATAGGACACGAATGTCGAACGCTATGGGCAACGCGAACCGCTCACATGGACTTGTACAAACAAAATCTCTTAAATTATAAATTGATTGAAATGTTACGGTTACAACAACACAAAAATAGAATTAAATATTTGAATGGTGAAAAGGGTGAATCGGATGGTGTTTGACAATTGATTCAAATTAAGTGAGTAAAGGGAACAAAGAAGTAAATGCAAAAGTAAATGAATATCCGAATTGAGATTAAACTATTTTACTAAATTAACGTTAGATAGCACCCTCCGATTCTAGACATAACGTATAAAATTTACTTTACTACATTAAATACAAAAAAATTAAATGATCGGGGGTGGTTTCCTATTATAATCGCGGAAAGGTTACAAATAAAAAAAAAGAAACAGAACGTGCACTTAGCTTTTCCCCTGTTCAGCTGTTACGGGGCATGGAGATCCTCTCCTATGGGGACTGACAGATCATAGCCTCTGGTCCGACTTGGTAATAACTGAAGCTAGATGGTCCGGGTAAATTTCAAAGAATGTAGGGTTCTCCAAAGGACCCAAAGAGTCGCAGAAGTCTTCAGCCGCACGTGGGTGTTTAAATTCTCACATAAAACGAAGGTAAAATTCCAGAATTCAAAAATAAGGGGGGGTTATAAAGACCTCTAAAAACACAGAAACCTCAAAGTTAGTGATTTAAAAGAAATAACAAGATCTGCTTACCGTTAAATAACGAGGTTTTACAATGAAGAGAAGAAAGAAACAGATATGGCGTTGGAACGCGTGGTTCTCAAATTATATCCCGAATTTATCGAACCCATCTGCCGTGATATTCACGAAAATTCCACACCAAACACAAGCGAAGATACGGCCAATGATTATTTCAAGCAATTTTCCAATAAAATCCACAGATGTGTGAAAATATCCAAAATTTCCAAAGATAGGAAGATGTACTCGTAAGAGCGCGTCTAAACAATAACCAACAATAATGGCCAGCAAGCCGGAAGGAAAGAAATACGTCACGCAACTAATCAGAAGACAGATAAATAAAATAAGAATACGGACATCGAGGTGCCCTCTAACGTCGAAAAGATGTAAACAGAGAATAGGGCAGATCTAGATAAAACCACGATCAATCACACAAATCGAACACATCTATCGCTGCGTGAAAATCGATAATACCGGCATGTTCAAAACAAACAGACCTAGCCTTAAAAAGAAAACGTCATCCGTCAAAACATAGGAATTGAAGGAATTTACTAAAATTGAAAGAAATTAAACGAAAATCTAAGACCGTTATAAGTATAAGAAACTATCTGTAAGTAAATGAGAATAAAAGATATAAATTCTAGCTAGGTCGCCCTAACAGGGGAAAGAAAACACAATTTGAAAGCCAAAAAATTAAACGATAATGTTTACATTGTGAAAATACAAGACGTAGGAGCATCTCTGAAGGTAAAGGACGGAAATAGAAGAAAATAGGGTTACAAAAGCTTGTCGGAAAGACTAGCGGAGAACTAATTCGAGGTAAGCGAAGCAAAAAAACCGTAACAAAGCCTCGAAAACTGTCATATGACGGTCAAGAACTGTTTCGAGAAGATCCGATGCTGGCTTCCTATTGGCTAGAACAATCTCGGAAAAAGTAGGGCTTCCGCGCAGTTGAAATCACAAATCACACACATACTAAATGCATATCTCATTGCAATATATGATCCCTACACCTAATGCGGGGGTTTTCCTCCAGGAGGAAGACACGAGGGGAAGGAAAGCGTAGAGGTTATTCAACCGTAACTACTCTATTTGTATACACTACCAGCCATTGAAGTTAGGACAACTACACTCCATTCACTGTAAGAATGCAGCGTTACATGAGATAGGCGAAAGATTTACGACTTGCGATTGACTAATAGGCGCGGCGAATTCACACACACGAAAAATATTCTATATAGCCAATGAAATTTAAATTGGATAAAACAAAATATTACTGAAATCTATGACATTTGTCAATCCTGGTGTTGGTTTCAGCTCTGTATTTGCGTGTTTATTGCTTTTTTTTGTAAATTGTTACAAAAATAGTTCTTCTTATAGCTCTACTGACTATTATTGAAAATTTGAAGGTATTGTTTTAATAACTATATAAAATGATAGTGATGACATGGTATTTTTTACATCAATTTTAGTATGACAGGTGAAGAGGTATTTGATTCACCTGCAGGGTCATCAAAAAATCCTCCTATCCAAAACATATTGGCAGTAAGCAAAGAATAATGGCTTATAAATTTGTATTTGGAGCTTAAACGGGACACTTCTAAATCGACAGCAATTAAACTGACTGCAAAGTAACTGGGCTGGGTGAAAGAACAGTGTGGGATATTGTAAAAGAAAGGCATACCACGGCAGGTACCTGAACGAATTGCTTACATGCACAAAACTATTGTGTGTAAATATAATATTATCCATTTATCTTACATTTACTTCATCGCGTTGTATCTTACAGGTTATTCATGCAGATGACACTTTGCCAATATTGAAAAGAATGACGCTCTGGAAAATTTTAAAAAAGTTAGGATTTAAGTGAATGAAGCGAAGTGGCAATAGTGTTGCACGCTGTTGACGCAATGAAGGCGTCAATATTTAAACAACACTCGAAAATTTCATATTAGTGGTAGAAAGATATAGATATTATTCTATGATTATGTAAGATTCCCGAAATGTATTCACTGTTACTTTATTTGTATTATTTTATCATCTTATAGATAGTATGACGCCACCAAAATTTCTCGCCAAAATAAAAAAAACCAAACTACTGCTGACTCCTCCGAAAGGTCTAAAGATCTTACCTGTCATTCAGGGTCCCGCCGGCTTCAGTGGAGACGGGTGTGGGTTAACAACAGAGATCGAAAACAAAGGCGCCACCCGCTTTTAAAATATACCCTGTCGAGGCGTGCGTCAAAACGGGAAATTCGGGGATAGTAAGTAAGGGGGAAATCAGCGTAACAACAAAAAAATTAACGAACTACGAGTTTGCTTGGTAAATGTAATAACAAATTTATTGTAAAAGTTGAGTATAGCTTAATGTAAAAAAGAAAATATAAATTGAAAATATTTCAAAAAAAATAACGAGTGGGTTAAAATATGTACTTTCAACCCAGGTAAAACTTTAGGTTGACAAAAATACATAAACGCAAACAGTTACTATAATGATTAGGCCTCGAATTAATATCGAGTTTCTAAAAAAAGAATAATGATACCCAAACAAAAGTTACTATAGTAATCTTATTTGACAACATCGGATGGGTTTTCGTACGCGTTACCTTGATGATCACCAATGCATTAGCGTTAACATAAATCTACAATGATGAGTTTAAAACTCAGTCGCATCCGACGACTATAACGTTTATAAAAGTATAAATATATATTACAAACACTCGATACCCCAAAAAGAAAATAACAAACAAGAGCCCCCGATGCCTAATTGGCTACTTTACTCTAATATTATGACTCTACTTCCACAATATTAGAGGAGTATACAAATAGTTAAAAAAAAGGTAAATTCAAAAGCACAGCCTGTATGTTTCGTCTCCAAGACGTCCTCCCCTACGTCTGGTGTCCTCGGAGATACGTGCCGACTTCCGGTGCTGACGGCCACCCCAGATCAGGATTTACGGATCTGACTCCCGGCTTGGTATACTCGTAAGAAGCGTGAAATTTTAGGCGGTGATTATTCCCTGAATGGCAGGCTCAAGATGGGTCGAATCAAGGATCCAATTACGGAGTTACATCACCCCATCCAAAATTAGGCAACGGTAAAATAAGCCATTATAGGCCCACAGCATACAATAATATAAAAGAAAGTTAACCGAAGGTAGAACCCTGAAACGATTACTAAGTCTTAGAGAACGTAAAGAGAAAGAAAGTTACTCATACCTTGCGTCCAAGGTTTAAGAAACCACACGAGTTCAGACAACACGTGGGTGGTGCAATACGAAGGTCGTCTGACTGCCAAAAATCCGCCTAAGCGATACGAACCGCAATACTTCCAAACTAGGACCTCGCCCAAACCATCAAATAAATTACGATTCCACCAGCAGTGCACGCAATCTGCCCCTAAATCCGCATAACTCAAATGCGTAAATTCAACACAGCAAAACGGCAATTGCGGACGAACCAATCGCAGGTCTAATCGCTTATAGAGCCAACACGGAGTGTCTGAAACGGAAGATCGTTTCGAACCTTTCCGATAAATCGACGATTCTAGAATAATCGATACGGAAGCGACGTAAATAAAACTCCACCAAACAAAACGCTCTAAATACCCCCTAGACAATACAAAATACCCGCAGATATGATAACTTGAAAGAAATTAGAAATGAAAAGTTGGTAACCCTGACTTTACCGAACAACCGCCGATAACTTCGGTCGCCCTGTCAAAACATCGACAAGTGAAGTAAAAAACAAAACAAGCGAGGTTCACCAACTCTCCAGGAAACAGAAGAAAGTATGGAAAATAAAAACGACGAGAAAAAGGCACGTAAAATAAAGACTGAACAAAACACAGATCGAAGTTCCCGGTAAGGTTAGTAAGAATGAGTAAAACCATTGTTTATATACATACTAGTTAGTCCAACCTTAGGACAAAATAGTTAACGGATTTTTGAACAGTTTGGACAAAAGCGGGAGATGGCAGCACGGCGTTGGTGCCCATCTCGATTTAAATATAAGCTTTATAGTTAGACTACTACATACAAGATGGCCCTTTTACGTGTCGGCAAAATATTTAATTGCAATAGCATTGCAAGGCCCGAAGAAAAGAGAGGTGGATAGGCGATGACGCTGTGATGACGTGCCAAGCGATAATTCTCGTGTTTACATTGAAATGTTTGTTTTATTAGGAAGAATAAAAATTTGGTTTTTTTTTTAGTTTCTAATTTAATGCTCTATATATGTGTGTAGTTCTAAGTTTTGTGTTATATTTATATAATATTTTTTTATTTATTTACTTATGTTTACTATTGCATAATAGTAGAATTCGTTTATCATTATAAAAATAAATATGTAGTTTGGGAGTACAAATCGCCATTTATATTTTACATATATGCACCACGTTACTTATAGATTTGTTTGTTGTCTGATTAAGCAGATCCATGGAATTTTAGGCGTTTCTTTGTATTTTTAGAGCATGATTTGTGCGTGTTTGTTCGTTTAGAGCAAGCAAATCCGGATCACAAAGAGGTTCCTCTTTCTGCTCGCGATCCGACGTCCGGGCATTACGAGCAATTTGTACAACATAACCTAATCGCACTAACACCGTATTGTAAACTGTCGTTTGTAAATGTAATCTGATTTATAACTGCATCAATATGCACGAAATAGATAATATAATGATACCAATGTGATTGATGTAAAGAACGATCATTATATTTTAAAAACTTCACTTTATAGGTACATAAATACTAGTATATGATGCATTTTTATTGTAGTCTAGATTCATTAATTTATTATATTATATTTACTTTTCCTATTCATAATAGCTGTGACAATTTGACAATAGTAACTAATAAAATTAAGGTTATATTTGCAGTCGAGCGCGTTTGTTTGTACCATGTTTAAATCCAACTCTGAGACGCTCTCAAGTTACTCTGATGACGTCAGTAGATACTGCTCCAAGCACACAAATAAACAAAGCTATTCAAAACAGCATACATGATGACGCGTTCGCGCTCTTTCTCTTGATTGGCTGAAAAGTTACGATGTAACCTTGTATATACGGGATGTTGCCCCCAAAGTTACCTCGTAACTTTTCAGCCGCTCAAGAGAAAGTAAATCAAATAAAAAATGTTTTGTGAATATAAGAAAACTATATACATAGAGTACCTATACATTAAATTAGAACTAAGAAAAAGTCAAAAAGTAAAGTAAAATGGTACATGTAAAGAAAATAACGATTTATAGTAGGCTACATTTTAAATTTCAAATTTCCCGCCTTTACACCAGTTGAAGTTAGCGATAGTACCGCTATGCACGAGAGAAGCGAAGATAACAATAGGAGAGAGGTGGAGAAGAAGGATTTCGTATATACGTTCGAACGAAAAACCCGCGTTTTGTTAAAATTTTGAATATAAAAAGGCCATCGAACTACAGATTATATATTATCAAACTAAATACTTATTCTTCTTAATAAAACAAACATTTTCTGATTATTATATAATCATAAACATAAGTAAATTAAGTTAACAAAACAACTTATTAATTTAAAAACTAAGAAAATAAAAATTGGGAAGTAGATTAATGTTTGTTTTTTATCGGCAAATTTTCGTCCTTTTAGATTTAACTATCTCTTTTCAGTGATTTTTTTTTGTTTTAAGTTTCAATATTTTATTCTTATAAGAAAAAACCTAAATTTTGAAAATTGTTCAATTAATGTTTTGTCAACAAGAACGAGCCTTGCAATATACTTTCAATTTCTTTTTACTTATAACAGAATACCTCAGAATTCTAATCTTCTAATGTAAACAAACACGAGAATTATCGCGAGGTGCGTCATCACAGCGTCACATGCATCCACCCTCCCTTTTCCCCAGGCCACACAATTCGACAATACTAGTAAATCACCGATACAGAAATCTGTCTCTCACTATGACCGAGATTTCAAATCAATATACATTCACCGATAGAGTGCGCCACTTCCCAGAGCAATATTTTATTTTTCCGAAAATGCATTACGTTGACTAACTAGATATACTTAAACAATGGTAAAACTCAATGCTAACGTAACCTCCACTTCTAGTGACAATACCACAGCAAAATCGAGGATTAACAGAAATGTAACACGTAAAGCGACTAGTATGTTACACCCCAAGGTTACTCCGAATAAAGGAACGTTAAATAGGTACAGCTAGGAAAAATAGAAACAGTACAAGCGAAAAGAAAGAAAACAGCGTTACAATAGTATAACTATAACATTCTAAATAAACTACTAAAAGCGTAGTGATTTCACATTACCCTTTGCTATTATTACAAAACTTTGATAACCAAACTTTTTCGCTTATGACACTGACAATTTGCAATTTGAATTTGCCGCTATTTTTCATTCTTCGGTGTAATTTGAGCGCCGATCGCGCATTCTTAAAGCGAATGGAGTATAGTGTAATTTCCCGGCTGATGGTCGAGTGGCTTGCACGCTTGGCTATCAGTCGCGGGGTCCTCGGTTCAAGCCTTTTTTCTTATTTATTGCAGTTATTAGTAGAAATACATTAATTCCTAAATTACCCACTGTTATACAAACTATTTTAACTGTTACTTTAAGTCACTGCTGAAGTCTTGTTTCGTACAGACTAGTGATATAACGAATACGTGATTTTAAACATTCGCGAATGCGAATATGTGCACTAGACATTTGCTAATACCAATACGAATATTAACTTTTTAACTGTACTAGCGCCATTCATTAGCTCTTAATTTACAACTATACGAACACTTGCATTAAGCTCTTATGCGCACACGCAGAAAATTAGATTTCTCCATCACCGCAGCGAAAACTTTTTACGTCTTATTATAGTCAATTCAAGTTTAGTTTTGAAGTTATTGATGGTTATTCTAATGGAAACTGCAAAATTTATGCTCAAAAGGTTGTTTTAGGATCTCAATGAATTTGAATATTAGTTGTTTTTTTTTTCTAAATTATCCAGTTTAACAAGTAACTTTTTTATTCGCAATATTCGCATATTTATTGTGAATGCGAACACGAATGCGAATGTCCAAAAACTTGCGAATATTCGCGAATGCGAATGCGAATATTCGTTACATCATTAGTACAGACACCTATTCCCATTAACATTCAACTGGTCTATTTGGGGTTGGGGTGTATGACCTATTGAGGACCAATTCCATGTATTTTACGGTTTTGCGTAGATCTATTTGTTTTGAATAGATTAAAGCGGATATTTACGATCTAAAATCCATAATACTATGCTAAATTAACAATTATGACAGCAACATAAGAAAAAATTGCTTTTTCGAATAAGTCTTCTTTTTCTGTAATATCTTCAGAATCAACTATTGGTTTTCTCAATTTATATTAATTATCTTCAGATATGTTTCGGGCACAAATTGATACTAAATGCCGTTCTGTTTAATCTAGAGAACCCTAGATGAGATAAAAGCTGATTATTAAGATCAATGCGAGCACGGAATTGCTGTAACTCTAAAATTCGAACCGATACCATTGCCTTCGTTTTCTAGAAAAACTATTTTGTATTTCTAAGTGATTATTTATTTTAATCGTCAACGGGAACTTACAAATTACTTCTTTTATTTTTATTAGTTAATTTATAAAATATACTGGGTGAGTTGTTTTATCTTGAGACAACGGAATATCTCTAAAACACTGCATCAAATCAAAAAAAGATCTTAATAAGATTTGTTATAATGTAGGGGGCTCACTGAATGGTGCCGAACTCGATCCTCTCGATTCCCTCGTGGTTGGCACTTTTGTATAAACTTCAGACTTTAAGTGGTCCCACAAAAAGAAGTCAGGGGAAGTAAGATCTGGCGATCTTGCACGCTAACACACTGGACCACCTTTTTCGATCCATCGACGATTGTAGGCTCGATCTAATACTTCTCGTGCTTCTGATATTGCATGCTCCTAGTTTCCATGATTTTGCTTCCTTTTTTAATTCTATTTCTCTTGTAGTTTTTCTTTTTATATTTCCATTTATCATTTCCTTATCGATAGCCATTTCCGTCTTCGTTTTTCTACACATATGGTTAGCTCTTACTTTTTTGTTTCATATTTTTCAAGTTTTTTTTCTATCCAGTTCCATCGCCAGTCAGATCCATCGATTTTTACTTTTTTATATCCAATTTTTACTTCTTTCCCGTTGGCTCTTTCTTCCTTTGCTATTGCTCGTAGTTGCTTCTGAGTTTCTAACTCTCTTTTGGTTAAATCGTCCATTATATATATTATCTTGTTTGGTATATTCCTTAATTTTCTTTTGTTCTGCATAAATTTCCTTTTCTCACTTCTATTTTCCATTTCTACTATACATATTTTTGGGCCTATCTTATGAGCATCTTTGATTTTGCATTCTACATCTAAGTATTCTTTAGAGAATGTCTTAATCACTTCCTTTATCTCTAATGGATCATCAGAGTTTATTTCTATGCCTTTAACCACTACATTGTTTTCCTTATCTCTCTATCTTAAAAATTCCATATCGTTCTTTATCTCTATTAATTCGTCGTTCATTATTTGGTTTCTTTTTTCTAGTACTTCGACTTTGTTATTCAGTGCACTGTTTTCTTCTTGTAATCGCTTTAATTCGGTATTATATTCTCTTTGTTCCGCTCTCATTTCTTTAACTTTCGAAATTAAATCATTCATTCTTTCTAATAACTTTTCGATTATTGCTTGATCACCTTGTGCTCCTTTCTGTGGTGTCCTCATTGTTTTTTTTACTTTTTGTAAAACCAGCCTCTTCCACGTGATCATCTGTATTTTTTCTTTTTCCACCCTCATCAGTTGTATTACCGTCACGATTTTTATTGCGTTTATCCATTTCGTTTAGTACTATACTTTCGGCCACGACTGTATATTACAGGTAAATCTCGTTGTTTATCTGTCGTTCAATGCGTCGAATCTAATCGTTCGGAGTTCGCACTTGAGTTGCCTACCCGGCTGGCGCCAGAAGACTATTCCCGGTCGACCCATCGTAGAAAAAGTCTTCTACCAGCTGATTTATGATATCTTTTATTATTATATATACGCTCTAATTAGCAAAACAATGTTGCTAACATAATTTTAGCTGTCTCACCCCAATAATGTACAACTTCACTTCACAAGTAACTAATATTTACTGCTCGATATTAACCAATTTTTGGTTTAAATATCGGAGCTCTTAAATACGTGTACACTCACCAAAAGCTAGGTATACTCTCAGTCCTCATGTAAACTTATGTAGACATTAAATTAATAAACTTTTCGAAAGACATTTAAATTACTACACGTTATAAAATTTAAGAACCGTATCCTAATACCCAGCAACGCCTTGTTAAGAAATGAATCGAACGCCGGCTACACTTGAAGTGAATTACGCATGTCTAGCGAATCGTTCCTCTCACCTCGCAGTAGACGGAACGAGAGCTATATTGAATTGAAAAGATAGATGTGGGGATAGGATTTTGAAGTAGTTAGACAAGGGTAGAAAATAGCGGTGAGTACTTAACCGTTAGACAGCGATAGCATTCGGAGTGGAGATGGTATATTGAAACATACATCTGATACAGAATCGCCCAGCAGAATAGCATGCGTACTTCTCGACTTTGTTAACTGATAAAAATCAGTGCCGGCTAGTGCATACGTCAATACAATGATTGAAGTTCGTGTGCTATCGTCCGAAATACGAACATGTTACGAACTTATACGAAGAAATTGGATCATTGTAATGGCCCTTGTAAAACGTAAGCACCAGCCGCCGCTGATAGATATCATCTTTTTATCCTTCTTTTATCATATCGATCAGCAATCGACAGGTTGAAAGTACGCTCTCGGTATACATATTTCTTCGTATTCTGAATAAATTTTGTTCAACCCCGGCCTCGGTTGCCCTTAGCAGACATTTTTGCATCATATGTACATTATTTTTCTGTACACATTTGTTTTTGAGATTTTGTTTCCACCTAACTAACCTTACAAATTTATTTTCAGTTTGCTTTAAAATATTCGACATGGACAGAGACGGCTTCTTGAATCCGAAAGAGCTTCGGCACATGGTGGACGTGCTCCTATACGTAGCAAATACCCACACAGAAAACAATATAAACCGGTACAATTCGTTCGAGAGGCAATCGAACAGTAGGAAGAATTCTAGGTCCAGCTACGTAGTTAAATTATTCGCCAACGATACGAAATCGGAAACCGAGTCCGACAAAGAAACGGTAACCAACGATCACGGTTATCGGAATAGTGTAAGTAACAGAGGTTACAATAGTGAATTTGTCAGCGAGCTCTATCTAAAGCAATTAGAGCAATTGAAGGAACATTTGAACCCCAACGAATGTCTGTCGCAAGAAGATTTCCTGGTGTGGAACAGCTTATACGATGGAAATTCACTAGTCGAGCCATTCCTAGAGCTGCTATTCCAGGTTTGTCATGTCTCGTTGGGATTAAAACCTTTCTGTAGACATCATGAACATGAAATCGGTAATTTTCTTGACAGAAAAACTTATAACAGCATTTATTAGTTAGTATCGTTGTAACAGTGAATGTTTTTGCGCTTAAGAAGGAGTGTAAATGTCGTTAATGTCAATGAGTATTACGATCTACTTGATAATTTTGTCAATGAGCTTTATACGACCTGTGAAATCATGAGTTGTACGTGTTTACCGCAGGCGCCACTTACCGGAGATTTTTGGAAAATGTATACAATATGTATACTGGGTGAATTTTTTATCTTGAGACAACGGAATATCTCTAAAACACTGCATCAAATAAAAAAAAAGATTTTAATAAGGTATGTTATAATATAGGGGGCTCACTGAATGGTGTCGAACTCAACAACTTTGAAATCTTAAATAGGAACCCCCATTTTGTATTGCATATTCGGATTCTACGCCATCAAGTATGTAGTTTTTGTTTAAACTTTTTTTCGATTTGTAACAGATTGCGCTGTAATCGCAAAAAACATGATTGTGAACAACTAGAAAAAATACACAAAAGAGAGATTCAAGCAAACATGATTTTGTGTTCTTTTTTTTATATTAACATAAACTAACATTTCCGAAAGCCAAGTGTTGGAAACTGTGCCCCTTCACTTCGATACATTTATTTATTCGCAATTGGAATGCTATTCAACGATACAAAACCGTACTTTATTCAGTACTTGACAAGCTGTGAATACTTACACATTGTCCGATCCCCATTTAGATTATTAATTATTAATCCAATACAAATTAGTTAGTGTTGAATATTTGAACCGTAATGGAGGCTATGGAGGGTATGATAAAGTAAAGTTCTTCGTTGTTGAATGGCTTTTTGAAATGTTATTTAATGTTAAAATAAAAATACACAAAATCATGTTTGCTTGCTTCTCTTTTTTGTGTATTTTTTCTAGACGTTCGAAATCATGTTTTTTTTGCGATTACAGTGCAATCTGTTATGAATCGAAAAGAAAGTTTCAAACAAAAACTGCATACTTGATGGCGTTGAATCCGAATCTGCAATACAAAATGGGGCTTCCCATTTAAGATTTCAAAGTTGTCCCCCTCCCACTCTGGGGGGTGAGGTGGGGGATCGAGTTCGGCACCATTCAGTGAGCCCCCTACATTATAACAAATCTTATTAAGTTTTTTTTTTGATTTGATGCAGTGTGTTAGAGATATTCCGTTGTCTCAAGATAAAAAACTCACCCTGTATATACTGTATATTGCCATTAAACATGCTGATGTCTGACATTTAAAATGTATTTAAATACTAACAGTACACAATAATTATTTCAAGTAAATAAAAAAGGCAAAAGCAGACACATTAACAAATGTACAGGTTGGGCCTAATTCGACACTTTTAATAGGAAACTTATATTTCTAAAGGAATTAGACAAAATCTGACTTATGCTTCTGCAGCTCGATTTTAAAGAGAAATCGATTGGTGAAATCCGTATTTTTATATTTTCCGTAATATAAGAGATACACAGTATCTCGTAAAATATATATACTATTTCGTAAAATATGCAATTTTTTATTATTAAATTTTTAAAAGCCCTTGTAACTTTTTAATTTGTAAAAATGCTTGATTTAAATTGAACTTCATTAGGGCACTTTTTGACGTAGAATTCAATGCTTTAATTTGTTTTTTTTTAACTCGTTTTTTTGAGATATCAAGACTTGTGTTTTTTTTTATATGGAACACACTATATATTTTTACACTATTCAAAAGCACATAAAATTACCTTTAACATCCAGAGCCAGAGCCATCTTGAAATACTGTATACTGTATACTTTAACTCATTATTACAACATGTATTTGTTTAGATAAAATTAAAAATGGTTAAAAATGTCGACAAATGGTGGAGATGTTGGGGCTTGCTAAATATATTTAATATTCGTGAATAATAAAATCGTAAACAACAAAAAACTACACGTATTTGACGTAGTGATGTACCCAGAGTAATATCTAATACTGCGGCGATAACTTTCGTAAATAAGCGACGAAATATCAGGATTGATAAAATAAATAAAAAGATAATAATAATGAAATAATAATAATCTGGCCTTTAGTTGAACTTCTCGGGGTGAAGTAACTTCAGTCCGCCGCAGCGGATCGACTCTCGGGAAAAGCAATGGCGGGCGTTGTCTACACGTATGAGATCCCTCGAAAAGGCGTTGCGGTGATTAACAATCTTCGCAGACGACGACCACACGGTACCAATTACCTCCAGGGATAAAATGAAGGTTATCAATCCAAAACAATCACATGACGGGCCTTCCAGATCATACAAAGAAACTTCCTTTCTGTACTTTTACGGAGCAGTCATGAAAGTACGTGTCGACTCTCTGGTTTTTCTAGCGCGTCTGTTCCGTGCGCACCACGTAACTCTCACGCTGAGTTCGCCGGTACGAAAGGAATCTCTTAGATGAAAGTTCAACTAAAAACGATGCTAACAAAAGGAAAGAAACACTACGTTGCAAAGAATGAATTTATTAAAGATAGAAAACGATTCCAAAACTTTAATTGAAAAGCAAAATTCGAAGAACAGTTAAGCTACCATCCTAGCTCAATTACACGCCGGTAGATGACTCTAGTAGTACTAACAATAAATAAAAATAGAATAAAAAGATGAAAATTCAAACGTTACAAAGTCTTAAATATTGAATAAGAATTGATTTTTTAAAATTATGCAAGTTGTTCTAACATCAATGACCGGTAGTATACAGGGTGTTCCACCGAACTGGGTCATTAGATTTTTTTGAACTTCTAGCAGAAATTTGATTTTGAGACTAGCAGTGTAGTCATGGCACACTGTGGTCTATTTAAGGAAATATTTTCAACTTTATAGCACTTTCGGTATACAGAGTGTTGATATCAACTTTCTTATTTTAAATGGAATGGTATAATTTTTATCGGTCTAGTGAATTTGGCGAGTCATTTGCAACTAGTTTATATGAAGGTTCCCTTTCCCTAAACTAGACCGTTTTTGAGATATTTTCATTTTCGTTGATTTTTTTGATATTTGCACTCTTTCAAATAAAATCAAATATTTCATGAGATAGCAGATATTTAGTGGTTCTACTAAAGTCGGTGTAAATACAAGGACGTAGCTATAAGGTGTTATAGCAATAATCACTGAATCACATACAGGATGTTCAAAAACGCGGCTCCAATGTGGATACCTGGATACAAAACTGTTTTCTTTCAAATGGAACATGGTATTTTTTTACTACAGCATTGAATGCAGCGCAAAATTTTACATCGATTGATATTCGGGTTTGGGATACCTATTCTTAATAGTTTTTGAAGCATTTCTTGCAAAATAATGCTAAAAACATGCCTACATTCCAAGTTTCAAACAAATCAAATGAGTTTTTTTCCTACAAAACACTCTGTACATTATTTGCCTAACCTATCTAAATATTTATGTTTCAAATATCTAACGTTTACTAGTTTCTTACTAATAGTAATGTCTTTTAGTCATAGAGAACGTACATTAATTATTAGATATTAGTAGGCCATGAGATGTGCTAACAAACAAATGATATCCATTGTTGGTAATTTACCAAATTGCACAGTGATAAACCTATGCAGTATAGTAAGTCATATCTTTTATAGTAAGTCCTAATGCTGTCAACTCCTTCACATATTTTCTTCTAACAAGTAAAATATTGTAAATCGAAAGAAATAAGAAAAACATTAAAAGTTACATATACAAATAACATTTTAGACTTATTCTACATTCATGAAGAATGTAACAATGATTATCAATCATTGCAATGAGTAAAAACCTCAAAAAATAAAATACAAAGGGAAATTAAAGCAGATATCCTAAATATCCAATAATTATGGCTTATTAATATTTTATAATTACAATTACATAAAATTTGCTAACAATTGGAAAACTTCCAATGATAAATATCTCAGCTATGGAAACCAAACAATGCAAAAAAAGATAACTTATCATTCTAAAAAATAATATAAAATATACAGGTGTTTTAAGGAAAAAAAAAAAATTATTTACTCAAAACTTGGAAAGCGGTCATATTTTAGGCAATAAATGTTAATATCTATAAAACTATCAAAAATAGGTCTACCTAACCCTAATGTCAATCGATGTAGAATTTTACGCTGCATTCAATGCTATAGTAAAAAATAACATGTTCCATTTGAAATAAAAAAGTTTTGTTGGTTTAAAAATATCTACATTGGAGATTCGTTTTCGAACACCCTGTATGTGAATTGGTCATTTGGTCAGAATTTGGTAGAAAGCGTTACCTACGTCTTTGTACTTACACCGACATTAGTAGAACCACTAAATATCTGATACCTCATCAGCTATTTAATTTCTCTCGAAACAGTGCAAACATCAGAAAATCAACAAAATTGCAAATCTCTCAAAAACGTTTGAGTTCAGGAACCCTCATGTAAACTGATTGCAAATGACTCGATACATTCATTGTACCGATAAAAATTGTACCATTCCATTTAAAACAAGGAAGTTGATATCAACACCCTTTATACCGAAAGTGCTATAAAGTTGAAAATATTTTCCTTAAATACACCACAGTGGGCCATGACTACACTGCAAGTTTCAAAATCAAATTCCTGCTAGAAGTTCAAAAAAATCTAATGACCCAGTTCGGTGGGACACCCTGTATATGGACGACAAATGTGCAATTCTTACTTTGTTTTAACAGTATCTTGGTTATGTTTTAACATCCTCTTAAATAGACGCTGTCACTTTACTTCTTTAGCGCCGATATTAGAGACAAAGATCATTAGATTTGGCAATATCGCCTAGTTTATAGTCACGTTTCATCCTTCAAGTGTATACGTTCACTGTTACAACGGTACCGCTACTACGTAACTTAGTTGTGCATTCGGTTTGTAGTAATGGGTTGGCTTAATCGAGAGAAGCGCAGAGGCTACAGAGTCGGACAGTTTTGGTATTTAATATCCTCGGAATGGTGGCAAACTTGGCAGAGTTATACCATCGCACCAAGAAACAACTACGACATGTGCAACTGCAGATCTGAGCCTCGTCTGCCTGTCGAAGAAGGTATCGTCTGTGATGAAAGCTTCACGAGCAACGGGACAGATTTCACCTCCCATTCCAACGAAGTGACTTCCAACAGTACGGATTCCATGGGCGATTTATTAAGTAAAGGAGACAGGTAACGTAAATATTGCGCGTTAAAAATTTCGTGTCTCTTTGATTCAATAATTTCAGCTGTAGCATAGCTTCGAGTTCGGGCGTTTCGAGTAGTTCCGGTACCGGAATCAAGAGGGCGCAAGGCGGCATGCCCGGTCCGATCAACAATTCCAGTCTCACCGAAACGCCTCAATGCAAGATACCAACGTTAACGGGCGAAGGCGGTCGCTTAAAGAGGGACATCGTCTTGAGGGAGTCGGAAAATTTCGAACTGGTTCCCGATTCCCTGTGGAAGGCTCTGGCGTTGTGGTACGGAGGCCCTCTACCGCTGCCGAGGCAGGTCATCAAGCCTCCGAATTCGAATACGGTCGAGTTGGAATTGTATCCGGTGAATCTGAAAATCCTGAGGCACCAATCGCTAGCGCAGACAGGAACGTCGGCGACTTGGAGTAGTGTTGTCGGAGGGTAATTATCTATTCAATAATTGCAATATAGAATAAGTTGGCCCACTCGGCAAGAATTTCAGTTAAGCAGATCTTAATCAAGAAAAGACATATATACAGGATGTTTCACTAGCAGGGAATGCTTCTATAACTACTAAGCAGTGACAGATAGGAAAAGTTATTTTATAAATTGTTGGAAGATTATAACTTTTCTATAATGCAAAATTATCGGAATTTGTACAGGGCGTTTCGTAACCTCGGTACAGATTTCAACCTACATTAATACACTCACTTAATACCAATTACCCCTTATATACTGCATTTTTTAAAAAGCGCAGCTAATTAAAAAAGAAAAACTAACAATTATAACATTATCCATATAACATATTTCAGCGTTAAACTCATTAATTTCCAAGATATCTTTGATTTTCCCAAAATTATGTCGCTTGCACAGTTTGAGAAAAGCGATTGTAATTTAATTACCACTTAGAATAAGTGAATCAAATTTTGAAATATCTTAGTACGGACCTACTTATACCTTCAGGAATGTTTATAGTTGTATTTTGATATATTGGGTGTTCGTTATTAAAGCTCAAACTCAGTTAATTGGTGTATCTTACTTTTTTAAATTAGAACACTCTGTATATGTTGACGTCATTGAATTCCTATTAACAAGTTCTTTGACTTTTATTAAGCATACTCTATGTTTTTACTTTTCGAGTTGTTGTAGTTTTAATGATTTTTTCATTATTGCGATCATATTTGTAATCTCAGTAGACGATGATTATAAAAATGAAAGCCAGAAAATAAATATTTAATATAAAATCACAAAAACATCGAAAAATAAAGGTACATAAATCAATTTTCGCTCAAGTAACAAAGAAGATGAGATCGTAGTACCAAGTATTATACTAGTGTGCATATGGTCAAAGATGTATGTCACCACGTCAGATCACGTTTAATATTTGTTTGGTCGTACACTTTTCTAAAATCACCCTAGCTGTGACATTTATAGTATACCGGCGGAACTATTCTTTGCACGTAAATACAGGATGTCCCACCGAACTGGGACATTAGATTTTTTTGAACTTTAGTAGAAATTTGATTTTGAAACTTGCAATGTAGACATGGCCTACTGTGATCTATTTAAGGAAAATATTTTCAACTTTATAGCACTTTCGGTATACAGGGTGTTGATATCAACTTTCTTATTTTAAATGGAATGGTACAATTTTTATCGATCTAATGAATTTGGCGAGTCATTTGCAACTAGTTTATATGAAGGTTCCCTATCCCTAAACTCGTCCGTTTCGAGATATTTTCTTTCATATTCGTTGTTTTTTGACATTTGCACTCTTGGAAATAAAATCAAATATTTCACGAGATAGCAGATATTTAGTGATTCTAATAACGGCGATGTAAATACAAGGACGTAGCTATAAGGTGTTATAGCAATAATCACTGAATCACATACAGGGTGTTCAAAACGCGCCTCCAATGTGGATACCTTTAAGCTAACAAAACTTTTTTCGTTCAAATGGTACGTGGTATTTTTTACTACAGCATTGAATGTAGCGCAAAATTCTACATCGATTGATATTAGGGTTTGGTATACCTATTCTTAATAGTTTTTGAAGTATTAGCATTTCTTGCAAAAAAATGCTAAAAATATACCTAAATTCCAAGTTTCAAAGAAATAAAATGAGTTTTTCATACAAGACACTCTGTACATTATTTGCGTAACCTATCTAAATATTTATGTTTCAGATATCTAATGTTCACTAGTTTCTTACCAATAGTAATGTCTTTTAGTCATAGAGAACGTATATTATTTATTAGATATTAGTGGCCATGAGATGTGTTAACAAACAAGTGATATCCATTGTTGGTAATTTACCAAATTGCGCAGTGATAAACCTATGCAGTATTAACAAGTCATATCTTTTATAGCAAGTCCTAATGCTGTCAACTCTTTCACATATTTTATTCTAACAAGTAAAATATTGTTAATCGAAAGAAATTAGAAAAACATTGAAAGTTACATACACAAATAACATTTTAGACTTATTCTACATTCATGAAGAATATAGCAATGATTAGATACCTACACTTATTTGCAATGAATAACAATTTCTAAAAAATAAAGAACAAAGAGAAATTAAAGCAGATATCCTAAATACACCCATAATATTTCAAATATTGTTCCCTTACTAACCCAGGTATTTTCTTTGTAGGGGAGCCGTCTGACAAGGAGTCTCCCAAAACAATGCAACCCTTGGCTTTTATATTAAACAGGATTAAGCGATACAGACAGATAACATAAATCAGGAACTATTAAAGTCTCGAAAATGTCTAATATAAATGTTCTTTCAGAATAATAGTTACTTCGTTTTTTTTTTAATGTGACTTATTTTCGATGAATTTAATAAGCAGGCAAAAATATTAACATATAAATTGCTGTGCATAATAATTATGTTTATTAATATTTAATAATTACAATTACATAAATTTGCTAATATTGGAAAATCCAATGATAAATATCTCAGGTATGGAAACCAAACAATACAAAAAAAGATAATATACATAGTGTTTTTAGGAAAAAATATTTTATTTACTCGAAACTTGGAAAATAGTTATATTTTAGGCAATAAATGCTAATATCTCAAACACTATCAAAAATAGGTATACCAACCCTAATGCAAACGATGTAGAATTTTACGCAGCATTCAATGCTGTAGTAAAAAATACATGTTCCATTTGAAATAAAAAAGTTTTGTTGGTTTAAGGTTGACACATTGAGATGGGTTTCGAACACCCGTATGTGATTCGGTCATTATTGCCATAAAACTTTCTACCTACGTTTTGCACTCACATCGACATTAATAGAACAACTAAATATCTAATACCTCATCAGCTATTTAATTTCAAATTCAAATTTTCGAAACAGTGCAAACATCAGAAAATCAAAAAATGAAAATCTCTCAAAACGTTAGAGTTCAGGATACGAGAACCCTGATGTAAACTAAATTGCAAATGATCGATATATCATTAGATAGATAAAAATTATACCATCTACTTAAAATAGAAAGTGATATCAACACCTGTACACCGAAAGTGCTATAAAGTTGAAATATTTCCTTAAAACCACAGAGGGCCATGACTTCACACCACGTTTTAAAATCCAATTCCTGCTAAAAGTTAAAACATTAATGACCAGTTCGTGGGCAGCCTGTATATTTATATTGTATTTGGTAATACTGTACATCGTATACTATTCCGTTTTCTATTAATTGTTAACTTCTACTAGGCGCAGCTGCCCTCAGTACTGCCGGTATCACGACAGCGACACCTGTGGTTTCACCTCGTAGGCACTTAACGCAAACGGCAGCTTTCACGGCTATCAACAGAAAGTCAAGAATTCCATCACCCGACTGGACTAGGATAGAGGTATCCGGCTATGCATGTGGGGGGGGCGCGAAAGACCTCACAAACTCTGCCGCTAGAAGACGAGAACGCACCTCTTACAGAGATTAGGGCTAGGAAACGAGCAGACTTGTCGGGTAGAATAAAGACTGACGTCCTGAGAATTGGGTCCCTATTAGCGGTAACACCACGATCAATACGTTAATCAGTTCGGAAAGGCGGCCTACTATAACTTTACCACCTGGTTAGTTAATTTTTTTATCGCGAAAAAAGACTTATTTAATAATATACATGGTCAGGCAAATGTGTGAGAACTATAGAAATTGAGTGGGGAGAATTCGCTTCAAGATGCGCGATACTTCTAATTTTGAAAGTTGATTATAGCGGCAAAATTTAATTTCAATAGGTATACACATATTCAAGCAAGAAAAACAGTGACGCATGTACTTTATTAATTCCTTTTGTACAGCAGAACTATTCTCATTATATTTATCATACATATTGATACCTATCTGATTTGAAATTAATTTTATTTGTTAGAAAATTTAAAATTTGTCTGTAGGTGTGAATCGTTTTCATATATGTAATTTTAGCACGCTTAGTACTACTACTGCAGTCTGTTGTAGAATGTCGAAGTTGTCATGTGCCTGCTAAAACAGATGATACAAAAAAACATATTTTTTTTTAATATTTAAACAAGGAAAATGCAAGTGAGGTGAATGAGAACAAGATAATAAGAAGATACATACCTCAGTTTTCTTTTTAATGGATCCTGCCTATGGTTTAATGATTCAACCACCAAACTCCCCGATGGAAGTTAGTAATTATAAGACTGGTGTCTTTACTAACCGTAGGTTGTGCAAAAATTTCAACTGGTTGTACTGCAATTACTTTTTATATTATGCTTATATAATAAAATTTCCTTTGAAATGTTTCGAACAAATTAATTTTTTCGCCGCCGCCCAGAAACTCATTTTGCACTACCACCTAGGCAGGCAAAAATGTCACTAACGGTTGGCCACACTAGATTTCACACAAGTTGTACAACTTGTTTTAGAGTATATAGAAGAAAAAAAATTTAATAAAATAAATTTCGAAATAATTTTTTTCAAAAGATATTTAAATGATTGCATAACCGCATTAGAAGAAAAAATATACGTTTTACTTGAAAATTTTAATTCCTTTCATCCAAGATTAAAATTTACAATTGAAATCGAAGAAAACAATAGCATTACCTTTTTAGACCTCAAACACGTCAAAAATGATAACAAAATTCTAACTAAAAGGTATACTAAACCAACATGGTCTGGACGTTACCTAAATTTTAAGTCACAACTTTTATCTCAAAAAGTTAGTGTTATTATTAGTTTACCTGACAGAACAATAAAATTAACAAGCCCAGTTTTTCGATCAGATGCTATTAACAAAGCAAAAAATATTTAGAACAAAATAATTATCTAAATTCTCATTAAACAAAATATTCAACAAAGAATTTTTCTTTTTTATAATAAATCAACAAAAAATATAAATAATACTCAAACAATTACAAAATTCATAAAAATTCCTTATATTAAATATTTATCCGAAAAAATAAATCAAATTTTTAAGCCATATAATTGCAAAACACAAACAAACTACAACCAAATCTATTCAAAATTAAAATCAAAAATTGAAAAAAGTAAAACATCACATATACTTTATAAAATAGACTGTCAAAATTGTAATGGTGTATATATTGGTGAAACCATGCAATATTTGGAAAATAGAATAAAAGGACACAAATATAATAACAATCTTACAGCTTTAAAAAAACATGAATAACTCAAAATTATACCTTTGATATCAGCAACATAACAATTTTAAACAAAGAACAAAATTTAAAAACACGTAATATACTTGAAATGATTCAAATTTATAAACATAAAAACGCAGTTAATGATAATTTTTATAGCTAAATACAATATTTTTAAAGAACTATTTAATTACAAAATTCAACAACAAATAATCTAAACATTCTGTTTTAAAACGCAATCTTTGAATAAAACATAATGATATATTCAAAATCCTAGTAAACCAAACAATTTGTCATTTATTAAACAACATTTTATTTATAATTTACACTTTACATTTTATATTTATATACTTGAAAAAGCTTTGAAATAAAGCGAAACGTTGTAGTAGTCTTTAATATTTTTAATATTTTGACCTAAAAAACAAGAGAAGAAGAAATTAAAAATTATGGTCAAAAAAAAAAATTATGATCAAGAAATCAAGCTTTAAAATTAGAATAAAGCGTTTGCTATTAACATCTTTAGTTCCAATACGATCAATCTTATCTGTCTTCATTTAATTCTTTTACTAAATATACTTTACATGAAACTTATATTTAAACAAAAAAAAAAGGATCAGTAAAGTAATATAAAGACAGTTTTGTAAGAGACGTTTTTGGTTCTTCTTGAAGATTAATAAGAACATTCAAAGAATTATCTTCATTTGTAGCAATCTTTTGTCGACTGGATTTTGGTCGATTTTTAACACTTCCGGTTTCATTAAGCTTTTGCAACACCCTTGAGACTGTTTATTTTGAAATACTTTCATCAGAAAATATTGCATGCATCTTGAAGAGCCTCTGCCTGTCTCCAAAACCAACCATCATTAACAAACTAATTCTTTTACGTTCTGTTAGTTCGCCCATAATGAATACTATTTTAGTATACGGAAGTTCTTCTTCTTCTAATAGGAAAAATTGGTTTTTATGCCTCGCTAAAAAGCTTCAGGACTTTTCTTACATATCTTTATATAATCAAATTATATAAATTAAACCTCAATATTAGCACGGGATATATAATTGTAGAGAAACATATAGATTTTGAAGTTATTACAAGCAACCAGAGAAGAAATATTGTGTGGAGGAAAATAATTAATTCCAATCAATTTAGTAAATAAAATTATTTTTTCCAATTCATATTTCTTTTTGGCAAATATGATTTTATATAATAGTAGGCAATAAATATTATTACATATTTATATTTTTACAGGTGCTACTGGTCTGCAGAACTTGGGAAATACCTGCTTCATGAACGCCGCCCTGCAAGCCGTTTCCAACACTAGGCCTCTCACTCTGTATTTTCAACGTGAACTGATCGAGTTGAATTGTACTAATCCTCTGGGAACGAAAGGGCAAGTGGCGAAGAGATATGCCGAGCTCTGCAGAGACCTGTGGGCTGGTTCTACGAGAAGCGTTGCTCCGTTAAGGCTACGGTTATGCGTGACAAAACATGCGCCCAACTTGGGCGGTGGTGGACAACACGATTCTCAGGTATTGTTTGCTTTTTTCTGTTGTTTTTTTTACTACTATTTTGTTCAGTGGCGGCCATTAATTTGGAAACTCGGCCTAATTTAGTTTACCGGATATTTTTCCTATGTTTAGGGCCGGTTTATTCATCTCTGAGTAAAGTGCCAAGTTGTGTACTTGACAGATTAGCGCAACTAAACGTTTATTCACCTTTGAGTAGCACTACTTGTCGAGTAAAATTTCCTTACTGGCCGGATATTTTACTTGACAGCTCAAACACCGATTATGATACTTGACAGTTTGACATTTGTTAAGTCGTGTTTGAGAAACAATAGAAAACAATATATGATAGCTTTTCTGAGTAAAATATGGAGATATTTGAAGAATATGAGGATCTATTTATCAACTAAGAAATGGAAATTGTTAATCATATTAATCGGGATCGACGTACTTATATCACAGTAGCAGAATTAGGAAGGATGTAATAGAGTACTGCCGCAAAAATTATAAGAAAAGGTACCGTTGCATTAGCGCGTTCAAAAACAACGTATATTCGTTTGCCTGAAACGCCACATGATAGAAATTAATTAATAAATAAATTTTATGATATATCACGTTTTCCAAAAGTTTAGGGAGTCCTTGGCGGCACACAAGTGCGAATCCCATCGCCGGGTATAGCATAAATAAATTATAGGGTTATGTATACATAGTTACAACTTGTTTTACAGGTGGTGCAAATGCAGAAATGTACAGAAATAGAAAAGGGTATTTTTTTATTAATTTTTTATTAATGTGCAAGTGGGTGTGATGCTAATGAAATTATTGATATTGTTTCTTGTTGGCCTGGATCGGCACATGACACAAATATTGTTAAGCTAGAAAAATGGGAAATGGACTACTTTTGGGTGATAGCGGTTATCCCGTTAGAGAATATCTCATAACACCTCTAAATAATCCAGTTACTGCTGCGGAGACTTTGTAAAATGAAGCCCAAATACGAACTAGAAATGTAGTAGAAAGGACGTTCGGAATTTGGAAACGACGCAACGGTTTCCCATTCTTTCAGTAGGAATGAGATGTCGTGTCCCTTTAAATCAGGATATCATTATAGCAACAGCCATATTGCACAATATTGCGTATGAAAATAATGACATTCTGTTTGATGTTGGAGAAAATGTAGATTTAGGTAACATTTATGTTGGGCAACACTTGTTTTAAGGGCCTTCTGTATTCTTGGAATGAGTCCGAAAGCATTAAATTCTGCGGTAACCTTTCCCCAAGTTAACTCTTTCTCTTGCCATGTGCATGCATCAGTTTTTTTATTTTCAATTACTGAAGCATCATGCTTTAGTATAGTCTCGACCAGTCGATTTGTCTCCTCAAAGGTAAAATTTGACCATCTGTCACGCAGCAGTTCGCTTAATAATGAAATCAAATTATAGATCCTGCAATGAATATATGTAACTTCCTGAATGAATACATTCAAACCTACCTTAAACAATACTATTCACACTAAATTAACAATAAACTCGTGAATTCCTAAATAAAAATTTCAAAAATAACTTTGACGTTAATGAACGTCAAATTAAACACCGTAAACATGTGCTTTACATATATTTGCATACTATCTCTTTTTCACGTGTATAAATTGATTTTTCGTCTCTCTTACTGTCTTACCAGAAACATACTACTGACATAAAAATGTTGACTTCCGTCAAGTAGGTACTTATCATTTAAAATATCGTGAAAAGGCAGAAATATTTTACTAGTGACAAGTAAGTTTAATTGTCAAGTACGTACTTGGCGCTTTAATTGGCGGTGAATAAACCGGGCCTTAATAGTGTAGGCATTAATTCATGAAGTTGTGTCATCGTTGAGCGCATTCAGAGGATTATCGCAGTCGAAGCGAAAGTTTCGTTTGTTCACAATGAAACACCGAATTATCAACCCATGTTTATAATATTTTAATTACATTTCATAACCTTTCGAACGGTGTTACTAGTAAAACTTTTATTATTAAAATAGAGCGAAAGTTTTTAATATTTATTGGTTGTACTATTCATTTCTATTACGTTTATCAATTTCTTACGTGTTCAGTTCTATTCAAACCTGCTGAATCGGTCTCCACAAAATTCTTTCCTATTGCTGGGAACCATATTCCATGAAAGAATTCTCTAGACCATTAATTTCCAAACCTTTTCAACAGGATTCAGGTCTGCGCTACGCGAAGACCACTCCATCACGTCAATATTATTGACCCGTAGCCAATCCTGCACTATTCTACTAAGTATGAATCTGACTATAGTCCTGCTAAAACACGATATTCCATCAATAAACCTTTCTGTTGCGTTTGGTAATATTGCGTCTTCTAGAATGTCTCTATAAACTACACCAGCCAGCCTTTTGTTTATTTGAAGCTAATTTTGAAGCATTTGCACTAATCCAGGCTCATGAGAGTTTACTCAGAACTTCCAACTGGTATGCCATTTGTGTGTCTTTCACTATATCTTTCATTTCTTGGTTTATACACACAGATTCTGCTATTAAAACATGACTTGAAAACTGTCGTCAAAAAAAAAAACGCAACTTTGTTCCAAAAGTCGGGATCTTCATTCAAATGTTGAAGTGCAAATCCAACCCTGTTTTCTTTCAATGCTTCTGTTAAGAAAGGCTTTGTGGCAGCCCTCCTGCTAGAGGAGCCAGCTGCTCTTATTCTTCTTCGAGTAGTTCTTATTGAACCAAAATATGCAATTTGGCGGCCCTTAACAGCGTTAGGAAACGAATTTTAGATGATATGGTCAACCAAAGCTGCATCCTCTTCGTAATTTGTTAACTTAGGCGTCCTGGCGTAACAGCGCGTGCAACTATGTGGTAGAGTGACCACATCTTTTTTATTTTGGAAATGCATCTATGGCTTACATTTAGGTTTTCCGCAACGCGCCTCGGCTTAACCTTCTTCCAGTTTGCTGATGGCCCGAATTTTTTGTGCTTCTGTTAGATTTTCGACATTTTTAAGTTTACTAGTTGATAATGACTATTTGAAACACTTATTGTCAAAATTGATATGTCGATAACATGGTCAAACAATTTACAATAGAAAAATCTTCGTGTTTTCAAATTAATGGGCGCCACGGTACGTTAAATGTTTATCAGTATGCAATAACTGGCATAAATGTTGTAACATATAGGATGTTCTTGATTGAAATGTCGTAAATTCTTTTTTTATATACAGGGTGCTAAGGTAAACATGCGACAAAAATTCAAGGGGTTATTCCTTGCCCAATTCTAAGAATATTTTATGATGATTTTTGAAAAACCCCTTTCTCAGTAAACCAAATTCATTTCCCGCACTTATTATTAGTACTTCAACTTAAAGGTATTCAAATAACTACTAATGTAATACAAAATCGTAGGTAATTCCGTGCTTTAATGTTGAAGTTACTAAAAATAATTGAGGGAAATTTGGATTTGGTTTACTGGGTTCTTTCGAAGATACAGGACGAACAAAATTTGCGACAGTAACAACATTTCATCATCAAAAAGTACATGTAAAGTTGCTCAATCTACAATAAATGTTCGAAATGGCTTCCTCCGGCCTGGATAAAAGCATTCAATTTTCTCGTCATTGACTGTCGAACTCTTTCAAACACCAGGGTCGTTTCTAATTGAGTTACACCCAGCAATATCCGATTCAGCAAATGGTTCAAGTTCTTCACCGGAGTAGCGTAAACTATTGATTCAGGAGATCCCCAGAAGAAATAATCTAGACGGTCTAAGTCTGGGGATCGAGCAGGCCATGTGTGTGGCCCACCTCGACCAATCCAGCGATCTCTGTATGTTCCTGTTAAAAATTACGAGCAACCAAACTGAAATGTGGTGGTGCACATCGTGCATAAACACATTGCAATTCTTGTTGCGCATGTACATCCTCCAGAAACTCAGGCAGCGTTGCTTCAAAAAGTTGCGGTACACACGCCAGTAAGTCTTCCTGGTAGAAATACCGTCCAATTAGATAGTCACCCACATTCACCCAAAATTCGACGAGAACTGATGTTGAAAACGACTTCAAATACCTCATGCGGATTTTCATCTGCCCACACATGGTTATTATGAAAATTCTTTATTGCATTTCTTGAGAAACTGGCTTCATCGGTAAAAAGAATCTGTGTCAGGAGTAGAGGGATGCGAACTAATGTTTGCAATATCCGTTGACATAGTGCAATACGTGGAAGAAAATCAGCAGGTGGTAGTGCCTGAACGCGTTGAATATGGTATGGATACAACAAATTGTCCTTAAGAATTTTCCCAATTGTGCAATGACTTACATTTAAAGTATTTGCATTTTTCCGCGTAGAACTACCAGGATCTTCTTCTATCATTTCCAGCACATTCTGTTGCAATTGTACCGTTCTTGCAGTCATTGATCTTTTTGGCCCTCCACTTCGTTTCATTGAGCCTGGTTCACGAAGACGTCGATGAATATTTTTGAAGATTTTTCGGCCGGGGACATTACGGGCAGGAAATCGTTCAATGTATAATCGTCTAGCTTCTATTGAGTTGCCATCAGCAAGTCCATACATGAAATGTACGTCAGTCATCTCGGCGTTTCACTAACAGTTTATTTTTATTATAAAATATCAAATATCCCGCCATTCGGAGGAGTGCGAGAACGACCGTTAGACGAACTGAGTTTTTAACCTCTCGTGATAGTTGGCAACCGTTTGTAACATGTAACATACGGATTCATCTTGTTCCGAATACAATAAAGGTTTTTGTTACTACATAGTACTGTTCTGTGTAATCATTACCACTAACTATTAAAGACACGTCAAACAGTCAAACGTCACGCAATCTAAACAAATGCGACCGATAAGACGTATTCAAATGAAATCCACTACTAGATAAAACAGCCGTTTCATGTGATCGAGATCGAAAAAATAACCGCATTGTAAACAACTTTTTGTACTTGATAAACTCCTTGGAGTACACCATACTTTTATTTACATTAATAATTTCAACGAATATTGAATATGGTTGTAGCAAATTTTGTTCGCCCTTGACAAACAGTGGAGTTAAATGACACGATATCAACAATTTCAAAGTATTTGAAAAAAGAATACTCACAATTCAATTCTGAAGCCATAAGCACAATTTCGTAAACATATTTAAAAAACAATCTCAACGTTTTTCTAAATTTGGTTGATAATAATAATAATAATGAAACTTTATTGATAAAGGCAACATTGATTGGATTGATCAATTTCACATCTAATTTAATACAACGTTTGTACGTGTCAATAGACTGATACAGAAAACAAAAAAGAATACATGAAAACATAATTAAGGTCTACATAACTAAGATATTCTTTTACAGTGTAAAAGGCATGCAATGACAAATAGTCCCTTACTCTTTCCTCAAACATATGAATTGATGAATAGGTCGTGTATGTATCCTGTAACTAATTATATAATTTTGCGCATATGTAGAAGGGATTTCGCACGCAGTGATGAACTGTGTCTCGGATAAATGATCTCGTCTGCATTGAATTTATCTACATTTTGCTTAGCAAAAGTCAAACACTTGTATATAAAAATGCAGGGAAAGGTAAGGCTTTTGTGGCGAATAAAAGTATCTTTGCAAGTATCTCCGAATTGTATATCGAACAACAAACGAATAAGGCGCTTCTGCACAACAAAAACTCTCTTCCAACCTGCAGCAACACCCCACACAGCAATACTGTACGACATTATTGAGTATGCTAATGCGAGACTTAAACAATAATGCCAATTCTTGTGCAGCCGAAAAAGCTAACACTGAAAAGTAGGTCTCTATGACATTTTCTGTTGCAAGGGACTGTATGTAAGAAAAGTAAACAAATTTTACAAATATTTTCATTCTAAATTACCTAAAAAAAAATTAACATTCCATATTTTACGCCTTAAAAATATTTGAGTAAATTTTGAAATTAGGAAACAACAAACAAGAAACAAGTTAGAAAATATTTTAATGTTTATGAAGTTCGATAAAAATAAATACACTTAAATTATAATATAATAATAAATCATGAGAACACTAAATAAGTATAAGGAGCTTTTGGTGATACTAAACAAGATTATGATATTCTCTAATAGTTAAAAACACTGCTTAATATACTTTTCTGAAATAAAATGGCCCTTTTTTAAATTATAGCGACGAACGTCGCTGGGGAAAATACCAATTTTTTTGGTGCCATTTAATCACCTAATAGATAGATATTTCCAAGCAAAGTTTGGTGAAAATGGTGCTAATAAAATATGGCAGTCATGAAAAGTGAGACACGCTGTGTTTCTTTAAATGTTATTTTGTGCAAACAAGAAACTGACTAATAACTTATTTCTCCTCGTGTTTTTTCTCTAACTTAGCCTACTTATCTTAAATTCACTTTTTACCAACATTCAAGGAACTCCTAGCATGGCTCCTAGATTCGTTACACGAAGATCTAAACAGGGTACCAAAGAAACAGTTCGTCGAACTTCGAGATTCGGATGGCAGACCTGACGCTGTTGTAGCAGACGAAGCATGGAACCAACACTTGGCCAGAGACCACTCAATCATTACGGATTTATTTTACGGTCAATTAAAGAGCAAGGTTTGATTCCAGATCAAGATTAATGCTCATTCTGAACACAAATCGATTTCCAGGTTACATGTCAGACATGCGGACATGAGTCTGTCAAGTTCGACCCCTTCAATCTACTGAGTTTGCCGTTACCCATGGAGAGTTACACCTTATGCGAAATATTAAGTATGTTTTGAATATGTTCGTATCCTGTACGATCGCTATATATACAGAGTGTGCCACTTAAAACTCGCAGGTCAAATATCTAAAAGCAATTGCTAAAGAATGTGATTGATTCCAGTTTGCGCTACGATCGAAAGTTTTTTTTTTTGATCGCTGGAATCTTCAATTCTTTTTTATTTGAAAGAGTATTAAAATTAAAGCAAATTTTACTATTTGTGATCGTTTCGAAAATTTAACAGTTTCGTGGATATTTGTGCTTAAAGAAAGTAAGGGCAATTTAAATTTTTGTCTTTATTTTTTTCATATTTCTTTAAGCAGATCAAAAATAACTAACAAAGATGTTAAAAATTGTTACCTTCTTGATTGCTACATAACGTATATCGCCGTATTAGTTCCCTTCCGCAAACTTTTAACGATGTATTTCTATTAAGTCTTTGAACACTTGTATAAATTTTGTTATGAAGGTTGCCCTTATCTGTTATGGGTTCCTTGTGAACCTCAGCTTTCAAGTAACCCTACACGTAAGAATCTAATGAAATTAGATCCGGCGAACAAGCGGGCCATCTGAGGACTCCCGTTGGTACCAATTCAACGCAGTGGGAACATTTGATTTAAATAATCAGTAACCATAAAGGCATTATACGCAGGTGCCCCGTCTTGATGTAACCACATATTAGGTATTTTCCTTTATTTTTTGTGCAGTTTAACCTACACTATTTAGTGTAAATCTACTGCTGTTGTGAGGTGCAGCGCAAAAACTGAAATACAAAAGAATAGAATCAGTTCGGTTTATAATAAATAACACATAGACACGTTCTGCATATATTAAAATCAGTTGTATTGTTTTCATTTTTGAAATAGTTATTCTTATATTCTAATGTGTATTTATATCCAATTTATTATTAAATAAATGTTTGTGTCTACGTAATTTATTCACCACGGTCTTATGATCTTCACATGGTAGTGTGACTCTCCGAGCTCTTGCGCGGCCTACTCACTAAAAACCCCTCAAATCCCCGTTCCTGTGCCTCTGGAACTACCGTTCAGGTGTAACATCTGAGGGACAGGCTGCCTGCTTTAACTTCTTTTGATCTCCCGGTCTAGGCTAGGCTACTTTACGTATTTTGGGCATTCTTACACCTGATCCTCTCAGCCCTCTCCCTCGCAGTCAGCACCTTCGCTACGTAGTTGCTGATGTGGTCTCAGTTACTGTTGTCAGCCATCATCAAGTTTACAATATGGTCTACCCTGAGGTCCTGGGCAATCTTCTTCTCCAGCTCTCCTTTATCTCTTAACCATTTTTTATAATTTAACAGGGCATGCTGGTGAGTCCAATACTCCGCAGTCTGGACAGGTGTCTCTCTCGGCCAGCTGGAAGCGCTTCCGATAAGTCCCGAAGTGTCCGTGGCCGGACAAAAACTGCGACAGATGGTAATTCGCCTTTCTGTGTTTACATGCTATCCAAGCTCTGGTGTCCGGTATTAAGGTCCGAGTCCATTCTGCCACAGGTCCACTTCTCTCCCATTTCTTCCGCCAAGCCACCAGGGTTTCCTCTCTTGTCTGAGGCTTAGTTATCGATTCTCTCATAGGCATAAGGATCTTGCGTTGCTCCTCCGCCAGCAGGCAAATCGGTGGCACCCCCGCAATAACTTAGGCTGCGGCGGCCGATATTGTCCTGTACCCACTGATAACCCTCAGTAAACTTCTTCTCTGAAGCCTGGTTAATAGAATTCTGTACTTATCCTTCTCCAGCGCCATGGACCAAGCAGGGGCTGCGTACAGAAGCTGGCTTTGAATTACACTACGGAGAAGTTCACGTTTTCTGCTATTGGGTCCTCCCAACATTTGGCATGAGTCTTAGCAAGGCCGTTAGGGTGTTCTCAGCTTTGCAGCTGCACGTGAGCTCCAAAAGTTAGTCGCTGGTCTAAAATGACGCCCAGGTATTTAACTCGTTTTTTGGGTACAATTTGGTATCCAAGAATGGTGGTGCATAGCCGAACGTCCTGCATTCTTCAATCAGCGGGAGACATGGTACCCCATCATACAGGATATTCCACAGGGTCGGCTCCAGCACCGAACCCTGTGGAACTCCAGCGCTCACGTCCATTCTAAGAGAAGGCCCCAGCATGACGCATCTGTCACTAAAATAATCCCTTATTATATTTATTAGATACAGGGGGATATTCTTCCTTTCCAATTCTTTTAGTATTTTACTCCAGGAGGCAGAGTTGAAGGCATTCCTAATATCCAGTGAGACGAGGGCCACCCACTTTTTTTCGATGTTTTAACTGTCTGAACTATGGATTTGATTGCATGTACTGTGGATTTTCCCTTTCTAAACCCGAACTGTCTTTCGCAGAGGCCACCATTTTTCTCCAACTCTTCCTCTAACCTGTTTTTGATGGTGTTTTTAACTTAATGATTGACAATTTTACCTATTGACGTTGATCAGAAGAAGCCGAAATCATTCAGTCATCAGTCATCATATATTAAATTGCTGTATGAACGAAAGAACGAGCTTATTTACTCTTATTTAATCTTTCATTACAAAAGAATAGATTTAGTGCAGATATGGTGCCAGATCAACTGATGTTTGACACATAACCGGTTCATTTTTAAATACGTAATGAGTACGTGTGTGAAGTTGATCGTGACCATTAGTTTGATTCTGTACTATCTAAAGATCTGAATATCTTTGACGTATGTACCTAAATAAATCACGACTTATTCGAAAATGTTTAATAAACTACATAATTTCTGATTAATATTTTTTTTTTCTGTGAAGCATGCTACATAATATAAAATATAATTAAATCGATTTCAGCATGGCTATCCATATCGTCTTTGATTTCCGTCAAATTTATATTTTCATATAATTCATAGTTATCATCTCGCAGAAATTTTTTTAAATTTTCTATCCACATGATTAATAATGAACTGCGCATGTCGAGTGTCATTTACTTTTACTCCAGTCTAGGTGGAGATAAACAGTACTGGTGGAATTTACACCATGCCAAGAAAAATAAAAAGTGTAGTAATGAAGTGTAGCTGGGCTGCAAAGGAATGGATTTTGGTATAAAGTGTAGTTGCGTGCTGCACTTTCTATGCAAACTTAAAAGAAAAAATTGTTTAAACAAAAAAAAAATTATTACACGTATGAATCGTCCCTTTCGTCTGGACAGACTATGATAATAACTATAATGACAAGAAGAGTGAATATGTTCGCTAGTTCTTTTTGTTCTTACAAATATTTAGTGAAAAATAGCGACAAAAATTTAAATTACTTTTGCTTTTTTTAAAAACAAATATCCACGAAACTAACACCAATAGTAAAATTTGCTTTAATTTTAATACTCTTGCAAATAAAAAAGAATTGCAGATCCCAGCGATCAAAAAAAAATCTTTTGATCGCAGCGCCATCTTTATTTACACGTAATAAAACACAATTGTGATAGCTAATTTGAGTCAATCACATTCTTTAGCAATTGCTTTTTACAAAATTCAAATATCTTTATCCACTTCCGAGATATTAGACCTGGCAGTTTTATGTGACACACCTGTATATGTTCTTTTTTTTATGCACGCTTTGTAGTGATTCGGTTAAACGGCGAAGTGCCCACAAAGTACGGCTTGAGACTAAATTCCGAAGCGAAGTACTTGGAATTAAAGCAGCAGCTTCAAAGCTTATGCGGTATACCTCCGGAGCGGTTGTTATTAGCGGAGGTGGCATGTTCGCAGATCAAACAGTTCCTCGGTGATGAGCAGAGAATAATGAGCGGAAGCGCCACGGAATTATACGCATATGAGTTACCCAAATGTAATCGGGAAGATTCGGCAAAGTTTGAGGAAGAAAACGGTAAGTGAGTTTTTTTCCTTTTTTTTTGTAGTGTATTGTTAAAATCAAAGAGCAATCCGTCTTGATTCTTTTTCCTTTGCAGTTATTGCAATTTTCTAAAATGTAAAGTAAGTTGTTCGGGCATACTATATTAGGTTTCTAGTCCTATAATTTCACTGCCTTGTGATAATATACCGCGTGTACAGCCTAAGATGCAGATGGTTACTCTAGCCAATTTATTATTGTCTTTTTGAAAAAATGTTTCAAATAAATGTTGCCTCGAATCATATTCTACACATGTTAAAATTAGTTTCAGTAATCGCGGACTTCCCGTTGTACCGGAAGTAAACACTAACTTTATTATTTTATATGGAACACCCTGTATATTATTGCGCTCTTGGATTCCTTGTTAAATTTAAATAACAATACGTTAGGCACACATTGGGGCTAAGTTGTACCGTTTGCAGTGTCTTCGGTGTTTGGAAATATCTCAGGAAATACGAAAGTTAGAAAGATGCGGTTTTCAGTTTTCGCTTAACCATGAAACAGCACACGTCTTTTATTTTAAAATTGTTGCGTTTAAATTACAGCGTTATTAACTTGATTTTTTTAATTGAACGGTATAGCGATTTTTATATAAATCGATGTAAAATTTAATTTTCTTTCGATTTTATATGGGTATCATTGTGTCTACCTCCAACGGTTTTGGAGATATTCGCGATTTTTCAGTTTCTCACGATAGATACGTATTGCGAAGCGCCGCCGCCGGCGACCTTCCCCTAAGAATTTACTAAAGTGCATTCTGAAACATTGGAGATGAACATAGCAAAGATAAAAGAAAACACAACATTACTGGAATATCAATAAATCAGCACATTTTTCAAACTACATTACTCTATCCAATGTATGGCTGTGTAATAATTGAAATAAATAAAAATACTAAACTGAATTTAAAAATGAATAATAATAATAATAATAATAATAATAATAATAATAATAATATGTTTATTTATTGTATTACAATACAATAATCGTCAAATGAAAAAATATAAGAATATATACAAACAGGAGAAAATACATCATATATACAGACATAGTGTAAATGACGTAGTACATTGTATACACATGCATGACAAACACTTAATTAACAAATTCAGAATTTAAAAATTCCTCAATTGAATAAAAGGCTCCATTCAGTAAATGAGTTTTTAAAGCTATAATAAATCTGTTGCTTGAAAGAAGTATACTATTTGGCAAATGATTGTAAATTTTTGATCCCCAAAAATCTGCGTATTTTTGAGTGGCGCACACTATAGTACGGTACTTTTAAAAAGTCTTTTTTACGGGTGTGTGTCTCCATTTTTATTAAATTTTGTTTGGTTAGTGTGTATATATCTGCTAACAGTGCGTATATATGCGCATGGCAAGGTGAGTAACCGTTCCTGTATAAATGCTTCTCTACATATTAAAAGAAAATATATTAGCTAGCTCAACGGAAAAGATTTCAAATAAAGTAAAAGAACTATTAATCTTAGAGTTACCCTCGCGAATTAAAACTATAATCTAACCACGAAAAGTAAATTGTGAGCGAGTGAATTCAGACTTTCTTAATTACACGAAAAATTGTAAAGGTTTAAAATAAAATAAAAGAACAGAATTTTTAACCCAGTGACGCTATCAAACAATCAATTTATTTTTACACAACGAGTTAAATTACAATTGTGCAGAAAAAAAATCCTGAATTGATGGTTCTGGCCTAAAAAAAAAAAAAACTGCACTTGGCTCTAATTTAAAATAGGACAATGCTATTTTCTGTGCAAAGCAAAAAAGAAAGGTTTTATTTGTTCAGGAAGATTATTCAATATACACAAACTTTGAATTTCTATCCACGTGATTTCACAAATTAAAATAATCTAAGCCTGGACAAATGCAAGACTCTTACAAAAATGAAAAAGTTAAATGATAGAAAAAAAACTTCTACTCACCCAAACTAAGTGATAGAAAAATTAAAAATGATACAACAAAATAGATTAACAGAAAAATTAACTCTAAAAATAAATGAGAGAAAAAACTAAAATAAATCTTCCTAAACAAAAAAAAATGATAACTGATCCTATATCTATAAAGTGCTCACTTTAATATATTAACAATTACTACAATAAATATTCCTTGATTGACTATATAAAAGAAAATTAAATTTAACAATACAAAACGAATATCAAAAATGGCAACAACGATAAAAGAAATACGTCTACTCACGTCAATAGTCGAACAAGGAAGTCCTTAACCAAAATCCTACAATTGTTTTTCTTACAAAAATCCCTCTCTCAAAAATCGTACAACACAGAGGTAGAACCTTACAACGACAATATTAAATAGAATACGCATTAAAACAGCACAAGCGAACAATAGACATTTGAATGACTGGATTAATTAAAAAAAAACAACACTACAAAATAAAATCATACAATAAACTCTTAAACTCAATTTATTCAAAACAAAACAAAATTGTGAAAATTCTCGGTAAATTGAAAATCAGCTGATCAAACAAATATCAAAACAATCACAATATGCAACTTAAAATACACCCAGCGATAAACAGGTTGTCCAAACCACAGCAGTACACATCGAGCGTCTTGCTCGCAACAGGCTCATGTAATTCGGAAACGGTACAACTTAGCCCCAATGTATCCTTAACGTATTGTTATTTAAAGTTAACAAGGAATCCAAAGTGCAATAATATACAGAGTGCTCCACTTTAAATAATAAAAATTAGTATCTACTTCCGGTACAACCGGAAGTCCGTGATTACTGAAACTAATTTTAATATGTGTAGAATATGATTCCAGGTAACATTTATTTTGAAACATTTATTATCAAAAAGACAATAATAAATCGGCTTGGGACCGTTGTATCTTAGGCTGGACACCATGTATAAATAATAAAAAAGATATTCATAAAATTGTGGTTCATGCTAAACTGTTGAAATGAAACACCTATAATCCATTCACACCTTAAAAAAATGTATGATAACATTGGTTCTAGGGAATGTTCGTCTAAGAGATTTAAAAAGATAGCTGTCAATGATGGTGACAACTGGAAGCAGTTGGAACTCGGATTTTATTAACTCAATATTAAGGCTAAGTAAATATAGCCTTAATATTGAGTTAATAAAATCCGAGTTGGAGTTGGTATCAGCGAATAAAACACTACTCAAATATTTCATATATTACAATGTAACAGGAATTTCTAGGATTATACCTCATTTAAAGTTCTTAAATAATACACACTATTTTCCAATAAAACATAATACGGATTAGATAAATATGTACTTCAAAAATCTGTATCATACATACATAATAAATATTTCACATGGTTTTTCTATTATGAATTATTATTTTCATCCGTTGCTTCACCAGAATCGGCATCTTCATATTCCATGCTGCTCAAATCACTGCTGCTAACGTTTATAATCACATCTGGTATATCGTCTTGAATTTCATCAACTTCACACATATCTTGTTCGACTTTACCTTTTTTATATGATGAACGTAATTAGATCACTGTTTCCCTAAAACTTGTTAATAGCCTTTATCTATTCGGTTTGGTATATCTACTGCCTTGATGGTTGCATTGTTCGTATTAATAAAGTTCTTTACTTGTGTCCACACCATTTCAATGACATTAAGCATACAGTGATATGGGGGTAGTCTTAATGTCTACCAATCATGCTGCGAGTTCATCTAATTATATTTATCAAACTGCTGCTTCATCTGTGATACTAAATATACCTAATATGTAATTGTATGTAATTTGTTTCTCATTTAGCCATGGCCAGATATCATGTTTTCTCCATGCCGATGTTGGAAGTGCTTAACCATTTTTTGTATGTGTCGCCATAAATTTCATCTTGAGCATCTGCAGTTTTTTTTTGTTTGCGTCAGGAACAAAACTATTTTCATTGCCAGCATGTAGTAAAGTAAAACGTTGACCACTAGTAGGTGTAGTGATACCAATTGTAAGATCATCTGCGAATACTTGTCAAAAAGATTTTATGGTGCTATCCACCTAAATTCTATTTACAAAAATCCCAGAATTTACTCATGTTTCATCAGTATTATACAATATTTCGTCCTTCTTGTCTGTGTTTTTAATCGTTTCTGAAAAATGATGTCTCCATCTTATCTATCACGATCATTCAGAATAGCCTTTTCTCCAACTTTTTCAAACTTAAAACAATTCCAGTAATAATTTATATAAAGTTGTTCGTTTGAAATTAGGAATGTTATGGTCCATATTGATAGATATCAGTACACTGTTCATTGTGACTGAAATCTTGCGAAGAAAGAAACTAACTTTACGTCGAATGACAGTCTGCGCCACTTCAGCGCCATGTTTTTTTTGGATTCCTTCTCTTTTGGAGTTTCGGGTTTGGTGGTGTTCTAGATGATCCTACTATATGAACCTAGTACACAATTCCTTCTACACAACAAAGCCAAGCTCGTTTCTTTAACAACAGCAGGAACAATCGTGGTGTGATGGAAGTATGTAAACGCATTGAGAATCATTTGCTTTTCTCGATTATAATTGTAATTCATTCCATCAGAATTTTAAATTTATATTTTATTGTTAATTACATATTACATCAATATTGTTTTTTTTTATACAAATAGCCGTCTGTTTTGTTCACTTAACTTTATTAGAGCGATTATTATCAAGATTGCAATGTAAGAAATATCATAAAGTTAAATATCGATTAAATAATGTCGTCTGCAGGGTATTCTAAACAAAATTTTAAAGCATTGATTTTTTTAATTTTATTTATTACTTTTACTATTAATACGAATATCAGATACTCATGATCGATTTTGTCCCACCTTACAACATGAAAATCTGGTCACTTTATCCACAATTTAAATATTGGCTTTTGTTGTCTGCCATAGTTTTTTTCTCAAGTGAAAACAAACTACCATTAATATGGGTTAAATCGAAAAAAAAAAAGTTATATTATATGCTACCGCGTTATCTGTGAACTAAATACCCTCTACTCATATGTGCTGCTCAACTCATCACCTGTAAATACAGTTCGGAGCTAAGATAGGCATTTGGCATTCCCCACCAGTTTTGGATGTAGAAACACTAGTGACATCTGGATTTGCCATCCAAAGTGCCAATTTTAAGCGCAACATTTTTCCCATAAGCTTGATTAGTCTTCTTATATATAGTCAAAGTCCTTGGCGAATGCTCGGAGATAACTAAAGTTAGATAACTGACCGATTAATTAATACTAATAACAAAAATATAATAATTTTGTTATTAGTATTAATAATTATAGGGAAATTATTTAGTTAGAGTACGAACATTTCAATTGTTGTGGAATCCATATAGTCCTAGAATAGGTAGCCTTGAAGCACGGGGTTTAGGATTAATTGTAATTAAGTATTTAGTTTTTCATAAATAAAGTGTTTCTTTGGAACTTGTGTTAACTTTGTTTGATATATTTTTATTTTATCTACTTTATGTAAACTATTTAAACAAATTTTGCAAGTGATGCGCCATCACCACTAAACTAATTTTTATAGCTAATACTGAACCTACAATTTGAAAATAGTACTTTCTTAAGCAAAACCAAGAATAATATCCAACGCCGCGCCGCCGTGGATAACATTGGCGAAACAAATTGTAATTATTAGTGTTGATCTTTTTTTTTTTTATTTTCATGTTGGTAGACCTGGAACAGGCCCTAGTCCAAACGCCCTTGGCTTGCAGCCCTGAGGTAAGAAGCAGTTCGGCCCTATGCATGTCCGACATACTATGCTTTAAGGTACGCAGCTGTGCCAAACCAACCAATTACCACCGCCATTTCCACGATATCACCAAACTATGTATAAGTGGTCCGATTTCGTTGACCTATAAGCATACTATGCATTCATATTGTTGTGTAACTGTTCGCTGCATAATTTCGACAGTATTTAGAGGCATATTTTTGTTTTATTTTTATTATTTGTAAAATTAGTATTTTTTTGTATACCTAAAGTATACAGCAAATTTCACCAGCATGGTATTCTTCTATAATAGTCATAGATAGGAAAAAAAGCTTTTGTAAATTGTTATAGAATATTTTCTATATAACGTAAAATTATCGGGATTTCTACAGGGTGTTTTGTAACCTCGGTACAGCCTTCAACTTTCTTTTTTAAATACAATACCCTCAATATTATTGCATTTTTTAAAGCACCAATAAATTCTAAAAAAAAATAAAAAAATTAAAAAGAAATAAGATGCGACCTAATTTTTGCAAAGCACATTCTATGTCTACCTCTTTTATTTTTTAGTTTTCATTCTTGAGGTCATATTTGAAGTCATTCGTGTTTAGTCACGTAATTATTGTTATTTGCATAAAATTGAGTTTTCAAAAGAAGATAATAATTCATTAATATGGGAGAATATGAAAGAAACTATTATCTGGCTTCACGGACTTCACAAACCTGTGTATGTATGTATATACATAGATGAAAGGGTGATGTTACACTGCGACCTAAAAGATCTATTGTGTCCCCTATTCTTGCTGCTTTACAGCTGGCCTTCCAATCCTATTCCTTTCAGAAAGTGTAGGATATCAGAGGGCCCCAGTCTAGATAAGTCTCCCTCTTCGATTTCACATGCTCCCAGGTGCAACGCCCTAGAGTTGCACAGTGCTACGCAGTTTGAGAGGAGGTGGATGGGTGTTTCATCCTGTTCCCCACAAAATCTACATTCAGGTTCCTTTTCCAATTCAAGCTTACTCAAGTGTCCTTTCAGTCTACAATGGCACAAACCTAATCTGCACTCTTTAATGAAAGAGAGATTTGAAAGAACCGGAAAAATAGATTATAAAAAGATGGAAAGGCGAAAAACTGCAATTACTGAAGAAAACGCATTTTTAGTAGTAGGCAGCGTTGTTACATCGCCAAATATTTCTCTGCGGGCGATTGTAGGCGCAACAGGAATTCATTAACATCAGTATGGTATACTTTAAATAAACATAAATTTCATGCTTCAATTGATCCAAGAACTAGCTCAGCGTGATTTCAATCAAAGGTTGATGTTTTGTCATTGGTCACCGTTAACCGGTCATAATTTTCATTATGATACAGTTAATCCACATACTATCAAGACAGTAGATCATCGGTGGTTGACGTAAAGAGAGGCATTACTATACTAGCAACAAACTAGGGATGGTACGACCCGCTCCTTATGCGGAGCAGGTATACCAGCTCCGACTCCGGCTCTGAACCGGGAGCAAGAAATCAGGTTCACAGGTCTACAGGTCCACTTCTAAACACTACTCTTTTTTATTACACTAGTACCATAAATGCAGAAGGGAACGTAGCGAAATGGGAAGGCTGATATATTTGAATATTCCTAATTTAATCGGATGTTCTGATATTTTTTCTTTTTAAATTTCTCCGAACCTTTTTAAAGTTTTATTTATTATAAGTATTTAGAATTTTTCCATCACTTTTTCAAATATTTGAATTATTTGTTCTTTGTTTTTTTTTTTGTAATTTTTATATTAAACATTTATTTTCTGGCCTTCATTTTTACGATCATCACCTACTAAGATTATAAATATGACCGTAGCAATGAAAAACTAATCAAAACTATAATAATTTGAAAAATAGAAGATATCTTTTATTAGGGTATGCGTAACAAAAATCAAAGCACTTATTAATAGCAATTTAACGATGTAAATATGGTGTTCTATTTTTAAAAAATAAGATGTACCCATTCACAGCTGACCGAGTTTGCACTTTAGTCACCAATATCCAGTATATTAAAGTGCAACTGTAAACACACTTGCAGGTATAAGTAGATCTGTACTAAGATGTTTCAAAGATGGCCCACTTATTGTAAGTGGTAATTAAATTAGAACCGTTTTTCTCAAACAGCGCAAGAGACATAATTTCAAAAAAGATATCCCAGAAATTAACGAATTTAGCGGTAAGGTATGTTATATCTTTTTTTTTAATTTGCTAGCACTGTAAGGTGCCACATTGGTGGTATTATATTTGAAAAAACAAAGTTGAAGACTGTTCCGAGCTTACGAAACGCCCTATACAACTGCCGATAATTTTAAGTTATAGAAAAATTATAAAAATAAAAAAAAAAATTTCGTATCTGTCACTGTTAATGAATTATAGAGGAATTCCCTGCTGGTGAAACACTGTATGGCATGTGGCGAGTTACAATAGTTTTTACTCAAAAGTGCAAAAAGAGATTGGTAATAAACAGTGAGTGACACAAAACAAGTATTGTCACTTGTAAACAATTTTTCCCGTATACTTTTATGTGAATTAATGTAGATCTATTTTCAAGTCTAAATTTTTTGGAAATTTTGCAGGATCATTATCCAAAGTCAGATATTTATAATTGTTGGTGGAATTTTTTGTGCTTATAAGACGATGAAAATTAGCATCTCCTCAATGGAACCCCATTATATGTATGTATACATTTTTTGAAAAACAATAAATTGATAGATGGCGCTACTGTACAAAACATCATTTGTAACTCATTAAAATATATCCCAATTTTCAGAATAAGTTATAGACGTATTGTTCTCTCAAACAAGCTTTTTTTTGGACTTTGGATTTGAATTAATAAGGCCCTAAACATAAACGTAGATGGGATAAGAATCACTTTGGGAGCACATAAAAGATACAGGTGATTGATGACATCGGTTTTATTGGAAATATGATAAAATTTTAAACATGAAACACTTTTCGTTTCCTTGTTCACCAAAAATTTTAATTTTTATTTTTCAATCTAGAGCGCCGTGACTACTCTAAAAATCTTCTTAACTGTCAACATAATACCAAGAAATGTTACATTCTTTGGTCTTATACGCCTGCAGGGAGACAACAAAGTACATTCTGACAGTTTTTTTTTTTTTCATAGGATTTTTTTTAATCGAACCTTATGGATAGCGTCAGCAAAATACGGTGTTTATCAAGTTTTATGCTTTATTATACCGTTTTATACTTTTTCATTAATAAATGAGTCTTTTTCTAGCTTTATTGACGTTACAACATAAAGAGGCATCAACGACTATACAAAATAAATGTGACCATTCTATCTCCATAAATCTACCAAAATTGAGTGGTGAAGGGGTGCCGTTTCCAGATTCAATAAATTGTGTGAATGTTTTTGGTTTCGTATACGTCTAACTCTTACGGTGATTGTACGTTTGATTCAAGGTGTTCTACCGAACGCGCCATCCCAAATACGAACAGTTATATACATCGTTATATGTATGAAGTGCATGCTGCTATTTGTAGTAGATGTGGCTTCTGCTGTATATCGATTTTATGTCCGCTATCGTTTATATGTTGCGCAACGCTGAATGATTCAAGTCTCCCATAGCGATAACTTATATACATCCTTTTTCATTTATCCATATGTATCTATCTCTTTCTATCATGGGAATTGATGGCTGTCGGTAATGATAATGTCGACGATTTAGACATTTGGCTGTTTCCTGTTCTTGTTATTTCGAATATCTTTCTGTCACTTGCATTTATCCCAGTTTTTTTTTTTTTCTAACATTACCTATTAATTTTAAATTAATCTAGATTTATAAAAACAACTATCACTGCCATTTATTTTGACTATTGTTTGTAAGCACAAATAAAACAGCTGTTATAATTACATAACGAAAATGTGAATTAATGAATGAAATCTTACGAGCGAAGGCGAAAGGGCAATATCCGCAAGAATTCTCGTTTACAAGTGTATGATAAACATATCCAAACATTTGTTAGATTGTAAACTTCACAGCTTTTTTCTAAGAAATATTCCATCCGCGATGCAGGAAACAGCGAAGATTTGCCTAATTTTTCGAGATGTATGTTCTACAGGTTCTCAATAGACATCGGTTTTATATTTGAGAAACATGATTTTCACTGATAAATCGTGGATGAATAACACTTCGTAACAGAACTGTGGACTGATAGCACAGCAACTACATAGTAGTTGAAAGGAATTATTTATTCGGCGCATTCGTACCTAGATTGAAAAATAAAAATTTAAATTTTCGGTATCTAAACCAACGAAAATGTCACACCCAAAAAATTACGAAGAATATGAATATGCCAAAATATACAATGTGTTTGATTTAACTTTTTAAAGTTGGGGGGAGGGAGGGGAGGTAAACAACAAATGTCTAATTTTATTTAAAAAATATCTATAAATAAACGAGTTATCGTCAGCGGCCTATGGGCTCGAACGTCTGATATATTGATCCTACTCAATACAAAAAGTACCACCAATATACCGATTTATTTGACTTTGTATATCAAAAACACAATACTCTACAAGATTTACTGATAACAATTATATTCGAATAGCGATTTAATGATAAAATATAATTTCGAAACAATAATCTTATGCCAAAAAATTCTGTAAATTTAATAAAGAATTTATTAAAAATATACACATATGAGAATTACTTTACTTATCATAACAGTACTTACTAAAAACATTTCATTATTGTGATGGTGTTAAAAGATTCATCCTTTCCCATTATACATATATTTATAATTTTGCTATAAAAGATAATAGGAATAATATGTTTGAAATCGCTTTTAATTTACTAATTCGTTTCTATTCATGTACATAATAGTGTTTTAATTATACCGAGTGTTTCTGAAAGGTATGTAGCTATAGTCGGGCCACCCGATGCAGCGAGTGATCAAGTGCACGCCTCATGAGATATGATGATAATGAGATATTTACGTCGAAATTAACTGAAAATTGAATTTTATCCTAATTCAATTTTCAATTTTAGAAAATAGATGTTTAAATTTAACATTTACACAAAAATAATAGTTATGAAACAGTAGTAGAAACGGTTGTAGTGTAAAACGGATTTCCAACTGCGATACTTCAACAGCAAGGTTCGTATATACTAGGTGGCCTCGTAACTTTTCAGCCAATCAAGAGAAGGAGCGCGAACACGTCACCACGTATGCTGTGTTTAATAAGTAAAGTGGTGCATATATGTAAAAACAAATGGCGATTTGTACTCCCAGACTAAATATTTATTTTTTTACAAAAATCTTAATTTAGGAATTTTTTTCAATTAATGTTATGTCAAGCAGAACGTATCTTGAAATATAATTTCAAGTTCCTTTTATTATTACAGAATAACCCAATACCATATTATATAGTCAAAGAAATGTTCCACTAGCGTACTATAGATGGCACCGCAGTATTCTCTTATGGAAATATTACCACTACAAACGTACAACAATAGAAAATGCTGGTGGTGTCATCTATAGTGCGCCAGTGGAACATTTCTTTGACACGAAAATGATCGCGAGGCGCCTCACCACAACGTCATCGCGTATCCCCTGCAAGTTACGAGGCCACCTAGTATATACGAACCTTGCTTCAACAGCACTATTCGACAAATGGTTGCCTATCACTAGCTTTTATTCTCTGGCGCTAGCCCTACAATAGCACCTTAATTTTTTATTTAAAGTACCTATACATTTGCAATAGAAGAAAATTTGGAAATTAACTATGAGACATGATTCGCATCATTTATCATACACTTTCCGACATATCTTTAAGTGAGTTATATAATGACGTCACTCACATTTTTCTTATACACTGGATCAGATAAGTCTCCATACACTCAATAAGATTTTCAATTTACGCTTTTAAATTAGTTAATGTCATATCTATCGAGAAAGAAATATTGCAGAAGGTATTTAGGAAGTCCACATGTACATGATTTGTACAAAGGCAACATTTTGTTCTACTAATTACAAAAAAAAAAAAAAACATATAATCAACAGATATCAATTCAAATACAAACAAGTCTCCATACAGTCAGTTTATACTAACGTATAAAGTAAACCAGTTTTCTTAGTAATTTTTATGACCACCCTTAGCTTGTAACACTTCCAACGGGCGCGTTTTTATTCCTTTCACCAATTTTTTGGTTACTTCCGATTCGACTGAATTCCATTCCTTTAATATTGCTTCCTTCAACTGTTCTTTATTTTTAACATTTTGTGTCCGAACCCATCTTCCTATCTCATCCCATTAATGTTCGATAGGATTCAAGTCAGGTGACTGTGGAGGGGTATGCAGTTGTTTTCTTACCTTAGATATTAACCATTCTTTCACACGCTTTGCCGTGTGCTTGAGGTCATTATCTTGTTGGAAGATAAATGAGTTTTTCAGAACTTGCGTGTAAATTTTCCCGTAAAATGTTTAAATACACATGTTGGTTCATTATTCCGTCAATGAAAACTAGATAAGACTAAGACAACCCCATACAAGAACGTTACCGCCACCATGTTTCACGATCGCGCACAAATTTTTCGCCTTGAGGTGTTCATTTTTTTTTCTCCAAACCATCACTCTTCCATCACTGATCCAAAAACGTTAGTTTTCGATTCGCCACTGAATATTATTGACTTCCAAAACGACAGAGGTTTGTTGACATGCATTTTAGCAAATTCAAAACGAAGCGTCTAATTCTTTTTACTGATAAACGGTTTTTTTCCTAGGAACTCGCCCGTGAAAACCCGCGCTTCGCATAATATTTCTTACCGTTTCAGGTACTACTTGTAGCCTACAATCATCTTTTAACATTTTTACTAGAAGAAGCGCATTTGTTTTTGGATTTTCTCCAATAGCTTTGAAAACAACCCGTCTATGAATTGCTTTTACTTTTGTAGGCCTACCCGAACGTGGTCTATTTTCACATGTTTGTAACTCTTAGTATCTATTTAGTATATATTGTACTGTGGCATTTATGGTTTTTGCTTAATGAGCATTGTTTAATTTTTCTTAATGACTGCCCCTGTTGTCTTAAGCTAACAATTAATTTTCGAATTGATTGTGGTACTTCCATCTTAATACAAGTTGCGTTTTTAAGACGAATTGTTAACAGTTCCTAAACCGCTTGGGAACAGTTACTTGCTCTGAACGCGGCCAATGTCAATGTTTAAATTAAATAAAATTTTCCAGGCCGACAGTACGGCTGAGAAAGAAGGGTGCATTATTGCTAATTTTGCGAGTCAAGCAGCAATATGCGGCTACCAGTTGTTGGATGGGCGACCGTTCGAACAACACTTCTCAGCGGCTCGCTGTGTTCCGGCACCCTAAGCCAAGGGCTTGTAGTGCACAATTATTATTTTCTAGACATTATAAAGTTCCTTTCGAGCGAAATGCACTTAAATGTTACAAAAATATAAACCCCAGAATTACAATCAGGAAACCATCTGTTTATTTAGACATGTATAGAAACTTTTTGTGTTTGAATTTATATCATTTTATTATATATATTTCTTTTATATGTAGTTGGAAGGTTAAAATGTTGCTTTTGTGTGAAACATGTGCCTATGAACTTCCTAAATACCTTCTGCAACACTTTTTTTCCTCGATATATATGACATAAACTAAGTTAAAAGTGTAAATTGCAAATCTTATCGATTGTATGGAGACTTATTTGATCCAGTGCATAAGCAACTCTATTTTCAGTAATAAACATATTAATTACAACACCCTGTATGTGCATCTTTGTTTGAACATCGAAAAATACATTTCTGGTTAAACTAGATGTACCTAAGACCCTTTACAGTTACTATGTGAATATAGAATATGTGAGTTTGTTCCTCATACACACTTGCCAAGTTTTCTATTGCAAATACGCTTCAGAAGTTAAGGAGACGAAGCACCCAGTATAATATACGTGTAAATACCACTGGACAATATCTAATCTACGTAGACTTTATTTTGAGTAATGACTATTTATTATAAAAATAAATATTTTGTATATATATTTTTCTGTATTTGGTTTTATAGCTAGTAACTTGTTGTGTCAATTTTAGTATTTACTCTTATTAACTCTTGTTGTATTTGTTTGTTTTTTTTTCTTTCACATAAGTATTAGATGTGTGCAAATTTTATTTTTTAATTTTATTTGTAAAAATACTCTGTTGGTTAAGGTATATTTACAATTTGCTACTTTTTTTCTATAACCGTTCCAATAACAATGTCGAGTTTCCTGTTGCAGAATCTCAGAGCCGGTAATTGCGAGAATGTGATCAACCAAGTTAGAACTTCGACTGGTGCTAGTATGAAAAAAGCTTCCATACATTCCAACATATCCAACGTTTATACAGGTAAAGATAAGGCCTCTTGCTCAAACGCTTAGGACGTAGAAAAATATATATTTTTAATGATTATACATTATTAATGAAAGAGGTAAAAGATGTGGAACAAATTTGAAAGATTTTCGTTTTAGAAATATGACGCGATTTAAAATAGCTTAGGGTTTGAAATATTGCTCCGCAGATTACTAAATTCAATGGTAACTTTTAATATTGGAAGTTATTAAAAAAAAAAGTGTGAAAGCATTACTTGCTTAGTTGATGATACTTTGACAAGTTATCTTTCAATAACTTTCATTAACATATTAAAGAAAAACAACGAGAATGGCTGAAAAATACACACAATCATCTAAAATTATATGCATGAATGTGGGGAGGGTGATGTTACATTGCGACCTTAGAGATCTATTATGTCCCCTATTCTTACTGTTTTATAACTGGCCTTCTAATCCTATTCCTTTCAGAAAGTGTAGGATATCAGAAGGCTACAGGTTAGGTAAGTCTCCCTCTTCGATTTCACATGCTCCCAGGTGCAACACCTTTGAGTTGCTACAGTGCTGCGCAATTTGAGAAGAGATGGATTGGTATTTCATCCTATTTCCCACAAAATCTATATTCAGCTTCTCTTTGCTAATCCAAGCTTACTCAGATGTCCTTCCAGTTTATAATTGCCTGAAAGTATTCCTGTTAATATGCGAACATTGCTCTTACTCAGGTTGATACATTCTGTAAACCTCTTCTGGTTAAAGGCTTCCAGGAAAATTTCACTTTGCCTCATTTCCTCGAGATTCTCCTAATAATTACATTTTTCTGCTCCATTTCTCTTTTCATTTTCTTCAGTATTATACTGCTAGTTACCCCGCAAAAGGGTTCAGGTCCTACAAAAGGTATTCCAGTTCCTTTTTTTTGCAAGATTATCAGTTATTTTGTTTTCTTCAACTTCTGTGTGACCCAGAATCCACTGGAGGGTTACTTTATTCATTTCGCCTAACTCGTTTACGTTGACATACTGATAATCTCGTGGTTTTGATATTTCTATCGATATTGAACTGAACACATCTTCAAATAGCGTGATTTCCGCCTGAAGATACTTGGGTATTTCCCCAAGCTTTCAACGTATTTGGGTCTAGGCCAATATATTCCTATTCCTGTTCCCTCTACCCTTTTGGAGCCGTCGGTGTACTATTTGATGGCATTTCTATTAAATTTCAAGATGGTATTATGATCTCACTCGCTCTTGTTACTAAGCTGTGTGGTGAATTCTTTCACGAAGCTGAATTTTTTTGACATGCCATCCCGGAGCTTGTCCCAGGCTTGATCACCGTCAGAAGATTGAAGCCTATGCCTAATCGTTCCTTCTTTGACCATTCTGGAGCGTCAATGATTGGTGTGGCTTATTCAATGGCTATTTAATTGAATTTTCTCTATCAAGGTACTATTACTAGTTCTTCTTCAAGATATTCCTTAGGTCGAGAGATGTACAATGTGGTGGCAACAGGACGGTGTTCCGCCTCATAATTCGCACATAGTTAGTCAATATTTGGACGCAGAGTTTCATCAGAACTGGATTGAAATAGAGGACCAATTAAGTGGGCCGCACGCTCACCAGATATGACACCCCTAGATTTTTTCCTGTGGGGATATTTAAAACAGGTTGTTTATGCGGAAAGGTCAGTTAATGTTTTGGACTTGCAAAACAAAATATATCAAACCTGCCAAGATATTTCTCCAGAGACAATAAGAAGAGCCTGTACAACAGAGCTTCTTCATAGGTATAAACATTGCCTAATGGAAAATGGTCGGCACCTTATTTGAAAAGAATAAAATATTGAATCAAAAACAAATTTAGATTTCTTTTTTATTCCGCAAAATAGAATAAATAGATTATTTTGGTACATCATACTTATAATAATCAATAAGTAGAAGAAGTAACGGGTACAACGTAACTTTAAACTAATAAAATTAACGCCAAATTACTCCAAAAAAGGTTAATGTCTGAGTCGGCTGTACCTCCTAAAAAAAATATGTTTATTAATAGACGACGACTTTCAGAGAGCTCTGAACATCACGAAAATGATAAGACGGTTTCTTTGATACTAAAAACATTTTCTCTCGTGAATTAGTTCAATTAATTTTTCGGGATCCATATTTACATTTCTATTTTGCTGTAGAATTTCGTGCGGAAACACGCACAAATACCAACCTGATCGGATCACCTGCAAGTCGCAGTACATCTGTGTATGTTTTAATTAGAGTGAGTATGCGATAATTCATTTAACCCGTACTGGTTACAAATCGCACAAAGACGCTTCCAATGTGCGCTAAGTCTAACACTTTTAGTATAGACTTTAAACCGTACAAAATTTACCCGGTATTTTTTTTTCTGTGTAGGACGTGTATTGTATTAAGCAGGAGCGATAATTATATTTAACAGCTACTATTTTCAGATAATCCCACGAAATCCCCCACCTACCTGGTAGCGGTGCACAGAAAATTCGTCACACAAGAGAGCTATTTCCTATCCGAACATAAATCGATGCCCAGCCTATTCGGCGTTCCCCTACTATTGGGATGCAACTCGAACAGCACGTGTCAGAGTTTGTACGAGATCGTCTGCAAGCAGGTCACCAGATTATTGAGTCCGCAGCCGCAGAGCGATCAAACGAACCACGCACAGGACTGGTAAGCTCTGCCTAGTTCGTGCGATAACCGTTTTAGGACAATACATTTTATGTAACAGTGACGATAGCTTGGGTTACGAATTCCCATTCTCGTTGAAGGCGGTCACGCAGAACGGCGAACGGTGCGCCCTGTGCCACTGGACGCAGTTCTGCAGGGGTCACAAGATACCCTGTTCCGACGAGTTACTGTTCGATTTCTGCAAGGGCGGTCAGAACTTGGTGTGCGTCGCTATCGATTGGGACCCTACGGCACTCCACTTACGGTATCAGAGTTCGCGAGAGAAGGTTAGTAGTAGCAAATATAATACATGGTCAAAGACATATAGTTCCGCTAGCGTACTATAGAGCGGCGTCACTGTAGCTTCTTCGCGGTGGCAGTTAAAAAGTGGCGGGGCAAGAGACGTACGAAAATAAGCAGTGGACCAAGCGAACTATGTACTTGATATGGAAGCACTTGAGTATTACAGCTGTGGGTAATTCAGAAATCTATTCCTATTGGCAAAATTCAAATTTCCCACCATAATTTTCAGTAACTTAAAACATTCAAAGGCGAATTCGATTGAGATTGGTCATTAGTGGTCAGTCGTGGTCCACAGACCGCTCGAATTCGATTGAAAGACTGATGACGTCACGTCGTAACCCGGTCACGTTTGGTCTGTCAATTTTAACACCGCGCTCGGAGATCGGTCACAAGTGCGGTATGAGCGTCTAACCTCCCGTATTACATGTGGTAACAAATGCAATAAGTATGTAGCCTGGGCAGCCTGCAGCAGTTACAATAATTGAATATATTAAAGACGGTATGTTCAAGAAAATAGATGTTAGTTCTTCAACAACAATTGCAATAAGAGTTGTTCTTATTTTTATATTGGGAGATATTCTCTTCTAACCTACAAATACGTACGATTGTTGCTCGTTCACGACGCTCTGAATTATTACTCTTTATATGGTTGTGAGCAGTATCGCGTTTATATATATTATCGTTGATATTGAAAACTATTTTCATTTAACACTAATAATAGCCTTATGTGTTAGTAATTACAAAAACACAGTTTTTGCCGCTCAAAACATTTGTAAATTTATGACGTCACAAATACTGACTGATAACACGTGTGACCACAAATGACCACTCCAAACCAGGTCACAGAGACCAAGCGCGACCGTAGCGCTCAATCGAATTCGGCTCAAGTCTGAATTACCAACGATTTTGTATTACAATACAATCTTCACCAGTAACTATAAATAATCGCGGCAAATATGAATTCTACCCCCTGGCATATAAATAAGTGGATGGTCTACTAGGTGTTAGTTCTGGGTTATAATTATATCCAAGTATATTTAAAGAATCAATGTATGTTTGGAGATGTGTATTATAAACAATCTACTATAACGTATCGCTACTTAATGAACGTACTAAACAGAGATACCTAAATCGATGATTTTAATGATGATTTATAAAAATTCCAATTTTATGATTTATTATAAAAAATTGCATTGCATTGGTTGCATACTATAAAATTCTAGTATTATGTCTCATTTCAAAAGCAATCTGAGATTTCCTAAAAGCGGGCGAACGAAAAAAAGAAACTTTCCTAGAAATAAATGCGGGAAATTTGAATTCTGCTAATATCCTCCTGTTTTGTTTCTATTTTTTAACATTTTTGTGTACAAATATATAGTTTATGCGAGTTCTAACCATTTATAAGATATGTACAATAATAGTAATGTCATCAATTATATTTTCTATGTTGATTTCTACAAATAACGAAATAGAAAAAGTTCAAGAGCGACAAAAAGCTTATTGTCTGATGCAAGCGTACTGATACTATAACTTTGAGTAAAAACAAAATTGAGAAAAAAAACTTAAAAGTGCACCAGATAATAATAATGTTGCATATTTTTTTTTCTAAAGACCCCTCCACTAAACAAATTCAAATGCGTGCAATTATTTTTCGTAACTTCAACATTAAAGCAATGAAGTTTACCTACGATTTTGATTACATTAATGGTTATTTGAATACCTTTAAGTTGAAAGTTAGTGAAGTATAATTGCGGAAAATTTGAATTTTGTTATACCTGGGCTGCGGATTGAAACTTATACTGTATATGTTTTAAGTTAAATTTTAAGCAAAATGATAAAAAAAATGCTTCTTCAATTCGCCATCAAACTATCCTATGAAACAGCAACAATAATTTTGGAAACAAACATGAGCTTTATGTTTTTCAAACATCATGTTATTGTTCTGAGAGTAGAATTAAAAAAAAGGAAAAATTATAGAATTTTATAGATACACTTTTTTAATGTTTTCTGATATTTTTATTTCAGTTTTTTAGCAAGATAATATTCTTTCGCTGTTAACTGCAGATTAATATTGCAAGATTTAGCAAAAAAAAACATAAATTTATATATCAAGAAACAAAGATTATTTTAAATGTCCACTAGTCCACTAAAAGTAAAAATATTTTATCACTGCAAATAGTAAATCAACAGCGGTAAATGAGATATAATATGTACTAAAAAAAAGTTAATAGTGCATTTGACGGAAATAAATAAAACAAATATTCCGTGTGTAGCTTCGCTTTAACGCAAAATATGCTTTAATTCCATTATAAAACGAAATTTTAATCCATTGATTTGGTTTTTGTTTTATTTACTTAACTGTCTTGCCTCCTTTAATATTAATTTCATAACAATTTTGCGAAATGACAATTCATTTATGAATGCTTTACTTGTTCGTGCGCGCGCAGTTAAAACACTTTCATTCGTCTCGCACGGACTTCTTCGTTATCTTATTATTTTTTACGCGTTTGTGCAACGGAAAATTCCACTTAACGTTTAACCACGTCAGATCACGTTTAATATGTTGTTTGGTCGTACACTTTTCTAAAATCAGCCTAGCTGGGACATCTATAGTACGCCAGCGGAACTATTCTTTGCCCGTATATATATTTATATTGTATTTGGTAGTAGATATTCGGGGTTTGTTTTTAACACTTGGCGCGATTCTAAACACATATGTTGTTGCAGCTCTTTATAGAACACGAATCGGTGGCTACGTGTAGGAAGCTTCATACGGAACCGATAGATCTAGATTACTGTTTAAGAGCTTTCACTTCGGAGGAGAGGCTGGAAACCAAATATCACTGTTCGAAATGTAACGATAAGCAACCTGCTACGAAGAAATTGCAGATTTGGAGATTGCCGCCGATATTGGTAAGTTACTGCGAAAACTATGTTTTTCATGTATACTCCAGTCCTATTAAGAATGCAGTAGATAGCGCTGCGATCGGCACTCACATTTTAATACAGATTATAGAAATGTGTAACTGCCCGTATATCTCGGTTAGAATCTAATTTTACGCGTAGTAGCCAAGGTTGTCACCATTTTTGAGTTTATGTTGTGTTTTGTGCTCATCAGTTATAAATTACGATTTACAGTCAATATGAAATGGTTTGATTTATCGGTCCCATGTTTGTGCGTCAGATTGCAGTGGTGCGGGTTTTATAGCTTGCTCCGCGTTGGACGACAAAATGCAATGGGTCGTTAATTTACTTATGAATATTATATTTTTTTAATTGGGCGTCGTAACTTTTGAGTTCGGATTTGTAAATAATTATATTTCTATTGATTAATTGAAGTAAATAAAAAAATTGCACGAGAATCTTTTATCGATTAATTTAACCGCTCTCAGGTCATGCGGTACTACGAGTATTTTAAATGTAAACCGACTCTGTTAAATAACAAAGAAAAACAAAAGATTGATTTCACCTTTACAATAATTTTTATTATAAAATAACGAAAGTATAAATGAATACAGTAAAAGGATTACAAAGTAAACAGAGATTATTTATTAATAAAAAAAAATGTGAATGAATGGGACCCCCTTTGAATATTACAAATAAATTGAATAGTAGATTTATAGTAAAAAAGTAAATATGATTTCTGATTTTACAAATAATAAACAAATAAAAATAAAGTGGTAACACTCGCGATTTTGGCGGTCCCTTGGCTCTAGACGTGGTTGTTTGGGCTTCGACACAGGCAGCGGTTTCGTTCGTCTATCGGCTCGAACCAGCTCGGTCGTCAATAATGGAGACAGGTTAACCCACTACGCTTTTATTTTTACCAATATCTGGTATGCTTCTCCGGCAGCAAAAATGGCCCAGATATTCAGCAATAACAGGGATAAATTAGCCCGCTACGCTTAACAATGTGTAACTGTGTTGTAGCCGGCTTTTAATAGCGGCATTCTCAATCGCCGCGCTCCAGACGAACGGCACGTCCGCTCTCTTCCAACGCTGCGGGTTTTCATTCTTCGCTACGTACGCACGGTCGCCTTCGGCTGTCCGCCAACCAGAGACGTTGCACTGTCCTCATGATCGCGCGAGACCTCTTTATTTGTACATTCCTTTCTTGGCGTCGCTTACGTCACCGCACGCATACACACACAGATTAAGTAGAACTAAAAATACGTTACAAATTCTACCTGTTTTATAGGTTTACATAAATAGGATCAAATCGAATATCTTTTATTAAGAAAGTTAATAATAAATCAAATTTAAAATAAAACACATTCTAGGCGTCCCATTACAAATACAACCCCCGGATACAAATGACAGGTAAATAGCAGAGGGCTGTAGGCATATAAAATCATAGCAAAGCGTAATTTTAATCTTGAGTTGTTTGTAAATACACAACAAAATTGTTTTAGTATGTTAAAATCCATTGAATGTGGTTAGTGAAAGTGTACATAAAGTTTAATATATTTTAAGACAACTTGTTTCGGCTATGGCACGCCATCCTCAGGTCTTAAAAACGTCAAACACAAAAATTACAATTACAAATTAAAATTGTGAGACATAACGCCAACGGGTATAGAACCAAGAATGTATTGAAAATTGTTTTAATTAGCTGGCATTAATCATTACGGAATCAACATATTTTAATGTAACAGTTATTGGATCATCGAAGTTATTTCTCCATTACTTGATGGAAATAACTTGAAGAAAGGAGTGAATATTATACTGCTATTATTATGGCGCGAAATAGGTTTCCTGGTACTCCATCAAACATTGTTTTTTTTTGTCATTGTTCTAAATTAAAAGAATAAAATAATAATCATAGCAAACTGGTAAGATTATTATTTCGAATTTTCGGGACTTTTGTTTTTAATAAAATTTCAGATTTAATTTGCACATTTGGGTGATTCTGAAATAACCAAACAACTTAGAGTAATTGAAATAACATGGTATAGCAGTCGCTATATGCGGACGTGAAGCATACATAAGCTCGATTTTGTAATCTTTTGTTTTTTGCCGCCCTACCAGCCATTCAAAATCTGATATCGACATATGTCGATTTGTCGCACGAACCTATATATCCCTCGCTAGCTTAAATGGTAGAGCGCCCGTCCGGTAAAGCAGAGTGTGTAGGTTCGAATCCTGCATGAGGAAAATTTTTCTTGGGAAAAAATTACAGTTATTAGCAGAAATACATTAATTAATTAATTCCCCCTGAGTCAGCAGTGTTTCGTTTCGCTGGGTTTTGCTGCATGATTAAATGGCGTAATATACTTTTGGGCATTTTCGTATCTAAGAGGATTCATTTTACTTTTAATTACTGCAAGTACATACAATGAATAATTGCATGTTAATGTTATCTAATACCCTAATAAATTCTGAATTCATAATATTAATATTAGTGGTCAATATATGATAATTATTTCGTTGGCGTTATCTGTTAATCATCATTCTGCATCAGGCAAATTGAAATATTTATTTTTCAACAATATAAAAAATAAATTGTCATTAATAGTTTTCCAGCGTTGAATGAAACGAATTTGGCTTTTTTATTTATTAATCATTTTGTACAAGTCGCAACAGAGAATAAAGGATAAATAAAATAAAAGAAATTGCCATCAAAAGTAAAGGAAATTTTGTAGCATTTAATTAAAAAAATTAAATGTGGCAATGGGTATTAGATAAACTGTCATAAAGTCCTTTGTAAAAAACGGGAAATGTCAATGCAGTAATATAAATTTTGAAAATAGTATTCATTGCTGCTCACCATATTTTATAGTTACTATTTTTAGATATGTGAAGATGGAATAATATCACAGGTAATAAAATGTTTTGCAAGCAAATTTAAGATACGAATGCATCAGGATGATGTAAAAAATAGGCATTGTTCAAAATATAATGTAATATTGTAACGATACTCAAAGAAAAGTATAAAAATAAAATTTTAAATTTGCACACTACAACTGGTGTAGTATTTTATTCATTATCGAATACTATTAGGTTTATGCAAAATACTTCTAGTTCTAGATTTTTCTTTCTTCTTACTTGCATACATTGCACGCTTTTACCATTGTCTTGCACTTATTTATAATAATAAACTATTAATGCATTAAACACGCTATAAACAAACACGAACTTGCGTGAAACAAACAACAAACATATACGCAATACGCCTACACGTAAACAAGGGTACGAAAAGATTGAAATTGCGAACAAGAGGCGTTCCGATTTTACTCGATAGTGTTGATTTTTGTTTAACCCACTCTACTAAGAGGGAATAATGTAAATATTTTGGTTTTATCATGGCTTCAATCCTAAATAATCCTAAATGTAAACTAGTGTTTATATTACTCTAATTTCTTTGGAAATAACAACCGGAAGAAATATCATCGTTAACTATAAAATTCATTTTATAACAAAAATTTATCCGAGATTTCGATTCTAGATCATACATCTAAAACGATTCGATTACGTCAACAACAAATGGGTAAAAACGCAAAAGGTGGTCAATTTCCCGTTCAAGAACTTCGATCCGACCGCCTACCTCGCCTCCGTGCCACAAGAGACCATCTCAGGCATCGCCAACTCCTAGAAAAAAATAGGTCCGACTTGGACAGTTCTTGCGAGACGAATACTCACTCCACGGACGTCACGGACAGGATAGTCGAGGAAAACGGAGAGGCGAACGGTATCGAGACGAAGGACGCTCAAGAAAAATTATTGGAAGTAGACGGCGATCATCCGAAGGTGAATCAGAGGATGAGACCGTCCGGCAGACGGAGGGAGCGGTTAGAGTCGACAAGTTTGATTAAGACGCCGATAGTCGACGAGGATCTGCGAGACTTCCACGAGCATAAGTTGCAGAAAGGACAGGATCCGTTCGATTTGAAGTATCAGTTATACGCTGTAGTGGTAAGTCCTAAATATTGGTATGAGCAGTGTTCGTATATGGGAGGGAAATTCCCTTTTTAGAGGGAATTTTGAACATTAGAGGGAAAAAGTTTTGTTTTAGAGGGAATTATTGGATAAAATATTACTATTGCATCGATAAAAATAAATTTAAATTTTTATTATTTTTGTATTTTGTTATTCATTTGCTTTAGTTAAAATGAATCTGTCATTGTATGGGTACATTTATTTTAATTTCGTAAGTAATTTATTAAAAAAAGTTAATAAGTTTGTATTTGCCGCCAAAAAAAGGGAATTGCAGTGTCAAAACTGGAATTTTTCGTGTCGGCGCCGGGAATTGCCGATCAAGGTATATACGAACACTGGGTATGAGATACTTTAGATAAGTACAGGGTTATGTGTCCCGTTGTTAATACCTTCAGACCATAGTTCAAATTCGATTCTTGCCTGATACAAGTTGTCGAACACACTACAACTTGCACTTTCCTTAAACTTGGATTTCCTCTGTGTTCCTTGTTGAAAAAGTAGGCCATTGCGAATACATCCATGATTCATATAGACATAACCTCATTTTATATACAAATTTGACACTCTGCACCAACATAACAACTACAGATTGCATACATTTTTCTACATGATATAGCTATACTTCTTTGCATTGTCCCATGATAAAAGCTTTCACACAATTATTCGTCATATAACGTTAATAACTATTAAAATTACTACATTAAATTTTATAATTCGAAAAGAAGGGCGCTACTATAACGAATATGGTTGGACGTAATATTTCTGCATCGCTATTAGAGTAGGGGGAGCTGCTCTGCAATTAGCCGCTCGTAACTAAAACTTCTTTTGTACAAAAGTTTTACAAAATTCGATGCTGCATAACTTATATTTATGACTATGCAGGGTGTTCGAAAAGTAGGAAGACGCATATTTATTTCGTTATTTCAAATGGAACACCCTATATGTTAATCTTTAGTTTATATAAGCGGTTGTTTTAGATATTCATATTTTAAATACAATACATACATACTTGGCTTGATACATCAATGGAACTAAAATCAGTGTAATTATACAGGTGTCCACTATAGTTCTGATCATTTGCTTAAGTTTATCCCAAGGCAGGGGGAGCTACCTTAAGAAACTTGTGTATAAGTGAGTCATCCAGGAAAATACGAAGAATAGAATCATGGAGGCATTTTCATCCATTTCGTAGAATTGTTGAAAAAATTACCCCAATTCGCAAAAGAGAGAAGAAATGTGCTTAACATAAAGACATTATATTTAGAACATCTTCTATAAATTTTGATAATTAAAGATGATTGCTACGTGTAAATACTTTTAGTTAAGGATGTATTGTGTTGTGGTTTAATGTTGATTTATTTTTTATTATAAATATAAATAATTAAGTAAATATCTGATACTAACACATGTTTGACCGTATAAACTGGCTTCTCTTAAGCGACGTGTAGTTGTTAAAGATATTGGTCGTTCGCGTCCTCTATTCATTTCTGTTGCGATTATGGGCGCAGTCAATCGCCCATTTCTCTTACTCATCACTTTAAGGTGTCGATCTTACGCGAGGGTTGATATCCGTGACGGATTTGGGCCATTCCGATCTTGGAATGTTCCGGTGTCTCGGTAGCGACGAATGAACTGTAGATTTTGTCACACCTAATTTATCTGCTACCACGCGCACAGACTCTCCTTCCTCATGTAATGTAACAATAGCTGATCCTTTTTTACATTAATCGGCTTTGCTTTCCACATTTTTTAAATATAATTTTCACAAACATCGCAATAAACAACCGTATGGTAACTAGTACTAACAGAATAATTACAAGTACGATATCAATTATTCCCTGCTATAGTGGGAGACCTTTAGGAGACACCCAAGTGAAATTTATGACCCCTTTATTGTAAAATTGCTTGTCGGCGTTCCTTTAAATATCGTTTGTAATGGTTTTATTACCTGCTATTAGGTTAAATTAAATTTTCTTATTCGAATTATGATTTCCGTCTTAAATACCTTATTGTTGTGCTTATTTTATTGTAGAAACGTTTACCATAATGTTAAATGTATTAAATATTGGAAAAAAGGTTTTTTTTTAATTATACTAGCCCTAACTTCAATGGCCGATGGTGAAAATTGATGTTATTTTTCTACGTAGAATTTAAAAATGGAATAAAATATAAACAAAGTATGCGTTCTTCTAATTTTGGAACAAAAATATTTTTAGATTATGCAGCGTTGAATTCTGTAAAACTTTATATAAAAGACTTTTTCGTAAAATCAAAAATAGAGCTGTAATCATAGATCCAGTCTTCGATGGGCGCCCTATACAATTAACATGTCTTTTATAGGATGGCGCTACTTACTTCTAATTTTGCTACTGCTCGCTAGATAGTATCAAGTACAATATAAATATATATATACGGGCAAAGAATAGTTCCGCTGGCGTACTATAGATGTCCCAGCTAGGTGATTTAGAAAGTGTACGACCAAACAAATATTAAACGTGATTTGACGTGATTAAACGTAAGTGGAATTTTCCGTTGCACAAACGCGTAAAAATATAAGAACCGAAGAGTCGGTGCGAGACGAATGTTTAACTGCGCGCGCAGCGAAGAGGTAGTGCATTCATAAATGAATTGTCATTTCGCAAAATTGTTATGAAATTAATATTAAAGGAGTCAAAACAAGTAACAGTTTAGTAAATAAAACAAAAACCAAAACACACATCTGGGCTCAATGGATTAATATTCGTTTTATAATGAAATTGAAACATATTTTTGCGTTAAAGCGAAGGTACACACGGAATATTTGCTTTTATTTATTTCGTCAAATACCTAACTTTTTTATAGTGCACACTTACATATTATATCTCATTTACCGCTGCTGATTTATTTGCGATGATAAAATATTTTTTGTTTTTAGAGGACTAGTTGATATTTAAAATAATCTTTGTTTCTTGATATACAAATTTAGGGCTTTTTTTGCTAATTCTTGTCAATATGTCTGCAGTTAACAACGAAAGAATATTATCTTGCTAAAAACTGAAACAAAAATATCAGAAAACATTAAAAAAGTGTATCTATAAAATCTATAAATTTTTTTTTTTTTTAAATTCACTCTCAGAAATACCATGATGTGTGAAAAACATAAGCTCATGTTTGTTTCCAAAATTATTGTTTACTGTTTTCATAGGATAGTCGATGGCGTATCGAACAAGAAATTTTTATCTATTTTGCTAAAATGTAACTTAAAACATTACAGTACAATTCAATCGCAAGCCCAGTAAACGAAATTCAAATCTTCCGCAATATATTTAGTAACTTAAAGTATTCAAATAACCATTAATGTAATAAAAATTGTAGTAGTTCAGCTTTAATGTGGAAGTCCTAAAAATAACTGCGCGAAATTTGAATTTGGTTACTGGGAGGGTCTTTACAAAAAAAAAAAAATGCAACATTATTATTACTGTTGCACTTTGAGTATTTCCTCAATTTGTTTTTATTCAAATTGTACAAGTACAAGTACGCTAGCATCAGACATAAGCTTTTTGTCGCTATCTTGAACTTTGTCTGTTTCGTTGTTTGTAGAATCAATACAGAAAATATTTTTTGTAATATATATTGTACATATCTTATAATGGTTAGAACAGTCAAACTATATATTTGTAACAAAAAAATGATAAAAAAAATAGAAAAAGAAGGAGAGAATTAGCAGAATTCAAATTTCCCGCATTTATTTCTAAGAAAGACTTTTTTTTCGTTCGCTGCTTTTAGGAAATCTCAAATTGCTTTTGGAAATGAGACATAATACTAGAAAATTTCATAGGTATGCAACCAAGTGCAAATGCAGACTTTTTATAATAAATCATAAAATTGGAATTTTTATAAATCATCGATTATAGTGTATCTCTGTTTAGTACGTTATTAAATAGCGATAAAGTATAATAGATGGATTCATAAAGAATAACTCTCGAAACATACATTCATTCTGTAAAATAACTTGGATAAATATAAACCACAGAACTAACACCTAGCATCCGATCCTCAGACCATCCACTTATTTATATGCCGGGGGTAGAATTCATATTTACCGCGATTATTTATAGGTACTGGTGAAGATTGTATTATAATACAAAATCGTTGGTAATTCAGACTTGAATGTTTTAAGTTACTCAAAACTATGGTGGGAAATTTGAATTTTGCCAATAGAAATAAATTTCTGAATTACCCACAGCTGTAATACTCAAGTGCTTCCATATCAAGTACATAGTTCGCTTGGGCACTGCTTATTTTCGTACGTCTCTTGCTCCGCCGCTTTTTAACTGCCACCACGAAGAAGCTACAGTGGCGCTGCTCTATAGTAAGCCAGCGGAACTATACGTCTTTGACCATATGTATACAAGTATTATATTTGGTTAAATTAAATTTTCCTATTCTAATTATGATTTCCGTCTTAAATACTTTATTGTTATGCTTATTTTATTGTAGACATTTTTGTAATGTTAAATGTATTAAATATTGAAAAAAAATGATTTTATTAAAATATACTAGTTGTCCTAACTTCCTAACAATGGCCGGTAGTGAAAATTAATGTTATTTTCTCTACGTAAAATTTAAAATTGGAATAAACATAGGGTGTTCCATTTAAAATAACGGAGTAAGTATGCGTTTTTCTATTTTTGGAACAAAAATATCTTTAGATTATGCAGCGTTGAATTCTGTAAAACTTTGTTTAAAAGACATTTTTCTATAATCAAAAATAGAGCAAGAATCAAAGATCTAGTCTACGGTGGGCGCCTTGTACAATTAACATGTCTTTCTTAAGGTAGCGCTACTTACTTCTATTTTTGCTACTGCTCGCTAGATAGTATCTAGTATAAATCTCTTGTTTAGCCGTTGCCTGTCACCTTATGTGACCAATGTGTTGTCTTCATAACTGAAATTTTTCATCTCTATAAAGCTCGTTTATCCGTACTATTATCTCATATGAATTCATTATTGAATTGCAGAGCCATTCTGGAATGCTAAACGGGGGACATTACATCTCCTACGCTTGCAATCCCAACGCATTGGTACTGCTATAACGACAGCTCGTGCCGAGAGGTACTGACGGAAGACATCGCTCTGGCTACGAGCCAGTCGTCATCACAAGAGAGCAATAACAATGACAGTCGACAGACTAACAATTATTGCCACATGAACAGTCGTTCCGTGATTCGCCCGCTCAGACACCCCTAATGAGACGGAAACATCCGCGATCCGATAGCTCCTCGACCTTGTCTCAAGTATCTTCGGACACCGGCAGTTCGACGCTTTATAACACCAGCGACGCGTCCACGGCGAACGTCGCCAGTTGTAAGACGACAGGCAACAGCAGTACCTCGCTTAACAACACCGCTAACGATTTAAGTAACGCCGCTAACGACGGCACCGACACTTCGACGGACGCTTCGGAGTCGCACAACCTGGTCGGACCTGGTTCGAACAGGACCTCGCCGATGCCGACGCAGAAACACTCGCGGAAATTGTCGGTCGGTAAGGTGGGGATCTACGATTCCGATACGTCTCTGGATACGATCAAAATGCGCCTACAGCGACGTTAAGACTCCCAAGATCGACACCAGTTCCGCTTACATGCTCTTCTACGAAAGATCTGGACTCGACTACAGGCCTTATCTACCGGATGTGGTCGCTAACGGTCAAATTATACATGACGTGGAGATGGACGAGACCGAATCAGAATTTAGGAAGCAATATTGTGTTATACAGTAATTAATGTTCCCGTGTTTTCTCATGCAATTATGCCCGGGCAGGTGTACGAAGTAATCCAATAAAAATTTTAGATTCTTAGTGAGTATGAACGATGACAAGCATAAACACATATTATTTTGTTGGTCTTCTTTAAATGAAAATGCCCATCGTCGCTAAAGAATATGATGATATCTACGAACTTACAGGTTAGTATTTCCACATTTTGGCGATATAGACATTTTTTTATATATAAAATGCGTGCAAAGTGTATTAAATAGATATTTTGCCCTTGTATTCGTAATTCCTTGGGTCACTAAAATAAGAAGATACATTTATTATTCCAAACTTCTCAGGTAGCAGAATGACGTGAAGTGACTTTTAATAGACGTCAATATCACGTCCATTAAACGTCATTTTACGTCACTGTTACCAGCAAAATTATAAATTCACAGTTTTGCAACATATTTTGGTACGAATAATTTAAAAGTGTAGTCAAAAATTTAGTAAAACAAAAGAAAAACGTTATCATAAATAAAAATTGTCGCCTATTAATATCAACAGTCATTTTTATCTATCACATTATATGTTGTAATTTTGACATTTATCTCGATTAGGTATTTAATTCGTTTTATTATCACTAATTCCGTGTAACGTTCTGTATATTCCAACATTTTTCAATTTAAAAATTCAAGTCCTGTAATGATTTTTTTAGCCAAATTATCATCTTTTTTTGGATATATAGCGTTTCTGCGAAGGATAAAAACCAATTTTTCGTGTTACAAGAAGAAAAAGAAGGCTGGAAATAAAACTGAATATATACGGTAGTTACACTTTGGTTTATTAATAAACCTTTTTCAAACTATTTTTACCCACTTTACATAATCTTCTTGTCTATAATTCACATATATTTATTTTATATTTTTAATTATTTTGTGTTGACAATTTCATTGCAAGTCGAATTATTTTAATCAACATTTTAAAAACTTGCATACGGAACGAACAAAGGTATATTTTACAACATACAGTGTATACCCGGGTGGACCGAAAAAGAGAGAGAAAAAAAATTATTTGGAACTTAATGCAAAATTGTAATTTTTAATAAAATTTATCTCAAAATCACAAGCAACAAAAATCTAAATATTCTTTTTAGCAACTGAGAAAATTACAAAAGCACACTTCAGCTAAAAAAAAAAACTTTATTTTATTCAACGTGGTATCCTCCAAACTTTACATAGTTTTCAGCTCCACGTACAATTTCTTTGTAAACATTGTGGATCATATCTTCAGTGACACAATTTACCGCTTCCGTAATTTTCTGTTTTAAAAATTCGTTATTTTTATCCAAATTAGTGGCAGTTATAAATATGTTGTTTAAGATATCCCCATAAAAAGAGTTCCAATGGGCTTAAATCAGGGGAATGAGCCACATTTGTTTCCAAAAAGTTCTTGCAGATAATTTCTTACCAACACTCTTGAGTGACCAGGCCATCCATCTTTGAAAAAAAAATACGTTTCAAAGTTAGCTTCTCCTACTGCAGACAACAAAAAAAAAAATTAAAGGAACTCCAAATACGCACGTAAAATGTGAATCATTTTCATTAAAAAAAAAAAAAAACTGATGATTTTTCTATACGTACACCTCACCACACACTAACTTTTTTTTATAATACTGACTTCTAGTTCCATTTTGAAATTAGGATTTTCTCTCAACCAAAATCTACAGTTTTGCTTTGCAATTTTCACATTGGTAATAAATGTCGCTTCATCCGAAAAAGTAATGTTTTTGCAGAAATTTCAATTAAAAACTACCCATAAGTAAAAGTCTAAACACAAAGCATCACAGCATTTCGTAATTCATATACAAAAATCGCTTGATAAAATTTAATTTTGTTTCTTTAAAAATTCTTTGCAAATGTGATTTGCTAATTACTGATAACTGATTTAACTGTGCAGACCTTTTTCATAAAGATAATTTTGGATTTGTTTCTAGAAAACCTAGAGCTAATATTGTTGCAGCATCTTCATCATGTATTCTTCTTCTTTTCTTGATGTCATTTATATAACCAATACCAGTTCTTTCAATTTTTTTTACCAAATTCCGTAAAGCATTAACGCACACGTGAATATTAGAAAACTTCCATTGAATTTTTCGAATTGCCATGTTATAAGCAACCTCACTAGTCAGTGGTGGCTGGTACTAAAGGGCACAAGAGCATGTGCCCACCCAACCACCAAGATCAACACAGAAAGAAATTCGCATGTAAGTCAGTGCATTATTTTATTTAATTATTTTTACGTACTTTTACAACATGGATCCTTCGTTATGCTAACCCCGTATCTTCCCAATCCTTAACGTCCTTTGCCACACAATTCGTGTCTTCAGTTAACATCTGACTCATGCCCTGCATAGTTTCAACGTTGCGCGCATGTGTGATTTCAAAGGCTTAAGGAAGTTTAATATTATGATGGAAGTTATTGTGTGCAATCTTTAAAAAACCGATCATTTGAGGAAACTTTTATTAAGTAGAAGGAAGGCCTATCTGATCTTGAAAAAAATACACTTCACAAGACTCGAACTTGATAGAGTATCAATAAAAATATATACTATGGTATATACGTGGATTGCGGAGTTATAAAAATACACTTTGTTTTTCTGCTTATTTTTAAGAAAGGTTAGGCTCGAAAAGCACGATTAATGATTTAAACATATCGAGAGAGGGCAAAGAAAGAAAAATTCGTTTCTCACATGAAGCATGTGTGATTTATGTCTAAGGCAAGTGGACATACTGTCGCAAATAACCATAGACAGTGCTTATTGCGACATATAATTAGTAAAGAGATGTGAAATAACCGTCATATTTAGTCGGTTTATTATGTGTAAAAAAACTGCAAAATCTTATCCTATGTTGGATAGCGTAAAATAGAAAAGTGAACAGCTGCTGAAAAACCAAGCAAAAATTTTATAAGAGAATGACAATTTTGCGTTAAATTTCAAATAATTTTTCCCTCTATTTTTTTTTTTTAATTTTTTAATATTTTAAGATAAGTATAGGAATTAAAATTAAATTTCAGATAAATTTGTATATATCTAAAAAAAGAATCAATTATTTACATAATCACTAATACAACACAACCCACCTCGTTGTATTGATATTATGCACTTTATATCAAATTAATATTCGGCGTGCATTAATTCTCATTGTTCGCTACTAACACTAAAACAAGTTGTTCTTCTTTATTTGGCTTAAGTATTGTTGTGAACGCTTTTGAAAAATTTAATTGTATTATGTTTTATTAGAGACGAAGGAACTTAGGACCTAATCCTCTATTCCAGAATGTTGTGTTTGTCTAAAAAAAAGGTTGAAGCAAAGTACACTATTAAATTAATCTTTTTAAATTTTCTTCCTTCAAACATATTCAATGTCTTCATAACAGTTTTTAATACATACGTTGATATAATTTTCATTCGGATTGAAGCAAAAAATTTATTTTATAAGACAGACATATTTTAAATGGTTTGTTTAGGTGAACAAAATTTACTCATTTGAAATGACAAATTCACCACATTTCAATTTAAAATGGAGTTTTCCAGCAACTATGCGAGCAATAGAACAATCCTTTTTTCCAATTTTCAATATTGGTCGTATATGCTTTCCCATAAAAATAATTTAAAATGAGAACATTTCGAGGTTTGCAGGCAATGAATATGTCGATTTCCAGTATTTTTTGTTTTTGGGGAAATCCTTCTGCAGGTATACATATACAGTATATACAGTGACGGCATAAATATGCAACATTGGAAATTTTTTTATTATAAAATATTTTTGTGGGGGGATAAATTGTGCACGTCACTGACAATAGTATCGCGTAAGTTGGAAAATATGCCACGAATTTTCAAAAAGTGAGTTTAGATATCCAAAAAGCTTATTTGAAAAAGTTGCTTAGAATTCAATTCTGAGGCTGTGCAAATTTTTGTGAAGATGAAAAAATGAAAATCGCAATTTTTCCAAATATTGTTTAATTGCATTATATAGTTCCATTTTTTCGTTTTTAACAGCTCAACAATAGTAATATTTCTAAATTTGATTGATACTCAAACAATGTTGGCAATTTTTACATAATTAACAGAGCGAAAACTGAAAAGTACGTTTTCGATGACAATTGTTGTTGCAAGGGACCGTATATACTACTAATAAATGAAAGTTCACAAACATTTTCATTCTAGACCACTTAGCAAACATCATTTTTATTGAAGGCTATAATACTTTTGTTTTCGTTTTCTGCATTAAAGTGAAAACTGTTAGTCCAAAACTGGTAACACTACATGTGCCAACCGAAGGTATTAAAGTAGCTTTTGAAATCATGAAATTAATGAACAATAAACAGTAGGTAAAATAAAAATAGTAGTAATTACTTATTTACCAGAAAATTAAAATAGCTTAGTACATTATTTTGTTGTTTTTAATTTCAAAGCCTACCTTACTTATAAGAAACAGAACGATATATGTGCCTAACAAGCTGTTCATTACTATTAGTTATTGTTTAAATGTTTTTACTTAATAAGTAGTCATATCATTAGCTAAAAGTACCTTTTTAAATGTCATTTACTTTTATTGAGTTTCATAGAAATTAAACTATTTTTATTTTACCTACTATTTATTATTCCTTGTTCTCTAATTTCAAAAGCTACTTTAATACCTTCGGTACGCGCATGTAGTGTAAAGAGTTATTAGTTAACGGTTTCCACTTTCATGCAGAAAACAAAAAAAACTGTTATAATTTTCAATTAAAGTAATGTTTATTATGTGGTTTAAAATAAAAATATTAATATTAAAAATTTTATTTATTACTTGTAGATAGAGTCCCTTGCAACAACAACTGTCATACCGAAAACGTACTTTTCAGTTTTCACTGTGGTAATTATGCAAAAATTGACAAAATTGTTTGAGTATCAACCAGATTTAGAAATATTACTGTAGTTGACCTGCTAAAAAAGAAAAAAATGGAAATATGTAATTCAATGAAAATATTGGAAAATTGTAATTTTTAATTTTTTTAAAGTATCTTTACAAAAATTTGCATTGAATTCTAAACCATTTTTTCATATAACTTTTTTGGATGTCATGTCATATAACCTCACTTCTTCAAAAAGATTCACAGCATTTTTTTTAAATTTACCACCATGTGGTCACGTGACGTGTGTCAAAGTAGATTTTGGGGTTCCTAGACATGCACCACCTATCCGCAAAAAAAGTTTTAGTATATTTTAATAATAAAAAAAATCCCATATGTTGCATTATTTATGCCGGTCACTGTATAAAAAAAATAAACTTTTATTTGATTACTATCTTTTAACTATTTCAAAATGTTTCAAAACTTTTAATTCTTTTATTGCTTTAATATTTAAAAATAAGAAATGTATTTAATATTAAACTCTTTAATCGATTTTTATGTCAATTTTATGGAATAATTAACAGCCTGAAGAAGGCCAAAGTTTTAAGTCGAAACGTTGCTGAAAATAAAAATAAAAAAAAACAACATAGCCACACTTTTTTTAGCTATTTTAAATACCAACGATGTCCATCCGTACTTCACCTTAATTGTTAATAAAGAGTTCATATAATTAGATTTATTCACATACTAAAACGCCTTACAATTACTTTATTTATAATCATGTTTTCTTAAATATTAAAAAAAAAAAATCAAAAGCTGAAATATCCCAACTATCAACGGTATATATATAAATAAACAATGAATTGTCCATGTATCGTTTTGGTGGTTGTACCTTTTTTTACCTAATCATTCTTTTGTTACAGCAATTTCAAACGACCGACTTGCTTATGATTGTCAATTCCTAATTACTATGAATCCTGAAACTCTAATTGGATTACTTCCATGAAACGACCTATATATTCTATAGCATACTTGTTTTTATATATATCCAGAGCGTTTTGTTTGTTAAATGACACTGTTCGGCAGATGAATGTTGATGCGATTCTAAGAAGTTAGTACTATCAACAAAACAATAACACCTTAAAGATTTAAATAATGCAGTTTATTTCATGAAGTAAATTTGAACTTTGAAAAAACGAAGAAAGATAGAATTGTTTTGTTAGTGTTATTTATTTTTCTTAGAATCGCATCTGCTTTCATCTGCCAGATATTTGTGATCGCCCTGTATATTCACTAAAATACCCAACCGACGATACAGTTTCTGACATTATCTTTGATAAAAGTGATATTTATAATTAATGATAGGTCGGTAGTTTTTATAATCGGGTAAGTAAAAAGAGGAATACGTTAATAATTTTGAATTACTATCTCTTACGCGGTGTGGTAATATATTTTTCTTCTCTGATTAGAAACTGTATTGTTGTGTTCAGTATTTTGATGTGTCACTTTGAGATTCCCAGAAATTGAGTTGTTGAACCATGAGAAAGCTGTACAGGCGTGCCATATTGTCTACTTTGACAGAGTATCAATTCATACCAAATTGATAGTAGGGATGTACGAAAAATCACCCTGCTCATCTCAAAGACAAAAAGCCATAGTAAAGTTCTGTTTGCAGTATCTTTTGTAGTTATTGATAACTAAGATACTCTGTTAAAGTGCCTAAAAATGATACGCCCTGTACACCATAGTAATAAGCTTAACACAATTTATTATATTATTAATATTGTAGATAAATATGGAGATGTGTCACTCGTAATGACAAGAACAAGAAATATCGGTGGGATTAAGAACATATAATTGATTATTTGCCAGTATTTTTGTATATTTTGTACATTTAGCTTTTTACATTTGTATAATATTGTATGTAAATTTTCCCCATTTTAGTATAATTATAATTATTATATATTTAGATGAGATGTTAGTTATTTATATTATTGCTATATTATAATACTAATGCATAATCAATTAAATTACCACATAAGAGGATCAGCGACATAAGAAACCGGAAAGATCTTCACAACCAAATTCTCATTGTATTTTTTTATTTGTAGTTTCTATAAAACCCGTACGGACGTGAGTTTCATTCAATTAGTCTTCGCAATCGCCACAAGAGATGGCGTTATTGCGCATCCACGAAACGTGTATTAAAGTTTAAGTGTTTTGTTAGTTGAACAGCTTCCTTCCATGCTTTTAATAAAGATTCACTGCTAATCCAATCACGATTCTTCCAATTAACCTTTTCAAGTTACTCAACTGAGGGAAACATAATTTTATTAAGTTTTAAAATTTACGGGATGATTTTTATTTTTTTAGAACGAAATGTGCACTGCGATTTTCAACACTTTAAAATCGTTTTTTTTAAAAAACACATGTTTCTTTTTTCAATTAAATCTAACTTCGTAAGCTACATACTGCTAAATGGATTGGAATGCAATGTAGAAACTAAGTATTGGTGATCGAAATTCATGTAATCGCTTTCGAGAATGTAAAAAAATGTTGTCAAATGCTTTCAAGTGAAAAATGATTATAGAGAATTAGAATTGCAAATTGAAGGGTCATTGATTACTCGGTTAAATTATTTTTTACATTTTATGAATCACATTACTGTTGTTGGTTCTTTATTATACATTATGGTTATTAATGTTTACAAATTCTCTTTACAGTAACGGGTAAATGTTGTGCAACTTATGGAAACTGGTTTATTGTTAAAATCGCGAAAATTTTACAAAAATTATTTTGACATATGTCATGTGACCATCAGTATGGCAGCAAGATGATTATTATTATTCGCCTTAGTATGTAATCATTAGCTACATACATTTTTCCATAATAAATATCTTAACTAGGCGGCAAAATCAAACATGATGTCTAAAAAAGTTGTTTGAAAAGATATGAAAGTTTGAAAATTACAATTTTTCTAAATGAATTACATATTTCCTTTTTTATCGTTTTTCTCAACCGAAGTAAAATCTACAAATACAAATGTGAAGTCCCTGAGGATTGGTGTATGTAATTAAAAATTTGTTTTTCAATTTGAACCAAATCGTGAATATTGTTGATACTTAAACAAAATTGTCAATTCTCACTCAACTGACAGATAAATATCGTATTATATTAAAACAGACCAGGGGCCTGTTGCATAAAAGTACAATTACAATTTACAGGTGATACTTTTGTTACAATCTGTCAAAATTTGACATATATATATATTTTTGCAACGCCCGTAAGTCAAATTTTGACAGATTGTAACAAAAGTATCACCTGTAAATTGTAATTGTACTTTTATGCAACAGGCCCCAGGAGTCCTTGCCGTTAGAACAATTGAGTAAAAATTTAAGAAGGTAGTGGAAAAAACAGCAAATAAATTAAAAATTTTATGTGAAATTCTTTATTTTTTTCACCAACATTTCGTTATTTAATAATAGCTTCTTCAGGGTCAACTAGGGTATAGAACACAAAAATATAAATTAATTAACTTAAAAATTACTACTTAGAGTTTGAACTATACGTGGAAGAATGCAAATATAGATCGACCAACAAAAAATATTCTCGTCACAGCAACGTATAAAATAAAAAGTCATGTTGGGTTGAATGCAAAAAACCATTACAATTACAAAAAGAATCCTGTTTGAATGGTGTACAATTAATATGTAATGGTCCTTACAATAAATTTACATTGTCTTTGCCGCTAATTTTAAGGAGTGTTTTGACTTTTTTTCAGTTATTTTAATCTGTTTCTAGTTTCTTTTTGTAATTCTAATGGTTTTTTTTTTGCATTCAATCCAACATGACTTTTTATTTTATACGCGTTTTTTTTTTCGCGAATTGTCTTACAATAAACTTACATTGTCTTTGCCGCTAATTTTAAGGAGTGTTTTGACTTTTTTCAACTTGTTTTAACATATAACAATACATTAACTGATGATGGCGTCACGCCGAAACATGATCTAAATATTGTTTTTAAATAAAACTTGAATGGGAAAGACAACTACATTTTAATTCTACATCAGATTAAAATAAGCTTTAAAAATTTAAAATAAATTGTCAAAACGACGTTAATAATAATAATAATAATAATAATAATACATGCCTTAGCATCCTCCAACAGCTTTCGCCAATTACAGGGAGCATCGGTATGTAAAACCAATATCAAAATGAAAGGTTTTTTTATGATAGTACAGAAATAGGAACGACGTTATTTATACAATGTTAATAAAAATGAATAAACTGAATTAAGATTATCAACGTATCAAATGAAGAAGCTAATAGAATAGTGGTGAAAAAAATAAAGAAATTCACATAATATTTTTAATTTATTTGCTGTATTTTCCACTACTTAAATTTTTACTGTATTGTATTATATATACAATGTGTTGCCGGATAAGTGTGACAAAGGGAAGAACTTTTTTAGTACTGATTTCTCAAAAATTTTATTCTTCAACAAAGTTTTTGCTTGTTTGTTTGTAGAACCCACAAATAATACTAAACTTTGAAAGTGTATGCCTTAATAAAGGTCAAAACACATACTTTTTTATGATTTTTAAATAGATTTTGCTCAGAACTCTTTCTAGAATTATATTTCGGTATGGCAACCCCGATTTTTCGAGACGACTCAAAAGGGTTTTACGATGAATGATAATATCAGGATTTTTAACATTCATTTTTTGCGTACCTTGCTAATACTTCGCTTGTACCATAACATTGAACCGCATATACTTTTCGTGTGTCAAAAGCATTACGATCAATGGTGGGATCAAACATTAGGTATAAATTTAGAACAAAATCTGCTTAAAAAATTACAAAAAGTTACTGTATCACCCAGTATTAAGACATTTATTTTTAATGTCTAGTATTATTTGAGGGTTTTAGAACAAACTTTTGAATGGTTTTTTGTTCGCGAAATCAATAATAAAAAAGGTTTTTCCTCTTGTGATACCTATCCGTCAACACATTGTATATTAAAGTTTTCTATTGGACAACAAACAGTGACATGCGTTGTATAGTCTGAATATTATAATACGTAAACATATATTTGGAAAACGTACAACTTTGGAAAGCTAATAGGATAAAATAAATTTGAAATGATCTATTCTACCTTCTGTGATCCTATTTAGGTCAGAAATAATACAAATACAAAGAGTTTAAAATATATTAAAACAAAATTTCAACGACACTAATATATTGATATAATAGTAAACCGACAGAGGAACTTACTAAAGAGAAATTTTATAAATTAACACATTAGTTTTCATGTAAGAGTCGACAAAAGTATTTTGACGAGAAATATCCCACCAGAAATTGTGAAAAAATTATTTTTACATTAACCTTAAAATCACTAAGAGCATTTGATTGATTTTTTTCTTTGAAGATATTAAATTTGAAAGAGGCAGCGTTTACTTTCTCTTAAATTAAAAATCGCAGAGTATATATGAAGTGCTAATTTGGTTTTTATTCAAGTATCAATCGTTCCCTTAAGATCCTCATCGTAAAAAGAATTTTCTTTCGCAGTCAATCTATAATTTTATTTCCTTGAAACTGCAGAGATTATGTTTTCTTTTTGGCAATTACTTTATATTTTTATCACTTAAAGCAAAGAATTCGTGCCTCAAAACTTATATAACTGTTAGAATATGTATGTAATACGTGTGTATGTGTCATCCTCATCGATCCAAACCCAAGCAATACTTACTAAATAACTATATCCTAGATTTGGATGATAAGTAGATAGTATTTCGTTTCCTCACAAGATCAATAATAATATGATTATTATTATATCGACAGGCACCTTGAAAATACATGTATGTAGATCTTTTTTGCCTCATTTTTACATAGGACTTAGTTTTGTAGTGTATTACCAAAGATGAAATTGTAACATTTTCAAACGACAGCATATGATCTTTTTTCTCTTGTTTGTTATACTTATGTGAATAGTTGTAATCTATACTTCCTTTCTTTTTTCTGTTTTTTTTTTTAAGTATAAAGAGCCATGTTTTATCGTTTGTTATTAGTCTGTACTAGTCTGATATTATGAAATAATGAAGGAATTCCATATTACGTGATAATTTAAACAAAGTAATATTAAATGGTAGATATGTGACAGACGGAGAAATGATGAGAGAAAATAAATTGCAAAAAGAAAAATTATAAAGAATCGTAGGCCACACGAAGACTGTTGCATATGTATTTAGTTCGATAAACATTATATTTCAATATTTGTAACATATAAGGATCTTATTAATTAATATAAATGAATATAATTATATATTCTATGCTGAAGGTGCCATTTACATAAATAAATGAGCTTTTAAATTGTTTGTTACTTGTTTTATTGCCCTGCATAGATATGTGCACGACACGCTGTAAGTAGTGTTGAGAAGAACGCGACGCTTTAATTGCCTTGGATTTAACCGCAGTTTTGGAAGTAAAGCCAGAAATTCAACAAACGCGGTTCATACATTACAGTTTTTTTTGTATTTTAAGAGCGAAGGATATCCATTGACGAATTGCACGCTTCACGGCGGACAAACTGACCCGCTACGTTTCATATATATCAAATACAACAGTACTAGCATAATATTTGATTATATTGTAACGTTTTTCTATTCTTAAAATGTTGTCGGGGTTTATAAAAATAGACAAGCGATATATTTAAATTAAATAGATTTATTAACACACTTACGGACTACTTAAAATTATTAAAAATCACTTATTAATTAAATCACTTCATTACTAATGTCTTTATTTATGTAAACGATCTATTTCCACCGATATTTATATTACACGTACTAATTCTCTCGTATTTATTTCCACTCGCGATCCGCACTATTCAACTCGTATCGACTGACTGAGTATGGCCAATTCCCACGCGATATTTATATCTAGCGCCGGGACTACGAGATTCTTCCAGACTCATCTAGGGCGTGCTTCTAGATTCAGAAGAATAATCACGAATCTTCGACCCGATACTGCCCTCTGTCATTCCTCGTACGTAGTTCTTTCTTCCGCTATGCTAGCGCCGTCTAGGGGCGCCTATCGAAACCGCCAGTTTAAAAATCGGCGCTCGTTACAATATGAACTGAATCCTGCTGGTGCAGACATCCGACATACATTTGTGTGTAAGTGTCATTTATGGGGTGCATTAGCATAGTATACATATCTAAGAGTAATTTCACATCATTGGAAGCATGGGTTTCAACAAGTCGTCCAGCGGCACTTCACAGTGCCGCATAGGTGGGTGAAATTGTAACTAAAACTATTTGAATTTGTTTACAAGCGAAAATCTAACCTACAAAGCCGTTCCATTCTGTTATGGGAACGTTATTAGTGACAAGATGTGCGATTTTTTGTTAATTGTCAGTCTGTTCCAGTTATTTTCGTACTCATTTTGCAATTGTTAGTTGCAAGTAAAGCCGCCAAAGCGCTATCGCGTAGTTCCTTAAATTGATAGACAAAAAATCAAAGGCGCCGACACTAAGTGAAACTACCACACTGAAACTATTGTGGCATTAGCAAAATTTGACAATTTGATAACTTCCATGACGCATCTGGGTAAAAACAGCAGAATAACGTTCTCGTTTCGAGCATACCTAATCTATTTATACCAAAACAGTAGGTATGTTCGTTTTGGCATTAGCGAAACGCAGCCGTTTCTGTTCGCTGTGATTTTTACCTGCCACTGCGTACTACCCTACTAACTATCTACATATCATGCCGTAATCTATCTAGTTCTTTAGCTAAACTTTACTAAAAAAAATTCCAGCATTCGACCGACCCATTATCTATAATATCTGTTTCGTTTTGCGGCCAACTTAATTTTTAAGCTAATGCCCTAACTTCCGTACGGACCGCCACTCATCAGTGAGTGGACATTCAAATAAGACATCTACCCCACCACATTCACAATGCGAATCATTAACCCTCCCAATTCTACATAAAAAATATTTAAAATTACTGTGACCTGTTGTTGTGACCTGACATTTAAAGTAGTACCCCACCCACTTTGCCAATCATCATGAAGTTTATCCCTAAACGCTTTGTTAGCTACGCTAGCCGAAATTAGCCCAAATCTAGTAATCGAGCTATCTCCCCTAGACACCGCCTCTTTCGCTAATTGATCCGCCCTCTCATTACCGATTGTACCTACGTGAGCCCTAGTCCAAAAAAGTTTTATATCCTCCTCATGTAAGCTATCCCAAGTATCTAACAACAAATCAGTCGGATTTTTTAAATTCCCTAACGCCTCTAATACAGATAAGCTATCTGTTATAATTCTCAGGTACCGCATAAATTCCCATTCGCGCCTAATATAAACTACTGTCTGGTTTATTGCAATGATCCCCTAATTTAAACTTTTGATTATGTATTTTAATACTCCTATTATAAACAATAATAGCCGCCGCTGTACCACCCTCGCCCCTTTTCACCCATCCGTAAAAATTGCTAAATACTCCCAAAAATGTTTATAAATTATATACTATTATAAGTAATACTTTTTAAGTCCGTGGGATGAATTCGGCCACCTATATCTACTCGCCTTTCTAAATCGCCCAAATTGCCGTTGTCGTAATTAAACTCTCAAACCCTATTTTATTCGCATCCCTACGAAAAATGAGTTTTCTCAAACGTATATCTACTGGTAAAATACCCGAAATAACGCACGCCGCGTCTCCCGCAATAGATGATGAATACGCGTTCACGGTTAACCGTTAAGAATCTTTGCGTCCCGATCATTTTTTTTTTTTTTTTCTTTAAAAGAGAGACGGCGATATTCGTATGATCACTGTTGATGGTGCTAGTTGTGTATAGTATAATTGTTTTCACTGGTGTGGTTGATTAATTGTTGTTTGTTCGATCAACAGTTGTATATAAAATTAAATATGGAGATAGTTAAAAAACGTAAATAAAAAGAAATTGATAAGGTTTCTAATTCTTTTCTGTTAGAAACATGCCACCAGGTGGAGTGGTCAAGTAATACGACGAAATTGCTGAAGAAGTTTTTTGTATATAGCATGATTGTTCAAATTTTTAATCGAATGCCTGGTTTCAATACATAGTAAATCATTGTTACTATCATCTAGATCACTTAAAAACGAGTGGCTGTCTGCATCATCAGAAAAAAGAAAACATTTCTTCCGGGCTTTTATGTAATCGGATGTGAATTCGATAGATAAAAATGTCATTTCAAATTCTGGAACGGTTCTAGAAGTTAAAGTCCGAACAAAGCTATCCGATTTTTTATTATAGAATATAAATGAGAGCAAAAAACATGCATTTATGGAATTTATTTTCTCTACAACTTAATTCCCTCTAATTTATAAAGTAGGATAGACAATAATAAATGCAAATATGTTGCAATTATTTTTATAGTTAATTTATAATTTAAGGATTGGGATGCGTTCTTAAGAAGAAAATAATATACGTATAATCGTTTTTCTAAAATAAATTTTTCCATATTTTGTTTTAAAGACGTATTAATATTAAATTTTGAATTATATAAAAATAATGTACTTAATCACAACATTAATGAAAAACCTGTTTTGAAAACAAATATTTCATTAAAATCCATAATCTAAGAACTTGCGGAACGCACCAAGAAATTAATAAAATTGCGCAGGCGTATTCTTAAACGTCAAGTTTTGTGGGAGGTTTGGTTATTAATTGGATTACACGTAAGTTAATTGATTTACTGTTGAAATACCGCATCAACATCGTTAAATGTAGTAAAAATGTAAAAGGAACACTTTTGTATTGCTTACTGTAGTTAATTTATGAATTTGTGACTTTTAATTTGTTTTATATCGATTTATCTTTAGCAAAATGACCGACTCAAAATACTTCACAACCACCAAGAAAGGTGAAATATACGAACTAAAATCCGAACTGAATAATGATAAGAAGGAAAAGAAGAAAGAAGCTGTGAAAAAGGTAAAATAATGACCTTGTTGAAAGTTAATAGGTACAAATTAGATTTTGTACCTGATTTCTAGGTTATAGCTAGTATGACAGTTGGTAAAGATGTATCTGCATTGTTTCCGGACGTTGTAAATTGCATGCAAACCGATAATTTAGAATTGAAAAAGTTAGTTTACTTATATTTGATGAATTATGCTAAATCGCAACCAGATATGGCTATTATGGCAGTCAATACCTTTGTTAAGGTTAGTAGATTATAATTTTATTCCAGGCATAGTTATTTCACACTTTTTTGGCAAATAGGATTGTGAAGATCCTAATCCATTAATAAGAGCTTTAGCTGTACGTACAATGGGATGTATACGTGTCGATAAGATCACGGAATATTTGTGTGAACCATTACGAAAATGTTTGAAAGATGAAGATCCTTACGTTAGGAAAACTGCAGCTGTTTGTGTGGCTAAGTTGTATGACATATCGTCGGGTAATAAATATATGAAATTCAAACTTTTATAAAACGTATTTGTTATATATATTTTTAGGGCTTGTTGAAGATCAAGGGTTTTTAGATCAGCTTAAAGATTTACTCAGTGATTCTAATCCAATGGTGGTTGCAAATGCTGTCGCTGCTTTGTCTGAGATTTAATGAGAGCAGTCCAACAGGGTAGTCGTTCTCCTTGTCCAATAAGTAGTTTTAATGAATAATTGCAATACGTACCATGCCAAAGTTGAAACAATAAAGGATGTTAAGCATGTGATGTGAGACACAGCTATATGTCTGTTTCTATTTTAAAGTGGTATGCTGCCTTACTATAGTCTTGTTAAATTTTGACGATTGCAGTATACATATTTACATACACAATGAATATGTTTGAGCAATCAATGGATTTATCAGTAACAGCTGGTTTACTCTTAGTCCATAAAACATTTATTGGATTCTAGAGTTAATCAGTAAGTATCAACCAAATTTAGAAATATTACTGCAGTTGAGCTGTTAAAAACAAATAAGGAAAACGGCAATATTCATTCAATTAAATAATAGTTTGAAAAATTGTGATTTTTTATTTTTTCAGAATATGTTTACAAAAAATTGCATACAGCCTCAGAATTGAATTCTAACCAGCTTTTGCAAATAACTTTTGTCCGATAACACGTCATCTAACCTCACTTTTTGCTGATTTATGACATATTTTTTTAAATTTACCGCCATACTAGTAGTCACGTGACGTACGTCAAAATTAATTTTGAGGTTCTTAAACATACACAATGTATCCACTCCTCTCCCTTGGCCTGCTCGTTCCCCAGACTTTACCTCATTCGATTATTTCGATTTTTTTGCTGAGCCCATAGGCCATATAAGTTTTAGCAATTTTCTAGTCACAATTAGACCCTATTTCAGAATTTGTTAAAAAATACCATGTTTCATTAAAAAAAAAAAACAACATGACCTTGGTACGATCTTCACGTGCTCTCCTAAGGCTATGACTGTCTTCTTGCATTAATACTTCTACTTGAAACTTTTCTTCATAAAACTGACTGCTTCCAAATTTTGAGGAGGAGGAGAGGGAGGAGTAGGGGTCACGATAAATGGCCGACCCGGTATAGGTATGTACACTGCCCAAACAAATTAATGTCGTCGTTCACAGCGAATTTTCCTATAATTGCCAAGTGTTTTACACGTTGGTACCCACAAAAACTTCCTACCTGAATAAGTCAATGGCAGCCGAATACGTCCCTGTTTAAATGATGAGCAGTTTTAATAGTCATTGCATTATAGATGACGACATTAATTCTGCCGGGCAGTGTACGTAATACATATGTGGATGTAGCGTAGGTACTATGCATAAATATAGATGTTAATAAAGACATTGCCAAAGTTAAACAAATAATTACGTAATATAAAAAATATTTAAATATGTTTATTATCTATTGCTATCGCTTTCAAAACAGAATTTTAAATTTTTGTTTCATTCTTGGTTACCTGCTGCTACTTATGTCTTTAATTTCTATTAATCCACTTGTTACTGATAGCCGGCAAATTATTATTATCCTTCTGAGTGCTGAAGAAACAGCCTCCACGTTTTCTTAAATTCCGACAGCCTCGCCATGTTCACGTAGCCCTTCTTCTTTTCACACATTGGAAGTTGAAACTGGAAAGAAGTAATGACCCAAAAACAAACAAAACAACATCAGTACCTATTCTAATACTTAACAATAATTAATCCTAATTATTCTAATCAATAGTAATTAAATTAAAGATCTATATTTGAAATATTCATTTATATACCCTAACCATGCTAAAAACTATAATTTAACACTAATTCCGACAACTAAAGAGCACAAAATATTCATTAATAAATACGTACTACCCTACTAACTATCTAAATACAATAACCTATCTAGTTCTTTAAAAGTACTTCTAAAAAATTCCTACCATTCGACCGACTCATCTCTAATATCTGTTTCGCATCGCGGCCAAATTAAACCCTTAGCTAATGCCCTAACTTCCGTACGCGACCGCCAGTCATCAGTGAGTGGATTCAAATAAGAAATGCCATGCTGTATCTACCCCACCACATTCACAATGCGAATCATTAACCCTCCCAATTCTATATAAATATCCTTCTAGTCTACCTCCCATTTAAAGTAATATCCCACTAACTCTGCCAATCATTATCAAGTTTATTCCCTAAACGCTTTTTTAACTACGCTAGGCGAAATTAACCCAAATTTAATAATTGCGCTATCTCCCTTAGACCCCGCCTCTTTCGCTAATTGATCCGCCCTCTCATTACCGATTGCACCTACGTGAGCCCTAGTCCAAAAAAGTTTTATACCCCCTTCACGCAACATATCCCAAGTATCTAACAACAAATCAGTCGGATTTTTTAAATTATCTAACGCCTACAAAGGCCACAAGCGGACAAGCTAGTGTAATCGTCCGTTGCATAATAAATTTGGCTAATATTCTTTTTGGAAGTAGCTTTATGTGCATAATATTGAATCCCAGAAAATTTTGACTTCGAAATGTTTATAGTTTTTGAGTATCTCCCGTCTTGACAAATTTGGTTTTGAACAGTCGATTGCGTAATAGGACGATCTGGATATTTAACATATTACACACTTCTTGCTGAGATCTTGTGAATTTTTCACAACAATGAATGAGAATTTCTATACACTGCATTATTGTTAAATTAGCCATAATAATTTAATAGAATATCATGAACAAATCAATTCTATAATTAACTACAATAATTATGACGAGAGCGTTGGACAAGTTGACAGGAATTTTGATTGTAAGCTACTCAGATAACCAAATTTAACGTTGAATCAAGAAATTACTAACAATTTTGTATTACATTAATAGTTATTTTAATACTTTTATGTTGAAGTTACTAAAAATAATTGTGAGAAATTTAAATTTGGTTGCCTAGGTAGATTTCAAATTTTGTGGTACTTTAATATGATCATGTGAAATCAATCCTATAATTAACTACAATAATTATGACGAGGGCGTTGAACAGGTTGACATGATGTTTTTATGACAACCTAGATTTCAAATTTTGTACTACTTTAATGTTATAGTTTATAATCATTTCAGCCCGATTGGTCCTAGAATTTTTTCAATCTTAAGCCCCGTTCCCACGGCCTGTGGCTCGGCAAGCCACGAGCCGCTCGAGGTGATCCGTGTGTGCTTGTGGTATATCGAACCATGATAGATGTCACCGTTCCCACGGCGCGTGGCTTGGCAAATCACGAGCAACCTCGAGTCAAATTACCAGAGGTTCCCTATCAGTTTTAAAACGTACGGCAACTTCTAGGCGGTAACTGTCACTGCTGTCATTGTAGATATTCGGCGCGCTACGTCTATTCTGCGCGTACGTAATTCCCTCTTTTTTTATATCTTACTTTCGTATATTGTGTGTTTCTCTGAATTATAACTCAAGCTGTTTATGATTTATTCTAAACTTTAGCGGATTACAGGTACAGTATGTAATTGTAGCTAAAGTTCTAAACTTGCTAGAAACTAGTATGAATCTTGTTGTATTGTGTCAATTTTTTTTTAAAAAAAGGATATATAAATTTAAATAAATCTGGCTTATATATTTCATCAGTTCCAGTCCCAGTTCTTGTACTGTTTCCTTTCAATTTTCATTGCCAATTTTCTGTATGTGGCCATCAGATTATATTATTTTTTCTTTAATTCTTTTAAGGAACAATCGACACTTATGTTATTTATGCTGTTCATGTTGGGGATTCCATGTAATAGGTTCTCCCTCATACAGATCCAGAAATTCTATTATAACTTCATTGCTCCTCTCCATTCTCAAAGATATTCAACAAACATAGCAAATACGCTTGACATTAACCGAAAAATTTATGACAACCTTTCAAAATTTTTCAATGACAGCCTACTGATAAACTTTTTAGAACTTCTGTATAAATATTCGCAAGCTACATGACAGGCTGTGGGAACGGGGTTCGAGCTTGTCATCCGACGAGCCACAGGCCTTTGATGTCCGAGCATATACCGACATTACACGGGAAAGGCCGCGCCACCCCGAGCCATATCGAGTATTTGCGTTCCCACGGCGCGTGGTATGACAAGCTTCAGTTCAGACTCGCCGAGCCACAGGCCGTGGGAATGGGGCTTAATACATGATCATCAAAGGCAGAAACAGCACTAACGCGTTATAATTAAAATACAAATGAAAATCCGAAGATAAGTAGTACATGTAATGGTGTATTTAAAAAAAAAACCTGCTGAATTTCAAGGTTTTTTTTTTTTTTTTTTTTTTATTTTTTGAGAGACGATTGAGGTCGCCTATTTTATTTTAATGCTCTATGCTTTGAATCCATATTGCTTAGTTATAATAATATTAATGCTTGAAACTGTTGCCCTAAAAAATATTCAACACTTTAAAATTGCTTACAAACAAAAAAACACTATACTGCACGCTTCAATTTTAACATTTTAACAGCTATCCTTGAAACTATCTGTTTTTAGAATTAAATACAAACACGATAAATAAACTCCTAACGGCTTTAACGAGTGTACCGAATGGGGACAAGTATTCATTTTGGATTCCCTATCAAATTACAGTCCCAAGGACGAACGCGAAGCTCAAAGTATTTGCGAAAGGATTACACCACGACTAGCTCACGCTAATGCCGCTGTCGTTTTGTCTGCGGTTAAAGTAAGATATGCAATAATTATTACATGCAAAGAAAGATGTTGTTTGCGTGGCAATTATTGTATTTACTATTATTTAACTTCAGGTTTTAATGAAAATGATGGAAATATTAGCTGGGGATACGGAATTCTGTGGGACGCTCAGTAAGAAATTAGCACCGCCATTAGTTACACTGCTTTCGTCCGAGCCGGAGGTGCAATACGTCGCCCTAAGAAATATAAATTTAATTGTACAGAAGAGACCGGACATCTTAAAACATGAAATGAAGGTTCGAATAAGTTGGTGTACCCAGTATAGGAATTCCATAAAAGCAATGTATATTTTTTAAGGTATTCTTCGTAAAATACAACGATCCGATTTACGTGAAACTCGAAAAGCTGGATATCATGATCCGATTAGCTTCCCAAGCTAATATTGCGCAAGTCCTCAGCGAATTGAAAGAGTATGCAACTGAAGTCGACGTTGATTTCGTTCGGAAAGCTGTCAGGGCCATCGGAAGGTGTGCCATCAAAGTCGAACCGTCTGCCGAGAGATGCGTCTCGACTCTTTTGGATTTGATTCAGACGAAAGTAAATTACGTGGTCCAGGAAGCCATAGTCGTTATCAAAAGATATATTCAGGTAAGTGGTTTTGCTTTATGATTATTTAAAATAATAGGTGGCTTTATTAATTCCTTTGCGAGATGAATAAATCACCGAGCGAACAAAAACCATTATGTGCACGAATAGAATTATGAAAATTAACCACACAGATTCCTTACTTATCGATCTTAAATCTCTCAAAACCATACTTTTAAAAAACCAATGTCCTGAGTGTCTGGTCAATAGGTTGTTGTTTTCTACTGGCTGCAATGATCAGCCCCGTGTTGATGACGGAGAGATTGAACCTAAATACGTTTCATCGATGTACACTACGTCAAAAAATAAATGCGAATGGAAGGGGCGTTTTAGGTAGGCAACTAATTTAAAAAAGTCATATAGTTGTGATCCGTAATGCACAGTTCTTGATACCTAATATTTCGAATTTTATTTCATTATGCATTTAAAGCCTCTTTGCCCATGAATATCCTTAAAACAATATTTATAAATATTTAAAACTGTGCATTTTATTGTAAAAATGTTTGAATAATTTGCTCCATGTTTGAAACCGCCGCAGGACTGGTTTTAAAGATGTATTTGGAGATAGCGGGAGTAACAACTGTCAAAACTTAACGTATCGTGTTTCATTTCACGTGACATTATCTATATTGTTATATTTGCAGTTCATTATGCGATACAACAAATAATACAAATAAGATCCATATGGATACATTCAAATAACAATGATTATTCATATCGTCCACGTATGTACATCAAAGATATAACAGAAAAAATGTTCTGGAAGAAGATCGGTTTGCACCAATGGCAGCGTCGTTTTTGGGAATGGCTATACTTTTATAAGCAGCATTAAATAATTACAAATGTTGTATACCCTGAGAATCAATAATGATAGTCCAACAATTTGTGTATTATTTATATAGAGATTGGAAAGTAAATGTGAAATCTATCAGTTCATGTCAGTTTTTGAATATTTAAAATTTAACACACACACAAATCAAGAAACACATTTTAGATAATACGTGCTAAAGATTTTAAAAATTATTTCAGAAAACGTACCCTTAATAAAAATATACAAGCAAAGGTTATTTTGGACCGTTAAATATATCTAAGAAATGTGAAATAGAAATAAATTGGCTACAATTTATGTATAAAAAAAGTTTTGTAAATTAATATTATAAACGCAAACAGCCAAAATATTACGGAAAAAAACAACAAAAATGAGAAAGAACATTTAATAGTTGGTCCATTGTTGATTTTCGATATATAAAACATTTGTAATTATTATTCACTGCTGCTTATTAAAGTACAGCTCCTACCAAAAAAAGTTAACGACCTACGCGAAAATGTATGTGGCGAGCACATTTAAGATGGTCTATGGCATATATACACATGTGATACTGTAATAACAAAATGTTCTCACTATAAATTTATTTTATTGTTTATCTAATTATAACATTTGCATAAATTCATTTCTTCAATCTTGAAGCATCCAATGTCTCCAGTCCCCATTATTTTCGATTACTTCCTAGAAGTTTCTCATAGTTTATCTCCATTTTCTGGAATGAAGTCTTTATATATGTATAAATATATATTCTGCTTTAATGCAGCTCACACATTTTAAATAGGACTTAAGTCCGGACTATTTAGAGACCAGGTTTACTTGTTAAATAAATGTTTGCGGAACGTATCGATTCTTGCACACTTTGCGATTTCTGCACGGGACAGTTATCGTGCTGAAACACAAAATTGTTCCCATATTTACCGATGGCATCATCAGATTTATAAGGATGCCTTGATTTCTGCAACACCTACTGCTTTCTTCTATTCAGTATTCTAATTTTTTTATTATTAAATATATAAGAGAGACCTAATATTAGTGTCGAGATATACAATCGCAGACAAGAGTTAATTCCAATTTATTTTTCAGTATTATGTTGTAAAAAAGCAATGAAAAGCTAACTATTTAGGAAGTATTGAGAGATAATAAAAAAAATAAAAGTTATGCAAAATTTTAATTGAAATGTTTTAATCATTTTATTATGAAAGAATAAGGGTATGGCATTTGTCCGTAACTGTATGTATTTTAGTTACGCGAGGTTTCAATGAAAAATATGTTTATACATATGTTATGAGAGGCGAATATCAGATAACCACAAATGCTTCCCTTTGTGGTTTTTGGCCGCAAACTTGTTGCGCCTTAAACTGAATGGATACCCTTATTTGAAAACTAATAATAATAAATCTAGGTTGTCAAAACAACTTTCATAGACAATTTACCAAATGAATAGTGGACATAAAATATGAATTTATCAAATACGAGTAAACATTACGTATGTGGGCTACTCTTCGGTTGGCATGAATAAAATTACCTCCAATAAACACAGTTGCATGTACCTATCGTTCAACCTGAGAATATATAATCAAAATCGCGATTCAGATTGTTAACCTTTTTGTGGGAGGAGCTGTACATATATCCATTCCAGAAAAAAACGGCGTTACCATTGATGCAAACCGATCTTCTGCCGGAACATTTTTCTCTGCTATATCTTTGACAGTTGCTTCTTCAAAAGAATTATTGTTATTTGAATGCATCCATATGAATCTTGTTCGTATTTATTGATTGTATTTCCGCACATTAAACTGCAAATACAATAATATAAATACTAATGTCACTTTTATTTCACAATACAATAAAATGTACAGTTTTATATATTTATAAATGTAGTTTAAGGATATTTATCGGCAAAAAAGGCCTTAAGTGCATAATGAAATAGAAATAGAAATATTAGGTATTAGAAGAATTGTGCAATCACGGGTCACAACTATATGGCTTTGTTAGATTGGTTGCCTGTCTAAAATGCCCCCTCCATTCGCATTTAATTTTTGACATAGTGTGTATACTAAATCTAAAAGATAATTTCAATAGACTCTTTAAAAACACCTCCATACGACTGGCATACACCTCGGCAGTACCATGCAACCAACAGTTACCAAATTAAAAGGTAGAATTCCCCTCCAACAACACAGTACTGTAGTTTACCCTGTTCAGTGTAGTGACTATTTACGGGATTACGTTACACAACACAAGAGTGATGCCAGGATAAATCCTAAGAAATGTTATTTAGCCTCATATTTAAAAAATGAAAAACACACTTAATTTTGATAATAGTAAATTTTATTTTATGAAAGTAACTACAACGAAATGTTATTTTTAGAGAATTTATCAACACATAAAATACAAAATTCTTTAATTTAAGTTCTAAAGAACAAACACACAACACAGTTAACAATTACAAAAATATAATACAGAAAAATAAAATAAAATTATACCATAAATTAGATTCTAATACTGCGACTTTATGGTTTCTCCATATATCTTTTCGATTTTAAAACCTTTCTGTAAAAATTGTTTTTACATTAAAAAAAGAAGTTTTGCAGTTGTTCCCCGTCTATGTGCTAAGCCGCGTTTTCGGCCTTTTAAAATGTTGCTACTTTTCCTTTATTTCAATTTTATTTATTATAATATTTACATTATATTTTTTTATCTATACAAGACGACTAAGAAATGCTAATATTTTGACAATTTTCACCGTTGATCATGAAACCACAATTTTATTGTATTAGTTCCATTAGGCGACTGTAAGTTTTTATCATTACTTTTGGTTAAATTGTTATATCAAATTTAATTCAATTTTAAATAGGTCTGAAGAAGGGACGCATTATTTTTTGTCCCGAAACATTGCAAAGCTCATAAATAAATAAATTAAATTAAGCTTAATTCTTGTTAATTAAAAAAAAATAATAACTTAGTCACTCCCCATGTTGCATATAAATATCTTCTTGCAGATTGATTAATTGATTTCATTTTCTCTTTATATTGGATTTCCTACCGACTGTAGACATTACATATCTCTCCTTCTAATGTTGGCCGCACATTATGAACATGCGTAAAACGATGTAGCAACCGCGCAATAAATATATAAATATAATAATAATAAAACATTTTTTCCACCTAGCGACCTATGTGAATATTTTTAATTTAGTTCCATATTCGAACGATAAGATCACAGTAGATGAATTTTATGAATTGCTACTAGTAGCTATGCACTTCGCACATTTGATATTATATATATTGCTGTGTACTGAAGGTACCAGCATAAATGCAAAAAGAATTTAAAAAAAAAATTAAATTAAAATTTAAATTTACTAGCTCAGCGGAAAAAAATAAAGGGCGCAAAAGACTATCTACTTTCAGGGTTACTTTCGCAATTAAACTAATCTTGAAAAGTAAAATGTGGACGTAAGTAAATTGACTATCTTTAATTATTAAAATTGAAAAGGTTGAATCAAAAATAAAAGAATAGAAATTTTGGATGACGTTAACAATCATTAAATTTTATTGTTATAAAAAAAAAAAAAACATTCAATTACAATGATGCAGAAATGAAACCGTGAATTTAAGATTCTGGCCAAAAACAAAAACTGCATTAGACTCTACAATTAAAAAGGACGATGCAAATCCTTCAACAAACAAAAGACAGATTTGTTCTAGAAGAAAATCCAATTCGCACAAAAAAAAAATCCACGTGGTCTCAAAATTCAAACACACTAAATTAATTTAAACGTGGATAAAACAAGTATAATTATATAATTGAAATTTAATCACCAGCACAAAGCTTCTTTTCACCCAAACCGAGGTGATTAAATAAAACAAAACTAAATTGAAAACTACGAAACGGAAAATTAAACTTTTAAAACTAAAAAAACAATTTCTTCTAAAACAAATTACAATAACTGATCTTATATCCAATATGTGCACAATTAAACACAACAGCAATTATTAATTAAAAGAGTTCGTTGAAAGCTGATGAATTTCAAATAAAACGAACTACATTTTTAATAAAAATGAATTTACCAAAAATGGCATCAAAGGAAATTAAACACATGTACTTACGGTATCTTTCAAAGAACTACCTTTAAGAGGCCCTACATCGCATACATATAACAATTTACAATTGCGTGCCAAAGCGGCGCATGAAATGCAAAGAAAATCTCTTGAATATCACAATGAACTATATACACTACCGGTAAATGCAAAATGTACAACAGACTGAATTTAAATTTAACAGAACAATTAAATAAATTCCAATAACAAACAATTAACAAAATCTTTTCAAAATAAAATATTAAAACTGTGGAAACTCTATCATTGCACTGATAAAAATGAATTGGAATGAATAAAAATACAAATTTGAATTTCCGAAACCCGAGGTGCCAAACCACAGCAATATGTACATGTTATTACATGTACATATTATAGACACAATACATAAGAATTACTTTTTTGTTGAATTTTATTAAATTCAACAAAAAAGTAGTTCTTATTTTTTCTCTATGATTTTTCCAATTTTAAATGTATTAATATAACACAGTGACAAAACTAAGTTCTTCACATAAAAGGATAATATATTCGTTTTATCTTATTATCTTTGAGACTCTAACTAGAAATGCCCACATATTAATCAAACCGAAAACAAGTTTCAATTTCTGTGAGTATAACTGAGCTATACTAAGAAACAACACGCCGAAAACGACCTTGGAAGTGCGTTGAGAACATTGTAGTGAAGTTGCATAGTAATAATAAACAGTGTAACGTGTCGTTACATGGGAAAATTGACGTCAGTATATTTTTGATTTAACAATTGCTTTTATCATAAATCCGTTAGTTTTATTTCGTCGAGTTTCCCGGATACGCTCATTATGACCGCTTTTATTTTCGTTAATTTGATTTCGCCGGCAAGCGTCATAGTTTTAGTTATTAGAGTATCGCGTCCCCTCCACGCGGCGCATGTTGTATCTACGCACGCCGATGTTCCCCACGCCGCTCGTGTTGGCTTTACGCACGCTCGAATCCCGCTTGCCTAATTTAAACCGTGCATCAACCGAATTCGTGCAGACTCCGTAGCCTCCGCCGATCCCCGAAACTTCCAAAACTGTAATCTGTTGTCGTTCTTAGGAGTGATACGTTTTACAGTGGTGTTTTCCCGTTCTCCGCAGGTTATGATATGCCTGTCGTCCGTAAAGGGTGACGCGGTTATAAACCATTTACCGAATCCGCAAAACTGTAATCTGTTGTCGTTCTTAGGAGTGATACGTTTACAGTGTGTTCCCGTTCTTGTAAGGTTATGATATGCTGTCGTCCGCTAAAGGGTGACGCGGTTATAACCATTTACGCGAATCCGCAAGACTGTACTCTGTTGTCGTTCTTAGGGATGATACGCTTTGCAGTCCTTCCGCCCCGCGAATTAATAGTTTACGCCGTGAGATCGCCCTTTATTATTTGTCGCACGCTCGTATTTTTGTTAAGCCGCCCACCCTGTATATGGTCAATGTGAGAATTATCATAGACGAATTCCTGCCGTAAATGACCTATATTTTATTCTTAACGTTATAATCCGCTGAGCGTCATGAATTAAGCGAGACCCGGTACATATATTTATTTCTGCCATATTTCCCGTGCCTTCTCGGCAAAGCGACCGGAGGCTCCGTCAGTTAAAACTAATATTTCTCCGTGATTGTTTAACTATTTATATATATTCTAATTTCGTTAGTATTATATGTTAAATATTGTCCGTGATTATTTACTTACCTGTATATACATTTATGCACTTTTTTGTCGTGTTGTTTATTTGGGAAATAAAACTACGAAAACCAAGCATTTGTTTCACTGGAATATATCATATTTGTTGCGTACTTCAAGCTAGAACCCTGGATAATCACTCACGCACTGAAGCTACTTCATTTGGGGTTAGTTTTATTAATTGTACGACGTATTAGTACGCGACATAAACAAACATCTTTGCGCGCAATTTGCGATCGCACAGCTGACTGCGATCCTTTCGCCAGCGCCCGCTAACGTGAGAAGCAAGAATTACGAGGACGCTGTTACAGGGGTCATTCATAAAGTTTCATGAGCGAAAAGGTAAGCGCGCGAAAGAATATCTTTTAAGAAAAGCCAAAGATAAATCAAATTAGAAAGAACATCACACATAAATAGTAAGGAACGTCGTTACAACAGTAATTTACATTTAGGACCAGCAATTCGTGTTGTCTACAGAAAAGCATTTTCAAGTATAGTGCGATTTTGAATTTGGCGCCTATTTTGCCTAAATTGTTGGTTATTTTTAGTAACACCGGCGATACCAATTGTCAGAAACGTCAAAAGCATGTCGGACATAACCTGAAAATAGCACTTTACATCGACTTTTCACTTTTCAGCACTTTTTATTGATTTACTAATAAAAACGGCTAGCCGTTTTGAACTTGACGAAACATGAGCTTTCCGTTAATATACATATAAATTGCTAAATCTACAACATAAACAGGTGGTCAAATCAGAAGTTACTTATAATGAATAATGAAAAAAAAAAACCGTACGATGCGAACTTTAGTGTGACACTTTCAAGGTTGTGGCTGCACTGTAAATTTCAAACATCGCGCTAAAATACAAACTGTCTTGTCAGTTACTATTAAACCTTTTAAAAATTAGCAAGATTCTTTCCGTGTCTTCTCAGAAATGTTTTATATCTATTTTAACACGAGAATTGTGCTACAACTGGTATCTTTACCGTTATTATCGACATTACTTGTGATATCCCTTGGTACTTTGGTGATCAAATTCAAACTACGTAAGCCCCCGATGAGTGATTTCGTTTTCAAGCAGAGAATCAGGAATTTTAAATCGCGGCCGTTAATTGATGGAGATGAAATTGAGGTTAAAGAACCCGATTGTGAAAAACTGTAGATTTAACTTTGCCAAAGTTGATTATTTAAACTTTTCGAATGATGAAAATATAAAAGCTGAAGTTTCTAAATGCATTAGCCATTATGGAGTTGGCACATGTGGTCCAAGACACTTTTATGGTTTGTGCATTTTTTTTTTAAAAATCAGGCAAAATAAATTTTATGTTATTTTTCTTTTAACTAATTTAGGTTCTACTGATGTTCATTATGCCTCGAAGAAAGTTTGTCGAAGTTTTTAGGCACTGATGAGGCTATTGTGTATTCCTATAGTTTTTTAACTGTAACAAGTTCAATTGCTTGTTATTGTCGGGCCGGTGACATTGTTTTTGTGGATGATTTATGCAATGATGCCATTATAATGGGATTAGCATCTAGTAAGAGTACTAACATCTATTTTGCTCACAACAATCCCAAAGCTTTCTTAGATTTAGTTGTAAAAATTCATCGGAAGCACCCTAAAGCCAAAAAGATGCTTGTGCTTGAGGGCATTTATGCAAAGGATGGTTCGATTTGCCCTTTAAAAGAATTCATAGGGATAGCGAAACATTTAAAATTAGAATTTTCATTGACGAATCCATTTCCTTCGGAACCTTAGGAAAACAAGGCAAAGGATTAACTGAATATTGCGATATTAACATAAATGAAATTGATATGATTATTGGTTCACTGGAACACGCTTTATATTCGGTGGGTGGATTTTGTGCTGGATCTACTAGTGTAATCGAGCATCAAAGATTACACAGCTCAAGTTATGTATATTCAGCATCATTGCAAACGTTTTCAGCTAAAGCAGCACTAATAGCTTTGGAAAATATTAGCAATAAAACTTTGATCTTGCGTTTGGTTTCCTTGAAAGTGGACAAGATTTTTACGAAGCATCGAAAAATTTATTGTCAAGAGTCATCCTGAATCACCGCTGAAGGTTTTTTGCACGAAAAATCCCAGAAAATCTCTTTGTGCAAATAAACTGAACGATTTTTTCATTAAGAATGGTGTCTATATGTTGATGGAAGAAGAAAATCTAAAGATGAATTTGTTTGCGGATTTCGGAAAAGATCCAGGAGATATTGATATGTTATTCAGTATAATCAAAAGGGGAGTGGAAACTTATCTTTAGTGCATGTACTCATAATTCCCTTCCATGTGAAATATGTAGGACTGTGCGATGGTTTTGCACATGATTAATAATAAAATATTATGCTTTCCTTCTATTTCTTTTTTGACTATCATATACTTTCACATCAGCAGGTATGCTGTGAGATTTTTGACGCAAAATCCCATAATTTAAAATTTAAATATGCTGCTTTATACTGTTACTATGAAGTATTCCAAATAAGTTTTTAGTTTGCATTATTAACAATAGGTGTATGTTTTTGAATTTTTGGCTTGACCGATCCGAAGTTTTTAAAATTCTGTATTATTCGTTTAACTGTGTTTGGTGACGGCTTCTGCTTTTGAGGATACCGAGCAGCAAAGGTATCACATATTATTCTTATCACTTTATTGCATTCTCCATAAATAATAAACAAATTTAAATAATCTTCGTTCGTATAATTTAAACGTGTCGGCATTTTTTATAATTGAAAACTGAGTGACATTTCATCCATGCTGAATTGTTTGCCGAATGGTCATGACTTACTCAGATATACCAAAGCAGGATGACATTTTAAAAAACTATATAAGGAGCTTTCCATTCACTCATAAAAGCAGTTCGGTAGTACTTCCGGTGTACTCTAAGTGCAATTTAAGCGTTCCTTTGCTAAGGAGCACGAAACTCCCAATGTACTCAGTTTTACCTCCCCCTTTCCCCTCATGCACTAACTGCTAGTGTTTCGTGCTCTAAATGCCATTTATGACAAGGTTTGACAGCTACATAATCGTAAGATTTTTTTGACATTTTGAAGAAGATTTTCTTGCGGTCACGATTTGTTGTTTACATCAAAATCTAATTTCTAGGTTAGGTTCCTTTCCCTTCTCTCCTTACAATTTAAAAGCACAAAAAGTGTTCCATTGGTTCTAAATTGTGTAGGTCGAGAGCAGAATAGTAGCAGAGTAGGAGTGATAGACGGTGAATGGAAAGCACCTATAAGCAACTTTTTTACACCATACATATTTTACTAATTATCTTAAAAAGTATCCATTTTAGATGGGTAATGAATATGACTTTTTTTGTGTTTTTATAAAGGCAGTTTGATGAGAAAGAGAAAAGTAGGTAGTTGTATTTAAAAGAAAGAAAGTTTTGTCAGTTTTTCAATTCGAAAGTTTAACTGTAATTTTCGGACACGCTGTATAATGTTTTCGAAAAATTCATTCGGTTTCGGATGCTACTCTAGACGATCAACAATTCTACAAATTTTCAATTTTCCAAGTTAAATTAACTTTAAAAAAAAAATAATAGCTAATTTCTCAAGGATACTTTTACATATGGGTACTGCTTTCTTTGCTAAACCGTGTCTTATTGGATAATTGGGACTAGAAGTAATAATTTAAAAATTATAATTACAGACGAACTGTTTACATTCGTAAGAATTAAAAGGAACATTCTTACAAATTACAGTTTTAGGAATTCCAAATTTAGAAAATCTAGAAAATATCTCCAACCAAGATATAACGCACAAAAGACGTTATTCAAATACAACAATACAAACACTGAAACATTGAAAAAAATATTGAAAATATAATACAATGATTCTATCTCTATTTATGTGAAACCTGAGTTAAGACTTTTGGCTTCGATAGTTAAATACATACCTTTGTTTCCACTTATCTAGCCAACCAGTACTTGTCTTAAAGTTTGGATGTCCTGAGCTTTTCACTAAATTTCAATGTCTTTTCTTTAATAACCTCCAATATAGGGAAGTTCTGGCTCCTTGCCGATTTAAACTATTCTAAAACTGCTTTGTCTATATTTTCATACGTTGTTTTTTTGAGCCTCTTGGAACTACCACTAACTACCACTTACTTTCAATTGCAGTGATAATTGATTGTTTATTTTTAAAATTGTGGATACTGTACTTGCCGGAACCATACTACATAGCTACGTCCTTTTTTCGTGAACTACTTTCCACTTCTTTTATAAGTTTAAATTTTTCATCAATAGATAACTTTTTTTTAAAGTACTGCTGTGTACTGGCTGAATTAAATGAAAATGCTAAATGAATTTTAAAATGAAAAAGAGAAATAAAATTAGCTAGCTCAACGGATAAAATTTTAAAGAACGCAAAAGAGCAATTCTTCTACTCACCCAAAACCCGAGGTGATTGAAAAATAAAAATGAATCAGCAAAATTGGAAAACAGAAAATTAGCTCTTTAAACGATAATGAGAAAAAATGAAAACTAAAATGTATCTTCCCAAACAAAAATAATAATTGATCTTATATCTATAATGTGCACACATCAATATATTAACAATTATTACGATAAGAATTCCTTGATTGGCTATATAAAAGACAATTAGTGCGAAAATTTTCAAAATCAAAATGAAATACAAAATGGCACAAAGATATACAAAAATACGTCTACTCACGTTAATAGTCGTACAAGGAAGTCACTGACAAAACTCCACAACTGTTTTCCTTAAAAAAATCCCTCTCTCAAAATCGTATAACGCAGTCGTATAACAATACGACGACAATATTCAATAGATTCCGCATTAAAACAACACACGCAAACAATAGACATATGAATGAATGGATTTAAAAAAAAACTTAACACTAAATAAATTAAAATGATTCAATAAACTCTTCAACTAAATTTATACAAACCAAAATAAAATTGTGAAAAATTCTCGATAAACTGAACAACAGCTGTTTTAGCAAGGAACACAACCAATAACCAGCAAATTGGGTTGCCTAACCACAGCAGTATGTTTTAATGAGATTATGAATCAACAGCAATAAATATTTAAATGTAAAAAATCAGCACAGTCTCTGCTTACTGACAATGTAGTAAAACTATTAATAATAGTGTACAAATGAATTGACTTGTAAGCAGCACAGAACCGAAGTGCCTGCATTATCATTAGAAAATCAGCAGTAAATTCTTTTTTCAGTTGTGTAACCCAAGCAAAAGGATCTTTATGTATGCCAGTAAAAATAAATGTTTTTTCGTTTTAGTATAAACATGTGTTCAAATGTAAATACTGATAAAAGAAATACATAATTTGTTTTTTGCTCAACGTGTTCATATATAAAACCAGTATTTTTATTTGATCGTTAGTAGTCGGCGAGTGCTATTCTGCCATCCTAAGTTAAAAGGACGTATCTACTTACATTTTAACACTAGAGATACTTCTTTTATCTTATCGAAATTTCGCTAACAAAATATCTTCATAAAACTAGGAATAAAGACACATAATTCAAGTTTTCTCAAAGAATTCGACTTATCGAACGTGCCGCCAAATATTCTGTTCGAGTTATCGAGATATTTGAGTAATAGAAGTTCGAGTTATCGAGTAAAAATACCAGTAATTTTGGTCTTGATGTTATTGCCAACCAATTTGATTCGAGTTATCTAAGTTCGACTTACCGAAGTTCAACTGTATATCCAAACATACACAAAAAAAAAAAACCAATGGAAAAGAATATGAATTGAAATTATTATTATTACAAATGCTAAATTTTTAAAACTAAAAAAAAGTCTTCGTCAAGACCAAAGATTTCTATCTGGCCACTTCGGTGAACAAATCTTTATTAACTAGCTTTTTTTTTTATGCAGAAAATACCCCAACAAATACGAAAGCATAATCAGCACGCTGTGCGAAAATTTGGATACTTTAGATGAACCCGAAGCCAGGGCAAGCATGATTTGGATAATTGGAGAATACGCCGAACGCATAGATAATGCAGACGAACTTCTTGACAGTTTCTTAGAAGGTAAGATATGCCTTACTAATCAGAAATATCCAAATTAACTAATTTTCATTTTATGTTTGTTCCGTAAGGTTTCGCCGATGAAAATGCACAAGTGCAGTTGCAATTATTAACCGCGGTAGTCAAATTGTTCTTAAAACGACCTGCGCACACTCAAGCTTTAGTTCAACACGTATTAAGCTTGGCAACTCAAGACTCTGATAATCCCGATTTGAGAGATCGTGGTTTTATATATTGGAGGTAAATTTTTCCATTTCTATATTTTTAGAAATTCCTACGTTTCGTAATATTGTTTTTTTTCTTTCTGCATAGATTATTAAGTACAGATCCAGCCGCAGCTAAAGAGGTTGTTCTGGCCGATAAACCTTTGATTTCTGAAGAGACCGATTTGCTAGAACCCACTTTATTGGACGAATTGATTTGTCACATTTCATCTTTGGCCAGTGTTTACCATAAGCCCCCAACTGCTTTTGTAGAAGGTAGAAGTGCAGGTAAATGTACAAGAAGAAATAATTTTCTTTATTTTCACTATCTATTATTTTATTTTATTATTTACATACTGATAACCAGTATCATTATATTCGATTTTTGGATGCGTAAAGTACACTTATGCCCGGTTTCTGTACATTAAAAAAGCAATTATCTGTTTGGTATCAGAGTTTCTTAAACAGTAAATAGTGACGTCACGACAGATATCTTGTAAGTTATCTCCTCCACCTACTGGTTCTCATTTTGGATTGCTATGATGCTTAACATGCTTCGACTCTTGTAATGTAGCTCCGTTTTTTTTTTTTTTGTTTAGTTTTCTAATTATTTTCCGTGGACCAGTGAAATAAATAAGAAAATTTAAACCCCCTGTGACACTTCCGAAGGCACCTTCTAATCTAAAATACATAAACGTATTCTTATTAGTAGCGACTGCACTTTTACCGTCACTCATAATGTCGTGTCGATGCCGTATATCCAGGGCCCAGCCAGTCATGTATCGGGGAGGCGCGGCCTATATCTTAGTTTTACCACAGATAAATAAAATTTTACTGGTGTAATCGGGGCAAGATAAATATCGTTGCACGTCACTGATCGGAAATGACGTCAAGTACTGCGCTGTTGTCAAATGTGTCATTAGTCATTGCATAGATAAATATTAGATTATGTTATTTATAGTGAATTATATTACTGAACCTAATATTTTTATATTATGATTTTTCATTGACCAAACAATGGTAATTTTAGGCCAAAATGAAAATTTTAAAGTTCAGAATTAGATATGATCGGTTGCATTCTCTTTAAGTAAAATATTTTCAGATTTTGAACACCTCCGCTTATACCGGAAATTACGATTTACTTTGTTATTTTAAATTCAACAGCCTGTATATTTTTACATATCTTGTTTTACCTATTTTTAAGCTTTATAAATATCTACCGAATGTAGCGACCCAAATATTCCGCCCCACACTTTTTTGATGTTCACTTAAATTGTGTCATGTTTCTACACAATGAAATATAACTTAGCAATACTTTTGGAAAATATTCCTATTAATATTCGAAAAAGACTTTAGTTGCAATTAGGCGCTGCTCATGCGCACTTTCAATAAATTAGATAGGCAGTATCCCAACAGGTGGATAAGCCGCGGAGTTCTACTGAATTGGCCATCAAGATCTCCAGACCTAACGAGTTCAGAGTTTTTTTTTATCGGGATATATTAAAAATATTGTATATGACATACCACCAACCACACCCGACAATATGAAAGAGCGAATAAGAATGACGTTTCGATCTATAACACCAAATTTTTTAGTAATTTTAAGACTCAGTTCAAGAGAGTACGCCTCTGCTTTGAAAACTATGGCCATTATTTTGAACACTCTTTAAAACAGCAGTTTTTAACATATCAGTTTATCCGTTTTAATAAAGTACATTTCTGAAGTTTACTTAGTTATGACTTTTAATGAGTATGTAGGAAAAGCCAGTTGAAGAATTAGGCTGATAAATATCGTCTATAGTTCATTTATTATAGCAAACGAGGTGCTTCGTGAGTCAGTTTGCTATGATGTCACGACCGTGTTGCAAATTTTCTGTTCGTCAAAGCGTAAACCAACCGTTAGGTTATTTAACTGTCAAACACTTTTGACAGGTGAATAAACAAACTCTTAAAAATAACATTTACCGTTAATATTAGTGATGATTCTTTTTGAAAATCAGGATTTAAAGTATGTTACTCATGATAGCAGTGGAAAAAAATATCAAAAAGCAGAAGTGAGTACAATAAATTTAATCGGGACCATTATCGCTTAAAGTATTCACAGTTACCATTAGTATGCAAGTTCTTCTCTATCCAAACCAGTCTCTCTGATTTACTACTTCTGAATTTCGTTTCCAATATGTTGTACACCAAAGTACGTCAAATTCCCAGACTAATTTAATTCAATCCGCTTTATACTATTGTATGCATCCTCGCGATCTGCCATATTTCATCCATCGTTTTGTAACAAACTTCCTTTTCTTTGAGAACAAATAAATATCTACCACAACAGTGTGTTTCAAATCATACAAAAGTCTTTTTCTTTAAGAAACACTGTCCAAAATGTTTAATGTGTTACTGTCTCAGTCTGAAAACGTTATGTGAAGAACCACTTCTGTAAACAAGATTTGTATATACTCACTGTTTTCGTACTTGTCATAAATTGTGTTTCCAATAGCACATTGACAATGACTAGAATAATATAAGAATAAATCGTTACTCTCTAAAAGCAAAATACTGTAAAGAATATGACATTAAAAATATATGGATTTTATACTCCTCGCACGAAAGCTAACGGGAGCAATGGCCTGTTGTTCTTGCGTTCTGCGTCGGAATAATAATAAGCGAAAATTAGAAGTATGTTTTTGTTCACCCTGTATATTTCAATGAGCCTGTATAACCCTTAACAAAAAAAAATTGAAAATATGTTACCACTTTTCGTATATAAACCGACGTGAATGTGGTGGCCCACCCTGTATATACGTTTTTACTATAAAGTTCGAGATTTTGGCTTTGAAGTTTTTATTAAAGAATTTTGGGAAAAAGCGTTTCTATTTTTTACCTGGTAAAAGTAGAATACACATCGCGCCTACCCTTTAAACTGGGAACAACAGACTGCGACCGGACCCTGAACCGCATCGACTGGACATTATGACTGACGGTAATGGCACAGTCGGTGTTCTAGCTAACACTAGATGTTTGATTACGACGCTAAGTTTTATTTTTGAAGAGATATTTTCCACAAAAAAATTATAAAATTTAGCGGTGCGTAACCTAAAAATAGGGCACAAAAAACATTTTAAAATGTCAAATTAAAATGTGTGTAACACTGAATTGATCTTAGAATACATATTTACAGTTTCACAATTATCACCAGCGCTATTAGTCAACCTAATGCATTACACGGAAAAATCCGTATATATACTTAATAAGTCAAATATAATAAGACAAAATCAAACATTTTCAGAAATTAAGTTTTTTATGTAATTTTTCTCAAAAGTAGTGTAACATAAGCCCTTCATACATTCACAAGACTCGAGTGTTCTTGAATTTCTGGAATTTTCGACGGTGCTATGTGAAAGATGGGTATAAAACACCTTGATTCGTGCAAAAAAGACAGTTTTTAAAATGCGACATAGCACCTTCATCCACTCGTATCTTCAAGTAGAAGAATAGTTAAATGAGAATTCAGGATAAATAAAAATGATTATAGGACGACCTTAAGCCACTAAACATACGCTAATTAACTAATGCTAATTAATATATTCACGATAATGTCTCATGTGCTATCGTGGCATATTTCAAATAAAGGTGATCATCATTGAAAAAAAGTACTTATCTCTAATTTAGGTATTAGGAAATCGCTTCCAGCTAGACAAGGCTCAGCCGACGAAACCGGCACTACCCAGCCCGAAGCCACCGTAATTCCGAATCAAGAATCTCTCATCGGTGACTTATTGTCGATGGATATTGGTAGCACTATGCCACCGGCACCCATCACGCAACCTACTAGCAACGTAGATTTATTGGTAACTACGTTAACCCCTGAATCGATTGCTAATCCTGCGATTCAACTTATTTTAGTTAGGAGGCCCAAGCGACATATCGGTTGCGCCGAGCACAACAGGACTCCTAGGTGATATTTTCGGTTTACAGTCCGGTCCGACGATGTACACGCCTCCCAAAGTTTGCTGGTTACCGGCTGAGAAGGGTAAAGGCTTGGAGATATGGGGTACGTTTTCAAGACGATCCGGACAGATGTATATGGATTTATCGTTTACGAACAAAGCTATGCAGGTAAATATTTTATATCCAGAGAACAGAAGTAATAAAGTGCAGTTACATATAACCATTGTATGCACATTTGCACATGTGTTTACACTCTTGTTATTTTATTTTTAAGGGATGATTAAACATCTTAAAAATAAGGTCATTAACGTAAAAATATCTGAACCAAAGTTGCGTAATAAGAGATATTAATATGAAAAATATAGTTTTTATTTTTGAGGCGGCGTTACAACATAAAAAATCTCATAACGAGCTATTAGCATTTAAATGGGCATCTCTCAGATCATAGATGGCGTCGTATATATGTTATGGCCAGAGACAACATGAAACGTGCAACTACGGGTTAAATTTTGGTTCGCAAAACTATACTGGCCGACTGTGTGGGAAAGTGAGCGTAGGTGGCGCAAGCAAGGGAAATAGCGCGTAATTTAAACTGTGTATATGGCTATTATGGTTTTATTTAATTTTATTAATTCATGTAGAATCGGGAAAATGACACACAGATTTAGTTATTGTATTATGTATATATATATATATATATATTTAAGCAAGTAGATACAATTTTATATTTAAAAAGTGGACTCTCACTCTGGAGTAGGCATAATCTAAGTAAATTTAAAAGAATTACATTACAAATAACAAATCACAAATTTCATAAAGGAACTATCGAAAAATTCATTTATTCATTTGCATATCCTCTGACAATAAAATTTTTACAAGTTGATACAAAAAATATATCTCTGATTGAACTGCCAACAGTATTATTAGGAGGCGAGATAAAAGTACACCTCAAGAAAGATAACACATTTAACAATAAAATCGGATTTACAATAAAACCATGTCCGAATTTGAAATAGGTGCAAAAGTCAAGTTATTAAAAGTAAATTGTGAAAAACTCTTAATTGCATTCGGCAACGTATAAGTGTAAAAAGCATCTCAAGAAATAAATTACGTGTGTTCGCAAAGGAAATGTCTGGGCTATTATAAACACCGTGTAAACACCACTAAACACAAAATACAATAGCAATTAAGCTAGATAAGCACTCTTCACCACCTCTTCACTATCGCTATTTTTCAAAACAAACACGTGTTGACAATTGTGTAACCACAACAAGCTGACAACAGAGTGAATACGGCAGTGACAAAGAGCGTTTTATAACAGGCGTCACAGTGATTTTCAGGGGCACCAACCCACATACGGCCAACCATTACGAACGCAAAATCCTAACTTGACGGTGGCGCCCCGTCAGTACACTTTTCATCTCGCTAAACAAAGTTCGCTATATGTGCGAATTTATAAAGCAAACAAAGATAGCCAATGCAATAATTTTCCGAACCTTTTTTTGTATCTAGTTGCACGTCTCATGTTGTCTCTGTTATGGCTAAAACGCACACATCACCTAAGAAAAGATGTTGAACTCGGCCGAAATCCTGCGTGGATTAGTTCGGTATCCAGACACTAACGGCGTTTTTTTTACCGCGTTAATTTGAAAATGTAATTATTGGTCTTCAAATTATTTATTATTGATAGGAGATAATCTATGGCCAAATAAAAACATGCTACATAAGGCTCATTCTTTTATTCATCGATATCTAATTCATATATATATACAAAAAAACACTATAATCAATATACCTATCGATCAGTGTTCGTATATGAGAGGGAAATTCCCTTTTTAGAGGGAATTTTGAACGTTAGAGGGAAAAAGTTTTGTTTTAGAGGGAAATATTGGATAAAATATTACTATTGCATCAATAAAAATAAATTTAAATTGTTATTATTTTTGTATTTTGTTTTTCATTTGCTTTAGTTAAAATGAAGATCTGTCATTGTATCGGTACATTTATTTTAATTTAGTAAGTAATTTATTAAAAAAAGTTAATAAGTTTTTTATTTGCCACCAAAAAAGGGAATTGCAATGTCAAAACGGGAATTTTTCGTGTTGGCGCCGGGAATTGCCGATCAAGGTATATACAAACACTGCTATCGATGAATAAAAAAATACGCCTTAAAAGAAAACAGTCACAAAGATTTTTATTTGTCATGCTAAAACATACGAAAAATGTGTATATAAAATCCCTACGAATATTAATTACTAGGTACAACAATATCTTACAGAATTATATACACATTTTGGAGATGTTTCAACATTAAAAACAAAAATAATTGTCTCCTTCCAAGCAGACATGTTTTTGTTTAGCAATAAATTGTCCACTTTTAACTCGAATATTCGCGCCGATCCGTCGATATATAACATTTATGTTATTAAAGTTAAATAACATAAATGTTATATTCTATTACAACAAAAATCAAAGTTCTTTTCAGCGTTGCCGACTTATTTCAGTAAATTCCAGAAAATTAATGCGGTGTAACTGAGTTCGCACGTATTTGCGCAGCAATATTGGTCGGCGTAATGAATAAGGACAAGAAGTACACAGCTGCCGTAGGAACTGCCAACTTAATACGCTACGTAAACGGTTAAAAAATTAAAATACTAACTTTGCGATTGTAGCGCTTCTCTTGTTTGGAGGTAGAACTGAGGGTTTGCAACTCGACTAAGTGCTTTACTTTTCAATGCAAAATCGGGCTAGTTTATGGCATGGCTAAAGTGTAAACTCGTTTAGTTTGTATACTATCCAGCTAGTTTGCAGAATAACCAGCTAGTAATCAGCTGGTTTATTTATGAGAAAATTGACTTTTTAATAAAATAGCGGAAATAGTTAGTTTATAAACTACAAAAAAAAATGTTATAATATTCGCTTAATTGTTTACTATGGATTATGTTAATACATACCCATTAACTTGAGGATAATAATTTATCGGTAGGGTCGAGTAACATATAACTTTTGCGCCACATATCCGAAGGATAACATTTATCACCGGGTGAAGAAAAGAAGTATTATCGTATAGTTATCCTTGACTGAAGAAATCGGCCCTTAGCCGTAACATTATATACCAATTTCAGTGAAAATGGAATTTTTACAGTTCTACACACCATTGTAGTTTTGGTTGCCTCAACACAAGTTGAAGATGGCCAATTGAAAGGCGCTCCCTCTCTCGCAACAATCATCCAACTAGGGATGTTTGTTTTTTTTACGTGGTTTACTTATCGATGTTTATATTAAAGAATACCACTCGTACAATACAATCGGTGTTGTATGGTATTCCGAAAGTTATAAATGTGAACACACTCGTCTAATTTTAATCATCTGTAGTACAGTTTTCTGTTTTATATATAACTGATATTTTATTATTGGAGTATATTTTTAGTTAATTTTTTATCGATGTAAATTTTAAACAAACTGAAGTAGAAATCGCACAGTATCCCATGATTTATAAACCTAGCCATTTTTTACTTTTCACAGCGTGTTTCCGGAACAAAATGAGTGTTAGTATTTACTTACCCATATGGACTAGATTGTTGGTAGTCTGTTCATATAATTATAAAAAATATTGTTAGAGCCGTTTTACACGTACGAGAATTTTTACATAAATCATAACAAAAATTATCCCGAAAATTTTGGTGGGGAATTTTTCTAAGAAATTTTGTGGCGACACTTTCAGGTCATTTTACACGGAATAAATTTTAACCGGAATTTTCACCATATTTATTGTTATAAGCAAGCGCATTTGTTAAATTAAATTATTTGATTATTTTGATCATAGAAATCCTAAATAAATAGCAGTTAACCGATAAACCAGCAAAATATGGATCATAATTGTTTAGATTTAGGTTACAACTGAGAAGTGCAAATGGAAGTAACCATATTCCTGTGTAAAACGCCCTGAAAGTGCCGCGAAAAAATTTCTTACGAAAATTCTCACGAAAATTTTCGAGATAATTTTTGTTATGATTTATGTAAAAATTCTCGTATGTGCAAAACAGCTCTTACTGAAGAAAATATATTAAAAATTATCTCACCAACGCATGGATTGTGTCTATAGCAATGGAAAAATACTGCACCTTTCTTTTTTGGTGCTTATTTGAAAAATGTTCTGATGTACGTTCGTTGATAGGCGCTGTTTACAATAAATTTTAAATAAAAAATCCTATACGAGTGCAAAAAAAAACAAAGATCACAAATCACACACATACTAGATGCGTAATAAATTAAAAATAATAAATTTCTACAAAATAACCATAAATAATTTTTATTTCATTCGGATAAATGTAAATACTAAATATTTTAGGCGATGAGCGGTTTCGCCATTCAGTTCAATAAGAACAGCTTTGGATTAGCGCCAGCAGCACCCCTCACAGTTGGAACCCTACAACCGAGCCAGACGCTAGAAACCAACCTGAGTTTGAACACTTCAGGCCCCGTCCAACGCATGGAACCGTTAAACAACCTGCAGGTGGCCATTAAAAACAATGTGGACGTGTTTTATTACGCTTGTCCCATACTTGTGCAAATTTTATTCTGCGAAGATGGTCAACTGGAAAAGAGATTTTTCTTAACGACCTGGAAAGATATCCCAGCAGCGAATGAAGTAAGTTCCACTGAATAATAATAAAAAAAAGAGAGAACAGGTATAGAAACATTTAATTACAGGTTCAGTATACAATAAATGACATAAAAATAAGTTCTGATGCGATCAGTAACAAAATGACACACAATAACATATTCACAATTGCTAAACGAACAGTGGAAGGTCAAGATATGCTCTACCAGTCACTGAAAACCACTAATAATATTTGGGTGCTCCTCGAATTGAAAATGCAGCCTGGTTCTTCTACTGCGACATTAAGTTTAAAGACAAGATCAGTAGAAATATCTCCGTTTATCTACCAAGCTTACGATACTATTTTGAAGTTAACTTAGGCTCGCAAAAGTGAGTTATTTGCATCCTTTCTATCTAAATTTATTTTAATGGTTCCATTTCTTTTTCTTATATAGATTGAAGTGAAGAGCGAATTCATCATAGAAGCACACTTTTGTAATTTTTATGTAAGTTTTACAATAATTATGTATGTCATTCCATGTATTTAGTACGTTATTTTTAAAGTGAAGTGTTTGAAACAAATATATTATATGGAGAATGTAGTTGAAATGAGCACGGCATATTTATTTCATTTAATTTTAAAAACAATCAAAAAATATAATACGATTCTATTGTTATAACCATTACTCTAAGCATACAGCAAAAATTTTCTATTTTAAAATTTAATTTGTATTATTTTTTTTACATTGAAATTGTTGATACCAATTTAAAATAAGCTATAATAATCTGGTTAATGTATGCGCATGCGAGCTTATGGCTTCAGAAAAAACTTTTAGTATATTTTATATTATTATAAAAGTATAGTTACTACAGCGTATCTGTTTAAATAAATATCATATTAAAAATACTGAAGTTTTCTTCTGATTAATGATTACGATTTGAATTCATCTAATTTATAGGCATGATATAATCTTTTTATCAGATCTTTGAACACACCAATGTTGATGACAAGAGTGGTCAACTTTCGTCTGCGCGCCAAGTCAGTATTAAGTTTCATATAGAGTGTGAGTCTAATCTGGAATAAATTCAGTAAAGCGCAGACAGTATTTTTTTTTTTCGGAAATATGCTCGGACACGTCGATTAGTATTTTAAATTGCCCACTTTTTCATCTGAGAAAATTTTATACAGCGTGTCCCAAATTTGAGATATGACGTCATCGACAATATAACTATTATAACTATTCTTAAAGGCTATACCAAATTACACATGCGTACCAAGTTTCAAGTTTTTATTCCTTGTTATTAAAAAGATATTTAACAATAACTAATTCGAAAAATGAAGAAATCTGATTCACTTCAATCATATCTCTTCTACAATACATGTTCAAAATATTGTCCATGTACTTCCTGACAATACCCTAAACGGAACCGAAACTCATTTTGAACATTTCTAACTACTTCGGCGGAAATTAGCGTACACTTCTATCTTATTCGTTATTTCAACACCTCAATATTTTCCGGTTTGGTTTTGTTGAAAGGCAAAGTTTTTACTTTGCCTTTCAACTACCCCCATAAGAAATAGTCCATTGCTGTGGAGACCTGGGTGGCCATTCAAAAGGTTCTCTTCTACTAATCCATCTGCCTGGAAACACATCATCTAGATACTCACGGACAGGTCTTGCAAAATGAGGAGGCGCGCCGTCTTGTTGGAACCAGATGTTTCTATTCTGGATATCAGCTTCAAGCGGATCAGGGAATAGAGTAGCCAAATTCGGAACTAGTTCTTCCTGCAAGAATTCTAAATATCTCGCTCCATTGAGTTTTTCTTGGAAGAAAATTGGTCCTATTACTCGATCACCAATGTTGCCTGCCCAAACATTGACTTTTTCTGGATGTTGAGTGTGGCCTTCCCTCATCCATCGTGGGTTGTTGTCTGCCCAATAACGACAGTTTTGACGATTTACCTCACCGTTTAACATAAACGTTGATTCGTCAGAAAATAGAACGTTTTCTATGTTTACAACATTTCTGTCTAGTAAATCCATCATTTGTTCGCAAAACTGAAGTCTTCGATCCGGATCATCTTCGATGAGTTCCTGGAGGATTGTCAATTTATAGGAATAAAATTTGTGCGCTTTAAGAGTTCTTGCCACCGAAGACTGACTAATTTCGAGTTCCCTACGTATCAGCCTACTGGAGATATAAGGATTTTCTTGAACAGAAAGAAGTACATTAAGTTTCACTTCTTCAATGAGCGCACTCTGACGATGATTATTTGTTTTCCTTAAATGCCCGTTTTCCCGAAACTGTTTTTCAATCTCAGAAATGACCCCCACCACTTTACGCGTGGAAAGAGCGCTGCTGTGAGGGGACAGGTGTGATTGCTGAGCATTTTAGTCATATATGTATTATACCTATATTGCTTACTAAAGGAGAAGATCATGAGTAACAATATGAGAGCAGAATATATCTCCATCTCTTTATCATGAGTGACTTAGCTAAAATGCGCATGCGCCGCACGTGGAAACCTATTGGTCCAAAGCGACCGATAGACTCTATGAAAATTGGTTGGTTTGTGCTTTGTTCATTGTGCATTCGTGCTTTGTTCATTGCGCATAGTGACAAGCGAAATCACGCGTTGATTATTGGCGATTGGCGTTTATTAATAAATGTGCAATTAGTGTGCTAGGAAAGTTTTTAGAATGAATGCGAAAAGAAAGGAAAAACCGAAATGGACTTGTTTTTTGTGTAGCAGCTCTAGAGGTACTGCAGGACAATATATAACACTTCACAAGTAAGTGTAGTTTTTTTAAAATATATTACATTTAAAACTCTGTTTCCACTGAAGAAACTTTTTGTTTCTGTTACTTGTTCCCAGAATGTTCCTAATGATGAAACATTGAGAAACATTCCGAAAACAAGCTACAGAAACAAAAACTTTCTTAATGTTTGAGTGGAAACGCCACTTAAGCTAACACAATAATTGTGGTAATTAATTTAACAATACTGGTACAAATAATATTAAGTAAACACATACATTTTTAGATTTCCCGTGTGTTCTGAAACTCGTAAAAGTTGGTTAATAAAGTGCAACTTAAAGGAATCAGATAATGTTAGCAACATTAGAATTTGTTCAGAACATTTTGTTGAACGGGATTACAGAAATCCAAAAGCACACACATATGGTGGAGTATTAAAACTTAAAGCAGGAGTTATCCCATCCATTGCATTGCCATCACAAAGAATGTCACAACATGATATAATTGAAGTACAACCTACATCACAATCTGTTGTGGAAAAGGATATACATATTTATGTAGCTAAATCGTTTGAAAACATGGAATCACTTATTTCACAAATTACAAAAAATGAAACTACTCTAGGTAAAAAACATATGACATGTCATATTTCTTTCTGGTAATGAGTGAGATTAATTGCAATGCATATGTGTATAAATTTATTACTATGTATATTTATACACTTTGGCAATTTTTAGATGAAGTTGAACATAATCAAAAACGGAAAAATTTGAGTGACCCAAAATATATCGAGGTTGTACCAACATCAGATGTCTTAACACCAGGGACACTTACTGCGAATGTAGAATCGGATGATTTGCACAGTACGATGCTTCAGGTAACAATATATGTATATTTATATATATTATATGTATGGCTTATACATTCTAAATCGAATGGTAGCCGCTCCTTTACAAGGAGCTCTTCAAATTCTGTGGACTACAGTAAATCACTCCGCTGGGCATCGTGTTGGTCAGTCTCAACTATAAATTGTCTCTTTTTTGCTTTCTGTGTTATTTTGGTCTATTCTTCTCTATTTATTACCGCCTTTCCCCATTCCTTAATTCCAAGTTTCTTTATATCTTGACGAACTTGATCATCATCATATGTATATTTATTTCTCATAATAACTGGCATAATTGCACTGCATGCATACATAAATTTATTACCATGTGTATTTATACACTATGGTAATTTTTAGATGAAGTTGAATATAATCGAAAACGGAAAGAAATTTAAGTATCTCAAAGTGTATCAAGGTTGTATTAACATCAGATGTCTCAACACCAGGGACACCTACTATGAACGTAGAATCGAATGATTTGCACAGTACAGACAATGACAACACTTCAGGTAACAATATCAATATATTTATTTCTCATAATAACTGGTATAATTGCACTGCATGCATAAGCTTATTGCTATGTATATTTATACACTATGGTAATTTTTAGGTGAAGTTGAAGATAATCGAAAACGGAAGAATTTGAGTGACCCAAAATACATTGAGGATATACTATCATCAGACGTCTTACCACTAAAGACACCTACTACGAACATAGAATCAGTTGATTGGCACAGTACAGAAAATGACAATGTTTTAGGTAAAAATATATATGGCAATTAATATTTGTTTTTCATAATAAATAATATAAATATATTTATATATTATCATATTTTTAGACAATCATGGACATACTCCAAAACGAAAAAGATTTAGTGAGCCAAGATATATTGAAGATCTAAAGTCAACGGATGTGCTAACACCACGGACAGTTAAAATGATGTTAAACTTCACAGCTAATACAATTAAAATTCAAAAACGAAAAATACACGATTAAGAGAGAAAAATAAGAGACTTTTGGGAAAAATCAGAAATCTCAGAAATGGTTACCCATTTACGGGATAAAAAGTTGGTGTCACCAGAAGTGGAAGACCATTAATGGTTTGTTTATAGCTCCAAGAAAGCTCATTTTTCTGTTAACCATTTATACTACTTTTAGAAATTTTAATTCGTTTTTTTTTTTTTGTTTTTTTTTTCGTTATAATAATTGAGTCACACTGACATTGATATTGTTTATTGTTTTTTCTAGAGCATAATTTTACAGTACTCCTTCGTTAAGACGAACTCAATGGGGGAATAAAGTAGTCTGTTCGTTTTAAAAATACTTATATGTAGTATCCAAAGTACTTTACGTTCTATTTATGTTACGTGAAATAGTTATTGAATAAAATAATAAGAGAAACCAAATATAATTATTTTAAGAAATATAGAGAATGATTTATTGGTACATTTGTATCCATAAGAACAATAACAAGTAAACACAAAACAAAGCATGTTATACATAATATGGTACTAATTCAATGTTCGGTAGGTAATTTGTTATCTTTTGCTGGCTATATTTAGGCATACAACTCTTTAGACATTTCCTTCTTACTTTGTCCAGATTATCTCCAAAATTAACATCTAATTCGGCCGTAGTGTGCGCAAACCTCTGCAATGTTTCTAATGCTGTTAAAATTTCATTTCTCGGTGGCTTTTCAATCACTTCTTCATCTATAACATCATCTTCTTTGTCCCCGCTTTCTGCTTCCGCGTTTTCTTCCAAAGCACAAACTTCTACGTCACTGTCCAAAGCAGTGAATTCAGAGAGTGACAGGTTAGGTGTCGGATGTATTCCTGCAATTAGATTTGTCCAATCTTCAGTGTCCTCTGAGGCAAAGGAAGATTCTGAAGGTAAATTGACAGCACTAATGTTCCAAGCTTTATTAAAGCAGTTAGTAATTGTTTGACCAGTAACATCATCCCATGATATAGCCATAGCTTTCATTGCTTGTAAAATATTCCATTTTAAATTTGATTGCTGTGATTCAATGCAGAGTAGAGTGTTACGCACAAGTCTGGGAGAAGTAACTACAATCTCTTATTTATATACAGAAACATTGGATCTCCCACTAAACTGAGTACAGATGTTTGTGCACCAGTTTGGAGCACTTTCCATATGTATGGATAAGAAACAGTGGCTCCTTTGCACCAATTTTCAATATCCCTAATGTATTCGTTTAAATTGAAAACATTAATTTTTTCGTGGTACTGATCCATTTCTCTTACTTCACCCGTGGCGTGTATAGTACAATAATAACAAATATTAAAGGAATTTATGGTCTTATAAGAATATTTGATGCAAAGTTTTGGATTTGAAAAATTATTAGTGGTGGATATAGCTGGCCGTGTTTCAGTATTTTGGCACCAACCAGAGATTTCCAAAGATTTACTTTCACTGTCATTGTATGACACGTAAGCTTTCTTGGTGCTAGTTATACCAGGCTTAAAGCATCTATTCGTATTTCATCGTTTGGTTTGAAGTTACTTACTCGAGGACAGTAGGTATGGAATTCTTCTGTCGTTATTGCTTTCTCGAACTGCAAACCCTCAAATATGTTTAATTTGTCCATTATTAATCACGTGAAATCCTAGAGATCATAGAAAAGTTATATCTTCACGTGTTAACTGATGTATTGCTTCTTTTGGACTGAAAAAACTTGATGTAAGTGCAAATGTTTTATGCTTTTGATTAAAATCCAGGCCCATATTTCTTCAATTCTAATCGAATTATTTCTTCACCACGAAGATTTACTGGATCACTTCAAAGTGATGTTGTCTATCCGTGACGTATTGATCGGAAGATAAATAATATTTTTTGGTTCAATATTGATGCTGTATCCTGGTTCGACTAAGGGAGCAAATTCATATAAGGTGTGAGACAAACGTCCGTCGTAGAAGGAAGCTGTGGTAATATTACACTCAACTCGTATGGTTGCCGCTTTAATAATTTCTATTGTAACATCCGACTCATATGTCACATTCGGTTGGAGAACTTTCTTACTGAATCCTAACATTCGACCAATAAAATCTGCTTTCGTAAAATCGTTTCAAAGAGATGGCTGCTTTACCACCCAAAGAGTTTTGTAAAAACAATTCAATATCAGTCACTTCATAGGCTCCTGTTGGTATCGTCAGTACTTGATCATTATAATAGAGTTTATTTTGGCCATCATATATATTTGGTATGCAGTCCTGTTAATCCAAGAGCATACGTATGCTGAATCAAGTTCGATAGGTGGGCAATAGGTAGCAGCGAGAACACTGCTCGTACTTCTCAACATAAATGTTTGCGACATGACTAACTACTCTTGCTAAATCATGCACTTATACAGAAATTTCAGACATAAATGTTCACAATTGATATCATCGTAGTTTTGGTAATTGTCATGATTGTACTGTATATGACAGTTTTTGAAATATTTAATAAGTTCAATTGGAGGTTTCAAGTTACCGAATGAATCAAAATAATCGACAATAAATCCTTGCTTAGTGTACGCTACCCAGTTCTGTTGTACAGTCCAAATTAACTGCGCACTCGTTGTACTTATAGTATGTACTGTGAATCGAACCATAGCAACCGTGGTTGCGATGACCTCCGTTTCCGTGCTACGTATATTAACTGGTCCTGAAACATTGTAATTCACGGAACTCGGTTACTGAAAATGGTGAGTTTCGGTTGCAACCGCAGTTACCAGAATTAGAAGTTGGTTTGTTGTGGTAAGTATCGTTATTACAGCTATCTACAGGTACCTGCGTTATGGTTATGTTGTGTTGTTTATTCTGTTCCGTGAATAACCGTATTTTCAGGGAACCTGTAACTACCAGATATTAACCGAAACCACGGTAAGGGTTACTTCAAATCATTCGTGGTATATACTATTAGGTGATGGCGGTAATGCATCCCTCATGACAACATCACGAAGATTAGGAAGGTATTTCTTCCCAAATTTTATAATATCAACATTGGTCAGGGCTTCAAGTGGCAGTCGACTTAATGGTTTTTTGGACATAGAAACAAGCCCATACCTTTACGATACGGTCACAAATATAAGCCATCACCTTTTTTTTAAAAGCAATTGTTTCCATTGTTTTATTATGTCTCTGAGCTTCTAAATCCTTCTGGGCAGCTTTTGCTTTACTAACTGCTTGTGCTGTGCCAGCAGCACCTCCAGCTAAACCACCTAAAACACTCAGTCCTGCGAATAACGGAATAAGAAACGGCAGAAAGTCTCCTGTTTTTGGTATAGGTATTACTCGAGGTATGCGTATGTTTCTTTTTCCACCTGCATTTCTAACTGTCATCTTAGCTGCAGCTAAAGATAACTGAGCACCTTTTTTCAAATCACTAATCCTACGATTTTTAAGAGCATCCTTTGCTCTGTGAAAAATATACTTTTTGAATGGTATTCGCTTCACTCCCATTCCCAACTTTCTTTTAGCTTTCATCGTGTTAGTTATAGTCAACGCGGCCGCTTTTTGTCCAAAACTGGCATCCTTTGATTTGACTCGGTTCCACACTCGTTCTTGTAGAATACGATCGCTTCGAGTCGATGTTTTAGATCTTGACTTTGCGAGTACGCAATATCGTAATCTTTACACGCTCTATCAAGGGGATTTACCCCAGGATCACCATAGCTTAATCGTTCTTGTAGTTTCGTGCCAGGTCCTCGGTATTGGTATCCTGGTAAATGTAGTTCAACTGGTAACTTATTTATTAAAGTGTTAACGAAACCACTACCTTCCTTCATCACTAACATCGGAAAAATGCTATGAAACTTGAAGCGTGCCAGTTATATATCAGTAAAATTGCAGAATGCGTGTTATTAAGCAACGCAACACATTACCTGTTAGAAATTTAGACTACGTTTTTACGATAGGTGACTCTATCCGTAGGCATGGGTCGTTACTACCTTGTATACAAACAACTCGATTTGCATTTTAACACCGGAAGAATATTTTAAAATTATTTGTTTTACTAATTCACACGATTTTTCCTTAACATCTTCTAAAAAAGTTGATATATCAGAATTTGGCACACCCAAAATTTTGTAACTTGCGATACGATTTTTGAAATTAGACGCAATTTTTGATATACCTTCGCCCAATTGATATTAGCAGATCGATGTTTTTATGAATGCAAATGACCAGAGTACAAATACGTTGTGGTAAAATATTTACTGCAACAAGTAAATTTTACCTGTGATTCGGTACTAGTTGTTGGTATTGATTGGCACAGCCGAGATCTTTTTGTCACCGGTTCTTTGACATGTGAACAATTTTGTTTGTCGAAACCGCATCGATCACACAAAAAATCTCGATGTGCGCTGCACCAGTGCCACAGAATATCGTAACATCACACACAACATATCGTTGTTAGATATTCTGTGCCAGTGTCGCTTTAAATTGTCTTTTCGTGTGAATTTTTCACTGCAAATGGAACAACCATAGCTTGTCAACAAAATACAAATAACTGATAGATATATACTTATGGTTGCTATATTTTCAAAAGCAAAAATACGGACAGTGCACCATATCAATTAACATTTCCGTGAAATGTTCTTGAATATTCACTTGAGACATATTGTTTAATTATTATTATATAAAATATTGATATATATTTCTTCAGACGTGATGCTACTGGAAATGTAATGTTAATGCACATCATACGAAAGTTAGAATGCTAAAATAACTATACCTAAAATGACAAAAGTACGACAAATTGGAAACTAGAAAAAAATACGGACGCCTTGCAGAAATACGTACAAACAACGGATAGTTTGTAATCTACCGACAAGGCTTACAAAATACGGACTGTCCGTAGAAAATACGGACGTATGGCAACCCTATATATACTAAAGATGAACGTCAACATTCAACTTACCTCAAATGTGTATACCTTAATTCTTGGAGAAGTAACTACTCTCTCCTACTTATATACAGAAACATTGGATCTCCCACTAAACTGAGTACAGATGTTTGTGCCCCAGTTTGGAGCACTTTCTATACATGTGGACAAGAAACAGTGGCTCCTTTATCCAATATTCCTAACGCATTCATTTGAATTGGAAACATTAGTTCTTTCGTGGTACTTATCCATTTCTCTTACTTCACCCGTGACGTGCATAGTACAATAATAACAAATAATAAAGGAATTTATGGTCTCGTATGAATATTTGATGCAAAGTTTTGGATTTGAAAAATGATCTGCCCAATCTTCTATGGACAATGTATACATAAACTTTCCAACAGCTGACGAACAAAAATCAAAATCTTTGTCGTACCTGGGGTGAAAGTATTCGTAGGGGTCTGTTGCTTGCCACGTTAACGAAGTTTCTATAATTTTCGATCGGCAAATAGATCGTCCCAGTCAAATTATGTCTCAAAATAATGTTTCCAGTAAGTATTGCCGAAGGTTTCAAATATTTAGAACTTCACAACTTTCTAGTCATCGACAAACAAAGTGCAAATCTCTGTAATTATGTGATTTGTGATCTCCGTTTTCTTTCATAGTAAAACCACAGAATATCTAACAACCAGAATATCATCTCTCTGCCAGTTCCTTTGATCTGAGTAGGCAAAATCAGCAAAATTATTGACCTTGATGTCAGTGTCTCGGGCAAGAAGTCAGGGTCGGCTTTGATAAAATTCGGTGCCTGACAGGACCTAACTGATGTGAATTTCGGGGATATGGTACTTATCTACGTTAAAATTAGCGTTTTCAAGCGTAATGGTATTTAATTATGCATTATGATTTACAGAGTTTCGTCTATCGCTACATACATCTTACTGCGTTTTAATTCACTATAATTCCACAGATTAATACAAAAAAATCTTCATTTTAGATGTTAAGCTGTTGTACACTCTATTATATACCATTATTAGAGAAATAAAAAGGATAGCTTGAAAATGTAGATTTTAAGAAACGTGTGAAAATTAAAATAACTCTAGAAATTGCGATAATAAAAAGAGGTAGACAAAAACATGAAAAAACTTTATTATTAAACAAAAGTACACACGCAAGATAATACATAATTTATTAAGAAAAAAAGAAAAAATTAAAGCTCTAAAGGTATTCTGTACTTTAGCATATTACTATAACAAAATAAACTATATGTCTGTACCATATATATAATACTACTATATGGCGTGTCTCGTATAAAACCAATGATAAAAATATTCGCCTATGAAAGGAGACGGAAAATGAGTTTCTTTGTCTGACGTTGTTCTATAATTGTTTTGGGCATGTGCGAACGAAGCAATTTTGTAGTGATGGGCATAATCGAATGATTTCAATAATCAAATGATCATTCGTTGGAAGAAGAGTACAAATTTTTCCTCATTTGTTAAGAGAATTACCTTTTTTTTTATAGTGATATATGCAATGAAATTTAAACCTTTATGCCTCTATATATAACGATAAGAGATACTAATTCTGTTAAATATACAAAAGTGGATAGATTAATTCGTAATAAATACTGGTAAATAATAATACATTGATGTTCATATGAGAATATTTATTTCAATCATACCATAACAAATTTAATCAATTTACATTGTTTAAAAAACGCAATAGGTATTACAGTGAAAAAAAAGGATTCTTTTTAAATGTCAGCAAAGTAGTTAGGAAAGGTGAATAAAAAACCACTTTTACATTTATTGATTTTGGAAAAGAACCAATTTGTTATATTTCTGACGTATGTTCTCATCCTTTGATGATAATAATTTTCCCTCATGATACAATCGAATAGATACGTAGCATTCAATAATTAATTTACATAATTGCATGCGATGATTGTTAAAAATCCCTTGACTTAAAATATGTAAATTCAGTTCAGGGTTATTAAATGGATCGTTTACAACTGAGAAAATTCTATTCCATATAAATGCTTTTATAGAACGTCTTCCCAAGGTGTGAATATCCGTGTAACCATCAGTATCTTTTGCTATCACGGGATGATGAGAGAAAGGCGGCGGCATATATATGCAGGTCCACATGAAGTAGTGTACAACGACTTATGGTAGTCGGTTGTATGTTTCAAGTTTCAAGAAATCAAGTATTATCTGCGTAATTCATATTCATTGTTTCTACAGTAGGAAAGTGGATACTTCTATCATCTATTACTAAAATCTCGTCATGATTGATAGCCGCTACAAAGAAAAATATACATTCAATATATTGAAATAGAATGGATATATTAAAAAGAATATTTTACCTGTTTCTTTAACTATATGAACATCAGTTCTTGATGTAGATGCACTTTTATCTGTTAGTGTAGGAATTGATGGTATAGCTGTGGATTTTAGATAGGAGACTTTTTCGCCAAAGTATTTTTGTATTTGGTTCTATAAAATCCTCCGGAAGAAAATGAGAAGAACAAATCAATAAAGTTGTTACATCATCGTCATTTGACGATCCACAAACATTTTTCCAGGCAGATCGTCTGTTGTCATCTTTAGGAAATCTGAAGAAAATGTAAGTTTATTGTTACTACAATGTATTGATTTTATAACTATTTGCTTTACCTATGCATAGAAGCCTTTACGTTTTCCTTTGTTTGTTGATGGCCACACAAATAGCAATATCTTTATATTCCAAAAAACTAAATATTCCTACATATTTACTTACGATCCAATTTACTTCGTTAGGAAGAAATAAAGGTATCGCTTTCCACATCTGATTGAGGTTCTATAAAAATAATCACATAACAGAATACTACGTTACAAAAATATTAAATAATATACCACTAATTTCAGCTGGTAGATTCTCGACATCTACTTTTTCTTTTGATTCCTCCACTGCAGTGCCGTGAGTGACAGTAGCTGTAAAATTACAGTTACCAATTATCAAACAAAAATACAGAAAAAAAATTACATATATTACAAAAAGAAGCACTCCGTGAATTCGATTGTGTTGAAGTAAATAATGTTGGCACAGCATGTGAGTGTAGTCTATTCTTTAAATCATTTAAAAACATGTGATCTTCAAAAATGCTTGCCGCAAATATATGTCGATTTCCAAAACTTTGTAATATCTTTTTCCAGTAATTCCATTGTTGACAATTTTCAATCCATTGTAAAATACTATAATTAAATATGTATTACAACATCACTTAATAACATGATCATATTAATAGGTACTTACCGATTTTCTTCTTTTGGAAATCTGAAGAAGCTGTAACTCTCATTGGTATTGGAATTTACTATGCAAGAAGAAACGGCACAATATCGTGATGCCCATTGGCGTTTTTTCCATGGTTTTTGCACTTAAACATGAGAAATACATATAATAAAGTATGTATTACTATGTATGTCAATGTTGTAGTCACTTTCTTACCGTATACACAAATAACGCACAATACACCTTAACAAAGTCCAGTACTTCTCATTAAAACTTAATAGGTAACTTAAACTAATAAACACGTAATAAAAAAAATAATAAACACAAAAACAAGCAAATCCTTCCCGTTAAACAATATAATCTATGAAATAACTCGCACCGATTTCTACTGACGACAAATGTAAACAATAAATAATAACAAACCGCCATTTTGGGAAGCTGTTGTTTGAAGTGAAACTCATGTCCTTACTCGGTGTACTCTGTTATGGGCATATAATAAGCATAGCTCACAGGAATGAATACTCAAACATTTTTTAGTTAAAAAGCTTAGTTAGTTAAAGATAAAGTTTCTTTCAAAGATATCCTTTGTTCGGTAATCTGTATCTATAATTGGTACAGTGGGTGTAGTTGTTTTCGCTTCCTAATGAATAACTGGTTCCACAGTTGACAATTCACCTAGCTTTATGAGCATGCTGTCTGTGTACCCTTCACAATTTTTGTTCCAGAATGAAATTATCTTAAGCATATCAGCTTTTTGAACGTTTGTTGAAATTGTGCACAGGAAGGATTGGCACAATTACCATTTTGTTGTCGCACTGTACCAAAAAAGTTCTCTAGTGTATCTTGATTTAATCTTCGGGTAAATAAATATTGTATATCTGTTTTCACTCTTAAGTATTCTCGTAAATGTAATAAACCATTTATTGTTACTCTAAAATATTGATCTTGTTTGTCCTCTCTTCATTTTCATGAAATGCTTTTATATTTTGAAAGAAAGAATCACATTCTTTTAAAAAAAATTATTTGATAGTCGAGTGCTTTAAAGGCCTTATTGTGCTGTTTAGATACTGCTGTACTCGATGAATTCATTATGTCAAACAATTTGTCAATTTTTTCTATAAATTCTGCAGTAGCAGCAGCACTTGCGGGTAAAACTCCAAATCTCACATACATGATCCCAGCAGCGACTGTTGCACTAAATATTTGTGCTGCATATTTGACTTTCATTTTCTCAAAATATTGGGATATATGTGGACGTCTGAAAGCCTTGGTGCCACCTTTGTTGGATGCTGTTTATATTGAGCACGTAATTGAACCACATGCTTTCCTTTTCATTGTGGACAAACTTGTACCTAATAAAATTATTCCGCAAAGCTTTTAACAAATGAGGCGTATCAAACATATATGTTACTTTAAGGTCTTCTACATAAAAGAAAGGGCGATCTGGAGTAATGCCAATGCTTTCAGCTAGCTGTAGATTATTGGATTCCATATCAGTGATCAATGTACAAATTGTTACACCAATTTCCTTCAACTTAATTACAGCATCATGTACAATCTCCTTTAAAATGTACTCGCGCCATGTCGAATTAAAAAAATAAAAGCAGAGTAGTTGACTCCACTTTGAATAAATCCCTCTCACCAATAAAACAGTCGCAGTCATGGCAGGTTTAAATATTCTTTGTTCAACATATCCTCAAAACCAATGACTTTATCGACACCTATACTATAAAATAAATTGGGGTAAGTGCCATTTCGTCAATGCACAAGGTGCAAAATTTGTTCTCACTTGTAAAATTTGCTACTTTCATTTTTAGCATTGAAAAGTATTCGACGTTGTTAAGACCAGGATTAATTTTCAAGTTGCCTAGTAATTTTAATAAAGTTGTTGGAGAAGGTAAGCAAAATTTTTTCATCAAGTTTTGTTTGTATAACTTTGGACTTGTAAAATAGAGTGTAACACATTTTCTTTTAAATTGGAAAGAGTACCTCCTACCTTTTTTTAGATGTTTTTGTATTGGAGATAGTTGGACATTAATAAAATTTGCCATCTCTTGTGACGGACAAAATTTATGAGTTAAAATTTTATGGTCCTCCAGAGTTATACCATTTAGAATATTATTCTTCATGTCTCCCAATTCCTTTTCCAGCTCTTCATTTCTTTCCTGCAATTGCTGTATTTCTCTTGCTTGAGATTTAATTTTTCTCCTCATCCTGTCTTTTAGTGGTGAACAAACAGATAACATTGAAGGTGTCTGTGTGCTGCTACTTGGAGAAATTAGTTCCTCTCCAATTGTGCTCAATGGTTCCGGAATATTTATTTCCAAAGGCAAAAGGGCATCTGTTTCAGAGACGTTGACTTCTGAAACATTTACATATCTTAGTTTCGTTAAAGATGAAATGTATATCATGTTGGCAATAAAATGTGCATTTTGTGCATACCATAAATATAAATTGATTTGAACTAAGTTTAATTTGAAATTTAGAAGTAATGAATAACTCAAGTAGTATTTAGTAGTGTTGCAAGTAAAACTGACTGACTCTCACTTTAATATTGTAATGGTGTAGAGGATAGATAAACTAAACAAGTTACAATTTCAATGTGATTGTTTTGGTGAGAATTGTAACTTTCGCACTTCACCGTGTTCTGTATATATGACAATTTTCAGACATTTGTTTTGTTAGCACCGCAAAGCCAAAAAGATTGCCATTATGGTATGCACTATAAGTTTCATGACATACCAGGACTAGTTTCTATATATTCTACAATCACCATACTATCTACACTTTTGTCATTGTTTGAAGTGTTGTTTAAGGCATTTTCGTCTGTGCACATATCTTGGTTAATTGTAAAAATAAATCAGATATGACTGATATATATATTTCAACTATAATACAAAAATATAAAGATGAAAGCTTGTGGAAAAATATTGTGACCAGCGCCAATTTTTAAATTGGCGGTTTCGACAGGCGCCCCTAGATGGCGCTAGCATAGCTGAAGAAAGGTCTACGTACGGGGTTCCAAAGAGGAACGACAGAGGGCAGTACCGGGTTGAAGATTCGTGAATATTCTTCTGAATCTGGAAGCGCGCCCTAGAAGTAACTGGAAAAATCTCGTAATTCGGGCGCCAGATATAAATAACGCGTGGCGATTGGTCGGGGAGTCAGTCAGTGGATACGAGTTGAATCGAGCAGATAAGCAAATAGCGAGTGGAAATAAATGCCAGCGAATTAGTACGTGTGATATAAATATCAGTGCACATAAATCGTTTACATAGCTAAATCTGTCAAAGTGACGGATCTAATTTAAGCTTAAAATTTCATCATATCATATGAAGGAAATGATCGTTTCGGCCAAAAATTATAAAAATTCTACACTCAAGGCTAAAGGAAGAACACTATTATTAGGTGATTTAGTCTTTTTGGTTTATATACATCATACAATATATGTATTTGTATCTAGTTATGAGCCAATAAAGTGAATTATTATTATTATTATATTTATTTTGATCTTATTTAATAGATTTTAAGTAGTTTGTAAGTGAGTTAATAAATCAAGTTAATTTAAATAGATCGCCTGTGCATTTTTCTAAACCCGACAACGTTTTAAAAATAGAAAAACGTTACAATATTTACTTGATGCTACATTGTTAATAATACATATAAACATTATGATAATTAGTCGAAAACTTACCAGGAATAGCAGAAACAGATGATTCGGCAACAAAGGCACAATAATTATGTTCATTGGGGACATATTGTGATTGTCCTTCAAGTGAGGGAAATATAGTGGGAACTGCTGTTGGTAATAATCTATTACGGTTTTTATTGCAAAACATTTTGTTTTCAAAGTGAGCTCCACATAACCTATAGCTTCTATTAACGTTTTCAATATTTTCTAAGAGATCATCACGACCACTCGCTAATGCCCACAATGTAGCCCTTAAAATTGAAAACATTTTTATCAATTTGTATATTGAGTTTTTATGTATGTATATTTACCTTGTTTTCTCAGTTGGAAATCGGAAAAAGCTTTCACTGGATACATATCGTTTATTTTTACAATTTTTAACTGCACACACATGTCCGCTTTTTTTCTTTTCCATTATTTTGAAATTAAAATTAAGACACTAAAACAAATTTGAAGTACATATGCCTTCATCGAACAGCGAATGGCAGGATCTCACCCGAATCAATGGCGGATCGAGCTGCGCGTTAAGAATGCGCGAACCCTTCCCACCGCCAAGCCAAGATGAGTTGTTGATCAAACAATCTATTCCCCCCAAAAATTAATTTAAAATTTACGTTACATTACAATAGCTTTGTTCGTGGAGCACATCAAATGCAATCAAAATCAGTTAGACGTAATTTGATTGGTTGAAAGAAACTCCCAACTTCAATCCAAATTACTTGATTGGCATGACTGATTTGTGATTGTTCCGGGAACAAAGCTATTAAGTTTGTTCGCGTCGCATGAACTATTTGCACTTTTATGCACTTTTTAGAACTTTTGTGTGCAAAACCGCATAAAAGTGCAAATAGTTCATGCGACGCGAACAAACTTATTATTACATACTTCCAAGATCATTCATAGAAGTACCTTGTAAAAAAAAAAATATATATATTAATTAATTAGGTTTAAATGTTATACCATAACATAAAAATTAAAAAAACTGTTAGTATTTATAGAAATAGAAAAAACCAAAATTATTAGATAAAATTTGGCATTCATCTACACGACTCAATTTTTCCGAATATAAATGCCCTCCAAAAATTTCCCGTAAGAAGTGCATGCCCGAAGGTGTCCTCTCATTTTTATTTATTTTAAATTTACCCTAAATTCAGGGGAAAATCTCCCAGGTTGGTGTTACTAATGCATGTAGTTAACTTCGCTAACTTCTTACTGATCGATTTAAATCTCCCAAAATAAGGTTATGTTTATTGACATTTAATTTAATTTCTATTTTCTTAACTAAAAATAAAATGAGCCACGGTTTGGCGCCAAGCAAAAGTACAGTTTATGTATCTAATTTACCCTTTGATTTAAGCAATAATGATATTCATAAGTTATTTGAAAAGCATGGAAGAATTGTTAAGTAAGCAAATTTTACCATTTTGTTTCTTTATTAATTATTGTGTTTACCTTGATTTCATATCAGTATTTCATATGTTTCTCTTTAGAGTAACAGTTCTAAAAGATAAAGAGAGACGAAAAAGTAAAGGTGTCGCTTTTATCTTATTCTTAAACAAAGAAGATGCAAAGAAATGTGTACACGATACAAATATGAAAGAGGTACTAACTATAACCTTGTTAAATATTTTAAGTTTTAATATGGTGATATGATTTTTCTAGATGTTTGGGCGTACTTTAAAGGCTAGTATAGCTGTTGATAATGGTCGTAGTGCAGAATTTATTCGACGAAAGGTATATTCCGTTACGTGCAGCTTCATGTGGTTGAACATTATGCTCAAACTTGTAGGATTATCCAAACAAAAGTCAGTGTTATGAATGTGGGGAGTCTGGACATCTCAGTTACAAATGCTCAAAAAATTTACTTGGGGAACGTGAGCCACCTCCTAAGAAAACTCGCAAACGGAAAAAACGTGTTCAGAGCACACAGTACAATGCAGAGGTAGCTGATTATTTTAAGGACAGCGACGAGGAAGTTGTTGGTGCTGACTCAGTTGAGGAAGATATTGATGATTGTGAGACGCTAAGTGCCGCAATAGCCATGGAGGTAAAACTGCAATAAGATCTATAAATTATTGTATTCATTTTCATGTATTTCAGAGAGAAAAATCTGAATTGGAAGAATATAGGTATAAAGTAGCCATGGGTGATTATACAACAATTGAACCAGCACAAAAGAATACAAAGAAGATTAAGAAGAGTTCATATTTTAGTGATGAAGAAGAGAGTGAATAGTAATAAGAAATGTCTTTTTAACTATTTTAGTGGGTCACGCATCTTAAAGCGAGTTCTCCTTACTATTTCTACGGTTCACTCCTAATTGAACTTTTGCTTACGTTAAAAATAAATTGTGTAATTGCAATGCAGATTGAAAGTTGTTGAAATATATGAGCCACTACAAAAAGAGAGCCGTTTTCCCAAAGTCTAGTGACGCAAATTAGTGTTTTTTTTTTATATATATTAACGTTTTTATTTAATAAATTTGTGTTTAAGTAATTTATACTTTGAGTCTAGTGAAAATAAATCCTCAAATCCTTCGCATATCCTCCCCCACTAGGGAAATTTTGGGCGCAGTTGGGCCATAAGTTGGGGGTAGGACATAAAAGTTATGGATTATAAAGTTGGCAGCCCTGCCCTTATGTCAAAACAATGTTTGTTGACATCAAGTATCTTGTTTATTTTGTTATTGTAATATATTGAGTATTAAAATACAATTAAAAATCCATGCCATTGATCGACGAACAAGCTTTTGTTATTCTAAACTCGTTCATTTACAATCCTGAAGTCTAAAGTGTATATTATATCGCATACTTCAATATAACCTCTAAAAATGGGCTTGGATTTCGATATTCTGGAACACTGTAAGAAAGTTAGAGCGGACCATGGCCCGCCTTATACATGCCCCATAGAAAAGTGCGGTAAAACGTATAAATCCGTTTGCGGTTTGCAATACCACTTGAAGAGCTTGCATGATAACTCTGCACCACAAACTCCACAACCAGCTACACCAAAAAATAAGAAAGGTACGCTTTTCCCTAACATCACGGATATTCGGCATTTATTTTTGAGAATGATGTGTTGTAGGGAGAGGTAATCGTGGAACCCCCATAGCCAAAAGCAGTGTCCCACCACCAGCTGCTTTGCCAGAGCCATTGACATTCGATGAAGCACAGAAAATGGTTCAATTTGAAGTAAATGGCTTGGCAGTAAGGGTTAATATTAATGATACATTGGATGTAGTATCTTGTGATGATTTTCCTGAAACAATGGAGGTGGATTCAAAATCAGAAAAAGCAGGTTTGTTTATTTAAAATACATCGAACACTGAGCCAAATTTTACTGGCCTTCAGGCTAGGCAGTGAGCATAATACAAAGCACAGTGCAGCGAGTGTGTTACCTAATACATAATTACTAAACTGAAGTGTATATAATGAAAGAGTTTATTATATTTAAAGTGTAGTTTCACACATACAGAAATATATGTACGGTGTGACCCATATGTACCCTTCGAAGTCTGTAATAATAGTTTTGTTCGTGGAACAATCACAAAGCAATCAGAGCCAATCAAATAACTTGGATTGAAGTTGCAGGTTTCTGTCAACCAATCAAATTACGTCTAACTGATTTGTGATTGCATTTGATGGAAGCACTCTTGTAGGATCGATATTTTATCTTAAAGTGAACCATTTTTTGTTGAAGTGGATCAAAAAGTTTTTCATACAAAATTTTAGAAAGTCAACTAAGATTTCCAGGTACATTATGATTATTTTTTGAGTCCGAAAATAGTAAAACATTATTAACAATTTTTTTATTAAAAATCTGACAACATGAGTGGATTCAAAAGCTCATACAATGGGTTCAATTCTATAGTTTGCCACTGCATTATCATGCAGCTCAACTCTGCCCATGTAATTGTATTCAGATATCATCCATGGTTGTACGACGGAAATATCTTTGCTTTCTTTCTACTGAATCTCTTGATGATGGACAGAGGTTCAACTGATTCGCAATTACTTATTACTGTTATCACAGAATTATCATTCCGACGTACTACGCTGATATATGATCGTATCTGGAATCGTAAAATGCTCTGACTTTCGTTCCTATAGATTTAGTAGGTTCTAAAGGACACTTTTCGGTTCGGTGTTCCCTAATAGTTCATGTTGCAAAACATCATTTTGGTAAGATATCTGAAAAGCTTATAGCTTGAGAAGTTGTCAAAGTAAATTTTATGTGCATTCAGGTTTTTTAGTTGCGAATGAAATTCCGCTATAACGTTACCTCCTAAGGCTAAATATTTCCTTTATATTGCACAGTATGTCCGGTATAGGGCATAAATTGAAATAAATAGCCATGGCTTGATGCCACACACCAGATTTTGAATCCAAAGCGGACGGGTTTTCCTTCTATATACATTTTGGCTGAATTTCGCCCGAAGTACGGCACCATGTTTGTCAATAGATAAATGACGTTTGAAAACACCAAACTGCAGCATGTAAAAAAAAGTTAGAAATATTAGGTTTGTTCGTTGGTGTTACATCAATTACACTGGTGCATATTGTCTCTTTCTCAGATGCATAAAGAGTAAATCTTTTATCCTGTTTTAAGTAGGATTCAGTGTGGAAAGTGTAGCACCAGCGAACAAACCTATTATGTTAAAAGCTTCTATAATCAAATGCAAGAGTCATTTGCACAAGAAAAAAAAATGTCTAGTATAGTAAAAAATATACAAAAAACGTTGGGATAGGGAAGCCTAATAGGAACTGGTTACAAATAATACAAAAGAAACAAATAATTCTCTGGACCTATAAAATTCGATCATTTGATTTGAAATAAGAAAGCGCTTTGTATTCCCTTGGAAAGTTAAAAACATTTCCCTTAAGTAGATCACGGTTGGCTAAGATTATTTTGCAAATTTCTGCTAGATGTCAAAAAAAATCAAAAAAAAATCTAATGATACATGGTCCCAGTAAACCAAATTCAAATTTCCCTCAATTATTTTTTGCAACTTCAACATTAAAGCATGAAATTACCTAGGATTTTGTTTTACATTAATAGTTATTTGAATACCTTTAAGTTGAAGTTACTAACTATAATTGCGAGAAATTTGAATTTGGTTTACTAGGGTGGGACCTCTGCATATTTTAAAACCATTCTTTGTATTTTTCGTACTTTTTGATATTTAGTAAATTTATTTATTTGTTTCATAAAAAAAACAGAGCTTCCCATACCTTTACCAGAAGCTAGCTTCAAGGAATTGGAGAACTATAACATCTGTGATGCTCCCCCAAGACCGAATGCTTATATCAGATTCATCGAAAAAAGTGCAGAAGAACTAGACGGCGAGGTAACAAGCTAGCTAGTAAGGTATCTTAGTCACCATGTTTTTAAATGTTGTCACCTGATATTAATAAGAAATGTTATAAATACAGATAACAAAAATACATCATTCACTGTGTAAAAATAAATTTCCTAATATTTTTTGGAACAGAGCTTGCAAGCGTTTAGCAATTTTACCTACATAGCGTTATCCTATATAATTGTTATCTCATTACTTCATTTGTTCATTTATTATGATGTCATCGATATTTTTTTAATCGCATTGTGTATTTTCTATTATTGATTTACGTAGCACTTTTTGTTCCGATTTCCAAGGTACCTATATTTTCAATACTTATTACGTTTTTTTTATATTACGTTTGAAAAAAAGACAAAAAAAAAAACAGAAAATATTGCTTGGACCGAATGAAAATAAACTAAATGGACTAATCAGATAAAGGCTTTAATAATATAATCAATCAGCGAAGAGATAAGACATTACTTTCTCAATGATGCAATGATTATGACTAAAAAAAAAAAAAAAAAAAAAAAAAAACTTAAATAACTCAAAAACGGCAACATGTAGCTATAGGAATAGCTAATGAAAACCGACGTATTTATGGTCGTAGAATGAATTAAAATTATATCATTCTATTTAAAATAACAAGGTTGACGTCCATTTCCGGTCAACCGGGAGTGATATTTTGGTTAAGGTATTTTGCATTTATAGTTCCAATCGAACAGATACTGGTGCCAAAATCTCAAATATAAGTAAATAATAGAACATCATAAATTTTTAATGAAAGTGGAATACCCTTTATATGGATTATGAATGACTTATTCAATTGTACCTATCACTCAATATAGGAATCGAATGATTTCTCTTCTTTACGCGATGGGGTTCTTGTATCGAAGCATATCAACAAATTTTCAAAACCTCAAAAAAATTTGTACTTCTTGCACAAAATGACGCTCGTTGCATTGAACTATGCAAAGAATTATTACAAAATTCGACCTTAGAAGACTTAAGACAACTTATTCTTGAAACAACGTAGCATTAAATTAAATGATGCGGTACGATTACACAGGGTGAGTTTTTTTATCTCGAGACAACGGAATATCTCTAAAACACTGTATCAATTTGCAGATTCGGATTCTACGCCATCAAGTATGTAGTTTTTGTTTGAAACTTTTTTTGATTCGTAACAGATTGCGCTGTAATCGCGAAAAACATGATTGTGAACGTCTAGAGAAAATACCCGCAAAGAGAAGCAAGCAAACATGATTTTGTGTTTTTTTATTTTAACACTAAATACCATTTCATCATTAAATTTTAAATGGAAATCCCCATTTTGTATTGCAGATTCGGATTCTACGCCATCAAGTATGCAGTTTTTGTTTGAAACTTTTTTTCGATTCGTAACAGATTGCGCTGTAATCACGAAAAACTTGATTGTGAACGTCTAGAGAAAATACCCACAAAGAGAAGCAAGCAAACATGATTTTATGTTTTTTTTTTATTTTAACATTAAATAACATTTCAAAAAGTCATTCAACAACGAAGAACTTTACTTACTACTAACACTAACTAAGTTGTATTGGATTAATAATTAATAATCTAAATGGGGATCGGACAATGTGTAAATATTCACAGCTTGTCAAGTACTGAATAAAGTACGGTTTTGTATCGTTGAATAGCATTCCAATTGCGAATAAATAAATGTATCGAAGTGAAGGGGCGCAGTTTCGTACACATGACTTTTGGAAATGTTAATTTATGTTAAAATAAAAAAACATAAAATCATGTTTGCTTGCTTCTCTTTTTTGTGTATTTTTTCTCCACGTTCACAATCATGTTTTTTGCGATTACAGCGCAATCTGTTACGAATCGAAAAAAAGTTTCAAACAAAAACTACATACTTGATGGCGTAGAATCCGAATCTGCAATACAAAATGGGGGTTCCCATTTAAAATTTCAAAGATGTCCTCCTCCCACTCTCGGGGGGTGAGGTGGGGGATCGAGTTCGGCACCATTCAGTGAGCGCCTACATTATAACAAATTATAAGATCTTTTTTTGATTTGATGCAGTGTGTTAGAGATATTCCGTTGTCTCAAGATAAAAAAAACTCACCCAGTATATAATCTATGTGTTGAAGGCAATTTTGATCTTCGTCTCGAATTCGAAAATGTTTCTTTACCGGTAAACTATATTTCATTTCGACAGGCTCCGTTAAAAAAAAAAGAATTTGTTGACCATTTTTTTATTTAATTAATTAATCGTTTTCGTTAATTTCGTTAATTTGACTTGCGAAAAATAGGCAACCGACGATGCACTATCCAGCACTCGTAAATGCCCTCGTAGAAAAACGTCCACAGACGTTAAATCAGCAGACCTGGGCAGCTACTCCATCGAATATCTTCCTATTTATTTGCCTGGGAAAAGTTGGTCCAAATGCGACATCAATAATTCTTACTCGAAGTACATTTACCGAAAATAACATACTGTGAAAACGCCATAACCAATCATCTTGAATACTGAAACGATACAACTGACCGTTTTTATTAATAAAATGCCTACTAAAAGCAAATATTTTTTTTTGTTTCAAATGTATTTCATATTGAAAATTTTATATCGTTGAAATGGGAACAAGATGAAGTACTACCAAAATCTATAATTAAAAATATTAAGCTATTTTTCGCGACATAATCTAGCTGAAAATTATGTTGGATTATGTGTAAACTTAGCGTTTTCGCGAACCATGCCTCGTGAGGGGAATACATATGACGTCATCTTTCAAGTATGATCTGCCATAAGCTGGTCCCAAGGAGTATATGTTGGATTATGTCAAGACGAAAAAGAAGTGGTCGTGTAGTCACAGTTTTGGCGGATAATTGGAGGTGGGGGTCATAATCCAACATAAATTTAGATTATGTCACGGAAATTCGCCTATTGGTTGTTATTAAAAAAGTTCGATGACGTCATAACTTTAAAAATAAAATAAATTACAATGAAAGTGGTATACCCCACGTTATACTATAGTATAACGTTACTTAATCAAAATTGTTAGACTTCTACAAGATTTTTCTCAAAAAAATTAATATTAACGAATTTATTCCTTACTTTATTGCTATACTAATATAAAATAACAAAAGTGTGATAATATTTTGTCATAATTCTATACAGGATGATTCGACAAATTTTGTGATCTGATTCCTAGGGTTACTAGGATCGTGAAAGTTCATATGAATGTATGTCCTAAATGGTTTAGTTTTAAATAGTTAATGATGAAATAGAATGATTACTAGTAACTTAAAAATGTTGTTACGGTATAACCAGCAAGATTTTATATTACACCTGACTCAGTAAAAACATCCGTTTTTAAGGGAAAAACATTTATTTGTCATTTTAATATCATTACATCAAAGTTTTTTAAATTGAATTACGCAAATGATAGTGCTTGAGACAGGGATTGCTGGGAATCACTGGTGCAATTAACCGCAGAGGGACCGCTACTTTGGAGACCATTGTGGGCCTCTCCCTGCTGGAGCGTTATGTCTATAAAGCCAACAACCTGTGGTATCCCAACTTTAGGGTGGGCGGGCACACTTATACTACGGGCACGATGCTGGACGGGCCATTGCTGCAAATGCCCACGGACAGCATGACACTCGAAATTATCTTCACTGAAAAGGTGAAAATCTCCATACCGAACAGAGACCAGGCACGTAGTGAGATCACTGCTATTGATAACTGGTTCAGGGACGGATCCAAATCCAGCCAGGGCACAGGAGCCGGTATTTGTGGGCGCAACCCTAATCAAAGGATATCCCTAAGCCTGGGGAAGTATACAACGGTCTTGTAGGCAGAGGTATTCGCCCTTGCAGCCTGGGCAGAAATGATTGCAGGAGGAGGAGGATTTGAGGAGGAAAATAATATAATGACTGACAGCTAGGCTGTCATCAAGGCAGTTTCAAACCCCGTAACTAGGCCAAAACTAGTTAGAGACTGCAAACAATCCCTCAATACACTGGCACGAGACTACACGGTGTCTCTGATTTGGGTGCCGGGACATGAGGATATAAAGGGCAATGTAATAGCCGACAAACTAGCCAAGGAGGGCTCGAAAAGACACTTCATGGGTCCAGAGCCCGTATGTGGGTTTACTGAGGAATCCGCATGAAGGGAGGTCTGGACCTGGTTTGAAAAAGAAAGTACAAAGAAATGGAGGTCGACTGAAGGTCAACTCCATACTAAAGCGCTAATAGGGCATGGGGATACTAGATTTTATGATAACCTACTCAGACGCAGCAAAAAAAAGAAGTTAAAACCTTTATTGGGCTGGTAACGGGACACTGTCCCCTGGAAAAGCATCTACACAACACAGGCCGAGTAAGCGAACCGTGGTACAGAGGATGCGAACCACAGGAGGAAACGAGGTTACATGTAATCTGCACAAGTGAGGAATTGAAGGTACTCATGCAGAAATATTTCGGGAGGGATCTGTTGAAGCTCTCGAAGGTTCTCAAGTTTGCAATGAGCAAGATACTGGGCTCTATAGAGAACACCAAGCTGCTCGAGTGGAAATAAGAGACTTAATATGGATGGTACAATGAGCACCTAGCTCAAGTGCCCGGACTTTAGGCGCCCACCCTAACTTAATGAAATGAATGATAGTGCTTCAGCACATTTTAGTGTAGTTGCTTGCGAGTTTTTGGTCTATGCGTATCCAAATCGGTGGATAGGGCGCGAAGGCCCTCAGCTGTCTCCTCCATCTCAAGACATAAATACATTCCCGTTTAATTGTATAAACTCTTAATTTATTATGAAACATTCTGTAACTTTAAAAACTAGCGTTTAGCAGTTTTAGGACATACATTCATATGAATTTTTGTGATCGCAATAACCCTGGCAATCAGCCATAAAGTTTGTCGCGTATATTTAGAATCAACCTGTATATTACACTGCCGTCCACGGAAGTTTGCCCAAGTAACAAATATTTAAGAAATCAAAAAATAAAGACAAGTAATACTAAAAAATAAACAAAATTTATTACTGTAAAGGATGAAAACTCTTACAATCTAATGAAAAATAAAAAAAAGTTATTTCTTAAAGATTTTTTACATAAAAATTATCACCCGCGGCGTTGATGACGCTCTCAACTCGCGACATTTTCGCGATTAGTTTTGTTACGGTATCGGCTGGGTTATCGATCAAATCAAATTGGGTTGACGTTATTGCGGCGTAGCAATGGTTTATGGGCTGCCACGCATCTGTGTAAAATGGCTTCTTCCAGTCGCCGTTCGACCGTGGGTAACTGATATCGGATGCTGACGTCCGTGATTGAATTCGCTGGATATTTATTTCTGGTGCCGCTTTTCTGCGATTTCGGTCGTTTATCATTTGTAGAAAACGATCATCTGTGGGGGTGATGATTCGTCTTCCGCAGCGCTGTTTCTTATATCGGCGAATGGTGCATTTTACTGGCAATTCAATTGTCGCCAATTTGCCTACTGGCATAACTTTGTTCGTGTAAAGTTATTCTGTTAGAGCGTTTAGCAAGCTTAATTGTTGGGGGAGGGGAGTGGTTAGAGCTGGTGTGCGCAGGGTTCTATACTGGGACCTCTGCTGTTTCCTTTTTAGAGGGAAATAGTGGTGCGTGTTTAGGTAATAGGTCCTTCTTATTTTTACGGAATTCATTCGGCCTTCGGTTGATACTGTGGACGCACGTGTTCCCGAATTAAACAAATCTTTTGTAGTGTGGAGTGATCGGATATTTACGTGTTTGTCACAAAAACATTCAAAGAGAGACTAAGCAAATAGGTACGGATGAACCCTTAAGAAAAGAGATTCCCATTGACAAGGCGTGCCCAATAAACAAATTAAGATAATCCGGTGCAATGCGGTTTTGTGTTCGATCTCATAAAAGCTTTAATTAAATTTTCTGTGCCTAATATTTTGTTTATTTAAGTTGCAAGTGTGAGTTGGACGAATATATATTAAGATTATCAGCATTGAAAGCAATCAATTATTATATTATTATATTAAGATATTTATAAGAGTTTCTCCCTTGGCCAAACTTCAGTGGACGGTAGTGCAGGTAACAAAAGGCAATCTCGCGCAGAGCAGAGATTTTCTACTGTCAGATATTACTAATATTATACACATTGGAAAACATTTTTCCAGTAAAAAGTAAAAAGTCGGTTTAAATTTCACGTCAGATATGATGCGTCATACCTTATCTGACGTGAAAGTCGCTTTTATAGTTGAAAGGCTTATAGTTCATACTTAAATAAAAAAAAAACTTAGGTAGAATACGATGTCGACGAAGAAGATACTGCTTGGCTATCAATAATGAATGCAAAACGAGAATCTCAAGGCCTGTCACCAGTTTCTGTCGATTCCCTGGAACTCTTAATGGACCGATTAGAGAAAGAATCATATTTCCAAGCCGCAGTTAACGGTCATGCCGGCACAGTGGTCGATGATGACGCCGTCTGCTGCATTTGCATGGACGGGGAGTGCCAAAACACAAATGTTATACTCTTCTGCGATATGTGCAACCTGGCCGTACATCAAGATTGCTACGGCGTTCCTTACATACCGGAAGGGCAGTGGTTATGCAGGCGATGCCTTCAATCGCCCAGCAGAGCCGTTGACTGCGTATTATGTCCCAACCAAGGCGGAGCATTTAAACAAACCGATCGAGGTCACTGGGCTCACGTCGTATGTGCCTTGTGGATTCCGGAAGTTAGGTTTGCGAACACTGTTTTCTTAGAACCGATCGACTCTATAGAAACTATACCGCAAGCCCGTTGGAAATTGACCTGCTATATTTGCAAGCAGAAGGGTGTCGGAGCTTGTATACAGTGTCATAAAACCAATTGCTATTCCGCCTTCCACGTGACTTGCGCCCAACAGGTCGGTTTGTACATGAAGATGGATACCGTTAAGGATACAGGGGATTCACAACCGGTTATGGTGCAAAAAATAGCCTACTGCGATGCGCATGCGCCCCCTGATTTTAATAATAGTAAGTCACACTCTTGGGTGAAATTAACCAACGTTTTTTTTTTTTTTTTTTTCTAAATTCGAATTCGTTGCGCAGGTGACAAGAAGGAAGATCCCAAACAGAAGATGAAACAAGCGAGGAAAATGCTGGCGAAGAAGCGTGGTACCGTTCCGGTTATACTGATTCCGACAATACCGCCAGAACGTATACAGGAAATTGGATCTTTGGTTACGATACAGAAGAAATCTCAATTTATACAAAGACTGATAGCGTATTGGACTTTGAAACGGCAGTTCAGAAACGGTGTACCGTTATTGCGAAGACTGCAAAGTGCGCAAGGTAAGTCTTTTAACTTTCCGCACTCTCACTTCAAATGATTACGAAACCGCTTTGCGGATTGTCTTGTCGGTTACCATAAAAGAGTTGGATTCTGCATACCCCTCGAGCAATCGGCGATCGATTTACAATCAGACGTTTCAGAACGTCGCACGCAATCCGTCTTACCGTTTACATCCAACTTGAATTGTACAGTGCGCTTCTTTTCTAATGTCTCCCCCTTACGACCATGCATCTATACTTTCTACCACACCTCCAAGCCGTGCGCTGCAGCTATTTTCGGATTCGCAAGTAGCAGATATGAATATTGTGTTATAGAGGGACCGGCAAATGTGTGGAAACACTTAATTTCTGGCTAAATTATGGGTTCTATTAAAAAATAACCTTAAGAAACATTTTTGTAGTATTTTTATTCTAGTTTGTGATATACTTTGATTTTCAACAACTATCACATGTTTCGAGATATGACGCCATCGGTAGTTTTTTTAAATGGATCACCCTGTATGTTTCCGTATTTTCGGATAGACACAAGAATTACAATGATATACGGTTTGGTGGGTGTACGACTAGAGATATTGAAATAAAGTGCTGGCTATTATCATTTTTTTGTCAGATACAGCTAATAAAGAATTTTCGTATTTTGATGCTGCTATGGAAACTTTTTTTTAGCAGAAATAAAATTATCTGTATCTCTTCACATTTTGAAAATGAACTAGCTGTTAATAATGGATATGACTGTTATATATGTAATACTGAGTAATTTAAATAATTTTATTTATACTAAAAAAAGTTTCCATGGCAACATAAAACTACGAACATTCTTTATGAGATGTATATGATAAATAGTTATTTGTATCACTAAGCAAGATACTAGAGGCTTGCGAGTATGAGTGCGATTACTCGCAAAAGAGTTCTGGCCGTGTGATGCACATTTATTTTTTTTTTTTCCCAAATCTACATACAAAAAAAGTACAAATTGCCAGATATCGACTTTTTTATTTTAAATGGAATGTTCCAATTTTTATGGATCTAGTGTATTGCCCGATTCATTTGCGATGGGTTTGTATTAATGTTTCATATTCCAAAGCTAATCGTTTTTGAGATATTTGCAATTTTGTCAAAATTTTGTCGTTTGCACTTTTTTCCAATAAAATTAAATATCTCATAGGCTATTAGATACTAAGATATTCTACTGATGTGGATGAAATTACACCGTTATAGGTATAAACTAGTGATTGTAAATTTACCGATTTTTTCATTTACCGGTAATTCGGTAAATGAAAATGAAAATACCGGTTTACCGGTAAATTACCGGTAATTTTTTTTTTTCATGTGTAACATTCATGGGGATTCCCCAAGAGAATAGGGTTAGAAGTTAAGCTAGAATAATACATATTTTACACAATCTTAAGGCGTAATATTAGAATAAATATTTGTATTTAATTATTTTAAACAGTTGTAAGAAGTAAAACAAAATATTTAAGATTCAAATTTCAAATGTTATTTTACAACAATGCTGAATTAATGTTCTCTCATAATATAGTGTATTCAAAATTGCTATTAGTTTAAATACGTGAAATGTTATTCTTATACAATATTATTTTTAGACATCTACTTACTCTTTAAGAAAAACGATTTTAAACTTTTAAAAATCTTAAAAAAAACTCCAGAGCACAAATCAAATATGCTAAGTCAACTTTTTACGAAAGATAAGTCAAACACAAAAAACCAAAAAATTAAGAGAATTGAAATTGCATTTGTTGACAAAGGCAGGTAGGAAAAGTGGGGTATTTTGCTTCCTACCGTCCTAGCAACAAATAAACATTAATCTCGCTTTTCTTTGCGTTGCTTTTCGTTATCATCCGTCTTGTTTTCATTCTTATTTTCTTTTAATTTCTACACGACCTTTTTTCAATTTTTTGATTCGTTCTCTTTCTGACTAAGTCGGTGGAATGGAGGTTATACGTTTCTAATCAAAAGTTTTTGCCAGTTTCTTTTCTATATTCTCTATTCTAGGGCATTACAGCGGTTCTCAATCTCAAGAAAGTGTAAATTAAAATTAGACAAAAAAACATAAACAACAACTCCCATAAAATTAATAAGTGTACCTGTATTTCTTTTTATTTTCATTGTCCCTTTAGACCTTTCAATACATATCTATAAACACAGTATTTCGTAGATAAAAATTTCTGGTATGGATTTTTCATTTACCAAATTACCGGTAAACTTTTGTAATTTACCGGTATACAATCCTTAGTATAGACTACAACAGCGATAATAATATCTCATACAGGATGTTCAGAAACTTATGTCTAATATGGATATCTATGGATAAGTACAAAAACCTTTTTTCAAATGGAACATGGGTTCTTTTTTCAATCCAGCGCAAGATTCTACATCGATCAGTATTAGTGTACCCCTTTTGAAATAATCACAGTTATTTCATAAAACCGGTAGAAATATGCCAAAGTTCCTATCGTTAGTTATTCGGAACACTCTGTATAGCATGTTCGAAAATTATGCGTCATATCTTCATGCATTCATTTGTAATAATATTTGAATTATTTATTGTGACTAGTTTCCTTATTATTAGTGAAAGTTATTTAATTGTGCGCAACATACACTTATTCAGTTTATGTTTATTACAGAGTAACAAACGAACACATTGTTCATGTTATATGACAGCATATGCTTTCAATTTTTTTTTAAGTTATTTACAAACAAAGCCCTGCAAATTAAAAAAGAAATTACAAGTGTCTTTGTTTCGCTTTATTTGCAGAACTTCAAATAATTTACAAGAAAATTAAATGTCAAACGATGTAAACAATGCGTTCACTTGTTAATATGCAATAACACTCGTAACTCATAACTTGCTAATATCTAATAATTATTGTCTATGTCTTTAAATGAATTTTGCTAATAATAAGGAAACTAGTAAGAGTAAATGCTTCAAGTATCATTGCAAATGGGTGCAAGAAGAGATGATGCATCATTTTGAAAAATGCTATATAGAGTGATTTGCTTTACGGTAGTAACTTTGGCATATTTCTGTTGTTTTATTAAATAAATGTGATTGTTTCAAAAACTATCAGAAATAAGTATACTAATACTAATCGATGTGAAATCTTGCGCTGCATTCAATACTGCACTGATAAATGAAACATGCCACGTTCGAAAAAGCAAAGCTTCTTTGCTTTAAAAATATCCGTATTAGACATAAGTTTCTGAACACCCTGTATGAGGTATTGTAGTTATCGTTGTCGTAGTCAATACCTATGACCGTGTACTTGCATTCACGTGAGTAGAATATCTTAATCTCTAATAGGCTATGGGTATTTAATTTTATTGGAAAAGTGCAAACGACGAAATTTTGACAAAATTGCAAATATCTCAAAAACGATTAGCTTTAGGAATAGGAAACATTAATACAAACTCATCACAAATAATGCTAACAGTACACTGGATTTACCATTCCGTTTAAAATAAGAAAGTTCATATTGACACCATGTATACTAAAAGTGCTATAATGCTGAAAATACTACTTTAAATAGATCATAGTCGGCCATGAAAGTTTCACATTTAAATTCTTACTAGAAATTCCAAAAATTCTAATGACCTAGTTCAGTGGGGCACCCTGTTTAGTTTAGTGTTGCGAATATTTTTGTTTAAAAGATCGGTATCAAAAATCCTCAAAGACAAATTTTTAGCATTCAACCAGTAATATTGCCCAACTTAGACCCCCCACGCTGTATTGATCTTCATACTAACCTTTTGTAATTCCTTATTAACCCAGGCACCCAAATTTAAATTTCCCACAATTATTTTTAGTAACTTCAACATAAAGGTATTAAAATAACTATTAATGTAATACAAAATTGTAAGTAATTTCATGTTTCAACGTTAAATTTACTGAAAATTATTGTGGGAAATTTAAATTTGGTTATCTGGAAGAGTGTTTAAATTAAATGTTAGTTTTTTTCTCGGAGTCTGTATAGAAGACTATATCGTCAGAGAACATCGATTCACTTATTTTAATTTCTTTCATTCTCCAATACCCCATATTTCTCATCTTTGTCTGGGTTTCTTTGAATACTTCATTAATAACCAATGTAAACAATAGTGGGTTTAGTGTGCTTCATCAGTTGTGAATTCTTTGGATTATTGGATCGTTATTTATTTATTGTAACCGTGCCCTTTATACATACCTTTATTATGTTTGTCTGTACATTCTTTTTTTCAATGTCTTCCATATATCTTCTCTTCTGATGCTGTCAAAAGCTTTTTTAGATCTATAAAGCACATATTCATCTTCTTGTTCTTATTTATTCAGTAATAATGTAAATTGCGTACAATTCAGAATCGCTATGTTTAAATGTTCACTTTATAACACTACACAGATATTACAAATTGCTATCCCGGCCTGGTACGAGACTCCGGTACATGTAACATAGACACTATGGAGCTGATCAGGCAACTGAAATATTGGCAGTGCCTGCGTCAAGATCTGGAAAGAGCTCGACTTCTTTGCGAATTGGTCAGGAAGAGGGAGAAACTGAAGGTGGAATTGACGAAGGCTAAGGAGCGGTGTTTAAATGTCGAATTAAAACCTTTACAAGCCAGTTTGAAGAAAGTGCTGGATTTAATAGCGGCCAAGGATACGAACGAGATCTTCAGTGAACCAGTAGATTTGGAAGAGGTAAGATATACACCGAATTCTATATTGATTTAGTAAAATATCAGCAACCTACAAGTTAACAATGGCAACCATAGCAAATCAACTGGAGTTTCTATTATCCAGTTTGCTGAGGTGTTTCCGCTTGCATAAACGACAATATCATCATTATACCAAGATCAACCAAGCTCTGGAGAAGTTTATATTAGGCTCCACATAAGTGGGGATATAACTCTCTCTCGTCGTATTAACAGAGAAGGGTCTTATACCCTAATTGAAAGCATTATTTAATCATGAAGAGTTCTAGGAATTGATTCCTTAATTAAATAATGTTTTTAATTGGTTATAATAATAAAAACTAAAAAAAAATACTTTTTCTATTTCGCATATACAGGTGCGCTACTACATTTGCGTCGGTTTATATGAAAAAGTGGTAACATATTTTCATTTTTTTGGCTAAGGATTATACAGGTTCAAAAGGACCACATTTCAAAACTATTTTGAAATATACAGGATGACTCAAAGAAAAATTACACACCAAAGTTGTGAAAAATGAAATGGAACACTCTGTATATTATGACATATTTTGATAGTACATACTAAATAAAGGCAAGTTGGTGTTAGGTTTCTTATATCTAACTCAACTCGTTTACGAAATAATTAACTATTCTTCAAAATTTAAGAGGCATGCCTGTCATGCATATTTAAGCTAGATATTTTAAATTATATCTATTTTTTAACTAAAGCATTACACTTGATAATAAAATAAAAGTAATGCAACAAATTATACAGGGTGAACAAAAACATACTTTTAATTTTCGCTATCTTTAAAGGCAAGTAACTTTCTTATTTTAAATGGAATTTATTACCTTATTTAGATTCTAATTTTAACGATCTTTAAGATTGTCTTAGTGAGGTGTGAGATTGATTCATGATACAAGAATAGAATATACAACCGTTCTCTATGACTAAAAGACATTTGCTATCAGTAAGAAACTAGGTTAAGAAAATAATATACAGTGTTTCGTAGGAAAAAAACTCATTTTGTATGCTTGAAATTTTGAACTTAGGCATATTTTGAGTAATTTTATGCAAGGAATGCTAACATTTCAAAAATTATCAAGGAATAGGTATACCAAACCCTAATATCAATTGATGTGGAATTTTACGCTGCATTCAATGTTGTATTAAAAAGTTAAAAGTTTTGCTAGCTTGAAGGTATCCATATTGCAGATGCGTTTTTGAACACCCTGTATGTGATTCCTTTGGACTTACAGCGACATTTCTACAATCACTAACTATCTGATACCTCTTGAACTATTTAATTTTATTCGAAGGAGTGCAAACGTAAAAAATTCAACAAAATTGCAATATCTCAAGAACGGTCGTATTTAGAGATAGGGAACTCTTATATAAACTAGCTGCAAATGACTCGGTAAATTCATTAGTCCGATGAAAATTGCACCACTCCATTTAAAATAAGAAAGTTGATATCAACACCCTGTATACTGAAAGAGTTATAAACTTGAATATATGTTCCTTATATATATCACAGTGAGCCGTCATTGATTTTTGTCCATATGAATCAAATCGATACTTCTGAGCCGAATTAAAAACCGTATAAACAGGATATTTTATGCGCGATTTTTCAGTATTAGTTTAAATTCGATTGTACATTTTAGTCAAAATAACTTACCCACTGAAAACTTTACAGAAGCTTCTGTGTTTTGAAAGGAACATTTTGTTCATGGAAAATATAGAAAGAAGGCGGAAAATGGCGAGAAATAATAATAAACCAAATACACAAATTAACGATGCTATAGGTTAGATTTGATAACTAACAGTTGCCATAATGGAAACCGGAAACTGTGCACTATTTTTTTTTGTATTGTACTTAAACATAGTAATACGGCTATCTCTATTTATCACATTCATGAAATATACAAGAAATCAATCCTTCTATCTTTTTCCGTGAGATAAGCGAAAACTTTGCTTCTTTTCTCTATAGTAATACTTGAGAAAAATAGTCAAATAAGTAGATTGTTTTTACTCATATGATATGTTAATGACGTTGGTTAAAACATAAAATAGACAGTGTTTATGCATGAGGTTTTAGTGTCTTAATGTATTCTATCAGCCTTCTGCATTCCTTTGAAGATTTATTCCATGGTAATGTATAGAAACTCTTAACAGCATCCCTAAATGTTGCTTCATCTTTATAATAAAAGCATGCATGCAAATATTTAATGCAGTCATTCTTTACACAAAATTTATTTCTCTTGTCATATAATATGTTTGCATTTGATAACTCTTCAATTAATATGACAGAAGTTTCGTTAAATGACACGGATAATACAATATCTACCGCAAACATTTCTTATTATCTTCCGCACCACGGTGTACCAAGAGAAAATCAATAAATATGTGGCTTTTTTATTAAACTTTAATGATTGATTAATCTGACATGTATCTTTTTTTTGTTACTAACTAAAACAATTACAGCTAACTATGTACATAAACATGCATAAACAGACAGAGTGTATTTAAATTAATGATAGAAAATATTAAAGCACAAATATGGTCAAGTCAAGTTCTGGTCAAGTTTATACAAGTACTTGTTTTTTCATTTCATTTCTTTATTTTTCTATACACATAAAAGTCGACATGAAACTCAAAACAAAATGTCCGGAGCAATAAAACATATTTGTAATTTTAACAAATGATGGTGCCTTTATTATCATTATTTATTACACAAAACCTCACTTCGTTCAAACCAAACACCTATTAACCAAATATATGTCAAATGCCTTGACTCAAACGCAACTGATGAACTGTCTGGTGATACTGATGAGCATGACAACAAACTCAACGACTGACGACGTGAACTCCCGAGAGGCTTGATAGGTTCGCCACTGCGGCTAAGGTAGAACTGAAAATAAGATCTTTACTTCTCCGAAGAAAAACACATCCACGACTAAGAGGAAATAAATATTTACCATTTATCTATTCGCGATATCTAATAAAATAAGATTTAATTGATGCGTTACAGGTTCCTGATTACACGACAGTTGTAACTGATCCGATGGACTTAAGTACGATGGCTAAAAAACTAGAAAACGGCCTATACCCAGATTTGACATCTATGGAAAAAGATTTCGATTTGATGATATCAAATTGTTTGGCCTATAATAATAAGGATACGGTTTTTTACAGGTATGGTTTCTATACTACCCTATTAAGATGTGTAGTTGTATTTGCATGACCGAAGTTTTGAGAAATTATGACTTAGCATACCGATACGAAAACAAAAATTATCAAAGATCATTATTTCTAATGCAGATGCGGCTTCCAGACCTTATCTGTATAATAAAACAGTCACACATTACAGGAAATCAGTAAAACCTAAAAACATGTTTTTTACAGATACGACTTTCCGTCTTAGCAGGATAGTATAGTTTTCTCGATTTTAATTTTAATTTAATCATGATGTCACATACCGTTTCAAGTGAAAATCATTTTTTATTTATGCTAAGTTAAATTTATTTAGAGTAAATTGTTAATTTCCATTTCTGAATTGATTTTCACGTTATTTTGTTTTTTGGGTAGATAAAGCTTATGCAATTATATTACAATTAGTTGCTTATCAGGCGCCTCCGCAAAGCCAAATTTCCTTCCTAATCATCATTACGGCCACAGATATGCTTCCCATGTCGCCGTAAGACCCTTTTACTAATATATTCACGGTCAGGTCAAAGCTGTAAAGATGTCAGTGATGCTATGCCATTTGTTCGGCCAGTTACAGTAAAAACAATCCGAAAGGGTGCCACTGGTATCATACAACATTTGGTTGCTTATGGTTTCCGCTTCTGGAAGCAATTTGTTCATCAGTTATCAGATACAATTGCTTTATCATTATTTGCTATTTAATTACATCATGCAGGCTTAACACACTTGCAATTCTCTTCGCCAAGGCATACTGAATTGATCCAATACGGTTTGTATAAAAGCAGTTACCTTCAAGAACGTCCGGCGCGCTTTAAAACGCCAGTGGATTTCTTCTTTCACGACTCGCAGTTATCAAGTTGCAATATCTGTGGGTGCTCCACAGAATAAGATGTGAATGGTGCAAACAATATTTGTCCATAAAACATTCCTTCTTGATTATTACAGCTGTGCCGACTATCGACCGTAAAGTAGGTAGTAATTATAATACTTTTTAGCCTTCTATATATAGAAGCATACAAAATTTGAAAGTCAAAGTATTGTATTATTCAACATACTAACCTCTTAATTGGCTAGATTTATTACAACAAACCTGCAATGCCTCTAGACCTTTAAAAAAGAAATTTTTATCTTGCTCTGTAAACCAGACTTCCACAGCTTCTATCACCTCTTCGTTGGAAGAAAATTTACGACCTTTTAAACTTTTTTACTCAAGGAAAGATGTGACAGTCGGACGGAGCTAGATCTGGTGAATAAGTGGCGTGTTCGAGTAATTCGAACCCTAAATCACGAATTGTTTGTATGGCAACATGCGATTTGTGTGCAGGAGCATTGTCCTGCGAAACAACACTTTTGGGCAACTTTCCGCGTCTTCTCTTATTAACTTCTTGTCATAGAGAGGTCAGTAATGTCGAACAATAATTCCCAGCTATTGTTCTACCCCTACCAGAAAATCTGAAGCAAAAACTTTTTCAGCAGATTTTTGAACACGAAACTTCTTAGGCCTTGGACAACGAGAGAATATCCATTCCATCAATTATTGTTTTGTTTCTGGGTCGTAGAAATGTACCCAAGTTTCTGCATCTTTTTCAAACTGAGCATAGATCGAACGCGATGCTTCCACCCTTACACGCTTTCGTCAACATTCAGACGATTTTGCAGACATTTTTCTCATATATAAATCGACCGTGAACTATATGATGGACGCGTTTATATGAAATACTCAATGCCTCATATAATCGTTTTAGCCCAATTCGATGGTATGACAGAATCATGTCATGAACTGCATCAACATTTTCGGGCACGGACACGAAAATGTATCAGTGTCATCAATAACGTTGCTAAGAACAGAATGACAGAATGGAACGGCTTTGTAGGTTAGATTTTTATTTGTAAACAAATTCAAATAGTTTTAGTTACAATTTCAGTCACCTATGCGACACTGCGAAGTTACCTGGTGGGATACGTTTGAAATCCATATTTCCGACAATATGAAACTGCAGTTTAGATGTATATATTGTGCTTTTAATGTTATTTTTGTTTGTTATGGTATCGCAATATTTTCTTTATCCACGGAACCGGTCTAGGCTAACTACATACCAATACATACTCGTATAGTACTCGTATATTAATATATTAATATTTATTGTATTAAATACCTACTTTTTATCAATTGTCAATTGATATAGGAGTATTTTTTTTTAATTCTAGGATTTGCTAATTGTAACAAATTCCTTTTTGTTTTTGTTATGTTTCTTGGCAATACGAAAACAATAATGATGTTATTTTGATACTAATTATAACTGACTATGAAACAAAACCAGATACTTTATGATATACATTATAAAAGTATACAAATATAGCTTCATTTTTAAAGTTTTATTTATAATTACTTGGGTACATTGGCAAACAGAAACACATGGGTTTGCCAAGACGTGAAAAAGTATATTATTTACGAGATGACCAACAACGTACGAACTATTTTTGGCTAAAGTATTTGTACTTATCACTTTTTTATATTTTAATATAACAAGCGCTTTTTTAATTGAAATACAATGCGGCATAAATTTAATTCGAAAAATATGAAGGAAAGTAGCCTAGTATATAGAAACGACAATAATTTCCTGAAATGAACATTTAGAAAAAAATCTAAAAACACGTAACCTTTTCATGTAGTTTAAAGACTGAAAAAAGAAAAATTGAATTTATAATATACAAGAGCAGATGTGTGAAAAAGTGGCAATTTTTTTAATCCCCTAACTGCCCCGTGGGTGTGGCAGTGTTTTTTCTTTTTTTCAACCTAAAATGTACGGCTGCTAACAAGAAACGATTTGATCTGTACCCTATCTCGATATCTCTTCTCGTTTCTGAAATATAGCAAAAAAAATGGGGAAACTTTGAGCCCCATGGCACCCCTTAGCAACAAATATAGGACGTTAAAAAATACGTGTCAAATATTTTTGGATGTTTTACATTTCTAGCAAATTTTCTCAAAATCTGAGATATCGACTTAGGTGTCTTTCCTTGTTAGTTGATTTAAGGAATCGTCGATAAGAGAATCAAGCGGTCTCCAATTATGCCGCACTAAACATTACAGCTAAAACGACGTTGAGATATATTAAAAATAAAATTATTTGTTAAGTTAAGTTTAAAAATTATTCCGTTTTATTTAGAGCGGCATTAAGATGAGAGATCAATGTGCGGTAATATTCAAGCAGGCCAGGCAAGAGTTGGAATCGGTAGGCTTACTGAATGAAACAAAAGAGGGAAAGAAATCGACTCCCGCACGCCAAGAAGAAGTATCTCCAGCAGATATCGATAAGGAATTGGAAAGTTTACAGGTATAGAATATGTTGATAAAATTTTACATAAAAAAACCCTTTATTATATATATACAGGATGTTTTGAAACATTGTTTAAAGATTTTAAGGGCATGTAGTACGATCGAAAATAAGGTTAAAAGTCATAATAAACATATGTTAACAAATCAACCGTTTACGAGATAACAGCGAATGTTCCTAGTAGTACATGGATATAACATATCCCAGTAAACAGGTGTTTATCAGCTATTGTTTTATGACAGTTTAATTTGACGTTTTGTGCAATTTGTAGCAATTACAATGGTTGCGTATTCTAATGCTGAAATGAGCGATATGGTGTTCATGTACGGTCGTGCTAATGGGAATTCTTTATAAGCACGTCGCTTCTATGCTGAAATGTTTCCTGATCGCCAACTGCCTTCGCATGTGATGTTTCAGACGGTGTTTCAACGAGTAAGAGAAACTGATTAATTTGAAAAGCGGTCTTCTGATACTGGACGACAGAGAATAGCATGTACTCCACAGATAGAAGATCGAATTTTGAATATTATTGATGAAATTACCGAAACTAGTGTTAGAAGAATTTCGACTCAAGTGGGTGTAAGCAGCAATCTTGTTTGGAGAACTCTTCATGAGCAACTCCTATACCCCTACCATATCCAACGGGTACAAGCCCTTACTGCTCCGGATTATCAAGCGAGAAGGGCTTTCTGTGAGTGGTTTTTGCGAACAGCTGCTGATCGGCCAGATTTCGCTGATAACATCCTTTTCTCTGATGAAGCTGGTTTTATTAAACATGGAATATGTAATTTCCACAACAATCACTCTTGGTTTGACGAGAATCCTCATGCTACCGTTGAAGCCAGGCATCAGCAACGTTTCTCTCTAAACATCTGGTTAGGCATGATAAGGGAACGGTTGTTAGGACCGATTGTTTTGCCACAACGCTTAACAGGTCCTGCATACCTCGAGTTCTTAGAAAATACTTTACCTGAACTTTTGGAAGATTTACCTATAAATCTAAGACTGAACCTCTGGTTTATGCAAGATGGAGCTCCACCGCACTTCACGCGTGCTGTTAGGGAACATCTTAACAATGAATTTCGTGGGAGATGGATAGGGCGAGCAGGTCCCATTGCTTGGCCTCCAAGATCTCCCGATCTAAACCCGTTGGACTTTAGTATCTGGGGTTATTTGAAAAGTTTAGTGTACGCAACACCGGTAAACGATCTTCCAGAGTTGCGCCAACGAATGGAACACTGTTGCCAGATAATACGAGAAAAACCCTTGTTTTTTGAAAGAGTGCGCGCTTCCCTTGAAAGCAGATGTAGATCCTGTGTCGAAATGGAAGACGTCATTTTGAATATCTTCTTTAGTTATAATCTATTTTATGTTAAAATGCAATAACATCTTAATAAAAACCGCTAAAGCAAACTTATTCTGCAATTGCGATAAAATCGTTGTTATCTCGTAAACAGTTAATTTGTGGACATATGTTTATTATGACTTTTAACCTTATTTTCGATCGTACTACATACCCTTAAAATCTTTAAACGATGTTTCAAAACACCCTGCACAGAATTGCAATAAATTCTGTGCAAACTAAGAATGTCAGAAGCATCCTTGTCATTATTTGAATTTCCGTCTAGACGCAATCGAATTCAAACCTAGCAATTATGTGAAAATCCAACTATCACTTTTTGATATTACGTTCTTTTCTTAGGGAAAAACCGGTGCCTGAGATTATCACGAAGCTAGAAGAACTTCTGGCGAAAAGCCACACGTTGAAGCACGGCTCATCTCGAATAAAACGCGTAAAAATGGTGAAGAGCGAACTTATGCGCGCTCGAAGAACGCTAAACACAGCTGAGACATCACAATCCGATCTAGAAACCGAAGTAACAGACATAAAAGTGTCACCGCCGGCAACCGGAACGTCCCCTACCGGAATAAACCGACGTACAGCAGTACTATTCACTAGGAAGGCGCAAGCAGCTTTAAAAAAGCCCAACGAAGAAAAAGAGGAGAAGGGATCACCAATCACGGAGTCTCCACAAAAAGTGTAGGTTTGTTGTATTTTTATATATCTCCCCAGTGTTAAAGCTTCCATACATCTCCGACGATTGTGCATAGGAAGAAGAAAGGAAGACCCAAGCGCTCCACGGATGCCAACGTGGCAGCTCCTCTTCCGGATGCCAAAGCGAGCGTTTCAGCAATCCCGGACAGCTTTCGGGTCTATAGGAACGAGCAGCAACCTTCGGACGATGAGAACAGTGATAGCGGCACTTCGCTCTCCACTTGTTATTCGCGCGATTTGTCTGAGATTGAATCGGACGATGATTCGGATAGTTACAGTGTGGATACGACGCTTGAAAACTATGAAAACGGAGAGAAACTGGAATTGAAACCGTTGCAGTTGGTTTGGGCTAAATGTCGTGGATATCCTTGGTATCCGGCCCTCATAATAGACCCATCAATGCCAAAAGGTAATTCCGTCGTAAAGTAGTGCATCTAGAAAAGGCGTACAATACGGTTACCTATCGAACCTACGAAGAGCGCAAACTATTCCCCGTTTCATAATGTTTGTGTACATTGGCTTGCAGTCAAATCGCGTACAACTTGAATGTAAATCTGACATGTTTTTAAGATTATTTGTTAATGTAAATTGACTTTAGATTTGACACATGTCATAGGTTTCGTATAACTAAGGGCCAATTGTATAAAACTCCGTTGCACCTGAGATCACTTGAAGGCAAGATCAACAGTGATCTTCGTTCAGCCGGTTGTACCAATCAAGTTCAAGGGCGGTTCAACCGTGAACTTCGTTCTAGAGAGAATTATTCGTTGTACGAACAAAATTGATCGGCGTCCAAGCGCTTCGTTATGGTTGAAGCTGAACCGCAAATTTTGGCCGTTCAAGCCAGTTCAAGGTGTAGAAGTGTCATTTTTCATTTCTTTCGTTTCTTTCTCGTATCTTTTTAATCTGATATTTGACGCTCTTACCAAGTTATAGAATGGACTTGTTGAATGACTTTAGTGAAGAAGAACAAGATTTTCTGGAAATGTACGAAATTTGTTTAAATAGAAGGAAAGGACAAAATTATAGGGAACGCGAAAATCATTCTGAAAGATAATAATAATAATATCTATTTATTGGCATCATACAAAAATACATTTCATATTTCGCAAAAAGAACAAATCACCATGATAGTGACTTCCTCTGGCCTTAAATCACGTCCAAATTTAGTTGGTTTTAGCCAAAAATATAGCCTTTGATTTGACACATGTTCAGTTTATTCTTTGCTTCTTTATACAATGTTCGGCTTTAACCACATCCTCTTTTTTGATATCTGTTTACTACCTGAGGATATCCAGAACTATGTGTGTTTAAATTTTATTTTCCCTAAAAACCCAGAAAATGCACAGAAATTTAAAACCACCAGAGACAATGTATCTGTCAATTTGACAATTCATTCAAAAATGCACAGAGACTATTTGTAAGTTTTCAAAATAAAACAAAGTGTAATTTAAATTTGTATATTTTTTTTGTAGCATGGACATTTTTAATTTATGCTCCTCCTCCATTAGCCTTATTCTAACAGCGGATTGGCAATCGCCTCTCTTCAGCATTTGCCCATGCTTGTCTTGGGTATGCCTTAATTTTTAACGATGCCCTTCTAAAAAGCACTTCTTCTGCAATTCCACTAGCTCCATTGTAGCACTAGCCCAGGCATTCAATTTATTTTCTAGTGCTTCTCCAGTGTTATCACAGTTGCCTTAAAGAAAGGATTTATAACTAATAACTATCAATTGTTTTCCTATTATAAAAATAGGAACTTACATTTAGTCTGTAATGCATGTGATTTTTTCGTTTGAAGCATGATGAAGCAGGTGTAAACCGTGACCTATCTGCACCCTCTTTACTTATTGATGGTTCTTCTTCATGACTACCACAAGCAATTGTAATTATTTCATAATTTTCATTTTCTAGCGTTGTACCATAATAAATACGAATTTACTTCATAAATAATCATTTTTAATATTCTTTTGCGAATATTTTGTTTCTACTTTGCATGAGTAAGTTTTATGAATAATCATTTACCATTTAAGTTATATTGTCGTCATCAAATTTACCTTGTAACTCAGTTATCGAAGCCTCTAATAATTCTTTCACCTCTCTATCTATATTTGAAATTTTTATTTCTTTAAATTCACCACCACCTGTTCCCATAATATTTTTCTTTTCGTCAGCATATTTCTGGTTTGTCCGCTTCTTAATATTTTCGTACTTTCTATGCAATGTATCTACTGCCCAAAATTGACCTCCAGAATTGGAATTAAATTCCTTGGATAAAGTTTTCCATGCAAGAGTTTTCTCACGAGCCCTGATGTCACCTGTGGCTTTACATTCTACAGTTTTTTTTTGTAATTTTTAATTACAGCAACAAGAAGTTCTTCTTCGAAAAGACCGTAATTCACTACTCTATTAAATTTTGGTGTCTTCCATGCCATTTTCGACGTGTATCTATATTAAAACCATAACCTTAGAAACAACAAGTTACCATCACCCTTATATCTAATTCTTGCCTGATTTTAGTGATGAAAACAATAAAAACAATTATCATTCACTTATATAATTAAAATTGAAACAGATTTTAATCCAAGTGTCTCGACCTCTCGCCAATTAGGACTGTCAATTAGCTGTCAAAATGAGAGGATACGATAGATTTCACTACCAGCAACAGGAAAGTTACCAGGATTAATTGAACTTTAGTCTACTACGCATGGCACAATGCTTTTTCGCTTGAACAGAGTTCACCGGTGATCGGGGGTTCAGTTGAACGGCCTGTTGAACTGTTTATGGTACAACCCGTCCTTAGTCGCTCTCGTAATCTTCGGATGTGGGATCCGATCGTTCCAACTCACAGCAAATGTTATTTTCAATGCAATTAATATTGCCAAATTTATCTCGCTGAATACGAGTTTATTTCACTGTGATTTTTTTACTTCTTGCATTTTTGAAAATGAATTTTACTCATTCGATAACCTACATTTGTCTAACAACTGTTGACAAATGACAATTAAATCAAAGGTTCAACTGCCACAAGTTTTCGCAATCACTTCGAGGTAAGTGCGCATAGTTCTGCACTTTCCACCAGGAACTTGCGACGTAAACACCAAAAAATTTAACGTTTCTTGCGACGTGAACACAAAAATTAAACTGCGTAATAGTGCAAATAGTTCATGCGACTTACTGTTTGAATCAAATGCAAAATTTTGCTAATAAAAACTATAACAAAACGAACAACATTCTTATTGTATAGCGTTCTTGCAATTTTGGTAATATTTAATATTTTGTTGCTTTAAATTGACTAATGTCAAAGTAGTTGTACGCGATTTTATTGCAAGCCAGTGTGAACGTGTTGACAAACATTTTTCGGTACACCAAAATTTATTTAGAACGAAACGGAATGATATCGTATTGTACTGGGTAAGCAAACTTTATTTAGCTTTTAATCGTTTGTGTACACGAACATATACCGAATACAAAACAAAATACGTAACCATATGCTACATTTAACCGCATACAATATAAATATAACTCATGATGAGAGATTGTTGACGATGGGTGAATACTGCGTTGTTATTTGGGCTATTTCCATCGTTTGTAGAATTTTGATGAGCGACGTTTCAGCAGTCTGTCTACTGCCGTCACCAGGGTAGCCCCGAATGGGGCTATTTCTTGCCAAACTCATTATTATAATTAATTTGACAAATATGTCCGAGTTTACAATTAATTTGACTGAAATTAATTGTCAAATTATTATTCTGTCTCCGGGATCGTGGTTGCCGGTCTTCTGCTTAAGCTATCCGTTATCACTGGTAACCAGACATCTTTGATTTCCAGGCTTGATGTGCTTATGGCATTTGGTGTTATGGCCATGTATGCTACTTCTTTCAGTTTCCTTTTTGTGAAGTAGTCCTCTCTTGCCAGGATTGTTGCTTCGTCCCATTCAATCCTGTGTTCTTCTTCCAAGTATGTTGAGCCAAGCTAGACTTATCCGTTTCTCCCAGTCGAACTAATTTTTGATGTTCTTTGATTCTGACTTGCATGGGTTTACTTGTTTCTCCGATGTATGTTCTTCCACATTTACACGGAACTCTATATATACATTCTTTCGTTCTCTGATTCACGTTGTTCGGCTTTGTTTTGGTTAGGGTTGATCTGTTGGTGTTCGTCGTTCTTATTGCTGTTTCTATTTTTAAATTTACTGTACACATGCGTTCATAACCGACATTACCGGCGTTTCTTTGTGCTGTATGCCGACCGTCCGCTGTGCATCGAGCCATTCGTTCGAGTGCTAAATAATAATATCGGCGATTGGACATACATTTTTATAAGTGACTTTTGCAGGGTATCTGCATAACGGGGTTCCAATACCGTCTCCACCACCAGACGTGTTGGCTCTATCATCAAATTATGCGGAACAAGTTTATCTGGTGTTATTCTTCGACGCTAAGCGTACTTGGCAATGGTTGCCACCTGATAAATTAGAATTATTAGGAATTAATACTGAACGGGACGAATCTAAGGTAGCGCTTGGTGGTCATTCTGTTTTGAATGCAATTTAAATATCCATTTCTCCATAGGTGAATGAGCCGAGGAAACCGGCCGATCGAAAGGCGGTGAGAAAGGCTTACGAAAACGCGTTACAACATCTATCTCAAACCGGAGAAATAGAAACTGATACTTAAACATTTTAAATGTTGATAATTATATTATCTGTGTCAGTGGTTTTAAAGCTTAAAGTTAAAATATTAGATGTAAGCTACTTAACTTAAATGTAAATAAATGTTTCTTAAACAATAAACTAATATTATTTTGGAGTTTCAGTATTATTATTTGAGTGCACCTCATCGATTACCCAACTAGTGAGGTAGGGTGTCTTCTATTTTTTTTTGTATTTTCCGCGTTTCTGGAGCTCTTTGCGCCCATATATCCAGGGTCATGGTCACAGTCTACCGTTCTCAGGTTATAATTAAACAAACCTTCCAGTTATTGCGTTGTATATTTAATTTTAAAGTTGCAGATTTGTTTTTTTTTTCATTTGATGAAAATTTGTAGTTTTTTAACAGAAAATATTAAGTACTTGATAAATTAATTTTCTTTAATATTTCGTGCTTTTCGGTATTTTCTTAAAAAACCATATTATGTTACTTTCATAACATGCTTTACCATATTATAGCAATAAAGCTAAGGAGGACTATCATAGTTTGGGGAAGAGAAATATTAGTTAGGCTATGTTTACATATTTACATACCTACGTTTATTTTTCATTGTTTGTGGTTATAGAAATGAATACGTATTTTTTTTTATTTTGTTTTTCTACTAATTTAATATTCTAGGAAAATAAAAAAAAACACCCATGATCATCATCAGATTGCTTTAAAGCTAAATTAAATAAAATTTTAATTCTACAACACTTGATAGTAAGAGTTACTTCAATTACGAAATCAATTTAATACTAGCTCTTATTTATTTTAATTACACTTATGTATGAATTTAACTATAAATAACTTGTTCCAATAATGTCCTACATCTTTCCACAAAAAGCAGTTGTACTTTAAAAATAACACTGAGCTATCACCATTACTAGTAGTCTGGTTATTTAAAACGTCATCTAAAAATGCGGCATCCATTAACATTATAGAACACTTTTGACGTATAGAAGTATATGTGATATAGGTGAGAGAGATAGAAGTTCTTTGAGTTACTGATTGGAGATGGCATCCCAGAAAAAAAAAACCATATATCGAAGAGACTGATAGAGGTTCTTTCAGTTGCTGATTAGAAATGTCACCCCAGAATGAAAGAAATAAATACAAGTTAAAATACAAGTTATTGCTAAGATACAGTATGTAAGGGAGAATGAAATGTTATATGTAGCGTGAAAAGCAATTTAACTTACTAACTACTACACTTAAATAATGTGCAGGTCAAATAGTTCTATCAGTTCTTCAAATCCCCATTCTGTTAATAATTATGGTACATACATATCTAGAACTGATTTTATAATGAATAGGAATAATAAGGAAACACACGAATATGATGCATACAGGTTAATAGGACTTCACTAAACACTTTTAGGAAAGAACTAACTCGTATGTGTGTAGTAAACAACCACGCACCAAACTAATCGAAATCTGCTATCCACCTGATACATCCTTATTATGCCCAGCTATGAAAAATAAGTAATTTTTTTTATTAAAACTTTTAATATAAAAATATTGTTATTCCAAAAATGTGACACTGCCATTCCAAATATTAATTTTATTTTGTGTTAATACAAATTTCTTAATAACTTTTTTTATCAGTGTGCATTTCCTGACGTAGATCAGATCATTGGCGGCTGGTGACAATATTGAGTGGTGGGGCCAATCACGGGCTAACTGCCCCTTCTCCTCTCCCTCCTCCATTTTATTAATTTTACAAAGTTTTAAATCAGTTTAGCTCAGCTTGTAGTAATGTATTACTTCATTTATTGCTAAAGGACCATTATTACAATCGCGATTTAAGGATCAACATGGCAAGGTATATCGATTGTAAGTCTAAAGTGAAGTTTAAACCGAAAGTTATTGATCCACCGCGATTGTAATAATGGCCCTAACTAAAATAATACCAACACAAAAAAAATTAATGTACAAAAATTTAGAAGCCGTTCTTAAATGAACAATGCGTTAAATTCTTATCAGGAATACTTATTTAAAAATCTACCTAGATATAAATACTAACGTATTTCCTTCAGAATTGCATATATTTAGTTTTTAAACTGCACGTACATACATGGGTCACTTGTTTACATTCACCTACTTAACTAACCCAAAATTATTCAGGCGTTTTTGTGATTTCATATCGATGAAAACAACACAACACAGCGCACATGAGTTATTCAAGCGAAGATCGTTGAGTAAAATATAATGGATATTCTAAGCATAAGTGAACGTATTTCTTACAACGAATAGGAAACACAATTTTTATTTTTTTGTTTGTTTACCTAAGCAAATGGCTTGTTTTTTTTTTTACTTAAAACACTATTGTGATGTCTTTTTCAGGAATAACTAAATTATATTTATTATTTCATTTAAATAATTTTAACTTAAGAAAGATATGAATGGTAGTTCATTTTGATTTGAAATACCATAGTTATTAATTGGCGATGTCATCTAAAATAACACTACACTTTATTACTATAATAATAAATATTAGATATTCTTGAACCCAATTTTTATTGCGGGAAGTGTCAAAACTGAGGTCCGTATGCAACAGCCCGCTACATATGCTTTTACTTTCAATAGTCGATCTTCGACGGCCGTCTGACTCACACGCTTGCCTACCGTGATCGTGGGAGATCCTTCTCTCACAGTGCCGAGCACTGACATATACTGATGACACGTGATTCGATCAATCAGCGGAGATCGGGGCAAGACACGGCTGGTCCCACTTCATTTTAATTTTTGCGTATACTGCGATCACCCCCTCTTTCGCTACCTCCGCGCGGATACCTACAAACGTCTAAAATCGGGGCCAATCTAGATGTGGCCCCAGTTCGCCGCTTATCTGTATAAATAACTACAAACCGCATTGGTCGCATCAAATCTTAGGAATCGCAACGTTCGTTCTGTATTTAAATGTGTGTGTGTGTGTATCTTTATCGGTATTTTTGCTGAAAATAAAAGCTTTTTAATGATTAATTTTGTGATTCGCAATGGTGGGGCCATGTCCCCGTGGCTCTTTAAGACGAGCCGCCCTTGAATGAGACAATCCTCCCGAAAGATATTTTTTTGCGGTATGCGGCAAAGATACCGCAACCTTTTCGGCTTGAGTAGAGATTTCCGTACGGAGAATTTGTTCTTTGTAGTTCTTGCCTAAGAAATAATCGTAGAAGTATTTTTTTTGAATCTGTGCATGCGCAATCGTAGATAGAGTTTAAAATTGTATGCTTATTGCAAGATATTCCCCTTATTAGGGATTGTTTATAATTTTTTTTATTGAAATCAGTAACACTGTTCTCCTGGATGTATTAATAAATGTGCATCAACATTTTTAAAACCGGTTGGGTTACTGTTTTTATCACGAGGATTATTAGAACATTTAATCAATAATTAATGTATTTCATTGTTCCTGAAGATTTTTTGAGTAAGTTTTATTTTATTGTAGTGGAATTTTAAATTTTAGGATTTTTATTCTAGGTAAGTTTAAGATTTTATACTTATTAAATATTGGTTCTAGAATTTTTGATAATTTATATCACTTTTTTTTATGTTATTGATTTATAAAGCTGTGATAAAATACCTAACTGAAATTTGCTAGTGCAACGCTGCAATCTGATACTTCGAAAATAATAATGATATTTCTACAAATTATTTTTTTGGAAATGTGGCTAACTCATAAATTATCTTCCCCAAACTATTATATTTTCCTCTACATTTGTGGCTATTAGTACGGTAAAAGTACTAAACCGTGGACAAAAGGTCCTGGTCGAAATCAACCTGCATTAGACTCTAATTTACAAAAGGACAATGCAAATCCCTTTAACAAAGCAAAAGACAAAACAGTTCAGGAAGATAATCTTTTTTTACACAAAAATCCACGTGGTTTCAAAAATTAATACAAACCAAATTAAACGCGGACAATACAATACATTTCAAAATCAACGAAATAAATCTTTAAATAAAAAGAAATACCAAAATGGCAGCAATGAAAATAAAATTACAGGTACTTACACGGCATCTTTCAAAGAACTCGTCCCTTAGGGTAAAACAATCGCATATATATAAAATACTACAACTGCGTGCGTTGCAACGCACAAAGATCATAGAAAACAACTACATTTAAGAAGAACATGAGCTAAAATGAGCAAACACTATCAATTTAAAAAGTGAAAACAAATTAAACAACTGAACATTTAAATAAATAAATTAAACAATTAACTCAATAACTAATTGTTATACAAAATAAAATAATTGAATCTGTGGGAACTTCCACGAAGCATCGACAAAGGCAAATCGGATAAAAATATGCACATCTGTGCATCTTAAAAAAAACTCTCACGAATACAAGGTGTTCGTCCACACCAGTACGTTATGAAAGTAATATATGGCGTTTAAAAAAAATCCAGAAATACGAAATATTAAAGACAAAGTAACAACTAACGTTAATATTAATAATTTATCAGGTACTTAATATTATTTATTTAAAAACCACAAACTTATATATCGGATAAATTGACAGAAAAAAAGAAATCCACAACTTTCAAATAAAAAATGCTACTCAATAAGTGAAAAGTTTGTTTTGTTCCTAGTATTTCTCGTTTACATATAATCTCAAACGATTTGTAATCCTTAAAAAAACATTAGACTCGTTTTTGAGTACCCGAGGCTACCTAAATAAGACCTTTGCTATACTTGCCGCCCCTACCCGATAAGCACCCGGTAATAACCCGGTATATTCTAAATTATTTTCTTCTTTATATATTTTCATTTCATTCCTTTGTATACGTAAAGGTGTTAGTTTTCGATTCCCGTTCGTCTTAACAATGTCAAGTTCTAATATTGCTGCTCATATTAACTGTGACTCGCGACACCAATATCCGTTATGATCATTCGATGAACGCCAGCCACTAGATCGGCATTTTTTTATATGTGAACTCGCAAATCTTAGAACAATCAAAAGTGCTGATACATACCAATAGGTTTGTTCGCTGTGCGAATCAGAACTTAATTGGAAACTATTTCGGTTTTTCCAGTGCGCATGATTCAAAAAGGGATTGTAGTTTGAAATTAGTTTGATAATTTGCTCTGTGAACACATCCAAAACCGACACTACTGCCATCTGTGTCCAGCAATTGGAATGTATATGTCAGCCCGCGGAGCACACGGCGCAGTGTATCTCTCTCGTTTAGTGCGCATGAGCGAATTTAAAATCCACAAGAAATCCGTGAACTTTCTGGATTAATCACAAACTGTCACTGACTACCTTTTGACATTGTGCGAACACCAAATTTTAAATTACCAACGGTCGAAATACGAAATTGTTGCACTGCGAACGCACAGCTATTATTAGGCATGCGTCGTTCAGTTGTGGATAGTTTCTGACTGCACAGCGAACAAACCTAATGGCCATCAGATGGAAACTAGTGTTGATGTCTTCGGTATATTGTTTTACAAGAAAATAAAGCATTGTTGTAATGGAAGGAACATCAACACTTGTTTCTGTCTTGTAATATACGAGGTGATAGGAGTGCCCTGAAAACCTTTCGGAGGGAGAAGTTCGGGATATGCGTTCGTGAGAACAGCTCGGAATCCGGGAGTGATCCTTATTTATTAATTAACAGCTTATTCGTTTTGTGTTTCCTAAGTGATAGTTTTTTTGTCTTTAATTATATAATGTATAATTTTTTTGTTGTTACATTTCTTGTATATCGTTAACGTCGTTTAGTGTGTGAAATAAGTGTAACCGAAAGGTAGAAGGGTAAGTCTGCACAGTTATTCTGGCTTGCACTTCTACGGTCTAATTATTTTCGTCGCCTCCCCTTTTTTATGATATACCGAAGTCTATAAAAGTCTTCTTCTCGAATGTTAAAGTGTATTTTCATTTATATAGGAATAATTTTAATTCTAACATACACATATATTTTTAAAATTTCGGGCACTATATACAAAACAAAATGGTAGAAGGTCATCAAAAACTCCCTAAAAATCTACTTATAAAAGTGTGAGTGACGCTAGTTTGTTTTCCAATACTTTTATAACATAGGTACTTTCTTCTTAACATTGATCAGTGAACAAAACCGGTTTTGTTCAAAGAAATCATGTATTTGAAAAATTTAATGTTGTGATTTATCGTTATAGATGTGTTTTTAGCAGTTTTGAACCTACTGAACCTAAAATGTTCCACAAGGCGAGGGGGCTACAAATCTTGATCACAAATCTCGCTGTTGCGGGGATAAATCACAACATTAAATTCTTCAAATAGAACATGATTCCTTTGAACAAAACCGGTTTTGTTCACTGATCAATGTTAAAAAGAAAGTACCTCATATGGTCATATATCATATGTATGTAAATAAATAAATAAAAATACAACATAAAATAATAAAAAAAAATAAGGATATATCTTATGATTTTATAAAGCACGATTACAGTTGTATAGTTGTATATTATTGTAAATTATTAATATTTAACGACTATCTAATAAGTGTTATACTAAATTCTTACATAATAAACAAAATAACATGTACTTTGTGTACCTAATAGGTTTTTAAAAGTATATAAAATTATATTAAAAAATTAAAGAAAAAGGGATTTATAGTAAAAAAAAAAAATGTTATTACATAAACATACAAAATATTTTTTGTTGCTTTGATGCTTTCTTAAAATATTTTATAAAGTACTTTCTTTCCCAAATTCTAGTGATTTTCTGGTGGAATTATAATCCCAATCTAATGAAATATGTCTTCTGTCGATTGGCAACACTGCTATCAATCTAAACACCTCTGCTGCTGTTTTGAATAGCATTGAATAGCGTTAAGGCACATTGTGATTGTACATGTAAAGTCGTTAAGTATTTGCATCTAACCTTTTTTTTCGTTCGTAACAACAGAAGTAGTAAAATATCCTCTTATGTCACGCGAAGTTACGGTGATTACACAGACCATCGTGAATTGTTATAAATATGTTTGATGATGATTTCGATTGGAATGAGGTTTGTTTATACTTTGTTAGCCTAGCAAATAAGTTAGCGTGCGTATTTTCCAGGAGGAACTTAAGAAATTGGAGGATAATGCGGCAACCACAAATAACAAAAACAATGGACATATTATGTCAGGTCCAAGTACTTCTCTAAGTAATTGTTATTCCCATAAAGATGTTGTTAGAACTAGTATTGAAAACCATACAAGCCCGAAGAGGGTATTAGTAAAGAGGAAGTTTCCGGGACCAGCAGGATTATTTCCAGAATCTAGTCAAGTATGCAATGATAAAAATACCGTTGAAACATCTTTATTAAGTAGCGTAAGTGAAGATACAAGCTAATAAAAATAGATGCTTAGAATATATTATATTTTAGCAACTTTTATGTACACAAAACCTCAGATTTAATATTTGACAAGGTTATCTGGCAAGATATGTGCAGGGATTTTAAAGAATCTAGTTTATTAAATACATATAATATCAAGTGGATTAAGAATAATGTTGAACATGGTTTGGTTAATAAGAAAGTGCCTTTTTTAACAGCAATTGTGAAACAAATTAAAAATACTTCAAAAAGTCCGATTTTTGTTTTAGCTGATTCTACAGGTATGTGCAACTTTTTTTATTAGACATGGCTGTTATCTGGTTTATTAAAAATATTTTCAATATGCTCACAATCAGGATATTATTTAGTGTTATATATTTACAAAGAGATCCAAAATGATTGTCATTGCCGCTTCAATAATTTAGTGACATAGATTATGGTTGCGTAATTGTGGTTTTCGAACAAAATCGATACTTGGATGAATGAAATGTAATTTGAAATATTACAAATGTCACAGCATAAGACATCTTTTTACATTATAAGCTTTAAGCTTAGTTTTTTAGTGATTGTATGTTATTGCATATGTGTACTAAACTGAATTCCAAATGAGTTCATATATCCTCTACAGCAGTGGTTCTTAACGATTTACATGACCCGCACCCCTTTGAATCTGAAAATAGGTTTCCACACCCCATTAAAAAAATGTGCTTCGATGTATTAGTTTAGAAAAATACATTTTTTTGCGAAATTTATTGTTTATTGAAAAAAAATTGTACATTTTGTATATCAAATACAAAACAGTATTATTTTTATTAATGGTTAGGCTGTTGTTGCTTGTTCATTATAATACTTGTGAAACGGGGCTCTTTTTTTGAAAGAGACGCGTAAATCATCACTTGCATTTAAGCGATTTCTCCCATTTCACATGGGTCCGATGGTGGCAAATGGTAAAAGTTACTGCAATGCTTCTTTCGCCAACTGTGGATAATGTTCTGTGTACACCAAATTATTGTAATACTAATTGTTTGAATTCCATTTGAATATGTGACTGTCTCGCATTTCAATAAGATCGTCTTTTTTTAAATCACTATCATCCATCGAATTTAGGTTATATAGAAATGGATCCAGTATCCATCTCTGAGTTTTGGTAATATTTCCAGTAGAAAAATATGCACTGAATGATTCACTCAATCGTTTCAAATGTATTGCAATGTCGGGTATTAATTGAATTTTTTTCATTCTCCACAACAATAATCAAGCAAGTGAAAGTTTGCAAAATTCCCCTTTTCAATTCGACAATCCAAATTTCTAGTTTTCCAATAAATGAAGATAATTTTTCACTAGCTATTATTATATTTGTACCAAATCCTTGGATTGATATGTTCAATTCATTCAAGTGGCTAAATATATCTGCTAAGTAGGCTAGTCTCAGAATTGCATCCTTCCTCTCAAAATCTTTTACTAAATCACAGTTTTGACTGGTCAGTAACTGAATAATTTCTTCACGTAATTCAAAAACCCTGTTAAGTATGCGGTTCTTCGAGAGCCATCGTATTTTGGGTGTGATATAGAAGCGCGGTATGAACAGCACCGATTTCTTCACAAAAGGCACGAAAAATGCGATGATTAAGCGCTCGTCCACGGATATATTTTACTACATTTATTGCAATAATTAGGTGTTGTTTTAAACTTTCTGGCAAAGCGTTTGACGCAAGTGCAACTGACGATGCAACATGCAATGCGTTATTGTAACTTCCGGTAATTCTCTTTTCATGTGTGAAAAAAAATCTGGAATTTTTGTCTAACATTGCTGGGTCCCATCAGTGCATATTGAGCCAATCACATTCATTGGTAATTGATATTTTAGGAAAAAAACCGTTTGATATGATTGAAAACATCAATTCCTCTCGAAGTCAACTCAAGTGGCTCACAAAATAGAAATTCTTCTATCATTTCTTTTTCTTTTACATATCGCACAAATTTCTGACACTTTAATCAAGTGAGAATTAATCAATTACATACAACAATGTAAATGTCAAAATTTTAACAAAAATCGTAATATCTTAGAAACAGTTGAAGATAGGTATAAGATACCCTAATGGTAATCGTCATAGAATTTTATGGTAATTCAAAAATATTATAATATATAGGTGTTCCATTTAAAATAACAAAGTTCGTGGCGACTTCGGTTAACCGGAAGTGCAAAAAAGTGAAAATATTTAGAAAGAAAGAAAGTGCCAAATTGTTGCAAACCCCAATTTTTTAAAACTGAGGAATTTCGTTAAGCCGGAAAACTTCTAACCAGCCAGTTCCGTGGAAAACCCTGTATATGGTGCCTACGTTCACTCTTAAAATTAGTAGTAGATAGGTAGTGATAACATCTCCAGAAGGCAGTATTCTTTCCAACAATCTTTCTGGATCTCTTGGTATTTTAACAAGTGGTTCGTGAACCAGTTTTAAGTTGAAGAGTTTGTATAAACTAAAGATTTTAATTTCGGTATGGTGGGACTAACGAACTATATAAAACACTAGAACGCGCGCTGTGTACTTAAAAAACGGTCCGCTGACATTTGGCCGCCAACTTTGAATGTGGCAAAATCCCAACGGCAGGAGGAATTTTGCTTTTCACATCTGTTATTTCCTGTTTTTTGTAAGAAATAGCTTATAATGTATTATCTTGTGGTTGGGAGCAGACTAATAGATTCAAATGTCCACACCAACGTTTATTACATATATCTACAAGATGGTGGTTACAAGCTTAAGTTCCATTCATGTTACATTGTGCTATATGTCGTGCTAACATCAACTAACTCGTTATTGCCATGCGCGTCACCACGCATACCAACTTCTAGTGTTACTATAAACTAAAATATACTATATTATACATCCTTTCCCTTAAAGATCTAACCTGTCTGGTTTTTTTTATGATCCTCCCTGATCTACTCGTAATAACATTTTTAGACTCTAACACCACAGGTTGTTGGGGCTTTTCGACACTCGTAGCCTTATCATTCAGACTTTCAACTAAACTGTTTGATTCGTTACTACAATCCTCACCCTCTATAAACTGCGGCACCTGAGGATTTTGGGAAACTCTTAGATCTATCCTGTTTCGTCTTACAATATTATAAGCTTTGAGTATCCTCGACATTGTACGACCTTGAGGGTACATTTGGAGTCAGTACTTTACCCGGTTCCCAAGCATTACTGATATGATTATAAACTGTAACGTCAGTGTTTCTACTTAAAGGCTTTAATTCTTTTGTATTCTTGTCGAAATAGTGTTTATTAAGATTACGTTTTTTTTTTCTATTCGTTTTTCTACATCTATACATAATTCTGGTTTTCATAATTCAGTGCACACAGGAATTTTCGTCTTGCATCTTCTACTGTTTAGTAATTGAGATGGTGAGTAATCCATTCCTTTCAATGGTGAATTTCTATAACTTAAAAGAGCTGATTCAATATCTTTTCCTTCCTCTAATGATTTTTTTTAACAAATTCTTAGATATGGATACAGCTTTATCAGTTAAACCATTTGATCACGGATAGTAAGGGCTTCTAAAGGAAAGTGCAAAATTCCAGTTCCGAGTAAACATTTTAAATTTGTCTCCATTAAAGGGAACATTATCGCCTACCAACAAATCTGGTGGTCCTAAACGAGCAAAAACACATTTCATTTCCTTTATAACACTAGTGGCACTTTTGTCTTTAATCGGAATAACTCTAACCAATTAAAAAAAGCGTCAAATAAAACAAGGTGTGACTCTGTGCAGCACATGTAAAGATGTCAGCACCGATACCCCTAGTAGGTAGTGAATACGGCAGAAGAGTTTCTTTCGAATTCTTTCGTGCAAATTTTTCACAAACTGCAACTTGCAACTTTTAACAAAATATTCTATATCCGACCCTTGTCCTGGCCAGTAAAAGGTTTGTCTAGCGCGACATTTTGTTTTTTCAATGTCAAGGTGGCCTTCATGTAAAGCACCAAGAATTTCCTTTCTTACTAAAGATGGAACTATTTAGGATTATTTGAAGGGTGAGGAATATTCAAAATTGCTGTTGCATAGGATTTATCAACAGATATTCCATTCTTAGAAAATATTTGTCCTAGAAATTTAACTCTATTTTGTTTAAATTGGATTTTCGTCTTCATGGTATTTCCATAAATTAATGCTCTACAGTCCGTCACAATTGTAAACTCGATATTTACTAGGAATGCTCGTAATCTGTTAAACAGCCCAAACTATAGCAATTAACTCGAGTTTGCTTGAATGGTAACTGCTCTCGGCTTCACTTGTTTGTCGGCTTATTGCATATGAAGGGTGCACGGGAATAACCATCAAAGTCCCTTTTTTGTGAAAATGAGATAAGGGTGCCATTTTGTAGGAAATTCTGAGTATTATAATAATGCGCGTTCAAACTGTTTCAAAAACGGTCGTAGTCCGTAGAAATCAAAGTTGCTATAATGTAGTTTTGTTTTGAAAGCTAATATCTTCTTTCGCCTCTTGTGTTCTGAGTGACATTTGCTTCCATAAGTTCGTAAGGTTCGTTTCTTGTATAAAAGTTTTCTCGAAATTCCCTTTTAAATTCCGCCCATCTATTTATCACATCCTTGCGACTTACGTACCAGTAATACGCAGCCTCAACTAAACGCATTCGAGCTGTTTCCAGAGTAAACGCTTCAGGCCAACTGTGAAGCGTTGCCGTACTTTCAAACGCGTTCAACCAACTGCTACTTTTAGTTACATCACTTCCATTAAACACTGCTATAGTTTTAGAAAAGTCTGGCATAATATTGTAATTTTTGCACCGAGCTTGTCCTTGTAGCATTTGTATCATTAGTTGCTTTTGCTGTAGCACTGCATTCATTGTGCTAATAATTAAGGTATTCATGTTCATACCTTCATTATTAATTTCACTTCTCTCCCTGTTATCCACGTCCTTTTCTCTCCGTTGCTGCTGTTCAGTAAACCCCTCGAAGTTACTTAACGGAGTCGTTAAACTCTTGCCGCCTTCCGCCATTTTCTTACAATTCACAATCACAACGTATTCGAATAAAAGTCTGAATAAATCTCAGCGATTCTTGGTTCCTTATCCCTAATCGCACATGAATTCTACCATATCCCACTTCTGAGGTTTTATCAAACTCTGCTTAATGATTACAGGATATATATATTTACTTTTCAAACTTTACATCGGTACAAAACTTCCATACATTATACATTATATTTTTACACTATATAAAACTATATAAAAGCTAAAATATTAATTTTCTATTCAAATAATGCTCCTCCTTTTTCCACACAGATTTCAATGCGAGCTCTAAATTCATTGAAACTGCGTCTTATTTCTAAAATTGATAAAGACCGGACTGCATTTTGTATCCTACTTTTTAATTGCTCTACATCATTGTCTAGTGGCTCACTGTACACAATTTGTTTTAAACGACCCCATAGATAAAAGTTCATTATTGTGAGATCAGGACTTCTCGGTGGCCATAAAATGGTACCACCTCTCCCTATCCAGTTGTCATGGAACTCCGTAATGAGCCATTGGCGAACATTTCTGGCATAATGAGCAAAGCAACCATCGTGCTGGAAAAACCTTTCCATTCGGTAGTTAAAGGCAATTCGTCTAGTTTATCAGCTAAAAAAATTGCAACATTCCCAAATATGAATTACGGTTTAAATTTTGATCAAAAAAATTTGGGCCGATAATGCCATAGTACGAAACCGCACACCACACATTAACTTTTTTAAAATATTATCTTCGACAAGAAATTCTGAAGTTTGGGTTCGTCTCACTCTAGTACCGGCAATGTTGAGATGAAACGAGTCCGTTAGTTGAAAAGGTTGATCCATCGGAGAACATAATTCGTTCATGAAAATATGGATCATCCATAACTCTGTCGCCTATTTCCAAACAAAAATTTAGACGTTTGGCTTCATAATTTTCTAAAGTTTGCCTAAATTGCGGTTTAAATGGTAAAATTTTGTTTTTCTTGGAGGTTTTTTTGTAAATGGGATTTACTTATTCCAATTGGTATTGCCTTCCTTCTTAAAGACAACCTTGGAGCTTCTCTTACGGAATGAACGGCAAGAACTGAAGCAGCATCGTCTTCATCGAACAATTTCCTTGACTTCTTAATGTTTAAAACCGAGCCTGCGTTAAGGAATTTGGTGACCAAGTTTTTTGCTCCCGAATTTGAAATGGTAACTTGCGGGTATTTTTGGTTCCATTTTTCAATAACAACTCGGCAGCACTCTTCCCCTGTTCCATAACATTGAATTAAATAAATTCTTTTTGGTATAGTCAATATTATAGCATAAATACTATTCAAATTAGCGAAGATTTAATTTGCAGTTGTACTAGTTTGTAAATAACTGTCAAACTTATTAGATTTGTAAACAACTGTCAGTGGTATTTTTAAATGAAATCCGCCTACTACAGTTACTTCTAAAACAAATCCAAATTTTGAAATTTTCTAGCAAGAAAATGATATCTCGAGAACTGTTCGAGGTAAATAAAAAGTAATTTGTGTTTTGAGGGTTTGAAAACAAGCAGGGCAAATCAACACGAGTGAAATTTTCTGAGAAATCAAAAATAAAAAAAAATTCCTCTTTTAAACTCGATCCGGGGACATACTGTATATGGTTAGTGTGCGTAAATAGGAAATACATATATAAATAACCTGTAAATTATTGTATAATATGCACTCTGCTTCAAACGTAAACGTTACATTATATAAATAAATAAAAATAACTTCTAGTTAGCAAATTAAATACATTAGAATACAAAATGATTTATTGGATAAGCACACAATTACATAAAAGATCATTTATTCTAAGCTTTCGCAATTTCTATTATTACTTTATCGGAAATATTCTAAAATTTATGATATACAAGTAAGAATTGACCGCTTACCCAATAAACCATTTTGAATTCTAACAAAGTAGTCGATACTACTATCTCACTTACATTAGAATATTTGTTTATTACATTTTGAAAGGTACGATAACATTTATTTATGCTTTAACCGCCAATTGTAGGCAAGTACTTTGATTTGATCCCAATTTGCATTTGTCTCCTGAAATCTGGAATCCGAACCCTTTAAAATTTTATTAATATCATTTGCCCAAGAATGCGCAATAGAAGAAATTAATAAGCCCATAAATTGCTGTGAAATGGTCAAATGATTTGGGCAAGAAATATTTTTAAAATCAACATCACTATTTTATAACACTTTGAATTTCTCACTTAAATTATCTTGCAAACAAAGATACGGTAAATGCTTAAAAATAATATCACTGGATTTATTGTACAGTTGTATAAAATGTGAATTTGGTAAAAGTAACGGCTTTCTTGAGTTCTGCTTTATTGATATCAATTCGTGCTGTGGTAATGCTGTTTTAGTTGTAAAGTTTATCAAGCATATTGAACAATGTTTTGTAATATGTACTATAGTAAGTTTTTGACTATATAACCTCTCACATATGCTGAAGCATATGCAGCAAAGCTTGTGGGGCAATCAGACAATTGTTCACAAGTAAGGCTCGTCAATACAGGTTGCGTAACTCGCTGAATACGTGTTTCTTGTTGTTGACGTTTTATAAGTTCTTTAAAATTATCAAGACGTGCATTTGATAAATTATCCTCACAATTAGTTTCAAGTGATTTAGAGGACATAAAATTATTTATAACAAGAGCTTTAAATGAAATTGTAAATGATGAGCATGTCGGATTAATATTTCTGACTCCATGGCTTGTTATCATTTCAAAAAATGACTCTATCGCATCTTGGTTAAAGCTCCGAGGTGGTAAATACTTAAACCCCTTCCTTTGTAATTCGCTCCATAAATATTCTAATCCGCGAATAGTGTGTATTCAGTTTTTTACTGTAGGAGGACGAGAGATTTTCTTTGTTTTAGAACACTCGAAGTGGACAGACTGGAGTAATTTCGTTGCAGAACTCCAAAACTGTTGATGTGGTGAAGATGGGCTCAATCTGCACCATAATGCATTATTTGATGTTGAATATCGTGATGCACCATTAAAAGTATCAAATAAGCAATCAAAAAATACGATAATTTCCGCTGTACCAATAGCATCAAAAGGTTTCAAACCTGAAATATTTCTTTTATTTTATATAATTACAACAACGATATGTACTTACGATTTTCTGCAAGGAAGCTTCTTAAGACTGTCACGGACCTGCTAAGCACTTGGGTGCAGCACTTAATTTTCATTTTCTTTAGTTTGTCTGGGTACACATGCATGTCCGTTAATTTGGGACAAACTCTCGACCCAGCTCTTCCGATATCCATTTCATATAATTTAATTATAAATTTCCAGGCCCCTCTTCTTTGTAATCCATCAACATTTTGGAAAAGTATATCTTTTGTAAGTAAATGATTCCGAATGCACTTTATTAAGTGTGGATAATCATATAGGGGCACTACTTCTTCACTATCCATTTCAAACCCAAAGTTTTTATTATTTTCATTTTTACGACGATATAAGCCTTGTGTTTCCTTTACCAACAAATCAATTGCTGTCTGATTTTGTGCTGCTTGGTCGCACACAGTGGCAATAGGAATCAGACCAGTAATGCGTACTGCTCGAATGATATCTTTAATAAGTACAGCAAGCTATGTACTGTTAGTGGCACCCTAGCAGAACATAAATGCTAATGGTGGTTTCCAACCCCTATAAATGCCTTGCGCTAGGAAAACCAGAGCATGATCGGCAATCCTTGGAGGCGATGTGTTTCCAAAACACCGAAAACCTTCCATAACATCACGATGTTTGGAATAGTACAATCCTGCATGCAATGCGACCTCATCAAATATTATCGTGCAGTATTTATCTTTCTCTGATAATTTTGATACAACTGATTTCAGGTAGTTAAAGATTCTATCACTTATTCCTGGCATGAATGGAATGTCTTTTAATAATTGCCCCAATGTTCCTCGTGATGGTAACACAAATAGCCTCTGCGGCAGACGATATGACCGAGGACTGTTTTTGTAAATTGCAAGAGCTAAAATTTTGTCATCCTGTGAAAAACGTCGTCCTCTAGGTTTAACTTTATAACCCTTCACTTGGGATAACAGAAACCTGTATATAGTGCTAGGGACACGATTACTAATGTTCTCAAACATCTTAGTTTCCGGCATCTTCTTTGCCATGCGGAATTTTTCCTGCGTTGTTCTTAGCTTTCGACCTACTCTGTAGGATTCTCTCTCTAGAATTCAATTGATTTGTCCGGGTAACATTCACTTTTTGAAGTAGATTATATCTCTCTGCAAAAATGAATATATGTAGTTTTACGTATTTGTAATATTTACTAATTGTTTTGGGTTTTCTTATGATTCTACTGGTAGAACGGTGTTTGATGTTCAGGAGTATGTTTCCTGTCCATCTCTACTGGTGGATGGAATTTCTAATACTTTGTCTGTAATAGCTGAAATATATTATAAAGAAGCATATGACATGTCTAAAGTTGTATTTGCACTACTACAAAACAACTGTGATTTCTGCTGTTGGCCAAAGTCCTCAGTAGGTTGTTCATAAGAAACCATTGTGTGCGGTAAATCTATATAATAAAGCAATTATTATCAGTACAAAAGTTATAATTGCAAAAATACATTAACATGCTCTACCAATATTCCTTAACCTACTACAAACCATACAAGAAGCAATGCAGAAGTAACTTTCAAGCAGACTACGCAAGTATATTATCAGTGCTACAAAGCCTACAATAAGCACTGCAGAAACATTGCATGGCAGTTAGTGTTTTCAAAATAGTATACGTTTCACGGAGAAGTGTTTAAAAAAGAAAAAAAATAACACTACTTTTTCTGTACACTTTCCCAAATGGAGTTGAACTTACGTTATCACTTATGGAAACATCTGGAAACCATGTTCCTTATCGGTAATAGGGCATAAAAAACCTCATTCTGACAAAACCCTTGTGTTTACTGTGATCGCATTATTTTTATCTGGGCTCCTGCGTGTGGTACCAATATTTAGATCCACAGCAACCCAAAATGAATTGGCGAATGATGGTGTCATCTCGAAAACCTAAACAAAAAATCCAATAATGTTTCAATAAATAAAATGTAATGCTGTGGATTTTCTCTAAACATATCCTGCATTAATTGTTAATTAAAATAATACACTTGCATCCTGTATAAATAGTACAGTTTGCTTGCTAAAATACCTACGTTTTCCTAGCGTACACAAATAATAAATGTTTATTTCAATCAGTCAATTAATTGTCTAGCTCTAGCATGTGCCTCAACAGAAAATGTGTCAAAAGAACTAAATTATCTTTACTCTAGGAGTGATACTGATCTTCTAATAACTATGAATAGGACTTACTGACATAAGTAAGATGTTATACTTGCATATTTCAAATTGAAATACATAAGTAAGGTTATGAAGTTATAAAATTAAAGATAATAGATATCAACACTGTTAGCTCATTATATTTTTTTTTTACATATTCTCATATTTGGCACTTTCACATATATATCGAGCATTACTCGAATTCTACAGGCCAGAGTAAATATTAAATCTAGTGTATGCTTACCTAGCAAATTAATTGTTGGTAATGAATATCGCACCAAACGGTTCCCATTTACACATTCTTTTATAAAATGAAAAGAACACACGAATCATGTGTTGTATAATAAGCCTTTCTCGTCATGTCCCTTAGTGCTCATATTTGCAATTCTATCTAGCCATATACTTGTTACATCTTAATTTTTCTCTGGAAATCGATGCTTAAAATATTTCTTATATTACACTATAAGAAGCATAAATATATCAATGTATAACACCTTGATGATGTTACGTCTTCACGCCCTTCCACGCAATACTTCTTTTGGTAAACAGGCATGATGCTGTTCCGAAAATAATAAATATCCATACTGCTGTGCAATTTGCCTGTTGCGGCAGGATTGAGACAATAAAGTCTCTGATCCCAGCGAGCAATACAATGTAAAATACTCTGAAATGCTACAGAATTGTTTGAATTAATAAAAATTAGTAAACAGACACGAATTTGTATTGTAAATATTTACCCTTAGTAATCACTAAATCTTCAAAAGAGTTCTGAAAAGAACTGTTTTTAATATTTGATGGCAAGCCTAAACAGTGAAAAACAACGCTTAATTAACACTTCTAGTACAAACGGAAAGTGACAAGATGGTGACAAGTGATAATTCAAGCTACTTCCCTAGCGGTATAATTCTTGCTCTACATTATCGACAGAATATTGATTTAGTACCGACCCGTTAGAAGATGGGTTACTTCCGAATTTTCAAGCATAACGTTTTATTTTACCTGTTCCTTTTATATTATAATTTTACTTGTCCACGCGTCAATCATCTTATTTTTTATTTTTCTCAATGCTCATGACCCGTGCGAGACGCGGACACCTAATAAACATAAACGCTTTCCTGGAAATAAATCCGTGAATGAAGTGGTTAAAGTTTATTTAGCAAAAATATATATTATTTAGTTTGCTGGTAAGTAGTATTAATTACTGTTAATAAAAATTTTGTAATTATGGATTTCTATTTATTTATCCGACTAACCAATTTTAAATTCTATACAACAACTGAAAAGAACAAAATGTAAAAAAAAGACGGAACAGACTGGTATTTTTTAAAATTTTACTTTTCGTCCGTGCTTTATTTATATTTGTTTCTTTTTACAAACTATAAGTTTTTATTTGTTATTGCATATCATTTAGGTGTATTGCTGAAGATGCAGAAAGTTACTATGAAATACAATTCATAATAAACCAGATGATTGCTGTGCTCAACCAATAAGAAAAATCTTTGTGCAAATAACATGTTTTTACCGTAGGTGAAGTTGAAGCTCTAATTTCGACAGAACTATATGAGGATTACAACGAGTACTTTGTGGTTGGTTCGGTATTAGTATTAAAGCTATTTAGCCTATTAACAGTTACCGCCTCTAAACATTACGTCAACATAACAAGCAATAATTTGATCCGGATATATTCGTCCAAAGATTTGTCAAACGATTATGTTAAAATTGTTCATCTACAAGAATATTCAATTGAAAATCTGGAGAATGACATAAATGCATTTGTTAACAAACACCATCAATATAGGAATAATGATCAGGTACGACAACGGTTAAGGAACGATGACGAAGACATGAATAGATTAATGAATACGAAATTCTCTAATTGTGATAGAAATGAAAGTTATTTTAAAGTAAATAGGAACGAATCGAATATAAGTGTAATACAAAAAAATAGTTTTAAAACACTCCAAAGCAATGCTGATTTTGCTGGTCTCTTACAAAATACTAATGATAGTAGTACAGCTAAGAAGTTTAAGTTTAGAAACGTAGATTCAAGTCGTTTTACGGGTGTTTATAAATCGACGAACATCTTTGACCAGAGTCAAGATTTAACAGATTTAGATCTAGGATTAGACGATTTCAAGAACGAAATTATGCCACAAGTTAATAAAAACGTAAGTGCCAGTGTGAGCAGTATAAGTAAAAATAATAGTGAAAGGACTTCAAATGATCTCCAAAGTGACCAAATGCGGAAGGTAGAGCATCAAACAAAACTTCAAAATGACGATAGTCGTCCAGAGAAGAATAAAATCGACTGTAGTCAAATTCTAATCATATCTCAGAATAAAGAAAATCCCGACATAATTAAGGAAGTATTTTCCGATTTAGATGCCTCGGTTTTCTTCGATGATTTTTGAGAATTGTTATTTTTTTTTATTATTTTTTATTTTTATACTTTATAAATGGAAGTATTTATTTTTGGATAATGTGTGTTATTTTGTGGAAGTTAGGATTTCCGGACAATCCGCTCATTTTCAGTTGTCTTTTCTGATTGCATCTTCTTCTGCTGTAATCGAAAAAATATAAAAATTAAAGATTAAATAAATTACAAAAGGACTTACAGTATTTTTTTTATTTTATTTGTAATCGCTTGGCCTTGTAAAAAATTAAGGGTGGAAGAAAGCCTTTGAGCACTAACTTGCGCTACGGATACTGTTAACAATAGTTTCGTTAGTGTACAGGGTGGGCAAATTTCGACGTTTTTATAGATATAAGGAAAGTAAGCAGAAAGTCACGATCTCTTTTTTTGGGTTTGGCTTAGTGGCCCAAACAGATTGAACCTAACTTGTTTAATTCCCGATATACCACGCGTTTTTCAAAATCAGCCATATTCTTTCAACCGTTATAAATCCGATGCCATAATACAGGGTCCGGCAATTAACGTTTCCCATTTTCAAACTTCTATAACTGCTTTATTGTGCAATTAAATTGCAAAACTGAAGAAAGATTGTATATGTTATTGTTTTGGAATTATTGTACAGAGCTTATTTTTTGAAAATAATGTCTGAGATGTCCTCCATTAGCGTCAGCGCACTGCTGCAATCTTCGTTGCACACTGGCCATTACTCGCTGCAGCATGTCTGGCGTAACATTAACAATTTCTTCTCTAATTGCATTTTTGAGACTGTTGATATCACGAAGGATACGACCATACACTCTAGCCTTCAGGTGCCCCCATAAAAAGAAATCTGGGGCAGTAAGATTGGGGAGTTGGAGGGCCACTGAATGTCTCCGAATCTGGAGATAAGTCGCCCGGGAAAAGCTGGACGTAGTGCATTCATTGAAAGTTGGGCCGTATGTGCCGTGGCTCCGTCCTGTTGAAACCATGTGTTCGTTCCAGTTACGCACGAGCCAACTCGGGGAAGAAAAAGGTTGTATGCACGACCATTGTCGTCCTCGAAAAAGTAGGGTCCAATAATGCCTTGCGCTGCAATGGCGCACCATACGACAACCTTAGGAGGGTGTAGTGGCTGTTCATGGATTTCTCGAGGGTTTCACGGGCCTAATATCTGTAGTTCTTTTACACAGCCGTTTAGACTGAAATTCGCTTCGTCGCTCATTATGAGACAATTATCAAAGTCGTGTTGCTCGCCAAACAACTGCAGTATTTGTTGACAACACTGTACGCGCATGGCTTTGTGTTGTAAGAATTCGAAATTCCATCCTGTATAATGCGAGAATTTAAATTCATTTTCTTAATGCGTAGTTGATAAGTACCGTGGCATTTGCAAAAACAAGCGCCTGCCTCGCCGGAGACAACAATCTATCTTTGTTTAAAGGCTCGCGTAATTAAAATAACATGGTAATACTTTGTATGTTATCTATTACTTGGTCCAATGTATGTTATCTATTACCTTGTTCATTGTTATGTTACAAAAACACCGGTCGCCAATTCCCACTGTTACGCTATCAGTAGGTCGTCTGAAAGTCAGAAAAATAACGCCTTCGGTCATACTTGCGCCCTTCTGTGAAGAGAGGCCGAACTAGTTATCGGTGCAAAATGCAAATTGAAGCAAAAGCTTTCCTCGCTGGGTGATCAGTGATTTTGGAGATAAATTCATTTAAGAGTTTCCCCCTTTTTTCTTCTCTTGGTTTAATTTTGCTTGTGAGTGTTGTGTAAGTTTTGTGCCCTAAAATTTGGATCACGTGAAGAATTATAATTTCCCACATCGGCCGGTAAGATGTTCAAAAATTCCGCTTGAAACTAACCAATGCAAATACATAAAAATCGTAACTCGTTCACTCTCTCTCTCTCCCTTATTAAATAAATTTTGAAGTAAAATTACTTTTGCTTATGTTAAACGTCAATATAGTTTGTAAAATATTTATTAAGATAATTGTTGATTGGTTCTTTTTTTTAAATCTCTTTATTTATTTAATCGCTGTCAGCTTGTTTAGTTTAGTTTCCAAAGTCTTAAAATTTTCAATAAATAATTGTAAAATATAAGTCGTTCTATTATTTCGACATTTCAAAAGAAATTCAATCTTGAAAGAGGAAGTCGACGAGAAGGGTAAGTCAACAATCTTTAGGCTAATTAACGGCCCTGCTTCGACTGACCGAGGAAAACGCTGTTGGAGAGCATCTTTGGCTAGATTATCTAAAACCAATCGCTACCGAACAAAAAGTTTGCTTTCCAGCAGTGGCTGGTCGCTCAAAAGAGCAGGTGCGGGTTATCTGTGAGACGGAATTTGGCCTTGTCTTATTAGAAATTGGGCAGGCCATCCCCAAAAGTCTCCAGATAGGAAAACCCGTTTTCGTTACAGTGTCTTGCTGGTGGGGTCGGCTGGTGGTGGTCATGATTTCTTCTTCCGCTAGTGACACCACTTGAAGAAGTTGTGATTTAATTTTATGTTGGTAATGAGGGGGCATTTTACTGGTTGTTTGATACATAGAAATGAAAAAATTATAGAGAGGATCATTGGCGGCATTGTTCGACTCCAATGCTCTTCTTTCTTTCGCCCTTTGTCGTGCCCTATCCTCACGTTGTTCCATAGATCTGTTTATCAGTGATCGCAAATCGTCCTCTTTCCTAGTTTTTTTTTCGGCTTATTGTAGGGCAACTCAATTGAAGCGGAGGTAGATGCAACTGCGGCTATTGCAGGTTCCGTTTCTCTGCTAGATCCCTCACCACCGCGGTTGCTGGCGTTCTCTAAGCTAGATCCTTCGTGTCCATCATCTTCTTGCGATTTATCCGCTTCGATTTCCTCGCTCTCAAAAATTTCTCCAGTCGCCGGTGTCGTTAGTACGTCGTCATCACTATTTACGTTGATGTTACCTTCACGTGGTCCAGATGACATCAAGGATTCGAGAAATGACGTCTGTTTTTGATACCTCCAAGGCTTAATGTTTTCTGAAGCAGCTCCACTTTTCAGGCATCTCAACTGCCGTCGCCGTGCATCTCGGTAGCTACCTCTTAACTTGAGCCACAAACATTTTGCTTCTTCCCCTGTAACAATCAAAATTTCTAGCAGCTGACAAACTACTATTTGACTACAAATGGTAACGTACATTTTGACCAAGCAAACCAAAAAATAATATACATGCATTGGTAAGGTAAACTATCCAATAGCTGACACCTTAAGGCATTTACCACCTTTATTTTATATGTTACTGGTATCATTGGTTTCTTAGGTATGTTGTCTAGAAGTACATAGGTCTCAAGATTGCACATTTCTAAATCGAGTCATGTAATAAACATCGCTGTACTTATACTTACATTTACTTTTTTTATGAATAAAATACATTTTTTATTTCATCCAGTAGCTGACATATCCAAACTTGTTCACATCCAAAAGCTGACATACCATTTTCTGACATATATTATGTAACAATAATTGCCGTTAGTTTCGAAATAAACATAAATTCACTTTATAGGAGATTTTATTGTATACAAAAATATAAAATATAAATGTTTCTATAATAATAATAATGTAATATTCATGCGTGTATTGACAGTATGTTATATTTAATTTACCTATTAAGCAAAATTTCTGGAACTGTATAAAGTCCGCTAGAATTCGCAAACAAAGGAGGTCTTATTTTCTAAAGAATTTCGTGTCTTTCGTACCATATGGTATCTACAAGATTTGGTCATTTAAAATTTAAACCACTCATGGACATTGAGCTGATGAAATATTTATTCCTTTCAATGTTTTTCTTAATAACTTTTCCTGGAAAATATTCTTCCTCATAGATTATTATAACAAAATCACCAATTTCAATTTGCTCCTCTTTGTTATTACTCTGTTCAGCTACGGTTGCACTAAATGACTGATCATCTTGATGCGCCCAGTCTTCGCCCTCGCCTTCTAATTCCAGATGAACGTCTATTGACGAATCTGAACTCGATTCAATTTTACTTTGTTTAACTTTTTTCTTTTTATTAAGTTTTTCCAGTATTTTTTTATTTCTAGCCTCCTCACGTATTCTTTTCCTTTCTTCTTTTTGTTTTTCGAGAGCTTCTTTATTTCTTTTTTTTATTCAAAAACTACTCCTTCCATTTTTCAGATGTTGCGACTGCTGGTATTTTATCTTTCTGTTTACGTTTTGTAATTTTATTGGAATTATCACGCCAAAAGAGCAACTTCTTAAATGAAGTTGGTACAGTATAGGTAGAACACGTCGCAGCATTATGATGCTTTTCTGGAGTTTGTTGGCTTTCATACCTATAACAGTTCATCAATATTATTAATTGGAACATTCATTTCAGGCACGTTCGATGATTGAGAATTTGTTGCTTTTTTCACTAATATTTAGAAAATTGCGATTTAAGGAAGTTCAACTGAGTCTATTAGCTGTTCCTTTGTAACAGGAAAGCCTCGATCGGCACTGTAGAATAACCACTCTGTTAATATGTTCTCTTCCTCTGGTGTAAGATTTGTTTTTGGACGCATCCTGCACATTTCTGGATATATTCCATTAATTTTTGATAAAAGTGTTATTCCTGGAACGTCGTATTTTATCGATGCTGCTCTCATTGATAACTTTCCTTTCTTAACTGAATCGATAGCTCTCTTCATGTTTTCTTGATCATATTGCAAGATTTTCTTTTTAATTGATGCTATAATAAACTATAAAAAATAAAAATTATATAAAATTATGATAACCCTATGCTGACAGTTATATACCAATACCTGACACCTAGGTCAGCTATTGGTAGCATATGTAGAAAACACTTATGGTTCATTTTCCACTATCTTTGCACTAATTGTCATGAGTTAAGTTATCATTTAGCTTCATTCTAAAAACCCTATACCTGACATCCTATGTCAGTTATTAGAAATTAACATTATTACGAAGCCAATACCTGACAACCTTCGCATAACCTAAACATGCCTTTATATTTGCAAATTTCGTACTTAATACTTGCGATTAATATATTTCTTTATCTTATTATCAAATATACCTACTCAAAACACTACACTTACCTTAAAGATGTGGTGAATACACTAACGATCTTCTTATTTTGAGTCAAAGAAAGACAACGTTAACGGTCACTTGTATGAACGAGACTTTTAATTTGTCTTATTAGTGCCCTCTACATGAGTCTTAAACATTTTGGATTCGCATCTCATCAAGTAGAAGTGAGTGCTCTTATTATGTTTATACCTTCCTTTACTTGATGTCATCACTTCTTAAATCTGTTTATGCTATAGCATTTTATCATCAAATATCAGGCCAAGGCATCTTACTTCATTGACGATACTCAAACAGCTGCCGGTAATAATCACTGGAGGGATTTGACTTCTCCTTCTGACTTTGGATTTATCAGTCGAAATTGAGAAATAATGGTCTGTACACCACTTAGACAATTTGTTGATTGTAACATTTAGGCTTTGTTTGAACTCCTCCTGTTTTGAAGGAATTTTTCCCGTTCTTGCAACTTTAAGCACTTGTAAAAATAAACGCAAATGCACACTATTCACAATATATTTACAAACTTAAAATTAGTACAAAAGGGAGACAATAAACTAAAACAATACAAGTTAACTCGCTCACGAGGAGTTGAAACCCGGAATTACTGTAAGAATTATAAACTGATCGCACAGCAATGTTTTGGTGGTTTACACCCTTTTCTGTACAAAGGTAATTGACTGCCAATGGAAATGGGTTTGCTTATAAATGATGTAGATGTTTACTTAACTATTCACTAATAAAATTATCTGAAATAATTACTTACGGGGTTGGAAAGTCCACAGGTAGTACCCCTAATTAAACGGCAGTGACGTCAGAGATGTCAGGCAAAAGTGGAAATTCCCTTTTCGTGTGAATACAAAGAAAGTAATAAATTGCAAGGATTTAACAATGGATGAATATCCTAATTCTCTATAAATACAATAAAATTTGAAGTAAATTATGTACATAAACAGACAATAAAACATTCCAACAGATGAAGGAAAATACTTTCAAACAATATCGGGAATTCCATAAATGATGTTAAATTAACGCGTATAAATAAGTAGTAAATGACCATAATACTGGAATTCCTAACAGGCTTGAAACCGCCATATTGAGAGAAGCCTGTTTTTACCCTTGTTAATTAATGGAGAATAACCAACTTTCGGTGCCTGAAGGACTGTGGTGATCCCTGTTTCATCAAAATTATGAATATATTTTGGTGTTATTTTATATTTTCCTAATGCAATTTTGCAGAATGTTAGTTTCGTTCATGCTGCCTTGGCTAGACTGGTGTTTTCAGGCTTTCTTAAACTGAACCTTTTCATGAAAGATTTTAACCAGTCTAAATCCGCTCTGTTGTTCCTATCCCAGCTCGCTGGGTATTTTCTGTCGAGTTTTTTTAAGATGCACTTGAAGTACCAGCATAGTACCGTGAATTTGGGCGTTCCAATGGTGTTGGAGTAGAAGAACGTTCTTGCGTTGAACATCTGTGGTTCGGAGTGTGTGCGTGGTTGTTGACTTAGCGTAGAAGAGAAACTCGGGTTGGGTGTGAAGTAACCTCTTTGCTCATACTGGTACTCCCCATAATTTCACCACGATGTGTTTGGATATACTGTTGGTGGAGTAGCGGTTATAAAATATTCAATCACACTTAATAGTTGTATTTTCGCGGCTGACTTTTTATGTTGTGGAATATGTATACACGCTGTCTTCTCTGCACTAACTAGCAACGGAACGCTAGCTAAGTATTCATTTCAACTATCCCGCTCCTCGTCTAGCGACTGCATTAACTGAATAGTATTAAAATGTGATATAAAAATAGTGTCATACGAGAATCTCCGTAAAAAATACGTTTGAAAGAAGAAAAAAATTAAGATGTTCCGTTGCGATTACACCTTGTACGTTAAAATACTCCAATACACCCTGCATACCGCGCGCAACGCTCTACAGTTTCCACATTCCGCTAAATAGGTACCTTTTAATTTTAAAATATTCCGGTGCGATCACATCTTGTACATTATAATGCTTCGATACGAAGTATTACAAAGTCTAAGTCAGGGTTGATGTTAAGGTTGAGTTTTACATTAAAATCGGTAGAGTCTATGAGCATAAGTTCCCTAACGTGATTGTTACCTTCATTCATGACATTACTACTATTATTGCTTACAATATAGTGATTATAACTAACAATAAATTTATTATCTTACACAGATTGTACAATAAACCTTCTTCGGTAAAACGTTAGATTTAATCAGGCTAATAGGACTCCCTGTGTCTACCACCGCATTGACAATTACTTTTCCGCTAACATAACTATCACTGTAATTTAATTCAATGGGTACCTCGTATGTTTGTGGTGTCGTGTCCTGGATGACCATCGTGCTGCTGTCTGGGACTGCTGGTGTTACCGCAACCTTCCTTTGTGGACAATTCCGTCGTATGTAGTCCATCGACCCACACACATAGCACGAACCTCGAACCCGTCTTGCTTTCGAGCAGGAAGAAGAAAAATGACCTGCTTCGTTGCAATTAAGCACCTAGGCTCCCTGGCTGGTCTTGGGTTGCTCGTTGAAGAAGGTGTATTTGGACGTACTGTAGGGATGACTGCTCACTCACTCTGCTGCCGTTCAAATTGAGGAATATCCCCCATTACCTCAAGCATGTGGTTTAGTATTCGGAATTCTTTCATTCTCGCCTGCGTGCGTAAAGTATGGTTTGTAATACCATCGGTAATATATGGTGTGAGGTCTTCATCCGTCAAACCAATTTTGTTACCAAACATAATTTTCTGTTGGAAATAAACTTGGAATTTTTCATTACTGCTCCATTTTCGGGATTCAAATGTCCTCACCATGGACAGCTTATCCTCTCTGCTCTTGAACATGTGTAGCAATTCTTCCCGTAACTCCATATAAGTTAGTGCTGCATTTTTCGGTTTCGAATCATACCACATTTTGGCCCTACCTTTTAGCTTGTTCGCAGGACTTATAGTACCATAACTTCGTCTGTTATCGTGTATGTCCTCTTCACCTTATCCAACCTTGATATCCACCTACTGGCATCTTCTCCTGTGGCTCCACTAAATTCGTGGGTGGTCGCCGCTATTTCCATCGGATATCGGGTGTCTCGTGTATTCTGTCTCGAGAATGCGATAAAGTTATACCACATACACATAATAGGTAGATTATAGTTGGCTAATACTGATGGAAGCTGATGTCGCTACCAGGGATAATAATTTACGAATGCTTTTACTTCAAGGTACGCAACAAGATATTCTACAACATAAACGCTGATTCATATCTGTAGACTATAGATTCAAAATAATAATATCACAAACCTCACTAAATGTTTTCTTCACAGTTGAGCTCTCTTAACGGACATTAAAAAGCAGTCCAATATTTTTTTAAAAACAACTTATTATTCAATAATTCAGGTAACTTCACATTAATAAAGTATCACTTACTAAAAAAAGTGTAGTTTAAATAACACTGTAAATATAAAATGTCACAAGAACGCAAGAATAACCTTAAAAACAATACGATTTATAAGCCTCTCAAAACAAAATACTGCAACAACAGCTGATCTATTTGACAGGGCATACTGGCGACATAATGGCGACTCTTAGACAACCTGACAGTTTGCGAATGCGCAAAGGTCTAAACTCTTTCTAGTAGTATTCTTCTTGTCTATGACCGACTGTCTTATGATGGTAACTCAGACTCGATTACTGGTAATAGTCATCAAATAAAACTTATGTGGGTTTGTATAATCAAATTTAGTTAAAACCACGTTATTTCGTTATTTTAGTACCTACATCTTCTTCTATTTGGCTTTCAACTTCAATATTTTCTTTTACTGTGGGTGTTATTTACGGAGATAAATTGCCTATTCCATACTTATGACTAATACTGTATAACTCGAACACAGCCCGGGGAAATATCGTCGCATGAAACATGTGTTTCAGTTATCGAATGTCGGTTTGTTCACGTTATACGGCCATCAGTGTTATGAAAATGATTGTTCACGTTATCCGATGTTCACACTATCGCGCGTCTACTGTATGTTGCAGTTGAAGAAGGAGAATGTGGTGTGATAGGCTGTGATTCAGTTTCACTTGTAACGTCGTCCATGTTGTTCAAAGAGCTTTCTTCTTCAGCATCATCAATTTCTTGAGGAGTTTCGTTATCTTTTAGGTCAAAGTTTCCCGTAGAGTTGCGAGGTAACCATTGATTTTTCAAAAACAAAAGTGAGTTAAAATATCGCCAATTTGGCTTTTCCTCGTCACGATCTTCCATCCCATCCCCTAAACGATGCACTTGCATTTCAGACAATTTTTTTTGAAAGTTTCCCTAAGCCGCTTCCACTGGGCTTTTGCCAGGATAACTGCAAAAAAGAATTAAAACACATTTTTTTTTTGTTGCAGACACTTTTCTACTGGTATGTCATTTAGAAGTTTAGCTTTCTTATTTCGAATGGGTAAAACTACAGTAGCCACTATTTTTTCGGAGATTTCAGAGTATATCTGGAATTCATTATACGAAACACATATGCCCGTTCCAACTAACGAAGATTTTCAGAAAATAACCGAGGATTTTTATAAAATTTAGAATTTTCCTAATTGTAATAGGTTTTCTTAAAATCATTATTAAGAAAATGTTCACTGCATAAAACTTTTGGAATACTTGATTAGGGAGCCTTCTGGAAAGTTTGAAAACTTTCGTCGCATATCCTTTGAAGATTTTAATAATCTGCTTGAAAAAGTGGCTCCTATATTGCTGAGGTTGAAATATTAATTATGAACATTGTGCGCATCATATATACTAAACACACAGTCAAGGGCTTAAGTAACCTGTAAAAGGATCCACTAATCGTTCATCGACGTCATTAGGTACACCTACAATATTTGTTTAAAAAATGGTGATTGTGGAGGAAGGGGGGATGATTGTGATGTTTGAGAGAATGAGGATGCCAACGACGTTGGTGTGGTTATTTGTTGCAAACGTAATGACGACTGAGGGGGGGGGGGCGTAGTGTGGCTTCAAACATTATTGTAACCATTCTATGCATACAAAATTATCTACTTCGTTCATCCGTGCGTCTTAATTTCGCTGCCAACAATTCCCCACGATATTACGCATATCCTTCTCCCTCGTTGGTTTTTGGAACGTACTTTGCAAAATCGCAAAAGCATGATTCACTTTTTGTTTTATATCTTCTTCCACCGTGGCTTTCCTTTTGCGCATCTTTCTCTTTGCTCATCTTGTGGTCGATAATATGACCCCTAGAAGGGAGAAACAGATGTTATGGCCGCTCACTTAGGGTACGTCCAGAACAACACACCGCACCCAACATGGCACATAGCCTGACGCCGATTCCGAAAGGAGCCTTGCACAGTAGTGTCCACAGGAACATACCGCACTTCGCATGGTCGTCCAGTCATCTACTGAATCTGCTGACATTAACCTATTAACGCCCAGAAAAAGTCAAAGTAAAATTTGTCTGCCGAACTATATATTTCTATAAAATAATTTTCTGGATAACATTTCCAAACATAAAACAAATTAAAAAATATTCAGGGAGAAAGAAAAAATATTGTGTTCATGTGAGTACACTGGGCACATTAGCTATAGTATTGTCCAAAGCAATTTATTTTTCTATTGCCTTTGGTGTAGTATTGATGTATTCTATTGTCTTGTGATATATATATCACAAGATATATAAGGCTATACATTCCTGAAGGAATTGGAGCCGCTCGCATAGAGCTTTTGACCATTTACTATTGGCTGGTCAGGCTATCCTACTTAGTTATCGCTCTTTCACAGATTGTAGTCTCTCTTTGCCTCCTCAGTTACTCTTCTCAATTCCTCTTTCAGCATAATTTTTGTTTCCCTCCCGCTATTCCCATTATCTCTATATCTCCCACAATCTGGTCTTCCCATCATAATTTTGGTCTTCCTCTGGGCCTGTTTGCTTCTGGTCTCCATTTCATGATCTTTTTTACCACCGCTTGATCTTGCTTTCTATTTACATGTCCGTACCACTTCATTCTTAGTGCCTTAATGATTCTTACTATGTCTTCACCTCCCAGTATTTCCTGTATCTCATGATTCATTATTCTTCTGCTTAGTACATCACTATTTTTTTTGATCCGTGTATGACTCTAATCATTTTTCTCTCGAAAACTCTTAGTCGTTCCTCCTCTCTCTGTATGAGGCATATTGTCTCAGCAGCACATATCATCACCGATGTTATTGTTGTTCTGTAAATCTTTAATTTTATTCGCATATTGATTTTTTTTATTTCTGAGTAGGTGTTTAACCCTGCTGTATGCTCTGTATCCGGCGTGTATCCTTTAGGCAACCTCTTCCGTATGGTCGTTTTTATTATTTACCCTACTGCCTAGGTATTTAAAGCTGTCGACCTCTTCAAATTTATATTTCTAGTTCTATGTAGTTTTCTCTTATCTTTTTCCTGCTAATTCTCATGTACTTTGTTTTATCTTCGTTAATTTCGAGGGCTCGTTTAAGTGCTTGCTTGCTAATTTTAGATACTGTAGCTTCCAGTGTTTTCCTATCTCTCGCTACTATCGCAAGGTCGTCGGCATACGCTATCACTTGAACAGATTTCTCCACTATGGTTCCTTGTAGTCCGCAGTCCCTCATACTCTCGAATAACAAACATAGCATCTGAGTGGGTTAATATTTTTTTTAAGAAAGGATCTTGTAAAATGCTGAGCGGCAAGGAAGCGCTGCTTCTAGTTTTTCTATTTGCTTTTGTGTAGTATCGATGTATTGTATTGTCTTGTGATACATCTTGTAAATAGAAGCAAATCCTTTTTTTGATCTGCACAAAGCAGATGAAAGTTTCAGGCATTGACCATAGCTACACTCATCATATGAGTTATAAGAACCCAGTACCATTTTTTTATCACGGATAGCGATTCGGTAACAATTTACAGTTTAGTCTAACGCATCCACTCCTCCCATTCCTTTATTATAGGTGTGGAATACATGTGCCTATTACATGTCAATTTTTCTCTTTCAGCGCAGCAGACTATCGTTTGTCTTTTTGAGTTGGTTGAATAGATCCGTAATTCGTTGCCATGGTGCATACGCTATTATCTTTGCAACGAACTAGTAGTATCGAATGCACTATCATACTTCGCTCTAGGCTTCTTTTCAATTTCCTTCATTGGTATAATGGGACATTTTTCGGTTCTGCTTTGCCTTAGTGTCAGTAGCTTTAAATCCCTACTATTTAAGTGTATCTAATAACGACAGGTTAATAAAGATATTGTCGAAGAAAATCACATGGCTCTCGTACCCAATGGCTGTTTGCCATCGTTTTTTGATTTCCCTGCGTTTTAAATGAATAACAATATCCAACAGAACTGCTCGGTACCCAATTGTTGTAACCAAATCGACATGGTTTTCCTCCAATAAATTGTTTCTTGGTGCGCAGCGAATTAATTAAGCGTGTTGTGGAGGTACCGGCTTTCAAGAAAACGAGTTTGGTGAACGCATTTACTATCACTAACAAATAAGTGTTTTTTCTTTTACTTTTTACAAATGGGCCCAAGTGGTCTATGTGTATTGTTTGTATTGGAATAGCTACTTTTGTATATGGTGTAACAGGCTCTGCTTTTTCCAGACGGTGCCTTATTATATTGGCGACCAAGACAACCTCTAATATATTTCAAAACATATCCTCGCGCTGCATGGATGGGAACCAATGACTATCTGCTACTGAGTTCAACGTCTTGTCTAAACTCAAGTGGCCCTTACCGTTGAGATGAAACAATCTGACGTCTGGCGTATTTGGAAACAAGTCACCGTAACCCACTGGCCGTTTTCCTGTAGATTCGGTTATTTTTCGTCTCGTATTCATCGTGCATTCTTTTCTCTTCTCTGTCCGATAGGCTTTTCTAGTATCTTCAGCAGATACCTACACCACATATCCTGATCCTGTGCAGAGAGAACCCAATCCTCATCCTTAACATTCACCACGAACGTATCAATTATATCTAGATCCTGTACTTCACCTGCGGGATTTCTGCTCAACGCATCGACATGCGCCATTTTACTTCCCGGTCTATATTCAATCGTGAAATCGAACTCTTGACTCAGTAATCACCATCATCCAATTTTCAATCAAGTCCCTTTTAGTTAGAGTAGTCCTTAGGGCATTACAATCAGTAATAACTTTAAATTTAATTCGTATAAAGTGAACCCTAAATTGTTTTAAGCTATTGACAACTGCCAAAGCCTCGAGTTCATAAGATTGGTAGCGTTGTTCCTCGTTCGAGGTTTGTCAACTGAAATCCATTATGGAGCACAAATATTCTTGCCTTTGGAAAAGCACTCCGCATGCTCCAAGCTTGGAGGCAGCAGTGTGTACTTCCGTTTCCGTTGAGCCATTGTAAAATGCCAGAACCGGCCTAGACGCCAACCTTTCCTTGATGGTATGAAATGAACTTTTATATGGGTTCGTAGCTAGCTCTTCTTTTGCCGTTACCAAATCGTTAATTAAAAACCATCAATGACGGGGTACATAATGAGTCCAGAGAGAATATTCGAATTGGCAAGTTCAGGCGCAATTAAAACAATTGTAATTGCTACGTGTTAGTTTTCGTCTTAGTGTTTTAAAAGTAATCATGCACCATCATGACGATAGTTTCAAAGAAAAAAAAAAATACGTTACAAAAGAAAACGCATTTATTTTTCAGAAAACTCCAAAAAACACTAAAGGTGTGAATACTTCTAATCCAAATAAACTCAAATTATCGGGAAAACAAATTAAATGAACTAGAAGATTTAGTAAAAGATTGTAGTATTGTTGTGCAGGGTTTAGGACGACACTCACCCAGAGTCGCTTAGTTGAGGTTCGGCAGAAGATGAGCACTGGCAGGCACGTTTCACAGACCATACTTGCGTGTGCCAAGCACATAGCGTAGTAACATTTTTTACATTGATAATTTGACATCCTTTTGAGATCCGTTTCCGTGGTGCAGGTTAAGCACCTACGTCTTTTGGAGGGTGGAAGAGATGACTTTTCCTTATTATCAGTGATGGAACAATACCTTTTCTGTCTTCGCACTTCTTCGATTTAGCTCTCCAAGCACTAGTTGGTGGGCCAAAGTTTTTAGAAAAACTCTTCTAGAAAGCGGTTCCTGTTGATTGCCTAGGTAAATCACCTAAGAATTAATGCCACCTACATTCAGCATTGTAAAGAAATATGACCATTGGCCACCGCTTAACGTTTCGGCTCACGCTGTAAGTAGCACACATTTGTTCTGTTGTATCAACGCCGCTCTTGGTAGAATTGTAGAATTGTAGAAAGTGTTTACGTCTGACTTCTTTTGCTCTCCAAATACAATATCGATGGTGTTGTTATCATGAAGCGAGGACACGAGGATCACGTTTTGCTTCACTTTCGGGATGTATGACACCAAAGCTTTTGCATCGCTGAAACCAAATATGCTGGTGTACTGTTTCCGTCCTTTAACCAAAACAAATTGTGGGGGCAACTGTCTTTTATTTTTTCGTATAGTTTCAACATATGAGAGCTTATTCTTTTTCAAATCGTCGATGAGGTTGATATCCGTGAACCAATTATCGGCAGTGATGTTGCGACTAGATCCGAATGAACACAACCCGGGGAAATATCGTCGTATGAAATATGTGTTTCCGTTATCGAATGTCGGTTTGTTCCCGTTATACGGCCATCAGTGTTATGAAAATGATTGTTCAGGTTATCCAGAATTTCCGAAAAATATGCACTGATTTTTTCTCATTTTGTTGGACATCAACATATGATGTGTCAACAAATATTGCAAAGTTAAGATCTCGGTGGAATGAGTTAAACAATGAACTAGAAGCAAAAATGAGGCTGTTTTACCCGATTTGATTTTAGTATGTAAAATCTTGCATATTTTGCCAGCAAATTTTGAAGCATACAAATCGAGTTGGATCTTGTTGTCAAAAGATGACAATAAAACGTTGGACGAATTACATACACAGCTGTGCATGTTTGAAAGAAGTTTTACAAAAAGTAATGAAAAAGTTGAACAAGAAGCCTTAGTGGTCAAACCGAACGTAGAAAGAACAACCAACAAGAAGTTTAAATGTAAAGGCAATTAAAATTGCTATAAGAAAACGGGTCATTGGATTAAACAGTGCCAAAAGTGGATTCCTGATGGCTTCTTCAAATCTGAGCGATCTCTCAAACGAACGCCTTGTCCTTCGTGAAGGTTTTTGTCTTCATCATCTATCTCTGTATCGGTTCCAGTTTCATAATCATTTCCACTGTTTTCTTTCATGGATTCTCTCTCTTGATGTTCTTCTTGAACTGCATCCTCTTCCTTTTTCACATCTTGAATTGATAGGTTAACATGTTCAACATAGCTTCCTGGTTTTTCTTCAAACTGGACGTCCCTGGAGGGAAAAATTGTGTTATCATTTTTATTCAAATCCTGTAACATTTGTCACCATCATATCCTATGAGGTGCCCCTTTATAGCTTTATTATCTATCTTTCTTCTCTTTTGATTTGGAATGTGAGCATAACACGTGGAGCCAATGATCCTAATATGTTTTATTCGAGGCTTTTTACTTATCCGCAATTCGTAAGGACTAACATCTTTTACAGATGATTTTCCTGTTCTGTTCAAAATGTAAATAGCAGTATTAACCAATTCAGTCTAAACTCCTTCAGGATAATTTACTTCTGGATTTGAATATTTCAATGTCCTGGCCATTTCAACTACGGTTCTATTATCTCGTTCGGAGACGCAATTCTGGTCTGGAGTATAGGAAGCTGTAAGCCGTTGCTTTATCCCGTTTGCACGTAAAATGGACCTAGCATCTTTATTGTCGAACTCCCGATAATTGTCACTTAAGATTTCTTTGACTGAATATCCTAACGTCTCTTTGTTTGTCTAAGAAAGTCGTTCAAAACTTTACTCACCTCTGATTTCTGTACAAGGAAGTAACCGTTCCGAAACTTTGTATAATTGTCTTTAAACAAGACAAAATAGCGCTTTCCTCGGAATGACTCGTCAAATCTATCCACCAATTGCTTTCAACTACTTCCATAGAACAAGCCTCATTGCAAATAATTAGTAGTGCCACGTTTGTCATTACTGTTTTGTCCTCGTTCTTCTTTATTATTGCATTTTTGGGCGGTCTTCCATCAGCGATCTACTTTTGGCACTGTTTAATCCAATGACCAGTTTTCTTACAGTAATTGCAATCGCCTTTAAATTTAGGCTTACAAATTGAATGGATTGAAGATGGTGATATAAAGATTCATCAAGAAGCATACGCAAAGAGTATTTTGAAGCGTTTTAATTTTTCAGAATGCAAAGCTCTGTCTACTCCAATGTTGAAGATCTCAGAGGTTCAACAATCAGGGAAGAAGACCACACAATGCAGACGTTTCCATACAGAGAAGCTGTTGGAGCGCTGATGTATCTGATAGTTGGGACGAAATCGGATCTGGCGTTCAGTATAAGTGTCCTGTCCAGACCCTTGAGAATCTCACTGCTGAGGATATAACGAGATTAAAAGGAGTTTTTAGGCACGTGGCAGGCACAACTAATTATGGAATCACGTACAAATTGAAAACAAAGGGCGATCATTCGGTGTGCTATAACAATGCAGATTTTGGAGGGTGTTTCAAGACAGGTCGCTTGACGTTTGGGGTTGTCATCAATTATGCTGGAGGAATTATTTCTTGGTTGAGTCAGCGACAATCTTTAGTGGCAACTTCCACTACGGAGCCTGAAATAATAGCTGCTAACGAGGCTGTGCAGGAAGTTATTTGGTTAACAAGAGTTTTTAATGAAATTACAAAGCTAGAGAATATCCCTATTTTACAAATTGATAACGCAGCAGTAGTGAGGTTAGCACAGAATCCTGAATTTCATCGTCGGACTAAACATATTGCAATAAAGTATTTTTTCATTCGTGAAAAACTAGCTGAAGGAAGCTGAAGGGGTTCAGCAGGTTTCAACAAATCATCAAGTTGCAGACGTCATTACTAAACCTTTAACCAGGTCTCGTTCGAAGATTTTGTCTGATAAAATGGGGTTACTATAATCAGTTTCTTCTACATTATCCATTTTATTGTAACAAGGGAAAGTGTTGAAATACATGAACGAAAGTATGTTTCAACAAAAAGGGTAATGTAGAATTAAGTGTTTTTTGTTGTCATATATATTGTTACCATTAACATATAAAAATATTTATTATAGGACTATTTGAAAGCAAACAACAAAATGAAACAAAGCAACAGGTATGTCGCCTACTACGGACCGGGCACTTCTGCTGCCCACTGCCTATTCGTTGTCGGAGTCCCGTTCCCCTCCATATTCCTCCCTTTGGCGGCCGGTTAAGAATCGTTTTTATTCGTCAGTGGTTTTGCTTTCAATGCAAAATCTTTAATAAATTTCCGAAAGTATGAAGCAAGTCTAAGAAAACGGCGAACATCGTGGCATCGTGGACGCAAACTAGGAAACTTTACAACAGCTTGTATCTTGTGTCGGGATGGTCTCAATTCGTCATTAGTTATGATAGACCCCAAATACTCAACTTCGGGCTGCAGAAACGAACATTTGCTCCGATTGAAAGTGAGGCCCGCTTGTCTAAAGAGCCGCAAAACTTCTTCTAGTCTCTTTAAAGAAACGTCAGGTCTATCTATTAATATATCATCTAAATAGGCCAATGCGTAAGTGCATCCTTCACTTCTTCGTCGGTTGAAAATTTCTTCCCACGAAAACTTTTTTTCAAGTTTGGGCATAGGTAATAATCGCTGGGAGTTAGGTCAGGACTGTAGGGTGGGTGAGCTAAAATTTCGAAGCCCACCTTCTGCAGGGCAGCCATCGCAACACGGCTCTTGTGAACAGGCGAGTTGTCGTGCAGAAGAAGGACACCTCTGGTCAATTTTCCTCTACTTTTTTGTTTGACTGCTTTCTTTAACCGCTCTAGGTTTGAAGCATAGTATTCTCCGGTTATGGAGACACCTTTATCTTTATAATCGATCAACAGGATCCCTTCTGAGTCCCAAAAGACTGTCGCCATGACTTTCCCAGCCGATTGTGACACCTTAAACTTCTTGGGTGCTGGTGTGCCTTTTTTGTGCCACTGCATAGAGTCCTGTTTGGACTCAGGTTCATAATGATGAACCTAAGTTTCGTCCCCAGTAACAATTTGAGTCAATACTCCATCACTCGTTCACTACAGAGGTCCAAAAACGCGCGAGAACATTCCATACGCTATTGTTTTTGAGGCGGAGTGAGCATTCTCGCCACCCATCTTGCGCTGACTTTAGTCACGCCAAGATGATCGTGAAGAATTTTGAAAATGGTTGTATCTGATACTCCTACTATTTCTGCGAGCTGTTATGTTATGGAAAGCAATGATTAAAGTAATGTTTAATAATATCATAGAATAAGGTCAATTTTAAGGTAGGACCAGGCTCATGAAAAACGGTTTGCCAGTCAACAGAGCTAATAAAGAGCAATAAATTTATTGACATTGATTGTGCTATAAGAACGTTTAAGTTTATAGTTTATTTAGTTATTCATTTTATAATCAACTGAAATTAGTTGATAATTGTGATCTGACAAATTGACAAAGCTATTTTCTATGGAGTAATCGTAGTTTGTCCTAACTATTATATTATCTTTACAAGTTTGAGATTTTCTTGTATACGGGTCGCTGTTAATATTGTGGATTTTAAATTAAATGAATGCAAAGGTTTTGTGAAATTTTTAGCTGTTAGTTTATTCTCCAATAGATCAATATTAAGATCACCGCAAATGATTAGATTCTGACACTTTTTGTGATAGTTTAAAACATCTTCTAATTTTTCAAAAAAAGGATTTATACAACCTTTCGGAGATCTGTAAAAAGTTAGAATTATTATTATAACCGAAGAGTTTTTAAGTAGGACATCACAATACTCCAAATCAAACTCACACGCTAAGTCCGGCAGTGCTACAGCGCAGGCCGAGATATCCTTCCTAACTAGAATTAGGGTACCACCGTGTATTGAAATATTTCTGCAAAAAGAACACGCTATATAGTAATTTGTGAAAGTTAAACTTGAAAGTTTATTGGTATTCAGCCAATGCTCGCCTGTAGTATGGTTCACGTTGAGAAGGAAGTATTACTCTTATGGAGATAGTACCCACCGATGCCAAATCTATTGAAGTACTTAATTTTTCGCATGTTGTCGCTCTGAATAACTTGACGAATTTTAGGTTGACGCTTTAATACACAGATTACCTATATAGTATAGATGGGACACTTAACAGTATTAGATGAATTTATGTTTGTAGCGCACTCTGGTAGTAGGAACGAAAACTAGACGTAAAAATATATTGTTTATCCATATTTTTTTAATTTTAAAATATCTATTTTAAAGCTGAATATTAGTATTTATTACGTAAAAGCTTTACTTTAAAGTAAATTCATTTGCTTGAAAATAATATTTTGATTATATTCTTTGCACAAATTAATTCATTTAAAGACAAAGCCCTTATAATCTGTATACAAAATTCCGCTTTTAAATTCGCAACTGATCATATATAGTTATCAGATAAATTATACATTAAATTTTAAATTTTCTTCTTTTGTACAGGACGCATTTTTGAACTATATAAACGAGTTGTAACAAGAAAAGAAACAATCAATTTCATTTATTTTTATTTTTAAAATACTTTCATGTTTTTGCACCGCCAATTTAATTAAATTAACAGGTGTTTCTACAACTTTTCTTTTCCACATAATACATTGTTAATATTATTGATATAATAATATAAAGTAAATTTGACAATTTTATCAATAATTGATTTTTTTATATCTGTTTGTGCACATCACAATTAAATAGACTAAATCTATGTTATTTGATATATACTGTTTTGTATATTTTACAATATTTCTTCTATGGCAATTTTGTTTAAAATATCAATTGTCATTTTTCTATTGTGGTAAATATAGTTGTTATGCTGTAAGAAGGATATACGAGTCTGTCTTTCTTAGTGCTATATTCTCTCGCCTCAATAAATCTATGTTGTGGTCCTTTCGAATTGCATGTAGAACTTCTTTACAGTCGTCACAATTTCTAGTAATGTGTTTTATTGTTCTAATAATATACCCGGCACAATAATTAGATTTAGATATCTCTAGTTCATTTTCATTTGTATCTATTATTACAGGTTCTAGAAAATTCGATACATCTGGTATAGAGTCATCGCTTGGACCTTGGTCGGCGAAGAGTTCTTGCAAGTTGCACAAAGCTCCTGCACCAATATCTTCCTCACAATTGGCCCCGATGGAGTGGCGTGCTGAGAAATTGTTAATAGTGAGCGTTTTAAATGAAGCTACAAACGCAGTACAACTGGGATTTGTATTACGAATCCCATGGCTTCGTATCAGACCAAAAAAGTTCTCTAATGGATCTTGGTTAAAATTACGCATAAATAAATAAATGGCGCCTTTCTTCTCATTGTTTTGAAGATATTTGTGATGCCATGAATTGTACGAAAAAATTGCGTAGAGATGGTGGACAACACTTGCCTGAGCCATCTTTTTTTTATGAATTCCATAGATCTGAGAATCACAAGAGCTTCGTCCCAAAATTTCCAGTGTTCAGAATTTTCCGAAACAGCCGCTGTCAAAGGTTTCCCTTCTATTCCTCTTCGGGTGCTATTATTTAGAGAGTCAAACAATTGGTCGAAAAAGAGAATTATTCTAGCTGTTTGGTCAGCTTCTCTAGCAATATCTACACAACAAACAATGACACTGTATGTTAGCAAATGTAATGTAATAACCATATTAGTGGGCAAATGCAAAAAATTTCAATGTCAGCATTTATATATATATATATATATATATATATACAGGGTTACTGGTACGTCGACCTACATATTGAACAACATGGTAGCAGACCTCATTTGCGACAGATATAACCAAATATGCCTTATACAAAACTCAACTGTTTCGAGTACGTATGTAGGTACACTCTCTTTCTAAAGTAATGTCTCCCCAGCCAACGGGTTCATATCAATAACGCTTTCCAATGGACGTACTCTAACCATCGGGCGACCTCGGTTATAGCAATGCTGGGTAACCGAGGTCGCTCGACGGCTAGAGTACGTCCATTGGAAGACGTTATTGATAGGAACCCGTTAGCTGGGGGGAGACATTACTTTAGAAAGAGAGTGTACGTTGGCCCCTTAAGACATATGGAACATCTGTGCATCTATCGGCGTTGAGTACATTTCTGACTCGACATACTATATACATGCATGCATGCGTTCGCTCTATACAGAGCTCGTCCAGGCCTGGTATAAGGGACATTGAATTCTTTATGTTTTTTCTGTTTGCGTACGATCAAAGACTATATTTTGGATTTATACATTTAAGCATTACAGCTTCCCATTTCTGCTATTCCCTCTTTGTATTGCCTGAACACCCGGTATATATGTATTGTTACGCTACACAGTAGCATACAGCCCGGATTAAAAAATAAATTTTTAAGAGAAATTCATTAATTGAATAAAAAAAAATCAAGTTTTTATATATCCCAGTGTCATCTATTATTTATAATTTTGATTTAGAAGCGTTCTATCTCACCAGCCAGATGGCATGCAAGACGAGAAATTTCCGATCGAGGGGCGGTGACATTAAAAAAATATTGAATAGCTCGTTACTTTCTTATATTTTAACTCAGTACGCGTTAGGATGTGGTGGGATGATGTTGTCAAATGTCCTCTCCCTCAAATTCAATGTTTAAGAGCAGTTTAAGTGCTCTCATAGGCATGATAATGTTATGCCTTCAATAGCTTTAAACCATTAAGTAAAATTAAAACATTCAATAGTGGATAAAAGTGACTTTTATTAACTTAAATCAAATTCAAAATGTGACTTGTCTAATATCAGACATAAATCTAAGGATAATAATCTCAGGTAAGTTCGTGAGTTCGTTTAATTAATAACACTAAAGTTTCATTAAGTGATTCCACCTTTTGCGATTCAAATTCATAGTTTCTTACTTAAATACGTTTGAAATAAATTTTAAAAATCCCGCGTTTTCTGACCGTTCAAATGGAGTTATATTAGATTTGAATAAACGTGTGGAACAGAGTAGCCAACCTTGATGGTAAATCACTGGATATTGGTTCGTAACGTAAAAACATAACAAATACTTAAAAACCTAATTACACAAATTTCCCCATGGTGACTGGAGATCGTTTAGCTATGTTACAAACGATTTTCTAACCTCAATTTTTCAGAACGGATTAAAATAAAATTTCTTATAAGTACAGTTCAATTTAGATTAGAATTGAAATAATACGTTTATTTTTTAGGTAGATTTGCCGAAGAGTACCTTTTTACAGGGCCGAATTCTGCGATCATCGGTGGTCAGGACTGTACAGGTCGGATATGGGCCCTCGTAACTCGTAGATACATCAGGTCAGAGAGGATGGGTCGCTCAGGACAGGAACATTACTCGGAAAAATCGTCGTTGAAGAAAATTTACCCAAAAGTCGTGTGTAAATTGGAATAAAATTTATGTGAAAAACTTTGTTTAACAATTAACCATTACTTTTAGATTGAAATTTGGGATAAAATTGGATTTTATCGAAAAAGCCGTTAAATTTCAAGAGAACAAACAGAAATATGTCTGCCTCGAACTGAGTTCGATTAGTGAATGGTTCGAATTGAAAATGTTTTTAACTGACTTGCAGCGATTGTCTCCAAGCAAGGAGTCCAACTGTCTTTTCGTGAGAGTCCGTTAATATAACCAAAAATGAGAAGCCTCCATTTGTTTTACATATGAGAATGGCCATGTGATCGACAGGATTGTCAGATCTTCAACGAAGTGAAAATAAACAAAATTACAAAATCTGGAATCACCTTACACTTTTCATATAACAAAGGTATGAGTCTCTGAATTATGAGAAAAATACATTTTAAATTTTTAAACGCTTATTACTATAAAAAAACAACAATCTTAAAATTCATTACTATGCCCCCAAAAGGTAGGCAACCATTTATACACATAGAATTGTTACAGAATCCAATTTCCAGCAATTCCCATGTCTGTCTGTTGACATATCAAAGCAAATGGACTGCCAATGCATATAAAAACATTATTAAACAAAAATTTTAAGAAATAAATACTCTGTAAAAGAAATTACAACTGTTCACATGAATGAAAGGTGGATCCAAATTTGATCTGTCAGTAGCTTTGTAATATATACTATACAAATTCTAATATTCTTTTTCGATGTGTAGGTTGTATCACTGCTGATCATCTTGCTTCCTGAAGGGAAAATTCTAAAGGAAAAATCCTTGAAGGACCAGCCAAATGCAGAGATTACCTACATCACTTGGACATCGTCTAGCTGTCTGCTGCTAGATATTATATCCTTTTTTTATTATATCTAATAAGTTTTAAAATATAATTAAGTAAAATAGTGACATTCCCTTTTTAAATAATAGTAGAATATTAAATACTCTCTCCATAACAAATGCCCCCCTAAGTGAAAATAAATTTTATGACTCAAATAAAATTTACTTTTCAATTTAAGCAATAACTATCTACTTCTAAATTTAAGATTAAGAATTTAACTAAATTGCTATCATACAGGCTGTCTACGTCCTGAATATCCTTTCTTGCACTTAATCTACCGTCCTTGTAGACAAGCAGGATTATCCAAGCTGGTTTCCAACAAGTATGTAACACCTATCTGTGAATCTAATTTGAATAAAAATACCTTAAGATTGGTATGGAAATATCTGAGTAATGTGGAATCTGCCTTTTATTTGATCGGTGTTTTTTTATCAAATAATTCAAATGTTTCTAACCTTTTTATCTAAATAATATCTTCCTTTTAATAATAATGATAATTTTAACTTGCAAGTTTTTAATCCCCTTTATTGAAACTTTTTTTAAAATCTTTTTTAATATAATTAGACTGTTATTAAAATTCGAATCTTACTAATACTTTATTTATGTATTGCATCTTATTTGTGCTAATGTTTATTTAATTTCTACTTATTTATAATCATAGTATTTTTCTTTTTGCTTCTTTGGCATATTTCTATATATAATCTTCTTTCTTTGATTTTCTCATTTTTAACCTTTTTCATTATTACTTGCATTTTGCACATTTATAATAATGTATTTTCACATTTGCTTTAGCATTTCTTCTCTATACATATTTTCTTCTTTTCTTATCACCTCACTCCTATTTTCCATGCATCTTCAATTTCTTCTTTTCCTTATGTATTCTTCTTTGTTATTATGTAATTTTGATTCTTTTTTTTTTAATTGTTCTTATTCTTCAATATACAGTCTACTATATTCATTTTGTATGTTTAACAGTTTAAGTCTTATAATTTCAACTTTGTAATTTTCCCCCCTTTTAAGTTATTATTAAATTAAATTCTGTCATGCAGATTTGCAAGTTGTTCATTTAGTTTGTATTTTATGTTCTAAATGTTGTATAGATGTTTTCATCATAGTTCAAGGCATCCTTCCACTACTGCTATTTTTATTATAAATTAATTAATTTAAATTTAAATTATCAACTTTTTAACTTTTTGTAAATATTTAAATAATTTTTAGAATAACTCTTTTCTTATGCTGTGACCACTTTTTGCATTTCTTTCATCATTGTCTAATAAATTTAGGTCTAAGTATCGTTTATGCGAATCTAGTTCTGGGTACTTTTTTGAGATTGTGTGTGTGATATTAACGTGTTTTTCTGGACCTTTTCGATTGTTTTATTTTTCTTTTCCATTTTGTGAAATAGATTTTGTTTCTATATTTTTTTCTTTCTTGATTGTGAAAATTGTGCTTTTTAAATTTTTTGTGACTGTACATGCGAATTTGTGATTTTAAAGATAAATATTTGAGTTGATGACATTTTGACTTTTTCTGTTTGAAATTTTTACATGAATGTTTTGCTTTAATTGATCTACTGTTGTTATAATGTCCTTTTGCGCGTTCCCCCAACTCTTTTAGTTTTATAAATCCTTTCTTGCAATGTTTACATTTTGAGTTCTTTTTGTTCTTGCGCTTTGCCAAATGTCTTTTATTCCCTGCCTGCAACACCCTGTCGTCGATCCTTTCTAGGTGTTGTACGATTTCTTGTTGAATTACCAGGACCTGATGAATGTTCTCAGTGTTCTTGCTTATTTTCTCACTTTGTACCTGCATCTCGGTGTTACACTGTTGTTGCACTTCATTTATTAACGTGTCAAATCTTTCGAATTTAGCGTCATACTCTTGCTTTGTGTTACTTATCATCATCTGTAGTTTCATAAAATCCTCCTCTCTCTCCTTCTGCCTTTGTATGTCCTTCTGCTGCCTTCTTACTTCTTTTCTTCTTTTCTCGCCTTTTCTCCTCTTTAAAATATTCTAATAAGTCTTCAAAAGTCATCGCCGGTTTTGGTGTGGTAACTCTCCGCTCTTCAGAGTCCCCTTGCGTACTTCCTAATTCTCTGGCTTCCTCTATGACCTGTCTTTCAGTACTACTGGCTGTGGCTCTTTCTTCCATTCGTTTCTCCCCTGATCTCGATGCACTCCTGCTTCCTCCCCTCGTCGCACTTCTTCCCTTGTTCTTGTTTTATCCATTTGTTTTTTTATTATTTTTTTATTGAGGTTTTTGTTAAATGAATCTAGTTAGTTAAGTTGGTTAGGCGCCACTAAAATGATTTTACGATTGTATATAAATAGACATATGTTTCTTTTCAAACAAACCCCTGCTTTGGGTAGCAATATTCTTTGTTACGCCCCACACGTTGGGTTGCCAAGTTTATTTGTTACGCTACACAGTAGCATACAGCCCGGATTAAAAAAATAAATTTTAAGAGAAATTCATTAATTGAATAAAAAAAAATCAAGTTTTTATATATCCCAGTGTCATCTATTATTTATAATTTTGATTTAGAAGCGTTCTATCTCACCAGCCAGATGGATGCAAGACGAGAAATTTCCGATCGAGGGCGGTGACATTAAAAAAATATTGAATAGCTCGTTACTTTCTTATATTTTAACTCAGTACGCGTTAGGATGTGTGGGATGATGTTGTCAAAATGTCCTCTCCCTCAAATTCAATTTTAAGAGCAGTTTAAGTGCTCTCATAGCATGATAATGTTATGCCTTCAATAGCTTTAAACCATTAAGTAAAATTAAAACATTCAATAGTGGATAAAAGTGACTTTTATTAACTTAAATCAAATTCAAAATGTGACTTGTCTAATATCAGACATAAATCTAAGGATAATAATCTCAGGTAAGTTCGTGAGTTCGTTTAATTAATAACACTAAAGTTTCATTAAGTGATTCCACCTTTTGCGATTCAAATTCATAGTTTCTTACTTAAATACGTTTGAAATAAATTTTAAAAATCCCGCGTTTCTGACCGTTCAAATGGAGTTATATTAGATTTGAATAAACGTGTGAACAGAGTAGCCAACCTTGATGGTAAATCACTGGATATTGGTTCGTAACGTAAAAACATAACAAATACTTAAAAACCTAATTACACAAATTTCCCCATGGTGACTGGAGATCGTTTAGCTATGTTACAAACGATTTTCTAACCTCAATTTTTCAGAACGGATTAAAATAAAATTTCTTATAAGTACAGTTCAATTTAGATTAGAATTGAAATAATACGTTTATTTTTTAGGTAGATTTGCCGAAGAGTACCTTTTTACAGGGCCGATTCTGCATCAATCGGTGGTCAGGACCTGTACAGGTCGGATATGGGCCCTCGTAACTCGTAGATACATCAGGTCAGAGAGGATGGGTCGCTCAGGACAGGAACATTACTCGGAAAAATCGTCGTTGAAGAAAATTTACCCAAAAGTCGTGTGTAAATTGGAATAAAATTTATGTGAAAAACTTTGTTTAACAATTAACCATTACTTTTAGATTGAAATTTTGGGATAAAATTGGATTTTATCGAAAAAGCCGTTAAATTTCAAGAGAACAAACAGAAATATGTCTGCCTCGAACTGAGTTCGATTAGTGAATGGTTCGAATTGAAAATGTTTTTAACTGACTTGCAGCGATTGTCTCCAAGCAAGGAGTCCAACTGTCTTTTCGTGAGAGTCCGTTAATATAACCAAAAATGAGAAGCCTCCATTTGTTTTACATATGAGAATGGCCATGTGATCGACAGGATTGTCAGATCTTCAACGAAGTGAAAATAAACAAAATTACAAAATCTGGAATCACCTTACACTTTTCATATAACAAAGGTATGAGTCTCTGAATTATGAGAAAAATACATTTTAAATTTTTAAACGCTTATTACTATAAAAAAACAACAATCTTAAAATTCATTACTATGCCCCCAAAAGGTAGGCAACCATTTATACACATAGAATTGTTACAGAATCCAATTTCCAGCAATTCCCATGTCTGTCTGTTGACATATCAAAGCAAATGGACTGCCAATGCATATAAAAACATTATTAAACAAAAATTTTAAGAAATAAATACTCTGTAAAAGAAATTACAACTGTTCACATGAATGAAAGGTGGATCCAAATTTGATCTGTCAGTAGCTATTGTAATAATATACTATACAAATTCTAATATTCTTTTTCGATGTGTAGGTGTATCACTGCTGATCATCTTGCTTCCTGAAGGGGAAAATTCTAAAGGAAAAATCCTTGAAGGACCAGCCAAATGCAGAGATTACCTACATCACTTGGACATCGTCTAGCTGTCTGCTGCTAGATATTATATCCTTTTTTTATTATATCTAATAAGTTTTAAAATATAATTAAGTAAAATAGTGACATTCCCTTTTTAAATAATAGTAGAATATTAAATACTCTCTCCATAACAGTATATATAAAATTATTGACAGTTTTTGCATCAAACCAATATTAAGGGTAAATACATCTACAACGATCGCAACAAAATGAATACTCACAGTTTGCTTTGGCTAAATAGTTCATTGTTGCTGCAACTCGTTGACTAAGAACTTGAGTGCAGTACTTCACCTTCATTTTGTGTCCAGACTGTTCAAATTTAATATGTTTCTCAGTTAATTTGGACATAATCTTAATGCATCTAATGCTTCTTTTTGGTCATGAGTATATAACTGGCACACATGATTCCAATCACCCAACAATTTTTGGCCATTTATAACACAACTGATATTCTTATTAATAAAATTATTTCGAATTCCTTTCAACATGTGCGGTAAATCGAATAATGGTACTACTTCAGCATTATCAACTTCAAAATATTCTTTGTCATAATTTTGTCCTTTTCTGCTATATTGTTGCTTAGTTTCATTAATGAGCTTATTGATTGCACTTACATTAGTGTTCGCTTGATCGCAAACTGTACACACAACAGTAAGACCTATTTGCTGTAGCTGTTTTATAATATCTTTTCAACAGTATCGCCAGTAAGCTACTGCTAGTACTGTTTTCACAGAAAGTAAATGCAACTGGCTGTTTCCATTGCTTTATGATACCACGAATCATGAAAACGAGAGCGTGATCTGCAAATCTCAAGTAACGATCTTTACCATCATCGACAAACCACTTATTTCATCTTCTGTGCATTATATTGTAGGTGTGGTGAAAGACTTACTTCATCAAAAAGTAATGCACAATGTCTGTCCAATGGTTTTAATTTCTTTACAGATTGCTCTAAAGTATGTAATAATTTTGTTTATTCCTGTATGCATCTTCATTTTCCCCAAAAATTTCTGCAATGTTTTTCTTGATGGCACTGTGAACAATTTTTCAAATAAAGCATATGCTTTACGACTTACTTAAAAAGAGATAGAAACATAGTTTTTCTTTGTCTGTGAATCTACGACCATTCTCTTTTGTGCGTTTCTCGCATCTGTAACTTTACGAACGCTTGGGCAGCAGGTTTCATCACAGACATCTTTCGAAATTCAGAAGATTCTGCTAATCTCTGACACTCCATAAAACGCATTTTTAATGGAAAGAGCTCTTTTATGGATCTCCTCTGCAAGAGTCTTCAATTGTTTACCAATAGTATAGAGTTTCCTAGCCTTTGGTGATAATTGTTCTCTGTCTGGTTACAGATACACTCTTTAATAATGGCTTTTGACATACTGTAATAGAAGTAGATATGATAGAAAACCACAAATATATATTCGCACAGTATTTAAAGAAACAACATTTATTTAAGTATTTTTATAAAGAGGAGGGAAGTAATGTTTATGCAGCACTAGCAAAATCATAAAAATATGATACACAGGATACTGCAAATAAACTGCATTACAAGTACGTATCTCATATTTGTAAAGCAGCAAATATATATTTGACTAAATAATATACTTCACTCACAATATTTTTTGCAAAAAGTACTTACACAATAATTGTATGTGTACTTATTTTATTTTTATGTAATAGTGTTTACCTAATATTGCTTGTTTATATCCTTATCACTTGTATGATGGGTAGCTCGCTGCTTGAAGGACTACCATCTATCAAATAAAATGACAATTATTACAATAATGTCTGTGCATTATCAATCACAAATTTATTTAAAAAATGAAGAGCATTTCTTAACACTTCAATTGTATAAATGACAACAAGTAAATATTTTCATTTTGCATTATAATACAAACCAACTATTATGCTGTACTTATATAGCTTAAAAATATAATATTTACCATTGTAATCTGATCTTTCCATAGGTCTGTTTTCTAACGAACTTGCTCTGCTTCGATAGATGAAGAAAGCATTTCTATAAAAAAAAAAAGAAATACATTAAACTGAATAATGTATTCAAAATTATATACACAACTTTACCACTAATTATAGAGTAGGAACGGCATTTCGATGTAGTCGTGGATTCCCTGGAGACTTATACTTTTCGCGAAATGTTTGAACATAATCGTTTGTTGTTATAAACTGTTTGTGGGATCTAACAAACGCAATTCTTCTATGTCTAAAATACTTATCCAACTATTAAATCGGTCCATATCAACTTTTGGGTTAGGAAATCGATGATAGTGTATACCTTCAATAATAAAAAACAAATACATTTATTTTACTCTCTAATATCGTAAGATCTAAATTTTGTTAAAATATATTCAAACTTTAATATTTACATATATAATTTAGAACATACACAGCTATAAAAAAATTCATTATTCATTTCAATCTCTTAGGAAATTTGATACAAGATACTCACCAATATCCTCACATTTATTTATACATTTTATTATCTTGGTCGGCATATTGAATAAACTTAAAAAACACTGAAAAACTTAAAAGCACACCAGTACATACAATAAATCGTCAATACAAGTGCCACAACTCAAATCGCAATAAAACGCAAACCTGCAAACACAAATTACAAATCTCACAAATGACAAATTACCTAAATAAATTCCTGCAATATCAACTCCACGACCGATTTGAGCCATCTATTGACAGGAACGGCAATTTCAAACTTACAAATACCGTATGCATTTAAGAAAACCATCTATAGAGAATATAGGTAATCTGTGCTTTAATAAGTGTCAATTCAGTGAATTTTGTTTACCGTTTGTATTTATTGGTTAAGTTATGTCCTATAACATAAAAATTCATAGAATGTTATAAACGTAAATAAAACATTCTATTTATGTTGTGTATTGTGATGTGGTATAAACAACAATACAATTTGTTTATACCACATCAAAATATGATTTGATAACATGTTTAACGTAGTTTTGCCAATTCTCTACGGAAACATTTTCATACCCTTGCTGAATAAGCAGAGGCATATTTTGTACTTTAAATTTCGAATTTAGTTGCGCCTGATATAATCTTTAACCTTTGCCCATACCATTTCGATGGGATTTAAAGTGCAGTGGTATGGCGGCAATCTTAAAACTGTATACCCCAGTTGAGCAGCACGTTCATCGATTACATATTTATTGTACTTGCTTTTTTGTTGTGCTACAATTTCAAGTAAGTCGCGTTTCAATAAGCCTTCCTCAACAACAATATTTTTCTGTGTCAACCACTGTACAATATGTTCCTTTTTCCAGCTCGTGGTAGGTATTTTTTCTAATTTCCGGCTATGGTAGGGCGCATTGTCAAGAACTATGACGGAATGAGCAGGTAAGTTAGGTAATAGATAGTTGAAAAACCAATCCTCATATATTTCCGCCCAAACTTCATCGTGGGCATCAAGAGTATTTTTTTACATAAGAAATTATATTCAGCACCCAGAACAAAACCCTTCTCGTTGCCAGCATGAATTAAGGCATAACGTTGACCACGACCTTTTGGTGCTCTTAGACCAGTGCTTAAGTCTTGGAGAAATGCTTGTCTAGACGTACTTACTGTGCTATCAGTCCATGCTTTTGTTACAAAGTGTCCAGTATTTACCCACGATTCGTCAGTGAAAACAATGTTTCTCCCTTCATTACGATACCTCCTAATAGCACGTAAATAATCATGTCGCCATCTTATAATATCATCACGGTCTATCAACATTACTTTCTTTCCAATTTTCTCGAATGTAAAACCAATGTCAAGTAAGAACCTGTAGAGTGTACTTTTCGAAAATTGGTTGACCTAGTATCATGGCCATCGCAGGCGGAATATTCTTACAAAAAAGCTATGAACTTTACTCTAACAAGTGGTCTGAATGTGTTCATCATATACTTTCAGACGAGAATTCTTGCGGGTAGGTTTCAATTTGTCTACGTTTGTAACCTTTGCCACTGGTTGGTTTTCTTTTTCATTGCGAACAGAATACACCATTCTTTTTCCACAACCAAGCGCTTTACTTGTTTCCTCCAGGGCCCTAGAAACATTCATATTTTTGGCAAAATATGCAAAGCAATTTAGGATCATTTGCTTTTCCTTTGACGAATACACTTCGCCCTTTCGCCTTCGCCTGTAAGATTCCATACTCTAATTCTACGAATACATCACTTTTGTATTACATGTGATTTATAACAGCATGTTGTAGGGCTTACAGCAGATAATACAAATGACGGCAATAGTAGTTTTTATAAAAACTGATCTGTTTAAAATAAATACGTAATTGAAAAAAACTGTGGTAAACTCAAGAGGCACAGAATAATCGAAATTGACAAATGACAGGTACAGTGAATGATTAGCAACAGCTATATTAGTTGCTTTCCATTTACACACAAGTGATATTGAGACACTCAGTTATGTGAGTAGTTATACTCATATAATAACGTCACTGTTCGAACAGTAAAAGGAACGGCAGGATAGGTACAACTGAGCAATTAGATTCAAAATAAATAGTTGATATAACCTTAAATTTACCTTTGCATTATACCTTTTTGTTAAAATTATTATTGAAAAGACGCAACTAAAATTATGAGTTCCTGTGATACCTTAAGTGTATTATGAAGGTAAGTTGAGGATGAGACATGTGCTAATAAATTCGTTTAATATCGAATGTTACCATTAGATTTCAGCGGACAACTCTGAATTGGATTGGACCAGTCAGACTCAAATGAATCTGAATATTTTTCCAGCTCCGAATCAACGTCGTCCTCGAATGATTCCGATTTATTAAAACCGCCCAGAAGGAAATTGCATAGAATTATAACTTTTATGGACACTATAAGAGAATATGATGAACAAGAATTCAAGGAACATTTTCGATTAAATCGGTCAACTGTAGAGATAATAATAAGTGTGTATGGTATTGAAAAATGACATCAATTATAATATTTAACTTATACAAATTACAGATATGGTTGAATTAGAGCACATATTACCTCAACATAAATTTGGTAGGAAAAAAATCTGTGCACAGAAAGCAGTTTTCATTACGTTATGGTACCTATGTAATACGAGACATTTCGCCAATGCTCCGATAGATTTAATGTAACAAAAGTTCTTGTCATCGTATTATTAAAAAAATAATAAATTTTTGGTTAAGAAAAGTGGACAATATATTGCATGGCCCACTGGCGAACAATTGCATAAAATAAAACTGGAATTTTTCAAATACATGGAATTAATGGGTAGTTGGTGCGCTTGATGGGAGTCATGTGAAAATTAAGAGACCAGTCTCCAAACATCATTAGGTATGTATATTTAACAGAAAAGGAGACTATAGTCTTCTTATACAAGGTGTTTGCGATAGTAATAAAAAATTCATTAGTTTTTTTTGTGGAGAACCAGGATCTTACGCGACAGTCGTCTTTTAAAGAAATCGTCTTTATACAGAAGAGGAATAAATGGATCTTTGGCAAAAATTTCTTATTGGGAGACTCAGCATACTCCTTTTGAACTGGTTAATCTCTCCATTTAAAGATAATGGCAATCTCACGCAAAATGAAAAAATATTAATTATCGCCATTCTGCAACTAGGATTGTGATAGAAAATGCTTTTGGACTTTTAAAAGGAAGGTTTAGAAGATTAAAGTATTTTGAAAACAATGATCTTAAATTTGTAGTGCAGTGCATAGTGGCTGCTGCTGTACTGCACAACATTTGTTTGGATAATAAAGATGATGTAGAGTTTGATATTGACGATAAAATGATGAGGACAACGAAAATATAATACTGTGGTAGTTAGTGGTATAAATGAAAAATTTTCCAAACGAGATGAAATTTTAGACAAATGTTTATTTAAATAATATACATATATTATATGTATCTATAAATATATTAATATTATACAATAATATGCAGTTTTATTAAAGAACAAAAACGCAAACATTGTATGTGTACAACTAAAATATGTGGTTTCCAACCTAATACAAATTAACACAAAAAGTTTTGAATTCATTCTATCTGTTTTCTTTCTTTTAAAATATGTTGTAAGTCTTCTAATAATTTAAGTTTTTTCTTTTCCAATTCAACTTTTTCTTTATATAAATCTAGTCTTTCTTCTTTATATTTTAAGCTCTTCTCAACATACAGTTTTCTAGTAACTTCTTTTTCTTTTATTGCTTCCAGTTTGTTTTCCAAAAAACTTTTTTTAATTTTTATTAGTTCCATTGACGCATTTTTTCTTTTTGGTGCACAAGATGAACCATTAGAGCAAGAAGATGTTTCTGATCCAATAGGATCACCAATGACATTTGATGATTGAAATAGAGAATCTTGTGGTTCGAGGTTGTCAATGTCTAATGAGTGTGGGCTAGCATTTGATGGTGAATCACCCAATATATCATCCAATCGACTATAGAAAGAAAATTTGACAGGTCCCCTTCCCGTTCTAGATTGTATATCTTTAGTATTTTTGTAGGTACGAACCAGATTTTGCCATTTCTTTTTGCAGGTAATTTCAGAAACCTAAAAATAAAAATGATCTGATATGACATACATATTTCTTCAGATATTCATCAATTACTAAAGAAAGTAAAAATATTAAAACTAATTGCATTGCAATTCTATTATGTAAGTATAAAATTTTTTTATTTCAATATTTTGACTATTAAGTTCTTCGCTAATAACTGACCAGAATGTTTTTCTTTTGTGAACATGATGCATGTCATCATATCGACTTTCTACAGCTCCTATTAAAGCTGAAGTTTCATGTACTGACCAGGTGTTTTTTTTTTTCTTTATTTTAGCCTCTTCAGATTGCACAGAATTTTCATCATAATTTTCTATTTCGCTTATATCTTGTTCTAGGTATTCATGGCTAATGTCGACAATATTTATAGTTTTGTTAACACTTTCATTTCCTTGACTTTTAAAATACACTTCATTATTTTCTTTAAATGATATTAAATTATTTGGTACCCACATTCTGCAGTTTTGCTCTAAAATATATTCAGAGAATAGTATTTTATATTTTTATTTATTTTAAAATACTTACCAGTGTCTTCCACATAGAAATCACCATTAGCATTCGTGATCCATCCCTCTGCTACTCTTAATAGACGATACGACATAACTATTATAAATATATTAATAAATTTATATAACCTTACTTCAATGCATGTAGAGCTGAACATCAAAAAATGCTAGTGAGTCTATTGCACTCACTAAAGCACATGGTCTTAAACGTGTGCAGATTATGGTGAGCCACTCAGTTTAATCTCACTTACTCATGTCAAAGGAACGCGCATCAAAGTGAGTTATGACGTCATTGATGAATTATCTGAGTTTGTGTGTAAATGGAAAGCAACTATTATCTCTGACCGACAGCCATCAAATAATCTGGCAAGTCTGGCAACAATCCCCATGATAGAAAAAGATAGATACATATAAACGAGTATGAAATGGAAAGGGACGCATATACTCCATAAGAACAATACTTCTTTTAAAACTTGATCTAGACTGTAGACACGCTATATCAACTCTGTTATCAATAAGGAATTGCTCAAGAAGATGCACCTTACCGGACAGGCTCTGGACGTTGAGATGCAGGATCCTCAAACCGTTCGATGTGAGGAACTCCCCTTGATCAGAGATTGAAAGGAGATATTCATCGTCACTATCCTCCATCACGTTTGGTGTACGTCCTTCAGTGTGTACGCTTTGGAGTTCGTCGTCACCAGTACGTAGATGAGATAGCTAGTCGTCTGATAGTCTTGGCACAGTTATTAAGTTATTGTGGTTTATGTGCTTCTTCAAACGCGCACTGTTGGTACCAAAATTAATACAATAATCTACACACTCATATATAGCGTTGGCTATGTTGTTTTTCCCGTTATAATTTATATGGAAACCGTTCTTGTAGTAATCGTTGTATTTAAGTAGTCTGTTAGTGTTAATAATTGTAACGTTATTTAATAATATCGCAGACATTTCTAGGTATTTATTAATATTTGTAATAAAGTTTTTTTAACACCGAACGCCCATGCCAGATCGGAACGTGCATTAACAACACGTTAGTATAGTGTAGTTTTTCTAAAGTTCGCTGTATCAACTCAACCGACACTTGGTACCCACATACCGCATCATACTACAACGAAATCACGATAAGTGAAAGTCTTAGTCAAATCTTGCACGTTCGCCACAACATCATACCATTTCGCATTTGGTTTGTAAAAGCTTTCAACGCCAAAATTAGGGAGCTTTTCCTTAATTGCGCACTGTAGTCGTCGTCCGTGACTATCTCCCAATATCAAAATTCTTTTTCTTGTACTTGTAGGAGGAGGATAAATATTGCTGCTCGTTCGCTTATCACCATACATTCTTGTAGTTGACCTTAATGCAGCAGTTTTTACAATTTTGTTTGGTAAAATAGTTTTCCTGGTATCACGATTAACTTCTTTCGCTACCGCACTTTTTTCTTTGTTTATATCTTCTTGTTTCGCCGCACATTTGCTGTTGCTAGTAGCTTTTTTCGATAACTGCTCATTGAGTTTGGACAGTTTTTCTAATTTATATTTCATTTCATTCATCTATTTATTTAATTTCAACATCACATTCCTCAGACCATATGTTGTTGCACTACAACACTTCATAGCAATTACTTCCTTTTTACGGATTCTTCTTTTCACTTTAATTTTATTCTTATTCGTATTATGACCGGTTGATATTTCCAAGCGATCAAGTTGACTTATATTATCACTTTGCGCCGCACTGTTGTCATAAGATTGTGTACAACATCAGAGTTTAAAACTTTTTTTAATCTTTTTATTAACGTAGCTTTTTTACCACTATCGTCTACACCATGCACACGCAGATGTTGCCGAAGTTCTTCAACTCGAAGCGATTTACTGCTGCAACCGATTTTGTTTTCACTCATAACTAAATTATACTAAAACCAATTATCATAAAAATAGCATAAGCTGAAAGCCAATTAATAGTTGCATCCACTTTTAAAATTTAGAGAACGAAATTTTACAGTATAAATTCAACAAAATCACTAAGCGACAAACACATGCGTACTACACAAACGACTAGATGTTTATAATAATAACCTTCTCATCTCTGGTGATGTTGTAAAAGTTGGTACCGCAATCGGAAATTACTGCTTTCACAGGTAAGTTTATAATTTTCTAATTGTATTGTACGATATATCAGTCAGTATATGTAACTCATCACCACTATATGCACTTTGACAAAAAATATATCCCAGTGGTTGCTTCCAGTTCACATGGACTCCTTTTGCAAGGGGAAACCATAGCATATTTTGCTGGATGAGGTTTAATATTGCCATTTACATTATGGAAGCCTATTATTTCATCTGATCCAATATTGCAAAATAAAATTTGCCTTCAATGCCATTTCATCGATGCAAATTATGTATTCTCGAGCAAACGTAGCCGCCTAATACTTAATTAGAAACGCATTTAGATTATATTAAATGGATAGAAACTCGTTAATTCCCTACTCTTTCCTTAATCGATAAATTTCAAAGAAATGTATACCATAATTTGGAAAAGAGGGAGTATATTCTTTCACACAATTACCACAACTATCCCCAAGTAACATTGTCATGACTCTGAAAACGTGAATATATATTGTAAACATACATAAACTGATATGAGAGGTTAGATACAAACTATTACTTGTTATCGCAGGAGTTGCATTATAATCCCCAGGTGTGTCCCATCCAGTGCAAAGCAAATGAGCCCATCGCATGCAAGCATTACATGTAAACCACATCTCACTTTTCCGGCCTTCGTCAGTGTCGTCAAATACTTAATTGGTTTTTCATCGTTTTTCTTTTTGACTTTATTTTAAATTTTCCATTTTTATGTTTTTCCACTTGCTTTTTCGTTTACTTCTTTGCTACAGCTTCCAGTAGTACTTGCTTGTTTGGTAGGTATGTTAATACTTGTGAAGATGTTTTGTTTCTCGGGTTTTTTTCTGAACTGCTACATATTTGGGTTCGATAGAAGAAGAACTAGAGATGGAACAGCATTTTCTTGTAAAGTGTCTGGTTTATTACTATTATTTGAAGATTTTGCAGTTTCCTTTGTCTGGGACTATTCAGACTCTGAAGCTGCTTCTTGGTTTTCTATCAATTGTGAATAAAATTTGCCAGCCGCAAAATCCGTTTCTCCGAAGCAATCATGGTCCAAAGGCCAAATTCCAGCAGTGTGGAAATCTGATTCGCACTTTTCTATGGTAGCTACGTTTTTGTAGGCTTTGTAAAATATTTTAGCCAATTCATTTGGAATAATTCCTTCTTTTTGTAACAGAAATAGGTCACATTCTCTATGAAAGGTGCCCATAAGCGGTGCATAGGATGCCAAATCAAGAGGGTGGATCCTGTGAGATGTATCGGAGGTATTGTTATAAGAACAATACTATTTGACTTACAGAAATCATATATCTCCAGGGATATATAGCTTGAATGGTTATTCAAGACAATTAGAACAGGATCTTCAAAAGTAGGCTTCGCATAATTCTTTAACTGTTGCAACCATTCACAAAATATGGTTTCATATTTATTTTTTATTCTGTTGCAGAACACGCGTAAAAAGCATTTGGTGGTCCATTTTTTTAAGGTGCCCTGACATTATTTTTCAGGGGAAAATAAACATGGGTGGTACATATGACCTAACCACATTGAAACTGCAAATTCCAGTTACATTTTTTCCCCCTTTCATCTGATGTTTTAGCTCCAAATTGTTTCGCTCCTTTAGGTCTCAATTTTTTCGAAGGTTTTTGTATAGTTGTAATCCCCGTTGCGTCTACGTTAAAAATTCTATTCCCTTAAAATTATATCTCTCCATGATATTTTCTAAATTATTTCCGGTTTCCATAAGGATATTTGTGGGTATCTGTTCGAGAATAACATACATCATTCCTTGCTGATAAGTTGCTGTTCTTTATTCAGAGGATGTATAATTTTGTTTGCTTCTGCAAAATTGAAAGTTAATTTTTGAATATAAGTTAGCTAAATCTAGAACATGACGAGGGAGATTTATGAATCCCAAACTCTTTGCTTGTACTTGCTTTTCTGTTTGGGCATACCTTTGTTCGGTGAGACTAAGGTTTCTGGAAGGAAAGGTCACCGGATGTCCTTCCTGAAACAAACATGCGCCCAAACCATCCTTGGATGCATCTATCTCTATGAGAACTTGCTTTTCAGGATCGAAAAATGCTAGTATTGGAGAATACGTAAACAAAATTTTTAAGCGCTTCACTACTTGTACATGTTCGTCGGTTCAATGTCATCTCTAGTGAGTTATCACAAAGGTGCAGTAATTTTTGACAGATTCGGGATGGACTTATAAATTTAACCATATTCAAAAAAACGCAATACTTCAGACTTATTTGAAGGGTAAGGTATATTTAAAATCGCTGCTACATATGATTTAATCAATAGATATTCCATTCTTAGAAAATATTCATTCTAGAAATTTTAACATTATTTTTGATTAATTTACTTGTACCTAGTAAGCTATCAACTCAATCACGAACACAAAATTCGAGGTTATGTTAACACGTGTCAGTTGTGAATATTACAATGTTTACTTTGTTTACCTATTGTTGACGTTCTTTATATATATTACATTGTCTACGTACGTTGTAGATGTCGACAATAATAAATTCCGTGTAAATGACCATCACTGGTGGGGAGTAGTGTTGGCTAGAAATTTCCCGAGGGCCGACAAAATACGAATATGTCTAATCGGTGTAGAAATTTATTCACTTTCCCTAACCTGTCCAACATTGGTACTGGCCATTTAGAGAACAGATGTTGCACTTACTATCTTTAAAAAAAACCTTGGATGAAATATGGATCCTCTTACTACAATGGTTCCACTGAAGTTCTTCACTTTTGGAAAAAGGTGTAGAAAAATGCTTCCCAATTACCATATTTTATTTTATTTACTGCATTTGATAATAAAAACCTCTGTGCACTACCGGTTTCGGCTTTTCCGCCTACTTCAGATACATTAATTGTTTTTTTTTTAATTAATTTTTTTTAATTTTTTTAAATCCAGAGACAGGCATTGCTGGGAATTACTGATGCAATCAACAGCACAGGGACCGCTTCTTTGGAGACCATTGTGGGCCTTCCCCCGCTGGAGTTTTATGTGTTAAAGCAGAGGCTTTGAATGCGATCCTTAGACTGAAAGCCCACAACTTGTGGCATCCCAATTTTAGGTTCGGAGGGCACACTGATACTACGGGTACGATGCTGAACGGGCGATTGCTGCAAATGCCAACAGACAGTATGGCACGCGAAATTATTTTCACTGAAAAGATTAAAATCTCCATACCGAATAGAGACTAGGCACGTCGTGAGATCACTCCTCTTGATAACTGGCTTACGGACGGATCCAAATCCAGCCATGGCACAGGAGCCGGTATTTGTGGGCTCAGTCCTAATCACAGGATATTCATAAGCCTGGGGAAGCATACAACGGTCTTCCAGGCAGAGCTATTCGCCCTTGCAACCTGTGCAGAAATGATTGCAAAAGGGGGCTACATGAGGAAGAAAATTAATGTAATGACTGACAGCCAGGCTGTCATTAAGGCAATCTCAAACCTGTAACTAGGTCAAAACTAGTTAGGGATGCAAACAATCCCTCAATGCACTGGCACGAGACAACACGGTGTCTCTGATTTGGGTGCCGGGACAATGAGGATAATAAAGGGCAACGTAATAGCCCGATGAACTAGCCAAGGAGGGCTCTAAGAGACACTTCATGGTCCAGAGCCCGCATGTGGGATTACTAAAGATTCCGCAAGAAGGGAGATCTGGGCCTGGTTAGATAAAGATAGTACAAAGAAATTGAGGTTGACTGAAGGTCAATTCCATACTAAAGCGCTAATAGGGGATGGGGATACTAGATTCTCTGATAACCTACTCAGACGCAGCAAGAAAGCTAAAACCATTACTGGTCTGGTAACTGGACACTGTCTCCTGAAAAGCCATCTACACATCACAGGTTGAGTTTGCATGTAATCTGCACATGTGAGGAATTTAAGGTACTCAGGCAGAAATATTTCGGGAAGGATCTATTGGAGCCCTCTCAAGTTTCCACTGGGCAAAATACTGGGCTTTGTAGAGAACACCAAGTTGCTCGGGTGGAAGTAAGAGATTCGAAAGGGATGGTACAATGAGCACCTAGCTCAAGTGTCCGGACTATAGGTGCCCACATATATACAGTGACCGACACAAAGTGCGCAGCATATGGTATTTTTTTGTTTTTGTTTTTCTATTTAGGGTCTGCAGGATCTGACAAGCGCTCAGGGGTTTTAAAACGGAGACACCTTCATTTTAAACCTTTTGCCCAAAAAAATTAATTATTTTTTTTTCTTTGCGAGTTTTGTTCAGCAAGTAATTTATTTTGTTCATTTACTAAATCCTGGTTTTTTGTTTTCGATAACCTCTTTAATTACCGTGTCATCATTCATTTTTTTAATTGCACTAAGGAGGTCCTAATTTCTAACTGGTTTTGCACGTTTTCGTATTGCACCATCAGTACCATTATTATTACCATTTTTATTTCCAACAGAACTTTCACTAATAGTGTTTAACCTTTCAAACGTTTGGGAAATATTCGTTTTCTTCCTAAGATGGAATTAAGAATATCAGAGTATAGTGGTGGCAATCTTTCTTCGTTTCTAGTGGTATTTATGTATATGCTGCAGATACCTCCTTTCTAAATTGGTGAACTTCTGCCTGCACTTCTCTGCTCCACCCTTACCTACACGTGTAAAAAACTTTGGCACGGCCACTTTATTAAATTTCATAGCCCGTGCGGCCGATGTCGCTTCAGATAAACGCACAGAAAGATCCCCAATGCCCCCTGAAAAAATCTCTAAGCCAGTCCATGCCCGCTAAACATAGTTCTTGGTCAAATTGGTGAGCGATTTGATTTCTCTCACATACTTGGTAGGCAAGTCGTCTAATATCTTTAGTTGTCATGCCAAAGAACCGCAGTTCCATTTGTTTTTAGTCCGCAAGCTCCGGTTTTTGTGCTTTTGTAAATGCTGTTTTGTACCCCTGTAATCCTGAAACATATTCATTTAGTTTTTGCTATTTGAACATAAGTATTTTCGTGAAATACCTTTTTGAATACACTTTTGAATATCACCGTTTTCTTTAAATTGTCTTACTCTTCTTTTATTTGGGACACATTGAATTGCATAGCTGCTCTTGGAGAACCTATTCTTCTTTAAACTACTGCAATTATAACATTTTGCATACACTCTTTTGGCAATGTCTGTCTACTGGTTTATATTTTGTAGGTACGCATCATGCTGCACTAGAGAAACCTTATTTGAAAAATATTCGTATTTTTTTTTAATGGAAAAATAGCGCTATAATGAGGAGCTTTGCATTTTGTCTCAACCATTTTGCCCCAAGCAACCTTAAAATTATTATTATCTGTTCCATTACATACGGTAACTGAATAACATCTTTTCACATATATCTGCAACATGTCGTGTAAGACATAGATTGCGTTAATTTAATGTACCACATCCTTGTTGTGCCCCGTTACGCCATTTTACCCCCTAAGAAAAGAAGAAAGAACACCAATTTATTGAATGTTACATTTTCAGTAATTTATAAAGATAATAAATACAATAATGGACTTAATATTCCAAGTCGCTATTAATGCTAACATTTTATAATGTTTGAAGGAATTATTGAATTATCTTCAATAACAAACACATTAGCTGGCGTTGTATTTGGAATAAATTTAGGAGGAGTGATCCTAATTCTCTTTCTATTTTTAAAATTTGCAAATTTTTGAGGTAGCTCTCATTTTCATCAGTTCTTTGGTTAATTTAATTTTTTTTTTAACTTCAACAAATCTTCTTCATTTTCCTTTGATGGTTTTGCTACTTTTTCAACAATTTCTCGCAACAGGTTTACTGGCGTTATTCGAATCTTCACCAAAGAAATTAGCTAAAAAACCCTTCCTTGGTTTGACTGCAGCATATCTGAAGGCGATTCATTCAGTTTTTCCCATGTTTCTGGCACTGGAAATCCGATCATTGTTGGACCGTCTTGTCCCAATATATCAAAAACTATATTGTCCGCTGCATTGAGTTAATAACCACCTCCGCTACCAATTTGCTTCCTGTTACCCACCTTTTTTTTCTAAAAGAGAGAAGCGTCGTATAAAAACTAACAACCGATTTATAAACTTTAACGTTGCTGTTAGCGCTTGTAGTTTAACGTTTCGCTAAAAGTTGAAACATAGCGTTGAGTGAAGGAATTGTCCCTTCCACTCGGAAATGGCGGAACATTTAAACGCTTACTATGTCCACGAATCATTGGTAGAAACTCTATAAAATCACTTATCATTGCATTTTTTTCGGATGTTCCGCTAAAATGTATCTCTAGTATACTTGAAATTCTTATCGACACTGACAATACCCAAAGATTGTGCTTTCATATAAATTTTCCTCCATTTCTTTATTTTAACTTCATTGGTAATATTCACTGAAAATGCGCCAAATAAAATATGTTTGGCTTCGCGTGTTTCTTTTAAGATTTCTAGTTTATTTCCTTTTTCAGAAACATTATAAATCCTGATTCAAAATATAGCGCTACCTCAAAAACGTGTAAACGTGCAAATGTCAAAGTCATTAAACTTGATAATGACTTTGACATTTGCAGTTCTCTACCGAACATTAGCTTATTGTTAGTTGGACTTTCTTCTGAGGTATAATGTCTTGTGGTGCGATAATCAAATAAATAACGCGTTAGTGCTAAATTTTGAGTCTGACCTTTCTAAAGCGTTAATTTAACATTATCTTAGTACGTTTTCAACAATACCGTTACTAGTTGGATGGTATGGAGCAGTTAATATATGTTTAATCCCGTTAGTCGTAAGAAATTTCTACGTCCTTATTTAGTGACGGCCACCAACAGTTGAAACCAGCTATAGATTTTTGTTTTACCAATTCCAAAGTGTGAGGAATGAAGTTCTTGCAAAACATACTTTTTAAATTTACTAGCTATATAAGTACTTGATAGCCTCACATTAAACAACTGTGCACGATATGCAACTGATCTCCCCGAATGAGATGCTGATTGAGCACATCTTTTCATTTCGGGCCATTTATGTAGACAATTGTTGTGTTCTTTTTACCACGTGTTTGCCTTAGTTAGTCTTAGTAGTAAGATTTTTCTAAACTTAGATGACAGGAATGCAAAACGAACATCCACTTTATAAGATACTTCAAATTTGACGAGTATATATTACTTACTACATAACCTAACATAACAATTGTAATTTATATCACCTGCACTACCGTGAGTTTGGCCTCCAAGAACCATTGTAAATACTTACAACTGTCTACAACATAAGTTTAGAAAAAAATGGATTTATATAATAATTAATATGGGACAAGTTGTAACAAACACATTTATGGTTAGTGTTTCTTATTTGAACAAACCTGAGTTTACATTAAAATACATCCGTGATTAGTAGTTGAAAAGACAACCAATAAATACTAGATAATATTCATACGAATAAGCTTTCCAGACATCCATGTTTGATGATGATTCTGATTTTTCTGCATGATTTAGTAATGCATCTTCTTCTCATCAGCTGTTTGAAGATATCGAACCCCAGGTATCGAAACGTATAAGAATTACAAATTTCATAGATGTTATCAACAATTACAGTAATGAGGAATTTAGACGACACTTTCGCTTAGAGAAAAGAACCGCCAATGTTGGCATAGGTAAGCTTTTAGATATTTTAAACCTGAATGAGATAGGTTTGATAATAAATACTTATCTTTAAATTGAGTTGGAAAATGCAAATATATTGCCAGTACATGTGTCAGGAAGGAGCAAAATTTTTAACAATTTTGTTAGTTCGATTGGATATTGTAATTATGAAATATTCTTCTGCGTAAATGAACGTAGTACATATTGGCATTATAGTAAATTATATACGAGTACTTTGTAAAATATTGGCTTCTTATATAAAATAGAAACACTTATTGCATTAGTTAAAGCTTAATCATATTTTACTTATGCATATATATTACATTTTATACTTTGTTCGACGACATATTATAATAAATTAATTATGTGCGATAACTATACATATTGGGTTATGCTGTAAACCGAAGACTTTCTAGAAAAAAAAAATCGAAAACAGTTTCGATGAAATTTTATTGATGATGAAATAATATTAACTTATTTAATTTTTTTCTAATTGAATCACCTTGTACATCTTCAGAGTAGGTCTTTGCAAGATTAAACAGTCTAATTCGTAAATATGCTCTTATGACAGCTTTACTTAGAAAAAAGGGATGCTCATCTAAAATTCGAGAAGTATCTCTGTGTTATCCTTCCATTGGGAATAATTTGGGAATCTTTCTCGAAATTTTATTGAAAACCACATTTTCTTCTTTTCTATGGTTTTCACTAACTGATTGTCACATACGTCTGCGTTTTGTTGGATAGTGTAAAATACAGTCGAGAGAGAGCATCTGCATTAACGTAACTTTTGGAGTTAATATATTTGATGTCGTATTGGTAACCAGATAATATAAGTGACCATCATTGAATTATCAGACATAACAGACAAATCTCTTTTATTACCAAAAATTGGAATTAACGGTTTATGATCCGTGTACAACGTAAACTTTTGACCGTTTAGATATCTGTGAAACTTTTTAATTTGTGTGCGAATTTCTTAGTTAATGCGTCAGTGAGAGGTCGAATTTTATATAGGCGATCTTTTTTATTTGTCGTTTCATTATCAGCAAAATGGATAAATCGTAGTCTGGAATCTATTTCTTGGCATAATATGTCGAACAAAACAATGCCGATATAAAAATTTGCGCGACCAGTAATCTGATATTTTTGGGAGAGGAGCTAGTCCCATATACAGCAAGATAGCAAACATCTTTTCCATTTCCTGCGTAGACATATCAATCCAATTTGATTTGTATCTGCTGGCATTTTTGTTTGTCTCTAACACATTGGAATCTTAATGTCTTCATCAACAAAGAGTCTGAAAATATCCACTGGCCTTAAATTAGATGGAACATTTATTCTGCGTTCATCAGTAAAAGCAAACTGCTTTAGAAACGATATACATCGCTCCAAGAAATGATGGTCGGTTGATTGTTATTGCCATCTTCCCCTCCTGAATGTATTATAATTAATAACAAATTACTAACATATGATATGTCGAATCTATATTGCTAATAAGGGAAAATTTCAGGAGGTAAAGCTGATTTGTCTGGCCATTTCTCTACACAGTACAGTTTTATTTTACTGAGAACACTGTTTGCTTCCTGCTCCTTAATTATTTGTAGGTAAATAAGAATCGTGAATTGGCAAGGTTTCGATAATATTAACATAAGCGTCTATCTCTGAGATCAACTCGTCGTTTTGTGGCGTAGGACCGTGCGATAAGGCATCTGCCACGATTAGACCTTTCCCGAGTATGTATTTTGCGTCATAATTATATCGCATTAGACGCATTCTAAAGCTGAGTGTCCATTAGGTCGGGTGGTGAATGGTACCCCGTCCATCAGATCCGTAGCGCGGCGGACGCGGAATCACAGATCATAACTAAAATAGATGGGTAACTCAATATTAAAAATATGGGTCAATTTTAGAGCACGTAGTTCGCGGCAGCGAAATTAGGGTGCGCTAATTTTGGCGTTTCGCGGGAAATTTAAAATCAATATAGGAAGCGAGTATTATAAAATCGTCGTTGGGATTGGGAAGTGCGTAATTTGAAACCTGTTACTTTAGCGGAGACGAGAAAACTTTGTTTTGTTTGTTAATGCTGTATGAAATACACGCTTTGTTGCATCTCCACATCATATTCTGTTAATAACTACAACGAAAATACGAAAGAGTTTTTCTCGTCTCTGAAAAGTAACAGTTTTCAAGTGACGCACTTTCCCAGCCCAACAACAGTTATTGCACATCAGAAGCTTTGCTGTGTGCTAAAGCACTAAGCAGCGTAGGATCCTGCTTAGGCAGGATCCTACGCTATAAACGCTCCAGTGCCTCTCTGTGGCGCATCATCCATTCCAAGGCCCTGCCCCAGGCATACAAAATCTGAGACTGCAGAACCCCATAGAGTACTTGTCTTTTTCTACTTCCCGGTCCCCCAACATTGGGCATCATCTTCAGAAGAGCGGCCAGTGTGGCCTCCGCCCTTTCAGAAATGTACCGGATGTGCGGTGCAAATGTCAGACGATGATCTATGACCACTCCCAGGTATTTGATCTCGCGCTTTATTGGTATATGGGTGACAAAGGCTAAAACTAAATCCCCAATCCCTCGCGGGGAACCCTCAACATCATCGCTGCGGTCTTTTGGGGGGCGAGTTGTAGCCCATTTCTTGTCATCCAGTCATCAGTGATCTCTAGAGATTAATTTGTTTTGAAGACCAAGTCTCGCGTGTCTTCTGCTTCTATCAATAGGGCCAGGTCGTCCGCGTAGGCGATTGTTGTTACTCCTCTTATCAATTCAAGATTGAGGACACCGTCGAAAAGGACGTTCCAGAGCGTCGGTCCCATAACTGAACCCTGCGAAACGCCAGCATCCACAGTCAGAGTCGTCTTTTTGTCTACTATGATGTTGCGGTCTGTAAAATAGTCCTCTACTAGACGAATAAGGTAAGGGGACACATTCCTCCTTTTTAGCTCCTTCACGATTTTTCTCCAGGACGCGAAGGTAAACGCGTTCTTAATATCGAGCGTTACCATAGCAACCCATGTCCCCCTTGATCTTTTTTACTTTTTCAATCACCGCTTTTATAGCATGGACCGTAGACCTCCCCTTAACAAAACCAAACTGGTTTTTGGCGAGCGGGGCCTTCTCATCCAATTCGTTCTCCAATCTAGCCTTGATCATCCTCTCATACGTTTTTCCTATGATACTTAATAGATAGATGGGTCTATATCCCTCACCCTTGGCTTTCCCGATAAAGACAACGCGAGCCTCCTTCCACTGCTTTGGGAATCTATGCTGCATCAGCAGCTTATTGAAGATATCTAATAGGACATTGGTAGTTATATCCGCTATCATCCTTATAGCCTTACTAGATATGTTGTGACCTGCTGGTCTGGACGGTTCCGAAGTAGTTATCGGTGGCTCGTCTTCTTTTTCTTCTTTAACAAGACACTTCTTTTTGCAAATCTATTTTTATTCAATTCAAAATAATATACATGATGTTTGACTGTTTCTAATTGAGTTTTTAATAACCACACTTTTTTGTTTTTTTCGTTACACTGGCAACATGTCTACTGCCAGACAGCTCTCAACAAGATAATTGGTCGGGTCCCGGGGCTTTCCCGTTTTGTTGTTTGGTTAAGGCTTGCTTCAACTCCTCCAAAGTAAATGGGGTTATCTTTATGTCCCTCTCTCTACTCCTAATGAAAGTCTCCTTGGTGAGCGGAAAAAGTTCTCTGACTATTTGGTATCTAAATTCTGCTGGCGGATTAAAAGGGGGAGGTAGTTTCCCTAGACGTTTCATAGCTATTTTATAGCTATCGCCCCAGATATTATCATTCAATTGCAGGAGTGGCTTCCTCCACTGGGTTTGTTTGGACTTTAAAATCAGGCTTTTAAACTCCTTTCTTGCCTTTTTATATTCAGATCCTTCCTGGAGCTCTCTATTATTTTGCTTTTTAGCCATCCTGGACCATATACGACGCAGTTTGTTACATTCCGCTCTTTTAGAACATATCTCGTTATCCCACCAATAAGGCATGTTGCATTGCTCCTTAAGAGCCCGGGTTGTGCTATCTCTACTGATTTACTGATAACCAAAGACTTTTCGTTCTGGGATGCGCGAACGTGAATTCTCTATTTCGAAATAGATGTGGTGGTGTAAGGTAGCTACCTCCCCAGACAGGACTTCCTATTTTCGTACCCATTTGGATGCTTTTTCCGTAGCCCAGGTAATGTCGATAAAGGATTTTGAGTGAGAAGGTATTTTCCGGGCTATTGGCTGTGGTCGGTGGGAATCCGGACGTTTCGTTTACTGCTACGGTTAACATCTTTTAGCGGCGAGGACGAAGTGTTCTTCTGGGTTGCTCGTCGTCGAATGACTCGGTGTCTGGGGCACTGCTGTTATATAGGGCGTTGTCTCTCGTTCTGCTTACGGTACGTGTAGTGAATGTGCTACTTAACTCAGTGTTCGTCGTTCTGCCTGCGGTGCGTGTGGATGGCAGGTTTCGCAGAACCGAGTACCAAATTTTGTTTATGGCTAAATCGGAAAGAGGAGAATTCTCCTCTTTCCGATTGAAGTTTCCGGAGTGCTTTTGAATTTCGATCGCCTCCCTTTGTAATCGAGTATGGTAATGGACAACCGTGGACAAAACCTCAGTGCGCGCGAAATTGATTTCATGACTCCCGTCTTGGAGTGCGTGTTCGGCTACCGCTGACTTCTCGGTTTGGCCCAGACAGCAATTTCGCTTATGTTCCTTCAGCCTGGTGTTAATGCTGCGTTTCGTGGTGCCGATGTATACTAGCCCGCAGGAGCATGGTATCGTGTATACCCCAGTGGAAGCTAACGGATCCCTGGGGTCTTTCGCTGAGCGCAGCTGGTGTCGCAGTTGGCCTGTAGGTTTGTACACGGTTTTTATGTGTGTCGCTCCGGATCCTGCCAATGCGGCCCGTGACGTTCTTGCAAAAGGCAATACGCTTAACTGTGGGAATGGTCTGTTTAGCGATTCGCTTTTGTTTTTGACCGGATTGCCTCCTACTAATTGTTTTTCGTACACGTTGGCTTGTAGCACGTGGTCTAGATGTTGTAGTTCCCCAGTTAGGTGTTGCGCTTCATAGATCCGCGACGCGCGATCTACTAAGGTCTTGATTATTGCCCGTTTTTGCCTTGGATGGTGGTTGGAATTGTAGTGAAGGTAGCGATCTGTGTGTGTTGGCTTCCGGTATACCTTGTGACCCAGTGTTCCCCCACCGTTTCTGTAGACTAGGACATCGAGGAATGGTAGCTCTCCCTCCTTTTCCACTTCCATGGTGAACTGGATACGTGGGTGCACTGAGTTCAGGTGTTCGAGAAAGTGGTTCAGCGTGTCCGCTCCGTGAGGCCACACCACGAAGGTGTCGACGAACCGTACCAGCACATCGGTTTCAGGGTGGCGGTGTCGAGCGCTTTGTTCTCGAAGAACTCCATATAAAAGTTTGCTATGGCGGGCGCTAGCGGACTGCCCATGGCTACTCCATCCAGTTGTTCGTAGAAGTCGTTGTTCCACTGAAAGTATGTTGTGCCTAACACGTGTCCAAAGAGCTTAGTGATTTCTTGAGGAAAAAGGCCATTCAGATGTTCGAGCACATCTCCTGATGGGAACCATGGTGAACAGCGAAACCACTTCGAAACTGACCAGTAGATCTGATGGTTTGAGTGTAAGCGTCTCAATGATGTTGACAAAATGGGCAGAATCTTTTATGTAGGAAGTTGTCGTTCCGATATGGGGCTGTAGGAGTTTGGTTAGATGTTTGGCAATGGGATAGGTTGCTGACCCGATGACACTGACTATAGGTCGTAGAGGAATATCTGGTTTGTGTAGTTTTGGGAGCCCATACAATCTTGGCGGTAGGGCTTCGGATTTAATGAGGTTGCGGATTTAAGGAGGTTCGCTTGCGGGATTTGCGAGTTCTTGATCAGCTGGTTGGTTTTCCGGAGAATCTGGCTTGTGGGATCTCGGGAGAGTTTTTTTATAGTTTTCTGGGACGAGTAGACTCTGGATCTTCTGGGTATAATCCTTGTAGTTCAGCACAGCGGTAGCATTGCCCTTGTCTGCTGAGAGAACAATGATGCTTTTGTCCGCATTGATGCTCTTGATTGCCAATCTCTCTTTGTTCGTGAGGTTGCTTTTTGGTGGTTTCGCGTGTTGCAGGATCCTTGAGGTTTCTCGTCGTACTTCTTCCGCAGCGTCAACCTCCAGGCCTCGGATGCTGGATTCGACTTTGACAATGATATCTTCAACCGGCAGGTTCTTGGGTGTAACTGCGAAGTTCCCGCCTTTGGATAAGATCGAAATTTCCTCTGTAGAAAGCTGCTTGTCCGAGTGGTTAATAACTATCCAGCGAGATATCGAGTTGTGGGTTGCTGCATTCTGAACACCAGCATGGCATTCGTACTTCTTGCTGTGGCGTCTCGTGACCGTTGATCTTCTGGATTCCATGAGCCCATGTGTGGTGTTGTCTATCCAGTCCCAGTCCGAGGAGCGCAGGTCTTTACTTAAGTGTAGGTGTAAATGGTATAGTTGGTTGTCATTGAGAGCCAGCTCCTTCCGTGTTTGGCGAATCCTTTCCCGGGGCACGCTCTGTGCGGTGGTAAATGCGACTGGTGGCAGCGGTGTGTATGTTCTGCTTTTGTCGTAAGAAAGGCGGAGTTACGTTCGTGTCTCGGCAACGTGACAGAAATGCGAGAGAGCACTGTATTGTGCTTTCTTCTTTCGTAGTACCTCCAGGCGTCTTATCATTCGATAGGATTTTGAGTCTCCTCGTTCGAAGGTTGGCTTATTCCCCCTATTTTCGACGCTCAGTTGCAGCTCAGCCGCCCATTCCATCAGATATTCCCCCCGCTCGTCCAGGATCGACGAGCCCCACATTGGGGCTTTCGAGTTAAAATCGCCAGCGATTATCGCCTCCAATTTCGTGGACTTGACGCTCCCCATCAGGTTGTCAAGCTAACATTTGGCGAGCAGTAGCACCCGAATAAGCACCAGTTCTTCCATTTAACACAGACGTACCCATCTCTTACGTAGGAGGAGGATATTCTTTCTTTCTAGTCTTTTCTATTGTCCATAATGTATCCGTTTGTCGAAGAGAATTTTTTATTTGGTTCGCTAATTACCATTACGTCTATATCCCTTTCGCATGCCACTGCATGCGCGAGATCATGAGCTATTCTGGCCCTACCCAGATTTACCTGCAGGACTGTGTATCTTGCTGCCTGTTGGGTCCTCAGGAGAGATCTAAAGAAAGGACACTTTGTATTGTCTGAGCGATGTTTGTCCGTCTGGCACCTAAGGCAGAAATGGGTATATTACTGCACTCGCTGGCTCTGTGCCCAGGCTGGCAGCAGTTTATACAGCAATCGGAGCGATCAATGCCGTTGCACTGTGCCCTCACGTGGCCAAATTCCAGGCATCTGAGGCACCTTATCACTGTCACCCTTTCTTTGATTCTACATTCGACCCACCCTATTCTAATTGTTGCTGCCCTGAGTAGCTGGTTAGCGATTCCACGGCTGACTTGAATCGTAGCGATTTGGTTTCCGTCTCTTGTAGGTCTTATTGACGTAGTAAAAGGGTACTGCAGGTCTCTTTGCGGTACCTGACTCTTAATTACCAACTCCACTTGCTCCTTCGATGTGATGGCATCGATGTCCAGAATATGCAGGGTCACAGTGTTCGACGTTACTCTTACTTCGTGGTCTAATTTCTAAAAAATAATTTGGTCTAATTTTTAAAAATAATTAATATTACTTCTTTTTAGGTTTTAAATATTTACTTTTACATTTTTGTAAAAATACATCAGAAGAGTCATTGCCATTTAAATAACGAGAAGCTCCCTTACAATAATTAAAAATAATAAATTTTATAAACTCTATTATAATATTTTTACTAAGGTCAAATTTATGGGCATCACATTTAATTAAGTATCTCAAATCAATTTTATTACAAATAGATACATACATTAATTTCGATAATTTTTTTTATGACAAATATTTGGCAGCATATTCATAGAAAGCCCGTAAATTAATTTCATGTTTCCAAAAAATTCATCATTACTGTTATAGTTGTTAATCGTAGGAAAACACAGGATTGATATTTTCTTGTTTATTCGGAAATAGCCCTACATTGTTTGTACCGAGGACCGATATATTATATTAACGTACCTCTCTCACTCTTCAATGGAAAAACCGCCAGCATAACGCCACACATTTGCGCCTGCGCGCATTCTCATTTTAACGAGCGAAATTTAAATTTTAAAATAGATGTAACAATTACAGTATTGTAATCTGTGCTCCGGTGAAAATTCAAACTGATGACGACTAGCTGTTGGCGCTTCAGTAATGCTATTTCGGCATTTGATACAATTACTCACAGATAATAACACTTTCTTAATAATGTATTCTGACGCAAAAGACAGTGCATCCTTGCTTACGGGTACTGTCCCTGCGCTTCTGTTCACTATAGGAGCAATGTTTTCAATATCTTCCGCATCTTGTGCTTTACTCCTTTTAAAGAGTTGTCTTAGCGTTACAAGGTATTTCGTGGTGTCATCCTTCTCACAATTCGCATTAATAGAGTGTCTGGAGGCCATACTGTTGACAAGCAACGATTTAAAATAAGCAGAAAATGCAGAGCAGGTAGGGTCTTTATTTCGAATGACGCATTTGCCCAAAAAAAATTTCCAAGGAGTCCTGATTGAATCCTCTTGGTGAAAAGTATTTGAAGCCCAATTCTCCAATAATTCGGTCATACAAAAGCCTAAAGCCTCTCAGTGTAACTATCCAATTTTGCAGAGAAGGCGGTCCATCTTTCTTTCCATCAACTGTTAAAAAATACATATTTTCCAGCTTTTTTATAGCTAATAACCAAAAGCGCGTATGTGAGGAACCTTGTAACAGCAGTTCGTAGCGGTTTGCCACTTTTTAAAATATTGCCCGACCCATTTACAAAGTCGAATAGTTCATCTAAGAACAGGATTAAACCTGCAGTGTATGCAGCTTCCGGTCTCATGGAAAAACTACCATCAATACTTCTGCTCCCTATAAGAAAATATATTTTTTTTTTGTGAGGGGAAACCGCTTTGCCCCAGGGCACGGGTTCAATGTGTCCTGGGAGTGTCGGGCGCTACTCCGACTAAAACCCCTCCTTGTTCTTCTCTGCCATACCGGAAACATCGTTTGGACATAAAACGTCGGTATGACAGCGGTTCAGATGCTTACTGCTCAGTCAAAAATCCTCAGATCTCGGCCATTCTGCCTCTCCCTCTCTTCACTCTCCTTGCCTCATTATCTCAGTTATTAGGCTAGCGACTTCATTCCACTTTTCCTGGGTCTCCATCATAACTGTTGTTAAGTTCCCAGGGACCAGCCTCCTACCCACCGTCGCATAAGTTCGAACACGCCTTTCCTCCCACCTTTTGCACACGAAGATCGTATGTTCGGCAGTATCGACTATTTACAGTAAGCACACTTGTCGGTAACGTCCTTACCGAATCTCGAAGCATACGCCCTGAACACTCCGTGCCCAGTAAGAGCTTGAGTGAGGTGGTAATTCAATTTTCGAAAGGGGCATTTTACCCAGCTTTCGATGGTCGGAATCAGTGCTTTAGTCCACTGGGCGCTGCTCTTATTCTCGCGCCATCTCATCTGCCACTTCTCCATGGCCCCCTTTCTCCCGGCTTCTCTAGCCTCTAGTTCACCATGCTGATGTGTATAGGTCCTCTCATACACTAGGAGATCTATAGGAGTCGTACCCGTTATTACTTGCAACGCAACAGTGGAAGCAGTGCGAAAGGCCGAAGCCACCCTCAATAGTGCGCGTCTCTGCTCTCTTTCCAACAAATTCCGGTATACTTTCCTATCTACCGCGGATGCCCATACTGGTGCCCCGTATAATAGGATGGAAGACATCATCCCACTCAGTACTCCCCACTTAAGACTGCTTGGACCTCCAATATTCGGCATTAGTCTAGTTAATGCAGCGGCTTTCTCCTCCGCCTTTTTACATGCATACTTTATGTGCTCACCAAAATATAATCGTTGATCTAGAATAATGCCAAGGTATTTTATATGCTTCTTTGGTATAACGGTTATATTTAGATTCTTAAAACGGATATGATCTTTATGCCTTTTGCCTTTTAAAATTATGGCTTCCGTTTTCTCGGGTGCGAGTTGGAGGTTGTTCTTTTCCATCCGGATGTTGATTCTGGACATGTTTTCGTTTGCCTTGGCCATGAGTGAAGATTCATCATTCGCAACAATCATCATCGCTAAGTCGTCCGCATAGCCTATTAGACTGGTATTATCCGTGAGTTTAAGGTAAAAGATATCATCAAAGAGAACATTCCAGAGGATGGGTCCCAGAACGGAGCCTTGGGGCACTCCTGATGTTACAGTTTCTTGCGCCCCTTTGTTTATCAGTAAATACCGTTCCTGCAGATAGCTCGCAATCAAACCAATTAGATAACTTGGCAAGTCTCTCGCCTTCAATTTCTCAATAATTAGCGTACAATCGGCCGTGTTAAATGCGTTGCGGACATCAAGAGTAATCAGCGCACACCACTTACCATTGCACTTTTGTACTCTATCTTTAACTGCTTCCACTGCATGAACTGTGGATAGACCCTTTCTAAAACCATATTGTCCAGTGGAGAAACCACCTTGATTCTCGATCTCCTGTAACAGTCTCGACCGGATCAGATTTTCAAACAATTTGCTTATTGTGCCCAAGAGGCACAGCGGCCTGTAAGACGAAGGACAGTCTGCATCCCTGCCCTTTTTTAGGAGTAGCACTATTCTGGCCAACTTCCACTCCCTTGGAAAACTTCGTGCTTCTAATAAATTATTAAACACACCTAATAGCCATTTAGGTTCATGTTCTGCTACCGTTTTAATGACTTCCGGTGGGACTCCATCCACTCCTGCGGCTCTTCCGCACTTAATCTCCCTTGCTGCCGTTGTTAATTCCATTTCGTTGAAGGGAACTACTGTTGTCTTGTCTAACTGTGTCCACTCTACAGATGGACGTTTGACAAAGAGGCTTCGTATTATTGCCCTTTTTGTTTCAATGGGTATACTATACGGCGCTGCTGCCTTTAGTTGTCTGACTACAATTCTATATCCATCTACCCAGATGTCCTCCTCCAGATCCCGGCACAAGTTTCTCCAGTGGGTCTTTTTTTATTGTTTTATGAGTTTATTTAATTCGTTTTTACTGATCTTATATAGTACTCTAAGATTGGTTTTATAATCATCACTTACGCGTTTACTTTTAGCCATGCGTGTGCTCTGCCTTCTAAGTGCCGTGCATAAGTTTCTTTTCTCTGCAATAGCATCATTCCACCAATACGGAAACCCCTTCTTTTTCCTTGAAGGCTTACCCATACTATTTAAGTAAGCTTCTTTTATTGCCTTAGTACAACTGGTGTGTGATAGCTTTTGTTTATGGTTCATGGATAGAATATTTAGCTCAAGACCTATGCGAAAAGCAGCCCAGTCAATACTCGGGGTTTCTTATGTTCTATTTTTGCTGTTTTACTGTCGCTTTTCATTTCATAATAGATGTAAGAGTGGTCGGACAGATTTTCTGTTTCTAATATCTTCCAATTTGTTATTCTTTGAGAATCTTTAGAGTAGAGCACGTTACATCAATACAGGAGAGGCTGTCTCCCCTGCTAAAGGTCGGTTGGTTCCCAGTGTTGTGGACAGTCAGGTTTAGTGTGGCCGCCCATTCCATCTAAAACTCCCCTCGTCTATCGTTAGTTGTGGAGCCCCATTGCACAGACTTAGCGTTTATATCACCCATAATAATTGCTTCCTCTTTTTTTTGCAGTACACTATTCATGATCGTATTTACTCTTTCTTCGAAGACTGTCATTGTAACATTTGGGGATATATATGTACAGTATGCGCCGCATTCCTTCAGTCGTAGATAGACATATCCTAATGCGGTCTCTGCTTTGTAAATTCTAATATCTTTATTGGCAAAGAAAACGGCTACGTCACATTTTTGGTCTTTTATCCATTCGCTCCCTTTTACGATTTCCTTATTTGGTTCACCAACTATTAGTATATCTATTCCCATTTCTTTTATTGTTGCGGTGGCAAGGTTGTGCGCCCCCCTTCTTCTTCCCAAGTTAGTTTGTAAAAACTTTATCTTCATTATAGTTTTCTGTGCGATTACTCCTACTAGGCATCCTTCTCCTCTTTTCCTGTATTAGTTTTCTGAAGAGAGGGCATCTCGTATGGTCAGCTCTATGCCCAATAACCTCACACGTTGTACAATATGGTTCTTCATTGCACTCTTTCGAGTGGTGTCCTTTTTTCCCACAATTTTTACAGTTATCGCTCTTTATCTTCACCTTTACATTCTGTTGCTCGATGCCCAAAGCCAAGGCATTTAAAACATCTTGTAATATGTATTCGTTTTCTGATTCTACATAGACTCCACCCAATCTTAATTCGGCCTCGTTGTATAGGTTCGTCAGCCGCCCCCTTTCTAAAAAGAACTGTAGCCGCCTGGTTTCCATTTGTCATTGGTCTTAGTGATACGACATTGATATCCTCTTCTCTAATCTTATTTTGTTTCATGATTTCCTGCTTAATGTTGTCCAGGGTTATGTCAGGCTCGATATCGTTGATATGTACCAAGACTTCATTCGTTTTCATAACCAACTCTGTGTTGACTTTGTTTTTAATAGTATCTTTAAGCTTCATTTGCGCTCTCCCTATCTTTCACTTCCAGTAGTAGGTCCCCCTTATTTGTTTTCCTAACCTTCTTTATCACTACTCCCATCTCCGCTATATTGACATTGGCTTTCACAGTCTTTAACAGCTCAGCATAACTTTTGTCTTTCGCTTTAACGATCACTTTCTCCGATGTTACTTCCGGTTCTCTTTTTCTCTTTCTCTCTCACTGAACTCTCCCTGTGTCCGCCGGTGTTATTTTCGTCGATAATTGTAATATAGCACTCACTACGGCTAAAAATAAATTCTACACACTTCCTAAGGTATGCTATATTATACGGACCTATGGGCATGATTGTTACCCTATCTAGGTTCATCCTAGTGGTTTCCTCCCTCAACTTACAGCATATTTTGAAAATATCTTCGACATCTTCAAAGGCTCCTTCGTTTACTTTAACCGGCAAGCTAAATATAGTGTTAGAGTACTGGTTCTCTTTCTGCTTGTCTTTGCTATAAACGACCTCTGTCTGTATTTTAACATAGTCTACCTGGCCTTCATTGACTCCACCATCTAATAGCTTCTTGACCATCGGAACTTCCCGCGTTATAGCTCTCACCGTCTTGTTCTCTACTGTAATGTCTGGGTCTATTAATAGTGCTAGATTTACTTCATTTGCGTTCTCCAGTTGGATGCATTTTGCACTTTAGTCTTTTTATAACTTGTATTCGGCCATACTATATCTATAATCTCCGTCAAGCTATTAAAATCATATCTTGTTGTTAATACGGATGCAATTTTATGATGTACCGTCTGGTTTGATTGAGTTTCCAGGTCCAAGTTTACTTGTGTACTTGCTTCTTTTGTGCATATCTGGATTAGCTTTTCCATGTTTGGTTTGGTTGAATTTTCAAAGTCGCCACCTGCATTTAATATTCTGTCTATTTCTTCAGTCTGTTCTATCCTCTTGTCCCGTATTTCTGCTTGGGGGATTTTTTCTTCTACTTGAGTCCCGACTGTATTTGTATTCATGTCGGCGTTCTTTTTCTTAGCTTCCTGCTTGATTTCTTCGTCTCGTTTTTCGAACAACTTCCATTCTCTGTTTGTGTCTAATATCTGTCCCTTTAATCCCTTCACAATATTCTTAATTTCTGTTTTTGTCTTAGTACTAGTTTCTGTAATTTCTACTATAAGAAAATATTACACAATATATAAATTAAATGGCAAATTAGATAATAAAACTTACGGTCAATACTCTTTCTTTTGATTGTAGCTACACTGGTATATACAAAAATGAAGAAATAACATAAAGTTAGACTGACACTAATACAAAAAAAAGAAAAAATTAGATGATAGTTGTACACAATTATGAATTCGCGATTCGCATATAACACTACGTAAACATAACCCTCGTAACGAGATGCTGAATTGCGAACGCTTAGCGTTCCCGCCTGGTTTATATCCTGACTGATTTTCGCTACCGGTAAGGTGGGGTGTGATTACTGTTACCCAATTTACCGGCACCGAAAACGACGATAGAGTACCGTGAAAAATCGCGAGGCAAGAATTCAAAATAAAAACAGAAAATTCTTACGCTAAGAGTTAATTTAAATTCAAGAAAACGTTATTGTTAAAAAAAAACTAAAATAAAGCTAAATATTTGACTCGTTTACATTAGTGGTGAATAAATCACCCTGTATATGACAGGTCGATATGTTTTAAATAAATATTTTGACTTGGTTAAATAAATGAAAAGATAAGTGAAGACTAAAGTTGAACAACATGTAGCACCCTCCGATCCTTGATATAACATATATAATTTACTGTATCGTGTAAGAAAACATAAAAAAAAACTAAATGATCGGGGGTGGTTATCTACTATTGAAATTTTAATCGCGAGAAAGATTACAACAAAAGAACGTGCAACTTAGCTTTGCCCCCCGATCAGCTGTTCGTGGGGCGTAGAAATCCTCTCCTATTCGGACAGACAGATCGTAGCCTCTGGGCCGACTCGATAATAACCGAAACCAGGTGGTCCGTGTAATTCCAAAGGAAGTTAGGCTCTCCGAAGGGCTTAAAAAGTCGCAGAAGTCCTCAGCCGCACATGGGTGGTTCAAAATTTCACACAAAATGATGGGAAGATTCCAAAATTAAAATTAAGGGGGATTAAAAAGACCTCTAAAAACCACAGAAACCCCAAAATTAGTAAGATAAGTGAAGTAACGAGATTTGCTTACCGTTAAATAACGAGGTTTTTCAACGAAGAGAAGAAAGATACAGAAATGGCGTTGGAGACGCGTGGTTCTCAAATTATATCCCAAAATATCGGGCTCATCCGCCGTAATAATAAAGTTTCCACTTCAAACACAAATGAAGATACGGCCAATGATTATTTCAAGCAAACTTCCAATAAAATCCACAGATGTGTGAAAATATCCAAAATTCCCAAAGATAGGAAGCTTTACTCGTAAGAGCGCGTCTAAACAATAACCAACAAGGAGCAGGAAGCGGAAGGAAGAATACGTCACGCAACCAATCAGAAGACAGATAAATAAAACCAAGAATAAAGACATGGAGGTGCCCTCTAACGTCGAAAAGAGAAGATTCTCCAAATCCGAGTAAATGTTTTGCGAAATAAGATGTTTCATTATTAATAAGATTTTCTCTACTTTTCGAATTTATTCCAAAATGAGCTGGTAAAATATCTCTTTCAAAACAATCGATTACTTGGTGGAAATAGTTTGAGACTTGTTGAGAATAGTTCAATCCAAATATCTTCTGAATTATCTCGTTTGAATTGTCAGTTCTGGATTTAAATAAAAACACTACCAATGCTTGTATTACTGACCGTTCTTCACTATCTCTCATGCTAGTAAGCATTTCCGCTAATCTAATAATATTTTGCCATACAAGCCCTGTGAATGTAAATATTTCTTCTTCAGAAACACAAAATCTGCCAACTTTATTGTGAGGGTTTGTTCAGCATTATTAGCTACAAGATTAAAAAAAACTGAGAGATTTCGCCTGTTTCCAAGAAACAATGATAAGAATAAACTCGTAGTAGCTGTAATTCATCGTCAAAGAATCGATTTTTTATCAGATGGCTTGGGCAACATCTGTTTCCTTTTGGAATAAAAATTCTCCGTTTTATAAATGCTTGAAGGCGCGCAGATGCAAAGGCACAGTAGTAAGATTTTTTTTAGCTTCACATAATGTACAATAAATATGTGTTGTTTTAACTCTATTGATTTGCAACTCTACATATTCTTCTTGACGTGAACTATTGCGGCAAAGCACTTGAAAGTCAAGATTATGCAAATCACTACCGTAAGTGTCATTTCCAATACTATTGCTGGAGCTAGTAGACACAGTCGGTTGCGTATCTCTATATATTATCAGCCTACATTTATGACAAAAAACAGACCCAATGTGCACAGTATTTCTACAATAAGGTTGATAGCTATTTAAATCTTCATTTATAATGATAGGCTTTAGCTTTCCACTGGTTTTTCTGACATTTATTTTGCAATTAACACATTTATCGTCTTTATGACATTCAATTCTTTTCTCCATTATTTCCTATGGTAAATACTAACAATGAAAAATAAAACCGCATTTGATAAACGGTTGATATTCGAAACTCCCGCAAAATACTTAATAAGACAATTTAACTTTCATTAACAAAATTTTCTTTTACCTAAGTCTACTATACGTGGCCTGCCAACTATGTTTTGACGCGCTAGTTAACTCGACAAAGCTTGTATGAAAATCGAATAATCCTGAGAATAGGTCACTAGATACTCATTATAGCGTATCATAGGATACCATTGTACGGAGTCTACATCACAAGTTCGAAATTCGTGCGATCAAATGCGGTCAAATCGTATATTCGACTGGTCTTATTTCAATATTTTATCGAGTGTAGTATAGAGTAGTCGTTATCGTATCTAATGAGCTACAAAATATGCAAGTACAGAAATGAAAATATTTGCTTTATTTAATTAAATTACATACGATTACAAATTAATGAGTTACTTTCGTCGTTTATCGAATATAGTACACAACAAAACAAAATTTGAGATGCCAACCGGTTATTGGAATCTGATTTCCTGCTGCTGAGGTTGTTGCGATGTCGATATTGCTTTCCCGTTTGTCAGAGTAGATGTTTATGTGAGAGCACGTGGCAACTACCACACTTTGGCCTGTAGCTCCAGATTCTGTAAATTGATACAGTATCATAAATATATAATTCTTTTTTTTGCAATTAGCCTATATACCTGTCACTATAATATAAACAAAGCCTATTTAGTGCGCTCCCCCTGACTGACTCATAGCCTTAGTACGTTTATAGTATACAGATACACATCCAAACACAGATGGCACTACGTGTAACGTCGTATAGGTTATTTGATTTTTGTTTTCTGAAGCATTTTTGCCATTAGACTTTACAATCCGGATAATTGAAAATTCGGATAATGGAGGTTATACTGTATTAGGTAATATACAAAATACCAAACACCAAAAATTAACCTATTAATCTTAATTTCTCTATTTACATCTGTATATTTTTAATTTGCAATTCCAGTAATAAAGTGTGCTTTAAAATTGCTTTGTTATTTTGATATTTCCTTTATCCAATCACGCTTCATGCAATTCTTTTTTATTTTTCTCCTTAAGTCTTAATAATTCTATTTCTTCATCCACCTCTTTTTGGCTAGACGTTTTTTTTTTTCTGAAAAGTATTTTTCTTGAAGAACTAACATTTTGCATTGAATTTCCGCCATTATTTTCATTCCATTCTTTGATATTGCAGAATGGTCACCTTCCTTCTCAGAAATTGCATTGGTTCTGATTCCTTGCCAATTTGTAATAAAACAAAGCAGAAATAGCAGTGAAGTAAAGTAAAAATAAATCACTTACCTGGTGTGAATACCAGTAGTAGAATCAACTAAAAATCGTTGCTACGTTAATATCTAAAATGCCTGCATTATATTAGTAATTCTCCCTTAAATATTTATTTTCCATTACTTCCATATCTGCTTCATTTGCTTCATAACCATCCCATTATTGGCATATCTTCCTCAAAATCTCTAGGACAAATGTCCGTGATTGCCCGACCTAACTCTCATATATTAAGCCCATACCTCCACTATTTTTTTTCAAACTTTTTTGGTAACTGCCAACTGCAGATTTTCCCTGAATCTTCATTCGATAGTAAGCACTTGGCATTGTATTATCATCGCGGGCAGCTGAACTACAGGCACTCGTTCTTTTGGCAATTTGTGACTACAGTTTTTTCTATTAACACTAGGTTCCGAATTTTTAGATTCTAGTATTAATTTATTCTCACGAACAAACTCCACAAGTTTTCGTCTTCAGAAAAGTTCTTTGCTCCTCCCTTGTCACTTTTTCTAGAAGTGGTGTTATTTCATGTTGTTATTACTATTTATTTTAATACTTAAGCATTAATTATTACTGCATAATTAATGTAGATTTCAAATTTAAATCTAACTACAATTCGATACACTGACATAAAACGAAAGCATACACTAGTCCCAAATCTGTCAATATCTCTCATACCTGTCAATTGACGTAAATAATTGACAACGGACTTAACACCCTTATCTTAGGTTAGTGACATCTAACGTGTTTTAGTAATTTTGCGTTCGTTTACCTGATCGAATGAAACTAATCTTTTACGAAAAGTTGAATGGGTTATGGAACGAGTTAATTCTATTTAATCCTACTAGAGAGCTAGGGTAACTTGGGTTATTTACTTATCTATGAGCTAAAATCAGTATTTGGTTATCATACATAACCTCACACACCAAAATGGATGAGACTGATAATCTGCTAAACTTTGCAATAGCAACGACTCAGCTATGTTTACTGGACGAAGATGATGACATAGTAGAATAAGAAATGATTCCTTGTAATATGTTAACACATAAAATAAAACAAAAGCGACGTTGTATAAAAAATTATGTGGGTTTAGTTTTCAGCTCATACAATGTTGATGGTAAGCAATTTTAGTGATATATTAATTGCTTTAGAATTGAATTGCTGAACTTATCATTTCAGATTCCTATTATTATCCAATATCTTTTTGTAGGTTTTTTTAATTTTTTTAAACTTATTTTCACATTGTACCCAGGTTATGTGGTAATTATGCTTTTCTATTTCTGTGCTAATTGTATTCCACACACTTCTATGGCTTTTTTTCCATTTTCAAAGTCAGACATATGTTTTTTCATATAACGTTAATAATAAAAGAGTTTGTTTCGATGTCCATCGCATATTTTCTGATTCTAAAGGACACAAATTTTAGATATACCTACAAACAACTATTATTAATTCATTTACCATTAAACACATTATTTTGATTGATATCTTCTTTATGATCGCTTTGTAAGCTTCAGTAGATCGTCAAGAGCTTAGTCTTGACGATCTATTGAATTAATTTCTTCATGATCACTTGGAGTAGTAGGTTGTTCACAATCTTCTAAAAAAGATAATAAATTTGAATAAAGTTTCAACTAAACTTAATGACAAATAAACAAAAATTTTAATTTTACTTACCATCTACAGCAGCTATGTAATAAAGCTACAATTCATTCAAAAGCATTGTATTTTACATAAAAAGAAATATATTCCATAACAGAAATACATAAACGGAATATACTTCATTACAAAACTCTTTATATGGACTATCCGTTATTATGGCAGTGGAACCAGTTTTTCTAGCTGTTCGTAGTGTTCGTATTTTACATTTTGGGGTGCATTTTTTGTGGACTCACAGATAACGATGAAGTGCTTGGTTCACCATTTAAACCGTGAGTGATTTGTTGTTCAGTTATGATTTTTATTTCTGAAACACGTGGATCTTTTGCAACGTTAACTTCGTTAACTTTCCCTTGGATTTTACTTTCATTATGATTTTCATCAGTGTCAGCTTCTCTATCAGTAACTTATAACGCAAGATGTGCGGATTATAAGGAACAATTTCACAACGTCTAAATCTGTTTATCGAAGGTATAGGAATTGCTGCACGAAAATATGCTCCGGCAAATAATTTGCCGACTTGGAACTGTGAAATTGTTCTCCCAGGGTTATTTCTTAAATATTTTTCTATCTGTTGAACATAAAATATGTTAAGGGGACCCATGAACACAGATTACTTAAGAATAGATACTGAATTCAGCCGAAATCCTGTGCATCTAGGAATTAGTTCGGTATCCAGACACCAACGGCGTTTTTTTTACCGCGTTAATTTGAAAATGTAATTATTGGTCTTAAAATTATTTATTATTGATAGGAGATAATCTATGGCCAAATAAAAACATGCTACATAAGGCTCATTCTTTTATTCATCGATATCTAATTAATATATAAACAGAAAAACGCTGTAATCAATATACTATCGATGAATAAAAAAATACGCCTTAAACTTGAAAGAAGACAGTCACAGATTTTTATTTTTAATGCTAAAACATTCGGAAAATGTGTATATAAAATCCCTACGAATATTAATTACTACGTGCAACAATATCCTACAGAATTATATACACATTTTGAAGATGTTTCAAAATTAAAAACAATCATCCTCTCCTTCCAAGCAGACATGTTCTTGTTTAGCAATAAATTATCCACTTTTAACTCGAATATTCACGTCGATCCGTCGATGTAACTTTAATAACGTGAATGTTATATTCTATTACAACAAAAATCAAAGTTCTTTTTAGCGTTGTCGACGTATTTCAGTAAATTCCAGAAAATTAATGCGGTGTAACCGAGTTTACACGTAGTTGGGCAGTCATTTTGGTCAGCCTAATAGATAAGAAGGAATAGCTGTTGTAGAAACTGCCAACTTAATACGCTACGTAAACGTTTAAAAAATAAAAATACTAACTTTCCGATTATAGCGCTCCTCTTGTTTGGAGGTAGAACTGAAGGTTTGTAACTCGACTACGTGCATTACTTTTCAATGTAAAATCGGGCTAGTTTACATGGCATGCCCATGAATGCCACATGAAGTGGTTGTAGTTTATGGCTACAATGTGGTGGAAGACATAAAGCGGTCACATGATTTTCACGAGCCATGTTAATAAAATCTAAATTTTTGGTATGGGTGACGTGGACATCTAGTATTAATGAACAAGGATCCTTTGCTGTAGGTTTTGTGTGTTTCAAAAAATGTATAATAATAATAATAATTCATGCCTTAGCATCCTCCAACAGCTTTTCGCCAATTACCGGGGCCATCGGCGGTCATGAGTTATTATTATACCTGCGCCTGTGGAGCGACTTAAGATGTTCTTCGTCTCTCAGCATTCGCCAAGGAGTGACCTCACTCTGAGAGCAGTCCGTCGGGCTCGAACCGAGGACCTCGCGACTGATAGCCAAGCGTGCAAGCTACTCACTCAGTATCATAGACAGGGTGAGTTTTTTATCTTGAAACAACGGAATATCTCTAAAACACTGCCTCAAATCAAAAAAAGATCTTAATAAGATTTGTTATAATGTAGGGGGCTCACTGAATGGTGCCGAACTAGATCTCCCATCTCACCTTCGAAATACTCCCACGCAATGCGACCTCGTCCACTTTTTCGATTATTTTCTTTTATTGTTGTATAACGCTTTTTTAAATTCCTTCGTGTTCTATCTAAAAAATTCTCATTGACAATATAATTTAATTTTAAAAAATCGTCTTTTATTTGTATCCATGAAGTTTTTTTTTTAATTTTTGGATCTCTGAAACGATCATTTCTTAATTTATACTCTGGTATTAACAGGTTTGTGGTGCTCTTATCCCATGAAAAGTTATCTAAAACACAAAATAGATTGATTTCATCTTTTTTTTTACATAGCTGAGCGATCCAAAATGATTATCCGTACTGTTACCAGAAAATAATTGAAACTGAAAAATGCTGTTCATCTGATTTGTTAAAAGGCCCTTCTACTTATTTTACATAGACTTGCTAGTGCTAGGCAACTTAATATGGCCAATGTAGAGTGAAATCTAAATCAATTACGAGGCAAAAACTATTATAGTATTTTTTTATTTTTCTAACAAATAGGTATCAAGCGAACTAAAAATACGATTACTTATTTAAAAAAATATGTTCAATATATGTATATATTTGTGAAATTTACGTACTGCAAACATGATAGCTAACGCTTCTCTCTCAATATTCGAATAGCGTCTTTCAGTTTTAGTTAAGCTGCCCGATGCAAATAAAACTGGACGCTCAACACCATCTACTATATGGCTTAATACCGCCCCCACTCCGTATCCGCAACTATCACAAGTGACATAAATGGGCAATCGCGGGATTGTAGTAAGGACTGTGTTTGATAATAATAATTCCTTACTTAATATGCATGCTTCGTTACATTCTTTGGTCCAAATAAATTTAGAGTTAGACTTACATAACACATAAAGAGGCTTTTTAGTTCACAACATCGGAATAAATTTACTGTAGTAGTTTAAGAGATCTAAGTAAGACTTCAATTGCGTTAAATTCTGTGGAGCCGGTGTGTTTTTGATGCAACTGACTTTTTCTGAATTCGTGTGTACACCTTGACAATCTATTGTATGTCCTAGAAACTCAACACTAGTTTCGTAAAATTTACACTTGCTTAGTTACTTTTACATTATACTCATTCAAGCGAGTTAATACTCCTATTACATTTTCATGGCACTGCTCTAAATTGTCGCCGTAAATTAGAATATCATCTAAGTAGCAATTTGTATTTTTTAGATCTGGAAAATGGTCTCCATTATCGATTGAAATATTCCAGGCGCTGAGCTGACTCCATAAGTAAGACCGGTATATCTAAATAGTCCAAGATGGGTGTTAACAGTTAAAAGTTCTTTAGATTTCTCACTAACTTCTAATTGCTGGTAAGCGCCTTTAAGATCAATGACTGTGAAATATTTTTTGCCACTTAATTTGCAAAATGTCTTCAGGTAATGGTAATACGTAATGTTCAGTCTCCAGGGATCTATTTAGTGTTTTCTTAAAGTCTACACATATGCGCACTTTATTATTTTTCTTTAGCACCACTAAAATGGGACTAGTCCAATTACTAAAATTGACTTTTTGAATAATACCAGATTCCATCTATCTTAATTAACTCAGACTCAACTTTAGATTTTAAAGCGAATGGCATACTATATGCTCTGTGAAATACAGGTTTAACATTATCCTTTAATGTTAATTCTATTTGAAACTTTTTATTGAACTATTGGATTCATCCTTAAAGACACTTGGAAATTTAGATTTGAGCACATTTACTAAACTACTTCGACTAAACTGGTGCTCCTCCCAACATTAAAAGAATGAATTACATTTTCATTATTTGACAAGATATCAACTTTCCACTTTGAGTTGAGTATTGACAACCAATTTCGACCTATTAAAGGAGTAAGTCTATTTTTACATGTCAGCACTAGTAACGGTAATTTGAAACTCTTAGAATTAAAACAAATAGTTACATGACATTGACCTAGCACTGTTACCTTTTGATCTGTTACTACTTTCAATGTAAAATTTACAGATTCTAATTTAATTGAATTGAACAATCTCTTAAAATCTAGTTCATGAATTACTGACTTGCAACTCCTGTATCAATTTCCATACCTAAGTTCTTGCCTTGAACTTCCACATTCACCAAAGCAGGACTGACGTTATCATTAACACATAATCTTCCTAAGAAACCTATCTCGATAGACTCTTCACTACTTGACTGATGAACTTCTTCTTCTTCTTCCATTTGCTTAACCATTTTCTTCCTGCATACTGTACTGACATGACCTTTCTTTTTACAATTGAAGCAATCCCAGTTCCGGGCTGGACAAGTTGCAGGGTTGTGATTACGACCACAGCGAAAACATTTATTATCTCTTTGACTCGAACTCTTCTGCCTTACTGACTCTTTATACTTACTGCTCTTTGAAACTGGTTTAACGGATAATCTTTTTATTGCTTCACCTGCACCAAGTACTGGTTTACTTTGTTTATCAGCCGTTTCTAGCCCTAGCGCAATTTCACAAGCCTTACTAAATGTTAAACTTTCAGGTTCTCCAAGTAATTTTTTTGAATATTATGATCTTGTACACCGCATACTAATCTATCTCGTAGAGCTTGGTCTAAAAAGAGCTCAAAATTACATAATTTTGCTAGATTTTTCAGAGCCGATATGTAATCCGTAATTTTCCCCCCATCTTGCTGTATTCTATTATTAAATTTATACCTTTCTATTATAATACTTGTGGAAGATATGAATTTTTCCTTTAATTTACTCACTAATTCCGCATAACTTTTACTATCTGGTGTATCTGGGTACAACGCTGTTTTTAGTGCATTATACGACTTCGCTCCCAATAGGTATAATAAATTTGGAACCTTGAGTTCAGGTTTGACTTCATGTACTAAAAAATACTGCTGAAGACGTTATTCCCAGCTGTCGAAGGACTCCAACTCTTCATTAAATTTTGACATTCCGTTCTCCAAATAAACTAATCGCTACGTGAGTTACACCACTTCTCGTCGCCAATTATATGTTGCGTATCTCGAGGATTAACTGGTACAATGCAAAAGAGTCGACAAAAGTATAAGACACTTTATTATTTTATTGACAGATACAACAACACACTGCTGACACTTATTCAATAAAATACTTTGTCAATTATGATTTATTATCAAATGTCACATCGTTAGCCGTAGTATATTTCTTAAATTTCAACAATAGGCATTAAGGAATTTGGATTTGGGGAAAAATGAAAAGAAGGACTAGGCCATTTGTTGGTAGAAAAGCAGTAGTGGATTTTCATATTAACGAGAATACGATAACAGACAGTTCAAGACCCGTAGATTATTCGTTTTTCAAATACAAAGAATTGAAGCGTAAGTCCAAAACTTTTAAACCTTCATTTCGCAGTCACAATTTGCTTACGTTTTAATAGCTGTTGGTTGCGAACAAGCTAGGGCCACCGATTAGGAGGGCCACCAGAACGAGGTAAACAAGACAAGAAGTTCTTGACGAAGGGAATATGGTTAAACAATAACAAGTTGACCAACATTAAGGATATGGACTCTTTAGTGGCTTCAGTTATTGAGAGCCCTGAAAAACTCAGCTGGGTGGACTTCTCATTTAATTACATATCTCTCATAGACGACATAATACTGAAGTTCTGCAATCTGAGTATAATCTATTTTCATGGCAACAGAATTAGGGATATTACCGAAGTGGGGAAATTGGGTAAACTGAAAAATTAAGAAACATAACATTTCATGGAAATCCCATATCGGAGATGTCGGATTATAGACAGATAATCATATCATTTTTACCGAAGGTAAAACAATTAAAAAAGTTGTTATGGAATAGGTAGATTTAATTAGATTTTGACATTATTTTAGATCGTACATCTGGACTATAAGCCCGTTCTGAAATGTGAAAGATTTCAACCTCTTCATCCGGATTCCATCAAATATATGAAAATGCTCGATGTTGAGCCTACAGTTCAGTGCATAGAAGCTGGTGAGGGTAAAAATGTAACACAGGAAGACGCGGAGACGAAAAAGGTGCCTCCACTTCCTCATGTTTCTGGGGATGGCAATAATAAAGTGAAAGCATCAGATAAACCGAAAGAGAAAACGGGTGGTGAATCGGTACACTCTGAAACATAGGGACTAAAAAGGGACACTGTAGATGTTATTTTAAAGGAAAAAGGCTGAGATAATATCGTATGTCTCGATGAATTAATTCCCAAATTATATATGAATAAAATTGATACATTTTAAAGGTTTTATGGTTGTTATGTTAAGTTATAAAAATGACAAACGACAGTTTTTGCTTCGTTAGTGCCCACTGCGTTTACATACTCGCGCTCTATAATACCAAAAGCTTCGCACGGGTCATCATCCAATGGCGGTTGTCCCCAAACCTCTAAGTACATAAATTTCGATTGCCTTTATATATAGTTTATCTTTTCCCAGAAAAAAATCCCTGTGATTCCATCACCCTTTCGTTTGTGTTATGAAGCCGACGTTTTGGCTTTCCTAACCTGATGTCATAAAAAATTCTTCGTAAATGACATCCGAAATGCAGGTAATTTTAGTTCCCGTCTCAACCTTGAAATTCCGCTTAGGGCCGGTTGTATAAATACTTTGAACTGTAGATCACTGTTGAACTGCAGTTCGAAGTAAAAAAGTTTTTGTACCAACAGAATTTCACACTGATCTTAGTTCAAATCCGTAGTTCATGTGAACGCCCCATTTGGACCGTTCAGAAAGTGAACTGTCGATCAAAGTGATTTTCTAACCTTGCAATTTTTGTTTTGTGTTGTGTTGTATATGTTTATCTTGTCATAAGTTCATAAAAATGTATGAAAATAATGAAGTTATAACCGATGATGAAGATTTTTTTTTATTCTTGTGGATGCTGTAATGAATCCTAGGATGCCCCGCACATTTAGGGAACATCCTAATAATTTTATTAAATGGACAGACCCTGAATTTTTGCAAAGATTTCGTTTAACAAAAGACACAGTAGCTTACATTATTTGAAAATGTTTCTCCAGCAATTTAATATAGAAACAGAAGGTAAAATTAGTTCTTTCTCATTCCATATGACATATATATAAGGAATCACGCTCTATCAGCTTCCGACATGGTACTTTTAACCTTAAGGTTTCTCGCAACAGGATGGATTTTGTAAGTAGCAGGAGATTTTTCCGGTGTAGACAAATCTATTGCAAGCAGAGTGACCTGGGCAATTGCAGATATGCGTGACACTTATATATCGTTATCCAATGAGGAAATAAATATTGTTCGGCAAGGATTTTTCAATATAAGCAGATTTCCAAGATACATTGGGGCTTTGGATTGTACCCATGTAAAAATTCAATTTCTCTTTCTTATTTCTCTTTCAACGTGCAAGCAGTATGCGATTCGCAATTAAAAATTTAGGATATTGTCTGTAGATGGCCAGCGTCTGCTCATGATGCAAATATATTCAGAAATTCAACAGCGCGAGCTCGGTTTGAAAATGGAGGATTTGGTGAAAATTTGTTAGTGGGTGATAGTGGATATGGTAACAAACCATACTTGATTACAACTCTTTCTAACCTAAGAACTCTTGCAGAACATTTATTTAACGAAGCACAAATGAGAACGAGAAATCCGATAGAGAGATGTTTTGGTGTATTAAAACGTAGATTCCCAATATTAGCATTAGGAATTAAATTGAATATACAGAAAGTGGAAGCAATTGTCGTTTCATGCTCAATGCTTCATAATATAGCGTGTATGTTGAGAGATGAGGTTCCTGTTGTAAATGAAGAAGTTGAGGTGGCCATTGAATTGGGAAATATTGCTATACCTGTGGTACAACCAGATGTTGAGAATATAGCGTTCAATAATATTGTACTACAAGCGTTGATAACTGAGTACTTTGAACCTTTGTTAGATAATGCAGCACATGAATAATGATAATAATAATATAGTTTTATTCTTTCAGATTATGACATCAAAAGCATGACATGAAAATAATAAATAAAGACAACTAAATTAGTCAAAAATCAATAGAATGTAAAATTTAAATAAAAACTATTTTATTATAATATCTATAAAAGCATTTTCATATGTACAATTGACTTAAATAAGTATAAATATGTTCAAAACAAAATAATCTACATAATTCCTAAATTACAGTTTTGTTTAGCAGCTGCTCCTTCTGCAATTGCAGGATCTCCAGCTCCAATTCTGTTTTCTTAGCTTGAATAAGTATTCTTTCATCACTCTCCTTTGGGTCCAGTGCCATTTGATGTTTGTGGCGTTCCTTCATCATTTCTACCCTCAACAGATGTTCTTAATTATAATCAATACTTGAAAGATATATTAAGTACAAAAGTTACCTTTACCAGAGACCTTCTTCAAAATAGTTTTCAATGGCTTGGATTTTGTGTCTATATGTTTGTAGTAAATTTCGATACTTTGCATAGCAGTCTGTTCCTGACAGATTATATTCACCAATTTCGAACATCCGTTTTGATATTTGATCCCATAATTTTTTTTTTTTGCAGGTTGGATTATTAAATTTATCTTCCATTCCCAAGCGAATATCTAGTAGTAACATTATGGACTCATTTGTCCATCGACGCTGAGTATTACAATTTTCCTTTTCTGCTTGTAATTAATTGTTCGGCTTCTACTTTTCTAAATAGTGTAATGTATTCATTTTCATCTAAAATTAAAGTGCTTAGAAGTTAAAAACAAAAGGTATATAACAGACATATATATTTACCTAATGAAATCATTTCAATTTCCGCTGGTGTTAATTTCGTTGTTAACGATTTTCCGTCATATTCTAAAGAAACTTCTACGGCCTCTTCTTCAAACGGCAAACAAGCTTCCATGTTTACTTGAATTATTTCAATTTAGAGGTTATGTCAGCTTATGCTAATTCACCACACCAAATTCACCATCTCCCAAAATCGTTTGCGCGATGATGGCACCACTTGTGTTGAAGCGGTAAATTTTAGAACGTGTTTTGGTGCACCACCAGAAACTAAACAGTAATTTAAGAACGTTACTGGTGAAACCAACTGCAACCGGTGAATCCACCGACAAAATAAAAAGCAACCCCATTCTGAATCAAAGCCTGTCATCTGAGTACCAGTGATATCAGTTTTTCAGGCCCTCCTTCGGTTCCTCGTAAGTAAATCTTTTCATCTGCAAACTTTTGTTTTGACTTTTTCTTTTGATTTTCATATTTGCCTCGCAGAGTTTTTGCATCTCTGTATTGCTCTCCGGAAATGCTATTAAATTCTTTAGGTATTTGCTCCCAAGCTTTCTGCTTTGAATCATTATTCATTTTATCGGTTTTTTTTGCACTCAATTGTGCAAAAAAATCGAACAAATGTGCTCCTGTATTTAAGTACGAGACTCATTAATAAGCCAACCTCTTTTACACGGAAATTAACGGTTCTTTTCTTAGAAGAATCCACGTCAATAGATATGATATATAATATTCAACACCAAAGAATAATCTACAAAAAGAAGAACTACTTCTACAGTAATGCGAAGGAAGACGAGGGAACATATTAATATGATCTTTAATAATTTGTCTTTTTTGTTCATTAATCCGCTGCTTTGTATCTGAACCTCTTTTATCACTTTGAGGAGTTCCTGTTATTCCTTTACGCTTATGACTGTGAAAGTACGAGATTCTTATCTGGCTAATGCTTAAGACACCTAAATAAAATCGCTTACAAACACGTATTTTGTTGTTGTTTTCTTTTCGAAAAAGTATTTGAAAGAGTAGGTCTTTGGTTTCTGGCGCAAATTTCTGTTTTTTTTTGCGCTCGAAAAAAAATCTTTCAGTTGTTTTGTCATAAAAATAGGCCTTTTCGCTGTCACTATTACTCCAAAAGTCTTTATGAATTAGCTCTACATCTTCCAGACTAAAATTGTCAAGGCATTTAAAGCGACAATTTAAACGGTTTCTCACAGGAATCTTTCCCACAACAGTATCACCACGGCAGTTTTCATATTCGTGGCCACTTTGTCTTAATTTTTTTCTTATGTTTTTCTTCCATTTTGCAGGATCGCCCTGTTTCTTGTTTTTTTAGACGAGGTACCAGTTGTGCTAAAATATTAAGCTTTCGTGTTTGTTTCAGTGTTAATTAAAAATCAAAATACCTGTTTGCTGCATTTTCTGTATTTCCTGGACTATCTGTGACAATGCCCTCATTTTGAATGTCGATTTCATTTTCTGCACTGCCATCATTTTGCGACTCAACGACGAGATCAGAAGAAATATCATCTACATCGTAACTAAAACAATTGAAAACAAACATGCATTCTAACCTATAGAACTTTTACAAACGTAACTCACTCATTTGGTGTTTCGCCGATTATCGAGGGCTGATATTCTGACCCGGAGTCCTCAAAGGGGTCGGCAAGCGACTCTTCAGATTTACTCATATTATCCGCAATTTTTCACTGCTTGAATCGTAAAAAAAATTGGTCCCAACACACCAGCACAAACAAGGTGACTGGTCGAACTGTTATGATCAAAATATTTGTTCTAGTTTATTCTATGTCCTCACGTGACGCTTATTCTGAAGGTTCTGATTGGGCGCTCGGACATAGACTAATACGGTTCGAACATTAACAAGGTTGAATGGATATAGAATAAAACAGGCACCTCTTATTTACAAAATCAATTGACGTTTGAGAACATGGAATATACTGGCGGATAGCGTTAAGGACATGGAATAATTTGGCATAAAAATGTTATTTTCAGAAAAAAGTGGACATAGAATAGGCTGGTTCTGAGGCGACGATATGTCAAGTGAAAGTTCAGTTATATATCAAACATCGGAAACTAACTAAATATTAACAGTACCAACATAGACCGATTACAGTTCAGCTGAACTGCAGTTCAATTTACATTGAACAACATAATAACAACTAAACCTAGTTCGTAGGCTGATCGACGTTCCGTTGAACTTAAGATCAAAATTGGTTTATACAACCGGCCCTTAGAAGTCTAATTCTCCTCGCGTAGCCTCAATCATCAAACATTTTCTTCAATTTATTCCAGACATCTTTTACGGATTTTTCATTTTTAGTATGCACAAATAAAGAAGGTTCAATAGACAATACCAATTTTGCTCTTGCCTTTCTTATCTTATACGCATCTGTTTCCTTTCCATCTAAGCAAGCACTCAAATCGTCCAACACCATTAAACTTTCTATACCGAAAGCCCATTCACTATAATTTTCACGTCCCTATGACTTGGGCACTGACATCAGAAAATTAGCAGCCATTTCGATTGGATAATTATACACAATAGATCGTCGCTTTAAAGGACCCTAACTGGGCCCATAACCTGATAAAAAATTATATGTGGACTATAGCTTTGACATATTTATTGATACTACTTGTTTGCACATATTGTCTATCTAAAAATAAAATACAACTTGCTTGATAAAAAGCGATACTATTTCAACATATTCACTTTGTGTTATTCTTTTGAACTGCAACTGTTTTCCTTTTCAAGACGGTTTTAATGCAGTTTTCATGTTGTGCCGTTCGGTTTATGGATAATATATTATTGATTTCACTTGTTATCTGCTCCCACATGCATTTTTTTAATTCAGATATATATTCATAATACTTATCTAATATCATTTTAGTTGCCTCATCTACTTCTTTAAAATTAAAATCACCAACTACTAAAATTTGTTTGTCCAATGGGATTACGTCCCTTTCACCTTAAGAAATAACGTAATAAATGCATACACATGTAGCAATAATTATTAAAATCCAGCATACCTTCATTATTTATAATGTCATATAAAATTTTCTCATCTATTCTCACCGGTTCTCCATTTTCGTCTCTAACTATACTTTCTAATAATATGGACGACACAGGCATTGTTAATACAATAATTAATATGTAATTAATATTAACCTTCTGCCCATTAATAGGTGCTTAATAGTATACACAGATTACCTATATTCTCTATAGATGGTTTTCTTAAATGCATACGGTATTTGTAAGTTTGAAATTGCCGTTCCTGTCAATAGATGGCTCAAATCGGTCGTGGAGTTGATATTGCAGGAATTTATTTAGGTAATTTGTCATTATTTTATTTATGCGTAATTTTAACCAAGATCCATTAGAGAACTTTTTTGGTCTGATACGAAGCCATGGGATTCGTAATACAACCCAGTTGTACTGCGTTTGTAGCTTCATTTAAAACGCTCACTATTAACAATTTCTCAGCACGCCACTCCATCGGGGCAATTGTGAGGAAGATATTGGTGCAGGAGCTTTGTGCAATTGCAAGAACTCTCCGACAAAGGTCCAAGCGATGACTCTATACCAGATGTATCGAATTTTCTAGAACCTGTAATAATAGATACAAATGAAAATGAACTAGAGATATCTAAATCTAATTTATTGTGCCGGGTATATATTAGAACAATAAAACACTTACTAGAAATTGTGACGACTGTAAAGAAGTTCTACATGCAATTCGGAAAGGACACAACATAGATTTATTGAGGCGAGAGAATATAGCACTAAGAAAGACAGACTCGTATATCCTTCTTACAGCATAACAACTATATTACCACAATAAGAAAAATGACAATTGATATTTAAAAAAAATTGCCATAGAAGAAATATTGTAAAATATACAAAACAGTATATATCAATAACATAGATTTTAGTCTATTTAATTGTGATGTGCACAAACAGATTATAAAAAAATCAATTATTGATAAAATTGTCAAATTTACTTTATATATTATATCAATAATATTAACATGTATTATGTGGAAAAAGAAAGTTGTAGAAACACCTGTTAATTTAATTAAATTGCGGTGCAAAAACATGAAAATATTTAAAAATAAAATAAATGAATTGATTGTTCTTTTCTTGTTACAACTCGTTTATATAGTTCAAAAAATGCGTCCGTACAAAAAGAAATGTTAAAATTTATGTATAATTTATCTGATAACTAATATATGATCAGTTGCGAAATTTTAAAAGCGAAATTTTGTATACAGATTATAAGGCTTTGTCTTTAAATGAATTTAATTTGTGCAAAGAATAATCAAAATATTATTTTCCAAGCAAATGAATTTACTTTAAAGTAAAGCTTTTACGTAATAAATACTAATATTCAGCTTTAAATAGATATTTTAAATAAAAAAAAATATTGGATAAAACAATATTTTTTTACGTCTAGTTTTCTTCTACTACCAGAGTGCGCTACAAAACATAAATTCATCTAATACGTTAAGTGTCCCATCTATACTATATAGGTAATCTGTGATAGTATAAATGTTATCAATTTTGACACAAGCAACTTGAATCAAAACAGGTTCGGCTATATACATGTCATTTATCAAAGTTCGAATCGGGGTATTTCAATTTGCGTTGGGGTGATTTCATTCCGCGCTAGTTCGCTTTTGGATAATTCGGCATTCGCATTAGCTATACATTTGCCAGCCGAATTCAGTAATAGTTGGTTTGCGCGGCAATGGGAAGTTTGAATGATCGAAAATCTTTTGTGCTTGTTCGCTCATGTGGTAGAATAGCGATGACACTTGCCTCTTTCCTGATTCATTTTTCCAGATCTGTCACTGTACGATACAACTCAAATCTTCGAATCCACATTGGCCATTCCGACGTATTCGCAACATTAACATCTCAACAAGAACGGACACTTAGCGTCGGCATCTTTGATCTTCCGGGGAGAAATTGGTGACCTTGAGTCCGCTAATTTACTTCTATTGGCTAAATGCTAAAAAGCACTCAAAAAGATGGCGATTCCGTGCTTACATTCAAGATTTACTCTCAGGTTGACATGTTTCTCATCAGCTGTTAATTCGCTTGTATGTCTGTGACACTGCGTGATAACCTGATAACCTCAAACAAAACCGTCAAAAGACTGTTCTGTCAAGAATTGTTTTGACAAGAGCCCAGCGTGGCTCAGATTGGGAGAGCTTGACTTCCTGTTGGCTAAGGAAGCAGTCAAAAAAAGATGGCGGTTCCGCGCTAACAAACCTTTCCATTCTTGGTTATATGTTCCTTGGTTATACTAACTATCAATTTAGATGCTATACTAGCCGCCTAACGCTGGCCTTGAGCATTATAGGTACATCAAACTACTTTATAACACAATCCCCCTTATATTTAATTTCTTTTGCTCTTGGTTTTTAGGTCGTCAATATTAAAAACATGAATGAGTACTACGACGTTTCGCTTTATTGCAAAGCTTTTTCAAGTATATAAATAAATGTAAAAAGTGTAAATTATAAATAAAATGTTTTTGTTTAATAAATGACAAATTGTTTTGTTTACTATGATTTTGAATATATTATTAGGTTTTATTTAAAGATTGCGTTTTAAAATAGGATGTTTTGATTATTTGTTTTTGAATTTTGGAATTAAATAGAATTGAAGCTTTAAAATCCCCGTTATGTTGTATCTGTTTGCTTTCTTGCTAATGTTTCACCGTTCACGGGGCGTAACTACCGTAAGAACTTATTTTAATTCTTTGGTGACAGTTTTATGATGATAATAAAGCTGTGCTTACTATTTTATTTTATTCAATACGCAACTGGATTTCTCTGTTATTGTAGAGCTTTACCTCAAGTGTCGATGGTCGCCTAGTTCTTCGGTTATAATCCAGAATAACTAATAACCAGTAGGAAAAGAAAGGAAGTGGTAGTTGAGATTGATTAATTTAATTTTGTGAAATAATTTTAAGATTGATTTTAAAATGCAAAATAAAGGGAAAAAGGAGAATGTTTAAATAAAATGCAAGAATTAAGATTTTAAAATATATATACAGTAGAGCGTCGATTATCCGAACTAATTGAGGGACATGGGTGTTCGGAAAATCGATTTATTCGGATAATCGAACTGTACACTTTTATTTACCAACGTACCAATAAAAATCACATTTATAATAATGATGTAATATGAATCTTTTTTATTACAATGGAAGTAGGAACCAAAGTTATTTAAAATAACAGACAGCTTGTAAACAATATTGTACTATGTAATATCTAATGTACATATAAAATTAACGCTTAGAAAATTCTTAATTTTGGTCTGTCGAAGCAAGTTGTCCCTTACGAGCAGCTAAGTCGCTACTTTTTTCAGGACAGATATCTATATTGGCGCTTTCAGCTTGTGCTTCAAACCATCGAAAGCATATCTAAGCATGTAAACGCTTCATAAGCAGCAGTATAATCTCTTTTCTGACACTTGTTGATGAGATGCTGGCGGCGTCAGCTTTATCAGTCACGAAGGTCTACAATTTCATTATCCTGCATGATTTTGGTGCCCTGGATCGGCATCGTCGACACTCACCTCAATCTTGAACGTCTTCTTCATCACATTCATGGCAATGGAGTTTTTCAGCATCTTCAGCATTTCGACATATCATTCTGTTCCTCATTTCACTTTCACTTGAGAAATTTTCCGCCATACCCAAAAGTTATTCCAGGTTTTATATAAATTTTGTTCTTTTACACTGTCCCATGCTTTCCGATCATGTAGGCCGCATCTTTCAAATCAATCTTTCTATGATTTCTAATCAGGCTTTCTTCTCCCCCTCTCCTCTTTCTAACAATAACCTACCAACAATTCTTCTGTAATACTGTTTAAATGCTCAATAACGCTTTGATCCATGGCTGCAATAAGGAGTTACGTTAGGTGGAAGAAACATCACTTTTATGAACTCGTCTTTTTCGTTTAAGATGTCATGTGCTGGATGAGTTGGTGCGTTATCAAGGAGCAGTAATGTTTTCTCTCTTTTCCATTCTTTAACTGATGTGCTTTCACTGATGGAACAAAACTTCACAAACCATTTAGTGAAAATTGTACTATCCATCCAGACATTCTTTTGCGAGGTGTAAATAATAGCATCACAGACATGTTAACGTGTTTGAAACAAACGTGTTTTTTGCTTTTACAATAAAGAGCATAGGCAATCGGTGGCTACCAGTAGCATTAGCACAAGCTAAAGCGTGATGCGATCTTTGCTACTTTAGGACCAGTGCTGCTAATTCACAACGTGAAGCAAGAGTTTTTTGTGGCAAGCCTTTCATTGAGCCCAGTTCGTCAGCATTGTAAACATTTTCGAGAGCATAGTCTTCTTCCTTCAATACGTCCCGTAGTTTGATTTTGAAAGCATCAGCTGCTGAAGAATCAGCAGACAGCTTTTCTCCTTGTATTTGGAGCTCACGAATGCCATGTGTTGATTTAAACCGTTTTAACCAGCCCGTGCTTGCTTGATTGCGGCGATTTCTATCCACAGCTTATTTTTGTGCGTCTTTTTGTCTTAAAATAATGTGATATATTTCTCGGATGCCCTTATTTGTAAAAACAAATCAGTTGCCTCGATGTCTAGCGCCGTTTGTTTCCGCTTTGGCAACCATATCTCTTGGCGATGTCCTGAATGAGTGTTATCTTTTTTATTATGTACCTCTACTTACACACACACTATATTTACCTGCACCTCCTACTTCTTGTGACACCATAGTTGCACCGGGTTGGTTTTCAACTCGCCTTACATCCAGAGTCTCCAGATCTTCCACGGAAACGTGATCAATGCTTCCACTCTGGATGGCCCTGTGGATATAGTCGAGGGTGAACTCATCATCTGCGATAGTAAATCAATTTTATAAAAGCAATCATTGCATATATAACGTCTTGCCTGTTAATAACAATTTACATGTTTCGATGTCGCCTTTGAAACAAATTAAAGTGTTGTTAATAATAAAATTTACACTTTCCATTTCGTAAAGCGATATTTGTTAAGGGTTTTAGAAAAAAAAAAAAAAAAGGAACTTAAAGGAAACTTAAACTAGATGTACAATAAAACAAGTTGCTATTCTTCTTATCAGCTGTACGTGATGATTCGTATTATTCCCATGGCCATCTCTCAGTACGGCTCATGTTACTCGCATTATAGGTTATTTCTTACTAAAAACAGAAAATAACAGATGTGAAAGGCCAAATTCCGTATAAATGCAATTCTGCCGTTGTGATTTGTCACATTCAAAGATGGTGCCCAGCTCTCTAGCGGACCGTTTTTTAAGTACACAGCGCGCATTCCAGTGTTTTATAGTTTGTTGCATTAAATGCGATACTCCAACAATAGCGCAACGTACTTAGCATGTTCTATCGTGCGATAGATGGTGAAACACAATACATGCACAAGACAGCGACATCCTTAGGTGTTTGTTAGCGCTGTTGTGTTGAGAAAGTTTTTATTAAATTATACATCGTACAATACGCAGAATATTTAATTTGTGGTTATAATAACGTGCTACTTTTAGTAATTGCAGTTAGATTTTCAGTAATAATGAATTACTGTAAAAGCTGTATCCCATTGGTACTACGCACAAATACAATTTAAAATAAAGTAAATAATGTTTAAGACATGCATTTTAATAAAAGGGAAGAGTTAACTTGTTTTGAATTTGTTTCCATTGTTGACGTCCAGATATAATACGATATAAAAAATAAAAATTTAAAACCTTTAACAAGAAAGACGGAAAAAGTGTCATATAATCTTTAATTTACGCAAATAAAATCCGCTGCTCATGGAGCAAACGAATTATAATAAAAATTTACTTTGAATCAAAAAGAATAAGGAATTTACAAAGTTAAGAAAGTAAAAAACGCCTAAGAATGTGTGATATCTTAACCCGCTTGGTATTGAAACTCCTAATTGTTCAAACAAGATTTATTTAAAACTTATAACTGATTTCATAACACTTGACTATTTTCGACATATGCGTGTACAGTGCATGATAGCTACTCTGTTTTCTATTGGCTATTGTTTGAGTGCGTGTGTGTTTGTGTGTGTGTGTCGGTCATACAGATTTCTTGTGTTAAGAATGTAGTTTCTGACTATATTACAGAATGTATATAAACAATAATCACTATGAAAGAAATAAAAAACAACCAAAGATTTACACTTATTTTAAAAATAAATAGAGAACTCTCTTAAAACCCAATATATGAAGGTAATAGGTATACACATACAAAAATTGAATATTACCGACTATTGACAAAGTTCAATACAGGCGTCATTTACTCTTGATTTAAAAATAAATAGAAAATTCTTTGAAGCTGAACTATGTATATTAAAGTAATTTGAATATTATATGTAATAAGTATGTAGTTGAAAGTCTGGTGACGGAAGTTCAAGTTTCTGTTACTGAAGACTTCTTGTGGTTGGTACAATGAGGTTACTTACAAAAACAAATTTTCCCCTATTCTATTCGAAGATCTGACCTTGGATGATGTCATGCCAGTTCGCCCGGAATTGTCCTCGCATTGTTAACAATAGAACTAGGAAAATCAAAATTAATGTGACGTAAAAGGATATCAACAAACAACATTTGTACTACCTACCTTGCAAATATATTATTTTCCCTCGCCTTTATTAAAATTATTTTCTACAATAAATATGATAAATTGACAAATAATATAACAGCAAAATTTATATACAACTAACCATTATTGTTGTTATTGTCATTTTGTAAAAGGGGGTCTGGCAATGTTTGATTCCCAAATGAATTTTCGATGTTAAATTTAACAGCCTTTCTTCTAATTCGTTTAATTTTTTGTTACAAGCTGGACCCTCTCCCGTTTGCTGCGAATATACTTGAATATATTCTGCTTTTCTTTTCGTGTTTACCTTCCATTCATTGAAGATCTGAAATTATGTCATTATAATTGCAAGATTTATTTGTAATATTTTGTTAGTTTTATCCATTGTTTGGAAGTTTTAGGTGGATCAATTGCTTTCGCGTTAATGACATTTGTGAAGTTTTCCCAAAGTACATCGATTTTTTTTGCCTCTAAAGGTTTTGTTTTTCCCTCCCATATGATGGGGTTCTTTTCAATAAAATTAAGGACCTCTTCATATTGTTTTTTTGTCGTTTTTTGCAAACGTTTTCTATCAATTTGTATTTTTTATCGATTAACTACAAATATATTGTAATAACCATAAATTAGTGGATAATTAAACGAAGAGCATGGAAAAAAATCGCACGTCCAGTGTTGTAGATATCACGATAATTTCCACTACTGTTTTGATACTGTCCACGATAATTTTGCCTTTGCCCGCGATTATCATAACCTCGAAAACTATTTCCACTTTGACAAAACTTTTACACATGTCCGGGTTTGCCACACTTATAACAGTTTTGATGCCGTTTAAACGTTGATACACTTGTCTTGAATGCATTTGCCTTTCTTGACGACCCCTCAGCAATGAAAATATTGCTGTCATGCATATATTTCAATTGTATTTTTGATTTTAAATATTCAACAGTTCTTTGTTCCATCGGTAGCGCATTAATCAGATTTCCTAAGTGACTATATTCTTTCGGTAATGTTTTTAGCATGTAATTCAATATCTCAATCAGCTCGTTTATTGCCCTTTCAAATTCACTAAAGAATGTTGTTGGTTCTAATGATTCTTTTAATTTAATGTTTCTACTTCGCTAAGCTACTTCGGCATAATATTTGTAACACTGTTGATTCTTTCAAATATATTTCGTCAAACTTTTTAATAACATCATACGCTGTTTTCTGTTCGCTTACTAGCTCTAGTTGCCTATTGGATATTGCACTATAAATGTAATTTATAGCTTTCACGTCCATTATTTCCCATTCACACTCCTTATCTGTTGTCCTTCTCATTCTCTCAATCACAACGTTACATCTTTTTAATTGTAAGAATTTCAATATTCTTAACTTCCATTTACTGTATTCCGCTCCATCAAATATTGGTTAATACCAATATTACCGGTAATTTTTTAAATTTCTGGTGCAATCGAAGTATGTTCATAATTAGTATTCCAGGCCTAATGCAGTATTTATCTTGTAGGACTTACAATGCAATGATTGTAAGGCATCATTGGGCCCGATGGAAAATTTGTATATAGTTATAGGTATCCATTCTTGTTTCGATGGAATTTCCAAAATATATATAGATGATCGGAAAAAAGTAATTGGAGTTGAAGATGCGGAAATACCTGAAGATGACAAAGAAAATATTGGTGAAAAAGATGCGATTTCTTCAAGTATTATATATTTTGTTTTGCTATGGAGTATTGTATTAACAAAAAATGGTCCCACGAAGCCATAATATTATTAATCAGTGTTTTTAAAGAACAATACTCAAAATTTAATTCTCCAAATATAATAACAAACAAGTTTGGAATATTATTAGTAAGGATATAGAAAAATATAAAATATGCATAAGTGCAGCTAAATGCGACGAAAAATGGCGGAATTTAAAAAAGGCATACGAAAAAGGTTTGAAACAAAATAATCAAAGAGGATCCAAAAGAAAAACTTGACCTTATTTTGAGGTAATTTTTTATTACTTTTTTGCAAGACCTATACATAGATATTCTTTACATATCTGTATTGTAGGAGCTACATGAAATATATTTTAATAACCCACAAATTAAACATGTAGCAATATCTTAGGTAATACACCTGATATAAAGGAACCAAAACATTTAAAGACTGGATTTTTAATTTAGAAGGCCAAACTTCAGCCACTTCAGGTTGCAGTAGTGTAGTTCTTTGATATAATTATTCTTTAAATTGCTTATAAGTAATATATTTATATTATTAGATTTGGAAACAACAAAGAAACGTAAAAAGAAAGTAAAATAGATTAAGTACAACGAAAACATACAGAGTGTTTAGAAGAAAAAGAAAGAAGGCATAGGGAAAGATTACAATACAAAGAAAAGATGTTTGATTTGTTTAAAAATTATTGGAAAGAAAAATAAAAATAAATATTGTTTCTTTTTCTTTCAAATATATCCAGTAATACATCTGCTAAAACTTGAAGAAACATAAATTTGCTTGCTTGAAGATTGTCCAACTTCCTCTTTTTTATAGAGTATACAGGTAGATATACAGGTTGATATAATTCACACACTTGTTTCAGCGTTTTATTTAACATTACAAAAAAAAATGCTGTAATACATTTAACAAAAGCTGAGTTTAATATTTATTTTTGTTACGAAAGATTTTCTTATTTATTTAGAGTATATTTTTAGTTAAATGTTATTTGCTTTTAAGTTTTTGACCTGCAAGTTGTATTGATCAACATTATGATAGAGTTTTAATACGTAAACTTCAATTTCCATTGACTTTTCTTTCAAATTGTGTTAGGGGATTTCTTATTTTACAAGAATAGTTTTTGAAACAGAATTAAAAAAAGACCTTGCATTGATTACTTAGAGAATTTTATTTTTAAAGATAATTTTACATCAAAATACTTTTTTAATTTAATTCAGCGCATAATAAATCTCTTTTTGTATAACCTCTCTGCTGCAATTGCCTCTCAATATTCTCCTCTGCTCTATCTTCTAATGCATCCTCTGAATTGTCATGTACGTCCATACCTAGGAGATCCTGTTGTAGAATGAAAATATTGTGCAGTATGCAACATGCCATTATATATGACGGTATCCATATAATCTTGCGAACATCCATAAAATTTAAAATTCTGAATGGTTTCTTCAGAAGAGCAAATGGTCTTTCTATTGTGCTTCTTACACCTGCATGAATGTGGTTAAAATGTCTCTGCTGTCTTGTCAAGTGCCCAATATCCTTATATGGTGTTGTGGTGATGTGTAATTAATTGTGGAGTATATGGATAGGCTTTATCACCAAGTAGATGCGTATTGTTAGGAAACATTTCCTCTTCACGTGTGGTCATAAAATTCCATAATTCGCTTCTTTTCAGAAGTTTTGCATCGTGAACTCCTCCCACTTTCCCAGCATAGCAATGCTAATATTGTGCAGTATGCAACATGCTATTATATATGACGGTATCAATATAATCTTGCGAACATCCATAAAATTTAAAATTCTGAATCGTTTCTTCAGTAGAGCAAATGCTCTTTCTATTGTGCTTCTTACACCTGCATGAATGTGGTTAAAATGTCTCTGCTGTCTTGTCAAGTGCCCAATATTCTTACATGGTGTAATTAATTGTGGAGTACATGGATAGGCTTTATCACCAAGTAGGTGCGTATTGTTAGGAAACATTTCTTCTTCACGTGTGGTCATAAAATTCCATAATTCGCTTCTTTTCAGAACTTTTGTATCGTGAACTCCTCCCACTTTCCCAGCATAGCAATGCAAATATTGTACAGTATGCAACATGCTATTATATATGACGGTATCAATATAATCTTGCGAACATCCATAAAATTTAAATTCTGAATCGTTTCTTCAGTAGAGCAAATGCTCTTTCTATTGTGCTTCTTACACCTGCATGAATGTGGTTAAAATGTCTCTGCTGTCTTGTCAAGTGCCCAATGTCCTTATATGGTGTAATTAATTGTGGAATACATGGATAGTCTTTATCACCAAGTAGGTGTCTATTGTTAGGAAACATTTCTTCTTCACGTGTGGTCATAAAATTCCATACTTCGCTTCTTGTCAGAACTTTTGCATCATGAACTGCTCCCACTTCCCCAGCATAGCAATGCAAATATTGTGCAGTATGCAACATGTTATTATATATGACGGTATCAATATAATCTTGCGAACATCCATAAAATTTAAAATTTTGAATCGTTTCTTCAGTAGAGCAAATGCTCTTCTATTGTGCTTCTTACACCTGCATGAATGTGGTTAAAATGTCTCTGCTGTCTTGTCAAGTGCCCAATGTCCTTATATGGTGTAATTAATTGTGGAATACATGGATAGGCTTTATCACCAAGTAGGTGCGTATTAGGAAACATTTCTTCTTCACGTGTGGTCATAAAATTCCATACTTCGCTTCTTGTCAGAACTTTTGCATCATGAACTGCTCCCACTTCCTCAGCATAGCAATGCAAGAACAATAGTTCAATATTGCATACAGTCTAATAAGTTGTAGATGTATGATATGAAATCAACAGTATCAATTAATTTACCTGTAAAATTACAAATGCAAAATTTTTCCTGCATATGTAGGCTAAACCATTATCCTTTGTAAAGGAGTGGGTATATATTGTAATGGGTCAAAATTAACCATAATTTAAAAACAATCGGACCATAAGCACTTCACACACACAGATCGACTGTATCGTGTCGACGGTCAGCCATATGTACTCTTGTTATTCGACAAGCACTGAGTTAATTGACTATTAATTCTCTAGAACCTTCAGTCAAGAACAGACACTATTGTTAAAGAAATTTAAAATTACTCACTTTGAAATTTAGTAAGATTCAGTTCAACAGCCATTTTGGCAAAGCTTTATCTCATTACCCTCGGAAACATGCTGGAGGAGTTATCCTTCTCAGACATGTTGAACATTTATCGATACCAGAATCTCGAAGCTCACAAGTCACTAATCCTGAATTGTAAATCCATTATTGTATAAAAACTCTGTAAAAAGTGAAAATTTCACATTTCTTATCAACCTCTTTCGAAAGTGCACGTACTTGATATCGTTATGGAAAACAATTTTCAGAGCGATTGAGATGTATGACATAAGATGTGAAAATCTTATTTTCAAAAATGAATTTTCAAGATATTTCTTTCAATTTCCAAATTCAAACTGCTGTTCTTTTATTTTGAAAAGACGCGGAAATTTTCCACCAATCAGAGCATAGCATTTTTTCAAAATTGAAGTTAATTTCCATAGTAACCAGGAACTCGATTAAATTTTGGTAGTTGATGGGGTAACAGGCGTTGCTTACCGCCAATTTTAGTGAATTCTAACCTCACTTAATTTTCGAATAATTTCTAACAGTTATTTGCACCAGTTTCCCCTAATAAGAAACTTAGTTAAGTAGAGGCTCAGCTTAAGGTGAACGTTAAGATGAATATGTTTTGTACCGTCGAAACTAGAAATAAAGCTTAGCTAAGTATTGAAAACTGATGGCAACATTGTCAGACACTATGAAAGTGACTTGTAACTTGTAAGTTTTTGACAGAAACACACAGAAAGAAGGAGAATGTTGACTTTTAATTCTTGATACGAGTTTTTGAGGTTTCATTATTGTTGTCAGGTCAGTTTCAGGAATATTAACAGCTCATTCATAAAAGCAACACTATTATTGCTGAAAATTTGTTGGTTAATTAGATAAAACATAACAAACTGTATGCATCCGTGGTCATAGAAATGGTTATTTCGTCTTAGGTTACATGGTAAATTTAAAATTATTTTTTATACCTACTCACACATCAAGGATATTCAATTTCAGCTTCAATCAGGTTTAGTATAAATAATGTTGTACACTTGGTTACCCTAAATCGCCGGAAAAATTTAAGTTCGTCAAACGTATGACAATATTCTGCCCTTTCATTTACTTGTCTAGGTACACCACAACAAATTATATTTAACTCGTCCAATTCATCATCATTTTCAAACATTATGTTATTTTTTAAGATATTACGTGCCATTTTGTTTCAAAAATTTACAAATAATAAATATCCCCACAACAATAAATAAAACACTTCGAAAACACCGTGATACAACAAATAAAAGTCTTCTTTCACTTGCCGCAATACTTGTCATTTGAAACCAAAAGTGGGGTTAACTGGACCGTAAGCTGGGCAAATCTTCGGCTTATTTTGAGTAACACTTTACTAGTGCTTAAACAGCGGTGAAAACGAATTCATAGTTTAGGATCTACCTAAGTCTTAAGTTAAGCTTAAGTATAACCGGTGCAAATAGCCGTAAGTCTTTTTATCCTGAAATAAAAGGGAAACAGTTAAGTTCGATATTCATTAACCGTTTAATAAAGTAAGAGTCCGTACCTAAAGATTGAGAAGGACGAAATCCTAATTCCGAAAAGAATTTCTTGATTCTCCTAGCCAACCGACATGATCCAACCCGTCCAGATACACATAGGACCAAAGAGTAAAGGTCAGTCCTTTCCATATATAATTCTACGCGACGCGATGGAACATCTGGAGTTCAATTTCATCGATATAAAATTCACCGATCGATAATTTGTTCGATAATCTGTCATTGTAAGCATCGATAAATTAGGTGTTTATTTCATTTGGGTGAAACGTTGATATAAATTTTAATTTAACAAACCATTTAATTTAAAATATTTATCATTAATTTGTCAAATCATTTAACGATTCAATTTAAATTAATTTCAACAAAGTGACGAAAGAATTCGGGTAGATCCGGAGATAGCGCCATCTACAGAAAAATAAATTGAATTAGGAATTAGAGAAATCGTCAGATAAAATTTAATAACATCTTTCTTGATTTAATATTTTATTAAAATAGATTGAATTCGTGCAATTTTCACTTTTTTTTTTTTACCCAGGAGGAAATCCTTTATGGACGGTGTGTGGGACTCCAGTATGGTTAGTGCAATATACTGTTTACCCACTAAAACCTCCTGCTCGTCTCAGTAATTTAGACGCACCTGGAACCGTCGAGGACATAACATCAGGCGCGAACAAGCGGCTATCTCCCTTTATCTAGCAACTCCCGCCTGTCTGGCTCTCTCATCGGCCTCCTTTTGTCTCATGATATTGATTCTGGATTTTGTCCTGACCATTTCAGGAACAAGCGTGTCCCGGGTTAACGATGTTCCAAGTTGATTATAGGTGACCACCCTAAACTTCTTCCATCTTCCTCATTCAAAGATAGTGTGCTCTGCGGCATCCACACTCCCACAGTAAATACAGTCATCACTAAAGGGCGGAATATATGCACGTCAATTCAGTTAAAATATGCGCATATATATGCATCGTTTTTCTCTGAAATATGCAACAATATGCATTTATTTGTCGAAATATGCAATTATATGCCTTGAATATAACATGGAAAAATGGAAATAAAGAAACGCCGACTCTTACTTATTTATTTTAAGTAAAATTAAAAGAAAAACATAATAGGTAAAATTTTCAACCTGAAATAGTATAAAATGCATTTATGATATATTTTTAAAAATTTTCCAATAAAAATGTTTCCCTTTTGTCTGTAAAAATATGTTTGTACAAAGAAAAAGTTCTTTCAACATCTACCGATGTGATCTGGCAATATTTTAATTTGGGTAGTAAGTCATAAGGCCAAGGTATTACTTCGTTGGATGGTTTACTATCAAAAATATTTTGGACTTCCATTAAATACTTAAAGCCTTCATTCTTTCCCACAATAACTTCGAGTTTCCTTCTTACTTGATTTCCTACATCACACATTCTTTGCATTTGTCGGAAAAAGTTTCAACAATATTAATTGATTCTTTTAAACTTATATTCCTACTTTCTAACGAAGTTATTATATCTGGTACAAAACTAAAATTGACCTTAATAAAAACAAGTTCCTTAGCTAAATTTACATTTTTGAATAATGCTTGACTTTGCACTACACACTGCGAATTGTCTTCTAAATCTAAAACTATGTCTTTAATAGTTTCTGCAACTCTGTTTATCCCGTGTAAAAGACAAGTGACATGTACCATATTGGGATAAAATATTTTTAAGTTTTGGCCTATTTTAACCATATACGGTGCTGCATCAGACAAAAACACTAAAAACTTCTCTACTGGAACTGGATTTGGTAAAAAAAAAAATTGATAGAGACTGCTGAATAAATCGAGTAAATATGGTTTCCCTGGCTCATTTTCTTGAAGCCCTCCAATCATAAGATGTGCGATATATCGACCACATGAGTCTGTGCTTTCATCAACAATAATATAAAAATGTTCATCGCCCAGTGAAACTTTAATTTCTCCCATTACGGTTTCGTATACTGTTTGCACATTCTTCTTTCTAAGTGTGGATTCGTCAGGGATGTTTTGATTACAATATTTTTGCAAAAAATCTCTGAATTGTGTATTTTGCAGTTTCTTCAAAGGTATATTTGCTGCGACTAAAGCTTTGCATAAGTCTTGATGAAACACCTCCTTTTCACTCTTTGGTTTGACATTTTGAAATGCGGTTTGCACACACTGCTGAACAGGCACAGATTTATTTTTCTGCAACTTAGCTTTATGCATAGCTGTTTTCAAGTGTTGATCAATTTGGAACTTCTTTTCACAAACAATGATTTTGCACAAACTTTGCAAAACACTTTATCCCCGCTAAACTCCAACTCAGGAAAATTTTAATCCACGAAGCGGCTTTCGCATTTTAGGCGTTTGAAATAAAATATTTTCGAAATCACTCTTTTCACACTGGAATCTATCGACAAACTAAACTATACAATATAAATACAAAAGAATAGAGCACATCTGCTCTCCATTAGGCAAGCTGATTACTTGGAATTTCCTTAACACTTAATAAATGCCGGCAATAAACCATATAATAATAAAACGGGTGAGTCGACAAAACCTACCCACCTTTTAAATTATTTCAATTACCTGCAAGGGTGCACTTAATCTTTTGATAAAACGAAAAACATAAAAATATGCACACAAATTTTATTTTTGCCGAAATATGCATTTTTTTGTGAAATTTGTTAAAATATGCAAAATATGCAAATATATGCACTTTGCATATATTCCGCCCTTTAGTCATCACTGTGGTCTTTCTGTATTCGCTTAGCGAAGGACCTATATACTCCGTGCACCGTCAGAGCCTGCGTCAGATAATAATCAAGCTTTCTGTGGCCGCAGGTAACCCACAAAATTACGTTTGGTATAAGCCTCTTGGTCGGCTGGGCTTTATCCTTCTCATTCGCCCATCTATTCTGTCAGGCGTTTAGGGTAGCCTCTCTCGCCCCTCTCTTTACGGCTTTTAGGTCTGGTTCTTTCCTGAACTTGTGCAAATAGCCCCTCTCTAGTACCATCAGGTCTATAGGTACTGTGCCGGTTACAACTTGTAACGCCGCCGCAGACACTGTTCTAAATGCCGACGCCACGCGTAGCAGCATACCTCTTTGTAATTTCTGGAGGAGTCCATTATACTTATGAAGCCTCATTGTCTCACCCCATACCGGAGCTCCATAGAGAACCATGTTGTGCATGGCACTACACAGCACAGACCGCCTACAACTTCCCAGGCCCCCAACATTCGGCATCAGCCTGGTTAGTCCAGAGAGCTTCTTCTCCACCTTGGCTACCACGGACACCACATGCTGTCTAAAATTCAGCCTATCGTCAATGCCAACACCCAGATAGGTTAAAAGTACTTTACAGGGGTTAATGTTAGTCCTACTATGTTGAAAGTGATCTGCTCCCTCACCCGACTACCTCTAACTATGACGGCTTCAGTTTTATCTGGTGCAATTTTCACTTTAATGAAAATAATTACATTAATTATAATTTTATTATCAATTATTTCCTTAATTATTGAATAATAATACATAGGTTTCCTTTTACACATTTATTTGTTTTCTACGCTCAATAAAATTTAATCTCTTGTGTTTTATATTATTATTGAACCTGTGTTTCGTTTTGTTGTTCAACCCACCTTCCCCAAAAGAGACACGAACCCAGCCAAGACTCTGAGATACAATACAAGTTTACAATTAATTTAAGTAACATTTTTCCTTCACACAGGGATGTTCAGTTTCCGTGACCGAAAGTTCCTTGTACTGGGATTAAATAAAATTACTGTTAGAAGACTTGGCAGAATACGGGTTTTTTTATAGTTTTCGCCTTAGTGACGTTTGGGGTCCTTTGTATTTTGACCCTTCATCAGACCTAACAATTATAAGTAATTTAACCTAAGGAAAATATAAAAATGAAATTACTTACAATCGGCTTGAGATTGTTTAACAAAGTTAACAGCGAAGAAAAAAAATAAATTAAAGTTTAAATTGTTCATGATGGAGTTAGTTATAAGTAAAAGTTATAAACTGATTGAAAAATTAATAATCGAGTTAGGTCGACTAGATCAATATGCTTTAGCGAACAAAGTAAGTGTATAATATAAATAAATAATATGAGCCAATTATAACAGAATTTCTACTGTTTCATCATAGGATTTCAAAATAATATTTTCAAATTAATAATTAACTTACATAACGTACCTAACTTTATAGATAGACATTGCCTGTCTATCTATAAGACAGGCAATGTCTATCTTGCCGACCCAAGGTGGAAAATTTTGTTGAAGTTCATATCGATATTCTGAACTGGAATTTAAAGAAAATTTCAGAATGAATAGAAGAACATTCGACCACATTTTGAATTTGATTTGTGCAAAAATTAGTACCGGAGGAGAGAGAGGTGGGCAAACAATAAACGCTAAAACGCTATTTTTAACTATCTGGTATTTTGCAACATCAGATTCATACAGGTATACTCTTTTTACTTATTTTACAATACTTATTTCTAAAAATAAGAAATATGTTAATCAATTTTCAGATCTATTTGTGGACGATTTGACGTGAGAAAAGCAACAGGATTGCGATGTGTTAGAAGAGTTACCAAAGCCCTGCTAAGTCTTAGTTCTTCGATAATTCGATGGTCTGAAGGAAATGTTTTATTAGAAATTTAGAATAAATTTGAACGAATGGGATTCCCTAATACTATAGGTTGTATAGATGGTACATATGCAGATCGAACAGTCGACCGATGGTCGGGATATCGTATGTCGAAACCATTCGACAAGTGAAAAGTAGGGGGTGATACCGCCTGATACAACACTTCATTCGACAGCGTGCAGTTGATTTTTAAATGCTTTGGTTCCTTTATATCAGGTGTATTACCTAAGATGTTAGAACATGTTGCTACAGGTTTAATTTGTAGGTTATCAAAATATATTTCATATAGCTCCTGCAATAGAGATATGTAAAGAATATCTATGTATAGGTCGCATCCCCGACCTCATCTGCCGTAGTAAGGCAGTCCAGGTCTCTAAACTTGGGGGGCTTGGCTTGGAGGGTATTTATATACCTGGGCTCCATCTCCCAGAAGCTCCCGGAGTCGGCCTGAGAAGCCCTCACAATCAACAGTTTTCCGGCTCAACTCCAGCACTTTGATAAATACCTATTTGTTAGCATGTCGGTTTTTAAGTAATTCCCAAGCCGTGTTATAATTTTTATCTGAAACTTGTAACGATCCGATTACTTGCGCAGCTTCTCCCTTGGCAGCCACTTTTAAATATTGATATTTCTGAATATTACTTAGTGTGTTGTTGTTATGAATAAGCGATAAAAATAAATCATGAAATCTAAACCAGTGTCACATGTGCCTGAAAACTCCGGCAAGTGAATTTGTGGTAAGATTACGTCTTGCTTATGTACGTTCGACATGGTAACTGATTTGTCGAATTTGTATACGCATTAATATGTCTTTTTGCTATTGCTGTTAATCTAAAATATTTGTTTTCAAAGTCATCGCGTTCTTTCGCCTGTCATCCTGATGTATCTAGTAATTTGATTTGTGTTTGAATTTCAGCAAAATCTCCCCAACTAACCTCTGCTTTATTGATGCGGCCTTGCAATTCGTCCGCTCTTGAATCATTTGTTTCTAGTTCATCGAGAAAATTGCCAAATTTTGTAAGCTGACCTTTAATGATAGCTCTACGACCTTGTAATGTTTTTAAGTCATTTTTCATACGGATTATGTGATTAATTAAAAAATACTAAATGTGTTGTTTGAATGTTTATAAATAACTCAAGATTGTGATGTATTTTGTGCTGATGACGTATGATAGAGGCAATAATAGCTGCTTTCCATTTGCACCAAATCTTCAGTTCCTCACCTCGCTTCACATTAGCTCAGCTATATGCTCGTTCCATTTGCCAGCAAGTGAGGAAACATAACTGAGGCATTTACCTCCCCCCTTACCGATGCTAAGGGAGTTCATAATCACCCTCAGTAATAAGGTTTTTTACCTCAGTTCATATTTTGAGGTTAGTTTACTGGTTTTTGTCATTTTTGTTTGTTCGTTGTGCTTATGGTTACGTTTTTCCCTAAAGATTTTTCCACTATGCCGTACCAAATTGTGAGAAATAGGGCTGGATGTATAGTAAATAAATATAAATAAACAACTATGTGCTAAATAAGGTTAGATACATCATATGTCAAATAATAAATGTAGAACTGGCTCATTTGGCTTTTCCATTTGCACTTGAAAAAGCGGAAAGTAAGGTGAGTATTGCATACTCACCTTACTTGTTTTTCCCTCGCTTCTTATGCAAATGGAAAGCAGCTAGTATAAGAAAAAGATTGACTTACAGGTTAGGAGTGTTGTACGTGTTGTAGCTCCCTTTTATGTGCAGATGCAATGTGTAATGTTCGAAATGTCGATTTTCTTGGTCACTGATTTTGATTATCCGGCTCGAAGGACCATGTTTATGGTAATGATTATGGGATTTTTACTGTGGAAAGTGATTTAATAACTGCTACATTGTTACTGAAACTCGTTTTTAATTAAACCTTAAAACACGACACACAAACTGACAAGTTCTTACATAAAAACGTGCATTAACTCTCTACGCTTGAAGTTCATTTCGATGGGATTTAAAGTGCAGTGGTATGGCGGCAATCTTAAAACTGTATACCCCAGTTGAGCAGCACGTTCATCGATTACATATTTATTGTACTTGCATTTTTGTTGTGCTACAATTTCAAGTAAGTCGCGTTTCAATAAGCCTTCCTCAACAAAAATATTTTTCTGTGTCAACCACTGTACAATATGCTCCTTTTTCCAGCTCGTGGTAGGTATTTTTTCTAATTTCCGGCTATGGTAGGGCGCATTGTCAAGAACTATGACGGAATGAGCAGGTAAGTTAGGTAATAGACAGTTGAAAAACCAATCCTCATATGTTTCCGCACAAACTTCATCGTGGGCATCAAGAGTATTTTTTTTACATAAGAAATTATATTCAGCACCCAGAACAAAACCCTTCTCGTTGCCAGCATGAATTAAGGCATAACGTTGACCACGACCTTTTGGTGCTCTTAGACCAGTGCTTAAGTCTTGGAGAGATGCTTGTCTAGACGTACTTACTGTGCTATCAGTCCATGCTTTTGTTACAAAGTGTCCAGTATTTACCCACGATTCATCAGTGAAAACAGTGTTTCTCCCTTCATTACGATACCTCCTAATAGCACGTAAATAATCATGTCGCCATCTTAAATATCATCACGGTCTATCAACATTACTTTCTTTCCAATTTTCTCGAATGTAAAACCAATGTCAAGTAAGAACCTGTAGGGTGTACTTTTCGAAAAATTGGGTAAACCTTCTTCACTATTTACTGCAGCTAGTATCATGGCCATCGTGGGCGGAATATTTCGTAGAAAAAAGCTATGAACTTTACGTCTAACAAGTGTCTGAATGTGTTCATCATATACTTTCAGACGAGAATTCTTGCGGGTAGGTTTCAATTTGTCTACGTTTGTAACCTTTGCCACTGGTTGGTTTTCTTTTTCATTGCGAACAGAATACACCATTCTTTTTCCACAACCAAGCGCTTTACTTGTTTCCTCCACGGCCCTAGAAACATTAATATTTTTGGCAAAATATGCAAAGCAATTTAGGATCATTTGCTTTTCCTTTGACGAATACACTTCGCCCTTTCGCCTGCGCCTGTAAGATTCCATACTCCAATTCTACGAATACATCACTTTTGTATTACATGTGATTATAACAACATGTTGTAGGGACTTACAGCAGATAATACAAATGACGGCAATAGTAGTTTTTATAAAAACTGATCTGTTTAAAATAAATACGTAATCGAAAAAAAACTGGGGTAAACTCAAGAGACACAGAATAATCGAAATTGACAAATAACAGGTACAGTGAATGATTACCAATAGCTATAATTATCTCTGACCGACAGCCATCAAATAATCGGGCAAGTCTGGCAACAATCCCCATGATAGAAAAAGATAGATACATATAAACGAGTATGAAATGGAAAGGGACGCATATACTCCATAAGAACAATACTTCTTTTAAAACTTGATCTAGACTGTAGATAGGCATTACAGAATTGTTTTGTCAACAATGATTACACAGAACACTACTATGTAGTAACAAAAATCTTTATTGTTTTTCGGAACAAAAATGAATGCGCATGTTACATGTTACAAACGGTTGTCAACTCTCTCGAGAGGTTAGAAACTCAGTTTATCTAACGGTCATTCTCACACTCCGAATGGCGGGCAATTTAAAATTTTATAATAAAACTAAACAAGATAAATAAATAAATTGGCAAGTATACTTCCTAATTGTTTTATTAATACACTATGGGATCAAATTGTTTTGGATACTAGTTTCGGCATGTAGTTGTACTAGTGTCTTCCTCAGGCCGCAGGATGACCTATTATAGTCAGCGGATTAGAAAAAACTAGTAAACAGTGTAATTATAGTGATATGATTTGCCGACTGGACATCACGGGAAAAGAATTGTCCGGTCGCAACAGTCAAGCGATTACTGTAAAGCCGATTTGGCTCTATCATTACTAAATATTTTCTTTATCGTCTGCAACACCAGCAATCTTATCTTTGTTGGCATTATAATGAATTTCTTCTTTCAAACTAATTTCGTCTAACAATAACGATGCTACTTCTCTCCACGTCTCTCTAGTGCCGGACCTAGGTCCCTAAGACACCATTAGCAATATTTGGGGCGGCAACTCATTCTGCCAGAAATTAATAAAACTATTCTAACTTGCTAACTTCGCCCTATTATAATTTGTTCTATTTAAGTATCCATTCATAGATGTTAGAACTATATTTGATACACCGGGTCCTATATTCAGCAAAGTTCGCCGGTTTCTTATGCTTCTAGGAATTGGTAAATGCAATGCTAGCGCAGCATATCTGTATCCTCTTGGTGAAGCATAGTATCAACATAAACATAGCTGCTGTCTATGTTCGATTGTATTTATTAACAAATGCAGACTTTAATTCATTTGCAAATAATATATGTGCATTTTTCGATAAAAATAATTGCTTGGAAGATAGATATAGATATTTTTTTTCTTTGAAAAAGTTTACCTCATCTTGTTTCATCTACTTTAAACTGCTCTAATTCTTGCTGCTCCTTATTTCTTTACATTATCTTCGTGTTCTTTTTGGCGTTTTCAGAATAGAACAGAAATTTCCCTTCTTGTTGGAAAGTCGGTAAAAATCAAATGATATAAGAAACTATAAGTAACAATGAGAAACAAACTGAAACCTACCATTATTCTCAACCGAAACAGCGATATCAAGACTCTCTGTTGTCTCATGAGTAACTGATGTATTCTTCATAATGGCTTCTCCGATTTCTATGTTTTCTGTAAATATAAAATAACATTTTCCATAAATATCTCTTTCATACTGCTCGTTGATAATAGAAAGCTCGTTTTAGAATTGTAACATTGCTACACAGCATAGCTGATAATTTCAAAATAACAAGCCTATAAATGTAAGAACAAATTATTGTTCCTAGCAGATACATCATTAGTAATGGCGTCCTTTGTAATATTTGTACTTGTTTTAATATGACTTTTAAATGGCACCGATCCTGTTTTCAAAATAAATCGGGGATAGGTTTTCTTAAAATCATTATTAAGAAAATGTTCACTGCACAAAACTTTCGGAATACTTGATTATGGAGCCTTCTGGAAAGCTCGAAAACTTTTGTCGCATATCCTTTGAAGATTTTAATAATCTTTTTGAAAAAGTGGCTCCTATAATTGCTAAGGTTGAAATATTAATTATGAATATTGTGTGCATCGTATATATTAAACACACATTCAAGGACTTAAGTAACCTGTAAAAGGATCCACTAATCGTTCATCGACGTCATTAGGTACACCTACAATATTTTGTTTAAAAAATGGTGATTGTGGAGGAAGAGGGGATGATTCTGATGTTTGGGAGAATGAGGATGCCAACGACGTAGGTGTGGTTATTTGTTTGTAAACATTATTTGTAAACATCATTGTATCCATTCCATGCATACAAAATTGTCTAGTTCGTTCATCCATGCGTCTTAATTTCGCTGCCAACAATTCCCCACGACACCACACATATCCTTCTCCCTCGTGGGTTTTTGGAATGTATTTTGCAAAATCGCAAAAGCATGATTCATTTTTTGTTTTATATCTTCTTCCACCGTGGCTTTCCTTTTACGCATTTTCCTAGGTTTTGTGGGCGATAATATAACCTCTAGAAGAAAGAAACAGATGTTTAGTAGTGACAGGTTACTGAAGCGATTTAATGTGTAGTCAAGCCATATAAAATGCAGAAGCATATACAGTTACATTTTGTTGAATACAACAAACCTTCATTTTCCACTTCTAAAGGGTCATCGGACTTTTGTTAGATTAAATCTTCTAGAATGACAATCTAATTTTCAATTGCATATTTTAACAGCAACAATTTACGTTTGAACATTCAAAACCACCATTTAATACTTCATGCACTTCACTACTTGACTACGTGTTGTATGCTACAGTATTTAATCAATAACAGATAATAGTTATTTATTATGTTTTCAGCTTCCAACCACAGCGAACTAGTGGAAGAGTGTGACGAACGCCTTTCAAAACACTTGCCAATTTTTCCATTGCATTGGCGCTCTGGATGGTAAACATATTTGTTTAATGGCTCACGTCTAGAATCTAGGATTGGTAATCCTGTCGATGGTCTTGGTCGCGCATTAATTGTTTTTCGAAAGTAAACACTGTGCAATTTAACCTCACTAATTTATTCTTACAAATTAACCGTGAATTTTGTGTACTACAGACTTCCACAATAGCAATAAACAAAACTGTGAACACTGATTCTATCAATAACTAAACAAACATTTTTTATATTAAATTATTACACCATAATCGACAAGTTTTTAACGTAACAATACACGCCATCTTGTTTTTACTTGTACCTGTCACACCAACCTGAATATAGCATGACTCAAAATAAGTCTTAGAAAATAAATTTAAATACAGATCTTAATGAATTTGAAATACTTAAAATATAATAAAACTTGAATGTAATGAAATTATTGTGGCATGCCTTAACATACACCCCGCCTTGAAATGCTCGGCTTGCAAAAATTTATTGTGCAATTGGCAATAAACACAATCGGGCCGCAGCTCTCTTAAAGATGCCAGTGGACGTCTTGACTGTTGCCAGACGAACTACTCCATCGTCACCTGGGTGGACCTGCAGGATGCGACCGGTGATCCAGTTCATCGGGCGGAGGGCTTTATCTTTGGTTAGAACCAATGCTCCTGGTTTCAACCCTTGACCTTTGTTGATCTTCCACCTGGTTTTCCACCACGAGAAGCTTTAGATTTCGAAGAAATTGGAAATTGGTCGTGGCGTCGAGATCATAATATGCCATCCATGTTACCTTTGCAAAAATACCAAGAAAACCACAGAAACTCTACAAATTAGGGCGGAATTTGCAGAGTACTTTGTCACAGTTGGAGAAGTACTCACAGATGCTTTGGTGATTTTCGTACCGCAAAATTATTATGTGCAAAATAAAATATACTATAGTAATTAAAATTTAACTAGAGCAAAGGAAAGCAGAAGATAGAAAAGAGCGCGCCGCTTTATCACAGAAACAGACAAATAACTGTCTCCCACCACATGCCTAACGCACAATATCGTTTCGACATTGGCATTGGTGCGTATTGCAAGGTTATTTTATACATAGTATCAGATCCCTGTGCTAAAATTAAATTTTTAATGAATGCAATACTTTACTCACTTCAGAATTAATCGTTTTTTATGGTTCAGTTTTATCTCGAAGGAATTTTGCCATTCTGTCATAGGCGAACCAGTTAGGTCTATAAATGCTACTGGATGATGCGCCACTTTTGATGCTTCCCTTCGCTTTGTACAAGTTTGTTCTAAATGACGCCATCAAATAATCGCTTTTCCTTGTTAACGCATCGAGCGTGCATGGCATATCCATATTTGTTGAATACGCTTCCAAGCATCATATATCTCATCCTTATTTTTGTGTCACGGACCCGAAGCATTCCATATTATTTCCTCTTGTTCATAAAATTCAAGAAACCTTAGTACGGTGCCATTAGATCACCCCATTTCTAAACCGTAAAAATAAACACATAGAATCTGCGTACTTGAAAGTCGACAAACAAATAAAATGCAATTAGGGCGTTATTCTGGCATAGTAAACTTCTAATAATAATCAAACACAACCATACTTAAGCTAATTAATTGGTATATTTAATATGTCATGTCATTTTATAATTAAATAATGGAAACACTCATGGTAGTAGACCGCAGTACCTTAAGCTGAATTTAGGCAATCAATGAATATAATAGAATGATGATCATTACTGTCCATCAACTGTCCATAGATAATACGTTAATTTTAAAGCTTTTTTAATTTCTTTTTCTCTTGGTTTTTAGGATTTGGCATAATTTTAAATGATTATATATTAATTCCAATGTGTACATGTGTTTAAAAATTTTAATATCTTCCACCGCTAGTATACTGCTAATATTATGTGGGGTCGGAACTCCAAGTTTCTGTAATTCATTTTGCAGTTGGTTAATTTGCTGCTGTCTTCTCGAACACCCAAAAAACATGGTTGCCGTCTTCCAATTCCCCACATTCACAGTTTGAAGATTCCTCAAGACGAAGTCGATGCAGATGTGATCTTAATTTATTGTGGTGGAACCTTAGGCGACATGTAGTTGTAATTATTTCCCTCCTTTGGTAATTCATTCTTGCAAACAAGGCTTGCTTATATTCCGTTGAGGCCGTTTGTACGATACCCGTTTCCGGGCATTATGTTTCTTCAACCCATCTATGCTTAATAACGACAATTTAAATCTCTTCAATCTAAGGGAATATCTCAGCCCGCTCGCTTTTTCTCTACGCCGTAACTGCGTTCATTGATCCACGATGCCCGGCACCCTTACACAGCACGACTTTCATTTATTTCTACATCTCTTAGCACTCTAATCTCAGCCGGATGAGAATCTGCTGCCAAAACCCTTTCTGGATATCATCGAAGGAATTTTTTTGATGGTTCAAGGCTCTTTCGCTGGGTCTTTTCAATTCATTCTCGTGGCCCGAACACTCAGTTGGCTGAGATCATAACTACCAGTTTATCTGAAATGTCCATATTTATGGCCTAGCCATCTAAAGCTGATTAAAGCGGAATAAGCTCTCTGTTCCAATTTGGGGTAAACTTCAGGATTGAACCCGTTCCTGTAACCCACATCTATTGGTCATCACGAGGATAAAGTTTTAGTACAAAATTTGTACTAAATATCAATTCCTACGTATTACACGTCTTCATGGAATTAGTGTGGCCAACCGTAGTACATTTTGCTGCCTTAGACAGGAACACGGTAGTCGTTTGAAGTACTCAAAATGAGCGTTCTGGACGAGGCGCAAAACTAAATTACTCAACTACCTACATCATTCCTGTCCCATCGTGGCGGTTCTGTATAGGAGCACTATGAGCACGTGAATCTCCTAAACAAATCTCTCGATTACAAGACTAATAAATCTATTACTCGATCTAATATATTCGTGAAAGTGTATAACGCAGCGAATGAAATAAACGTCGCGACGTTCCGTTTTATATTATATCGCGAGCAGCAACGGTACGACGAGCAAGTGCGCCAAGTAGCAGACTACGTGATTTTGTCGATGCCGCTGCCACCGCATCACGGCCGTATCGTGGTGGGGAGGGATACAAGCAGATTCCATTGACAACTGTGCACAAACTTGAGTGTGCACTTCTGCTTGGTTTCGTTGCGCTCTCGGCAGTCACCGACTTAATAATAAATCGATCGACATCAACGTTTAAATATCGTGTTTTTACGATACACACTATAACTATTATGTTTTGTTTATGATGACTCACGTTCACAGGTGTACCACCATAAAAATCATACAGTTTGTTGGTGACAGTTTATAATGAAACCAAGGGTTGCGTAATTATTTTAAATTTCTTAATATAACATACCTTTATTAAACCCACGGCACATAAAATCACAAACTTAACTCGTAAATCTTTAACTGTTCCAACAATCGCCCCAACATTTCCCTCAAAGTACAAATATAATGAATGATTTTTTTGTAGAAAAACAAAAAATAACTATTCGCAACGAGCATCAGCCCGCAGTTAAACTAAGCCTCGGCTTGTTAAAGCCTTATCTCCAATTATAAATTTCATCACCCTCAAAGTATTCTTGTGTGTTATTTAAAAACTCTCTATATATATCTGAGTTTTTAAAAACCCTAATATCAACAAACTAGGGCATTTCGGGTAAAACATTGTAAATATCCATATTATGTAAGGCGATGCTTCGCATGTAAATGCCATGAAGCATTACGAACTTTATGTGAACGATTCCGATTCTTCAGTTGGAGCTTTTTATCGCACATATGTTCCGTCAACGAGCTCCTATACTACACCTGCCAACCCCAGCTAGCGTCTAATGTTTTCTTTTACGTCAACTCTTTCTAGACGTGTTGGCCACTTTATCACTTGTGGAGCAATTTCATTTAAAGCATTAATTACTCTAGTAAAACATGCGAATAACGATGATTTACCCAACAGACCTGTATTTTCATATAACTTAGTAAGGAAATTTATCAGCACAATCCTTTTTACCTCTAGCCTATCTGGTGGAGACAATAAGCCACATTATATACGAAGTTGTCGCTCTACTGAAATTTATTCGGCCTAAGTGTTATTTTCTCTTTCAAATATTGGAGTAATTTAACATTAAATTTGGTATGATGCTCTTGTCTATCCGGATGCTCGTTGAAATTCCTGATCTGTCATATTTGCGCACTGGTATGGTCTCAAAAATTTTCTATCTAGCGTACTTCTCCTAGGAGGCCCGTAATCTTCATTTCTGTTCAAACTCATTTTCTTTCATCACTAACTGCTCGAAGAAGACATTTCAAACATTTTGTAATTACTAAATATGTCTTTTATACTCCTTACTAATATATCATTTATCCTATTCGCAACTTAAACCTAACTTAAGTTAATCTATGGCTATAACCTTTTCCTACTCATAATAAACAAAACAACCGACCGTTCGTTTTTGCGGTGCGTTGTTCGCGAACAACCACAGATACTTTTCGACCCGTTACGCTCCATAAATCTAACGCACCCCTGTGAACTAACCAGAGTGAACGAAGACTACGTGCTTACGGTTCTTTGCTAGATAACATGTTAATAGGCCTGCAACTGTCGCTTATCAACTACATATTGCTGTTTGTCACTTTGACACAAATTTGGACAAATTTTCACATGCAACCGCGAATTGTGTACACTAAGAATAAGTTCCGTTAACATACTAGAATAACCAATGTGGTAACTGCCTGGTTCGTCTTGGTTACTTTGGTTGCGGTTGAATTAACGGGACACGTTTCAATTAAATTAACCGATAGGATAAAAAGATATTTTTTACTCGTAATTCGTGAGTAATTGAATCTTGAAGTTAGTTAATAATTATGGATGAATAAATAGCATTCCTCTTTTTCCAAGAATTATAAGTTCAGACAGTTCATCTGTGACGAGGAGTTGAAGAGTACGGGGCCCTATAAGTATTATCAATGTAATAAAGCATAATGCAGTATTATTACCACATTTGGTTACAGTTGCACGGCCTAGATTTGAAAATTATCAGCAAGTTATAGCCTTATAGAGTGGATGAAGAATTGTAGACAAAACTTTTAGAATGAACAGAACTACATTTTATCATTGCTCTATCATTACATTCGGCGACCAGATTTCTACACAAGTATTTGATAAAGTGTAGAATACCATTTTCAGCCGAAATCCAATTCAGATTGCTTTGTGTATTTTGGAGCCCAGACTCATTCAGGTAAATAAATTTGTTTGTGACTTTATAAAATGGCAACTTTTTAACACATTCTTTAAACAGATCAATATGTAGCAGATTTAATATAGGCAAGGGCAACTGCATTACGTACAGTAAGAAGAGTGGCGAATGCACTATTTTCTATAGCAAGAGATATCATTACATGGCCAAATGGACAGCGCTTGGAAGAGATAACCACAGTTTCAATGCAATGGGATTTCCGAATACCATAGGATGTCTTTGATGAATGTATGTTAGAATTCCAAAACTTTAATGTGCATGGATTATCATATATTTGCCGAAAATAGTTTTTCCAAGTCTATATTACAAGTACACTATTAATAACTTATACACAAAATATGTGCATATACCTATATAAATATGTTTTAGGTTATGTGACAACAAATTACTTTTCTACTTGTTATGCAGGAGAAGTTGTCGTTCCACTCATGATGCAAGTGTGTTAAGAAGAAGTGAAGTATGGTCATATATGTTTTAAGACAAGATAAGTTTCCAAATGCGTACACCTAATTGGAGATAAAGCTTATCCTTGTTCTTCCAGCAGCTTACTTATAACCTACAGAGATAATTGTCATCTGACTGATCAGCGCAAGACACTTTATTACGGTTGTCTTCTGTACGGAAGTACTTATAGAACGAGCATTTAATCTTTTTACCAAAAAGATTTTGGACGTCTAAAGGATTTGCTTGATGTACAGTCTTTAGAATGGAGTTCAAAATGTATTATTGCTTGCTGTGTACTGCACAATATTTGCATATGAAGGCTGATATACTGGAAATAGAATTAAATGAATGGAGCAAGATTGTAGAAGGACAGGACCACAGACTGAATCAGAGACATAAATAGAGAAAGGCTACGTCTTGGAACTCAGAAGAGGGATGCATTGTGCCAGCAGCTTAGTAATGCAGTTTTAAAATAACCAATTAGTATGTTATAATAGCAATAAATAATAAAAATATGTAAAAAAAACTGAATTTTATTTAACTAAATAAAAATACAATACAACACATTGCACAAACCAAAACTATAATTCTTAAGCATTAACTACAACTTTAATGCATTGCATAGAAAACCATTAAATACAAAAATTTAAACTGGGTAACAAGTTTAACAATATTTTATACTTAATTCTTATTATAGTGTTCTTTGACCATTTGAACATGTGTCTCTTTAATTCCATTCTTTCATCATGTCGTTTCTGTTTTCTTTTTTCTATTCATATGAGAGATGGTTCTAGTACTACTTCTTTCCCAGTGTGAAAAGTTTGTTGCTTTAGGTACTTCGAAAGGTAAATTATTTCCACTAACTCCATCACACGGTGTCATTTCCATCATCTAGTTTTGCTTTTTACAAATTCCTGAACTAGAAGCAGTTGCAACTGGGCTGAAATGCGGGTCATGGCAATAAAATGTCTTGAATTCTTTTAAAATTCATGACAATCTTGAATTTCCTGCTCGGAACTTTGTATTATGAACTTTGTCATAGTTTTTTTTTAAATTCTCCATTTTTCGTTGCATTTTACACCATTCTTGCAGATTCCATACATTTTTAGACTATTTGCTTATACATTCCCATGACTTTCTTTTTATTGCACATTGGAGAGTCGAATTATATTTTTATGGTTTCGATATTCTTCAATTAATATTTTACCATCTTTTCTGTTCCAACCATGATCTTCATTTGCAGATTCATGGCCTGATTATTCATTTTCAGACACTTCTATATTTTCTGTGTCGACAACATCGACATCTTCAGCGGTTCTGTATTCTCTATGCCCCTAATGCTACCATTGTTATAATTGATAGTTATATTTTCATAATTTTTCAAACAGTTATGCTTCTGACTTAACTCGTTTTCAATAATTTCATGTATAGTACCCAATATAACATTACAGTTAACCACATGTAAATTTTGTTTTATCCTGCAAAATTACCCCATTATTTTTAAAAACCTTCAACTGTTAACCACTTTATTACCTGTGAAATATTAATTTCTTCCATTTTCGTTTTCTAGTAGAGACTATTTTGACACATTTAACATAATGTATCTTCAGAACTATACACTTAACCTCAAAATAGGTGTTTAACCAGCACTTACCATTCTTACCAGTTTAAAACGTTGGTTGTTTTGGTGATGGAAACGACATCAATTTTTCAGGAACCATGTTCCGTAAAAACGCATTTTTCAGGAATTTTTCTGTTAACGGAACGCGAAAATAACACCAAAGTAACCAAGTTGATTTACGGAACGCATTCTAAGTCAAAAAAATTCATGTCCTGGAAATTTTGTTCATTAAATTAAAAAAAAATCAAGAATCATCTTTGCCTAATAAATAGATTATGTACTTAACATCTTTTACAAATAATCCCACTTACATTCTGCTTATCTATTTTCAAAATTCTTCAAATTCTATCGGAAAAAACAAAATCAAAATTCTTCAAATTCTAGTTGACGTCTTTCCTTTTCGGATTGTTGTTACGACATGCTTACCAAAGAAATGACATAAAACTTGGCCAAAATGGCTATTAAAATGACACTTTTTGCTTTCCAAGTATAGTAATTGTTGATTTTCTATAATATTAGTTGCCTGTTTTTGACTGAGGTCTTAAAAAATGAGTAATCGCATTACTGGATGCTCGGTATGTTTAAAATTTTGAATGATTGTCGCAAGAATGTGTCTGTTTTAGGATGTCTTAGATCTCTTGATCGGTTTCAGGCGTTCATACGACCCTTGGGCTGCGTTGAATCCGACCGTCCTTGGTCGAATACAAGGAGTCTGCATATGGACTGGCCTCCACACGATACATCAAATCGGTGTGTGTGTAGATTGTTTTTCTAAATTAGAGTGGTGTTTGACCCATTACAATACTTATTAATAGAAAGGGTGTTAACCAGCATGCTTATTGCAATCGTAAAGGAACTCGTAGCATTATAGCACAAGCAGTTGTAAACAGCAAAAAGAAATTTATTAATGTGTTTGTAGGGGAACCAGACAGCCTCCATGATTCACGCGTACCGAAGCGTTCTGCATTATATTGTAAGATTACAGCCATTAAATAGTCGCTTTTTGCTTGGAGATTCTGCCTATCCCAATTTAATTGGCTAGTAACGTCCTACAAAGATAAGGGACAGTTATCTCATGCTCAACATATTCTTATGATCAAGTTTACTTCATAACTGTCAACTCTTCATGCAATTTGATTATGTTTGTTTTCTTCCTTTTCTTCTGTCTTACTGTTTCATGAGCAGAATGCTCATCTTCATGTTCTGCAATTTCATCAATATTTTCTCCAACTAGATCATTATCACACTCATCACTTGGTGTTGCCCAAGGCAGATGGCTGGATGGCTTGGAGATCGCTGTTGTAAATCAGCATATTAAAAATCGGAAGAAATTTGGGCTGTTCCGAGATCATCTCATCGTTTTCTTTCCAAAACATAAATCGTGTAGAGGCTCTTCCAGTCCTCTTTTGATTATCTTTAGTAGTTTTATAAGTTTGAACGAGATTCAACTACTTCTTTTTACAAGCATCAGCTGTGCATTCAATTTTTTGACTTATTTAATCATTTGAAATGTTTTTCCATACATGTTTACGTTTGCTTACGTGGTGTAAATCGTCTTTGTAGGTGTCTACCGACATTATTAGGCTTAAAGTGTCTTCATATGTCCACATATGTCTTTCAATGCGTTCTGTCATTTCGGCCTGCTCCTGGAGTGTCTAAAACACAAAATACTTCTCTTAAAGTTTCTTATTTTAAAGCTAGTTTTAATTGCTAAATCAGAGTAAATATGAAGAAATATAAAAAAAAATTAAATTAATTGATTGCTTGTGCCCATTAAATAATTTGTGTATAACTATATAAGAAATCAAAACTTAACCATTGAACAATAGAACAAGGTAGCAATAGTTAAATAATTCCTTCTCTTGTTGATTGTCACTCTCCAAAGGAAAAGCTCAAAAATATGTTCGATTCTCTTTTGCTGATATAATTATAGTTCATTATCTGAAACAAAGTGATTACTGTAGCTAATCAATTAATTATGTACCTACTTTATTGTTAGGTTTAAGATATTATTTTTTTCCACAACTATCCTAATTTGTGCTTACCGGAAATTCGTTGAAGAAGCACTTGCCTATTTTAATTTGTAATGCACACATTATTTTCATCAGTGATTATGTTATGGTAATGTGTTGAAATTTCTTCTTGCCACATTTCTCCCGCTGATAAAATGATGATCAGTGATAAAGCTGATAATCTAACTTAAAATCACCTAAATCAAAACAATACCGTCAAACATAAACATGGCATCAACCTAACCTAACCTAATAAGTTGAATGAACGAATTAAGTCAAGTAAAAAGCAAGCTGAGTGAAGGGTAAGGAGGGCGGATGCTGTCTGATTTCATCTAAGTTCAAACTGAGTATCCAACAGCAAAAAGAACAATCCTTTTTAACTAAGCTCTTAAGACAAACTTAGAATCTTACTTTAAAGTGGTAAAAAGAATACAGCTATAACCTTTTTCTAGCTAGAAAGTTTTATTTATACCGATTATAATTAGTAAAGAAATATCAAAAACATCCCGGTTGTGTAAAGTTGTCTTAGCAGTATGAGCGTAGCTAGTGTACCTTATCTCTAGAGGAGGAGTTGTGATTGTGACGTGCATCACATGAGTCCCCACTGGTTACGGCAACGTCAAAGAAAGATGTGCACTGAGTCTCCTTATTGCTATATTGTCCTGTACCTGTATTATTGAATAAACGTTTCTTACTGTTGATTCACCAAAAGGTCAACAAATATACAAAGGGTAGTATTAATATTCTTACACCGTATTTTTTTCTCCACTTCATGTTTAAACTTGTTTTAACATTTTGCTACTTTCCACTGTTTCAAATTTATACTATTTTTTCAAAATACGTCATACTCAAAAATATCTTTTTGCTTTTAATACAACCTGGCTGTGCAATTTTCAATTTATTTCATGGAATAGGCGAACAGTTTCCGACTAGTTCGCCGAACTCCGAATCCACCCATACGACTAGGAGTTCGCCAAACTATCGTTCGGAGTTCTGCGAAATCCGATCGTGTGGCCACACCTTCAACACTCCCACTAGAAATAAGATTCATACTAAAGCAATGAGTCTTGTGGTTTTCTTTTGGCACCCCTGTCGTTAAAAGATCGGCGATCATGTTTTTTTTTGTCGAAATCGGATTGATATGGATGTATCGTTCTGCATTTTTTTCTCGAATAAAGTGATGCTTCACACCGATGTACCTTGTCCGATTATGGTAAAATTTTAGAGTAAAATTGAGGTGATCTTACTGCACTTCGATTGTCGCAAAACAGTGATGTTATCAATTTAACCAATCCCTTCTTCTAATCTTTTTAGCCACATGGATGTATCCTGTAGTTGACTTGCGCTCATCCAAGTCGGCAGCCCAATCTGCATCACAATATCGCTAATATGCTCCAAGATCCGTTATTTTTAATTAAATAAAAACAACTAACCGCCCTTGTAATGGAAAAACAAACTTATGTGTTTTTTTATTGACAGGTATATATAAACACAAATATATCTACCAGGTCTCAGTATCTCTACGTTCAGTAACTACAGGCAGGAATACACACTAGGCTAGGATTTCAAAAGTTATGACAATTATCTTTCTCAACATTATCTCGTAATTTCATAACTTTTCAAAAATAATACTATCCTAACATATTATATAAAAACTTATTTCTTATACACTAATTCACAATAGTTTATCTTTAACAAGTTTTCTTTTATCTTTTCGTTTATATAATAATAATAATAATAATAATAATAAATTGTCTTTATTTCCTCAAACACAACAACGTACTAATTATATGGAGTATAACTTAAAACAAGGAAACAGGGCGAAATTCAGACGAATCTGTTTTTCAATTTAACCCTACATAATCAAAAAAAAAACAAACATATTTCAAGGCACACCGAGACGATTGTACAATTTAAATCTAAATAAATACATAATTAGAAATATAAAGAGCTATACAGTGAGCGCGCAGCCACCAAACTAACATAGACCAGACTGAAAAGCAAATAGGTGATTAAAGTATCGCTTCTTAAACATGTAACACGAACCACTACCTTTAACAAATTTGGAGTATTATTGTAGATATTTGTGATTTGATACGAGTAACTCTTTTTAAAAGAATTGGTGTGCATGGGCCGGCGGTGTTAAAGTTTCTCATTAAATCTGGATGTTCAATGTATGAACATCATCTCTAAAATTATTTTATTATAAATATAGGGTGGCTTTTCCGAGTGGCATAATTTTATAAAACAGACAAGCAGCATTAAGTATGCGACGATTTTTCATATTTAAACACCTGACATCCCTTATTGTGACTAATGTGATCCGTCGATCGAATACCATAGATTAAACGTAAGCAGAGATTTGAACTTTCTGTATTTTTTGCATGGTGATTGAGCTTAAGAACGGAGAATAAATACTCACCAATAATTAAAATGAGACAAAACTAACGTTTCACAAAGGCATTTCTTTATTTTTTGAGTTAAAAACATTCTGCTGCCATAAATTAATCTGAGACTGTTGTAGCTTTTTGAGTTGCATTTATTAATATATTCATTGAACTTTAATTCCTCGCCTATTATCAGTCCCAACTCTTCACCGATTTTTGCAAGTTAGTTTGACATTGTTTACACTTATATTAATATCTGATAGTAACTTTTGGCTTTTTGATTTGCTGGTGCGAATAATATTATTTCCGATTTAGTAGGATTTATTGTAAGAGAATGTCGCTGTGCCGAGTCAACCAAGACATTTCAGATCTTGATTAATATTCGCACAAGCTGTGTGTGAACATTCGTGGGTGTAAAGGAACATAAAGCTGCGTGTCATCTGCATAAAAGTGGACTTACAAAATTTATTATTATTTTTAAAGTAACTGGTATAAAAGTAAACAGAAGCGGTCCTAAACTGACCCTTGTGGAACACCGGATGTACATGTTGAAATTCAGATGAGTTGTCATTGACTACAACAACTTGGACACTGTTCGCAAGGTATGGATTTAACAGCTGTATAGCAAGATCCTCCAATCCCACATAGTGCAAAATAGATGCAAGCAAGCTGTGATTAATTGTGTCAAAAGCTTTGGAAAATCTAAGAGACACAGAATAGTGGCTTTCCCTTATCCAATTCCGAAATGATCATCTTATAATTGTGTAATGCAGTTTTACAACTAACCCATATCGAAAACCTGATTGGGTCTCAGGTATAATATATATATGAAATCTTACATCTATATGTTTACTGCGTTGCGAAGATTCGCGATAATTCTACTGAATCGAGAAACACGGCCTAGATGTGACGCGAACACTCTCGCAATTCTTGCGCCAGATATAAATAACGCGTGGGGATTGGTCGGGAAGTCAGTCAGTGGATACGAGTTGAATTGTGCAGATAAGCTAATAGCGAAGATACTAGTGAAAATAAATGCGAGTGAATTAGTTCGTGTGATATAAATATTGGTGCAAATAAATCGTTTTACATACATTAAGACATTAGTAATTAAGTGATTTAATTAATAAGTGATTTTTAATAGTAGGTAGTGAGTGATTTAGTTTTAGTGTTTATTTTCATCTTCAAAGTATGCGGAAGCTGCTAATGTTTACCACAGGACTGAATACCTCTTCATAATCGAAGCCTTCCTTTTGCTGACATCCTCTTACCACTAGTCTCCCTTTCTATTTATCATCATCCTTTTTCTTAAAAATCCATTTTTCTTTTAGATACAAATGTTTTAAAATTGTGCATGTTTTCAATATGCATATTTGTGTTAATCCCTGCGTTTAATCTATAACAATACGCCAAATAGTTGCATCGCGACATGTAAAAGTTTTTAAAATAATTTGCAAATTCTATTGTATCTGGATTCTTCAACATCAATTGGAATGCTTGTTCATCCGTTTCAACCAATATTGTTCTTAGTTTCTTGTAAACAAAAGCCTGATGGAATTGTTATTTTTTTTAGTTTTGTTGCTGTTTTATCAATATTGTTTAACTCACATGTTTTTCCATGGATTTTATTTTTTCCAAAAGTTTTCCTCCAGGCTCTGTTTACGTGTCAGGTGCAATATAAACTATAATTTTTATGTATAAATTATAAAAACTTGACTGAAAAAGTTTGTATATAGTATTACCGATATTGAGTTTCGCCCATTATAATAATAATAATATATTAATAAATAATAATAGATATATTTATTTGATTATTACATCAAAAGAGTTGCATCGCTCTGTACTAAAGTACGTTCGGGCTCTTCCTGCAACTACAGTAGAAATAAAATTAACAAAATGTAACTTAAAATAATAAATAATAAAAAAGAAAGTATCGTAACAACATGAAAATGAAAATGAATGCACGGAACATTAAAAAGATAGAAAAAAAAAGTGAATGCTATACGTAAGGGCAATATATTTTATATATTATGCATTTGTCATAAACTTGAGGAAGTCACAATCGAGGAATAACAGAGTCACAGCCGAGAAAGTCACTACGAGAATGACACTTCCTGAAGAACGTCACCGTAGAGCACCAGTACACCACAACAGATCCAGCGAATTGTAGAAAACACCACTGGCCAAATTTTATTGTTCTCCAGGAGATGCGATTTCATGGGTACGGTGGAAGACCAATCGATGAATTTGCTCCACGGATGATTGGGTAAATACGAGTGTTCCACGTTACAGGCACAATTGTAGGTAAAACAACGTTAAACATGAAAGTCTATGTTTAGGAATTGACATATGAGTCTACTTCGGTGGTGTTCAATCATGTGTGCGATGCCTGAATTCAACTTGTACTTGTATAGATACATAGGTGTTTGGTTGGAAATGATCTTCAGGAAAGACACTGCAGACTGCAAAATTTTCCTGTTCCGCATGTTAAGTAATCTAGCCTCTCTAATTTTTCGCGTAACTCCACGCCTGCCTCGCATACCATACACCAAACGAACGCAAGAGTGCTGTACTCTCTGTATCCTTGATTGGTCTCTCTTCGTCAGGCAAGGTGAAATAAAATTGCTGCACCATAGGTTAAAATGAGAAAGCAACAGCGATTCACACAGCAACGATTTCGTTTTCAAGATCTAGAGCTTTTCTATGGGGAATATGCATTTTTAAAGCTACCACTATTTTTTGATTAGCGAACGTTTATTGCTGAAGCGCAGTTGTGAGTCGATGAACATGCCAAGATTTTTTAACGCAGTCTACCGTTGTATTTATTCTCATTATTGATACGTATAACATCAATGGAATTTTTTTATAGCGGCTACGGATTGTTTTGCGTCAAAATAATACAATTGTGTTTTTTTTAGGTTGATTTGTAAACAGTGGGCATCAGAGTAGGCAATTAGCTTACGTATATCTTCATTGATAAAGTGTTGGGCCTGCCTTAGCTTATCCGCATCAAATGAAAAATATATCTGAGCGTCGTCGGCATACAAATGTAGTTACAGTGAAGTTAATACTGTAGGGAGGACGGAAAGTGTACAACGAAAATAAAAAGCGGTGATAATATTGCACCTTGTGGTACGTCGGATGTTAATGTGATTACATTGGAGGAATCTTGCCATTGTTAAACAACTCGTTACATCAGTGTGTAGATAAGACTCCATTTAATTAAGGCTGTCATCAGCCATCCAACAAAACGGTAGTATTGATAACAGTGTTTGGGTATGAACAGTATCAAATGCTTGGTGTAATCAAGAAGAAGGAGTGCAGTTATCTTGCCATTATCTGTCACGCGCAAATATCATCCATTACCTTAGAAAACGTAGTAGTACAACTATAGGATGGTCTACAACCGCACTGGTGTTCTGTAAAACCTGAACGAATTAATAAAGCACGAATTGCCGTTCAAAATTTTTTTCTAAATTTTTGCCTAAACAAGGTAGATGCTGATTGGCCGCAGATCTCTAATAGTTTCTGGCGTCGGTTTTTGGGCAGAGGTGTAACGGAGGATTCCTTCCATACATCGGGATTAAATTGAAATGTATATGCCAACAGTTTTGAAGTTGCACTATATTAGTCCAGTAGTAACGTTACAACAGTTCGTAACATTTTTTAGATTTATTCTGTCAAAGC